>JAYKQN010000004.1:4362500-6762500 GCA_036785175.1 Eupleurogrammus muticus | reverse complement strand
AAAACTGATGATTTTCTTGTTTTTTGACCTTGTCCCATTCATTTTCAATGAGAAATCTTGGGCAATACATATTTTGCAGATAAAAGTCATAGTACACCTTATCCGATCAAAGCATATGATATGAATTAAAATTAGTTGGGTCTTCTCAAAGTTGGATGAGTTACGTGCTGAAATCAGTTTGGAAGAGGAATAAGAAAAAATGCATGATATAACAATAGGGTGCTATGAAATTGCAAGAAGAACAACTTAAACATGTAAAACTATGAGGCTCTGCATGGAAAACACAATGGTCACAAATATAAGAAGAGGCCTGCGCGTCTGCTATCTGATTATGTATCTATGATTAGAATGCATATTAATAAAATAAAACAAAAGCAATTTTCTTTCTGCACTGATGACTCATATCCAACTATGTCAACTATATCAATGTTAGAGATGTTTTTGTCTGAAATAAAAAAAGATATAAATTAAAAAAACAATTATATTCCAAACCTCATCACACAGTTCTTTAGATCTCCATCTTTATCTGGACACAATGCTCTTCATGAGTCCAGTTGTTGCATTTAAAGCAGCTGTAATCAATGTTTTTTTATGAACAGTGGATCCCATGAACCTTCAGAGAATCATCACCTGACTCTGCAGTTCCCTCAAGCTCTATGGAGCTTCAGAGCATCTTTGAACTCATTGATATGGTTTTCCAGCCCGAAAAACTGTGTCAATTCATTCTCTCATCTCCTATTGTCCCGTTTCTGCAGCAGTAGACAGCTGTGTTTGAAAAAGCTCTGTTAAATCAACTGTAATGTATGTGTCCAGCAGCAAACAGCAGGTAGACAAACATAGGGGCTAGCTGGTGAATAGATGTCGTCCATTATAGTTGGAGGACATAAAAACAGAGCAAAACAGAGTTAAATGGCTATAAGAAATAATGAAAGAATACACACTTAAATAAATTCTAATGCTGCCTGTGCAGCTTGTTTATGTTAAAAGGACAAAACTTCAATTACCACAGGTATTACACTGTAAAAACATTATATGCATGTGTCATGTATACTGGAAACTTGTATCCCTGTCGATTAGATAAGATGCAGTATGGGGTTATAATGGTCATTAGACTTTCATGTTGCAGTGATTCTCTATCACAGACCCCTTGTGGTCCATGGTGTAATTGCAAGGAGTCAGTGAAAATACACTATCTTTTAAAATAAGATCCTATGACATTTATAGAAATGTCATTATTATATTAGAATGTGACTGAAACCTTTATCTAGCTAAACTTTCGAGGGTAACATGCCCTTTTCCCTCTCTAAGTCCATCTGTTACACAAAAATAATTCATTGTATCATTCACTGTGTACAATGTTGAAGTTATTGCATGTTAATATAAACTAAAGTTCTGTATTCCCCTAGCCTCATTGTGTCTCCATTTGTTAAATTACAATATTTAAACATGTGGAATAAATGCCAATTATCTATCCAGATTCAATTATGTATAGTCAGATTTAAAAAAAAAATCTCTACTTCATAGGATCTAATTGTTTACAGATTTTGTTTTAGCAAACTCCCATCAAACTATAATCATCTTTTATGTGTCTGTGGAGAATCTGTAGTCAAATGACTGTACCATTTAAAAATAATTCCATGCTGAAATCACAACCAATACACTAATGGCTAATTAGGCAGATCCTTTAAAAAATCATTAAAAATGTATCTCTAGCTGTTTTCAGACACATCTGCATTCTTGTTCCATGTGTCCCTGGCTATCTCTGTGAATTGAATTTTAGTAAAGTAAAGTAATCATAGGATTATTTTAAAATGGTACAGTCAATTGACTTGAAGTCATCAATCTGAACTAATGGAATGTGGATAGATGATTGTTTTGCTTTGACATTTTTATTATTTTGTTTTGATGATTAAAAGGTCTGTTGTAAAATAACAGAATTACAGAGTATTTAAAAGATTATGCATTTTAAAATTTCTGCTGTTTCTATCAAATTGCACCCCAGCCCTCCTGAACAAGTGTAAAAATATATTTGCAAAAAATATGCAGTGAGTGCAGGACCCTGATAAAGTTGAGAACCACCTCTGTCTGAATCCTGATGGACATATCATATGTTATGTGTACAAGGGGTTGAAGTTTTTCAGTTTCAGCAGTAACACAGACAGCTATTACATCACACTTACACTCAAGTCAAGAAGTTTGAGGACAAGAGAAAGTGCTGGCTGTCACATTTTCATTCCAATATAAAAATACAAGAGTGTCTCGCAGCAGAGACAGTAGCCGGACTCTCATATCCTCTCCTCAATCACAGCAGAGTGCATAATTGATGTGGAACCCAGTCTCACTCAGACATATTGCCATGCAGCTCTGGAGGTGAAAATGAAGCCATGGAAAAGGTAACTTTATCAAGGAAATGTTACATTTAAAAGAAATAAAGCCCCACTTCTAACCTTGTAGTTAGCAAAACTTAGCAAGGAAGACATGTTTTAATGATGCTACCTGCCTTAGTACATCATTAGTTTGAAATTAGCTTGTAGTACAGGGACTTGGATTTATGAACAGCTGGTGCAACTCAGTCATGGTTTCATACTTGCCTTTTCCATGTTTCCTGTGTTTTTTTTTACCAGTTCCTGTATTTTTTTTCATTCCAACCAGTGACCTTTCAATCATCAGCTCACATCTCGAGGTCTCCACCACCACCACCTCTCCAAAAACGACTTTATAAGCTACTGCTGCCATGGTTTTAGTGTCCACTTCACACCATGAGACCCTGAGCTGCTGACAGATACTCAAACTGGCACAGATTTCTGTGGTATACATCTAATTTGGGAGTTTTCAGCTGTCAGGAAGCTGCAGGATGTCTCTGCAGGTCTGAACCAGACAGTGGGACATAATTATTGTGTGTTCCTCCGTCACCCAGCTCTGGAGGAGGAGGAGCAAGCTTGATCAGTCTCACTGACTCCCATCAGCTCCTCTTCATCTCATCCTGTTCTCACAAGGACGTGCATGTATATGTGTGTGTGTGTGTGTGTGTGTGTGTGTGTAGCTCTGAGAGTTTGTTATTTTCTGTTGATAGGAATATAAAAAGACAAACGGGACAGGATGCCACAATACTTTTGTTTACAGCACTCACACTCTGGTGTGTGTGTGTATGGGAGGGGGGGGTGTCAGACTAGACAAACCAGGCATTTATTCCCGGTAGCAGCAGTGTGTGTCATACACAGGTGAATGTGAGAGATCGGGGGTTTAAAAAGAGTGACAGCGGAGCCAAGGCCATCTTGTTTGTATTATTCATGAGCGATGTCTGGATGGCGCGCTGTTTTGGCACAGCACAGATAGCACAGCGGCTAAATAATGTGATGCTGCAGCTCACTGCTGTGTCATCACAGTGGTACAGCAGCACCTAGTGCTCACTGCATGAAAACTAAATAGTTGGGAGAAGTACAGCCACAATTCTTGTGTTTTTGGTTTGTTTTGCTTTTAGCTCATCTTGAGCTGAAAGGGAGAAATAAATGTTCCTTTTTATGAGAACCTGCTCCTCATGAATTGTACAGGCAATGTTGAGATTTTTTTTTATTTTTATTTTTTAACTACTGTATGAACACTACTGTGTTCTATTGTCTTTCTATTTATGTTGATAAACACTACTGTGGACCGGTATACGTTCTGTCTTTTTTTTTGTAATGCATAATTGACACACTGCCTCGGAGGAGCAGCAACAATAAAAGAAACCCCTCCGACCTTGAAGCCACATCAGTACAAGAGTTTGAATCATCTTTTGAGTCTCATACTGTACATTCAAATGCATTATCTACTGCATAGTTCTAGTCTAAATATTTCTATCATACCATATTCATTGTCTGTCTTAGCTTAATTTTAAATGTATTATTTGGGTTACATTGTTGAATATTGTTGGGTTAGAAGGCCAAGCTCTGTAATTACTTTCAATAATTAAATGAACAATATGATTCTGATAATAAATATGGCAATATGTGCAGCGAAAGTGCAGAAAATGGTTGAGGGATGTGACAGCAACCAACAGGTTGGAGGTTTAGGTCGAGTTACTGCTACATCTCTGGGTGTGTTTGACAAAATTACAAATCAACAAACTGTCTATCTATCTATCTATCTATCTATCTATCTATCTATCTATCTATCTATCTATCTATCTATCTATCTATCTATCTATCTATCTATCTATCTATCTATCTATCTATCTATCTATCTATCTATCTATCCATCCATCCATCCATCCATCCATCCATCCATCCATCCATCCATCCACCCACCCACCCACCTAACAGGGTGTGTTTTACTGTATAGAGCCTTTTCACAGCAGATGTATAACATTCCATTGAAGTGAGACAGCTGCAGGTTCCTGTATGGTAGACGCTCTCTCACTGACATGGATTACTGGCACAATTACCAGAATGGAGCCATTGTTTCCTTTATTATTTACACGTGTGCTTCTCCTGCCTCGACAAGCGGGTAACTCCACTGTGAAAAGCGTCCAGTGACATTCATACAGATATAGATCTATTTATACAGATACAGGGCCCAAATTAGGGATTACTAAACACTTAGATCTGCTTTCAATGTTATATGATGTTACCAACCATGTATTACATGTTGGTTAGTTGAGCTAGTGTCTGTGTATGTCCCAATTTAAAATCAGATACCTTGAAGGAGGATTTATGCATCCTCCTCATCATTGCCATCACCTGCTATATATACTGGTTACTTTCTATCTGTAGATGTAATTTAATATGGATTCATAGGTAATTTTGCCACATTTTTATTTTGTTTTTCTGCTTTTCTCTTTGCAAATATCATTTCAGAAGTGACCCCCAATTTGATTGATTCTGAATCCTGAAGAACATGTTTGTGCTATTTTTAAATGTTTGCACCCTTCTTCCTACAACAGTTAGGCCATTATTGTGCTAATCAATCCTATTTTAATGATCAATTGATCACTTTAACTCTTCACTTCAGAAAACAAATGTCCAAATTCCCTGATTCCACATTTTCAAAATATATATGTTTTGGTTCATTAAGTATTGTCTGATAATAAACTGAACATCTATGGGTTGTGGACTGCTGGTCTGGGCAAAAGAATACATTTGGGGACATCAGTTTGGGCTTAGCGAAACAGTGATCACCATTACAGCCCAAATGACCAATAGATTAAATAATCATTAGTTGCAGACCTAATCTTAAAGGATTTTTCAGGGCCGTCTTAAAGCAACAGCGGTAAGCCCAAATAACATTAAAACAGGTTTTTCTTGATACCATACTATTCATGCTGTCCATTAGAAGATCCCATCATAAAGCACTTTATGTAAGTGACAGGGGATGAAATTTGTCCTTCTGTGCAAAAAATTTATTTGAATGTTAAAGTAAATGCAGGCATACAAGTTATATTAGTTGGGGATTCTTCTATTTAGTGTAGCTGGGCCTTTCCCAGTAAGCTATTATGAATAATTGCAGCACCTGACTCTGTTTGACCTGAATGGAATAGAACCTTAATTAGTATAATTAGTAACACCTGTGTTTACCAGCTTTTAATATGTCAATATTTCTGCTGTGATGAAGGTCAATATGAAGCTTCACCTGTTCAAATTAGTTATTTTGAGTGAATATCTTTACACATTATAAACATTGCTTCAGCTAAAGCTGTCCCACTATCATTAAACTCTAAACTAAAAAAATGACTTAAATGTGGCTCTAAATAAACATAATATTCTCTGTAAAAAATAGACTGAAATGTTTGTTTCTTGAAAAACAGAGTCAAGGTAAGACCATAAGAATACAAACATGAGCTTGATTAAAACAAAAAATGTAATTCAAAATCTTGTAAATAAAAATACCAAAGTTGGCAAACAACCAATTTATTAAAAAAATAAATAAAAATAAAGGATAGTTGTAGTAGATTTTTTTACGATAAATCCGAGAGAACGTGAATGCCACATTAAATCCACTGTCAACTTGTTGCTCCATCAGAGAAACGCCCCCTCGTGTTCCTCCTCCTCCTGTTCCTCCCCCTTATCCCCCTTCTCCTGCTTCTCCTCCTCCTGTTCCTCCCCCTTATCCTCCTTCTCCTGCTCCTCCTCCTACTCCTGCTCCTCCTCCCACTCCTGCTCCTCCTCCCTGTCTGTATTTCAGCCGCTGCTCGGCTCGTACTCCCGGTGGCTGCTCGCGGGTCCTAGTGTAAAACATGGCTGCTAACCGGGTGATCGTGTACGGCGGAAGAGGCGCTCTGGGCTCCAAGTGTGTTCAACATTTCAAGTCCAAAGGATGGGTGAGTGCAGGCTACATGCTAACGGCTAGCTAGCTCTGACAGTTAACCCACTGCACCTCTCATTTATCTCTCTCTTTTTATTATTTTAACAGTGGGTCGCCAGCATCGACATGACTGCAAATGAGGAGGCGAACGCGAACGTGATAGTAAAGTTGTGTGAGTCCTTCTCGGAGCAGGCAGGGCAGGTGAGCTGCAACGACTCCTGCTCGATGTTTACTGTCTGAAACATGTCAAACCGATGAGTTTACTGTCCGAATCCTGTTCGATGTTTACTGTCTGAAACATGAAAAAAGCCGAGGCGCTAAGTGTTGACAACCCACAGTAAAGCTATATTATACAAGTATTATATATTAAATATGTATATCTTATAAAATGTAATTTGTAAATCGTTATGCAACAGTTTGCCGGTAAATGTGTACCTGGCAAGCTAATGTTGCGTTCAAGTCGCAGTTAGAAAGTAGGAAAAAGTGCGGACGCTTTTAGCGTTGTCAGGTTGGTTTGATGATTTCCAGCCCAGTCAGAGCGCAAACTCGCTCACTTACTGTATTTAGATAATAAATAAAGCAAATCTTTTAATTTGTTATACGGTGTACATGGATTTGTGCTATTTGGTTCTGTTTATATTGTTTTGTGTTTTATAGAAGTGAGCTCACTAAGTGGCTGGAACGGGACAGGGACAAATAAGATGAACTTTTCCTCTTCACTGTAAAGCACTTTGAGCATCTGTTCTATAGATACTGCCCATTATTCTGCCCTCTGCTATAACAAATAAAAGGATCTTTTTAGCTTCTTTGATTCATTCATTAATTTTGTTAATTTGCTCTGAAAACCTTGACTCTTCTTTACTGTTGCTTCCATTCCAATAGGCTAATATTTATTTGAATAGATGAATTTTCTTTTTCTTTTAGTTGTTTGCTGTTGCCATGTGTGTTGTCTTTGTGTTTTAACCCACTTCTGCAAACAGAATTTCCCCCTTGAGGGAGAATGAAAGCCTGAACTGAACTGGACAGCTCACTTACCAAAAATTATAGGTTTTATCTAATTTGCTAAATGCAATTCAAGCCCTGAGAGTCTGCCAGGTTGAAGTGTAAACACACACACACACACACACGTGCATGGAACATAGAGAAAGAGAGAGAGAGGGGAGATGAACACTATTAACATGAGCAACACAGCTGAAACCTGGAGGTTTCTCCTACAACACAAATACAGATTCAAAATTGTCTAAGGTTCACTCTGAACAAGTTGCAACCATTCGATCTTCAGTCATGTATTAGAAACACTGATACAGCTATGTACATTCAGCAGGTGAAACCTCTCGAAGAAGTCATTGATCCTCATGTTGAACGTGTCAGAGGTCCATCTGTTCTATGTTAGGCCTGTGTGCACATCCATGAGAGCTGAAAGGTGTGCTAATCCCATGCACTTTATTATTATGTAGTTTTATTTGCATAACAAAAGAACACTTTTTTTCTAATTATATCTGAATACATTGTATTGTACACAGTATTTTTTTTAATGTGCAATGATTCTGATGGTCAATTAATCATTTAGGGTTTTTTTAATGGTTTTTATGGGTTCTCTCATTTGAGTATGTTTGCAGAAACAATGTACTATGTCAGAATGTTGTTCAGACAAATTAAGACATTTGTTAGGAAATATTTTTAAGTAATTTAATGGGTATTGTAATTATTATAACCCTATTAAACGGAGGGTAATTTTTTTGTGGTTTTGATGAAATATTTTTTTTATATTTAGCCACCTGTTTAATTACTGTTGCTTGCTTCATCCATGCAGTTTTTTTTTTTCATCTTCATACAGTCATAGGGCATGACTATGACTGTATTATTACTTGCATGCCGCTGTGAATTTCCCCAAACATCTAACATTTTGTGAGTTGACCTGAACGCAGCATAAAAATGCCCTCAGCCCGTGTGTGAGATGAAATTAAAACTGTAATTTGAAGGCCTTTGTGCCTTTTTTTTTTAAATGCTTTGTGCAAAGTGTTGTTCTTACATGGTTCTTGTTTTGTGCAGGTGACGGCAGATGTGGCCCAGTTGCTAGGGGAACAGAAAGTGGACGCCATCTTGTGTGTAGCGGGAGGATGGGCGGGTGGAAGCGCTAGTTCCAAAGGTCAGCATTCAACCTTTGTTTGCTGTCACATTAATCAACCAATTTTTTTCCTGCATAAAACATCATTCGAATGCTTTCAATTGTCATTAGAATGATCCTAATAATAACTTTGAAGTGTTTTGTTTAACCGTCTGATACAGTATCCTTTTTATATCTGGTTCTCGGAGAGTTCCCCTTTAAATCTATCAAGCAGTTAAGAACAGTGTGTGATATCCACTGTGATGCTACTCCTAAATCCTGAATTATCACACATCATTCCTGGCAACATTATTAATTTGATGCATCTATAAAACATACAACAGGCAGACAACGCAAAAAAGATCTATAAATGTGTTTCTTTCAGATTTATACAAAAACGCAGATTTGATGTGGAAACAGAGTGTGTGGACTTCCACTATCTCCAGCCATCTGGCCTCTCTGCACCTGAAAGCAGGCGGACTGTTGACTTTGACCGGCGCCAAAGCAGCCCAGTCAGGCACTGGAGGTAAGGCACACATGTTGCCACATGCTCATCGTGACGACCTGGTTAGGCTGTGTCACCTCAGAGTAATGCGCAGACTTTCACATAGCAGGGACTACATGGCGTGTACACCTTCTTTATCAAATTTGAATCATGTTGGTCATGGACAGCTCTGCAGGCCTTCGACTATTGACATACTGATCAGAGGCGTGGAGAATCTCACACCGTCTCACACAGTTGTCGATTAAATGGATCCGTGAACTGAAAGACATAGAATCAAAGATGGACCAGCCGTAGAGCTCTGTGGCAGGAGTGTTGTTTGGTGATTAGAGAGTCGGCAACATAAACAGGTGTTCACTGGTTTGATTTGGCTATTTGTCTACCAGCGCTGTGCTCTGTCACTGTCCTTGATGAACTGTTCAACTCTGACCTGAACAAAGCCAGGAAAACATCTTTATTGTGATTGCCCAGGGTTCTTTAAAGAAACACATAATTACAAAAGTAAAAGATGCCGAATGAATAAAATGTGACATATTTTTTCTTTTTTTAATATGTAGGACGGTACCCACATCTTCTTATATCCACAAAGCAATCAAAATTTCACTTTCTACCATTTAAAAATTATCGTTGGATTTCTTTTTTTGAAGTCAGACTTCAGAGGAACAGGCTCAGTCCACTCACTCATAGGGAACAATAGACACTAGTAGAGAGGTGGACTCTGTGTGCACAGCAGCCACAACTGCTGAGTCATTCTCTCCTTTAAGCCAGCAGCCAATCAGCTCGTAGGCTCTGTGCTGATCCAGGGCTTTGTTTTTCTGTGGATTTGGATCTCAGCCCATCACATGGTCTGTGTGGACACAGGGAGAACTGGACATCACATGGCATCATGCCAAATCCTTTGTGGGTTCCACAGGGGCCGACCTCGGTTAGGCTGATGTCACATGATGCTGTAGCTGCAAAGAACAATGCTATTAATCAATCTGTTGACTTTTTTTGTCCAATTAGCTAATTAATCATTAAATGTATAAAGTTTCATACAACGATGAAATATGAAAATTCAGAAACTGTTCAAGGTGACAGACACAAAATGACCCCTTCTTTGTAGTGCTCCAGAGAGAAGCTTGAGGGGGGAGATATTAAATTATATTGAGAGGACTTTTGGTACTTAAAACCACAAATAGGTCTTGTTAGAGATATCAAAACTTCAAATAAAACCCAGGAAAAGTGTCAAATACAGGGCTGATAAATGTTAAAGAACTGAGAAATTTATCTTGTTTCCAGAAACCCATTTTCTATGAGCTGATTAAATATTTGGTCATATCAAGCACCAGAGGGTAAGAAATATGACAAACAGTGTTGAGAGGGACTCGTGCTCATCCTTTACTTCTGTGTGTGCAGATCAAACAACGTGAGTGAAAAGTTAAGATCTGCCAGATCATGTGTGCAGTGGAACCAGTAGAGCAGATTAGCTCCACTAATTGTGCTGACCTTTACTGTTGTTCATCAGTTTTATAAATAAATGACCAGTTAACTGATTATTTTTAGATTTGGTATTGATCAAATGAGTTCCTTCATCTAATATTTTCTGGAACCTTTCTCATAAGGTAGAACACCTGCGTGTCACTCACTCAGTACACCGGACATGAGCGATGTGAGCAGCAAAAGAATTCTAACATGACACGTTTGAGTTAATTAGCCTCCTAGTCACCTTGTGTGATGTGACCATTTCGTGTGCGCATGTTGCTATGGCAATGATGAAACAATTTATTTTACCACATAAACTTTGTGATGGATTAGTGCAACCCCAAACCTGGCAATGGATGTTTTGCAGTAGTAAAGTATATAACTGTGTTATTGGGTCTGAATTGTTTCAGAAAATCAAAACCAGAATAAACTTCTCTTATTAAATAGTTAATTAAAGCTGCTATGTGTGTGTAGCTACGACACTTCAGTGTGTAGTTGTTGGCAGCATCTATTGGTGAGGTTGTAGATTGACACCAACTGAATATCCTGAGTGTGTAGGAAGGGGAAACAAGTGTTGTCACTTATCCATTTTGTAGAAACAACAGCTTATAATGTGACTTTTAATTAATCCATTGGTTTTAGAAAATGGCTCATATGAAAGCTGAAACCCTCCCAAATTATGTTTAAAATACTAAGATACATTTTTGTTTACTGAAAGACTTTTTTTTTTTTAATAAACACAGAAAGGTCAGATTTTGAAGAGTTTTGTCACCTTCATAGAGTGATGTGAAACTTTAATAAATAAATTACTTCACGTACAAAAAACATACCATCAGTGAATTAAGTAGTGGTGCTGTCAGATCTATATTTAATATCTTATGATTTCCATGAGCCTGGAGGACTGCCTCCATGCAGTTCAGCAATGATTCATAAAATATATTGATGAAGTCATCAGGAATAGCAAAGGAAGCAGTCTTACACACCTCCCAGAGTTCATCAAGGTTGTTTGGATTTGCATCCATGCTTCCTTTCATTCTACCCCAGACATGGGCTGGCCAGTCACCAGACAAGGGTGAACCTCGATCTATATGTCCTCCAGTTGGTCTACTGCAATGTAGGTGGCAGGTGTGATGTAATTCAACTGACGACTATTCTGAGAAATCCAGCTCCTGCCACTTTATTCACACCCATTCTTTTAGCAGGCTGTGGGTCTTGGCAAATGCCACACGTTTTTTTTTATTGCCTTTTGTTTAGTGCTGGTTTCTGGGCACTAATTCGACCGTGGCGGCCATTTCGAGACACAATTGTACAGTATATCAAAAGAATAGCAAAGAAAGCATACTTAGGAAAATTATATTCCATATATACACATTGCCAAATGTGTTCGGCTGGATGCTGCAAAATGCTGGTAAATCTCTCATACTGGACCAGTTAATGACCACAGAAAATACATTTTTTGCGAGGGAGCACAACCTTAATTAGACTGAGCTTCCCCCTCTTCACATTTACATATCGAACCTAAGCTGTCACTCCTAAAACACTTACAGTGAGAGGAGATTGGGTTTCAAGGACACTGGATAATTGGGAGATTGAATTGTTGAGGGGGATTGAACTTGTGGCCTGTCAGGGATGGGTTTTCTGAACCTGGGTAAGCAGCACATCACTGCCTTGTTGATTTCAGTGCTCTTAGACTATTGACTGGTACCCCAAAGTCATGCCTCTCTTTGATTTAGTCTTGGTTTTGATCTTGGTGGAAAAACACAAGCTTGTAATAAAAGGCGTATCCCCACCCCTTACTCCCATTGGTCAGTTCTTTGTAATGCACCTCCACCGGGCTGTCATAAGATTGGTTGAGGGGGGGTTGGCAGATGCTTTGCATTCTTCAGAAAGCCGGTTTAGATGATGGGGTTATACGCTTACTGGATCCAGATGCTGAAGCTACAAAATATTGCAGTTGATGTAGACAGTTTGTGTGAAAATAACACACTAATGAGAGAGAAGAGAACAAGCAGGAACAGATGTTTTGTAGTCAGTCGCAGCTCTGGAGGAAGCTTCTTCCACTGTCCTGGAGATTTAAAAGCTCCACCTTGAACTCAAGGTCCCATATTGTTTTCTTTTAGTTTTGATATTCCAAACAGGATATATTTGTAGGTTTAAAAATGATCTTAATATTGTTTTACATCTCCTCTCTAGCTTTTCTCCAGAGCTTTTTTTTGTATTGGTCTCAATATTAATGAGCTTCTCCTCTGATTTTAATGGGGGCAGGGTGGTAACTGTACAGTTGTGATGTCACAACTTCCTGAATGCCCATTGCCACAGTATCAGAATATGGGCTGTGTGCATTTCTCTGAGGATTGAGTGTTTCTCAACATACAGTATTGACATTTAACATCTACCTTCCCCATAATATAAAAGTGACAAAAGTCCTAATTCAAATCCATTTTTTATTCAAGTCAGTGAGAAATTATGGTTGTCCAGATGAGAGATTACAAACCTTTTTCAAATACAGTTTAAAGAAGCATTCATCAGGTCTTTATCTGTGTTTTGTGTTGATGTTGATTTCTTGTCATTTAAACGTCTACTTGTATTTTATTTTCCCAAAAAGAATGATTTTTGTACATTTACACAAGATGCCAAATGGTATAACTGAAAAAGAATGATACATTTAAAATATTAATCCACATAGATTAATATTTCCACACAAGCTTTTTTTAAAAACCTTTTAAGAGAGTTAAACTATTTGGTACCAAGTTGTTAGGATCACAACACATGGCAGTTTTGGCATGACCCATACCTCTCCTTATTTTTAACTAAAAAGTAATTGCAGGACTTTTACAGTTTTGCGAAATAAAATTATTTAAAACATCCTGGTTAGAGAATAGATAAAACATCACGTTTCACTAATGTAAAACGTGATGTCCATGGTGAACTGCACCTTTTACAGAGGAGTTTCATATTCATATTGTATGTATGCTTCCTGCTGCGTTGCGTTTCTACTGCTTACTCATTGCAATCTGGAAAGCTATTGGCATGCTGAGTAAGTGCACCAATTTCGCCAGCAATCTCTCATGTATAATTGTAGAAATCATTGTTATTAGTGTCTGGAAAATATTTTAGTATTCCCTGTTATTGGTGTGCTAAGTCGAGTCAGTAATTTGTGCCTGATGAAAAATGAAAATGGCAGCTCTGCTCTCCACAAAATTCTCATTGAGAGAATGTAATTAATATATATACTTTAACTCATGAATTATGTATTATTTTTCCACTTGCTATTAGTCAGAATGTAAAGTTGACCAGCTCCACCTAATAGATCTAACTTCAATCCATGCATCACTACTGTACACAATATGTTTAATATGTGTTAAAAACCTGGATTAGAAAAAAAACAAACCTTTATCATTTATTTAAATCATTTAACTGTATCCCAGCAGAATGTGTATATTAGTGAGGTCCTGGTATTAGTGACTGAGGGGATTGATGGACAGGTGCCATGGGAACGTTCCTCATCTGGCACTGAGATGACAGTAACTATAGTAACAGCACGAGAAGGGCCTCATTGTAGTCAGCACTCACATATGTTTGTCAATCTTTTTTGACTCAGGGATGATGGAATGCCGTTAATCTCAAGGCCTGGTCGTTGAGTTCTATGTGAGTAGCACAGTGCCTGATCAAAACCTGCCTGTTTAGAATAGGCTGATTGCTTGTTCTCCAGGTAATACTGATGATTAAAAACAAATAATACTGTTCACTTGATATAAAGTGTAAATGAGTGTGTATAACATACAGTACATCAACAACATTAGAAAAGAAAATAACAGGATATTATCTACAATAGTTATGTCATAGCAAAACTTTTCTCATTTTAAATATAACTAGGGATGCATTTAAAAAAAAGAAATATATAATTGGGACCTTTTAGAAATATCTGCATCCTAAAATAAAGCGGAACAACCATTTTGGGCTCTTAGAACATTTGTTTTTTGTGGCTTCAGTTGAGATCATTTGAGTGGGAGTTTTGTTGTTTGATTAGTATGCATATTGCTTAGTCATTTTTTTAAGAGCACACCATGCTCTTAAAAATGCTTTTCTGCGACTTCAGGGACAACTGTTGGAAATTAGCCTTTCTATTCAAATCTGATGTGTTGACATTCTTGTACCTTGTACCGAAATGTTCATTATCATGCCCTTTACCTTCCAAACAAACAATAAATAAAATAATTAAAAGAACATAATATAGCATGTTGCACAGCTTTAAAGCCCTGCAAGAGCATATTCATTAACTGATTGCTTCTTTATTCAACATGTATTAATGTTAAATTATGTCACAAGTCCAAATTGCACCAAAGTGGACACTGCAAATCACTGGTCCAACAGTTTTAGAGATATACAATGATATTTTCATTGTATATCTCTAAAACTGTTGCTAAGTGATTCTTTTCTTTAGTTAATTTTGCTTATGCATACACCTCTGCAGAGCTGTAACTCCCTGTGATCCACAGAAAAGTAATTTGCATCAAAAACTTGTTTTTAAGCAAAGTTGGGGGACAAAAAACGTTTGAGTTTGTAAAATGTGTTGATTTAATGATTGTCTTTGTCATGCATGTAGTAGATTCTTTTTTTTAATCTGCTAACTATAGATTTAAAAGTCTCAACATGTTCTATTCATATATTCTCTGATGTCTTTCCACTTGACCTCTCTACATAATCAATGTCACCCTCTCCTATGCAGTGTCTGGGTCATTTTGATGTGGTGTGTTGTGACACTAGACAGAGTATTGTCTCTGTAACCCCCAGGCATGGTAGGCTACGGCATGGCCAAGGCAGCGGTTCACCAGCTGTGCCGGAGTCTTGGAGCAAAAAACAGCGGGATGCCATCAGGAGCTGCTGCTGTGGCTATTCTACCGTAAGTACTCCAGTGACATGCTGTGTACCCAGTTTCTCACAACAACACACTGGTGGTGGTGGAGTAGTATACAACACGCTGATGGCAGAGCTAGAAACATGTGTCAGTAAAGCACTTTGAGGAATACTCAACCAAAAAAACTATTGGTTTTTGAAAATCAAATTCTCCTGTAGGTACAAATTTATGGCTCTATACCGGTAACAGCTTGGCCGAATACACGTGTCAAACTCGTGGCCCACAGGCCAAATCTGGCCCGGCTCCTTATTTTCTGTGGCCCCTCAATAGCTCGCCTAGACTGGCATGATTTATAGAGAGATGGAAAAACAAATAAATGTTGAAGCCTAATAGAGACAAGATGGTCATTTCTTCTTTTTACGACTTCAAGGTGCATTCAGGCTCACCTCAATAACTCTGAAGTCTGTTCTCCATTGGCCAAAAAGGTTGTACAAAACAGGAAAGGTTCCATTTTTCCTTATTTTCCTTTGTTGAAATACATCCGTCATTACTTTCTTGTTCCTTCAACTGCATAATAACCACATAGCAATGCAAAAGCATAGATTCCAACTAACTCCATGAAGGAGTAAGGTTATGAGCATATGTTTGTATGAGTCTCTAGATATCTGTGCTGATTTTAATAATACTTAAATTAAAATCATTTTTAAAATTCTATTTAAAAATATTTTATTTATTCAGACGCTATTATAAATAGAGAGGCAATTATATATAGTTAGTATATCATAACGGGTATATATTTTTTAGAATATTTAGACTTTGAAGCCCCTGGCCTAAGAGAAGGCACCTGCACTTGGATCAGTTTTACAGCAGTTCCAGTGCTTTCTATAGGAACATTCTTGTATATTTATTATTTATTTATTTATTTTTGTCATCTTCTTCTGTAAACCCTGGAAGGAAAATGTAGGAAATTGTTTATTTCTCTGATGGCTGGTATTAACATGACACCGAACTATACAGTATAATAACATAACCAAACCGATATAGTGTACTCATGAATCCCCCCATAAAGTTGGGAATCGCATGAAAATAATTTTCAAAAGAAATTTCAAAAGTGCAGCGGCATAATCCGACATGAGCAGAATTTTTCTGTGGTTTGAGCTCCAAAAGCAGCAGCTCTCTGTATTGCAGGCTTTTTGTTAGGAAGAAGTGTCATCATGATATCATTAGGTTATTTTTTTTCCAAACTTTGAAAAGCCCCCTCCAGAGCTACTGAACGTATTCTACAACTGTTTTGATCCGTATGATCGTTGGTGCTTCATAACAAAGAGATGCCGGAGATGTGTTTTTCTTCCCTTCGCATGATTGTTGAATGTTTTTGCTCTGCAATTTTCCCGCTTATTGCTGGTATGATACATGTCTATCAACAATAAGTAATAACCACATGCAGGATCAGAATTTTATTTTTTTTAGAACAGGACACAAGTTCAGTGTGAAGAGGGATTCTCTTCTGTTATAGCATCAAATTGCGATTTAAACTCAAAAGTGAAGTTGTGTATTTTCAACATAATTCAACATCTTGCACATTGCAGCTTTGATTTGAGGAAACATTGCAAGCAGCAGCCGGTAAAATGGGTGAATATGAAAGCTATTGTTCTGGAAAATTAGCTGTACCACATACTGCTTTGTGTTCGATAGATAGAATATAGGTGGAGATAAGCCGCAGGAGAAAAGAAAAGAGATGAATAAGGCTGCCAATTTTATCCAGTAAATCTCTAGTTGTGCACATGATCTGTTTTAGATGAATGACAGTGTCTTTTGCATCACCACTGCCTCTGTTTTTATATTGAATTCAAAAGTGTTTTTTTTTTTTTTTTGCATTGTCATCGTGAGAAGCTAGAATGTTCTGGGGTGTATCTGCATCCCGCTCTCTCTTTGGATGTGTTTTCCACCAACAAGGGGCTGGGCTGAGTCTGCCTCCCCAGCATGTTGTCACATCTGTTCAGCATTAGCCCCATGACTTGCATTTCTGCTGTAGCCTGCATGGCCCCAGCCCCTTCGTCCTTCTCTACCAACATATAGCAACACTATAGAGTATTTGTGAAGGTTGCAGTATACGGTTTTCCTTTAAAACCAGTTTAGAGTTGATTGACAGCTGCTTTTAAAATGCAACAGGAATTATTATAATTGACCTTTTTTCTCTGTATCAAAGAAATAAGGAAGTATATTCATGGAGCTTTTCATACATACATATTTTAAAAATATGTGTATAAGATTTGAACACCATGATGATTCCTGCCTAATACAATGAGCACCTTAGGTCACTGTAACAAAAGAGTAAGGTGATATTTCAAATTATAGGTTTAATTATGAAGTGAAAACACAATGCAAAATATTTTGTTGATGTTGTTGTCTTTAGCCACAATAACCCTGCATGGTGAAAGTGGTAATTGCTTTGTTCGTGAGATGCTGCAGGCTGCCAGCTCTCCTCTCTTTCATTGCCCAGACGCTGCTATTCACCCTGATTGTCATCTGGCTTAATTTGGCAGGGTTACCTTGGATACGCCAATGAACAGGAAGTTCATGCCTGACGCAGATGTCAGTACTTGGACCCCACTGGAGTACATTGCAGAGTGAGTAATGGAGCGAATGGCACTGTCTTTTCTATATTATGTAGGGGGATGTCTGAACCATTTTTAGGATAAAACCTTGTGTTTTTATCAACAGAACCACAAATTGACTGATTTGTTTTTTTCTGCTTTTGCATCCTATTATGACCAATTATACAAAACATACAGCTTAGTTTTTCATTGGTCTTTGGAGTCAGACATGAAATGGAAAAAATCCACCAACCAGTATGTTCTCTACATCATTGATCTTATTTTCAGTGTTGTAGCATACTAATTTGTTTATTTTCTTCTCATTTACTCTAATTTGTCTAATTTTTATTTCCCACAAACAGTGGGACACAATATACTGTGTAGTAAGTGCTCTGAGAGTGTAGCATTTGACACATCTGATCACAGCTGATCTTCACGTGTCTATTAAAGTTACTGAAAATGAGAATTTCCTTTGATTGCTCCATGTCACAGCTAAAATCCTTACTCTTGATGGACTGACGCCATGTAGGTCACAGGTTGATGCTTTAGTTCAGCAGTTCTCAAAGTGAGGTCAGGGGGACCCCCCATAGGCCCTCATTTTCACTATAATTGTACAGAGTAGAACCAGTTATATACAGAACTGTCATTATACCATAATTTATATATATATGTTGAAATTAATGGTGTGAGATAGCATAAATAAAAATTACATTTCAAAATAAAAAAAATAAAAAAGGGAAAATAAATAAATGTGAAAATACTACATTGATTTTATTTATTAAGTAAATTAATGAATATGGAGATTTACTGTTATACATGTATGAGTCATTATTTATTTATTCTTGGTTCTATTAGTTTCAGTCCTCCATAATTTTCCCTTTGGGTTTCTGACACTTTCTTAAAAGTGTTTAAAACAAACATTTTGTGAGATGGCGTTCCTGGTCTGTTTCATCAGTTTATTGGTCCTTAATGTAAAAAAATGTAAAAAAACAAAAAAAAAACACTGCTTTAGATCACAGAACCACAGTTATGAATGTCCATCGAAGTTGCTAGAAATGGAATTTGACCAGGAAAGTCGGCACAGTATTAGGACACACTGACAAACAACAAATCAGCTTGTAATACAAATGTTGCACTATAATGCAATTATACATGATGCATAACCTGCTGCATGCCTGCATGTTGATACTTGATATTCTAGTGTGGTTGTTTGACATGTTTAAAGCAGCGTTACTTTTAAAAATGAAGATGTACAGTATACAATTGAGAAAGAAGTGATATCATTGTGACAAGATAAGTTAATGTAAACTGTTTAACTTAATTAAGAGAGACCTACACAGTTCCTGAAACATTTGTAATCAATTTCACATTCTTTGTGAGTGACTAAAATGAAAATCTAAACCTATTATTTTCTCCCTAGAAACATGTGCTTTTAGAGAGGTCCACATCAGCATAAATGCGTGGTGCTTTTAGACAGACGTGTGTGTTGATTTCTACACTGTTTGCACTTTGTGTAGGCCTGGGGAGATTAGATGGGATTTGATCCAGTTTGATAATCCACACATGAGGGTCTGAGGACAAGAATAGAAACTATGTGGACAGCAGGAAATTAAAGGAGCTATCTGTCCTTTAATGTCCCTTTTCCTTTCACCTACGTGTCTTTCTGGCCTTTTGAATATCAAATGTTAGTCATAAAACCTTAAACTTGATCTTCCACTGCATGTCATTACTACTTCATTTATGTAGTACATTCAATTATGTTTTACAGTCTGAGATTCTATTGCTGGTTAAGGCTGCGTACAGTATGGAATTTTCAGTTTTAGGTTAATATATATCTGTATTCAAAGCTATACAAGATGTCTGCCTAAATCAATAAAATACTGTTAAAATGTTGCATAATTGTAATTGATATGGCTTAATATCTGATAGAGAAAAAGTTTGTTACTTTCACTTTTCAATGCTATGGGTTGATGCATTTTCTTTTTTTATTCCACCCAGTTCTTGTGCAGGTGTAATTGTAATGTTGTTATATTTTACACCTGATACATGATTCTAATCAACTTTAAACACTTTTCTTGTCAGGTATACTCAGCTTTTTCAATTTTATCTGTGCAGTTATGCCTTGTTTTAAATGTGCTAAAATTAACTTGGGTTAAACTGACAAAAAAATCCATGTTGTTTTTTTTTTTAAACAATGACAGCTTTTTATGCAAACGCTAAATAAACCCTACATAGGCTATTCAATGTACATGCTGCTGGAGCAAATACAAAAATGAGTATGTAAAAGCAAATAGTGTGAACTTTATTGAATTAATTCCATAGGAAATTGAAATTGTTCAGTAAGTGATGAAAACAGAGACTCGATTAAACACCCTTCAAAATGAACATTGGCATATATGCCTAACAGTAATGACACTCGAGGGAACTGCTGTGCATGAGATGACTTACAGTGAATTCATGTTCCATATTTTACAGCTATCCACTGAGAAGAAACATGTTAATCAGTAAGATATAGTCAACTGTTGACAGTTGTACTCACTCCTTTGCAAAGACAGGATAAGGCATTTGCAACTTGTTGAATAGGGGAAAAAAAATCCCAGTCTGTTGAACAAGGGTCCAGTGGTTTGTTCTTCTGAGAAGATTCATCCCCATTTGAGAAATGAGCCAAAACAATTGAGGGTAAAAAACTGTAATGTTCAGAAAAGAACCTATAAAAGAATGACTAAAAGGAAGTCCATTAAAACTAGGACCATTTTCTAAATTAAAAGACCTTTTCTTAATGTTTTTTCTTTGGCAGTTTGCCTTCTTATTGGAAAGCATCAGTTAAGACACAGAACAGAAGCACAGCAGATAAAGAGACGTTCCAGCCACACAATATATTCACAAATTCTGCTTCTGTTTGTTCATGCTGCAGAACGTTTTTCGACTGGTCCAGCGGGGTGAACCGGCCTGCTTCAGGAAGCCTGATGCAGCTACTGACCTCCGCAGGCGAAACCCAGCTTGTGGCCGCACAGTAGAGGAGGGAGAGAAGACGGTGATGGGGGGATCGGAAGAAAGGAGGGAGAGATAAAGATGGATGGAAGCGGAGTGAGAGATGAGGAAAGAGGGGAGGACATGGGTCGGGAGACTGGGAGAGATGGGGGGGGGAGTGATGGAGAGGGTTGGAGGCTGTAGAGGTAAAGAAGAGAGATGGTGACAGAGAGGAACTGGATGAAATAGGGCGGTGGAGAGGCGACGGCCAGATGGGTTTGTTTTGGAAGGGGTGAAGAGGAGAAGGGCGACGAGGGGAGGGGGGGCACTACAACTGCAGGCTCACAGCGCCATCTAGCTGTAGATCACTGCCATTATCCCACTGTAGCACTCAATCAGACAAGTTTTAGATCTTCAGATGTACACACACACACACCCCGTGGTGTTCACCAACATAATTACATCATTTATTCAGTATTCAGGCTCATTTAAAAGATCAGTGAAGTGAATTTGTGGTAAATGAGGAAACATTGTACATGAATGCATATGTGTTTAGATATATTCGGTCCAGCCTATGTGAAAGTGGTAATGATTATGATCCTTATGGAATACCATAGCAGTGTTATTACAGTCATGGATCAGTAACTTAATTTTACTAATTGGTATACATCTCTCACCAAAATGCTGACAAGCAGTTTTGTACCTACATTACTTCCAGTAATTTTCTGTTGTGAAAGCATTCATCAGAGAACAGAATCAGTCTTGTTGTGTGACATGTGTGTCCCTGAAGGTCCTCTGCCACTGCGGTACGCCAAGGTCGAAGAAAGCCACTTTCTTCTCTCATATGGACAATACACTTTAAAGTGGAGTGGCCTTATTTTATGGTTGTGGCTGTTAAGTCTGAATGTCCAAAGAAAATAGTGCTCTGTCCTGTTGTGAGTTTTCTAAGTTGTGTATTGTAACTGTGTCAAATTCACAATAAAATAATTGAAAGTCAAAGATCTATGGGAGGTTTGAGTTTCAGTTTTTTTTTTTTTTTTTTTTTTTTTTTTTCTCTACCTTGAAAACAAGGTAGAATCATCTATTAAATCTATTAATGGTTGTGAGTCCATTTGTCCTTTTGTGTGAGTATGTGATTTTTTTTTTTTTAGTCTATGGTTGTAAACTGAATATCTGAAATGGAGATCGATCATTTTTATAATTTTCATATATACTGTAGACCTTGAGTAATCAATTATTCCAAGATGCAAAATATGAGCTGCAGTCCTAAATGAGTAATTGTAAAAAATCCTTTCAGCCTCAGAACAGCCTCGAAATGAGCTTATGAAGTGAGATTATCTTTTTTTTCCCCCCTCATTCTTCTTGCCCAATCAGAATTTATTGTTCTAAAACCTACTCAAGGCTTTGATCTACGCAAGGAACAATGTGTTAATCCATAATTTCCCAGTGCTTTCTGACTTCCTCATTTGTTACAACCTGTACATTTAAAAACATTAAAAGGGGGTCACAAACGTCAAGCTTCTTTTACTAAATGATTTAAGAGACTTCTAAAAATGGGGTACAGAAGTTTTTAGTAAATGATTATGTAAACAGAGCTGTAGGAATAAACTACATCAGTTTTGCTTAACACAGACAATACTCCTGACGATCCAGTGATTCCCATCTTCAGGAGACTGGGATCCTTCGAACATGTCAGTGTAACAACAGCCACTAGATGGTGGTGTTCAATAAGAAGTCTGCTGCTGCACGGCCGCTGTGTTTTAGTGGACATAGCATTAATCAAACGGATGAGTTACCACTCGGAGCTGAATATGCACTGCCATGCACACTCTGTATAAAAATAACATACAGAAGGGCCCTTTAGCATTCACCCTCCTGCACAGAACTGATTGCTGAGCATACAGCCCTTTTCACCTTGGCAAATGCAAATCTCCCCAGCAGTGGCATCTGGGAAGACATCAATTTAAAAGTTGGATTATGATGAATAGATTATTTTACAGTCCCATTCCTCTTTGCACAAAATGTTGTTGTTGTTCAACCAACCCATATATTCAGCCCCAGCATGGACCAGAATGCACATAAATAGACTTCAGGGCTGCTGCTGGGCCTTAGTCTTAAACTCTACTATTTCTCCCGGCTGGCCACAGTTCCAGGGGACTATATGGCTGTTGACAAGCACACTGCAATAAATCACCATGCTGAGGATTAATAGGAAAGAGCAAAGCGCCCCAGCTCACTGTAGCTGATATGTATTTATTCTAGGTGGCGTAGCAATTCATCTCACTGTGCGTACGGTCATGTGTGTGTGTGCGTGTGTGTGTGTGTGTGTGAGGGCCTGAGGCAAATTCGTCTATGCATACATTACCTCCCATGATGCCAGCACTATAGAGTGATTGCCCATGGGGATAGAGTAGATGTTTATCACAGAAAGTGTTTCATCTGATCAAGGATTACCGCTGAGACAGAGCACGTTGTTCCTGTTTCAGCTGGGGCAGATAAGTTGTCACCCAGTGCCACAGATGCTATTGTTTTGTGCAATGTAAACCTATGAGTAGCAAATTATTTGTATGTCACAGGTGCAGCGGTGTGCTTAAGAGAATTTCTGCGGGTGCTCGCTTTCTAGGCACAGCAGTACAGTTCCTCACATCTGATCTTTAGTCTGACGGTGAACATGTAAATACATGATGACTGATCAGACGTCAGGGTGTCTGCTGTGTGCCTGTATTTTCAGTAGTTAACAAGGAACCGTGTCAGACAAGGTAAACAGGACTTCATAGTTGAATGGGACAGTGCAATCAAACATATACTGTATATAGAGTATATATGGATACAATCTTCATCATGGTATAGCTCATTAAGTTAATGATATGGTAAATATTACAATATATCTATTGGAAGCTCAATTGAGGAAAGGCTAATATAGCAGCATGGGGATGTTTGTTCTTAGCTTTAGTGTAACGGTATTTAATCACATTGATGCAACAATCCTCTAAATCCAATATGATTAAAGCAGTCCTGCTCAATGATTCGCAATATTGCCTCCAACGGTATAATATAACTAAAGCTATTAAAGGGACAGCTATTTGTATAAATGGTACAGCAAAATCTATGACATCTGATACATTACTGTTGTCTCACGTTGTAATACATTCACCACCTGTCACTACACAAATACACAGTACATTAAAATTATTATCCATGATCTTGTCATGTAAATGCATTTCTCTTTTTTCTACAAACCGCTGACAGTTTCCAGGCATAGTAAGTAATAGTCAGTGCAAAAAAACAAAGATAAAGTGTTTAAACACACAAGGGGAAAAACAGACGTAATGCACACATTGAAACATAAAAAATCCCATTCAGCCAAAATGCCTCTCTGAACAGATGGTTTGTTAGCTGTTTTTACAAGACTCCATAGAGTCAAGAGACCTCAGACTTATTTGGAAATGCTGCCAATTGGAATGCAACTTATCCCCAAGTCTTAGAATGTGTCTGAGGGACACTTAGAATATCCTGCTTAGAAGGCATGAGAGCTTGGCTCCAGGTATGAGGATGTAGAAGGTCCACAATTTAATATGGAGCCTGGCCATGTAGGGCTCAATAGGTGAGCATTAAGATTTTTAAATTATTTTTGAAATGAGCAGGAAGAGATAGGTCGAAAGGTTAAAATCGATGTAACATGACCATCTGTTGGACTGTGTTAAAAACCCAGCAGCAGGTATATTGGACTGTTTGTAAATGGTCCAAGGAAATGTTATTAAGGCAGAAAAAAATTACACTAGGCCAAACATGATAAGATAAAAGCATTCAAGGATGAGGAGGTACTATATTTCTGCCTGATCACTGAGTAAAGGTAATCATGGGCAATAATCAAGACTTCTGTTTTATCTGTATTTAACTGCAGAAAGTTATTTGCCACCCATTTTCTAATTCCTAAAGATCTCAATACAGACCGTCTGTTGAACTATTCAGGTTTGAAGTAACAATTTTACTGGATGTCATTAGCATGTTGATGATAAGAACTCTTGCTGAAACTACTCATATTCTAGTCCTATACTGAAAAAAGTAGTTGGTCTAAATTAAATTATTACATTGGAGTAATTACAGCATATTGCTATTATATTAGCTGTTACCAAAAAAATCAATTGGGTTGATTCAACTATTTTCTCGATGGAATTAATTATTAAGTTGGAGTAATTCCCATTTGTTAATTTAATTTCAATGAACTTTAATTAATTTACATGTTACCAATTAAATTAAGTTGGTTCTTTTTTCAGTGTAGTAAAAGCATATGTCTGTAGAAACAAATAGGCCCCAACACTGATCCCTGGGGGACGCCACATGACAAGGCAACAGTGTAAGGTACAAATTCATCTCCAGAGACTGAGAGAGTCCTATCACTGAGATACAATAACCATTCCAATGCAGCCCCTGAAATACCCACCAGATGTTCTAAGTTGTGGATTAATATGTGCTGGTCAAAAGTATCAAATGCTGCACTAATGTCCAATAAAACTAAAACTGAGCAACCTCCGGGCATTAATATTTAAGGTCATTTGAAACCTTAAGGAGAGCCCTTTCAGTTAAAACCAATGCACAAAAACAGAATGAAACACCCTATGAAAAATCCAGTCTTTGAACAAGTTACCTTTCATCAAATTTTCTAAAATTTTTCAAAGAGAAAAGGGAGTTTAGAATCAGCTCTATAATCCCCAGGCACAGAGGAGACCAGTTTACAATAGCCAGTTTAAATTAGCTGAGGACACACCCCGATAAAACAACAAGATTTATATGAACTAAACAGAAACCAATGAAACCAAAGAGGTTGGTAGGACTTGTGAAGAGGGTTTCACTTTTCCTAATAAGGCTGTAATATTGTCTGTACAGACAGGACAAAAGGAATCCAAGAAGAGTTGGAGGAACCAATAATGAGTGGACTAGATGAGGGTGAGATGTTTGCTCTTACATTTACAACCTTATCTATAAAATATTTATGGATAATATCTATAAAATATTTATAGATAACTCAAGTTATTATACTGTTGGAGAAGATTGGCAAATTTCGAGTGGCTGAAGAGACAATATTGTATATTGTATCAAACATAACTTCAGGATTTCTTTTGATGAATGAAACAGAAACATAGTTCTCTTTCCATAGGTTCTTTAAGCTGCAACCTGTACAGAAGTCCTTTGTTTTACAGTTCCAGCAACAGTTCTAGCAGTTCTACTAAAAGCAGCTGTATTATCCAGTTCCTCACCTCAGTCAGATGAACATTTTTTACCTAGAAAAAGACCCAGATCACTGTTTTTATTACTGTATACCTTACACTAATCTATGTTACCATGATGGTCATGTTACTAAATAGTTAGACAAGATAATACATCTTATCATACAATATTAATATGAAATATAAAATAAATTTGAAAAGAAAAAAGTTAATAATTTGCCATAATAACGTTTTGATACTTAATTTCAAACTGCAGTACCTTTCCTTTATGTTGGGTAAAATTACTGTGAGCTCATGTGTTTTTCACATTTTCAACCCTTACCCTATAACTTCTTTTTAAGTGACTGTAATAATATACTATTCAATATTATATTAATATTATATTGCACCATATTTCCATTCATGTGGTGTTGTCAAATGTGCCTCTAATGGTACAACTGCTGCCTTTCGTTTGTTAATTTACTGCCTATTCCTACTATGACAGTGTAGTTACAACATGAGCAGAGACAGCCAGCACATGTATGTTTTAGCACACATTCAAAGAAAAAAAATATATCTGTGCCAAATTCTGGAAAGTGCACTGCAAACAAAAGTGAACAGAGAAGTCTCAAAAATCCAAAATGTAAATCTTGGCTTGCAGGGAGGCTCCCTTTAACTTGATGATTATATCTGAGGTTTTTGGTGTCTGTAAACCACTGTGTTGAGTGTAAAATGAAGGGAGACTATTTATACAGCTAATTTGAGGTCAAACTCCCCCATGACCTCTTACAGATCATTTTCTCTACTTAATACTCTTTCTTGCTATTTGTAATTTTTAAATTAATTAATAAATGTATTAATTGTATCTATATAAGACGATCCGCTGCTTGAAAATAAACTGTTTATGTTAACTTAATGGCTACTAACCTATTTACACTGATTCTGTAAAATCAGTGACAGTTGCTTTCATCTCAAACAGAGTTTTTTTTTTTCCTCCACATGATACATATGAAACCATATAATAGATTACATTGCACACAGAGAACATGTGATAGCATTAGCTTTATTGACAGTGGATTGAGGCTTTCAAGCACAGGCTCTCTCTGTGATTTATTGTGTGAAGCAAGGAGAAGAGCAGCGTCCGATCCTGCTTACATGAAACCCCCTGGAGGTGAATTTCCTGATTAAAGCCCCCCTCCCCCCTAACCCCCATCCCTGCAGTTGTGTGAGCACTGTGTCTGTGTGCAAGCTCAGGTGTGTGTGTGTGTGTGTGTGTGTGTGTGTGTGTGTGTGTGTGCGTGCGTGTGTGTGTGTGTATGTGTTTGGTTTCTCTTTCACATAGTATGTGTGCATATTTGAATAGCATGTGTATGTGCAGTTTGTCTGTACATGTGCAAATGTGAATTGTGTGTGTGTGTGTGTGTGTGTGTTGTTGTAGGCACATACTTGCTTATATGCGAAGTAGTTATGTTTTCATGTGTTTAGTTATTTATGGAGACAAATTGGTTTATATTTTTTACAAAGCATCTTATAACCTACTCATTTATATATATATATTTTTTTTCATCTTAGAATGTTACAGTTTGAGCTTTCTCCCCCCACGTTTATATTAATTTCATCACCAATTTCATATTTTTTTCATTTCTTTTCTTTTCTCCTTACAATAAACCACTTTGTAACTAGTTTTAAAAAAGTAGCATATAAATTACCTCATTTTTACCATTGCATATTTATGTGTATTCTGCACATTTTGAAAATGTGCAAAGATGTGTGAAAACGTGCATGCATGGCATGTAGAGTATATCAGTCTATATGCATGAGTTTGTGAGCATACATCACTTTTAAAAAAGTGTGTCCTGGTGTGTTTCCGTGATGTAGAGGTTGTGTCTGAGATGGCGTGGCGCCATGTGGAAGCTATTGAGACCTGGAGCGCCAGTGAACATGCAAGGTGAGGCCAGATGGTAGTGGTTAGCCCTTGGCTGCTCCGGGTAACCTGACCTGCAGGGGAGGACCCCTCTGCCTCCCGAGGACCAGCCACCACATGTGTTGCGTGAGAGTAAGTCACCCAAAACCCAGCAACCGCCTCTCTGCTTCGTGACTGCCTGTTCTCATAGCCGGGGCTGTTTTTTTAACCGAAGATCTAAAACAACAATCCGGAGGGGGGGATCAGACAGGAACAGTTCAGAGACAGGATCCAGGTGTTATTAAGAGTCTGAATCACAAGATTATCCAGCATGGAGCATATCTGTGGTAGTGCTTCATACAGCAGTCAGTGACAAAATTACATCATTTGTAGCTATCCTCAAAATCTTTAAAAGAAATCTGTAAGTGTTTTTTTTTTATTCCTGTCTAAAGACTACATTTACATAGTCCCATTGTTCAGCCTCACACTGGTATTGGATAATAAATGCATTTATAGGTCCCGCCCTCTGGCCATGAACTCACACAACCTCCGAATCATCTGGGCTCTATGGGGTCCACGGGGAAAAAATCCTCACCATGCATTAGCTGTAAAGACAATTTTTCTCAAACACAATACAGTAGAGATTAGAGGTGAAATGTACCTCAATACATCTACTCGAGTATTGCAATTAAATACCATTATGAAGCACTTGTACTTCCATTTTATGGTACCTTTTTACTTTGATTCCACTACATTTCAGAGGAATGTGTTATTTTTTATATAAATATATTTACAGCTGTGGTTAGTATAGTAATAGTAGTTACTGTTAATCTGCATGCTTATATATCACTATCAAAAATACTGTGTTGTTTGTCTGTACAAGTAACACTTTCAACCTAAACCTAAATACAATTTCTTGATAATGCTTAAAGTGAAATATCAAATGCAGGATATTTGCATGTAATGGAATATTTTTACTCTGACGAGGCCTGTTCTGCAGTACTTTCATTCAAATAAAATCTCTGAAAAAAATCTCTAAAAATCTGCAACATCCGTAGACTTTGGCCAAAGCAGCATTTTGAAAATAAGGTCTTAACATGGTAGAGGATTATCGACAGTATAGAACAGCAGTGGAAACAAAAGTTTATGTTTGCATTAATATATTATATGTACCCTTTTAGCTATTGATCTCATTCTCCAGTGTATTCAAACAGTCTTAATAAGCTGGACTATACACAATGAAGAATAATGATACTTCCTCTTGTAAAATCAGTGTATGCTGCACCCAACTTGGCCTCTAGATGGCACTAAGTCATAAGTGAATTTGGGGTGTATTGCAGCATAATTAAAATATGAGTGATAAGTTTTTGATTTAATTAAATGGCCCTCAAGCCAGTAACTCACAGTGCAGGGTCGACATGGATAGAGAATTTATTCTTAAACAGGCAACATCAGGTCCAGTGTCTCTTACGATAAAGGCACCTCGAGATGGTACTCAACATCTGCTCAGTGAGCGCTGAGCCACTGCTTGAAAATCCATGTCAATGAATAAATGATGGGCTGATGAAGACCTGCTTCAGATATTCTTTCAATGCACACAATGAGGAATTCTCTGAAATTGCTCAACATTAAAGAAAATCTGCAAAGAAAAAAATAATTCTCTCACCGCAACACATAATGTAATCACTCTCTCTCACACACACACACACACACACATACAGGCAGGAACAGCAGAAGTGTCAATGCCTTTGGAGTGTTTTGATTTGTGATTACACTGTTTTATAACTGATTACAAGTTTTGTGGAAACATGTTTTCCTGGCTTGTCACAGACGTCACTTTCGCAGCAGTTGACAGGATGACAAGCAGCGGCTCATTTTGCACATAGTTTCTGTCAAACCCCAAATATATATATATATATATATATATATACTATTTGTTACTGTTTTCTATAAATGGGTTCGTAGTATATGTAGAACACCATTTTTCTGTTGGCAGTTTTTTTTTTTGTCATTTTCTTTCCATTTAGAGTCAGATTGAGACTCTTAATAAAAGCAGTGCGACAGTGTTTCTGAGCAGATTTTTTTCCATTTGAAAAAAACAAAATAGATGACGAGTAGTACAATTTGCTTCCTTGTACAGCTTTAAAATTATAAATGTGTTCATGCTTTTGTTTTAGTGGTTTCTGATCACAAACAAATCTGCATGCTGCTATGACACAACTGTGAATGGTTATTGCTAAAAAAATATAGTCTTAAAAAATGCTATTTCTAAATCAAAAGGAAATATGGTAAATTAACTCCAGTTATATATTCATTTAACCAATGCAATTTGCAATGTGCCCATCACTTACACAGACACACAGGCAGAGAGAGGTGGGAGAGCTGCACGGCGCTGCAGCTTGCAGTTCAGTATGGATCCGCTCTACCTCCTGAGCCACAGGCGCCCCACTATATATCAAATATATCATCTAAAACGCTTTTATTTCAGAGTACCGCTCTTGTTATAGTCGAGTCAAGTTAAGTCAATTTTATTTGTAAAGCCCAAAATCACAAATCACAGATTCTCCTCAGTCTGTACAACAACACAACACGCCTTGTCCTCGGAGCCTCGATTCGAAAAAAGAAAAACTCCCTAAAGAAAAGAACTTTAATGGGGAAATAAAAAAAAGAAACCTCCGGATAAGCAACAGATGAGAGATCCCTCTTCCAAGACGAGACAGAAAGACTGGTGCAAAAGAGAATAAAAATTACAAAATTCTGCATTGATCAGGGTAACAACAACAACAACAAAAAAGATGTTTTTTGCTGTTTTCTGATGGTTCATAGACCAAACAATTAATTGGAAAAATAATCAGCAGATGAATCGATAACAGAAATAATTGTTAGCTGCAGCCCCAGTGAACTGGCAGGCTATGATAACTATCTGTAGCTGTAACTGTCGGTGGATAAAGGCTGTCGTTCTGAAACTCGGTTACCCTTCCCCACCCTCACCCTGACCCCACTGTGTCATCAGGAGAGGCTCTGACCGGGGAAGGAGGAGCAGGGGCCTGGGGCCTCGGGGTATTGAAGCCCAACACTGACTCCATTTTTCTATGTTTTTCTTCTCAGCCCTTAATTCCAGACAAGCATTCCTTTCTCCCAATTCATTTAGGTGACTTGAGAATATGTGATACAACAGTTTGTCAGCGTGCCGAAGCCCTGGTCACTGCACTCGCTGTTTGTTACTTGAATGTTGTATTGTCGCTGCCTGGATAAACGCCCAAAATGTAAATACAATGTAAATGCCTCTGGCCAAACTGGGCCAACCAGTAACATCAGAGGGGACGGAGGCAGGCATAATAGCCTCATTATTAGCCTGGCAGCAGGGCGGCGGGGCGGCGTGGGGGTGTGGAGCGCCAGCATCACATATGACCCATCTAATCACATCTGTCACTTCTGGGTACCAGAAATATCTGACAGGTTCTTGTTCCTGGTCTTTTTTCTTTACCTTCATTACAAAGCGGGTCCAGCATTTCTTTTTTAAATTAGGGATCCACACAGGAACTGAGATGACGGTAGGAAACCAACAGAAAAGAAGATAGAATGGGGTGCTTTATCATATTTGTGATATAGTCATTTTTAATGACATCCTCAATGCACAATGGATAGGAAACCACCTTTTTGTTGTCCCCCTAGAGATTCTTGTGGTAACATGCACTTCCATCAGACACACACACACACGCACGCTTGCGTGGACACATACACACACATATACAGATGCATACAAAGCACACATACATAAACGTGCACACGCACACACTAGATAAACTTACAATACGATACATATCTTTACTACAGAGTGAATCACCCAGCTATAAATTGTCTAACTAAAGTGGGAGGAGTCACAGTATGTCTGTCCTTTGATTTTCTCATAAAGGGTTTATTGGATGAGCTCCACCCAGGACAGGTGTATCACTGAGGTCGCGACAAAGTGCAGTGTCGAGTGTGAAGTTGTCTGGATGAGGGGTTCAAACCAGAGACCGAGCATTCAGCGGGCACTGCACAACACTTGAATATAAACTTTAAAGATATTAATGTACTCTGAGTAAGTTTTGGACATTTGGTGCTCTCAGCATGTTTACAACTTATGTTCAGTGACAAAACAATAAATGTATGCCAACTGGAAAATAAGCATTTTCTCATTCTCTCATTCCCGAACTGTGCAGAATACATTATCGGCAAAATAATGCATACATTCCATATGCAGGTATGGAAAGTTAATCTGCATTTATCAGGTTGACATTTACATACTGCATGTAAGATAGATAGATATATATCCAGCCATCCATCCATCTTCAGCAGCTTATATGGAGTCTGGTCGCAGGGGCAGCAGCTCCAGCAGAGGGCCTTAAACTTCCTTTTCCCAGCTACATTAGCCAGCTTTGACGGGGGATCCCGAAAGTGTTCTCAGGCCGGCATGGCGATATGTACGTCCTCTACCTAGCCTTAGGTCTGTCCCAGCTGGATGTGTCTGGAACACCGGTCTTGATGGCCAAACCATAGATAGAGAGATAATAACACATTATATATACAATGGATTCAAAAATCAGAGACTCCAGAAGGAATTGGACAGTTTCAATCTTATAGATGACATTGAATTGAATGAATACAAAAAAAAACGTGAATATTTCTAGAAATACCAATATTATATTAATTCCATATCTGCTGCAATTAATGCAGCTACCTCGATGCCTAATATCTATTCTCGTGTATAACACCAGTAGTTCTAGTACTTCTACTGTTATTTTTTTACTATCCTTCTGTAGTATTTATATCTACTACTAATGCTACCACCAAGTAGAGCTGTAGTAATTACCTAATTAATCAATTCTATGATCACAATCCAATCCACTGCTTATTCTTTTGGTTTTGGACTGCTGTTTGGACAAAATAAGACATTCTGTAACTTTTTTATTTTTTTTTACTGTTTTGATGTCTTTATAGACCAAACCATCCATCCATCCATCCATTGTCTATCCCGCTTATTCCCTTTCGGGGTCGCAGGGGTCTGCTGGAGCCCATCCCAGCGCGTTAAGGCGAGAGGCAGGGATACACCCCAGATGGTCGCCAGCCAATCGTGGGGCACACACACCATTCACACACCATTCACTCTCACACTCACACCTATGGGCAATTTAGAGTTTACCAATTAACCTGAGCATGTTTTTTGTATTGTGGGAGGAAACCGGAGTACCCGGTGAAAACCCACGCAGACACGGGGAGAACATGCAAACTCCACACAGAAAGGCCCCAGGCCCAGGCCCAAGGCGGTCTTGAACCTGCGACCTTCTTGCTGTGAGGCAACAGTGCTACCCACCGCACCACCGTGTCGCCCTAGACCAAACCAATTAATTGAAAATATTAATTGATAATTAAATTAGCATCTCTTCCTAATAGGGAATACATATGGTTGAGAAGTGAAAGAGGACAGCTTGGTTTCCCATAACAGAGAGTTTTGTTTTAACAGAATACCCATTATTTTTGAAGCAAGTACAATATTTTCATAATATAGCCATTGAAGTGCAATTTAAACAATGATGGACTCTATGTAAGCTACATGTCCAAATACTTCAAATTTAGCCCAGTTTAACATACATTTCTAGATGCATTTTGACTTGCAAATCACAGGTTAATACTGGGGCCAACTGCTCTCATGATTCCAACTAACATAAATACTATTAGTATTAATATTAAAGGTACAGTTTTAGTTCCTGGTGGCATGTAGTCTGTCTTTTATTGAAACAACATCTCTGAAAGTATATGAGTGTTACAGTTATTTCCCTTTAAGCTAAAACATCCAACAGCCAGGGGGTCCATCGGAGTCATTGTGGGCGGATACTGCAGGCAGCAGCCAGTCAAATCCAGGTCAGTGGTGGGGTGGGGGTGGGGGTGGGAGTGTGTGTGTGTGTTTGTGGGGGGTGGGGGGGGTGGGGGGGGGGGGGGGGGGGGGGGGGGGGGGGGGGGGGTAAACTATAAACTGGACAAACGATGTGACCGAATTGAGAGTTTCCATACAGGCAGCAGGATCTGACCAAGATAAGCCTCTTGGGAGTCGTGCAGTCCTCTCTCAGGACGGATTACGCATACACACACTTCTCTCTCTCTCTGTCTCTCTCCGTCTACTGTACACACATCTGTCCACATGTCTATCTGTGTGTCTGTGTCTGTTTTCCCATGTTTCCTCACCAGGAAGGCGCCGCATGCAGAGAAACATGTCCAAAAGATCCAAGTTTGGGGATTTTCTGGTTCCTCTAAGCCTAAGGTCTTTGTGGAAACATAGTCTCCCCAGTGCCCCCCACCCTCCTACACATCTGTTTCTCATTTACATCCTGGGTCTAAGTTCAGTAAAAGGAGGGGGGAGCGTTGAGGGGATTTGGGTGGGTGTTGGAAGGCGAGGGGGCGCGGTTAAAACATCTTAGTCTCATATGTAGTTTTTATTTCTTCTCAGTATAAAGACTTTGTTTCCAATATATGAGATTCTCCCAATTTTAAAATAGCAAAAAATGTATCTGCATTTACAGTCTGGCACCTTGATATTATAAGTAATTATTGGATAATAAACATCACCTGTAACAGAAGTTGTAATTAAAATGTAAGATATTTACACATTTACATTTAAATCAAAGGCATTTAAATAATCTTCTTGATAATAAATAGTAGCAGAAGAATTTTCCAGTGATGCAAGTGATGCCTGGACACTTTGTTGGATCATTGGTCCACTTGTACAGAGAGAAAACTATGGGGACAAGGGACATGGCTGGTAAACAATCAACCTTCATTTATTAAGCTGTCAGGAACAGTCAGGTTTCTTATTGTCATTTACCAGAATTGTCATACATAGAAATACAACTGATCCAGCAGCAGTGGGCAGCCACAGAGCAGGGGGACCTACTGCAGTTATTTTGGCATTCATGTCTTTAGTTGAGACAAAGTAAAAAATGTCTGTAAAACACAGGTTTGGGTAACAGTAAATGAATGCATACATGTATACACACTTGTCAAATACTGACTTCTATGGGGTCTGAGATCTTCTACTCCCCGAAAGCAGCCATGACTTTTTGTGACGTGCCTGTACAGTAGGGGCTGGTACAATGTATCTTTCCATTCAAGTTTAGGAGCCAAATTATCTTTAGAAGTCTAGTTTTCTATAAAACAAACATCCAGTGACAGTTTCATGTTAAAACGTTTCTTATGTTCATGTTAAATAGTTAGCGTCCATCAGACAGGATGAAGTGAATGACGGCATACATGCATTCATTCAGTAGATGGTGCTGGTAGGTGAGCTGCTGCAAATCCTTAACTCAGGTTGATTCTCTAATAATTTAGTATATAGACGTTCAGGAGATTTTTACCAGGAGCTGGATTGTCTGAAGACGCCTCCTGCGCTCTAAAACAAATGGAACCCAGTGATTAAAGTTAAAATCACTGAATAAAGCAGTTTCACATTAATAATCTGTGTTTCTATGACACTGTTCGGCATCTGAGTTAATGCTGACATTTGGTAAGATCATTTCAATTTTCAATCAAACAATTTCTTGCTAAATTAGCATATTATAATTGGGTGGAAATGCTTTCCATAATTTTTTTTATGTTCACCCAATAGATGATTTTTTTGAGTGTGGCATAGTTCACTCTTATAGAAAACATACACAGCACAAAGCTTCGACAATTCTGAATATATCACCGTTTCCCCTTTTCATGCCATCCATATACAGTATGCTAAGCTCAGTCACTGGATGATTTGCGAAGGGGTGGCAGCAGAGAATAATGCCCCAACAAACTTGGTCTTCAATGTCTATGATGACCATGGAGAGAGAGAGAGAGCAACTCCTGAAGGTGAAAGAGAGATCTATTCACGAGTGTCCCCTCTCCCTTCTCTTTCATGTGCAGCCAGTCTATGTTCTTGTTCGTACATCCACTCCCTGCTCACACACTACTGCCACCTTCTGTTCTGGAGCTGTACAACAAATTAGGGTTCTGATTTGAGAAAAAGTTAAGTTATTGCACATCATGCTTAAATAGCATAACCTAATGATGGTCAACTAAAAAACATGGCTATATATGGTAGAAGCTGCATATTACTCTTTGATTATTTGGCAGACACAAAATCCGCCTTTTTTTTTTTGAGCATTCTTTGGGCCTTAAAACACACACATACACACACACAGGCTATTGAGAGGCAGCCAAACATAGAACATCCTTTGTTTATACTTAAATTTATAACAGGAAATATTCATAGACCAATTTTTGCATTCAAAACTTTCACACTAAAAGTGATAAAAATGATTGTGTTCTGTGCATTTCAGCAAGCAATGGCATTAGCAACAAAAAAATCTTTAATGGGTTAGTGACAAATAATGGTTGGCTAATTTATAACTACATGTAATTAATGGCACGTGTCAAGTCAATGACATGAGAATAGGAAATGCACAAGAAAATACATGATTTTCTAAACATGTTTCCTTAGCAACAGAGAACATTACCATTTTTGTAGTCTTTTTATCATCATAATCAAGTTCCGCCACAACAGTGAGATACCGAAGTTTCAATTTTGGTGAGGACATAGATAGGTTCAAATGTTTTTATGGGCATGTGTGCCAAAAGTGTTCACTCTTTATTTTATGCTTTTGTCTATAAATATGTCTATTAATGTCTTGACTTTTGCCAAGTTAATACATTAATATAAACGGCATCATGAGATCTGTGGAATAGCTGTAGATGTCTTAGAAAGCTGTTTGGACTTGTAAACATTTATAGCAGAAACCACCATGGTTTGAGGCTTAAACCAATGCAGAAGTATCTTAATCCCCTTTTAACCAGCCTGTTCAAGGCAGGATTATTGCGATTATTGCCGCCTCGATGTTCTGTGTAAAGGGTACAAAGGCAGAATGGGGGGTCAGAGTTGTTCTGCCAATAGGCCGAGAAGGGAGGCAGCCTTGTTGCTGAATCAAGCTGATTTTTTGTAGCATTCCTTAAAACGTGTCATGACAAAACTACATCACAAGACAATACAAGACTCACACAACATAAAGGATAGGGATACAGTATTTGATAATATTTCAAATCTTAAACTATCCTCATTAAAATGTGTGTTGACCTTATTCTAAGGCATGGAGAGTCATTTTAGGTGGATGTGGACATCCTGTAATAGAATTTCTGAAGAAAATGTCTATGCTTCTTCATTAAAAACATGAACATCATAATACTGAAGCACTCTGAAACCTTTTAGAAACATAAAAGTAAAGCAATACAATGACTATGCAGACATAACCACGTTGTGCATTGAGAGTATTTTTAGTTATGTAAACAATTCACTTGATAAGAACGCAGCCTATTTGACCACACAAAGGCGTTCTGCTCTTGTGTTCCTAAATGCGGGAGTTATTTGAATCACGACTTTAAAGGAGCCTCGTCCTTCATTATTCATGTTAATTTATGCAACATAGTACCCAACTAATAAAATTCTGGAATATATAAGTGTCTCTTGGTCCGGAGTAATGAGATATGCCAATAATAATATGTAAATTTGGTGAATTATTGAATAGGCATGACTGAGGATTTCTTATTAGTTTGCGTGTTTATTTCCAAAAATCCATCAATTTTTCAGAGCGCTTCTCATGCCCCATCCAATAAGTAAATCTAATCAAACACAGAAATCAATAATTCAGGTGTTTATTTGCTGCTGTGTGTATCTCCATGTATCTGTGTGTGTGTGTGTGTGTGTGTGTGTGTGTGTCTGTAGTACATTAGATATGACCTTCTTCATTTACAGTTACAGCATATAGTCTCCAAACTTTGCGAGTGGCAACTGTATTGTTGACTTGGCAGATATTCAACTGTAATAAACTCATGACTGATCTGAAATCAATACAGTTTATCATCCACTCACTGCCGATTATTGCTAAGTGCTTATTTTAATTACTCATCAGTTGTTGCAAATACTACAAAATACTGCAGTAAATGTATATCCGTAGATTTATGTGTTATAGTACAGCCACTCGTCACCAGAAAAGTCTCTAATTTCTTCTTCTTCTTCTTCGTCTTCTTCTTCTTATTCTTCTTCTTCTTCTTCTTCTTTTTCTTCCTCTTCTTCCTCTTTTTTCCTCCTCTTCCTCTTCTACCTCTTCTTCCTCCCCATTCCCCTACCTCATTTGCAATGATTATGTTATCAGGGCAGCCAGGCAAAAGGGTGGAGCAACCATAATTTCAGTGCGGGATTAGGCAGAAATAACGAGGTCACCAAGTTACAGTTGCCATGACAACGACACATCCAAGAACACAGGATGCCATTGCTTAGGAAAAAAATAGAAGAAACAGGGCCCAGGATTTTTCCTCTCCCTCTCTCTGCTTCTATTTTTTTCATACCCCTCCTTCTCCATCTCTCTCGCTCCCATCCTCGCCTTCTCCCATCTCTGTTTTTTTGTGCTTTTTTTTAGGCAGTGAGGGGAGCAGTTCACTTTTCCTCCCTCCGTTTTCCATAGCCCTTTGTTTCAGAGCATATTCAGAATAATAAATTCACTGTTGAGTGCATTTGCATCTTTCTGGTATTCATATTTGGTTGGTCTGTTTACTCTCATTTTAACATGGCCTTAGCCATTTTAAAAAGCTCATTAGGGAACCTCATCCTCGCTACTCTCAACCCCTCAGAAATAAGAAAATAACTCTTTCTTTTTGAGAAATAACAAAGATGCCCCTTTTTTTAGGTTGACCAGTTCATTAGGTGCCCTGGCCTGAGCATTGATTTGGATTGAAGTTGCCAGGAGCTTTTGGGCTTCGATTGCATTCCCATGTTACACCTGGCTGCTGGTAAGACCAGAGCCAAGCAAACCGAGTCTGCACTATGCAAAGTCAATAATCAGCGAGCCTGGAGATAGCACCCAGTCCAGCACAGTCATTTTGAAGCATTATTGATCGCCTTTGGCATGATGCCGATTACACGAAGCCTGAAAAAAAGCATTGTTGGGGACTGCAGATGATACAAGGACACTGTCTGGACCTGGCAAGGTACAGGCCAGGGATAAATAAAGCAGTAAACTATGATGTCTGTGTCCAGATGGCTGTGGACAGTTTAAAGTCTGGAAGATAATGGCAGCAAACCTCAGTGGGGATCTGATAAAGTAGCAACCTGTTCAGGAACAATTTACAGTTTATTCCCACACGTGACATGTTATGTAATACATAGTGTATACAGTAGTAAGTGTTGGTTTGGAAATACCTTCCCATGTCCTTGAATGAGGAAGTGTGTCCAAAGGGTGAACTAGTATGGTATACTGTATATTATATATAACATATATATATATATATTTATATATATATGTATATATATGTTAGTCGACTATCATTGCAAATGCATTAACTTTCAAATGCTGTGTCTGGTTGTGAGAAGCACTTTGCCATTTTGGCTACTTGATAATAGCCTACTATATATTTATAGTATAATACTAACTACAGCAATAAAATAAACATAGTGGTAAAAGGCACATTTTCCTTTGCAAGCAGTGGAGCAGCATAAAATAAAATAAAATCTTTAATGTACTAAGTTAATCTCCAATGTCATACTGCATACCATATTATCATAACGTGTCACATATAGTATCTGCTATTTCTCCCACTACTATACATCATAATGTGTTATAATGGAATAGTTAAGTTTGTTTATTGTCTTATGCATTCTAATTTGTCATAAACATGTGACAAATGTAAAAATGGTAAATTGGTAACACTTCACCTTATTTTCACCATATTTAGCATGAATAACACAAACATTTAATGGTTTATAACATGCTACAATGTAGTTATAAGAACATTACCATTTTAAAGTAAAGCATTTGTCAACAATTATTGCCTCTGTTCCCTCTTTCTATTCTCGTTCATCATCTGGTTACACCAGTCACCACACAAGAAAAATATACAGTAATAGCTGCTAAAATTGTGGTGTTCATTTTTACTACCTGTACAATTATACCCGTACCATGATATTTTGGTATATACATATACGGTATATGTCCCTTTGCCAATAGACTTTAAATTAGAGTTCATCTGACCTGTGTGTGTGTTTGTTTGTTGATCTAAATGATTCTTTTAATTGTGACTTTCTGAGATTTTATTTACTATTAATAAATATATATGCCCATCAAGAACATTGCAGTTTGTTGTAAACTGTTAAGAATATAAGACTTTAAATCCATAGTCTTTATTTTAGCTAACATTAGCCCAGAGCCTTTTTAAGCTAACACTAGCCCAGAGCCACTGTAGCTAAAGTAACCCAGAACCACTGAATAGACTAACTATCTAAAGACATTATATACTGTAACCTGTAATTGTACAGTTTAAAAAAAAAAAAAAAAAAACTACATTTATATAATATAAATAAGACGAGGCATTTTTACTTTACTTTATTACGCCATTTTGTCCTGTTGCAATAGTTTAACTTTTTCTTTTGTGTACACGCTGGTTCGGGAAAAATGAACCTTGTGTGTAATGATAGTGGAGTGGGGAAAAGAAACGGGCGTGAGATGACACGTGCCGGTTAAATTGTATCCGGCAGCCCGACAGAGTGGACAAGGCTGTATTCACACAGGTCCCTGTGGGCTATAATGCCTTTTTAAATTATATTGAGCAGCGCAAGCTTTTGCAGGTGATTTCTTTATTTTGTGTATGTGTCCTTCACAAACAGTAATGTCACTGTAGCAAATATTGTGGGACATTTAAGCAGCAAAACTAAAAAACGTAGTTACAGTAGTACAGGACAGAGGAAGGGAAAAGAGAACACTTTAAGCTTTTTTTTCTTTTTTTTAGTTTTTAATGTCATTTTGTTGAAGCTCAGGATTCATCAGAATGACTGCTTTACTTTTTTTCACTGTCGATTTGACTTTGAACCTGGAATGTGTGTGTAACAGCTGACCTTGTAGAAGAATACAGAACATTAACTATCAAATGTACCAATTCAATTATGCTGTTCTGACTTTCGCATTAACGCATACAGTGGGAAACTTCACTTTAGAAGGAAACCCAAAAAGCCTACCAATATACTGACTTTCGCAGAAAAACAAGACCAAAGTCACTTATAATAAGTTGACTTGCTATCAGTGGCTAAAGCTAATGTTAACCTACGGCTAAAGAAGCTAATGTACCAGAGCCGCTGAAGCTAACGTTGCTGCAATCCCTATGTGTTTTGTACATTGATGTAGTTCACTAAGCAGTTTCAAGCAAAACAGTTTCTTTGCCTAACTTATCTTAATTTAACTTTTTTCGTTTTTTTTTTTTTTTTTAATAAATCCAATTTTATATTTTTTTTTTTAATAAGGGCACTTTTTGTAGTGACATAAATTGACAAACATCATGTGTGCTGCCCATTCGGCTAAACTTGTTGTGCATTTAATGGAGATTTAATATCTGTTGTACAATAAAACAACATCATGACAAATAAAACGTACAGGAAAAGAGTATATAATTATAAACACATGTAAAATATGCTATGAATATAAATTAATGGCAAAGTTGGAGATGTGGCCACACCTAAACACATATGAAACACAGCATAGAGTGTTACTGAATCATTGTAGCTGCTATGAGAATTCTGTTCACTTACACATCTCATCAAATGTCCAAAAACTACCATGTGGGACCAAACGTAGCAGTGTGTAGTAGTGTGTGTTGTTTGGAGGGGGTTCAGCAGGACCACCACCACGTCACTCTCTGCCTTCACACACACCGCTCCAGCCTGGCTCTTAAAACACTTTATTTATTCAGCACTGAACCTATATCATAAAACTTTTTCAGCCTCCCCACACACTTTTCTTTTTTATTCAGCGGTTTAAAATTGTTCTTTGAGACTAAATGGAGCTGCTTTAAATACATGCGTGGATTTAATTTGAATTAGGACCATCGCAGTGTGATTTTCTGTTTTGTATGAATAGCAGAGGAACATTCATTGTGTTTGGTTTCTGGAATATTCTCTCTGCCGCACATCAGGTAGCAGAGAGAGATGGGCTCTGTGTGTGTGTGTGTGTGTGTGTGTGTGTGTGTGTGTGTGTGTGTGTGAGTAAGTGCATGTGTGTGTGCGTGCATGTGCATGTGCACGTTTATGTATGTGTGCTTTGTATGCATGTGTATAGTGTGTGTATGTGTCCATGAGCAAGCGTGTGTGTGTGTGTGTGTGTGTGGTGTGTGTGTGTGTGTGTGTGTGTGTGTGTGTGTGTGTGTGTGTGTGTGTGTGTGTGTGTGTGTGCAGGCGCATGTGTGCGATGCTGCTGCCATGCCTACGAGATGGGGGATGGTAGCAGCACAGCCAGCTATTTTTCTTTCTTTCTCTCCTGAACATCAAGTTTGTTCTTGCATCAGCCTCGTCCTCTACAGAAAATGGTTGTTGGTTAAAGATGTGATGCTGGTATCTACTGATAAATCAAGACAATTTTATACATCGTTACTGATTAACTCGAGTATGGTACAACTGTTTATTGATCCCTGAAAATATAATACATATTGATTGAGCTAAAAATTAACAATTAAAAGTAGCATAGACACAGATGTGTATACACGACTATATATAATACATATGTGCATGTTAAAAATATATAAGGTGCAGAGGATTTCCTCACAAAAATACAGTTGATTTTAGCAGACTTAAAAAAAGTAGGAGGATAAGCTCACATAAGAGGGATGCCGATGTTTCATTCTTGACAAAATAAAAAATGCAGGTGATTAATGACTCAGTAAAATATCAGATATGCAGTTTTTTATTAGTCAAGATGATAGACACTAATTGCCTGTTCACCTCTTTCCCATTCACATCCTTGTCACTGTGCATGTTCTCAGTCTGAAATGCTGCATAGTGAGTTTTTCAAGCAAGCTTATTTCACAGAAGGAAGGAAAAGACTGAAAAACACTAAGCTGGTTAGCTAGTGTTTTTAAAATAAATCACTAATGAAGGTAATTGTTGTTTTGTTTTTGGACAAATGTATATTGTGAAGGTAAACCAGTGCAGAAAATAAACCGGTGAATGCTATAACCAGTCCGATAAGAATTTATCCAGCTACTGATATTGTGAAATGAATATATGGAAACAAGCAACATAATGTAGCACTACTTTTGTAATCCCATAATCATCACAGCTCATTTAGCATGTTTAGATAGTTGAACAGTCTCCAAGCCACAAAATGCACCATTGACACTCAGGTTAATTGTTGCTGAACAATCAACACTCATGTACACTGGGAGGTGTATTCTTGTTTTGGGCATGAAGATTGTCTTTTTTTATTTATTTATTATTATTTTTTTTTGTGTGAGAAAAGTTTTCCACCGGAGTTGTTGAGATGCCATGCCATAGAGCAGGGAAGCTAATGAGGTAGCCACTCTGGCCACAATCCAAACTGAACCTGAAATCCCTTGAGCAAATGTTTGTCACATACTGGAGCAAAACCACAAAAAGTGGAGCCCTGTGTGCCGTGCGAGCGCACCAAACCACGACTGCGACTGTGGCCCCCGTTCATGTTTACTTTGCTGCACTTTCTGATGGCTTTTCTCTCATAAAGATTCTCCTGATTTTGAGCGCTAATTCTTGCAGATTGGACAATTAGGAACCTGCTATGTGCACGTTGGCAGCCATCGCGGATCACCTCTGCGTGACCTCACTCCCTCTCCCCGGCTGTCTGTGGAATGTTGGCCGCCATTCACGCTGACGTCTAGCTCACAAACTGTTGGCCAGCGCCGTACCGGTGACTACAGGAGATGACCAAGGGGCATTTTGTCTGTACTTGGCAGTCGGCACAGCTTCCTAACTAAGAAAACATACCCAAAACATCTGCAGCAGAGCGAGTGAGGGAGAGGAGATGGGAAGGAGGTTGATGGGGGAGGAGGGAAAGCGGCGGTGGTTGGAGGGATGGGGAGATGTGGTTGAGGTGGTGGTGGTGATGGTGGTGGGGCTGGGGAGGGGGGGGGCAGAGATGTGGGGGCGGCAGGCAGCAGAAGTACGTCTGCGCTGCAATTCTGACGAGGACTTTTGAAAAGGCTAAATCCCAAAGAGAGCGCTGCTGCCTTGGCTTGCTGCACTACAAACAGCCAGAGCCGAGACAGGCTTGGCGGAGGTGGTGCTCCGCCAGTTTGAAGGGAAAAAAAAAACGGTAGCGATAACCTCTGTATGCTATACCTGACAAATATTGCAGATGGAAAAATAATATTTACAATGCAAAAAAGTGCAGGAATGCTTCATGTGTAAAGTGTCAGAGTTAGTATTTGAAAGGTTTTCATGGTTTAAATGCTGCCTTGGCTCCTGCATTTCATGGAGAGGTGTTCAAGGTTGTGGTTGCACGTGTGTGTGCGAAAGCGCGCATGTGTGTAAATTTGTGTGGCTGTCTCTACATGTTTTTTTTTTTTTTGCTCCACCATTTCCACAATTCTTTCCACCACTGTCATGGTGTATTTGGGGATAGAGAATAACATTTAGTTTGGGGGAAAAAAAAAATCTCATTTACAATTAGGGTGTGTGTTTTCACATAACACTTCATATCACCCCCTTCATGAATATTATTTTTGGCTTATATTACCTTGTTGAGGCAAGAGAGGGTAGAGGAAAAATAAGAATTGTCATGTTTATGATTAGGTCCAAACCACACTGAACACAACCCGTAATTGCCTCTTATTCAAAGACGCCTGACAAGACAAGCTCTCCCACGTTTTGTTTGGAAATGATACAACAGGACGGGGTCTTGTCTGTGAAGAATTCAATCCTGCTGTGACACTGGTTTACAATCTGTAAACTGTGACTGCTAATCCCATTGGAACAGTGGAGGTAATCTACACATGATGGTGCTGGGATCTCTGTGTGGAGATTGGAGATCCTGTCCAGAGAAAATGGGATTGGATTCCATCACCTCTTTCACTCTGCTAAGTCTCATCACCAAGAGAAAAACATCATAATGTCTAAGTGTTTTGTTCTAAAGTGACTATTGTTTTTCTCTGTCGGAGGAATGAATCATACTTATTGCTGGCCAAAATGATTCATCAGACCTCTGTCATTTTGTCCTGATGCTGCATATTTTTTATGGGTCACATTTAGAGGCAGTTTGAATTGCAAAACATGTTTTTTGTGCACACAAAACCAAATTAAGGGTTAAAAGTCACTGCACGAAGACATTTATTTCTAAGTACGACAAAACATGTTTTTTCAACCACTCGCTCTCATAAAACATCAAATAGTTTCCTGCCTGAAGGAACGGTGATCACAGCATTCCACTGAATCCTTCCCAGTGCTCGTGTTTACCCTCCATCGCCTACAGACGCCTCCCTGTAACACCCGGACACCGATAGATGGAGCTGTGGGTTTGAGGAGGAATGGAAGAGGAGGGGGGAGGGTGGAGGAGGCGGGGAGCGGGGGGATAGGAGAGGGGGGCTGACTTTCTCAACACTTGAAGTTGAGTCAGAAGTGTGGAAAGCCACTGTTTTTAAAATCTATGGGGCAACTCATTAGCGGCGCTGTAGCCAGTGATGTCCACGCGTTTGTAACCGTGTGTGTTTACATTCAAGGGAGTGAGACGGAGGCTTTGTGCTACTCAGACTATCACCGCATGTCCCTGAAGACTGTGTCGCCATTAAGTTAATGATGGCTTCTTGATGATTCTGGGGAAAATAAGTGATTTTCTTAGGTAGTGGTCACTTTACTTAAAGGGATGGGGGGGACGTCTCCGGAAACACACCCTTGGGACCACTGTGTGTTTGTGTGTGTACAGGAGGGATGTTTTAGTGCTGATTTGTGTGTGACAGCACGTGTTGGCGTGCATGCTTGTGTGTGTGAGCATGTGTGTGTGTGTGTGTGCGCGTGTCTGTCAGGTTTCCTGCTGCGCGGTGCGGCTGGGAGCCCTAGCGAGGGTAAAATTCCATTCTCTCGGCGGAGCAGCATTCTGCATGAGCCAATTCCCAGGAGACACTGCTCTGCATGTCCTCCAGACAGCCAAGCTGAGGCACAGGCACAGGCACAGGCTCAGGCTCGCTTATTAACTGACCTGAGGGGGGGTGGTGGAGGAAGGAGGGAGGGAGGGAGGGAGGGGGGGAGGGAGGGGGGGCAGAGATGGAGAATGGAGGGGGAGGAGGTGGTGGGGGGTTGAGGAGGAGGAGGAGGAGGAGGGGGAGGGGGGTGAGCCCAGGGAGGCAGGAGGAGGCGGTGGGTAAGGAGGGAGAGGGGGGTGGTGGTGTTGGGAATTATGGGTTTGTGTGTGTGCTTGTGTGTGTGCGTGGGAGTGTGCATGAGTCTGAGTGTGATCAGGGGTGATGGGTTGTGGGGATACGAGCGTGCGTGTGTGTGTGTGTGCGCTCGCATGCGTCTGTGTGTCTGCATGTGTGTGTGTCAGAGGCAGAACTGGTTGAAAATATTAACTCTTTGCTTGCTGTGCTGCTTCGCTGTGAAAATTCAGCATAGGAAAAGAAGAATGTGGATGTCTAACAAGCTGCTCTGTGTGTTTCGCTCCTTGTATTCGCAAGGACGTGTTGCCACCTTGTTAAGAAGGGGCTGCAGGTTTCACAAAATCCTCATTAAATACTTTAAATATGCATATTTGCCATTTTCTGAACTTGAACCATGTAATTATACCAGCAGTAAATTTGTATGTCGTCCCCATTGTTTTCTTCAGCATCATTGTCTGTGTTTGTTGCTATAAGCTCCATAATGGCTTTTTGTCATATCACACAACCAGAGTTTAGAATATTGGTGCAAATATGATTTTCTACTCCTCCTTTGTGCATGCAGACTATTTCTGAAATAGAACTAAACACCTTCACTTCCTGTATTAATCTATTTACACTAATTCGTCATCCCTAGGTGCAAATATTAGTTTGTAGTTTTGTGTGTCTCCCTGTAATTGCTTGACATGTCTGTAAGACTCATTTGTCACCGGTATGAGGAAATAGCATAATTGAAAAGTGCTTTTCAATTACAATTTGTTTAACTTAAATAATGAAATAAAATATGGTGCTTCAAAGTTTTACTTCTTTTTTTTTATTATTATTATTATTCCATCCAGCAGCGAGGAGGAAAGAGGGAGAAAAAAAAATCACTCACGGCAAAATGCAAATGAGCCTGGAAGCTATTACGATGCTAATGAGATTCCACCATAGAAGTTGCTGCTCCGGCATCCCGGTATATTTCATCCATATTTGGAAAACAGTTATGAGCTCAAAATAGGGGACACACGTCCCTGTATTCACAGTCAGTGTTGGTCAAAGTTTTGACTTTCAGGAGGGTCCACAGCCATTGTGAATATAGTCATTTGGGCAGGAGAAGGCTTTACTTTCTTAGTTTGAGCTGAAATGGAAACAGCGGACTACAGAGATATATAGCAGTCTTACCATTGTGTTGCACTACAAATTCTCCTTCTATTTTTAGTAGTTCTGTCTCTCTTGTCAATCACTAGCAGGCTCCTTTTTTATCAATATCACACAATCGTCCTCCACAAAAACTCTACATGTTGGCACCTGTTTAGCTATAAAAAGGGGGGGGGGCAAATGAGTGTGATTGTTTACACCAGCAACAGCTACATCAAACACAACTTTATATTTGCGAGCTCAGCTGTGCAACAGGATAAGATGTGTTTCGGGTTCTTCCGAACAGGCAGGAGCAGCACCGATGCGTTCAGGTGCAAAACCTGTAGCATGGCTGCTAGGGTGTGTAGTTTGAGCGCTAAGGCAGGTAGGTAGGGAGATAGGGTACGTTACCATAGTAACACCAAGAGGGAACCCAGCAGAAGCAGAGTGCCTATATGTGTCCTGACCCATTTCCATTCTCATCCACAAGTGTTTTGTCTCCCTCACCTTGCTGTTTCACAACTAAAAGCACCTCTTCTTCTCCATCCTTGATACATGTGCTGCTTTAACAAATGGCCAAGGCTCCAAACATTCTGCAAACATTTGCAGGACAAAAGACACTACAAACTCTCAAGTTAGGCATTCAGTTCAGTTCAAGTGAATTCAAATTCGTTGTCCTCAAGGACAAAAAAAGCCCATTATGGCATAAAACAGAAATACACAAAACAATCTAAAACAAAAGTAGAGGATACTGAAATCCTAAATTAGGAGCATTTGATTTTGTTGAACTGCACCGAAATGAACACTACTCCACAAAAACAACCCAGCTTAATAGCAGGCGAAATAAAAGAGTTCCTCCCGCTGTTACACTCATCATTTAGTGAGCTAAACCTTGTGCTAAAAGAGAAAAACAACACATTGTAGCATGAAGGTCAGAACACTCACCTCCAGCTGAAATGATCATTCAGATTAGTCCAGTAAAAGATAATTAATAGACATCATGTAAAACTGCATTTATTAGTTTAGCATAACTCTTAAGACAATTAAGTACTGTACACGATGTACAATGGCACAAAGGCACATTATTCTGAAAATGGCCCACTGCATGGAGAACACATTAGTTCAAAAGCCAGCTTTCCTTATTTTCTAATATGTTGTTTTCCAAAACGGTTAAATAAATGATGATGTTTTATGGTGTGACAATGCTATAGTTAAGTTCTGGTTAGGTTTAAGCAAAAAAAACACTTGGTTAGAGAAAGATCATAGGCTGTGTCTGATATTCCATACTAGCAGGCCATTTAGTATGCTAAAACCTGCATAAGCTTTCTGTTTATGCTACTTGGAGAGCCTGAAAGGCTACCACAGTAGTGGTTGTGACCAGAGGAGCAGCCCACACGGTCACAAAATAACAGACATATGCAAATATCTGCCAGAAATTCTAAATCCATTGCCAGATGCAAGAAGCATAACACTAAATTCATTATAATCAAAACAGTACATGAGGTGCATACTGTTTCAGGACAAGCCTGTGCCGGCATAAAGATCCCACAATGCATTGCAGTAGTGACGACAACGACATAACCAATAACCAAAGCAGCAGTAATTTTGCTAAGATTGCAACAGCATGAAGTGTGTTTTTTTTGTATAATATATATATTTCTTTATTTATTTGAGACTTTACATTCGTACAGGCTTACCATTATTACTTGTCTCCAACTTTGTCATCATGGCAACAGTAAATACCACAATAGTCGTAGTTATGTTTTTTTTTATTACTTCAGGGAGTTGGATGGAAATTTAAAAAATGTATTCACTGAAAATATTACTACAAGTCGTCTAAATTTATATCACAGTGTGGCACTTATAGGTAGAGACAATACCAAAGTACAAAAGGATAAGGGTCTGCACCACTTTTACCTTTCTTTATAATATATTATCATAAGGGTCAAACATGAATGTTTCAGCCTTTGGGCCCTACTTAGATGACACAAATGGCTGGCATAAGGCGGAGGCCCAGGGCACACTTTGGGATGTGTTATGTTGCTAGTGAGAAGACAGTGTGCCCATCGGGAGCATACGGCACAACGGGGTTGCCTGGGGTTACCGAATTATTCATAGGTGTGGTTTGGGCGTAAAATTAACTCAACCAATCAGTGTCATCTCCCGCCCCTTTCACAACCAGTGTGCTTTAAAAAAAACAGCCTAACCCTAAAAAAGAAAAGTACCCTCCTGCACATGTGTGTGAATGACATATATGAATATTACCATTATATGTATAGTATAATAATAATACATAATATAAGTATTTGTGCTTAGGCCATTTGCCCACTTATGCCGTTAGATTTAATTATTTAATTATGTACAGTACTGCATACTAGCTGGATAAATTCTTTCAACTAAAATTGTCTCCCTGTCTTGTGAGTGATGTCAGAATGTGTCTATATGTATGAAAAACAAGTGTCAGAGTGAGAGAGACATTTATATCTCTGTGTGTTGCAAAGATATTATTGGTGCTATATGAAGATTAGTGTCTTTTACATTTTACACACACACATACACACACAATTAAACCGGCTGCTCTGGTGGATCTCGGCTTCTCTCGCATTGTTTTTAGTTTCTTGCCCATGTTTCTGCTCAGGAGCAGAGTGAGCAGTGCGTTGTGCACCTGCCCGTCAACCATCTGTCAGGCGCATCTGACTAATTGCTCCGCTCTAAATAGCACAGCGTGATTCCCTGTGCCTTAAACCACCTCTCAGCAGGTCTTATCGCGTGGTGTTAACCTGCCCTCAAGATATTGCTGCGCTTTCTTTGCGCCTCGCCACGCCTGGAGCGCTACCCGGCGCAGTTTCCGGCGCAGCCGTCATTGCTCCGTACAGGAAGCAGGCGCCAGGTGTGAAGTTCACTCTTTTGTACCTTTTTGGAAACTAACGACTACATGTGCGTTTTGTCACTTTGCTTGTTTTTGATATGTCAAAATGTAGTCTAAGTTTGCATCTATGACTCATAACTGAGGCCGTGATTAAGATGATTGATTCTTAAATACTATTTAAGTATTTAACCTCGCTGCAAGAAGGAGCGCTTTCGCAGATCATTCATCCCAACAGCAATAAGACTTTATAACATAACATAACATAAACATGAATCTACTGTAGTCACTTTTCTGTCACTCGTCACTTTTCTCTACACACACACCCTGCACCTTAAGTATGCATTAGCTATGTATGTGTACATGTGTGTATGTGCGTGGGTATGTATGTGCGTATATATATATGCAAATATGTGTGTATGTATGTAGGTATGTATGTGCATGTATGTATGTGTATATGCTTTGCTTATGCATACTTTTTTTCTTTTGCAACTTATCAGTATTTTTTTCTCCATTCTATGTCCATAATGCATACTGTGTATGTGGATCATCAACAAATTCTACAAATTTTGTACACAGTGTTGTGTATTTTTATAGCATTTATCTTTTTTATTTTTTATTTTCTTGTCTTTACTATGTCTGCTGCAGTAACAGACAAATTTCCCCGTTGTGGGATCAATAAAGTCTTATCTTATCCTATCTTAAGGATTAACATTGGCATTAATATCTATTTTGCTCATTGTCATTTAAAGAAAAATGTTCTTTCAGTCCTTTTTTGACTCACCTATCAAGTCTCTAGCTCTTAATTTCAAGCATATCTAATCAAGATGTAAATCTTTAAAAGTGTATTACATTTCTTGAAAAAATAGAATAAGTAAGAGAATAAGAAAATATTTGTAGGTTTTAGTTAATATTTTTCAAGCAGCATGTTTTGGAAGTACTTCCAGCTGTATATTAATACCACCAGTATTTACGGCAGCAGGGCAGTGTACTGTATACGGTATTGACTCAAAATAAGCCACTGTATAGTGTGTGTGTTTATGATAATTGAAGAACATGTCACCCAGTGCAACTGTGAAGCTCACTGAAGTGTTTTTTTTTTATAGTCTTGGGACAACAGTCAAGGTCTGTGGCACAGATGAATATCAGGCTTCAGCTACACAGACAATACTTGAAGATAGGAGAAAGAGAGAATATCATCAAATGTGTCCTTGAATATATTAAGTGATCCATGGGTCGAAATTTCATATCAGCATTGTTACTCGACAATAACTAAACCTACCATCTTCCTGATGATACTGTTTGAGTCTCCGTTTTTGAGTGTGATTTGTTTGGTTTGGGTGTTAAACACATCTGGAAGAAGAGAGCGTGTGGGCTCAAAGGAAAGCGCTCCTGTCTGTTTGGTCAGGCCGTGTTCATAAAGAGACACTGTGGAACATCACACAAATCAGTGGGCAGCACAACCTCACCATGTACACTTCATTTACGGTCACATGTACAATACATCCAAGTTAATATTGAAATTTGTTAAATGAGCTGTTCACTTCAATGTACTGTATTGCAGCCACACTCGAGTGGTAAGCGCTTTAGGCGAGCAACCAAATCCTGTTAGAAATGTCAATTGAAAAGGTCTTGAGATATTAAAAATGTAGTTTTTAATTAAAGGTTTATTAATAGATTTTTCAAACTTTTTTTTTTTTTTTTTTTTTTAATTACCCGACCGGATGCCTGAGGCATTTGGATTACAACTTTTATCTCACTCGATTCAGACTGACTCTCCCCATTCAGCCATTTTGGATTAAAAGTCAGACTTCATAAATGCTGTTCATTAATTCCCAGTGCGGGCAGTTAATGTGAGATTCAGTTGCAACATTACGGCTGGTCTGAGTGTCTGTTTATTTTTAGATTCTTGTGGCTACTTTGCCCGGGCCTAATCTGTCACGCCGGAGTACATGGAGGAAATCTTAATGCAATGCTGGTGTGTCTGGTTTGGAAATTCAACATGTTAGTAACACACTCTGATACGGTACATAATGTTATTGACATGTGTTGCATGGAGCAAAGTGTCAAATTGTCGAAATAAATTGCGAGCAGTCTTTGTGCTTTGCTATTTGCATAAATTGCCATTACCAGTGTTATGTTGCAGGGCCATTATGTTTTATTATATACCAAATTATAATGTGAATTATAGGAAACTTGTATCCAAACTAAAGCTCATAAATTTATTCAGAAATATATTCTGGCCACGGGTTTATGAATGCCTTTTAAATGTATTGATGATCGTATAGAAGGAGAAAACCTGATCAAAATGAGTCATGGGCAATTTCTGGGCTCTGATAATATATTTTAATCATTACTAAATTACGCCAATTAAAAACCTGCAGGTGGATATAAAACATTCAGGCATGTCCTCTGAGGGTTATCCAAAGTCATTCTGGGAAATGTAGGAAGTCATTACCTGAAGCAGAAGTGGAAAATGCAGGGTAGAGAGATAGATATGCCAATAAATTGCCACCATCATCAAAGATGTGAATGTTGGGGTTAATGCTCCTGTCAGTGTTTCTGACCACGGCACTGGCAAAAGAACCGGAGTTAGTTCCTGGACGCTGCACTGCGGCTGCCCACTACTCCTAATGTGTGTGTGTGTGTGTGTGTGTCTAGGGTGGGTCAAATGCAGGGGATCAATTTCCCCATGGGGATCAATAAAGTAAAGAGAAAGAAAATGAAAGTATCACATGGACAAATCTGAACTTCGATTAGGAGTCTGATAATAGTCCTGATCATCTTTTGGTGATTATGAGTCTGTAGCATTTTAGAACATACGATGTGTAAAGGATCTTTGTCGAATGTCAATCACTGGCCCTCGTTCAAATTTGGATTTCAGTGGGTGGTATCTGCTATTTCACCATACGATCTGCAGTTGGATCAGCATACATAACACTGAATCACTGTTGCATCTGTTAATAAGCAACTTAAAAATATATTTTCAAATGCATCATTAATTACTCTATTCAGTCAAATCCTAAAAAGACTTTTGTCTAGATATTTTTAATTTAATTCTATATTATATGCAATTTCATGCAATTACATGTAGTTATTTTCAGCCCGTTCATCATGTGTCATTTGGTATAATCTGGAGAGGGACAATTACTAGCATTGTTTTGATGCCGCCACTGTATGGTGCTTAAGTCAGACATGGTAAATCCATCTATGGCTTTATGTCTGGTGGGTCTGGTCACTTTACAGATCTTAGTTAATTCATTATCAGTCTGCAGAGCCCTGGTGGCCAATAACCAACAGCATAGAGCAAGGGACGTGTTTTATATGATTTGCCCTTATTTATATAGTGTTATGATGTTGGGCATGTATGTTTAATATCATCAATGTTCCATCCATTCCATTAAACTTCACTTTAATGTATATAAAATTGTTCCCTGGAAGTCAGAAGTCTACGCTTCTTACATTTTTTTCTACCGAGCTGATGTGGAATCCTGCTCATGCCCCATAAACCACTGTCCTCTCTTCATCCTTTGTTGCCAAGGCTGTTGCTAAGGTTTTTCCATATGTTGTTTGCATTGTCCATACTTGAGTAAAGAATGAGAAAAAAAATAGTGAAATCCGACTTTTAGGCCTATAGTTTGTTTCAGTGTGTTGACATACTCCTGGAGCATGGATACATTAAGAGAAGTGTATTTCATTGTTGGAGGCGGGGCCCCATTCATTCCTATTGCTCGATCAGACTTTCACCAGCCCTCCACTGACTGAATAGGGGATAAAATAACTTAATTGTGCTGCTTTTCCAGACTTCCCAAATGTTATCAGTCCAATTGGATCCAATCTTGACAGATGAATAAGTCATTTTGTAAGACTGATGACAGTCAAATAAATGTATCCACCAGTTTAGGCCTGCTACTTTTTTGATTCTGCGCAGAAAAAGAGCTTAATGGATAAAAATAAAAAAATGGAGCCGGAAGTTGTAACTCCAGGGTTTGGCCACTATGTCAAATTGGCTTCAGAGCCGCTGTTCCTGGGGGCTGGACTCCTGTACTGGTGAAGTCTCCCAAGGGGCAGCTGAGCCAATCAAAACAGGGCTCAGCAGGAGGGACGCCTTAAAGAGGCAGAGGCTAAAACAGCCTGTTTCAGATAGAGGCCAAACTGAGGGGCTGCATGAAGGCTCGGTGTTTGGTCAAAAAAAGATATTCTAGTAGAGCCCCAGATTAAAAATACAGAGAAATGTGTGTAATAAATCTGCTTTATTAACATAGCAACCAAGAATTACAGAAACCTTTGTTGCATGCCACTCCCCAGCTCTCTGCCTCCATATTTCCTGTCATCACTCTATTGTCATCTGTGCAATAACAGCATGAAATGTTCCCTAAAATAAGTCAAACATTCACTGAAAATCTGATGTTTGGGGTTTGGCAGTTAGGATTCAGAATGATTCACCTGCTACTGCAGCAGACAGCAGCAAGTATTCCCACACCCTCCTTTAATCATAAATTTGGTGCATAACTAGCCAGGTACTAAGATTCTGTCATTAGCAGCATTGACCGGAGGCAACACAATCAATAGAATATTATGAAATCATGTTACACATAAAATGAACTGTTTATGAGCGCAACCTCATCAGTGGTGGTGTTCAGCATCTGTGTGCTCTCATCTGTGACTTTGAGATTTTAGATGTAGCTCCAGAGGGAAACATTTTGAACATATTCATTTTTTTGAAAGACAAATCCCACCAAGGACAGTCAATGGTTTATTTTTTTAATAGCAGGATTAAAACGTGGTGTTTTTACTATCCTTTCTTTACTTTTTCCAAGATAAACGTTATGATCAAACAAACATGAAAGATACTTGTTTCAATTGATAACTGATGGCTTTCTGTTACTTTGTCCAAATCAGCCTGCAGCAGGAATACTAATATCTGTGGTTAGCACTAAAGACATTCAACCCTAAACTGCACTTCTTTTTTAGGGATTCAACAATGTAGGAAAGCACAGAGAGTAAACACAACCAATAGCAGTATTTTTTTGTAATATGTAATATATTGGACCACATTGTCTTAAAGATACAGTGTGTAGTTTCTGGCAGCATCTAGCAGTGAGGTTTTAGATTACAACCATCTGAGTTACCAAAACATGTAGAAAAAACTTTGCAAACTGGAGGTTTGCGAAAAAATTGTGAAAGGTTGTTTTTAGCACCTTTTGTTTTTTTTGTCTGGGCTACGGTAGAAATATAGTGATGCAACATGGCGATAAATCAAGGCAATGCAACATAGCAGGCTTCCCAGATAAAGCACTGGTAAATCGTACACACTGTCTCTTTAAATACAAAATTTTGCTGAATCTACAGAAATTGGTTTGGTGATTACCATTAAACCCACTGAGCCCATACATTATATATATCATTGTAACATTGCAACGATTTTCATGCATCTGAACGCTAAATGGTTAAAACCTCTGCATGTTCATATGATATATATTTTTTGTCATAAAATGTCTCTGGATTCTGATATAAAATAGACAAAGAAATGACTTTCTTTAGCAGTGTGGACACATCTGGACAGGGCAAAAACAAAGCACAAGTTTACACACACACACACACACACACACACACACACACACACAGGCACACACAGGCACACACAGAGATCTTACTTGAACTTTGCAAGAGTGCAAAAGTGAGTGTAGGTCTTGAGGGAACAGGAAACGACTTCCCTCCTCCCCCTTCAATTCTGCCCCCCTCCCCCTCCTCCTCCTCCTCCCCCCCGTCCCTCCCCTCTCCTCCCTCACTCTTCCTCCTCCTCCTCCTCCTCCTCCAGCACCACGCTATAGCAGCGAACTAGACAGGCCAACTTGCAGAGTGCAGCTCAGCCTCGGCAGCGGCTGCTTCCCACCGGGGGTCTTCGGAGAGCATCGCACTTCCATGTGCGCTGCCGTGCCCGCTGGATGTTGAGATCGCGCCGCGCGCCTCGCCAGGAGCCACCATGTCCAACCCAACGCAGGACCCGTTCTACTCATCCCCGTTCGGACCCTTCTATAGGAGACACTCGCCCTACATGGTCCAGCCCGAGTATCGGATCTACGAGATGAACAAGCGGCTGCAGACGCGCACAGAGGTGAGCCACAGCGGGGACCGGCAGCCCCTACTCCCCCTCCTGCTCCAGCCGCACGGTCCCGTTTAGGTGGCCGGTACCGGCGCGAGGGGAGCGGGCAAGTGGAGGGTCCGGTACCGGGAGGGGAGGGATGGGAGGAGGGGTGGTGGTGGTGGGGGGGTACAGGGAGGGGGGGCGGCTGGAGAGCGCGGCTTGGGTCCGTGTAGACGTCCGTCAATCAGCGGGTTGTGGACGGTGATGCCAAAGTGTCAAACATTCCTGAGGTGAAAGTAAACAAGGATTCTGTGTCCGATCGTTTTAAAGTGGTCTGCTTGCAGGGAGGGGACTTCGGATCTAAATGTAGGCGTTGAAGTCAAAATAAAAGATGATGCCTGGAAAGAGACGATTTTCACGTGGCCAATTAACTTGTTCATAATTCATGACTCCAGGTGACTTCGGTGCCTCACCTGAAGCGGGCTTCACCTAACATGCACTTTCAAAATCAGGCGAAACTTCTCTGTGAGGAAACATTTGAATCAATTAGGATTCTGACTGAGCTACAAGTAACATCAAGATTTGTATTTATTTTTTATCCTTTTGCAACGTGACATATTTTTAAAGGAGGTAAGCATCATCAAGTGTTGGATGGAACAAAAATGCCTGAAAGAAGTCTGAAAGACTATTCAAGTCCAACCAGGCTGCAGAGACTGAGGCAAAGTAGCCTTTTCACGTACATTTGATTAATTTGCATATATTTACATATTGCCTGTTTTTCCCCCTTTTTTAACATAATTGCATTCTCTGTTTGCTCCGTTAAAAAACTGCACCAGCTCAGGCGAACCTAGTGAGAACACAGAGAGTTTTCCCTCTCCCTGGAGGGAGAGTTCCTGGTCTTACCGTGACCTGGGACTCATCAGTCTCGTGTGTGGATGAAGTTTTCTCAATGAAAGTGACCCTGATTGCAAATGAAGATGATCATATAATTGCATAAGGGTGAATTAATTTCATGTCAGTTTCCTGATAGTAGGGCGCTAAGTGAGTGTGGCGTAGAGTGTCATTCAGGCTGAACCTCTGGTGATCCCTCTGTGAATTATATATAGCAAGCATCTGTCTTCAGCATCTGCTCACAAATGTGTAAATCTGCAGATAAATAGTTCATCCAACATGTTAAGTTCCCTCAGCGGGGCATCGTCATGGGGGTAGACAGCAGAAAAAAAATGCAATAAATGCTCTTAACTTTGTGGACTATGAAATGAAAGAGTTGCAAAAAAAAGGAATATTTATCATTATTGATTTGTTTACTTGTTTACTGCATGATTGATTGTGTAGGTTATAAAATGGTAACAAATGGCAAAACATTTAAGTTATTGTAGGGAGACTTTTTCTTTGTGTGGCAAACAGCAAAATACATACATATTTAATTGTTGCAAAATAGTAAAAAAAATAGCATGAAATTGTGAATTCAGTAATTTTTTTTAACATTTAAATAATGATCTCTCTTTCTATCAAATGGTTAATTGATCCATCCACTAATTATTTCAGCTCTAACTATATCATATTTAAAAAAAAAAATAGTATTGTAACTTTGACATGCTGTTGGAAGCTTTACTACTGGAATTTTTGATTCCCACCAAGAGAGTTTTGGAAAAATATGTCCTTTAAATTATTGAGCATGATTTTTTTTTTCCTGTCGTTTTGGAAACCTCATTTTATAGTCAGAGCTCAGCTGAGTTACTGCAGCAGCTTGCAGATGCTGACTTTCCTAAAGAGGAACTGGCAACTTTAAGCAGACCAAGGCAATGTTGCTGAGATGCACCGGCCCAGTCTCATGCATTATTCATGCGGAGTGGTCCAAGCCCCAGTGGACCTCAACTCCCGTACCACACATATCCAGACACCAAGTGCAATCACCATGCACACACTTACATGCACACACACACGCACATTTGGGCATGTATACATGCATCCACACACACGCTGCCATGGCATGACAGGCATGTCAGTTAATGTACTGTAATACATATACGGCACAAAAGAAATTGGTAATACACTGAGACGATATGAGCCCAAACACACATCAGTTTTAACCATTACCATCATGTTCTCAGGCTGAATTATATTATTACATAATAATATGATTAGTTTCTTTATTCCCGTTATTTCATCCTCATTCTCCCCTTCATATTCTGTGGCATCCATAAGGTGTGTATAATACTTCTTGTCTTTAGCAATGTGCTTATTGTTTGATTAAAATGCAAACAGTGAGCATAATGACAAGAAGTAGTGTCTTATAGTGGGAAATAAATGCCTTGAGTTTTGCTGTTTGTTTGCACCCAGATGTGCCGTACAGCTGAGTTCAGGCTTTTAACAAAATTATATAGTAATTATCCTCATGAATGTAAAATTGTGGCCATCGATCTACACAAACCCTCATGCATGGGAAAAAGCATATCTGAGGCAAAGAAAAGGGGAACGCAACAGAAAACTCCCTTCTGCTGCCTTTGTGCGCTCACTCTAACTAATACAGAGGAGGAAGAGATTCATGAAAGACACACTGACGCTGTTTACTTAAAGGTATGTAAGGAAAGGTTGGCCGGCTGCTGCCTTAATGATGACGCGCGGCTGTAGGGTCATCGTGCTGCTTCCTTCATCACTGAGCTGCTGCTGCTGCTTTGTCCAGCTTCCCTGCAAGATGACTCCAAAACATGAATGTGCAGGGTCAAAGCAAGTTATTTGGTATGTTCCTTGCAAAAGATAGAAAAAAAATAGAATCTCGATTTCATTGCGTTGTCCTGCTGAATAGTTTGGTGAATATTTCATCAAGATGCTGCTGCGAGCAGCTGTTGTAGTTCCAGATCCTTTTGTGTTTGATAGTTTAAAGGAGCAACGTGTAGTACTCTCCGCCCTGCTCCGTACTCGTAGGGGGCAGCATTTCACCCCAACCACACTCCCTACCCCTCATGTAAATAAAACATTTTTTTGCACTAATATTGAGATATGTATCCACAGAATCTCTGTGGGTGGGTGGGTGGGAGGCAGCTGGGGTAGCAGCCCTGGAGCTCAGCCATGGGGGTCTAGAGCTGTGCCGCGCGGCACGGTCGCCTCGTAGCCAGGCCGTGCGGCACAGCTCCGCCCTGGAGCTCGGCCACGGGGTGGGGAGCTTGTCCCTGGGGGTGCCCTTTGCCCCGGGGGCTCAGCCACGTGGTCCAGAGCTCGTTACCAGCCCTCCTCGCTGGCTCTCCAAACCCACCGGTATGATGTCGCTGCAGCCGAGGGGAACGTCTCCTCTGCTTGAGAAGATGCTGCTACAAGCTGCTTCATGTTGTCTGGAAGTCTTGATTCTCCACTAACTAAAACTCTTCAAGCAGTAATAGGACAAAATGGGCAAGGGCTAACAATGCTGAAGCTAATTTCACTGGGTGGAGCTGCACCCCAGCGAATCTGTTTGTGTCTGTGAAATACCATCAACACTGCTCATTTTCCCAGTACTGATGGCATATCAATTCCACAAACTCAGTTATGACAATTATTTTCTTGTGCTCATTGCTTGGGAACAAACAACACACACTGCTATATGTGTAAAAAATAATTATAATAATTATTACTACGAACTTTTGACCTTAATCAGACCCCAGAGAAGTTAACGCTCGATTGCTCGTATTAACAAAAAACAAACAGAAATCCAAAAAGTCTAATTTGGGGTTTGGGAGGCATAGCAATGAATAAAATACATTAAATACATTGTGTTCAGCTAAAACATTGTTTTCTGTAGAGGATGATGTATGAAACATGTCAGTTAAAAATCTATTTAAGAAACGTAAAATTAAGTAAATTAATGCGTTGAGGGTTTAAACTATTACAGTAAGCATTTTTAACTGTTAGAAAAAGACCTTTACTAGATATATTAGATATATAATTATGCAAAACCTAAACCACTAATAGAGGTTCTCTTTTTTAAAGATCCTATATCATGGAAAATTAGCGTTGTTCACTTTGATTGTAAAAAGGTCTAGTTGTTTTAATATAAATAGTGTCCCATTTTTCAAAATTTCAAGATTCAGTGAAGTTCTGATGTCACAACTAGTACACAATCAAATCAGCCAATCACAGGAGAGGCTCATTAATATTAATGAGACAAATGCAGAACGACCTGTCTTTTCTAGAGCTTCAGAGTAAAGCTTGAGAGAGGAGATATTTTTTGGAGCTTAAAAATCCAAATATGTCTTGTTATGGATGTCAAAACTTATAAAAATAAAATAAAGCCCAGAAAAAGTGTACAATACGGGACCTTTAAATATGTTTTTTAATTGATAAAAAAAAGGCCCAGGGTCTCTACTAGAGACATTAGACATGTTAATATGAGCAAAACCAAAACCACCAAGGCAGGTGCCTGGGCTTTTATTCTTCTCATCATCATCATCATCATCATCATCATCATCATCATCATCATCATCATCATCATCTTTTTAAAAATGTTGTGTAAAGACAGACACATGATAGATAGATTTGCATGTAAAGAGATGTATTAGAGCATGTCTTTGATGGAGTGTGTTAATATTTTGTTTATCCACTCCAAATGATTTCAAGGTTGTAAAAAGCAGCATCCAAGTAAAGAAGCTAAGTCCGTTGCAAAGAGAGTTATTGTTAAAGATGAGAACGGCTCGCAGCATACCCAACATCATGCTCACTCTTTTTCATACCCATCATTCCGAGAAGCTATTAATGGGGATAGACTAGGCCTGAGTATGAAACCACCTTTTATAAACGTGTTCAAGGAGTGGGTTAGTGATGCAGCTGTGACTTGTGGCAGTGGACAGGACTCAGGGACTTAATGACACTTGGAAAAAATGTACCGACCTGAGAGGAATCTATACAATAATCTTTGTGACTATATGTCATGTCTATAGTGAAAATTATGCTGCTAATTCTTCAGGAGTGACAAAAAGCATTGTTAGAATTAGACAGAGGCATTCTGTTTTCATCCATTTAACATCTCCTTTAACATGTACTGTACTTTTTAAAAATAGATAAATGGATGAATAGATAATGTTTGTAACATTATAATCTTTTAAAATACCTCTGAAAGTCTGAGAAATTACCTTTACAAGTTAAAAAAAAAACCTCAGATGCTGCTGGGCTATTATATAGAGTTGAGAGTCAGTGCATCAAGCTGTTGTTTTATGTTGTTTTTCTCATCTGTGTGTTCAGGTATTTGCTTTGAGGTGTGGGCTGTATGCGTAGGTGGAGAGATATTTTCAAATGTCTTATTTTGTCCGAAACAACAAGTCCAAAATCCAAAAATATTCAGTTTATAATGACAGCAAACAGTTAAAAGTAAAGCTCACATTGGAGACGCTTGAACAAGATAAGGGTTATATAAAATGCTGTATTAAAATTGTGTCTTCTAATGATTGCTTTATATGAATAAATGAATGAATATTATTTCAATTATGAAATGATGGGTATTTCAGTGATAATGAAATGATGTTAGGGATGCAACTTACAATGATCTGCAGATTATTTGTAGAAGAATCATTGGTCAATAAAACCAAAGAAAATACCAAAAGCGCATAATTTCGTAAAGCTCATATCTTTAAATATGTTGTTTTGTGTCGTAAGTTACACATAAGAAAAAAAGTTTAAAGTTTAATTTATCAAAAAGTAGTAAATTCTGACCCCTGTTAAGCTGAAACCAGTGAATGGAATGGAAAATGTCTCAAATAAATTGATAACCAGAAGAGGCCTAATTTAGCTCTTGATGATATAGAACTATAATAAAAGTGTAATGTGTAAAAGTGTCAAAACATTACTACACAGCTGAAATACAAGAAAACCTTGAATTCAAAGAGAAAATGACTTTATATTAATGAAATGATCTGTCCTTGCTGCGAGATAATTTTACTTGACAAGATTCATTCATGACCATTTTAAGAATATAGAATGGATTCGAAGACATCATAAATAACTTTTAAAACAAGGTTATTAATCTCACATTTCCCAATCTGAGAGTGAGCCCGGAACAATTCCACATTAGATAGAGAGAAATATCTCATGTTGTCATGAGGTCCACAAAGGAAATAGTTTTACTCTTAGTTGAGTCTCCCCCTCTAAAGCTCACTGAGGGGTACATTCTTGTTCCTATTCCTGGTAACAATCTTTTCACCTGACATGCACCCAGAAACAGACTTGGAAATAAGGCAGAGTAATAACCCCAAAATGCAACAAGTCCCGTGTGTTTGTCTGGAATCAGCAGCTCACCTTTGAACTGATGACTGTGCTGCAGCTTAAACAGTCGTGCTCCAGTGATGACTCGAGGTCTGTTTCTATCCCAACCTTATTACCTGCTCCATTCATACTTATTACCTGCCCGGCTGTATTTCGGCACCGGGCTGACTGCTATCCCATTACCTTCATTTTACACAATGTGAACCTACTGTGACCTGGCAATCTAAACAGGCTTTGATGTGGATTTGATGCTATGCATACGGTGTGACCACATTGTTTCTGTGCTGTCGCTCGGGGGGCCACTGGCCTCGGTGTACGGAGGCAGCTGCGATGATTTGTGGGGGAATTTGACACTTAAGCGTATGCAAATGAGGCGGCGGATTAACATTCAGAGGAGGAGCCTGGTCGACCTCAGCCGGTGCATGGCCATTAGCATAGAAGACATTAATATTCAGCGGAAGAGAGTGGGGACACAGAATAACACTGTAAGTAAAACTACAACACGGAGGGTGAAACAGAAGGAAAACAAAAGCGTTTTAATGGAGGCGCCGTAATAATGCTCAAAGGGCTGCGTTCAGAAAGCTCTCAGCTGCGGCTGGCAGTGGATGTCTCCTCCTCCGTGGATAGACATGCAATCAGTAACCGTGATTGGCAGGACATTCATTGGATTATTGTGTCTATTGCACATAGTTAGTCTCATTCTCATTATTCAAATGGGCCCACAGACCTGACTCATTGGCTCTACCGTGGAACTGGAGGAACCGGAGTGTTCATTATGGCAAAATCCCTTGTTCCTGTCAGGGGCAAAGTGGATCTGTTCCCATCAGCACTATGTGTCAGATTGACATGAATAGGCTTATGATGTAGAGGTCAAGTTGGCTCCGAGCTGTAAGGTTCACAGGAAGGGATTAAGATGAGCCACGGAGAACACACTAGGAGATTTCGTTTGGTTGCGACTCAAAGGAAGTGTTTAGTTCACAAGACTTTAGAGGTGCAGCTAATGATTGTCTTCATCTTCGATTAATCTGAAGATTATTTTTTGAAGTCAATTGTTTTGTCTATAAAACGCTCATCAGGACTTCCCAGAGCTCAAGGTGACATCTTTTAACAGCTTGTTTTGTTTGACCAAAAGTCCAAACCCCATAAATATTTAGTTTATTATCATATAAAACAAAGACGAGTAGATAAATCTCCACATTTGAGAAGGTGAAGCCAGCAGAAAGGGCAGTGGAATAAGTTAATTCATAATAATCTTTGCCGATTTGTTTTCTGTCTTTATCCAATCATTGATTATTAGACATGTTTTCAGCTCAATAAGCAATCCATCCATCCATCCATCCATTTTCTATCCCGCTTATTCCCTTTCGGGGTCGCAGGGGTCTGCTGGAGCCTATCCCAGCGCATTTTATGGCGAGAGGCAGGGGGATACACCCCGGATGGTCGCCAGCCAATCGTGGGGCACACACACCATTCACACACCATTCACACACACACTCACACCTATGGGCAATTTAGATTTGCCAATTAACCTGAGCATGTTTTGTATTGTGGGAGGAAGCCGGAGTACCCGGTGAAAACCCACGCAGACACGGGGAGAACATGCAAACTCCACACAGAAAGGTCCCAGACCCAGGCCCCAAGGCGGGTCTTGAACCTGCGACCTTCTTGCTGTGAGGCAACAGTGCTACCCACTGCTCCACCGTGTCGCCCCTCAATAAGCAATCATAGAATGTAATTTATTTATCATGTTGAAAAAAATACATTAAAAAAACATGCACCTGCTTTTTGCTGATGGTACAACAGGAAAAGAGTCTCACACCTTCCATTTTGTTGCTGTAGTTAAAAAGTAATGTATCTTTCCCCAATTTTCCCAGCTACAGTATGCTTCCTCCTTTCCACTGACAGGAAATAGCAGACTCAATAGGCTCGGGTAGTATCAAAGTATTAGGGTATATCAGGGTATTTAGATATCCTGAAGGGAGGATTTTCTATTCATACTAGTGTACTGAACTTCCAGGTTTTAGTCAGTCCCCATACATTTCCAGGGAGACGGGGATAAAGAAGCATTTTGTAAGTGAATTGCATCAATATGAACACATTTTGATTATTTTTGAATAAGTGTTGTATAATCACAATATAGCAGTGGATGGTGCAGAGTAGTCTAATAAGTGAAAAAAAAAAAACAGACTACTAAAAATATTAAGTAAGTGTTCAATTAAAGTTGTTTTCACCAACATTTCTGATGTTTTGCTTGAGCAAAGCTTTCAATCAGAGCCGTAGAGCGAGTCAGGGAAAAGATTTTCACATTTCTCTTACAAAAAAACTCGTAGATGAAATCAGAGTTTGACAGACTCCACTTCCCACGGGCAGGGGCGGACTTCCATTAGGCGAGATGGGCAACTGCCTGAGGTCTTCAGCTAAAAGGGCCCTAAACAGATATAGATTTATCATGATGTTTAGATATGAAACATGTGCATTTTTGAACTCATTAGACCCCTGAAATTATGTACAAATTGGCCCCTAAAAGTCAACATTAGTGTATGACACCCCAGCTTTCTATAGATTAGCAAAAATATTCTTTTATTGGAGGAGCCTTAATACCCACATGCTGATAGGCTCCTAATAGCTAATATATAATCCAACACAACACCAAAAAGTGCAGGTTCTGGGCTATTCTTTTAACTGATTTTAAACATTCTGATGAGGTTCCACAGGAGTGAGGAACTGTACACAAAACTACGTAAAAATACTGCATGCTGCCAGTTTGCCCTTTACCATTTCCAGTCATCGTTTCCTTCTTTTTCATTATTCCATGGGCCATAGTTATTTAAACCCTGCAATACTTGTCTCATTAGGCTAATTGCATGTTAGACACACAGCATTGTAGGCTAGACAATGTCATCCATGCTACAGTGACTCCTATCCTACCAGAATCTCAGCTTTTTCTTTTTTTGGGGGGGGGGTTGGTTTTGTTTAGACAAATACCATCACATGTGCCATTACAGAAAGTAAATGTCAGGAAGGTGTGAGAACTAGACACCACCCAGGCCAGATGTCCAAACCTTCAACATAAGCATTCAAAGCATCCGTGTCCAGCTGTGTTCTCAGTTGTTTTAGATAGGGTTTGGGTAGATTAAATATAAATACTTTCAGGTTTTCTTTATTCTTATATGACAGTAAATATAAATATCCTTGAGTTATGAAGTGTTGATCGAGGAAAAAACAAGACATTTAAATTTGCACCTCAGGCTTTAGGAATTATTTTTAAACAGATGGGTCAAGAAATAAGAATAAGAATCATTAATTGTTGCCATGGATTAATGACTGAAATAAAAAACATGTGTTTTTTGGTTTTTTTTTCACCCAGATGTTTGTTAGCACTGACATTTTTTGCAGTGTGTGCCTGTGAAACTGGATGAAAGTAATTACCAGAAAGGTGTTGAACATCACAGTCCCCTTATCTGAACCATTACCGTTAGATTTATCTACCATCAGAGAAAATAAGCCACTGTAGGTATCACTCAACAGGCTTCCAGCGTGTCACAACTGAGCATTATTCACCTTTTCAATCAGGTGGAGCTAAGAGACATGCTAAAAACACTGAATTGCATTTCTGAAAAAGTGGAAAAAATCTGAATTACTGGATAAATTGCAATTACTGATTGTGCAGTAGGGGTTTTTATATTGTGAAATGCAATGATCAAAAACAGTTTACATTACATCAATGAAATAAGCAACAAAAACAGTAGAGAATAAGTCCTAAATAACTTGATAACATTTTTTCTAGTTGGGTCAGGGCTGACTGAAGAACCTTATAATTTATTTCTCTATCAGCCGAGCCTCTAATATGTGCTGTCATTATGATTTACAGCCTTGTTGACAATGAAAAGACATCTGCTTTTGTTGAACTGTTGCTCGGAGCTCTTGCATTAAAAACAGAAACATTTTACATTTTCATAATGCTGCCAGTCACTGAAAGGACTGAATCACATTAGCTTCCTGCTTCTCCTAGGTGAACTCCCTGCCTACATACAGTAGCCGCGCTAAATTAAAGAATAATACCGCTAAAAGGTGAACAGGCTGATAGGTTTGAAAAGAAAGACAAAAAAGTAATCGGAACCTCAGAAAACCGTGGTCACGACTGTTAATTCAGCTGAATAGGTTTGCATTTTCATTCTATTACTGAGGAGTCTGCTCTTTCGGTGTAAAACCCCTGAGCAGAGACAGAGAGGACAACATTTTACGTAAATATCAGTGTACTGACTGGAATAAAACACATGTTCTGCTTGGGTTAAAGACACCATCCAGTCTCATGTCAAATTACATGGGACAGCGGTTAATATCTGCTTACACAGACCAGAATGACAAATAGATATTCACTGCAAAAATAGAGATTAGTTAGAAAATTTGTCCAAAAATTTGTAAAATTATCTTCTTGCACTGGCAGATAATTTTGCTTATGTGAGTTAATTTGGTTTTGTTTTAATAAACAAGACTAAAATCTTCTTTGAAAAATATTAAATGGACTCAAATCAAGAAAAAAAAGTGAAATAATCAAAGTTATCTGCCAGTGCAATAAGATAATTCTGCTCATTAATGGTAACTGCTCATGCATTGTATGTAGGCTGCTGGAAAGTTCTTATTAGTTGTAAATGTGAAGCTTTGCTATTATTAACATCTCTTACTCTTGCTTGCTCTGTGTGCATGTGAGCAAAATCATATTAAAAAAAAAAAAGGCAGAATCAATCCATGGAGCTGGGTTTTCACCCTGCGTCGCTGCGCCACAGATTGCTCTTCATGCTGGAATCCCTGTATATATTTTTAATTCTACCACTGGTGGAACTAGTTGGTATGCATGTGTGAAGTACAGGTGCAGTCAGCATCATACAGGTCACAGTGCGCCACATTTAGAAGATGTAATGTGACAGCACCATCGACGCTATCGCACACACACACACACACACACACACACACACACACACAAACACGTATTCCAGGAGGACATTAGTGTTGCTCCAGAGCCTCCTTACGCTGAATTAAAAAAACAATGCATTTTATACACTTGATCCATTAATAAATAACAGGCTGACGGGCTCGCTAAAACAAGCAATAAATATGAAATGAAACATTGGAAAAGTTTGGTTCGTCATTCAAAAGTTTTGAACACAAAGCCCCTTTTCGGTCCCACTGCGTCTAATTGATCACACGAGCCGTCCTGGCGATGACCTTGAAGCTGCTCCTTCTGCTTCTTCCCTCCAAAACCTCATAGACCAACCTATTATAGGAGCAGCCTTCACAAATCAAATATTTATTTCAAATCTGACATCCAGCTGCGTTTTAAGCTCCGTTTTTCCTCTCTGATATGTGAGTAATGGGGTTCCATTTCAGTCTTGGTATAAACGGTAACTTTAGGATGCCGTTGTTTTATGAAGATTCATCCATAACAGCCAAATACAGTTTAATGTCCTGTATCATGGAAAGTGAGATTGTAATTGCTTTTTATTAAATGCGTTGTAAAAGATAAATATAAATAGTCTCCCATGTTTTAAAATTAACCCACAGAATAAATGCACACAGCCTCTATTCAGAAACTGTTCCTTAAAATGAGATGTCTGCACTACCACGATGTTATGATGTCACAACTATACGATCACCTCTCCCATTCATAGCAATCCAAATCAAACAATCAGAGAAGACAAAACGGGACAGAGAAGCTTGAGATGTAAAACCGTAATCAGACGACCACAAATATATCTTGTTAGGGATATCAAAACTTCAAATAAAACTGAGGAAAAGTGTAAAATATGAGACCTTCATATTGCGGATCATCATTTTCCTATATTGCTTTCCTAAAATATTCACACAAGCAATCACAATGTTTTTACGACGCCTTTAAAGAGTTTTAGCACAAAGTTGTAAATAATATATGCCTTAAATAATTATACGATGGCAAATTGAAACATGACACGATTATATTATATCATAGACACATTAAAAATATATATAAACAGGTTTGGAAGTCATCTATTTTGTTTTTCATGTATATTTTATAGGGTTCATTTTAACTGGGTTGTAATGGCACAGTGTACATGAGATGCTCTGAGAGGATGTGCCCAGAAAATCATATGAAGAAAACAAAACAAAAAAAGAAAGAAAAGACCTCTGCTCTGGTCAAACAATGAGCGCCGCTCACATCCAGCAGGATGCTCGGACAATAGACCCACCTTTTTCCTGGCCCTTTCCCTCGGTTCCTTCCAGGCCGGGCTGTCGCTCAGATAACGGCGGAGACTGACGGGGCCTGGAGCCCGTCTATGTCCTGTTGTTCTCCCCCTCGACGCGGTTAGAGAGGCCGTCCCGTAAGCGAGAGGTCACAGGTCGGATCCTCGCGTGTGTTCTGGAACAGCCTCCCCGCCTCGTTGGGGGAGCTCTGAGTGAGATGCCACCTTGAGGACGGTTTTCCGTTTAAAACTAACACTCCATCCTCAGATATACAACACAGGGTGTAAAATCACAGTTTATTAACAATACAGCTTCTTAAATTATTTTGCAGCTGTGCTCTTTTTTGGGATTGTAGTTGGATGTATTGTCTCCATGTTTTCTAGCGTTTCTTTTTTTAACGTAAGTAATGACAATCTGATGACATTTCTGGAGCATTTGTTAAATTTGCACCTGTTTGATGTTCTTAGTTCACTTTCTCCGCCAGCTCCGGCGAACACCGGGGAGACACAGGGTGCTTCAGGTTGGTTACGCCGCGAGCAGCTGCTGCTCCGTGCTGCTTTCTGCCTGTTTCGTCATTTTGCTGATCAGCTGTTTGACTCTGATGTACTGTGCTGTTTTCCCTGTGAGATGAACTCAGTTGAACCATTCTGCATGAATGGGAGGATGGATTACAGAACATCATTCACCGGGACCCTTTCTTTTTCTTATTTATCCTTTAATGTGCATTTTGTCAGAACACTTTCTGAACATTTATTCGTGTGTGTTGCTATTTGTTCCAGGCTAGAATTTGTACTCAGAATCCTCCGTGTACCCCAACCACTGCATGTTTCAGCCTGTAGGCCAGAATGTGTTGTCCTTGTTCCTCTCACTGGTTTGAATCTTCCAAACACTGATTAAAAGTAAGCAACATTTAAATAAAACATGATAAGAGTTGTGAGCTTGTTATCGGCCTGATATCAATCAGATCTTATCAAACCACAACCAACAGTCCTAGAGAAGCAAATTAGCAGAGCTTTTGAATGGTTTAACTCTTACCGTGTGTAAGATTTAGTGGCAATTAGCAACATCTAGTGGGACAAACCTGGCTGAAATGGAATATAATCTGCATGAATGTACGGTTTATTTAGTATATAATTCAATCGAATTAAGAACAATAGATTGAGTGTTTTTATCTACATGGGGAGTCGTTCTCTCTCCACAGAGCCTGCTATGTTGTCATGTTTCTACAATAGCCCAGAACACAAACCCAACAAAGGCCCTAGAGACGGGCTTTACGATGTATTCCAGTTGGTTGCAATCTGCAACCTCACCACTAGATGCTGCTAGACCACTGCCTCAGCACCTTTAAATCCATACAGGGTTTTATATTTTTAATCAAATTATGGTCTGTCTTTGTTGTTTTTTATAAATGTTTATTATGTTTAATGAAGAAATATAGAGAATTATAGAATAATCCAGTAAGTAAAAGTAACTGTCACATCACACTGCACTACACAGCCAATCAGATACATCAAAATAGAAATGAAGACAATATTTTGGTTTTTAAAGGTTAAGGAGTAGATTAAAACTAATTTAAACAACTTCTTATCCAAGATATTTACTCTTATCTAAGCTTTACTTCAGTTGTTAATTTGTCATATCGTGTTTGACGATTTTTCCTAAGCTCCAACAATAATTAAAACAACTTGCCCAAACCTAAATAATTAGCAAAACAATTAATAACAAGAACCACAATGTTCTTGATCATGATGAGCTCTGACCGTTTGCATTAGAAATGAATCTCCTCTGTATCCTGTGACGTCCTTTGTGTCCCCAGTTTGTCCCATTGATCAGAATAATGAGCAACAGGTGAGGCTGCATATTAAGAGTTAACCATAGTGACATTACAGCACACTCACTTAAACTGAACAATATCTTTGCATTTGATGAGGTTCGGTATTGATCGAGTATCTTGTTAGGCAGTGGGAGGAAGTGTAGCGTGTGTTGATTTTTTATTGGTCTAATTAGCACAGAAGTGAGGGATACAGGTTAGATTGGGTGTTGGCAGTGTGTCCGACTGAGAATCCTCACTGCCTTTTTTTACTTTTAATTTCTCATGGGTGCTAAAAATAGTTTTTTTTTCTTAGCTGGTCTAATTGTCATGCATTTTATTGTCCCATTACAGTTCTTACCTATTGTATGTTATATGAAGGAGTATCTACATACCAGTATGTACATATACATAGTATCTATATAACCACTACAGTTAATTGAGCAAAATGAATGAGGGAAATTAGCAACAAACACAACTCTATTACAGTTGAGAAAAAGGCTTGTGGATAAAGTGACTTTATGAAGGCCAGGGAGCAACTGGAGTCATGGTTAAAAAAAAACTAACAGACTTTTGGTAGGAAACAAAGTCACCCTGACCTCCTCGCTCTGTGGAGTTTGTGACTCCACGATAATGTCACCTGGCTTTCTCCTTTTCCCCAGACGGACTCTTTATAGCAGGAAAATTAAATTTCTAAAAATGGAAAGTTCTTTATCAGTCAGATTACGTTACCTGGTTTGTATAAATGAAATGGCAGCCTCCCTACTGTGTGAAAACATGATTTAAATACATTCAGAATAGTGGTTTGTTGTTTATTTTTAACTGACAGATTTCAGTTTGTCTTTTTTTATTTTGCTGTTTGCCTCTGCTTAGACTTGTTTAGTTTATAAGCAGCTAAGGTCTTCACTGAATTTTTACACTACACATGACTTGATTTGTCCAACGACTTGAATATATTCTAGCTATACATTTATATAATAGTGGATAATTCTCATAATTTATGAAGCTGATCACATTCGTCATTTTTGCTTGATAAATTACCTAATTAATTAATTAGTTAATCAGATATGCCGTTGGTTGATTTTCTCTCGTTGCTAATACATTAATCATTGCAACTTGGAATATTCATTTTTTAGGAGGCCCGGCTAGTGCCTTCAGCTGGTGTCACTTACACTGAGTGTTCTCCATTTTGCTCAAGTGCACTTCAGCAGGACAATGGTAACTGCTGTAATGGGGATCAATGCTGCGGCCATTTAAAAGTCAGTATCACCCTGCCGTCCCTGCAGGCCTCAGCACCAGAACACATCCTCTTCTTTTTTCTCAAAACTGGAGACAAATGACTTATGTGTGTTAACCACGAACCTGAATCTATACTGTAACGCAAACAGTTTCTCAACTGGTTTCTGCCACTAAAAAAGACAGAAAGCCTTGGAATAGTGCCTAAGTAAATTGGAAGACATGCAGTTAAACACAGAAACTTCTTCCCTCACTTCATTTATAAGGAGAAAGTTCATTTCTGGTAAATGTGCAGAGGCTGTTCAAGGGCAATGGCTTTTTTCCCCCCACTGCATTAATTTCTCTTCATTTGCATAATGCTTGGCTGGTGGCTGTAAGGTGGCCAAATGCAGCAACATGTTAAGTTTTGCTTTATATAAAAATAATTAAGACCCGAGAGGGTAAACCTGTGTTTGTATCACTGAGTCTGAAATGATTAACGCAGTGTTGCCTATGCGGTCTAAAGGAGTGGTTTGTGTACTTTGTCACTGTAAGGAGCCTTTAAAGGTTCCATATCAGCCACTTATGTTGATTTTTTTATGCAAGATAATATCTAGGGGTTATATAAAAACTGTCGCATGCATCAAACACAGACACACACACACACACACACAAATTAGATGCTGCAAAGAAGAGGTCTCTGCAGCTTGGGGTTTCTCAGTCAAAACAATGATGAAAGTCTAATGACGTAAATTCTTCATGCAGTTAGTTAGTTGGATATAGTTTAAAAAAAATCAAGATCAACAACATGGTGGAACAACATGATCACCTCAACACCTTGATCACCATCTTGTGCACGTGTACTTTGGTGAAATATACCGTTACCTAGATGCACCTCAAATTATGAATTTCGGTTTGCAAATTGTTTGAAACATTTGGAATGCTGTAAGTGTACAACCTAACTGAATGTTTAACAAACAGTGGCTCGAGTTTAGACATTTTAATCTGGAAAATTTGGGCCTTTAAATAATCAATTATTATTGATGTTGATTCATTTTCTGTTGATCAACAAATCAATAATTTAAACTAGTGGTCCAATCAAATCAAATAGTAGAACCATTTTTATTGTTCTTTGACTTATATTAGGGTGTGATTTAAATAAATCACAGTCCCTCAGTAAATGTGGAGCAACAAAAGTCAAGATATTCAGAACGATATAAAGTGATTGATTTAAACATGTTTAAAAGTGTCCTTCACTTAACATACAGAGTCTGTTCTTCTCTAAGTTGTTCCATTCCCCAATAACTTGAAGGTGTCTGAATCTCTGACAGCAGCAGAACTTCCTCGGCTCACGAGGCTCCATGCTACTCGGGAGCTGAATGGGGTTTCAGACATTGGTAATTCTCCAAGGTCAGGCCCCAGACACGCCTACACTCTCAGAGGCTGGAAGCAACAGCAGAAGAGAGAAAAAAAAGAGAGAAGAGCTAATAAAAGTACAGACACAAGAATGCTGCGAGAATGGTTCATGTTAAACACGGCGACATTAATGCTTTATGGAGTGTTAGAAAGATGGAGTGAGGGGAGAAGAAACAGAGGTCTTCTTTCATGCTGCCGCGTGGCGAGATAGAGATGCACGCAGTGTTCTCACTGTACATCATGAGCAGGAATACTGTATGCGTGAGTCTCTTCGTGTGCAGGAGCATCCTTGTGCATTTTCACATGCAGACGGTGTTTTTCTGTAGCCACGTTGTTCCGTCCTGTACAGTATGGACGTTCCTATATGCGAGGACTTAACCCTCAGCTCTGTTGCTATTTACCGAGGATCCTCCCTGTGCTGTCCCTCCAATCCTCCGGATTTCCTTTAAATCCCCAGGGGCCTGGCCGGCGCCGGTGATTTGTGGTCGGCCGGTGGGCAATTGACACATTGATAAATCCCCCTCAGATGGGGCGCGATCCGTTTGAATCAATAGAGCCTTATCAGCCGACGTCCGTCACGGCCGCGGCCGCGTCGGTTCACCTCGGGTCCCCCGGAGCCGGCCTGATTTGTAGCGTTTGACAACAAACATCGTCACGCCACGTGGTTTGTCAGTGAGCCCGCGGGCGTAAATGACGGCGGGACGTCGTCTGTCAGCGAGCAGCGGAGAGGACGAGAGACAGACAGGGGGAGAGGAGCTGGGTATAAAGAAAGAGAGATAGGAGGCTGGACTAGTGCACATTTTTTTTTTCTCTTCTCTTTTTAAAAATGTCATTTAGAATTCGGTCGCCTGCTTCCGATGACAGAGTGAAAGCAAAGCTCCTGACGTCTCGTACCCGTGTACACCGTGAGCCTCCTGTGACGGGTTCAGCTCCTGCCAGGGAAATCGCATGGCTCGGGTCCACTGGCCGGGCTTTAGTTGTTCTCCGGCCCGTTTGGCCGGGATCCAGCTTCTCCTCTGTCTTTAGATCCAGGCCAAACCTGGCCGCTCCACCGCTCAGCCGGCCACGTTTCACTACTTGGCTCCACGCTGGCCAAAGCTGCTCCAAAAAGCTCCAGTTTGGAGGATTAATGGTTACTGACTCCGCACAGAACTTTCCGCGGATATAATGGGAAAGTTTTTGGAGCAACATTCAGCTTTCCTTAGCGCGCCTATTTAATTAACTAAATAATTTGGAAGGGGAGAAACGAAACTGCAGAGTGCCGTTTGTTTTATTGTGGTGAGCACTGAAAGTAAATGCTGCTCATGTTGCATGAAATGTGCTCGTTATTGTCAGATTCCTCTGTTGTCTGATTGGGAGGTTTTTTTTAACGCAGACACGAGCTGAACCATGTTATCTATACTTGAACCCTGCTGGGCCCGGCGCGGCTAATGGAGGCGAGACAATAGACACACTACTGTCAACTCTGCTCTTTGTGAAACACATGCTCTCTATTTTCAGCCAAATATCATCAGTAGGCAGCCGAAATGAACCGGATTGTGTAAGACAGGAAACATTATCGCGTAAAAAAAGGGCTAGTTTCAGGAAAATGCCTGGGGGGGGGCCATTATTGTTTTGCAAATAAAGATACGTAAGAAATCTGCTACTGTGAAAAGTAGAAGTGACGCGAGCCTGAGTGCAACGCTGTTCAAATGGAAACGAGCGGGAAAGTGAACAAACCCTTGTCTGTGGAAGCGAATAAGAGGGGTTTTAAGGAAGCGGGGGCTTAAGTTAAACACTTTTCATTAAAACAGTAAGAGGGAGCTTAATGAATACTGGAGTCTATAAAACAGAGTGATGGGAGCCCTCAGATGACAGCACTTGAAAAATTGATCTCCGGCAGTAAATCCGGGCAGTTTTATGTCAAAATGGGGGATCTCACTCGCTCATGAAATCCGCTCACCTGTTTTAGCAGCAGGGAAAGTTCATCTGAGTTTAGCGTTTAGTGTTTGGCACCAAGAATACAATGAATTTGCTGAATTGAAAGATTAAGAATGGCTATATTCCTTTTTTCTTTCTTTTTGTCATTTTCAACAAATACAATGACAAGGCCGAAATCAACAATAAACTTTTCTTGTGTAACCAAAACCTGCTCAGGATGACCCCTAAAGGTCCCATATTTGTCCTGTGTTGAGGAGAAAGGGCGGTGAGAGTTGAGCGGTGAGTTGTGACATCACAACTTAAAGCAAGTCCTGATGGTTTGTTTTAGGGCAAAGTTTTTGAATAATTTCTGTGTGCATACCACATCTAGACCTTCTATTAATAAAAAAAAAGTAATTAAACTCTCACTTTCTATGATATGGGACCATTAAAAACTAGCAAAAGCAGTAATTCCTGGGTGATATAAAATATTTCATTACAACATATGCACACGATTTGAATTCAAAAGAACTAGTAAGTAAAACTTAAAAGTATTAAATTGTGGTCAATAGACAGTGGAATGACCCCTGATGGAGGGTAATAATATATTCTAATATTTGATTATTACTGATGCATTGCTGCGTATATGGGGCTAATACTTATACTGTTTGGTAATTGATTTTGTAACAATGAATCGTGTTGCATAAGATGATCTTATACTTTGTAGCAAAACTTACTGTTGAAATGAAGTAAAATATTAGAATAATGTTGCAAACTGAAATACTTCAGTAAAGTATAAATACTTCAAACGTTGTCTTTCATCAGTAACAGCTAACATGTTGTTTATACAACTATAAGACTGTTTATTCATGGCATGTATATCTTCAGTTAATGCTATTATTAGTTGGCGCTTTTATTTTGAAAGCACTGGTAGGAGACAGTGGGACTATTCATGGGTTTTAACATTAAGAGTGTCAAAGATAAATGAGGCCTGTCTATGCTTTTAACAATGTCCTTTTGCTTTACATACTGTATGTTTGGCACCTGTCTGATAAGAGAACAGTGTTTGTCATTGTTTTCTGTCAGATTGTGTTTGAAGTGGAATAAAATGATATAGTCCTTTCATAGTTTTTACCACATTTGAAAGTGGATGTTATTATGAAAGTGTGAAAAACAGCTGTCATGTAAAATAAGACAAAGTATCCCAAAAAGTCACTCTATATTTAAACTATTTACTTTATAACCTGGGGTCATTAGGTCAATTTCAACAACAGTAGGTTAAATCATGCTATATAAATACTAATTTATTACCAGCATGAGGTTCGTTAAAGGTTTTGAGATTGTGTCCACATATAACTAGAAGACGCCATGCTAGTGTATGCAGTTATGGTGTTAAATGAAGGGCATGTTATTGTTTTTCTTCTTAGCTCTTACAGTGCTCTCATGGAGCGTCAGTAGCGCATATTTAATTTATCATGAAAGCTTTTATGAACCATTACGTGAAGAGTTGTTACAGCATCATGCAGCTGGGATGCTATAACATAAATGAGCCACAGCTTTGCACCAGGTGACATGCTCCTTCATTACTATGAACCGGGGCACTGTACTTTATTCTGAGTTGATATGCTCTCCTGCTGCACCACTTGCTTGTGAGCACACCAAATATTTATCGATCTGCCACTGAAGTCTCAAGAATGCTCCTGCAATGAGTTAGCTTTAACATAAAATGAAAATATATGATTAGGAAACTTTTTCACTTGGAAAAAAAAATATGGTGAAGAAATGTAAAGAAAAAAACGGTTGAAAAGAAAGTAATGGAATAGTTGGTCAAGTGGCAACAATTTCACAATTGATTAATCATCTTAGTCCATTTTAACACAAAATGCCAAAGATTTGCTCTTTGAAGCTTCTCAAATTTGAACATTGAGGCGTACTGTTGATTAGACAAAAAGACATTGAAAGATGACACTAGTTTCTCTAGAAACAGGTATTGAAACCATTAATAGAGGAAAATAACTGATTATTGATTATCGAAAATAATTATTATTTGTCACCATGTGAGATTAATGGGATTTGTTCTGATAAAACAATGTAAAATATAGCAGACTTATCCTCTTTTGTAAATGTGCGTCTGTTTTTTTTTTTTTTTAATCATAACCACGTAGTATATGGATGTAGTAAATTGCAGTGAGATTGTTAAATTCTGTGTATGTGTGTGTGTGTGTGTGTGTGTGTGTGTGTGTGTGTGTGTGTGTACATGTGTTTGTGTGTAGAGTGTCTTGTTCACCCTTCGCTTGACTGTCAATCCCCGGAGTCCCCGCCCCCTCATGGTACTGGATTATGTGTTGAACTCAATCTGAATGCTGAGTAGCACCCCCCCCTCTCTCTCTCTCTCTCTCTCTCTGTCTCTCTGTCTCTATCTGTCTCTATCTGTCTCTTCTTTGTCTCTCGCTCTCTGTCTTCCCCTCTCTCTGTTTTGTCCTGGTGTGCCACTCTTGTCCATCCATCTTTCTGAAAAAGATGTATTCACCCAAAACAGACATCACACACCTGCTGATCCTCACAGTGTGACGCAGTCAGTCAAACAAACACACACTCGCAGAGACACACGCAGACACACATGGCAGCTCATGCAGTTCATTCCCATTGGACAGCTGATCAGTAGTGTGTGTTTGAGCGACCTGTTTTTCCCTTTCAAATAAAGTTTTTCAGCCGAAGGAGTTTTTGTTTAAAAAAAAGTGTGATGCTGTAGTACCAGCTATTCTCACTGTATCTGGCATGAACGTCGGCGAGAACCAAAAGTGTGTGTGCACACACGCATACACACATGCAACATGCTGCCTATACCCTGCACATCGTACACACACTTGAGTACGTGTTTACATGTCAGACGATACTCTGGCCTGCATTCACATGATCATTGGTTTAACAGTAACAGTGTGTAATGTATTTACACACTAACACTGATTGACCTAATGGAGTGCTTTAATTGCTAGAAATTTGCATGCCAAACATGATTTTAAAAATATATTTTATTATGGTTTTATTTTTTTATGTATCAATAAACCTATCATTAAAATATTTACTCATTCTATTATCTCATCCCTTCACCACATGGCAAATTCAAAGTCTACAGCATCTCATTTTGTCCTAAATACCAACATTCCATTATAGTCACGTATCACAACTTAGAACCTAGACAGGCTGCCTGTGTGTGTGCTGTACAACTGCTATGGATTTTAGAACATTTTTATTTTTAATTATAATCAGTTATGTCTGATTAATTGTTAACATAATTTATTGCTCAAATTGCCTCGGAACACCTGTAAACAGAACATATTTCAGGTTTGGAGTGTTTGTCAGAAAAATCAGGCAATTAGGAGACTCCACCTCTGGGGAATTCTGACAATTACTTTTACAATGGATAAAATAATTAAGCAGAAACAATATTTTAGATATAATCGATGATGAAATTGCTGTTAAAAAAAATATTGATATTGAAAATAATCATTAGTTACACTTCTAATTGGATGAAGAATGTATTCTATTATAATAGTTAAGAATCATTCACGGGCTAATATTCATTTGAATAAAATATTGAATAACAGCATTTATGTGTTAACAAAGTAAATCATTTTGAAAAACAAACTTAGATTCCTTTATCTATCATTTCTAAAATTAAATAAAGACTTCCAAAGTCCAAATTAACATTTAACATTAATATTTTGTTAGAAGCAACATTTTTATCTTCCAAGATAGCTCATAATTACTTAAACTTACCCGTTCCCTGTACAGTCTCATCACAGTGTGTATCTAGTCGTCCACTGGTAGATCACCTACCGATGGGTCAGCAGGGTGAAGGTCCGCTCCAGGTTCCCACCACCACATCTCTTCCTCTTCCCATCAGGCCCATGGAGGTGGAGACGTGCTGACCTACGGGGCGCCCTGGTCGCAGCTTATCGGGCTTGACACTGCTCGATGGTGACAGTGTTAATTGTCAACATCTGGGAAGTGCCCGCCGTCCCTCAACCAAACAAAATGAAACCTGGTCATGTGTCATAACGTGTCACAGGAAATTAGCATCAGTTGAATGTCGGTGGGTGAATGGGGGGTTGGGGGCGGGGGAATGTCACACCGACATTATCTGAGGTTTTGGGGGGTTGAGGGGGAAAAGGTGAAAGGCTGCTTGTAGATAATATCAGGGGCAGATATTTACATGATTGTGCTTCCTGGAGTCCTTGAGTCCCAGTCTGTGATGAGATGAGTGCTGCTTCTGTTCCGCTGTGTACAGCCAGCAGAATAACTGGGGAAAATCCTGGTGGGCTGCTGCTCAGTTACTGTTTACATGTGTGATGTTCACAAAGGCTGCCCTGCTGCCTTATCTTAATACATTATACATTATATTTATAGACAGTTTTACATTTACACATTTTTTTAACATATCTTTTATATTGACTTTGTCTTAGATAATGGCCATCCCTTATGGAATGTTTCATTTTATATACATTTTGTTCATATTTAGTTTAGATAAAACAAAAGGTTAAGAAGCCTGTGCTGAGTTAATAAAACAATTAATTCCAATAATACTATATTATAGCCTACATAGGGTTCCTGCTATGGTTACTGTGTTTCTTAAAATAAAAGCTGATAAAAAAGGCTGGATCTTGGCCAATGTATGGCAAGTCAGTTGATTTTCCACAGCCTGGTCATGCTAGTATGTACAATAAAAGCATTGTTTAGAAATGAAGCGATTCTTCCCACAATGTGTAAGATTTAGTGGAATTTAGCAGCATCTAGTGGAACAGACTTGTCAAGAGTGGAACATACATGAGTATGTTTTATTTGGTATATATGTCAATCAAAATAACACTTATATTTTGGTTATGTTAGATTGAGTAATTTACCTGAAGAACACGCTGGTTGAGTCGTAAAGCAGTTTTCTACCTCACCACTAGATGTCGCCAGAAACTGCACGGTGCAGCTTTAAAATGTTCATATCTGTAACTGATAGATATAAACAGTGAACTGTGGTAAAAGGTGTAATTTCGGTGGTGTAATAGCTTATGACGATCCCTGTTCATTATGTTTTACTGTTTATTTTATCTGGGAATTGCACATCACATGAAAAATGTGACTGTGCTGCAATTCATCTTGCAAGTTGAATATTTGTGTGGCGTGTAACCATACCAATAGTTGATATGCTAGCATCACTTGACACTATGTGGCATGGAAAGGCAAGCTTAGCAGCTTACCTTTCTGAGGCAATTTGAGCAATAAATAAATAAATAAATAAAAACACAAAAAACAAGCAACATGTGTCGCGTTAAGGGACCATCGGTAAATTGTAGCGTCTCCCAACATTGTCCATGTGAGGCAATTCTTTTTAGACCACCTATTCCACATTTGAATGTTAATTCAGCAATTGGAGTGTTATTTTTTTACCCTTATTCAAGAATGTTTGAGGATGGAATGTAAATGTGACAGCCCTACAGACTGGTTACCGGTGGAGGCTGCAGAGGCTGGCAGCGGTGCCAGTGGCTATGCTCATGAGCCAGCTGATGCGGTAAAAATAACGTTATTCATGCAGCTGTATAATAAAGTGAACTTTCATTTTGTAGCAGGATTCTATCTGCTTCATTTTACAATCCGTTGTAGATTAGGCTGCTGTACAGCGCTGCTCAAGAGGCTTTAAATTGTGTGAGCTCCCTCTAGTGATTACATTCTATAGCCTAGTAGTATGCATATATATATATATATATATATATATATATATATATATATGGGTGGAGTTTTGGCTTATTGATTGGTATTCTCTCCACGGAGAAATAACCAAAAGTGCAATTAAGTGCAACATGGCTGCCCTGCCCTTATTATATTTGTATTCATGTGCAGCTAGTGTGCCCACAGCAGAGAGAGAGAGAGAGAGAGAGAGAGAGAGAGAGAGGAGCGAGAGGCTATGAAGGAGAAAAATATAGCAGAGGAGAGATGGACGGATGTGAGACCAAAGCGGCGAGAGGAGGGGAGCGAGATGAGATGAGAAGCTACTGTATGAGCCTGGAAAGAGAAAGAGAGAGAGAGAGAGAAAAAGAGAGAGAGGGCGAGAGACAGCGATATAGAGAAAGAGAGATAGAGAAAGAAGAGAGGATGTTTATTATTATTATTATAACCTTTATTTTACAAGGGAGCATATGAATGGATTAGAGGGAACACACTGTTGAGTTAACATTGTGTATTGGCACAGCACGCATTATCAAATGTATTGCAGAGAAAAAAGCATAAATATATATATATATAGGTGATCATGGTACAGTATGTGATTTTACAGTGTAGTGTCACAACGCTCCTCCGCTACTATTCAGATACAAACCATAAACTGTTACATCTACTGTTACTGCAACCACTGCTACTAATACTAATATTCTATGGTTTCTACCTTTACTAATGGTGCTGTCAGTGCTGCTGATTTCCTATTGAGTGCACCTGACTATGCACCAACAACATTTTTAAAGAAAACACAAATGTGTACATATCCAGGCTGTACTTGACTATAAGCTGCAGGTGTCCACGTTGCAACGAGATATTTACAATACACAGAATGATGATACACAGGAGGATTTTATAGTATATTTGACTTACCGTATGTCAGTGTTTTCACTGCCACAGAGGGGATTGTTGGGACAGAGATTCTGTCTGTTTGGGGAAACTTCCCTTTTATTCACAAATTCACTGGCCAACCACAAGCACCGATAATAAACAGTGCGCTCCTACCACTGAGTCCCGGCAGTGATTTTGATGAGGCAGCACAACTCTTCCGTGTGTCCTGTCTTCAGCGTTTCAATGGCTCTCACTGCCAAGTGGAGAGAGAACGGGCACATTACCGTAAATCAATCAAATCTGCAAACAATCCCATGCTACTGTCTCTACCACCCTCGTGTGACCAAACCGTACCCCTGTCTCCCATACTGAAAAGTGCCTGTAACAGAGCAGTAACGACGTGCAGTAAGACGGCAGCTTGAAAAAATAAATTAATTTTTAAACATTTTTGGGCGAACTGTGTGTCATACTCTTGCACCTCCTGTTAGAGCTCCCCTGGTGGCCGTTAACTGTAAATATCTTAAGATTAGCAGGGGTTGCATGTTGGGGTAAAGAAGTAGTGGCTTATATTCCAGAAATGATGGTATTTTTGCTAATAATATTGTCACTACAGCTATACTGCAATGCTCACTGTAACAGTTTTAATCCTTAAAAGTTCAGTCCTGGTGATTTGAGGACAAATTGATTATCCAGCAGCTGTAGCATAAGTGAAACAGGAGCAACTGGTGTATTTGCTTGCAAAGGGGTGATATTAAACACATATTTCACATGTTAACACAGTTCCCATTAGTCTTCGTCCACCACAAGGATCAAGCACTGCAGGACCATTGCGTTAAATGATGGTACAAGATAAACTGCTAATTTAATTGCAATAAATAAATCCAAAGGAATGCGAAAAAACGCTATATATAAAATATATAAAAAGTCATCATGTTTGCAAGATGCTTGTTTTCTGAATGGAGTGCTATCATGCTACCATTGAAGCTGCTCCATCAACATCCAAAGTAATGTAATTCAAAGGGTTACATATTGCAGAGATGTTATTGTTATTGACATGTAAATACTGTGTAACTTTGAAACTGTACGAACTCCCCAGTGTTTAAGATGCATATGTTGAAAATAAACCCACATATTCCAACAGTTTAAAAAAACAAACTCCTCTCGCCTAGAGTAACCAGATGTCTTGAAGACGTTGGAACAGTCACAAAGAGTTGTCTCGAACCGTGAATCAGGTCCTGTTTGTCCTGAAAACTGACAATGAACAAGGTGGAAGGAGGGCTGTCTGTACGCTGTGAGACCTGGCTTGAGACTTGACTCCTAAAATGCTGAGCAGACCTGAATTGACACAGTAATATTAAAAAAAAAAAAAAAAAGCTGCACTGAACGTATTGTGTCATTTGGAGTGCTGCCAAATTGTCATGAATAATTAATAACATAACAGAGATACGAGCAACAAGCTGCTGCTGTTGTCACCCGAATAAAATGTAGAAGACTCTAAATTCAAATGAGCGAGTCTTCTACTTTCATTAAATTGTCAATTAGTCTACATGAAGGTCAATAGTTTTTTTTCTTACTCCCTGAATCTGTGAAAATATTCTGATCAAATCATTTTTGAAGGCTATAATTCCTGCTTTTAGTTATTAAAAATGTCCCGTTCATTTTTGTTAAATATATGGGTATTATTGATGTGTTTTCTCTAGTCTATCGCACTGATTAGGTTATCATAAATAATGTTTTGTTGATGTCACGTTGATGTTTGTTAGCTCCTACGGCTTAATGACAGTCTTAGGCACTGAAAAGGCGTTTAAAATGACTAACGTACCCGTCACCTGCACGGAATGGTTCATGCATCTTGTAAACAGCGAAAGGACACTGAGCTTCATATCATCCTCAGAGATGATCTCTCTATTGCAATATTTTTGGTACAAACTGGTCGTCATATTATTAACAGCAAAATATCAGAGATGGAGTCTAACGTTACTCAAAATGATTCTGTGCATTTTTTCGTTTAAGGGCAGGGGGGATCTGACTCGTGCGTTGTGAGGCCAGATGTGATGAGATGAATAGATCTAAAGTAAAATGACTTTAATGTAACAACTCATGCTTTACACACCCATATATATGTAATTTTAAGCACTGGGTTGTTTGTTTTAGGCGACTTATTGTGCTGATTGATGCTGAATATAATTTTCTGGTGGCCACATGACCCACAAAAATGTGCGTAGCTTATCTCAGTCTCGCTCAGCCAGGAAGAAGCAGGGCAGACCTTGAAAATTTAGTGGGTGAAGACATGTGGAGACCTCTGCTGGTATAAAGCCCCCGTTTGACATCAGGTTCAGATTGATATCTGAATGAATCTGGTTCAGAGCGGCAGTCCACACCAAACTGACATATTTCACAGTGTGTGTGTGTGTGTGTGTGTGTGTGTGTGTGTGTGTGTGTGTGTGTGTGCGCGTGCAGGCTTCGTCTCTACATATATATATATATATATATATATATATATATATATATATATATATATATATATATATATATATATATATATATATATATATATATATATATACACTATATACACATGTTTCTTCTTCTATGAACCGTTTAATAAAGAAATCTGTGTTTTTATTTGATCACTTTTTAATGAGGAGCTGCAGCGTGATCTGTTTGAAGCCACAGGACCTGAGGAACCCTAATGTGGTGAAAGGAAAGCACAGAGCAAACCGCGAGTTTGATATTAATGTGATAAAATGATGCTGTGTTACATAGGCATTGTTTTCCTGTGAATCCCTCATGATTAGATCTGAATTTATCTCTGGACTCCACTGCCAAGAGTGAGTCACTGTTACAGATAAAAAAAAAATACTAAACTTACCAAAAAGTTGAGGTAGAGGTAGAGGTTGATTTAATCATTTCAGTGTGAACTGTTCAGGAACAGTTAATGATAGTAGAAGATGGTTTGAGAACAATTGGAATTGTGGTGGTACAAGTTATAATCATCTTAACCCTGTAGAAGGTGAAATGAGGACTAATATATAAAGCTGTCAGACCTCTGCTTGTATTTCAGACTTGTAGGAGTCTCAGTCAGGGCTCCTACAAAGTCCTGGCTTAGGAAGAGTAAAGGCTGCTACCAGGCTTTGGCTTTACACCAACCCGTACAGGAGGCTTAGGCCAGCAGCCAGCCGGCTCCTTTAAATCACCTCTTTAAACCTGGTCTCTTTTTTTCAAGCTTTCACATTCTTGCTGTTTTCTCTCTATCTGGAAACATAGTTTTGTTGGCTGTATATTAATTGGTTAATGAGCATTATGCATTAGACAGTTACACTGTTCATACTATACCTGGGTATCGGAGCCCTGTGTAAAATCACATTACCAAACCGTGTATTAAATAAAGCTAATTTTTAAAGAAAAAGACCAAACAAAATATCTCAAATATGCTGCACTCTAACTGCTGACTTCCTATATTAGTCCTAAATGCAGAGATTCATACATCAGGAAGCAACAGAGGGCAGGACCTGGTGTGTTTTTTCTTGCTATATATTCTGTCTGTAATAATGACCTTTGTTGCTGTTTGTCTTCTTACAGGAAAGTGACAGTTTGTGGTGGGACGCCTTTGCTACAGAGTTTTTTGAGGAGGACGCCACTCTCACCCTCTCCTTCTGCCTCGAAGATGGACCAAAGAGATACAGTAAGACTCTTAAAATATTAAATATATATATATATATATACATTTTTTTCAAAATTCTAAAATTCTTCTTTTTTTTTATTTTTTCTTGACCATTTTCTACTCACAATATCTCAGATTTTCAATGGCAGGTGATGTTGACAGGTTTTACACATCTTTCTTCAGGTTTTGTGATGAAATAAAAGAAAGAAAAAGACGTTGATGTGGTACACCTGCTTTGCCTCAACCTGCCTTGTATACATTCAGACATCTTATTGATTTCCTACCTTTCAACCAATGTTTTTTAACTGTAAAAAAGAAAAAAAAACAAGAAGTCTCTGTCAGTGTGGAAATTGGCATCTCTCTCTCTCCCCTCTAACAATAGTTTTCTGTCTGTATGTGGCTGCTGAACATTGGTGCGACATCACACGTAACTGCTGGTAACCTCTTTCCACAAATTTCATCACGGACCTCTGTTGTGGCCTGTGCCATTTAAATAAAGATGCAAATGTAAAACTTACTCTATAAAACAGGCATATTATTGGCTACTTCTGTATTGAGACACTTCACAAAGCATCTGCTTTTGTGCAAGATCATAATGGTGGTGCTTCGTAACAGTGTATCGATGCCTTTCACGGAGAAGAGTGCACAACCACCTGAGACCATGTCTGTATTGTGAATATTTGAACACTAATAGAGTGCATGGGAGTTTCCGCGGGAATGTAAAAGCGCTCTCTTCTAAAGAAAACTTTGTGTGACCCGCACCCTGTGGCACCCATTTTCACAAGCCTTTCTCCTTGATCTGCAGTGGCTTGGATTGTAACTCGTTTCTATGTCGCTGTGGACAAAGGCCAATTGAGTACATGGTAGTTAGAGCATGGAATAAGGCAAGATGAGCAACAGTGTTATAAAAACAGTGTTCATTAAACTGTTAACTACGATGCCCAATACTTATTGTAAAAAAACATTCTGAAAAATTGTGTAGTACTAAAATCTCCATCTTATAAAAGCATGTTAAAACAGTTATAATCATTTTGCACGTGTCTTTATTGGATGGAGTCAGAAAAATACTGTGTTCGCTGCAACAGCAAAGAATTTGAAACAGCTCTGAGTTGCTCAGAAATTAAGTTTAAATTATTAAAGCTCATAAAACTTTACAATATAGAATCCTCAGATCATCCAGGAGAGGCCCAAGCTTTTTTTTTTCTGTTGATGACGGGTATATCATGAAAAGAAAACTACTCCCAGCTACCGTAAAGATTACTGAAGTTTCAGAGGAGTTATTTTGATATCATTCCATGTCGACCTTAAGGGAACATTTTGGGAAAATAGTGCACCCTTATTCACTTTCTTTCCAAGTGCTATACAACAAGATTGATGCCACCCTCATGTGTGGAGCTGGAACCAGAATACAGACTGGAAGCAGTGAGATATAGACTGGCTTCACCCAGGGTTTACTTGTCGAGTCCATTAAATAAGATGTGGCTTCTCTTTCTTTAATCTATACACCGGCTACAGTGCGCAAATGAAAAAACAATCATTTCTGGAGGCAACACACATGTCCTTTGTTATTTTATATATATATATATATATGTCCCAACCTATTGTCCTAAAATAATATCATAGAACCAGAAAAAAATCACAGTTAAGAAGCTGGAATTAAACAATTTGTAACATTTTTTGTATAAAGAATAAATCCAAACGATGAATCCATTTTTTAAAACAGTTGAAGATTAATTCAATATTTGGCAACTATGTGATTAATCAACTTTGCTGCTGTTCAATACAAATTGTTGATCTAGAAACTGCACAATTACTCTGAATCTTGAGTTCACTGAGCTAGTTCTATATACTGTAGGTTGCAGTCTTTATGATAAACTAATCCAGTCCTGGCTCTAGCTCAATGCTCAGACACCAGACGCCTGTCACTCATCGCCTCTGACTCCCAGATATCAGGGGATTCCTAAAATGTCCAACTGCTGCTTCAAGTCAGGTTTCCAGGGTTAAATTCTCATACGCTCCCGTGCGATGTTTACACAAAGCGTCTTTTAAAAAGGGTTAGATCCGGAGTTCCAGGAAATGTTTTCAGCACCTGATAGTGTGGCGAGAAACCTCCAACCGGCAGCGGCGGTGTGTGTCTTCAGCAGTGAGTGACGGAGCAGGGGCTGTTATTGAGTCGGCGATATTGTCCCCTTCATCTCATCTGCATAGGTTCATGTTTTGATATCTGAAACATATTGAATATCACACAGACATAGATAAGGACACGGTGCCCTGAAATGAACAGATGCGTGTAGCGTGTGTGTTATGTGTGTGTGTGCGAGGTAGTGTGTAATTCAGCTCAGTCATGAAGAAGGAAGAGAGAGAGAGAGAGAGAGAGAGAAAGAGCGAGTGAAGGATTGTTGTGAGCCAGGCCTCGGTTTTGCTTTTCAAATGTAAAAATAAAAATCCCCAGTGGTGTAGAGACGGTAACCCTGTTCCCTCGGGAACGGGAGGCTTAACACCGTGGCGATGATGACTCACCGCCAGTCGCAGCCTTCTTCGATTCGCATTCAGGTGCGCTTAGTTACACACACATGCACACACACACACACACACACAAACACACACACACACACACATACACCAGCCTGGAAACATCCCCCACCCTCATACTGTAGGTAAGCAGCAACAGATTTGACTCCAAAAAAAAAAAAAAAAAAAAACTATGATGTTGTTTGTTTGCATTTGTCATTGGCAGCAGTATACACAGGAAACATTATTCCAGGGAATCACACTGGGATGCTCATTATCAGGCAGGATTCCAGTTGGCTATGTGGCGTTTCACTTAAGACGTAACTTTTAATGAGGCAGGGACGACTTCAGCGTCTTGCTCGCGGCTATTCTAGGTGGGTGTCCCTTTGGTCAGCCAACATGTGACGGCAGTATACACACAAAATCATCAACGCCGTGCAGATAATACGCCGGCATGCCACATGGTAACATTAGCATATCTTAGCAACCAGCTTCATTTCAAATGCAAGATAGCACGGGAATTATTATTTATGTGAACTTAATAATGAACAGTTTTGAAATTGACTCTATTTTAAGTTATGTTAACACACTTCATATTTGTGTTGTTGCCTCTGCCACTTTTTTTCTCAGAGGGAATAATACAAGGAGAAAATCTAAATTTATATTGTCAAATGAAATTAGTTTTATAAATGATATGACTGCTTGTCGACCGAATGGTTTTAACATAATTGTTGTTTTAATTCTCAAGTGTTTGTTGATACATTTGCTGCTGAGATTTAAGGGATTATTTCTTGTAATGGTACCTTACTAAATGTTTCATGCAAGTAGAATCTGCAAGTAAAATTAAATAAAATATTGAGAGGTTGAAGTTTTAGTGAATTCTAAGCAGCGCAGGCCAGAGTGAAAAATAAGCACCAATATTAAAATATTATAAAATAGTATGCACTTTATTTTAATCTTAATTATACACAGTGACTATGGTGGGGGACACGGTGGTGCGGTGGGTAGCACTGTTGCCTCACAGCAAGAAGGTCGCAGGTTCAAGACCGCCTTGGGCCTGGGTCTGGGGCCTTTCTGTGTGGAGTTTGCATGTTCTCCCCGTGTCTGCGTGGGTTTTCACCGGGTACTCCGGTTTCCTCCCACAATACAAAAAACATGCTCAGGTTAATTGGTAAACTCTAAATTGCCCATAGGTGTGAGTGTGAGAGTGAATGGTGTGTGAATGGTGTGTGTGCCCCACGATTGGCTGGCGACCATCTGGGGTGTATCCCTGCCTCTCGCCTTAACGCGCTGGGATAGGCTCCAGCAGACCCCTGCGACCCCGAAAGGGAATAAGCGGGATAGACAATGGATGGATGGATGGATGGACTATGGTGGGTGACAAATCACACACAGAGAAATAATATATATTCAATTCAATATAGTAATTTAATATGTTACTCAGTATGTGTCTTAGAGATTTAAACAGCTATGCTAGTTTATTATTTGAATATATTTAAGAAAAAAAATAAAACATCAACCACACTCTCTGTTTTCTTTTTTTTTTTTTTTTTTTTTTTTTATCCCTGAAGCTTATGTCTTCACATTTTCTATTATACAGAATCACTCTGGTGGTACAGGGATTTTCAGTACTACTGTATGTTATCAGAAGGCTTTTTTTTCATTTTATTTTCCAGTTTGCAGTCTACACATTTAAACTCACTCTACTGTTGCACTAGTTTATTTATTTTGCAAGATATATTTTTCTGCATTTTTTTTTTTTACCTCTAATGGATGAGTGACGGTAGATAAGCAGACAGGAAACAAGAGAAGAGTGAGGTCCATGACACGTGACAGGGGCCGTCGCAGTTGAACCAGGAATGTTGTGATTATGTGACATGTGCTGTAACCAGCCGGTTACCAGGGCGCTGCCTGCTGCACTCATTGTTAGTCACTCTGCACAAGAGCATCAGCTGCCTAACGTAAAATGTAAATGCGACTGCCACCGGCCTTACTCCGAAATAATCTTTGCTTGCAGCCCTGTGAAAAGTGCAGATATATGTAGTTATCGCTGGCAGGTCACAACAGAGGAGATGTGGAGGGTGGAGCAGGTGGAGACTGGTAACCAGTGGTTAAAAGGGCCGATATGTTGGGAGAGTTAACAGAAAACTTAACATCCTTATGTCTCTCTCTCTCTCTCTCTCCCTCTCTCTCTCGTTCTCTCTCTATCTGTCTGTCTGTCTCGTCTGTTATGTGAAGGTCAAACTGTTTTTAAAAGTTTACTGCAGTATAGATCTTGGATGTGAATCTGAAGGTTAAAGAGGTCTAGTGTGCAAAGATTTATGGTTATTATTTTAGCCCTACACTATCCCAAAACATATGTCATGGCATTTCGAACCTGAACGAGCGTATTTGTGTCTTTAGAGATTAAATATACTGAGTGAAAAGGGCAAGGTTTTATATTTGTGTCTAATTAGACCGATACAGCGTATAAAACACATATGGGTATATTTGAGGTCATATGTTTGCTAAATTGTGTATTTAATATTCCATTGAAACAATCGTATTGCATTTATTATTCCACAGTGGCACACACCTTGTGCAATGTATGGAAATATAAGCTTAAGAACTCTAAATCCCTTTTGAAATTTAATTATATATTTTGAATTATGCAGTATCTTATATGATAATTATGAGGAGACAATCATTCCACTCCACTCTGAGGTGCTCTAATTTCATAACATTCAGCAGAGTAAAAATTTGAAAAAGCCAATTTACCTAATCTTTTTTTTTTTTTGCATGGACCTGTGTTTATGTGTTCTGTAACTCGTCTCCGATTGGTGTTCAGTGAGAGGTTTCTCAGAGGAAATACCGTAGATCATATTGGAAAAGCTTTTGTGTTAATTATTCGGAAGATGAAAGCTAATGCATTTGTTCTATAAAAGCGTCTATATCTGTCTTTTCTATTATCCTTTTTGTCATATCAGCTCCGCCTCATTTTCCACAACATAATATAAAACAGCATCTGAAAAGATTTCTTAAATCCTAAATTGAAAAAAAAAGAAAGTTTAATGCTATATATTGGCCCAGATTAATATAATTGGTGCCCTCCTCCTGCAACTTTAGACAACACAAAAATACTATTGGTATAAAGACCATATATTTACAGATCAGATTTACATTAACTTATCCCTGAACAGGCTCAACATGCATACTGCAGAAAAATGTAAAACACAGCCAAAAAAACCTGACACCAAACATACTCCAATCAAGTATCCAAGATTAAGCATCAGTGATGCTCAAATCTGGATGCAGCTCACGTCCCAATGCAACACGTCATGCTAAATATTCTTATTTCATCACTACGTATGAGGACTACATGCAAAGCTCTGCTAGAGTATGTGTGTAAAAGTCATTCAGCACATACCAAATAAGGCAATCCAGATAAAAACTGTTGACAGCAACTGATCATCTGCTGTTTAAAATCAGTCCTGACAAGGCGAGATACATCGGTGCCAACGCTGAGGTAGAGTGGACTGCTTCACATTTTCAAATGCTGATCTGGACGCAGCTTTAGCCAACACAGAGCTGAAAGGACAGTGTCGACCATTTAAATAAATGAGCTAGAAGTCTTTTTTAAACCACCCTGTCTGTGCTTAACTTAGTTTCTTTGCTTCATGTGTCTGCTGGGAGAGAACTCTCCGTCTGTGTCGTGGGAGGAAGAGCTGCCGGCAGACACGGAAACAACAGGAATGCTCTTCTCGGTTCATCCTGTAACTCCTTAACTCTCCGGCTGTCACTTCCTGCCGTTATCGGTGGGTAAAAACATTGCTTTAGGACCTTGTTTTATCGCAGTGTAACCAGATATCCTCCGACACCTACACCGGTAACTCTGGTTACTCCCACTGCACCGTTGACTTGTCCGGTTCAGTAGCAGCAGTTAGCTGAGTTACACTTGGACAAGTTTATTTCAAAACTGAAGTTTGTGTGTTTTGTTTGGAAAAAGTAGAGATTTAGTTTAATTTCGATACAATCCGGCTCCATGTTTCATCTTATAAAGATATTGTCAATTTTAATCTAGATTTGAATATGGTGGATAGGCTTTACTTTTTTTAGGGAAGATCGAGGGTAAAAGTCAATGGCTGCTGGTGTCCAACGGGTGACCTGCCATTCCTGCTGTGTATCCCGTACACAGCAATGGCTGTAGCCAGTAAGAGAAAGAAACACACCATGGTCTAGTTGATGATGACATTGTTGCTTGGTGCGATGCTAATAACAAAGCGTATGTACCACCAAGGGCCAGGTGGTAGGGGAGGTATCTGGGAATATTATCTTAGACAGTAAATGGTGCTTTGATGAAAACACTGATGTCTTATGCAAGAAAGGTCAGCCATGCTTGCTTTGCTTGAGGAAACTGAGGTCCTTCAATGTGGACAAGACACTAATGACCATGTTTTGCAAATCTTTTATTCAGTCAGTATGTTGTATTTTCTCTGGTTTTCCTGCCAGTAAAAATGCTCTTAGCTGGATTGTAAAGCAAGGTTACAGGAGTCAGACCAGGTCTGCCCAAGTTATTCAAGAGACAAGCCCTGCAGAAAGCCCTCGCCGTCTGTCTTAATGTTGACCACCCACCAGACTTCCAGAACAGTTCCAGACTCTCTCCTCGGGTTCTTCTTTCAAGGTAACATGGTTTAAAACAAACAATTTAAAGAAATCATTTGTTTAAATAGAAGACTTTGTAAATAATGGATGCAGCCTCCTAGATGCTACCCGGTTCGTGGACTCTTATTCTGTTGCTTAATTCTAGGCGCCACCATCTTATTGTTTTATTCCAGAAGTGTCTCTCCTGTGAACATATTTGGACGAGAGTGTGGAGCTAGGTGGGAGCTGAACCCTGCAAACAAGACACTGGCGAGCCATTTGACATTCGAAGCTGTAACTCCTGAATTATGCATAATTGTAAGCTTTAATAAAATGGGAAAAGAGTGAGTCCCACAATTGGCCTTTCGAGGGACTGCAGCTTTTGGCACTTCCAACCTGCTGATTAGAGTTAGTTGCTTGCTTCTATGCACTTTACTTTATCTCATTAACTAAAACCTACCAGTTTGTTGGATTGTCTGATCTTTTGTTTTGTTCTTTGTGCTGTTCTTCTTGAATGCTGCTCTCCATGACAATACTTTATAAATGTTGCATCTGCCATTGCTGACCACAAAAGCTACTGATGTTTTCTCTTTTTTGTGTCGGTGCCCACCAGTGTGGCTAATTGGCAGGCGTCCCCAGGCACTTACCTGATGCCGTACATGGATATCGGGCTCAGATTAAATCTCCCCATGCTTATAGAGATTTGGGGTTAAGACACTTGCAGGATGGCTGATGAGTGAAGAGAACTTATACTTTACCCCACTTCATTTTGTCACTAAAGTGTTTAATATTGAGATTTTACAGGTCTCTAAAAAAATTTCACTGTCACAGTGTTTTTTCTTTGGCTCATTGATTGTATGTGTCTCTGAATAGTTAGTTGCTGCAGATTCTAAAATAAAGTACAGATTTTTTATATCTTTTCTAATTGTGAATTTATTACTTTGGGTTTTGCAGGGTTGATCAGAATCAAATGAGCGATTTGAGAACTTTGGAGTATTGGAGTAATTGATGGAATTTATGAAAATAATAATTCTTCATTACCCCTAAACTCAAGTGTTTTTTTAAATCACTGCAGTAAATAGCAAATCCCAAAATGTGTGGTAATGGACTGCTGAGCTACAGCCACCCCCCACATAGGAGCAGTTTTGCTTCTCTAGCAGCCAACTAGAGAATTGGATAAGTTAAATTGTGTTTCCTGGTGAAATTGAAGTTGACAAACTTAACAACCAGAGCATGTAGCTGCTGAATCATTTTTCACCCTGTATCACAGATAAAAAAGGAGCACCCAACTTCACCAGATTGTCTGTTGTGTCTAATTGTAATCTACATGTATCAGTAACAAAAACCATGTCGGAGGACGACTTAAGCAGCTTATCCAAACAGACTGCATTATTTCTTGCTGCCTCGTTTTGTTCTTGTAAAGATCTGAAGAGCACTAAATATGAGCTGTGGGAATCTGTAGTCTCAAATATGTCATAATATTTTATGACATCTTTGGAATTAAAAGTTATTAAAGTCTTGTAATGCCACAACAGTATATTGCTTTGATAAACTTAATAGGTGTGCCTGGGCATCATATTACGTTATTTGAACTGGAGCATTTTTTTGGGTGTAGCCCTGTATCAGTGTGAAACAATTCTCCGTTGGTGCAGGCCAATTATTGTTTTCTGCAACGAATATTCAGTAACACTATCTAATTATTACCCAAATTGCCATGGCCTTAACATTCGCCCCAGTACCTTGTCTGGCTCTGCAATCTATGAGGCATCTGATGAAAGCTGCACTCCATGATGCAATCAAAGAGCAAGGCTCATTTTAAAAGTAGTTCAAACAGGAGAGAGAAAACTCTGCGTGTTTAGTGGGCTGGTTCAGGGCAAACTGCGAAAGTGATTCACAACACATTTACAATTCATCTAGTTATTCTTGCATTGCAGCACGCAATAATTGCAGTGATAAAATGAACACCGCTAATAATCTTTAAGCAAGCATAAGGACATAATGAGAAGGAAGAAAAACACAGGGAAACAGCTTTTAATGCATGTGGAGGAATGAAGCGGCCTGCGTCTGCTGTGAAGGAAGCTTAACAAGGAATACACTTGGTGCTATGAATTAAAACTGGGACATTTTAAATCAATAAACACTTTATGTGCAGTTGTAGGCCTCATAATATTTATATTCTACATTCACCATCAGCAATTTGAGAAAGTTAGTGAAGATCAGTGTAATTTTATCCTACTATATATACTATATATATAGTATTAGATTTCTCTTACAGGCTTTATTTCAGGTCAGTTTCTGTTTTAGTTAAGTCTTAATGTTGTATTTAACAAGGGACATAATGTGCAGTTGTATATAATTTCATAGATTCCTCTGCATAAAGGTATAGGTAGAGTTATTCATTATTTAATGCAACATATTGAACCAAGTGGTTTTATTCCATGCTGAAGGAATTTGCAAGCTACTGCAGCACAAACTTTAGCTCGACATCAGTGGCGAAGAAGTTCACATCCAACTGCGCTGTAGCGGACCTCAGACCACATCATTAACTCTTCTGCCACCAGAGTAATTTAGGAAAGTTGCCAGCGCTTTTGACCAAATTCACTGATCTTTCACCACTCCCCGGATATTCAGCTTTATGAATATGTAAACAGGGAATATATCAACAGAAAGGAGAGGGTTTCTAGTTTTAAGCACAGAAAACATTTTGTTCCAGTTGCATCCGTTATTATTTTATTTTTTACTTTTGTACAGAAGCTGAACATAGGTCAGTTTCATTGGAAAATCCCGAGCTGAGAAAACTGCATCTTTGTCAGACAGGCTAGAATATTAAGTGTACTTCTGCTTTTACTCACTTCCACAGAACAACTTTAAATTTTTTGTTTGAAAAAAAAAGAAAAAAAAAGTTTCTGTTCTAGTGCCTACTGCCCCACTTAATGGCAGCGAGGTGTGAATGATGAGAATTCAATTAGATCTTTTCTTTTTTGTCCTGACAATGACTACATTACCCATCCCTACCCTAGCAGTGGGAATGTTGACCTGGAATTATAAACCAGGAAGGATGAATACTGTGTTGTGAGCATCATCCTAAACTACAGTGGTATATAGTAGGGAAACATGAGGAATCCACTATCTAGAACATGAATGAACACCTTAGTAGGCTTTCAACAGATGGCTCAACAATGCTGTTTTCTGCATCTGGTCATATTTTGAAGCGTGCAAGCGAGCCATGCTGCACTATCCCAGAAGTCACAGGGTGTGGGTATGGCTCATGCAACAATATACCAAAGTTGAATGTGGGCTTTATCTACTTCCTGCAGAGACCAAATTTTGTCAGATGATCCTTAACAGCGCCCCCTACAGTATAACAATGATAACACCAACTGTTCGGATATCTTGTCAGTGAATCATTAATTGTATTTTGGAGAGTGGACAATAGTGGCAACAAACACATAGTCATGACACATGCTTCCTTACTTATTTTGCAGCAGAGGGCAACTTGAGCTACACTTCTGTGCACCTGAGGAATATTTAGCTAAAATTCTCTTTCCTTATAGCTTCAGTCACCAATATCTGAAAAACAGAAATGTAAAAACTTTGCCTGTAATTTTGTGCTAGTCCTGTAACTGCCAAACAGATACAGTGGAGCTTATTTGCTAAAAAAAAAACTACCGGTGCTGCCTTGAAATGAGGCAGATGAGAAAGATGAGACTGAAGGTGAGACATGGAAGGGAAAAAACACATTTTTTTTTTATTCATGCACGCTTCAACTGGGAATTTTGGTCTTTTTTCAGACTAGTGAAAAATACATATGTGAGTGCTTGTTATAATACAGTTTCTCCTTGTTCATTCACTAAACTCAATCTGTGTAATCTATATGTTCACATAAAATAATGACCTCATGGATTCATTAATTTGATTACAAGTTTCCAATTCAGAAACAAGATGCATCACACATCCCTTATTGGCCAATCATACATCTTTAGTTCATCAGAAATCCACATAATAAAGTTTATTTCCCACTAAAATCATAACCTTATGGAAATCGAATGTGTCTTCATATAGCATGTTTAGGTTATGTTAATAGTCTATAGCCGATATACTGGAATCATGTGTAAACACATCGTGTCTCTGCCGCATACATAAACAAAATGATGTTTGCCGACAGTTCTGTGTCCATCATACAGTATCTGTGTGAAATAACCTGAGTGGAGGTCTGCGATAGAAGGATAAGTCCATTGCTGTGATCTGACTCCCTTCTCTGTTGAATAAAAGATTGACAGCAGAGGCTTGGTTGGAGCTGGGCTGTATTATTGAATTGGGTGGTAAGATGAACAGGAGGAGAGGCGGAGTCCCAAATGAAAGTATGGGAGTGGTGCAGAGTCGGCCTGCGCGCGTGTTTGTGTGTTCGTTTGTGTTTATCTGTGCCTCTGCATCTGTATCTTATTGCGGGTTTTTTCTTCTTTTTTTTTTTTTTTTATCCCCCCCCATTCGAGCAATGGCGAATGTTTGTGCGTGAGCGCATATGTGACCGTGCGTGCTGGTTTTTCCAGAGTTAAGGGGGGATCTTAAAGCTTCTGGTGAGGGGGTTGTTTTGGACGGGTGCTCCGCGCAGTGCGTGCTCCGCGCAGTGCGTGCGCGGAGCTGCTTTACAGAGAGATGGATAGGATGGATTGAAGGTGTAGAGCGGTGATTGGCAGGCGGGATGATGCGGCCCTGGCTCAGCTGCAGCGCTGAGATGTAGGCTGCTGCTGATTGACAGTCGAGCCAAGTCTGGGAACCACGGCGCTGGATCGGCCGCAGAGAGAGAGAGAGAGAGAGAAATTACAGATTTAAACCAAAATACTCTGCATGTAGCCTGAGCAGTTTCTGTGTTCTGATCCTGGATTAGTTCTACAGAACACCGCCATCTATTGTAAACCCCGCTCGTTGGTATTTTTGTGATATCTGACGGCAGACAATGTGCTAATCAAGCAGCGATGGGTTGAATTGTATTGAGAATGTATGGAGAAAAGATGGATTTAGAGCGGCAGAGATTAACATTGAGGAGAAAATGTGCAACCAGTGAGGCGTGCACAGGCACAGCGCTGTGAAGATGTGGAAAACAACAAAGGAAAAACAAATCTAATGCATATGAGCAGGCTCCTAACCAAATACGAAATAGCAGTTTTTTTTCCTAATTGATTAGTCTGTTGATAATTATTTTCCATTAGTTGACTAATAAATGAATAGTTTTCTTCACAGAACCTGAGCTGGAGTTGAAGTCAGACCTGGTGGACCTTTTTTGATAGAAGCCTAACAAAATGTCTTTTTTTGCTCTAATGTTCCATCATGTTTGGTGAGTTTGTCTCCATGCTGGTGTTCATGAAGCCACCTTTTAAGTATAATAATTACTTTTTTCCACAAGGGTTTGAAGTTTTTAACCTTTGGAAACCAGCAACTTTTGACACAGGTGTGGAAGAAGCTAGTGACAGTCTGAGGTGCTTGTTTCACTATGTGTTTACACAAATCAGGTATTTTTTTTTTCGTTCCTGTGCATTAAGTTTTGACCTAGACCTTTTTAGATCGATCTATTATCAATTTATTTGCTCCCTACTAGGATTACTGGCAGTTTCCTGCCGCTCCTGCAGAGTTTCCAACACTCCCGCCTGCCTCCTTCTGTGATTCTGCTCATCCTGCCAGTGAATTAAGACGTGTGTAGGCCTCATGGATCTTTTAAAATCTGAGGAATGCAATGACACTTACTCAGCTAGCAGTAATAGTCAGCCACATTACATTCTTTTGAATGTGTAAAAAAAAAAAAAGAAAAAACCCTCTGCTTGAAAGCGGATGAAAACATCAATATGCATTGTGTAGCAGCACTTCTGATGTTTATGCAGTTTTTCAGAGAAATGGATGCAAACAAGATGCTGGAAGGTCAGATGTCAGAACTGCTGTTTTCGGTTTGGAAACAGAAAGTTAATTTTAATGTTATGAATATTTAGACCAAAAGAGAGGAAAAAAACAAACAAACAGAAACATAATCTAACCACATTCAGTGCCGTGGTATTAGTTGCAGAAATGATGCGACTTAAATCGCTCGCAGATCATTCAACAGATATGCAGATTTGTGCAATTTCATATGATACCACAGAAAGTCAAAAATAAAGGATATGAATTCACATAATTCAGATAATTGGATTTTCAGACATTCATGATCCAAGAAAATTCATAACTCATAACATCACTCCAAAATATATATATATAAATACAAAAAGATGAAGGCTAAATTGTCTATTCAACAAACATCAAATGAATTATTTTTTTTTTGTTTGAGTCGACTTAAAGTCAGTGATCTCTTTTCCTTTTCATGGTTTACACCAATGAAGCTAGACTCTCCTATGTCCATGTATCTGCTTTCTCAACTACTCACTCCACATGCATCATAGAACAAACACACTGCAGCCACATGTTGAGTCCAGTCACACCTGATCACACTCCAATTCCACTTTACCAGCTACTAAGTTCGGCGCATAGAATCTATAAAATACTCTTTGTAATTAATTATAAGGTTAATCAGCCCTTTCAAAGTCTGAATGTGAGTTGTGTTTTGCTATATAACCCACTCTAACTTATTTTCCCATGGCTGTTAAATGACCAGGTTGATTTTAAACTCATTACCACAAAAGAGTTTTACTACTCCTGTCTATTGACACCAGTCTGAGGTAGAGGTGAGTTGGAAGAGCACAGTGGTGGGTATTGCGCATTATCAAGCATAAATAAGTAAATTATTTAAAAAAACGGATGTTAACAAGGAAGCGAGTTACCTAGGGCTGGGAATGATTAATCAATCTCTTACAGTGTCCTGGAGAGGCAGATCATGCTGGTTCATTTAAATGGCACCAACAATTATAAGGAAATAGTCACTCGATTCCCACGACAAGACACAGTGGCATCTTGTCTGGAGGCAGCTGACAACCCCCTATCAAGTCCTATTAAGGTATTGGCGAGACAAAGGAAAACACATGCTTACCTGTCATATTAATTTCCCCTTTGATTTGAACTTTCATCATTTTTTTCTCCTTATTACTGTATAAGGAAAAAAATACACACACACACATATATACACATATATATATATATATATATATATATATATATATATATATATATATTATAGGGGCTTAATGTCTCTATCAAATGTTTTGCTGCATTCCTCCTTCCTGAATTATTATTAATTGCTTTTTGTTTAATTCCTTATACTGTGTTTTAAAAACCTATGATGATGAATACTTGAACACAGTCACTTTCATTTATATTTATTAGCAGATTCAGAACAAATGACAACAAAATTGCGTCAGAAAGCCGAGAAGGGAACATACAGACGAGACTCTATCCTTTTTCCTCTTAATCAACCTTTTGGCACCGCACCAATCAATAATGAAGCCTCCAACTGACGTAAATTCAGTTTTATTTTCTGTTATTCTCCTGACGATTTATTAATGCGGCGTGTGTCAATCCGTGGGTGTGAGCACAGTGTGCATTTTTATCTAAGACTCTGATGAAAATATCCAGTAGCAGTGGTTGTGTTGCACTGTTTGACCAGAGAAGAAAGAGATATGCCTTTTAAAGATATGATGTGGTTTCTGAGGCGGCTGATAATGGTAGCCTTTTCCTTCTAAAACAAATCCAATATCTAAAATAATTGACGCCTATTCGTGCAATAAATAATAATAAAAAAAAGAAAAAAAAAGAGAGAAAGGCTGCTGGCATGAAAGTAAAGCGCATAGGAAGGTATCTGCAGTTAATTTGAACAAAACAACAAAGCCGCTCTGTCCTTAAAAATATTTGTGTGTGCTATTACTTCACTTGCACCAAATCAATTTTGTTTATTGAGTGCTTTCAACTAACAACAAATGACACAAAGGACAAATAACACATTAAAACAACAGAAAGTTTTAAGCAACAGCACCAGAGTTTGTTTGCATGTTTTGGGGAATAAAGTGTTCAGGAAACTTTCATTTATGAAAACGGCATATTAAGTTTCTGCAGTATGCAAATTCTACATTTGTCTGAAAGGGAACGGTACCTGACCTAGTTACACTGGCAATAATATACAAGAGGTCCTTTTCTTATTGGGATTATGGGCATAACAGTGATGCAGTGAGCTATGACGTTCAGCTGCTGGCAGGACGGCCGTAATTTACCATAAAATGTTCTGTTGAGTGTTGTCGACGTATAATAAAGACTAATGGATAAAACCTTTTCTTTTTCTGCACAACTCAGAGTTAAAACAATTTAATCGTCAGTAACCAGAAACACCTGAAATGGTGATCAGAAAGAGAAGCCGTGTGTGGGACTCCAGACAGAAACGTCCTCTCAGCGTACACCTCATTTGATCCTGGCCGGGGAGCATCCACCTCTCCCTACAAAATACATTTCCTGATGTGACGCTCCTATCAGAGAGATAATTTGTCAGTGTCTTCCCAAACAATTACAAGTAAATATAACTGCTCTCTGATCTGACACCCAGCACCTAGCCAGTAATGAGGCCTGGCAGCGCCGGCCCACCCGTATTACTCACTGGACCGCCCAGCCAAGTTTGATCAACACACATTCTGTATTAACAAACCATGAAATCAAAATATCTATATAAGAAAGTAAATAATAAACATAAACTTGATAATGAAATGACCTCCTGCGCTGCCTTTCAGCTGCTAGCTTTTTAAGGCGAGGTAAAATTCACGCTGCGGCCACAAATTCTTTAATGTGTTATATAAAAAAAGTTGAGGATAAAGAAACTCCAGTGCCTCCACTGAATGAGTGGACCAGACTTCTCGGCCCACAGAGAGGTGAAGGAATCGTGGTACTCTTCAAAGGAAGCACAAACTTTTCCTGAAATAATTTTTATAGACAGCTCTGATGGAGTTAAGGGTTTATAATGCTATTACAGTATATGAACATATGGACAGCCTTACTCAACATTACATCCCATGGTTTACTCTTTCTGTCCTAATAGAGGGGACTTAGGTAAAAAATGGATCTCAAATATCAATGTTCATTCAATATTGCTGAATGCAGCAACAAGTAAGAGAGGATATTGAATATAATAGACGTTATCAAAAAGTTTCAATAACATATAGTAAATGTAGGTTCATGTTCATAAGGAGCTGTAGTTTTTGTGTATGCAAATAATCATAATAATATTTTTTTTTAACATAAAGGTTTCATTGGCTGCTGATGGTAAGTGTTGTAGTGGATACCATAAACCTTTTTCACAGCAGCATTATTGACACAAAATAGTAAGTAAACACAGGTGTACTAGTGATAAAGATACTAGTGATAAACTGTAGGGTTTTTTTTAGGTCAAACAGAGTCATTCTGCATATTGTTCATTTTGGCTTTTTTGTGAATACAGAAAGTAAACCCAGGAAGGTGCTTAATATTTTCAGAAAGACAGATATGACAAATGTTGAAGAAGAGCTTGCATTGCGTAACAGAAACTAGCAACGTTGTAATTGTAATGTAGGATTTTGCTCAAAAGCTGATTTTTAAGGCCTTAGGTAATAGTGACCAGAGCTGCATTTATATACTGCGTGGTCAGTGTAGAATAAATAAGAATGAGGTTTTTTTTCTTTACCTGAGGCTTCCATAATATGATCTGTGCTTATTTGCAGATTTGTAATGTAAAAAAAGAAAAAAAAACCTGTACACTTGAAGAATGGTCAGTGGGTTGGTTTCCAGGTGGCCTGGTGGAGGGTGGGAACCATTGTGTGTGTCTAACAGGAAGGGGGGGGGGACAGCTATCGGAGGGCACCAGCTGTCCGTGAGGATGGGCAGGTCCCTCAGCTTCCTGTTTCTCAACACTGTGTGTGCCCCGGAGCAAAACAAAACCAGCTTCCCCTTCCAGTGGGAGAAACAATAGATGTCTCGACCGGCCCTCCTCCGCTCCCATCCTCCGCTCCGCCGTTCTCATCCTCACCTTTTTTTCTTCTGTTTTGGCCTCCTCTGTTTCTCCTCCTCTCTCGTTCTTCACCACTCGCACTAATTTTTTCCCTTGTCCTCCATCCACTTTTCACCTCCCTCTGTTTGTGCTGGGCTCCCGTCTCTCTCTCTCTCTTTCTTGTGCTCCTCTTTCTCCTCTCCTCTGCCTTGACCTTCTGCTTTCTTTTCTCTTTATCTATCATCCTTTCGCTGGCCACACACTTCTTATTTTATCAGTTCAATTTTGTGTTTGTACAAACATGTGCTATTGTATGTTTTTCTGTGTGTCATGTTTTTGTAAAATTGTAATTGCAATCAGTACAAGATCTGTTTTTTAAACTGACATATAGGGCAACAAGTTCTAGTTTTATTTTCTGTATTGTCACCACTAAATATGTGAGTGAAAAAAAACAATGATTAATTAATTAAACATTTTAGAAATTAACCTTAAATAATAATTAAAATTCAGATTGAAGAGGCTTCTTCAGATTAAATGAAATACTGGTCCATCACCAGAGAAGAATAAGCACTCGAACATTCCTTGAATTTGGAGACTATGTGTGTAACTATCACTACATGGAATCCGCTGAATCTACATCTAAAGTATCCTGAGAATGTCTTCCCATGAGACCTCCACTGTACAAATTTGCGATTTGTTTTGCTGAGATGGAATTTGTGATTGCTACAACTCATGATGACAAACATGCAGCTCATGAAAAAATGAGTGAAGTGCAACATGAGCTTTTAAGAGTCGAACATTCCAGAAAGGTCAACAAGATGGGCTTTAAGAGAGAGAGAGAGAGAGAGAGAGAGAGAGAGGGAGAGGTTGTATCAATAATAAATAGAATCTTCATCTGCACACCAGAGACCAGGAGGAGAATTCCATCCGGAAAACATACGCACACACGCACACTCACACACATGCATACCCGCACTGATACACACGCCGCGTGGAGGCAGTGAAAGAGTTCTTGTAAATTCACACACATACATTCACAATGCTTCACAGGTAGACAATCAGTCTCAAATGCAAAGAGAAAATGTGTTGGCATGCAGAAAGTACACACACACACACACACACACACACACACAAGTGCACGTTCACAGTGCAGAGTTATTGACAAATGGAGAAATCCATATTTATATATAATACAGTGTGGTGGAGACCCATCGGTCTCCATAGTCTATGAAAGGGCCTGCACCGCTTTACTTAAGGTATTAAATGTTTATGTGTATTTTTCATCCCTCAATAACCTTCTTTCTACACACAGTAGTAACAGCTTCCCAAATCAAATGAAAAATTCAGTCAGAACCGTATGAAAATTCTTTTTTTTCTTTTCATTTTTGTGTGTATATGGATTTTTTTGACAACATATGGCATACAAATTACGAGCCGTATTCATGCTATATTCTTTCAAAGAGGACTCCGGCAATGAATGTGTTTCCTCATGTAACTGTGCGACTAATTTGCACCTCTAAAGCTCACACAGGAGGACCTGTGATGTCCTTATAGCTTAGTGCATTGATTGCTGACCTTTTTGGCTTGTGACGCGGTAAAATTAGGCTACTTATGAGTCCTCATCGCAGATAATGAATGACCTTTGTGTGGCCGCGGAGTCATTTTTCATACATGGATTGCTGCATTTCAAGGATTTTTAGAAGCCCTGGAAATGTACTTTCACAAAAAAAATACATCTTGATTTAAAGAAAAGTCTGAAAAAGTAATTATTTTTTTCCCATCCATTTAATTATCCCGTGACCTCTCAGGTTTTATCTTGAGACATCTTAGGGGTCCTGACCTGGAGGTTGTGAACCAATAGCTTAGTGAATAGTAAGATGGATGGACTAACAGGGAGCTTGACTTCCACCCCAGAGGCTAAGATCCAGCATGTTCTGGTTTTAGCTGCCACAGGCAAAAAAAAAAAACATGCAAAATATCGCTGATTGCATTTGACATGTAGGGTATTTGATAGGTTGATATACAGTATAATCATGTTGGAAATTCCGTTTCCCACAAAACATATTCAGTAGATGCTAAATACATTTAAACGGACGTCTGAAGAGATGTCGCTGTAATGCCATCCAGGTGGATAGAATTTATTTATTTCAGTCCAATCACACACACACACACACGCCCCGACGTGAGCTGCTGAGAGCCTAGCAGCTATCAGTGTCTCTCTCTTTTAGATCAGAGCTCGATTATCAGAGGCCAAACAGTGCAAAGTGATGCTCATTACCATTGATTCAGGCTCACCGGGAGTCTGAGCCACACAAGGGCTGTGTGTGTGTGTGTGTGTGTGTTTGTGTGAGCTGTTAATTCACTCCATGAGGATCCTGTGATCAAGTGTGGCATCAGGGTTAAGCACTCAACGTACTGCAGTGTCGGTATTTCATTATTTGTCCTTCACAACGTGTGACTGGAGTTTGATGTAACTTGTGGCGAAGACACGGCTCCCTCCCCAGCGCAGGACCGTCTGGCGCCCTATTTACGGCGCGGCGGCGGCGGGGTGCCTTTGTCTTGTCCACCTCTGCGTGCCGTGTCCTCCCCGCGGAGCTTCACCCTGGGGGTCGCAGCGGTTGGGGGGGGAGGCTGGGGAGGGGGGATGTTGAATTATGGATGGAGGTGAAGAGGGGATGAGGGCTGGCCTCGAGGGGACATGCCCCCACTCCTCAGCCCCCGCACCCCACACTTCCGACTGCCCCCCCCCCCCTCCCCTCCACCTATTCCTCCACACCCCCCATACCCCCCCCACCCCCCCTTGTCCTCCTCTGCCCAAACAGTCGCCATCCACGCGTGGCGTGAGGTTGGATGAGGGTGACTGGAGATGTGTGTGTGTGTGTGTGTGTGTCTCTCTCTCTCTCTCTCTCTCTTTCTGTCTTACTGCTTTTGCTGTTTTTTTCTTTCTCTCTTGTTACACTCTCGTCCTTATCGCTCTCTTTCCTCTTGCTCCCAGATTGCGGTTGGGAAAGTCAAAATGATATAGGTCCGTTCAGCCGAAACTAGTCTGCAGATGTTGGGAAAACGAGACAAAGACATACAGTATCTTGATTTTCCTCACGAGTAAATTACCGACTGTACCAGGCTGCTGGAAAACCTGGATAATGTACAGTCATGTTGAAATACTCTATGGATTAATAAGCACCTTTTTTGGGGTGGGTTTGTTTGTTTTTCAGTTGAGTAGCTCAACATATGTATTTCAGCTACTTCTGTCATGCCTCCATCATTATATCATCATATTTCTTTCTATTTTGCCTCTATTTTTCTCAAATGAATATAACCATACAGCCAGCTCTATCAGAGAAGGAGGACATTGAAGTCACATAATAAAATATGTGGCAATTTTTTTGGCATTGTTGTCTGCACTGAGAGAATTGTCTGTTGAATTGTTGCACTCAGCCCTCTTCTGTTTTAGGATCTGGTAGAAATGGCCGGTCCCCGTTGTTTCTTTCTTTCCCTGCCTTCTGTTTTTAGCCAGTACACTTTAAATGAAAGAAACTGTACAATCAGCATATAAAAACAGGCAAGTGTTGAGACAATTGCATATCATTATTTCTGTCTAAAACAAAGATGTTATTTTTCTTCCTCTTTGCATCATTATATCTAGTTGGATCTCTGAGTCAAACTGCAAATATGAATGAAAAAAAAAGTTTTCAAAACTCTAGATTAAGCTAAGGTTTTAATGTTTTACATACTCCCTAAAACACTAAGTAAACTGAAAACTCTTCAATCCCCCCAAAAAGTATAATGATAGTAGTGTAATATTGTCTAGCTCAAATATAAGAAAAGATATAATATTATCACAGGATAATTACAAAAAAAATATGTGCAACAGTTATATATTGTATGTAATGTTTCACTTAAACACTATTTTCTATTTCTATCTCTGCATTTGCTGCAGTTTTTCTGAGAGTTTGAAATACTGAGCATTGCTGCTTTGCAACCAAGGTACAACTCGTAGTAGGGCAGACTGTGTAAAACTGTAAAAATAAATAACTTAATTAATAAATAATAGTACCATCAATAATTGAATACAAAAAACAATATTTTGATACTGTGAAGAATATTACATATGGCTGAAATATTGCAATATTTAAATACTTTATACTCAAGCCTCCTTGTTAGCTGTGTGAATTTTAGGTTAATTTAAAGATAGGACTGACCTAATCATAATTTGTAATAAGAATTTCTATACAAAATATGATATCATATGAATATATTGAGAAGGTTTTATTACGTATGGACTTAAAATGAACACTCGAACATGTTGAAACATAGTGAATGAATGAGAAGTAAAATATGCTGGGGTGAACTTTTTTTCGATTAACCACAGCTCTTTTTGACATGGAAACACGTATTTTGTGAGTTTTTCAAGCAGAGCTTCACTGTTGGTGGCTACAATGAGCTAAACCTATTGTAAGAGTGTGATCAAACTAAAATGCAGCACTTTTTTCATTTTAGTATATTGAGGCATTGGTATGTCTTCACCATGATTTGAGTGACAATAACTTTGATAACGGAAAACCTCTGAAAACTCAGCAACACATTATTAAACAGACCGTTCCTGGCTCTGCCACCCAGCAGCTTTCCCTTTTTGAAATGTAATAATATAATGTGTTTGAACTATATGAACAGATGTTTCCTCCATCTGAAATGCAGCAGAGTCTTAATGATGTGCTTTGGCTCGTGCATTTGGACAGTTGTGCAAAATGGGTTTTAATGAAATCTATTATTGTTTTTCATTCCAAGGGTAGTGCGGGCGTATGGGGGGGGTGGGGGGGGGGGGTGTTTACCTCACAAAATAGAATGCAGCAGTCCCCAAAATGACAGGAAGTACAGAGAGGGGGGGTGAAGAGAGAGAGAGGGAGAGAGAGAGAGAGCGAGAGAGAGAGAGATTGAATTAAAGTTTTATGACTGATGAATATTTCATGTTCTGGGCAGTGATTCCCACATTCTGCTGCATGTTTGTGTGTGTGTGTGTGTGTGTGTGTGTGTGTATGTGTGTGTGAGTATGCGTGCGTGCGGGAATGTGTGCACAGGCTCCACTATGTGTATGTGTAAGAGTTCTTCTAGAATATATGCTGGGTATTTTTAACCCTTTCTTTACTGTAATAGGATGCCACATCTACTGTACTGCAAGTTGTCTTTTCCAGTTATGTATCTTTTAAGATGTTGATGTGACTAATGTCATCTAAGTATATGGCAAGTATATTTTTTGGCTGCTGTAATTGTTCCTCCTTTCCACACCGCCTGTGAGGAGATCTGTTCGTAGAGTATCCACACCTTAAAAGAAGGAGAAAAAAATTGTAGTCGTATTGTGCAAAAGTTTATTCTAAGAATCAGCCCCAGCTATTATGAAGCTCCGGCAGTCAGAGTCAGCTGAATGCAGTGTGCGTCTTCATCTCGGCTGCTGCATTTTTCCCCGGCAACAAACCTGCATGCAACTATCTAGAGTATCTCCCTTCCACAGCTCGACAAGGAGTCACTTTCCCGCATGATGCCCACAGTTTGGCTAAAGCTGCTTTTACACTTAACATAAGGGAGTGAAGCAGTTCCACCGTGAATACCCAGAGAATAAGCTCTGAGTTACAGTCCAAGGTCTGACTTTTTCTGCACTCGACGCTCGTACATGATGCAGGGATCTAGACTGCGACCAAAATGGTTCCATAGGCGGCTGCTTTTTGATGGTGTGCGAGTTATGATTTCAAGTGGTCCAGAGTCCAGGGTTTCACCCTATTTGCATTTTCTATGAACACCACCGGTCCTTTAGGAGAAGAAGGAGAGAGGAGACAGGGAAGAGAGAATACATACAGTAATTTGGACTCAACGCTGCCACCATACACACTTGAAAAGTGTGTTCATGCTGTTTATTAAATCTTTGAAGATTCAGTGTTTCTCACAGGCCAAGTCACATTATGTGGTGCTCTGTAATCCCACTGTCGGACTGTAAGGCACAAAACTGTAGCCTCATGTTGTCAATTACTTACCAAAATTGATGTTAAGGTTGGTTTTTATCTTCATTGGATGACTTACACAAATCTTTCCAGGATATGGCACAATGCCAAAGCTTTATTCTAGTGTAATACCTAAAAACTTGGTACCTGATAGTTACACACGCTACCAACATTTTATATTCTTAGTGGATTCATTATTTAAAATGCATCATTCTTTGTGGTTACACCGTTTGACATTTTGTATCAAAAATGCTTCTTTAAAATGCATTCCAAAATCGTTTTGCTTTCTCATCTTGCCAAACATTATTTATCATCGACCCATATATCAATTAGGCATCCCCGTGAGTAACTGGTAATGCATTGTATGTGGGCTTGTGGGGAATTCTTATTAACTGTAAATGCTAAGCAAGGCTGCTATCAACTTTAGCATGCTGGCGGAACAAACAACGCTAATGCAATAAAGCAGGTTTCTCACAACTGCAGCGATGCATTAACCTTGTAAGAGGATCCAAATGTACCCACATTGACACGTATGCATCAGTGAAAATGACAGAATCACGATAAAAAAGGAGGCAAAATCAATTTGGGGCACTCAGTTTTCATTCTGTGGTGCTGCGCCACAGATTGCTTCATGTGTGGGATTAGAAACCAGTAATTAAGGCCAGCGACTGTTATGGTGAGCGTGAAATATTCTGATCCTGTGCATTAAGATTCATGTTGCCTCTTTTCCTGTTTTGTTTGCATCTCCGTTCACGGTGGTCATGAAGCACACAGCAACAGTCCTGTTTGTCAGGGGCTCGGCAAACAGTTTACTTGAGTTGACTTCATCAGTTTGCCTGAGATCTAATAGCCCTCCATGTTGACGCAGTAATGGTAGCTCATGATGGGTATTTAGACAGAGATATGAGTCGATGAAGACAGACATTTGTTTGCCAAGTAGTGTAAGGCTCTGCTCAACTATTGATTAAGCCTCGCAGATCAATAGGTCAGCTGGGTTTTTATCCATGCATCTCCCCTCTCGCCGATCATCAACAGTAGCTTACACTTAAGGGCAATAATCAATTTTAATAGTATTTTTAGCTTAGCTTATTGATTACAACACATATTGTACGTCTAAGCAAGCGTCACACACTGAAAAAAAGAAAAAGAAATCAATGTCACCTATCGCAGTCTGTTATCTACTCTGTTTTTCAGGAACCATAATCTGACGGCTTTAGCCTGGTCTTATGCAGGTTATGAGGTGATGTCCAGCTGTTCCTGTGGGTGCAGTGATTGTCCAGAAACTTGTAAATTCAGTGATAATCCTCGAGGGAGTGACTAAATCCCCACTCAGTTATTTTAACCTCTGGGGACTGGAATCACTTGGAATAGACCTGAATGTCTTAAAATGTAAGAAAAAAAGGAAAATAGTGTAGAGCGCAAGTGTAAAGACGTCCACTGGGAAAACATATGCTACTTCAAACACCACACTGGATACATAATCTTCTGCCAGTGATCCCGAATGTCAGCTTATGTTAGTTCTTCATTTAACATGACATGATGTGATATTACATCATGATAACATGTAAGCTATACTCTGAGCTGCTCATAACCCTCTATAAGCCTATAAGTCACTGTATACGCAGCATATAGCTCACAATTGTAAGTTTGTCGAAAGGGTTTTACAGCCTGTAGTTTAGACCCTCTGTCCTCAGATCCTCACGCTCGCTGACGATAAAACACTCAAAAAGAGCAGAGATACTTTGTCCAGGACAGACAAGTTTTGAGTGTGTGATGTACACTAACTTAGTGTGAGTTTAATTGCAATATGGAAAAGCATTAAATATTAAATAGTTTTAAAAAAGTAAAGAATAATATATATGCCAAAGGTAGAAAAGTATGATTTTTATTTATTCATTCCTTTTGCAAGTTCAATTGTGGAGAATAAACCTGCCGTATCAAGATCAATGTCAAACTTTCGGAGAGTACACACAGACGTGGAAGCCCGGGCCTCAATAGCTGTGATGGACATCTACGAGGGTATCGATGGTTACACCGGCGCGCAGCACGGAGAGGATGTGTTGTATTGCAAGACACAATAAGACAATTGATCAAGTTGATTGATCCTGAACACAGGCAGCAGGCAGAGCGGTCAGACGCTCCCCAAAGATGTAATGTTACAAATAGGCACAAAACAGTCCACAGTCCACTTTATCATCCAAAAATAAATGAAAAACAAATGATCTTTCTCTTCACTTTAAAGAATTTGAATATATATATATATATATATATATATATATATATATATATATATATATATATATATATATATATATATTAAAGGTTATGTATATAATAATATATACTATCACATCATCAATATCACCTACTCCAGCAGTTTGAAAGAAGAGAACTCAATATTTATTACAGGAACATGTACGATCACAGCAAACTTTGCACCACTGGCCCCTTGGTTGTTCCATGAGACACAAAGTGACCTAAACTTTCGACCTCATGCGTGTCTCCCTCCTTTGACTGAATCACACAGAGAAGTGGACTCCCAGCCCCTGTCAGCCCTGGAAGTGACTTGCTCCGCTCACTGAGTTCAATTCAAAAGAGGCAGCGTTCGTCGGATGAATATTTGCAAGATGCAGGCATTATGGATCATCCACGATTTCTCCTTGCTCTCCCCCTTCTTGTTTCTATCCTCTTTCTCTTCTGCACTGCGGAGAGCTGCATTTGCTGCATAATCGCCCACTGAGTATCTCCCGACTTTCTCGCCTCTTCCCCCCCCCCACACACACACACCTCCCCCCCTCCCCGCTTTTTTTAATTTGGCTTCATTCTGTGAGCTGTTCTCCACCAGCATGCGGTTTAATCATCAACGTGCTGGACAGGTCGGACGAATGGCGCTGACAAGCCTGAGTATTTTAGGTTTGACTAGTTTCACTTCAAATTGAGATAAAAACGGTGACAGCTTTTCTTGCAGGAATGATTGATCGAACTAAATTAGACACTTTTCTAAGGATAGTAGTGACTTCTAATCTGTTGCTCACAAAATGATTGCCCTTCAACACAGATTGTCCATATTTTGCAGATATTGAGTGATGAACTTAAAAATAATGACTTCCAGGTAATTTTAGAGAAGAACTCTTCTTGCGTCGAGGGCGTTTAGTGACAGTTTGCTGCACATTCATTCTTTAGTCATTATTGTTTCAAGCAGACGTGGTTTTAAAGATACCTGAGGATTGCTTCAGCGTGACATTCTACTGCTGCTTTGACTTGAGAACTACAGTATTTGAAATTTCCTGCCTTACATGAAGACCACTTAGTGGCGCTTTGATAGAATATTGGAGGCATTTAACATGCTGCAGGTGAGCTTAATGGAAACATGTTCTGCTCGCAGGCTTTTTTCGCATAATTGACGGCCTAGTTATCAATTCATTTTTTATTGTTTCTCATTTTTGTTGAGAAATAGTTTTGTGTGTGATAAATATATTCATTTTGTAAATGTTCTCTAAGATAATAATTTGTTTTAAGTCAAATGTAACCATTTTGTGAATATTAATACAAAATCTTAAATTGAAATCTGTTCCCATAGTTATGAATGGTCAGATTTCTCCAGAGGGATGGAGGAGTGATGGTATAGTTCACATATGTTTCCTGGTGCAACTCTGCATGCTTTACATACATTTTTGTTCTTACATGTGGGCGTACATATTGTTTACCTAGCTGCCTCCCTACTCCCTAGGTGCATCATTACGGTAAATGTACTGTATGCAGTGTTTGTATGTGTGTGTGTGTGTGTGTGTGTGTGTGTGTGTGTGTGTGTGTGTGTGTGTGTGTGTGTGTGTGTGTGCGTGTGTTTGTGCGTGTGTGTGTGTGTGTGTGTGTGTGTTTGTGTGTGTGTGTGCGTGTGTGTTTGTGCGTGTGTGTTTCTGGTAGTGGATGACATAGATTCAGCCGAATTCACAGCATAATACTGGAGGTCTACTGCTCTCCTGTGCACCGTGCATGGCAACGTACACACAGATATGGAACACTTAACATGCACGGAGAGAATCACACACACACACACAAACACACACACACACACACACACACACACACACAGGCACACAGTAAGTAGCCAGGAAGCACATAAGAACCACAGAACAATGTACAAGCACATACACATAGAAACACTTCTGATGCACATATAAACATCACAGCTCATTCACACAAGTGCTCAACAGCACATGCATACAGTATATATAAAAATCTATATAATACATGGTAAAGCTTCAACTGAATACACTTCAATCAGCGCATTTCCAGTCTCTAAAATGCTAAGTTTGCATTAAAGCTCACTATCATAGCCAGAAATATAAAAACTACTAAACCAGGTGGGTGATATGCTGGTTCAGTGGGTAGCCATGTTGCCTTACAGCAGCTCACAGGTTCAAGTCCTTGGTCATTGGAGTTTAATGTTCTCTCTGTTCCTGTGTGGGTTCTCTCCAGATTCTCAAACTGGAGATTCTAAATAGCCCATTGAGGAGTGTGTGTGTGAATGGTGTGTGCACCATGATAGACTGCTACCTGTCTGGAGTGTATCCTGCCACTCACCTGTAATGTGCTGGGATTGTCTCCAGCAGACCCCTGTGACCCTAATGAGGAATAAGCAGGTATAGAAAATAAGTGACTGACTAAATCAGGTGGTCTGATTTATTCTTTTTTTTCTCTCATAAATTAATCTCTGTGTTCACCCCAAAGTCTTGTTAGTTAATTTTAGTTTGCATTTTATTTGAGCAGTTCTTAAATAGTGATATTAAGGAGATATTTGAGAAATTTCGCTTTAACTGTTTTTTTTTTCTCACAATGCGGCAGATGGAGAAACAAAAGTATTGCTTGGTATTGCTGTGGTAATGGACAACAGTATCAAAATCGACTTAAACCACAGAGAATTCTGGTGATATGCTTTATATTTCTGACCATCAGTAGATGCCATGAAATGATCAAAAGCAGTTTAGTAAGTGTTATTAGTGAATAAAGCCTGATATATTTTATGTATCTTTCCAATGGAGCTCTACTGTTGCCAATAAACTTATTGAGAACACACCAAAAATTATGTTCTTACACTGCATACTTACACTGCGAATGTGTTTTAATTCACAGCTGAAAATAGTCCCATAAAAAAAAAAACACTATTAACGTTTAGTGACAGTTTGCTGTACATTCATTCTTTAGTCATTATTGTTTCAAGCAGACGCGGTTTTAGCTTCTTACTCTCGACTTCAGGAAAAGATACCTGATGATTGCTTCAGCGTGACATTCTACTGCTGCTTTGACTTGAGAACTACAGTATTTGAAATTTCCTGCCCAGTTGTCTAACAAAATCACTTGAAAACAACTCATTATTAGTTTTGGCTCTTATTATAGGATTTGTTTACAGTAAGACAAATATAGAGTAATGCAATGTGTTGTCTTTTAAATTGTGTGTGTGTGCATGTGTGTGTGTGTGTGTGTGTGTGTGCATGTGTGTGTGTGCATGTGTGTTTTTGTGTGTGTGCTCCAGTGCACCAGCCAGCGGCCTTTCTTTCTTTCTTTCTTTCTTTCTGACGCGGTGCTCTCGCTCCGGAGCAGGAAAAATGGCTCTCGCTGTCTCGCTGGCTGACGGTGCTGGCAGGAGTCCTGGGGACCGGCGGGGGGAAACAATCCCAACAAAGTGGCATGAATTAATGTGACTAATTAACACCGCGTTAATTATTTGTAAATTGCATGTTTGGGTACACATTACTTGAGAGGCATATGCTGCTTGTCGTGTTAGCCCGAACGAGTGCCAGCTAAACTGTATCTCTGGAGTGCCCGGCGTCTGAAGACGGGCCAGTCGGCACCGAGCAGGAGGAGGAAAACATGGAGAAGAAGAGAGAAGGAGGGAGTGGGAGCGGAGGTGGGGTGAGGTGAGGTGGAGGGAGAGGAAACTAAATATATGACATCTCATCTTGGCTCCGTGCAGGTCTCCTGGTCCTGCCTTGTCTGAAGTTTGTTGGGCTGGTGCTCTGCTGGCGAGTGTCTAATCAGGCTTCTTATTAAAAGATAAAATGTATTTACAGCATGGGGATGATCAGACTTCTAATTTTGGCACCTCAAGTAAATGGTTTGCATTCATAACTTTGTCTCTCATGTAGCTGTGGAGCTTTCCCTTCTGTCCACACTCACTACAGCTTCAGAGTTGACTTTTTACTTAATTTTAGTTTTTTTACAGTTTTTTGTCTTTAGTTTGTGTTAATGAGCCACTTTTGCGTGCTGGTGTTTCCTGCTCCTGCTGGTTTGTGTGGTAGCTGCACTTTCTGCACAGTTTCTCCTAATTCAGCTCTACTTTGTTGTTTTGATCTAAAAATTCCGTCGCACGGTGCAACGTAATTAGTGTAGAAATTATTAGCCAATTATTCAATTGCTCAATCAACTGAAAATGTATCAACAATAACAAATTTGATAATTATTGAAAAGTTGTTCATCAAGTGGAAATCTAAAAATTCTCTGGTTGTAACTTCTCAAGTTTTTTTTTTGTTTTTTTTTCAACTTTTTCGTTTAATTCTAAATTGTTTGGCTGGACAAAGTAAGCCCTCTGAAGACATCAACTCATCAAAAGTTCTGAGGCGGCGAGTTATATTCCACTATCACAAATCATGAAATTGCTTCACGGGGCTGTACAATCTGCAATGTGGTGCCACCATGGAATGCAATATCTATTTTTTTTTTTTTTTTAAAGAAGAATATGTTAGTTTTGGTTTTTCTCTTTACCATAAACAGCCAGGTCCTAAGTCAATTTAAACTTTTCATGCTGGAATAAATTTGTTACAAATTTCCATGCCTGTTTAAAGGTGATGAGCTCAGTTAGAGAAGTGATACACACAAATTTGGATCAAAATGTGCTGACAGCTACGGGCTGATCGCTTGCATCGCCAGTGACGTCAACATGTCGAGGGTGAGCTAACGCACCGGCACAGGCCCGGTAAAGGTTGGACTTTTTCCTATTGCTACTTGGCTTGAATGTTTGAGTTTCACTGTGCATAATGATGAACAGTGTGTGCAGAGTTTGACACTTGAAGGCTGTTTTCACATTTATCTTGTGAAGGGGAATTAAATCTGAAGTCAAAGGTACCTTGTAGTTTCTGGTGTCATCTGATGGTGAGTTTGCAGATTGAAGCACAAAAAAAATACTATCACTGTAGTTTTCAAAATTTGTCAGTCTCACATTATTTGATGGTATTTCTTTTTCTTGCAGGACTAGGTGTTACTGACCAGACTAGTATTAACACAGGTTTGAAAGGTCCAACAATATAAGTCTTTGAGTGACTTCTGACTCGTTTTGTGTTGCAGCTCCAACGTTAATGTTACCTGCAGATGTGGAAGAAGACACAGATCTTAGTTTGATTTATTCTTCATATTCTAGAACATTTTGTGGCAGAGATCGTAAAACAAATCACTCATGTTGCCTCATGTGGCTACAGGTTTAGCCCTACAACATTTACAGATTATGGTCGTTGATTGGAGTCAGATTTTTTTTGTTAAAGCTTTTTTTAAAGCTAAAGTACTTCATTCTCTTTTTGGCTGAAATTAAGTTTGTTTGGTACAATAGCCATCCCCCTTTCATATTCACCAGTATTGGGGTATATGAGCAATATATATTGCATAAAAATGTGGAAAAAAAATCAGTCAATCAAAGCAATCAACAATAAAATATATCAATTCTTATTTTGATTTTAATTATATACTAATTTAAACATACTTGCATATATTATATTCCATTTCTGTTAAGTTTTTTCTGCCAGATACTGCTGAATGCTACTATATCGTACACACTGTACTTTTAAAGCGTGTACCTGGGAGCATGATTTGTGACATCACAGTTAGTCGTAAGCCAAATGGGGTTCCATTATGCAGCTTACACACATTGAGAAAGGACTTCTTGTGTCCAGGGATTTTCCAATGAGGCAAAAAGGAGGACATTTTTAACGAGGTAATTAAAATTTTTGCAGATAGACCACATCAGACACAAATCAGTACTTAAACCGCAGTATTTTTACTGTATATGTCTTGAGGGGTTTTTTAATGTTAATGTTATAGACATACAAATAGGTGAAATTTAAGCAGTTTTCACCGCTTTTAATACAGCCATAAGAATGATCTCCAACGACTCACTCAGGATAGTATTCGCAGCCACATGCAGAATATATTTGATAGCTCAGTGAAAACAAGTGTGTGTGAGGCTTGAATGGATATGAATGGATAGACCCTGGCTCGACATTCCTTCAGAAGTGCCCTTGAGCAAGACACCAAAGCCTGCTGATTTATTGCGAGTCGGCAAGAAGTGTTTGCTTAAAATAAATAAAGAGTAAGGGGAGCTGAGAAAATATTTGGAACTTGAGCCTGGAATCTCGTCTGAGGGAGAAACACAAGACGCCCATGCTCGAAATGATCCACCACTCGCCGGCGTGGCTAGCATGGCGTGCTTATCTATCACTCTGTCACCCTGGGCTACGCACGCTGGGTTTTATTAGGACAGTTTTGGTTGAGAGGATGCAACCAAAAACTCCTCCATGGCTTGGTGAGGTGGGCATGAAGCAGATCTGCGTATCAGCCGCCCCCTCCTCGCTGCTATTACCCCTCAGTGTGTCTCCTTCCCCTCGTCGACAAGCCTCCTTTTTTTTTTGTCATCTTCCCTCCTAGTTTCTTCTCCCCGGCTCTCTCTGTTTCTCTCTCCCTCTTTCATCCCTCGCTCATTTTTTTTTTCCACCCCGCACACCTCCGCCTCCTCCTCCTCCCCCACGTCTCCTCAGAGCTCCTCCGCATTAGCAGTCAGCTCCACTCCTAGACATACTTTGTTTTTCCACCGTGGTGTAGGCCGAGCGAGGGGGGGAGAGCGAGCGGGCGAGATAGAGAAAGAGGGGATGAGAGTGCGGTGCGACCAATTGAGAGAGAGAGAGAGAGCATCATTTATACCTCCATCCACACCGAGCCGACCCGGCAGCTCACCCTCCCTCCCTTCTCTTACCCCACTGCTCACGATGCCAAACATTTTATGTGTTATTTAGTCATGCCTGACTTTATCGAATTTGAAAAACATGCCAGTCACTGGTACACCCCCCCACCCCTACTCACCACTGCACCCTCAACCTTACCCTCCTTCCAACATCATCCCCATCTCTCTCTCTCTCTCTTTCTAGCATCCGGGTTTGACCTCAGGAGCCTCTTGAACCACCGTCTTTGGGGACATTTCACTTCTAAATGAAGTTTTATTCCCGGACACCCCCCCCCCAAACACACACACACACACATACATATCTCCTCTTGACCACCCACCCACCCTGGGGGAAGGGGACAAGGGAACGAGGGAGGGGGGAGAGGAATAATTCCAGCTAACAGAGTGTTGAATCTAAAATGGAATATTTCTGCTTGAAATCAGAAACCATTGTTGGCGGATAATGTGGCTGCAGTGCTCTAATGACAGAGATCTGACGGGACGGGAAAATGCAAAAAAAGCAGCTCCACCGGGCACGGGAGGCTAAAGGAAATCCCAGCATGCTCCCCTTCCGTAATCCGAGAGTCGGGATTTATGGTTGTTTTATTTTCGCTGTTTACCAGTCAGCTGTAGCTTGGTGGACGGGCCACGGTCACTAGCCGGGATTAGAGGGTTGAGTCCCAGTTGGACCAATAACTGCAAGAGAAAAGCAGAGCAAAGAAAACTGTGTACTCACAGTTTTTTTTATCCAAAACATGTCAACATTTAGTTCAGTTTTCTCAGTGTGGTGTTCAGGTGGTGGTTTGCCTGCAGTTTTCAGTCGTTTTAGGCTTGGTTTGTATTTTTGTACGTGTTCTAATTTTGTTTTCCTAATCCATAATTTTACTGTAGTAGAACCCCCTGTCTCCTCAGATGACATGTTGGTTAAGGTCAAGCAAAGATCTTGACCTTAATACTGGAGGAGGCAGTGAGTTGAAACATGAGTGGGGATGATGCTGAATTAATTTTAAACTGCAATGGCTAATCTCTGAAACTGTGAAGTAAGTGAAGTTCTCTAGTTGCCTAAACCTGACTACACACAGAACTTGGGATGTGAACCCTGTTCTCCGGTGTCACTGTCTTGCACGCCCACCACCTACCCTGGCCACCGTCTTATGATTCCATCCATTGCACTGCAACAAGAACATATTCCCTTTTTTTCTTTTTAAACTAACATTCTCATGCACTGATCTTGTATCAAACTTCTCTTATAATCATATGATGGCTGGGCCATGACACAATGACACGACACTTGCATGAATCAGATCCGAGGAGGAACTATTAAAAGTTCACAGCCAACAGCAGAAATTCCACCTCTGGACCAAACAGTTGCTGGTTCAGATCCCCAGAGCAGCTTAGTGCAGCTTAGTGAATGAGGAGGCGCCCTTGAGCAAGTCAAGTTGCTCAAGTGGAACTGTGATGTTTGGATGAAGCCTCTCATTGCAGGGATGCTCTCAGGTGTGTGTGTGTTTGTGTGTGTGTGTGCGCCCGAGTGTGAAGCAGGGTAGCGCTGAGAAAGAGTATCTGTGTTCAGCAGAAACCCTATAGCTGGAAAAATAAAGAGTAGTAAAAAAAAAAAAAAAAAAAGCAGTGTTTGAGGAGGAATGTGGTGGTGGAGCTGGTGCACGGCTCGTTCTGCAGATTGGGTCTGCGCAGCTGCTCAACAAGTAACAGAGATTGCAACACGGAGCTCTGCAGTTACCAAAAGAGGCTGCGATTTTCCCCAAGAGTCCCAAGCGAAAGCTGTTTGACGCAGCTGTTGATGCTGCGCAGAATCCCACATCTACATATGGAGCTGTGCATTGAAGAAGGCCTTGTTTTTTTTACTGAAATAAAGCTGTAATTACGCACAGTCTTAACAAGACATGTAATGAACTATAGACTATATCCCCACTTTTTTCTAGAGCTGAAAGACTTAATCGATAATAGATTTTTTTTTTTACATTTTATTATAATAGGTAAAAAGCAACACTACTGATAATCATTTCAATGCAATTGGCTTATTCCAACATCACAGATGTATATATTTTCCTTTATGTTGAAATTAAATATCTTAATTCAATGTCCTTGGACTTTTATAAAAAAGGATTTGTGGTCTTTTTTCAATGAAGGTATAGGGATTTTTTTTTGTATTTTGCACTTAAAAGTGTAACATATAGTTCATGGTGGCATCTACTGGTGAAGTTGAAGATTGAACCCATAGGCAGATCATAACCAACAGAATAACTAATACCCATATAGGAGGAAAAAAACATGTTTGATTTGTCTGTTCTGGGCTACTGTAGAAACTTTGTGGTGCAGAAGAGATAAAAACAAGTCAAATGGACAATAACACAACATAAAAGGTCATAAAAACACAAGTCTGATTTAGATTGAAATATATACTGATTAGATGCATATTCATGTAAGTATAATTCATTTATGCCACATCTGTTAGACATCTAGTAGATGCAGCTAGATCTTGTACCACTGTACCTGTAATAAAACAGATGTTCAGAGTCTCAAGTAGATTTTTGTCAGTATGATACAACTCTGATAGTAGAAAAACTCATATAATTTAGAAGGAACTGGATTTCATTTACTGTACTCAGGTGGATAGCTTCTCAGTAGGAGAGGTAGGATTTACAGAGGTAGAGAAGAGAGAAAGAAACAAGAGAACACCTAAGCTGTGGAGCAAACATTATAGTGGGATACTTTTGTCAGTGAGTGATTTGAGACCTTAATAAGGTTAACTAACAAAAGAGCTAATAACAAAATACACAGCCTATTTTTATAACTAATTATTAAATGCTAATACGGAATTTAGGACAGGATTTAATGCTATAAAATGCAGCCAAGTAACCAGGAGTCTGTATCTTGAATCACAGTGCATCCATATTGTAATGGGAAATGTAAGCCTCTCTCACTGTATCATCCTTTCTTTCTCCTTGAAGCCGACTAACACAGAGGAGATAGAAACCAGACGAAGCCTGAGGGCTATAAAACACTGAAGACGCTTTCTCCCTCCCTGACTCCTCCTCCAGTTTTCATCATGCAGCCTGCTCATTGTCTCTTTAGGCTTCTGCAGAAAGTTTGCACTGCAGAAGTTGTCCATCTTAATAATTCAGTTTAATACTAAAGTCAGTCATGGAATCACATTATTCTGAAGATATATGAATGTTCTCTCTTCTTGCCTGTGCAGTCGCTTTTTTTATATGAAGAGTATTCAAAAGTGAGCCCGAAAGAGTTATATCTTAGAAGGAGTGGATTTTGTGGCAAGACACTATATTGTCAGTTGTTTCAAGAGAAACTTTAATCTTCCACTGTGTTTAAAAGTGTTGGATTTACCTTGCCCTGTGGAAGATGCATTTAACACTTGTTTCAAGGGAGATTTAGACTCGGATTCGGCTATTTCTTGGAGAGTGAGCAGTCAGCAGTCAGTAGTCGCACTCAGTCAGTGGCTTTCAGGACCATCCCATGGTTTCTGTAGAGCTTCCGTTGTGCCAGATGCACAGAACCCCGATTCATAAATTGACCTCAATCAGCAGGACATTTGATGCTTGTTAATACAGGTATCAAACAGTCCAATCAGACATGTATTTCTAATGTCAACGATTTTTGTGGAATATGTCTTATGAACATATCGTTCAGTGTGAGCTGTAAATGAGGATTGAATGAATGCACAATCCGTATTTTGAATATATGTATGCTTTAGGATTTAATAGTAGATATCTGCTGTAATACTGCTGTAATAATCCCAAAGGTTGACGTGGAATAAATACACATCAGGTTTACCAATCCTTCCCATGTTCTTAGACTGATAGTGTGTTATATAAGGAATAGGTAAGAAGAGAACTTACAGCAGCACTTTCCTCTCTGCTGCTTCCAAGCAGCCTCACGCTGCCAGAAAGTGTTTGTCTTGGTTAAAAAAAACACACACAGCGACATTTTTATTCAGACAAATTCTCCCAATAATAATTTTACATTGTGTCCTCTTTAGTCTGTTTTTATTTTTTCATTAATTTTAATTTATTTGACTCGTAATTGACGTCATTAGGCGCTAAATGTTCAGCTTGATATTAGTTGTGTCCAATATCTGCTGTAATATCAGCTATTTGTCCATTATTTATGTTTAATAAATCCAGGAGCAACTTTTGTAGGTATACAGAATTGTTTTACATTCACAGAAAACAGATTATTATTATTATTTTATTACTATTATTATTAGTAGTAGTAGTAGTAGTCATAGTAGTAGGTGTCCTCTAAGTTAGGTATTGATCCTCCTGGTCTCCCAACCAAAATGTCTTAGGTCCTTTAGATAATAGGCACAACAATTACAACAGACAAGATAAATTAAAAGAAAAGTAATTAATTAAATAAAATTAAATATGTAAATAAATTCATTACAAATAAATAGGTAAATAAAGCTTCAAGTTTTATCAGTGGTGCAGAGTTAACTACTTTATGTATATAAACTTCTTCCAGTAGTAACTACCTTCATATTGATGCTACCAATAGTAGTAGCATCAAGTAATAGTGTGGTTGATGCTGTATTCAGTGTAAATAGTGAATTCATTTTCCTTGCTCTTGTTTTAAGTCCACTGTTCTTGTTTGGTCTTCCGTATTCAGCAGCTCCCCCTTCTCTTTTTTTCTCTCCCCGCAGCGATCGGTCGGACGTTGATCCCCCGTTATTTCAGCACGGTGTTCGAGGGAGGGGTCACCGAGCTCCACTACATCCTCAAACACTCCAAGGAGTCCTTCCACAACTCCTGCATCACCCTGGACTGTGATCAGTGCACCATGGTCACCCAGCACGGGAAGCCAATGTTTACAAAGGTAACACCTGACCCCAGAGCTGTCCCAGCATGAATAATTGATCAGAAGCTATGATAATGGACTGGGAGAGGTGTTTAACTGGTTAAAGATCAAATCCATTTTCACCCTTTGATTCTTTTTCTCCCTGTTGCATTCCATCGCCGTGTTTTCAACTCGTACCTGTTGGCCTTACTGTAAAGTAGGCAAATACAGTAACTTTTCACTTTCTTTTTTGTTTTAGCTCTTTTACTGTACATGCTGCATGTCTGAGAAAGATTGCATCACAGTTGTGTTAATTAAAGAGAAACTTAACAAGGTATCCACTGTTTTTCAGTTAGTGAATTAGATACATATATTTTATGACTATCGTTTGCTTCTAGCAACATGTTTTTCATGGTTTAAATGCATTTTTTTTGAATTTGTAAGTGGGTGTATTCAAGCAGTGGGTGTTATGTTTATCATTAAGGTAGCAAAAGCATTAGAACAATTAACTAACTGCAATCATATCGACTGTTAATGTCTCACATTAAAAAGTCTTGGTAATGTAGCTGCCACCTACATGTATTTTTTATGACCAAATTTGCACAAACCAGTATTTAGACTTTAGAACTTGATGCAAGAAATATCAGACCTTCTCGTTGGCCCTCTCCCAGACCATAAACCCCAGTGGCTTTTCTTCTGTTAAATATGTCAGTAGATTTTAGAGCCCTCAGATAATCCAGCGGCAGGGCATTAGATCTTTGAAGAGGTCCAGTTTTTAAGTGCGCAAGTCCCACAGAAAGAAGTTAGAAAAGCAGAGGAAACACAGATTGGGCAGGTAAAATAATCCAAACCTGACACAGAGGTCTTCTATAAGGAACTAAAGCTGAGATCATCTGCTTTTGTCTTTGGGGAGAGAATCCCCCCGTGCCGAGAAAGAGAGAATATCTGCTCTATCCAGATGGCTAGCTGACTCCTCGTGTTCTTCTGCTGACTGTCTAAATGAATCTGAGGCCAGAAACCTTGTCAGCGGCGAGCAGCCGAGCTAAAGGGATTCCATGTTCCCTGTACCATGAACCCTGCGCTACAGCAGCGGACCGGATTGTTCTGACATTAAACAGCTATCCGCCCTCTTGTTTTCAGGAGTTGACAGTATGCACCCACTCCTGTGTGTGTGTGTGTGTGGGTGTGTGTGTGTGTGTGTGTGCAGAGTCTCAAATTAACTTTTTGGCTGACCTGCCAAGGGCTGTGAGACTAGAAAGCGAATTAAAAAAAAATTACAGCCCCCCCCCCCAAAAAAATGCCAATTTTAGCAATTCATTTTGTCTGTTGTCGAGATCTAAAATGAAATTTTCTGAAAAGAAATGAACAAAATATGCTAATGAGTTGAGATTAGTACACAATTTTTCAATATGAACGAATCCGATCGAGGGTTTGTTGCTATCAGCTGCCGTTTTTATTGACAACCACTGCATCTTTCAGTGGCGTTTTGCATGTTGCATGTGGTTTTGAGCTAACTCATCAGAGCAGGGGAAACAGAATCAGGATAAAATGGAACAGTTTCAACCCACTGGCTGACTTTGTTTTTCTGTTTGCAGAGTTTAAAAGGCTCAATTAGAGACTAATGTGATACACATCATTCAGTATTAAGGGCAGAGCCACTAGAGTCAGAAAAAGCAATATTGGATTTTTGAGGCTGACAAAAATATTGATATTTTTGGGAGTGTAAAAAAAAAAGAAGTTAAAATAACATAGTGGCTGTATTTTTCCCTCGTGTAAACATATAATTTATGCAAACTTCTAGAACATCTTCTGGCTTTTTTGTATTACAAGATGACTCTCCATCAGTGTACATATCCCGTTTGCCTGTCAATAATGATGTATATATATATATATATATATATATATATATATATATATATATATATATATATATATATATATATATTCCTCTAAATAAAGTTCACACAATGTTTGTTTTTTTAACTCGTTAACCAACACTTTCCATAAATGATCTTTTTCTTGATGTAGATTTAATTACCACTATGATGTGACTTTGACTTGATATTTGTGTAAATTCTGCACAAAGGAGGCTTTGCTGTAAATTAAACAAAAACATGAATTTCATAGAATCTTTTTTTTTTTTATATATATATATTAACATGCTTTAATGCATCACATGTTGGATCGGGCTTTCCACAGCAGATGTTTTGACATGTCAAAGCAGGAAAAGCACCAGTGTAAATTATAACATTAACGACGGCTCCGTTCCATTAAATGTCCCAGCAAGCCGCAGTGAGTGGGTGAGCATGCACGGTACTGGAGCAGATGGTTCACCCAAATGCAATGCAGCCATAATTAATGTTAATAACTCCACCCATGCTTTTTTTCTTGCTTTGACAAGTCAAAGTGTCTGCCGTGAAAAGGGTCCGCTGGCTGGGACCTCGCGATACCGGACGCATGGCGATACACTGTGATATGATACCAACTCTTCACATTATTTACTCAGGATTTAATAAAATACAACTTGCTTCGACCCACGTGGCTAATTACTATATTTGAGGGTCTCCCTGGTGGCCTAATGGTTAATCAGTTTTGTCTTAGTATATCAATGCAGGCATTGCGAGAGGAAGTCCATATCATTGTTTTGAACACACCACTTATGTTGATATTAATATTTATTCTTGTGATCATTTACATCTGAAAAGTTTTTTTTTTGTGACATATGGTGTGTGACTTTTTTTCCTGCAGATTCTGCGTTTGCATGTTAGTGTGTATTCACACGCATGACTGCTGCCATGTGGGTTTGTGTCGAGGGGGTTTCTCCAGGTCATGTCACTGTTTCTGTACATTTGGTGTAGAAATGATTTGATATTCATGTAGTGGTCGGTGGGTGGGGGTAGGGTGTGTGTGTGTGTGTGTGTGTGTGTAGGGGGGCTGTTTGGGCTCTTTGTGCTATCACATCAGTAAATGAGTTTGAAACATCCATTATAACACACACAGGAAATGTCTTTTTATGTTTCTGTTTTTTTTTTTTTGTAAACAAGCTTCCCCAAACAACAGGAAAAAAAAAAAACATAATACATTATGTGTCCGATATTAACCGTACAGAACAGAATGGTCCAGGCCCTGTCAACAAAAAGCTAAATTTGATGCTTGCAGCGCTGCTCTCTTTTCATCTTCACCTAAATTGGATGAGAAGAATTAATTCATTAGAAAAAAAAAAAAAAAAAAGAATTCCAATAAGTGAGCATGCTCTCCCTGAGCTCCCAGCAGCAGCAGCAGCGAGCCTGCAGCTCTGGAGGCCCGAATCTCAATCAGCTCTGCCTCGCCTCGCTTTCCTCAACCACCACCCCCCCTACCCCCAACCCCCATTACCACCCCCCCCCCCACCCACCCCCCTCGCTCTCATCCCCCTGCCTGCCTGCCTGCCTCGCTCGCTCACTTATTTTTCCTTCGCTCTCTCCTCCACCACTCTCTCTCATCCCCCCTCTCTTCTTTTCAACCCCCCCCCGCTCAACACAAACACATACACGCACCCACACACACACACACAGACATACACACACGCACGCACACACACACACAGACATACACGCACACACAGACATACACGCACACACCCTCGCATCCTTCATCCCTAGAGAAATCATCCCCAGCTCCCAACTCGCTCTCTTGCTCTCCCACTCTCTCTCTCTCTCTCTCTCTCTCTCTGTCTGCCTGTATCTGTCTTTCTTTCCCCTCTCTCTCTCTCTCCCCCCCCCTCTCTTTTTCTCCCCCTATCCCTCTCGCTCTCTCTTACAAAAATGTAAAATTCAAACTTGCTTTATTGGCATGAGCATATATTTAAAGAATAATTCTGCTTTCTGGTTTGGTCTTAGTTTCAGCCATCATCAATGTTAAAAATTTCTGGTTTTCATTCCAGGTAAAAAAAACAAAAAAACACAGCGCTGCACTCTCCAAGTTAATTGGTGTGACCCGGGGATGCTGTGATGCTGTGACATCGCTAACACAAACTCACACAGTGCAAGGAACACAAATGCTCAGGCGACAGACTGTTTTTTTTTTTTTTTTTGGAAAGTCATTTTTTTGGGGGGTGGGGGTATTTCATTATTGATGTGTAAGTAACAGAGAGAGATGACAGAAAATGAGAAGAACAGCATGGAACAAAGGTCCCCGTACAGACTCAGAAAGGAGACATTTTGTCTGGTGGTTGGCCCTTCAACCCCCTGGTCACCAAGCTGCCTCAGCCAGTCACATGGGTTCTAAACCATTTCCCAGCTTGTCCCAATATATTTTGGAGAAAAAAACAAAAAGTCAAATTATTATCCAGACTGTTTCACTGACTTCTTGCTTCTCAGTTTAACTTTGACCTACTGTACATGTTGTGCAAGCACAGTTTACCTGTGTAATGAAGCATCATTAACAACATATGGAGTAAGGGGGATGCATTATAATGCTGGTAGTAAGAAGTTGAGACGCAACCTGGCAACTGAGAGTGCATGCCACAAGGGGGAGATTTTGGTTACCAAATTATTTAAAGGTGTAGTTAAGATAAGATAAGATATGATTTTATTGATCCCACAATGGGGAAATTTGCTTGTTACTGCAGCATACAGAGTATAGAAAAAGAAAACAAAACAAAAGCTAAAGAAATAAAAGCTATAAAAAAAAAAAACAACAACACTATGTACAAAATTCGTAGAATTTGTTTATCCGCATAAACAGTATGCATTATGGACATAGGAATGGAGAAAAAATACTAATAAATAGCAAGAAAAAAAGTATGCATAAGCAAAGCATATATACATACATACATACATACACATGCACACATATTTACATATTTGCATATATAAACGCACATACATATCCACGCACAGACACACATGTACACATACATAGCTAATGCATACTTAAGGTGCAGGGTGTGTGTGTAGAGTAAAGTGACTAGTGGAGGAAAAGTGTTCTCTGCGATGGAGCAAATTTACGCACTCTGCACCTTAAATCAAAAGCCCCTCTCATCAGATATACAATACTCATACACATTATTTAAGTTTCTCGGCCATCTTTCTGCTCAGGAGCAGTGTGAACGGCGCATTGTGCACCTGTTCGTCAGCCATCTGTCTGGCACATCTCACTAATTGCTCCACTTTTAATTGAACGGCGTGATGCGCTGCACCTTGGACCACCTTAACCGGTCTTGGCGCATTGGCGTTACCCTGCCTGCGAGCTATCACTGCGCTTTCTTTGCACCTGACCACATCTGGAACACTCCCTCTGGTGCAAGTTATGCCGCAGCCGTAATTGCTACCTACAGGAAGCAGGTGCTGAGTATGAAATTGACTTTTTGTGCCGGTGGAAAACTACCAAATACATGTATGTTTTTGGTGCAGGATGCTTCAAATGCACTGGCTTTCAGTCTTGTTTGGTTTGTATTAGCGGTTCCTAACCTTTTTTTCAGCATCTTTCCATAGCTTGTTCTGACTGCTGCTGTATTGGACAGTGGAAAACATGAAAAATGTATTTTTCAGAAACCCACCACTATCATGTCACCAATCTCAGCTACAGCATAATTGGGCATTTAGCAGGGTTTTCAATGTTCTTTGCTCATTCCTTATATTTTTATCCATATCTCAATCTAGAAATGGACAAATCCTCAAGACACCTCAAGTTGCTGTGGCGCCCACTCATGGAACCAATGCCTTGTTTATAAAATGCCTGATTAACGCTGATTACATCCATTGTCTTGTTTGACTTAATTGTAGTAGCATCTTCACAGAATCAATTGGTTATGATGAATGACAAAAACAACGATCAAAACTACAGAAACAAGACTAAAGTGAGCATTGCGTTTCGAAACGATTGGCAGATTTCTAATACAACGAAACAAAACAAATTCTAATTGTGAACACGATTTTAAAAAGGTCGTTTGAAAATTAAATGGAATGGAAATGCTGGAAAGAACGTGGCATTGGTGGAACAGAGGCAAAAACAAGATTGAATCCAGCAGCAGCAGCAGCAGCAGCCGGGTGTTAAGTGAGGGTGCTGCTGCTGCTGCTGCTGCTGCTGCTGCTGCTGCTGCTCAGGTGCTGCTAGATACCTTGTGACACACAGGGTGCCAATTTGATGTGAATCCCCCAACCACCCAGCCAGTCGGTCCCGGTATCCCTGCGCCTCTGTTCACAACCCAGCAGGCCTTGCATCCCCCAGCTGGTGTGTGTGTTACCCATACATACGGCACCTGTTACCGGTGTCCCGCTGGTGGTTTCAACATGCTGCGTGCTGAGAAAAAGGCAAATTTGTGACCCAGTGACCTCAATGAATAAGTGAATTTAATTCCCTGAATGGATTTTTTTTTCTCTTTTTATATTTTAATTGACATAATGTGTGTGTACCATCTATAGCATTTATTTTCTCTACTGATGACATTCGAACAGTCTCATAAGTATTTACAATGGCTCTAATTTACAACCGGTATATCATCATTTGTAAATAAACATATAAATATATATTGTTGTGTTTTGGCTTAATTCACACTTTATTTATTATTAAAAGGGTTCAAGCTTCACCTATGATAAAAAAGCATAAAGTCCTAGTAGGCAGCTCATGATTATGAATCCAACAGAACACACAAACCAAACTGAGACAATCAAACCAAACAGTTACAATGGTTTTTATAAACCGTTTAATCCCTAATATATATAGAAATAAAAAATATGAACATTACTAGATACAAACTACTGCTGACATCATGCTGTATTGAGGTCATAAGTATGTATTTTTTGAACCACGCGCCACATCCGACTCGTTCCCCTTTCTGGCACGACACACACGGAGCAGCACTGCTCCACACACACATCTCCAACACTCATCCCCCTCATCTTCCCCAGTTCCTTCTTTCACATGTGTCTCTGTGAGCATCTCAGCCACCAGGCTTTGTTTCCTCTTGGATACAAATGGCAATTATAGATTGAAATTTAATATATATCGACTCACCTACAATTCAGTTTGCAAACAGCCTCTCGGAACCTATTGTGCTTATAACCTAGCTGTAACACTTGTTTGAACACCATTAGTCAAACATATTGTGTGTCTCAAATGTTCCTGTAATTTAACCATTTTTCTGGTTGGTTGTTGCAGCCTGCATAAAGACACTTGTTGTATTTTGTTTATGTCCGCTGTTTCTTTCATAAAAGATCTGCCACCACTTTTTCCATGTACTAGAATTGATCTATAATGTTCTTAAATTCTAAATATGTGGTGAATTACTATAAGCTATATTATGTATAGTGACATCTGTCCTTTAACAGTGGTTTTACTTATAAAATATCTGGAGGAATTTGATTGGACTATTGAAAAGTGGATAAATTCTGGCATGTGCAACAATATGACAAGGGATGTGATCTCAAATGATTAAAGAGATTGTTTTCTAATTTCAAGAGGATTTTAAGGACTAATCCTGTAGTTGTAATAATAATGGATATAGGTCCTCAGCTGTGAGTTAATTGTCACTTGGACTGCAGGATTTTTAAAGCAGATATATATATATATATAGCTACTGTATGTTCATATATCTAGTAATTATATATCAGTAAAAATACTTATCTTCGAGACATAAACGAATTAACAACTAAACTCTTTTTTTTTCTGATGGACAAATTACGTGTTGAACATTGTTTCAGTCCCTGAAACATAATTTTTCTCTTTTAATGATTCTCTCTTTTAATGTGTATAGTATAATGCATAAAGCCAGTATCTCAGGGTGATTTACTGGTACAGCTATTGTAGTCAACATATTTACAGTGCCACTTGTATGTACATTGTCCATACATAACAATAAATTTTAAAATGTTGAAATCAATTAATTACGGGAGTTTATTAATTAATACAGAGGATAATGGTAAGTTGCATAAATATAATGTCATGTCAGTGGCTTTTAGCAGTAAATGTGCATATTTAGTCAATTTTTTTTTTTTCAAAATCCTGTTTATTATTTGCACCATGGAGCCATGAATTCTACATATCTCATAATAATCGATTTAATGACCTTGAGCCCGTCTGTAGTTAATTGATTGTCATGTTATGGTATTAAAAAGTGCCCCGGCAGCAGGACGCTGTTATTCTTTCTTGCTGTTTTGAGCCAGAGATGCCCTGATCTCAGCCCCACAAAATTTATGACCCTGCTCTTAAATCAATGGGGACTCTCTGTGAGAGGCTGTACCATTTAATGGACCACTTTTTAATTCGAGGGTATTTTCCACCTTTTAGATTTCATAAGGGAACACTATTTAGCAACAACAAAAATGGTTTTGGCCATTATGGGAAATATTAGATTTTAACAAACTGGCTCTCAGTATGGAGAAATGAATAGCTGGGTATGAATAGACTTGACTGCCTTGGTTGCATTTGTGGTTAATATATCGCTGCGCCAGTGCCACTAAGACAAATTCCAGCACATTTATTGCACTTGGCAATTAAAGTGATTCCTATTCTGGTTCTGATTTAGGTGGTTTATTCATTCAACCAATTTATTTATTGGTTAGGAGAAGCAGAACGCCTTGCAGAGAGAAATAGGAGCAATATTGGAGGCAACGCTGAAGACACAGTTGGCACAATGGAAAAAAGGAATCAATAGTGCAGCATTGTTTCACTGTAGGCTACAGCACCTGGAACGCATCACAAGACACTGGCTCATGAGTAAACACTATTCAAGCTATTTCACTGCTGTTGGGTAAATACTATAAATCTAGAAAAAGTACACTTTCAGGAGCAAAGTAAAGAAATACTTATTTCCTCATACATGCCTAAATATTTGGTTTTAATAGGTTTCAGCAGCCCGTGGGCATGAGAGTCATCCACACAGATAATAACCGTGACACATTTTATTTCAAAGGAGAAAAAGAAAAACACCAAAGTTACAGTTGTCCTGTAGGTCTTTTTTCTTTCTCTTTTTTTCTTTCAACTTTCAACAGCAATTTGAGTGAGTCTTATAATTCAACTAAATTCAATTAAACCTAAGGGTCAACTGATGATTATTTTTAGGTAAAAATCTTAAACTTTAATCTCCACCTAACCCTCTTTTTAATTGTTTGTGATGTTAAGGTCCTCCCAGTAAATTGAAACCGACAGTAGAGTCATGTTGCATCACATGCATCGCCAAAATGTCAACTTTGAGTTACGAAAAATAAAATGAAAAAAAGAAAACATCTGCCGGGGGCTTTAGAATTGTTAATGTAGCCCAGAAAGTATAAATGCCTCAACTAATAAAAGATCAACAAATAATTCTGTACTGAAAAATGTTTTATCACCAAATTTGGAGTTGCATTGTTTAGTTCCACAGCTCTTGTGCAAGTATTCTTATAGTTTTGGAGGATGCTTCCAGCTAGAACAGTAAAGGCTGATCATGTTACATCCCTCCTTTGAGTAGGAACTCAGCTGGTGGACTGAATGCAGTTGGAATTAGACTATTAAAAAAATAATAATAATAAAAAAGACTATTTCCATTGTCCATTAAACACCGCAGATTATTTCCAAACATTGCTTTAGTCTAATCCACACTTATCTAGCTCACCAGCCCATTATCAGACCACGCAGATCCCAGAAATGTTTGCACATCAAGTCAGTCATTAAACCAAAGTATTAATTTCCAGAATAGTATATATCTATTTTCTTATTTTGTGACTCATTCAATGAGTATTTTTTTTACTCATAGTTTTATTTAGTTTTCCATGTATATGATCCTTTTATGTGCTTATGTGTTTGTTTCTGCTGCGCCATTAATTTCCCTTTTAGTGACAAATAAAGAGACAATATGGAGTGTGTCAGCAGCTTTTAAAAAGTAAAGTTGCTGTTATTCAACATTTGTTCCAGATATTTTGAAGTGTGGGGACCTTTTTTTATTTCAAATACGAGAGCGGAACAACACTCATATGTACCTATCGTAATCTCAGGGAACGCACTGTTGCACACAAAGCGAGTATATTATACAGTATCCACATATTCCGTTAAGACAGCAGAGAAGCGTCTCTGTATCCAGGTTTTTTTTTGTATCAGTCGAGGTTCTATTTATTCTTTTTTTTTTTTTTTGTGAGTGTGTTAGAGTTAGCGGTGCAGCATGTGACTGGCTGGAAGGTGGGTGGGAAGTGGGGGATGAGGGTGGAGGGGTGTAGAAGGAGGTTTGGGGGTGGGGGTGGGTGTGTGGGGGTGGGGGGGGTGCGCTATGACCGCTAGCCTCTTTCTTGTTGATCCTCAGGAGACCATCTGCGCTGGGGGCATTGATTAGAGTGTGTCTGGTGGGATTACATCTTTGCCGTTGCCATGCCAACTAATCAGCTGATTTTTTTCCCCCCTCTCTGTCTGTCTCTCCATTTGTCTCCCCCTCTCTCTCTCTCTCTCTCTCTCCCTCTCTCTCTCTCGTCTCTCTCTCTCCCTGGTTGTCACAGCAACGAAATACAGGAGAAGCGCAAGGGCCCCGGCAATTTTTTTTCCCCTCACTGTTTCTGTCTTCCCTCCTCTCTGTCTGTCTCTCTCTCTCTCCCTACTCCTAATTGGCAAGTCTCTCTGACCTGAAGTTCTTTTGTCTCTGGCGTAAACACACCCCTCTCCAGATTACATTTATTTTCACATTTTAGAAATAGCTGGATGCTTGTGAGGCCCAAGGACAGATGCTCTGAATGAGGGAAGCGAGCAGAGTAAATATTGGGAGCATAATAGCTCACTCCATGTTACAAAGTCCTTGAACAAATTCCAAAAGAGAAGGAACCCCTTCCAGCGTTTTTTTTTTTTTTTTTTTTATGAAAATCACGCCTGGCCGATAAACACTGATTTTGTTTGGTGTCGGTCCAAATCAACTGACGGCCGCCCGCCAGTCCGTTAAAGATTTCCTGAAAGCGATGTGGTGCTGATGAGACATGTAAAATAACAGCAACTATGTGATCTTTGTCCAGGTTTGTACAGAGGGACGTTTGATATTGGAGTTTGCCTTTGATGATCTGATGAGGATCAAGACATGGCACTTTACCATCCGGCAGTACCGAGAGCTCATCCCCCGCAGCATCCTGGCCATGCACGTAAGTGTGACATCATTAACACGCAACCAACATCTCAAATCTCCACGTTTCAGTGTCACTTTTTGAATTCCAACCAGGGTCCGTGCACTCTGCCAAGACACTTTTCCGATGCTTTTCATGAGAATATGAAATTTAAACGCCAACGAAGCAGTTTGGAGGGATTTTTGCAAACCAATTTATTTGCAGACATCAAAGGCCACTGAGGATTATAAAAAGGGCCCTTGTCTGAAGAGAGAGAGGGAGAGAGAGAGAGAAAAAACAAGGTCGAATGAATAATCTGCTTAATTCTACTAAGTGTAACACACATTGAGTCACTGTAGCTGTGGAGTGTGCTAGCTCAGGCTAGCAATAGGTTTACTGTTTTCAAAAGATTTTGAACCAAATTCATGTGATAAAAAGCATATTTCTGCTGTTGCCAGGAAACAAACATGAGCATTTTTTCCACCAACAAAGAAAGAAAAATTCTACATATGTTCACAATGTCTGCACAGCTATACATTGGGCATTCACAAGTCTAAAGGACCTGAGGGTCATTCAACTGCCTTCACAAGTAACCACAATAAACCAAAGAAGAAAAAATCTAAAGTGCTCTTACAGTTCATGGGTTTTCCTTCTAAGCAGTGCTTTGCTGTATATTTGCTTTCCATACAACTCCTCTCATTTCTTTATGAATAAAACAAGATTTCTTCCTACGGTACTTTCTATTTACCCCTATGGAATGAAAGGTGTATATCAGGAGCAGCTCTGCCTCAGCAAGCCTCTGTTTTGGCCAAATCTTCATATGAATTTCACTCACCAATAAATTGGCCCCTATGGGTATTCACACTAATTCTTTGTGAGTGAGATATTTCGGGCATTGTGAGGTCTGGACATCTTCAGTGGGTTTTTCACTCTTTTGATCGTTGCCTGGACTAATGAAAGGGGAGACACATGGGAGTCAGAATAAGAAAGTTGAACTCCACATCCCAATGCCGATGTCGCCCCAGTGGAAGGTCCACTTTTCAGAGTGAGCAGGAATACTACTGCATTTTTTTCCACCAAAAGTTTGCAATAATGCTATGTCTACAAATATTTACAAGAAATGGGCCTGTAATAGATATTAAGATAAGATATTCCTTAGTATAGTCCCATGATGATAAAACTGCAGCTTTACAGCAGCAAAGCAGAGAGACAAAAAAGAATGAGCATCAGTCAGATGGATGGATGGATGGGTACAAGTAAGCAGGCAATGAAGTGAAATAAGAGGAAAGTCCAAACAAGAGACCCTTAGAGATAATATTAAAATTAGGAATGTCCCTGAGTGGTTTATTGCACTCACGATACGAAGACTGACTAACACCTCAAGTCAAGTTTGTGTGTTGCGATGGAAGATGTTACCTAGTGACCTCAAGTCAATACAAATATAAGATGCAAATACGTACCTACTGTAAGGAGAAAAATACCCTAACTCAATTTAATAACAACCTAAATCATTTAGAAAAGAAAAAAAAATGTTTGTAGTGAAAAAAAAAATGCATTCATAGTTTTTTGACTTGTTTACATGAGCAGATGCTTTTGACCCTATGTCTTGACTATACATGAACATATATTATGATATCTTTGCATAGTTTTACCCTTTAACAGTTACAGTTAAAACACCTAACAACTATAATTTCACAGTTTCAACCTAGTTTCTATCTATTGATTTGACCCCATGTGGCGCCTTTAAAGGTGCAGCGTCAGGTTTATAGCAGCATCTAGTGGTGAGGTCGCACATCTCCACCAACTGTTCAACAAATCAACTTTGGTGACTGTAAACCTTGTGTAAAACACCACCAACTGTCTCTACAGCCAATGTTTGGTTTGTCCATTCCAGGCTACTGTAGAAACATTGCAGTGCAATATGGTGGTTGTCATGGAGGGAGACCAGCTCCCCATGTAGATAAAACAGCTAAATTTAATCTAATAAAAATACAACCATTCTCAATTTGATTTATTACATACCAAGGTATAATAACATATATGTTGAATATTATATTCCATTTCTGCCAAGTACATTCCTCAAGATAATGCTAGATTTTACACACTGTACCTTTAAAATAAATAATTTAAATTAATACAGGACACGTTTGACCTGGACACCTGCTATATGCATTAATGTATACAAGCTGGAAAACTTGTCTCCCTTTTCTTTTCACCTTGAGCCAATTTAGGAAAACACTTCAGGCTTAAAATAACATTATATATGACGTAATAAACTGTAACAACATAATTTAACAAGTAAAAAAACTACTCTAAATCATAATTACAAAAACTGTATCAGAAGTAAAAGTTTCAGTCTGATTTTCAATGATCAAGTTAATATTTGGTTGGGTTCTTTAATCCATAGTATTGTGTCAGATCTTATGAGCTCATGGTATATATTGTATCTTAAATATATAAATATACTATTAATATATTTAAATGCAATTATGCCTGCCAAATAAGTACAGCATAGTTTTCTCTAGGTAAAAGTTAAGAACAGAGTATAACAAGGTTTTATAAAAACATCCCAAAACTGTCCTGAAGTACAGTACATGAGGAAATGTTTGCTAGTCACAGTCCTCCATTGATGAGCAGCATCCTGACTCCTCTCACATTAGGTTTGATTCATGTACTGTAGATGCGCGCTGACATTGTCTTCTCTGTTTAAACTTCCTATTTGGCCCGCTGCCATGCATCCTATAATCCGAATGTGTTTTTCTGGAGTTTGTACTCGGTTGTTTGTCTTCTTCTGGCCTCTTGAACTGAGTGTCTCTGTTGTCCCTGCACCATATGTGCCACTATTTACTTGTCTTCCTTCACAAATTGTTGAAACGTTGTAGCGCCGGCGCTGCCAGGATAAATTCCCGTACAGTACGTTTAGTCTAATTCCACTGGATGAGCAAAGTAATTCAGATGCTGATCCGCCGGCTGCCAATAACGCACACTAGTTCAATTCTCCCGTCACTCATGCTGGTCTGCTGACGGTACAGAAGAACTCCCTCGCTTCCCTCTTGACTTTCCCCACACAGAGATGTGACGGGAGATAGAATCATGCATTTTTCATGAGGCGGTGAATGCAAGTGTCCTCACTGCTCCTCCTCAGTCTGGGCTCTGTTTTTACTCTGTCAATACCTACAGCTTTTTATGATTTGACTGCTTATTCTTGGAGCTGCAAACAAGCCCCTTGTATTACCATCACCTAATGTATACATTCCATAGTTTCTAAATGAATTTTGAAGATGATAATCAGTTCTTTTTCTGGACTACATCACTTAGTAACAAGGCTCGGAATAAAGGGGCGGCTATTTTTTCAATAACGTGGCATTGTTAAAGTAATTTCCCCTGCAGCCTCGTTCCTACATAGTATACATGCACATGCTCATCAAATCAAGAAATGAAATGGAAAGTGTGTATCTCTTTTTTCAATTAAACAACAATAATTAATTGATTAGTTAATTAATTAGTTTGACAATAGTGTGAAATGAAGGTCAAAATGCTTCCATTTACCTTCTTCTCATACTTTAAAGGCAAAACTGCAGTAACAGTGTTAAGTACTTGCATTTATGACTTGAGGGTGTGAATGTGTCGATTGTGCATATCCGATAAATTAAGCTAATTGCTTTTAGATAGTTATTTAATGAGTCACATTCAGCTAAATACAAACATAAATATGCATGTTATGCAAGATCATTATATGACATATATTATACGTGTGTCCATTTGCTCTTAATCTTGATTTTGCTGCACTTTTGTTTCTCTGCTTCAGGCACAAGACCCTCAGGTGCTGGAACAACTGTCCAAAAACATCACTCGCATGGGTTTGACCAACTTCACCCTCAACTACCTCAGGGTAAGGACTGTCTGTGTCTGTGTGTGTGTGTGTGTGTGTGTGTGTGTGTGTGTGTGTGTGTGTGTGTGTGTATGTGTGTGTGTGTTTGTCTGTGTGTATGCGGGCACGCGCATGTCTGTTTCTGACAATGTCATCATTCTGCTTTTGTTTTGCTCTAATCTCCTCAGATTTGAGCACACAGAGGAACAATTCATGGCCATTTATAAGCAATTTAATTCATGTTACTCATATTTCCTTACTAAATCTCATATATGTATGTATCTAAAAAGACATTTTACTCATGCATAATATTCAATTCTTGTCATAGTAATATAGTCCATGACAGGATTATATAACATGGTCTACTATAATATATTATTTCATATTTCTATCAGTGTTTGAATATTCAAGTTTCAGCTAGATATAGTCACATCATGGATGTAAATGTAACAATTTCTTTTCTTTTATCTCTTTATTTTTTACTGGAATTGAATGTGTATGCTGGTATTAATGTGGCAAACACATTTTATGACTCTTGGGCGTTTTAAACCTGAGTGTATAATTTCAAAAGTGCATCAAAACAAAAAAAAATTGCACTTATTTCTTCTTTACTCACTCCGTATACATGTTTTTCTACCTGACCGCAGCAATATAATTACAGAAATTGGAAGTATAAGCTGGCTGAATACATTAGTGATTATTTCACAGGGTTTTGTTTGTGTTTTCCGACGCCACAGTTGACTGACAGCTACGATTTCCAAATGGGAGAACAAGAGCGCGAGGGGGAGAGACGGGGAGAGTGAAGAATTAATTGGATACAGAAAATTAGCATAACATTAATGAACGCTCCCTGTTGAGACTCATAATTGTGAAATGGCGCGCAAATCGGGGAATGGCACCTCCGCTGCTTATAATAACTGAGTAAAGAAAGACACAGAGAAAGGGAGGGGGGAGCAGGGTGGCTGTTTTTTTCCTATAACAATGATTGTCTATACAGAAAGCAAGTGTAATGCCATTGAAAGAGAAAAACACATACTTCAAGTATCTGTAATTACACATTAAAGATTTAGCATGTGTTTTTTTCTGTTTATTTCAGCGGATCAGATGGTCAGTGCTTAGTGAATGAAACGGGGGCCGTGCCTTCTTTTCTGTTTGCAGGCAGCACGCGTTGCACGGATGAAGTTCGGCTGCTTGCTGTCGAAACAGTCGCAGCTTTGCGCTTTAAATGATTCGCGTTTCTTCTGTGATCTGAAACTGAAATATTTCACATAAATCCTTTTGTGTCTGGTAAATTAGGAATTTCCCAGAGCACAATGTAGTTTTATTCTAAAAATTCTTAACAAGGGAATTAACCTTGTTCTGAAGGTTTCTTTCACTTCAGTTATAATAAAATCATAAATTACTAAATTGCAACATTATTTACTTTATTTATAATACATGGCATTTTTCCCCAGATTCGCAGCTTTGAGCAATATTATTGAAATAGAAATTATTTCACTGAGATTTTGTTGAGTCTTGTAAAGCAGTGGTTCCAACCACTAGAATCATCTCATGACCCTTTTAGGAGGTCCTGACCTCCAAGTTGGGAACCACAGCCGTGAATCACTGTTATCTGTAGTGTCACCCACTTTGCAAGTGATGTTTCTCCGCTGCTATCTCGGATTGTCAAAGTAAAATACTTTTCTCACATTAAACCGGCAAAACGTATCTTTGGAAGAGGCCTTTTCCTAGCATCCATCAGTCGTTCCAAACAAGACTGACGTTTCCTGGCTAAGGGGTTACAACTGGCCCTTTTCCTTTTCACTCACACATACGCTCTGTCTTTTTTTTTTTTTCCTTTGGAGTATTTAAGCCCTTCCATGTATTGGAGCTGCCGGCTTCCTACTATTCAGCCTGAAAATAGCCCTTGTTTTCAGGCTGAGAGCCAGGGCTTGTTGGCTGAGCTGGGGAGGGATATTATTGTGTCAGGAGGGAACTATCAGAGGAGAACACAGGATTAGTCTGCTACAGGGATGTTCACTTTACCTTGAGCTGCGTGGCATCAGAACACGGTCGTCCTAACAAAGGGAATAGAAGCAGACATTACTATGTTTATTCAGGGTAATTTGGCATAAGCAGCTGAGTCGGTGTTTTGTCAGAATGACTAGTTTGAAACACCTGACTGAACACTCCTGCTATGAATATCCATCATGCTTAAATGTGTCTGGAAAGGATTCCTGGTGTTACAAGATAATTTGGAGGAAACCCTCCAAGAAGTGTATCCTTCAAGGCTCCGTCATTGTTTTTTCCTTCTTCGCGGCACCGAGTTGCCGTACAGTATGGCTGAAGACAGGATGAGCATGTTGATTAGAATTGACAGAAATGTAGGGCTGGTGGGATGTTGGAGGTCAGATGAGATCATTTGAGCATGCAGTGAATGATTAACAATCCCGCTTCCATCAGTAACGACTGTCAAAGTGCCCTTGAGCAAGTTAGCAAACTTTCGCTGCAGCGATGTTGACCTTACATCACACTGATTGGGCAACTACCCAAAAATACAGGCATGAGGCTGCAGCTACAGCCCGTTTGCTTAGTTAGTAAGATGGATGGTATTTACTAAATGTGTCCTCTTCTCTATGTGAGTGGTTGTGTATCGTCCACCACTTCCAATACAAAGCGGGTCAGTCAGTTTTGGTTGCTGACATATGTTTAAGATCACTTGAATTCTTCTTACCTAGAAAAAATTCTGGTTAAAATGCATTTTTTCTATTTTATCTAAAGCTGCATGCTGCCCCAAAGGGAATATTAGGGTTGTCCGGCATCCCAACAGAAAAAAATGTTATTTAGTGATTTACTTTACTTACTTGTCCCAAATAAGGGAAAATTGTCCTACCTAGCAACAGTAACTAAGGAATAGGCAATAATGAGTCTTGTCTGTCAGGAAAAGAGAGAGAAAGAGAGAGAAGTGGGACATTTGTTTAGGTCCTTGATGTGGATAGACAACAAACATCAGGCATTCACATAGGAGACCACTATGTGCTCTTATCTATAGGTAGTAATGTTGGTTTCTATTCAGCATGATCAAGCTGGCCTATAACCAGGTAGTTTAGATTTCAACCTTAACTCATTGTGGTTATTTCAACCAAACTACAACTGCTCCTAACCAAATTGCTTTGGTGCCTAAACTTGAGTAAACCTCGGTGGAGCAGTGTCAGATCAGCAAAGAGAGGTTCAGAAGACTCTAAAACCGAGGTTTCAATTATAGCAATGCCGTTGATGTAACACAGGCATTGAGCATTCAAAGTTCTTGCTTCCTATTTATAGTAAACAATGGGAACCCTACACCAATCCATAAAAAACAGGCAAGAAAACACCCCTTAAATAACGCATATTACCTTTTTTTCTGCCTGTTTTTTTCTTGCCTGTGCAACAATGATGGTGTAGCTAAATACATACAAGTACAACCTAGGCTTAACTTATTTGGGCCATTCTTGTAGAAAATGACAAATTTGATTGTTTAATATTAAAAATGTGCTGCGCAGCGCAGCACGACTTGGGTTTGACGGGATCCGTTCTGCTGGTTAGATCGTGAAGCCCAGAAATGTGATGCAAGTTAAAAATATCCATTAAAGGAAGCTGTAGCTGATTGTGTCAGAAGAATGTCTGTTTCACCTTGTAGTCCTTCAAGTGATGTACAGCATCAACAAGAAAATCAATACTACTATACAATGTATTCATGGCTGTTAAAATATGAGCAAGAGCTCAGGGAGAGGGAAAAAAAAAAAGTTTAGGAGGCAAAAAAGCAAATCCAGTCAGAGTAAAATACAGGACAGGTTGACTGAAGTTTGATCCCTATCTTTCACCGGGACTGGTCCAGCGCTGTGGACAAACCAATCATCATCCTCAGATGGCACAGACAAGCATCTGGATGGCTGCTGCCGCTGAAGGAGGCGGGCTGACCAGCTTGTAATGTTATCCAGATGTTATCTGGATAAGCTAAGCCTGATGTATTCAAGATGACAGGCTGACCCCTGGTTCCTCTCAGTGCAAATCACCAGAGATTTACAGTTTTCTCCAGACTGAATATTATACTCGGGGCCCTTTTAACTGGAGAATAATGCTGGAGCACAGTGTGGGAACGGGAGACCTTTGTGTGAGTTTGTAGGCTCTGAGGAGGGGAAAATGTGTGTGTATTCATGCATGAATGTGTGTATCATACGCATTTTCGTTGTGAGCTGTAAACAGGGCAACAAAGCCTGCCCATATTAGAATGTATCGTCCTGCCCATCTTTCTCTCTCTTTATCTGTCGTCTTGTGCTTTCTCTCTAAAGCAGTTGAATAAACTTGTTTTTTAAAGCTGCGTTATTAATAGCGTCTATAAAAACTAGATTTACTGCATAATTAATCACTCAAAGTCAAACTGCAGGTGATTAATTGAGCAGAAAACATGGCGCTTTATGGACGCTGTTTGCTTTACCTTGATAAGAGCTGCAGAATTGAACAATGCATTGTTCTCTCATCAAATTTTAAATGAATCTAACCGAATGTGTGGTCTGTGCTGTTGTGTCCGCAGTTGTGTGTCATACTGGAGCCGATGCAGGAGCTCATGTCACGGCACAAGACCTACAACCTCAGCCCCCGCGACTGTCTCAAGACATGCCTATTCCAAAAATGGCAGAGAATGGTAGCCCCACCAGGTAATCACATACCACATATTGCTGAAGCACATTGATTTACTCCTCGAAAGCCTGGTTGGAAGCGAGCAGGTCTGGATGGCTAATTTTTTTTTTCAGTAAAGCACAGATGAATATGGAACTTGGATTATGTGCAAAGAGGTGTTTTGGGTTTTATTCAGCAAAGATTTTTTTTTATGCAAATCTATGTACAGCTGCTTTGCTGAACAATGAAGAGCACTTGTCCAAAACAGTGTCAAATCCAAAATGGATAAATGGCAACAGAGGATCTTTTTAAATTGTATAAAATGTTGTGAATACAATGTTAAATGTCCACTACGGAGGTTTTAAGTGACGTCTGTGTGAATATTTTTTTCAGACCATGTTTTTATTGACAGGTCACGTCAGGTTTATTTGTAAAGCCCAATATCACAAATCACAAATTTGCCTCAAGGGGATTTACAGTTTGCACAGCAAAACCACATCCTACAACCAGCCCATTGAATCAAATATAAAAAAGGCTTTAACAGAGGGGGGAAATGGAAGAAACCTCATGAAAAGCAACAGAGGGGGGATCCGTCTCCCAGGATGGACAGACGTGCAATAGATGTTGTGTGTGCTGAATAGAGCACAAATTGGAGTATGCAGCATTGAACAGGATAACAAATATCTCCATCGATATGGAGACCTGGCAGCAGGACAGAATAGACACAGGGGAGACTCACATCACACCGTCCACATACATGGGAGAGGAGACAAGAAAATATATTTTGCACACAGGAGAGAGATAAAAGTAAAGACATCATTCAGAGAGAGACACGAGGTGAGGCCAAACTCCTGCAGGACGTGGGAACCACATCCAAAAAAATGGCAGACGAGCAGTTCCAGAATGGGTGCTGGTCCAGCAAGAGGAGAATGAGACACAGGGGGGACAGGAGGGAGAGAAAAGAGGGGGGGGGGGGCACAGCTTTTGGATCAAACAAACAGAATGTAGAAGAAGTAATAGTTATCAGAACAGTTGCAGTAGTCAATAATCCCGTCGGCAGGGCAGCACTTAGTAAATTTAGAGCCAGAAACTGACCCACCGTGCAGCACAAGGGCATGAAGAAATCAATTAAAGGCAAGTAATCACAGGTGAAGCAAAAATGTATTCTTTTTCTTTTTCCAAAATATGCCCCTATATGTCTTAATATGCCAGGTATGTTAAATTAATCAGACTTCACAGGGCAGCCTCTCGAATCTGAGCCGTGCCAATCTTAACGGGCCTCTCAGCGTTCTACAGTATGATTGATGTTTTAGGGCTGGCTTCTGAAACCTACCAGGCTTAAATTGGCTGTGCTGTCTTAGTAAGCCGGGGAGAAGGAAGCCGGGTATTTTTTTGGACACATTGTAGTGGCTCAAATTACAGCGATGCCATACGAGGCGTGACGAGATGTCTTAAAAAAAAAAAAAAAACAACACCAGTCAAAAAGCCTCTGACTGAGACCTGTGCAGCTTTAATTAAGATTGTGCGGCGTAATCAAACCAGCAGATCCCTGCTCCCCGGCCGGCCGCTCCCCAGCGCCGACGACGTTCTTCAAACAGAAGAAAAAAACATGGAAAGCATTTTATGAATATAAAGCTGTTGGATAAAAAGGCTGTAATATTGATGGTTCGTTGTGCACAATGGCAATATTGGATGCTTTTTTCCAGGAGGTAGTATTCATTTGTTCGATGTTTTTTTTAATGTAATATGCAACTGTATTGTATTGTTGGTAACACCTTACAATAGCCATCATCTATAAATAGTTAAGAGATAGTTAATTAAGTATTATAAAGTTGCAACTGATGACTATGATATTGTGTTAATTGCTTCATAATTGCTTTGTACATCATCAATTAATATTAGTCATTTATGTTTATATAATGTTAACATTTAGATATGGTTTTATTTATTAAGCAATAGTCAATAGTCATCAAATAATGTGCACTGTATTTATTGATGTACAAAATACAATTAATATTAAGTGTAACTTTACAGTAACATTCAGATAATGTTGATAGTCTTTTTTAATTTAATATAATGAATAATAATGAAATCAACTGCAACTGTATATAATAGCATCCAAGTAATGCTGTTGACAGTTTTATGAACCAATTATTAACCAAAAATGACCATTGGCTTGTAAAGTTTAATAAGCTATCCTAATAAGCATTTATAGATAGTTACCATAAAATGTTACAAGTACAGTGAGTCTGATGTGTTCAAGTCAGTCCGCTTCATTAAAGATTGTTTTTCAGGGTCATTTCATGTCATCTGTTTATATTTTGACATGCAGTTCGCCTGAACTTTTTCAGCAGGAACTGCGGCTGTCCGCACTGGTAGCGTGTTATTCCCCTTTTCCTGCAATTCTTCTGCAGCCTGGAAACTGGTTGGGATTCGGCCAGGAAGGAAGCCACAGGCGCATTTATGCTCTGATAAGTCCTTTTGGTGGAAATGGAAGTGAATTTAGTGCGTCACCGGCACAGCATTGAAGGAAACCAGTCGGATAACAGAAATGATTGTCTCTGACAATAGGCCCGTTTTTCTGCACACACGTCTGTCAAAGTCAGGAGTCAAACGTGGAAAGATACTGATGAAAAATCCGCTTATTGTCTTGCCTCTGATTTATACTTTCAGTTTTGTTTGTATCACGAGTTGCCGGTTGTAGTAACAGCATAAGCAAGTGTCTCCCGATTAGTAGGAACCTTGGAAAATGTATTTCATTTTCAGACATCTGTTTGAAGATCACAGCAGTGTTTTCTTGTCTCTCTTGAGATTAAAAGGAATAATGTTTTCTAACAAATGTTGGCAGAATTTGAAAAATTGTGTGTTCATGAATTATGTATTACATAAATTATTTGGTTAATACTAACACCAAGATCTTCATTTAACCTGTGTCAGTACTTCATATCTTTTCAATAATAATGATTCCACTTGTGGATTAATTGCACCATCAGGAATAATGTATAGCTCACAAATGAAAAAAAGAGATCTTTTATACAAGTTTCCTAATAATGTGAAATATATTTACTTTTTATTTAGTTGGCATTGGATGTTCAAGTATTTCTCTCCCTTCTCTCTATTTAATGCTTTTAAGCAATCCTTTAACCACCTGAGTAAACTATTATTTTGGCTCCGGTTTCAGCTGGACACCCACAGAACTTCAAAACGGAAATATTTCCCACAAATCACAAAAAAGGTATCTTCTCTCTCAAGATTATACATTTTCTATATTCTACACGGAAAGACCAGCTGCTTGATTGAATGCCATGAAAAAAAAAAACTTGTTTTGTGTTTTTATCATAGCCTGCATGTTACCAAATGATACTAATAACAAATAACACATATAGTTTACACGTGCCACTTAAATGCATGATCCTGACCACCGGCTAACATCAAAGCCATGCATCAAATGTGCAACAACGGCTACACAATAAAAGCATATTCAGTAACACAAATGTGCTTTCAGCCTCAGCAGAGCAGTTTTAATCCGGCTGCTGCCATTGAGGAACATCACAATCACTGCAGCGCGAAACCATTAACACATTTACATTACATCCAGCATCAGGGTCCATTGTAGAGCATTTATGCAAATGTTACAGAGGTTCTTTCTTACCAGTGCATGTCTTGGGAGATGTTAACGCTTGTGTGGTTTCACCTCTGAAGAAAACAAGCGCAGATAATTTGTAGTCTGGTGGTTCTTGTCTGTGTAATGTGTGTTTACGTGAGCGCGCTTTGCATGCATGCATGTGTACAAACATTTAGTGCAATTCTGTCTGCACGCCTCTGTGCCTGTGCTATATGACCTCGAACACACACACACACACACACAAACACTCGCACCCGCACAGCACACAGCCCCACACCTTGTCTCCATCTGTATGCGTTATGTTCTTGGCATTGCCTCTGTTTCTCTTTGCTGGTCGTGCCAAAGCTGAGCCTGCCCGACAGACCACCACCAAGAGGAGGAAAAGGAAGAACTCGGCCAGCAGCGCCAACAGCAGCGTGGGCACCACCGCCAGCAAGAAACGCAGCCCGGCTACCAACTTCAGCCTCTCCAGTCAGGTACCTGTAAGCATCAGCTCCACTCGGGTTTGCCTCTTCTTTTATTTGTTTTTTTTTTTCCTCTCCACTTCTGATTTGACGTTCATGTTTGCAGGGCTTACAAACAGGCACGGGGAAAATTCCTAATGGTATTGCCGCTATTAGGTTTAATTTACTGTATTTGCGGGGAACCAGAAAACAAAAACACCATGAGAGGAGGGTAGAAAGGAAACTCAATCCTATGCAGTGAGACAAAGAATCCCTGAGGAAAACACCTCACCCCAAAAGACAAAGAGAAAATACATCAGATATCATAAAGAGTGACACGAACGACACAAAAATCATCAAAGCAGAAAGTAGTGCAAGAACATTTACATTTATGAATAACAAGTAAAGTAAAAAAAAAAAAAAAGAATAGTTCCACTGCTGCTTTGCTGCAGGTAGTGTAGCATCACTTACTGGCGATATAACGATTTCCTTAATTTTCTACCAGTTTCTCTCCAAGTACTTTAGAATATGTATGTTTAAAAAGACCCCATTGACCCCATTGCTCAACCGAGTGTCCATAGCCTCAAGGTTTTAGAAAAAATCTTTGAATCTCAAGCAGCAAACAGGAAAAATGTGGGTGGGGAAAGTGACACTCTGCCCTCTGACCATCGTTGAAAATGCCCATGAGCAAGGCATTGAACTCAAAACTGCCCAGAGGCCCAGTAGCTTGTACTCTGCAGCTCAACAATATGAACAGGAGCTTCTCAGCAGACTTTTCCTAGATAAATAAAAGCTAAGATAAAAAAAAAAAGAGAGAAAGAAATAAACAATGAAATCAAATACTGATAGAACTTAGTGGTTTATATAGACGCACCAACTGCAGCCGCTTTTTGTAACATTTGGTTATTGATTGACAGTGTTTTCTGTTTACCAGAGAAAAAAAGGAAAGTGCAGTGTTTGTCAGAGTGAGTGATCAGTAAACACTCAACTGCTCTTGTAGTGCTGCTTTTTGACCTGTAGGAGAAAATAGATGTGATAAGAAAAATAATTAGCCACTGTTATAGAAAAAAAGCATAATTGATTCATCTTTAAAGTAATTATTTTTGTAAGTAGACCAAACAATACAGTGTTCGCATTCCAAAATTGTGAAGATGTGTTGTTCTTTTTTGTCTTCCTTGAAAATGGAAAATTCTAAATGTTCATAGTAATCAGTGACAAAACAAAACAAGTAATTGAAAAAAAGGTTAATGAATAGTATTGATCAATATCCATATTATAGAATATCACCAAAACCACCTGAATTAATATTTTTGATAAAGAATATGAGTCTTGCAAAAAGAACTGACATGTTATTATTTAAAAATAAACTTTGTTATTAACTTCAGAGTAGATGTAAAAATGATTATGACACTAAATCTGCTCAAAACACACACATATAATAACAATTTCTAAATCTCTAATCAAGAATTCAATATAAAGGCATTTGCCAAAACTCTACAATGATTATATTTGACGGGCCAGTATAATGTGTACATTCCTGGCATCTACAACACAGATATTTCTGTTAATGTTGTGCCATGTCAACTGTAAATTTCACTTAACAATTTATTACCAAAGAAACCCCACATTAAACAAACACCCGATAGCTGTACCAATCACTGACAGAGGAGAAACCCATAAATCTCGTCGTATGACTTTGCACACTTGGCGTTTCAGGGCTCGAACGCATGCTTTTTGCTACATGTCTCCATTACAGGCTACTTGACACAGTTCGAGGTTAAACAGCCTCTTAAACAGCTGAGTATTACACCACATGCCTGGCTCTCCCCTTGAGGATGCTGCTGTGAGTGCTGTATTGTCTGCAGAGACTCTACCTATTACACGCACTCCTCATTAGAAACATACTGTTTTATATTTACACTGCTGCATCTAATTTACTATTCTGCACTCATGCTGGTGCAGCACTCCTGTGTTTGTTGAGCACAGGTCATTCCAGTACAGCTGAAAGTGTGCGGATACCAAACACCACTACTGACATGGTCAGATTTAGCCCGTTGAATGCGTGTTCACCTGATTTAAGGCTGTGGATGACATTTTATACACACAGTAGGCCAAATATAGGTACATTGTACAACTTCTGTGAACTTTATAAATCCCTTTTGGTTCAATAATTTTAACACTGGGTTGAATTTTTTACATCAGATAGAGGGGGTTCAGGCTAAAAACTTCACTTTGGTGGCTTCTAAATAAGAAATACATTCTCTCTCTCACCTAGAGTCACACACACACACACACACACATACCATACTGTCCTTCGATTTTGTGGACCACGGTTAGCTGTCTCATCATATTTTGAGATTTGTTGCCCTCACTGTCTTCTCCCTCTCACACATACATATAATATACATCACAGACTCACACACACACACACACACACACACACACACACAGCATGCACAATTGTTTTCTCTAGAAGGCAGTGTGGCTCTGTGCCAGCTCTCATTATCACCGATATCTGTATACACCCTCCACCCCCAGCCCCTTCCTTCTTCACATACACACACTGTACTCCATCAATACCCCTCTCCCACCCACCCACACACACACGCGCACACACACACACACACACACCAGCCGCCTCACTCATGCCGTGCATTCACACGCCTCTTAAAGACTGGCAGCATGGCTGGTAACATGCTGGTTACATATGTTGCGCGCCTGCTGTCTTTGTCTGAGAAGTTGTTCGTTTGTGGCTGAGCATAAGCGTACGTGAGCCCAATGACAATAAGGAGTGGACCCTCACGAGGGGAAGGGGGTGGGGGGGGTTACCAGTCACTGGAGGAGAGGAGGTGTGGGGGGGGGGAGAAAGGTGGGGAGGGTGGGGGTGAAGGCGGGGAATGGTGGGGGTGGGGGGGTTAGAGCGCTTATAGGATGAGCAACACTGACCTCTAGTGGGATGAATTTAGAGTTGAAACTGTGCTGATTCTCTCATTCAGTAGCAGCTTGTAGCTCCTGTTCCTCTCTGTTCTGTGGATTTTCAGATACATCATTGTGAATTAAACCCTTAATTTACTGTACAGATAGAGGCCCTTGGTCTGAAAATATTACAAAAGAATAGCTTTTTTTACACCATTCTATCATGGAGCTCTATAGAACTATCTTAATTCTTCATGAAACAATTTGTTTCATGCCTTTCAATTTCAGAACATGGTCCAAGTTGTTAACTGAGCATTCTTTAGTCTTTTTTTCAAATTTGAGGGCTTTGATAATTAAGTTGAGATTCTGCATTTGTTGCATTCACTGTGAACAAGTCTCATGAAAAGACTGAAACCAACAATGAGTGACATGCTGCGTCAATTCCATCGCGCTGTTTAGTTCCAGTCAATCTCATATTAGGCATTCTGCTGGAAATACTCACGAAAGCTCCAAACGGGTGTTGCAGTAATCTGTATTCCACCACAAATGCCCTAATGATCACTCCTGTCTGACTGACATTTGCTTACAATTACAATGCTTGTTTCTTTCCGTAAATTACTAAGTATTTTTTTATAAAAAAAAAAGAAAAAGAAAGTCTATATTAGTGGCATATTTTAAAGATTTACTGAGCTCTGGAAGTAGGCAGGGGGTTAAAAAGTGAGATGTTGTGTTAGTTTTCTTTTTTCTTGGGAATTGATGGTACAACGTTAATGTTCAACTTTCCTTGAGAGGGGCTGCTGGGAAGGTCAGAGCAATAAACTCACCAAAAAAACATCTTCTTTAGATTCCCCACTTGTTGTGTTGGAGGCCCGAGGACGAAAAAATATCCTACTGGCTGCTAAGCTGTGTATAAATATGCTAATGACAGCACTCAATGAATGGAGGGTAGCCTCGCCGGTTAGCTAGCACCAAGGCTAACTCTTAACGAGATGAGTAGACGAGTAGACAGTATTAATTAGCTCACAATTAGCGCTCCCCAGTCTCAGTCTAGCCACCAGCTGTTATCGTGGGAGGGAATTTTCTTTTTTTTTTTTTTCTTTTGGCCCAAAATTGGCCAGAGGTAGGTTGACAGGCCTTCTCACAGGAACAGATGGTGAATGCAAGGCTTGTTGGCAATCAGCACGTTTTTAGCTAATGACTTAATTAGCTATGCAAATTGACAAATCAGTGTGGATATTGTCATTTAGTTGAAAAGCTCACCTAAATTAATTAGCCCGATTAAGGCATAGTGGGGTGTAAAAGTGGTCGCTAGGGGGGTTTTTTGGGATGGCTTGGATAAATAAACAGCTTCTTCCCATTGTTGCTGCTCACCAAAGACGTGTGTGCGTGCGTGTGTGTGTGTGTGTGCGTGCGTGTGTGTGTGTGTCCTGGGGGAGGGAATTCTTGTTTTGTGCATATGTTTACATCAATGCTGGATGTGTTATGTACAGTATGTTCTGTGCATGTGTGTTTATCTACACAGGATGTGTATGTCTGCTTAGGCTGTTACATGTGGTTGTGTGTGTGTGTGTGTGTGTGTGTGTGTGTGTGTGTGTGTGTGTGTGTGTGTGTGTGTGTGTGTGTGTGTGTGTGTGTGTCTTATGTGGACAGTACACAGGGTTAAGTGCCCGTGTGTGTTCCCTGTTTGTGCGTGATTGCATGTTAAGGTGTGATTGAACAGTAAGCTTGTCTGGGTTGATGTGCCCGTGCTTGTTTGTGCCTGGTTTGTGTGTGTGTGTGTGTGTGTGTTTGTGCGTTGCGGAGGACATGGCTGAGGAGAGCAACATCTCCCGAGCCGGCCAGCGTTGACACACATGGCCAGTGAAGCGTGTTCCCCATTTAGCCGTGCAGCTCCTTTCCCGGGTTGCGCTGGGTGGCGCCGGGCTCGCCAGCAGGGGAGACGCTTAGCAAGTCAAAGGATGATGAGATTCCAACACTCATAACGCGCAAAGATTCACCGCTTATTGATCAGTGTTTGAATCCACAAATTACACTCCGGTGAATATTTGTCAACAGAATCAGATCCGCTTCATTTGCCAGGGGGGGCAGAGGAACTTGCTGAACAACAGCAGAACATTCCGGTTGGAGAATTATCAGCATTCCTTCACATCACGGGAGTCACAGATAGTGGTGGATAATTGACAAATCTCTCCCCTTCCCTCCCCTGACCCGCCGTGAGAGGGCCATCTCTGTGAAATCTGTCTTACATGATGAGTATTGATTGGGGGTACAGAGCGCTGGGGGAATCCGCCTCCTCCACGGGAAGGTTTCATTTGCACAGAGTGCTGCGAGAGGGGTCAACTGTACGGATGGGTTCACTGTACACTAGTGTCGCAGCTAAACACACACACACACGCACACACACACACACACACACACTCAAGTTCGCAAGTAGGGGGTCTGTGTTAAAGCAGGAATTTACACACCTCCCACCGTAGGGTTCACCTCATGCAACACAAACACACACACACACGCACAAGTGGATCATCAACTGTTACAACATCAACTGCCGAGTGAAGTTTGTTTTATTGACCTTGTTTTGGTGTTTTTTTTTCTCTTTCTTTTTTTTAAGTAGTTGATTAAATTCAAATTCCTTTGCCCAGGATGCAGATTCGTGAAATGGACGACATGCACATTCGTTAATTCGAAGTACTTCAAATGTTATAAGGTCTTTTTTGGATGGGTTTGTATTCACTTGATATACAGATGGTGCTTTGGTCCGAGAAAAAAGATAAAACAGATATGCATTAATTTCTTCTCTGGTGAGCTCTCACTCAGTTTAGCATATTCATTTTGAATCACCCCCAGGCTGCATATGGATGGACCTGCAAAAACTGAAAATATGTCATGGTTGACTGTGTGGAAAATGATTATATTTGTATACTAGTATGAGACAGCTTAAAATATAACATATAAAACATATAACTGGTAAAATAAAACCAAAAAGAGTTAATAAAGAAGGAAGCAAGAACATTGGGAGAGAATATGAATAATGGATGTTTTTCTTTCTTCATTACCAACAGTATATTTGTATCTATGTATGGATTAATACATAAATAACACAATAAAGTAAGAAATAAAAACAAATACAAACTTTAACATATTTTATATTTAGTTAATAATAATACATTAAAATGTATTTTAGGGCCAAAAACGTCTTACTTTTGCATCAAGTCAATTTTATTTGTATATCATTTCATTTCTTTTAGTTTCTTTTCTTTTCATTTCATTTCTTTTATTTTCTTTTCTTTTCTTTTCTTTTCTATTATATATGAAGACAAATTTCAGATAATACAGAAAAAAACAGGAAACTGGAAAACAGGATGACAAAATTATAAAGGATTTGTAATAAGAATGTGAAAAGAGGATGTCGAGCAACCTCCAGGTGCTGCCAAAAAAAAAAAAACGGAACAGGACCTGAGCTCCATCACCATGGAGACCTGGCAGAAGGACAGACTACACATACACACGGGGGACTCGCATCACACCATTCACATACAAAGAGGAGGGGAGACAAGAAACCGCATGCACGGGGGGGGAGATAAGGACATCATTCTCACAGGAGAGGGAGAGACACGAGGTGAGGCTCTTGCAGGAACCAGATCCAAAACCTGTTGAAATGGCACCGGCAGCTAGGGGGGAGCAGGGCCACGCCGGGGGGGGGGGGCACGGCCCAGCTTTTACATTCAGGAAGAGAAAGGAAGTTGACGTTAATTGACCATGGAGATTCATTTTTGACAGTAGAATTGCATATCTGTAGAAAATGTTGTAAATACACAGTCCCTTCTTGTCATCGCTGACGTGTCTGATATTGCTTATTTTACACTCACTCAAGGGCCTAACTTCCATTTGAACGCACTAAGCAGAGGTTTAGGGGTCCACCAGGAAATTGTGAGCATTAAACACTTCATTTCCTGCCTTCTGTAATTTGCACCTGTTGTGCCTTTTTTCTGCGTCCATTTATGATGGAAATGGAAATTACTTCAATTATAAAGTAGGTGATAGGTGATTATTCAAAATGTAATTGTGATATGATGCAAATTCATTTATAAACTCGACAGACATTGATAGCTCATGCGTGTTTCAGAAATATTTCTGCTTATCTTCAAATCTAATTAAAAACAACACATTTTGGCTCTTTATAGCAAACTAGGAAACAACACTACTAAACAAGTAAACATGAACATTACCTAGCGGCTCACAACGTACTGTTCTGATATTGGACCTTCTAGAGGAGAGGAGGACAGGCCGTAGTTGGATAATTATCTTTACAACAAAAGATTCACTGGTTGTATGAGCTCATGATTCATATTCATATAATGGCAGTAAAGAAAGACTCAATGCTGATGGAAAAAAGCCCCACTAGATGAACTAAAAATGGAGTCAAAAAGCAGAATGCTGCTGCTGTACTTCAGGTCACCACCAACATTCAAACTGCAAGTAGGTCTGCTTCTGTGTGACATTACTAAGAGAAACAAAAGCAGATGCCCAGGAAGAACATGACCTTTTAAAAGTGCTACAACATTTCCCTTTGTTTTACGGTTTGTAAATTCATTGTGTTGTTCCTCTCCCTTTATCGTCCTCTCTCCCTCGCTCTGTCCCCCTCCCCTCTCCTCAGGACGTGATGGTGGTGGGCGAGCCCACCCTGATGGGCGGCGAGTTCGGGGACGAGGACGAGCGGCTGATCACCCGCCTGGAGAACACGCAGTACGACGCCACCAACGGCCTGGACGACGAGGACGACTTCAACAGCTCCCCGGCCCTGGGCAACAACGCCCCGTGGAGCAGCAAACCCGCCAGCAGCCAGGACACCAAGCCCGAGAGCACAGCGCCCCAGCCCTCGCAGTAAAACAAATGAGGAAGAAAACAACACATCTTTGACTCCATATGGACTGGACTTTTTAACCTCTCCCCACTCCACCCCCCGAAGGCAATTCTTCTACGCCTCATAACATTGTACTGAATCAGAACCCCCGTCTGCAAACTAACCCTGCGTCCAGCCAAAAATATGTCTGTCCTGGATATTTTCTTCTCTGAATCGCTGTAACATCGTAGGAGAACACTGAGAACTGGCAGCCTTGCACAGCAATATCCATGTGTCAAAAACAACCAATGCGTACAAAGCAGTATGCAACGATAATGTAAAAATAGCAAGGTGTGGGCATTTTTTTTTTTAGAATACAGTGGAAAATTGGGGATCAAATTCTCCTCCTTGAACCCAGATACAAACCTCTCGTCTGGTGGAATACTACGGCGGTGATTGGTTGACCTGCAGGTCACAAGTCATCATGCTGACAGTAGGCAGCGGGGAGAAAAGAAGAAGAATAAAACAACAAACAAAAAGACAAAAAAGAAAAAAATAGTAAGCTCAACATGAAGAAGGCAAAGTGGTTTTAACAGCCAGCAGAGCCGATGGAAGCGTCTAACCACATTGGAGACAAATGAAACATTGTTTGAGGCAATTGCATTTTTATTTGAAATTCGGTCGTCTGCTGGTTTGTTTCTGCCGTTGCATTTATTTTCCATTTCCAATTAAAAGGAAATAAAAGTTCCCTACCACTATGGACTCCTTTCAATTGAGGGAAAGAATCGTGTCCTATGATCGTTTTTTCCACATTACTGCGGTCGTCACAGATTGTGATTTCATGAAAACCAGTTTGTGTTCGTAGTCTATTGGTATTTTTCTCCTCTCGGAATCCTTTGCAAACACGTCGTAATTTTGCCAATAAGTATGTGAACTTTGCCGACACGCGTTGATGCATCAATGTTAATTTTTTTTGGTTTTCTCCCTCGACAAAAATTGGACTTCTTTCCCTTTAACGACCTACTCCCAAACTGATACTAAAGCCTTTTCCTGCATGATTTTATAGGATTTTTTTATTTTGTTTGATATGTGTACTTTTTAAAAACGCATCAGTCTGATTTTCCTTTTGGGTTCATCAGTTTGGGAACACTGTTACAAGGTTTGTAGCTCTGTAAATAGAGGTGGAATCTATTTTGTCCACTGTAAATCAGCCACTGAAACCAGTTTGGATATGGCAGCTGTTTTGTTTTGTACAGGAGGTTTCCAATTTCTGTTGGGTGGTTTGGATGGATGCTGGTTGGCCTCTTTCGGAAAAACCAAACTCTCTAATGTTCCTCATCCTCTAGCTAGTGCAGAACCAAAGCCACAAAGTTAACAAGCGAGTAAAACTTAGTGACATAAGTGACATACGGAAGATGGAGACAAATTTAACATTTTAAAGACACACAGATTAAATCCCATCCACCCCACAGAAATGGATTGTGATCCCTGTATATTTGTGTTCACAATTGTTCTTTAATCTTTAATTGAATTGATAACTATCCCTGATCTCTTTTGTCAGACTTTTGGTTTGAAAATGGGCAAGAAGACAACGATGGATGTCTTTATACAATTGGATCTTATGGGTATTTATTTGTGCATTTGTAAGGAAGCTAACACATTTCTAAATATGTTTGAGCCTAGTATTATTAGACACCATTTGTACATTATATAGCAGAGGTGTTCAGTGTCATATCTGATGTCTGGTATGTATGCTTTACCATTATGTGTGCCAATAAACCGTGCTTACAAAGGAGTGAAATTTGGTTTGGTAAAATGTATTTTCGGTTTGATGTGAAAAATAATTACACCATGGGGTCTACTTCAGCTTTTTAGTCTTCCTTAACAGATGCTCAGCTGCTCTAACTCCAGAACAGATGACCTGATGTTAAGATTGTTTTCATCCATTTTTGCTGTTTTGCTAATCAATTGATTGAGCGATCTTTTAGGGGTAATTGGTAAAGATATCAGAGAGTTTTGGTATTTAGTGTCACTTACGCTGAGGGAAAACCCCATTCCAAATGTTGAGTCTCTTCCATCTAAAATGACATTTTGAAGGCGATTTTCATCTTGAAAAAAGTCATCTGGAGTAAAGAAGGCAGAATGAGTAGAAAAAACCATGATCATTGTTCATGTGATTGCCTAAGTGCTGGGCTTGGACCATTGTTTGATACATTGAGATATTTTGATATTTATGCTGATACTTTTCACCTCATCAGAATTTAAATTTAATTTAATTATAATTTTTAATACATTTTTATTTCACTATTTATATAATGATTTATATATGAGCATTAGATGTGTGGACATAAGCCTATTTTTTATGTGTGCTCCTTTGGTTTTTACAATTTGCTCCACATTTTTCTGTCCCACCCCTTCATCACTGATAGACAGATAGTTGGTAACACTGGATGTGGTCACACTGTGACTGCTACTGGGTGCATGGTTGCTCCACACTAAACATACAAGGGACTTTTAGGTGAGTTCAAAGTGAGTTCTGCACTTGATCAAGTTTTAGTGTTCACATTAAAGGCCATATGTCCCGGCTCCGTTGGTCCTTTAATGGTCAGAATCTTTTAGGTGAGTTTATGTCTTTTCTGAAAATGAGTTCATGTGTGGGTTTCACCCTAAAACATCCCAGTCATGATCCAGCTGTCAATAAAGTAGCACTATAACAGATTTGGGCTTAAAGGTCCAAAATTATAGAAAGTGAGATTTGAATTGCTTTTTGGATTACAAGATGGTTTTATAGGAATACTGTCCCATTTCTTTCCAGAAAAGTCCAGCCAGTCCCTAGGGCCTTGTTGATAAAAGGCAAAGAAAATTATATAAAATCACATCGAAATATTCTGTGCATCTATAACAAAGTCTAATAGCAGTGATCCAACCTAAACATCATGTTTTGGTGTCAATCGCTCGGTATAACAGCAAGCTTCCATTTTAGAGCTTCCATTTTCTGCTGCCATTAAATGATCATAGTGGGAGACTTATATTGCTTATGAGGCAGAGATAAACCCTCACTAGACCAGAATGCAATGAAGCCAAAGGACAGCATGTGTTTTCAAAGATGAGGCGCAGCCATGATCATAGACATGCCCCAGAATGCAAAGAGTGGATCACTTGTGTACTTATATCTATATGTATGTTCACAGGATTATGCACCTTTTTATAGGTTGTTTTAAAAAGCTAAACATTCTCACAAATGTAGGCAAAATTTCTGGTAATGAAAAAATATTGTGATTTCTTTCTCTGATGTGTATATTATTAGTAACCATTTTCTTCTCTCTAGGACAATTACAGTGCTTATCTGCCAATTAACATTAGGCAACATTATGTTGGATGACAGCATCTGTGAATGGAACTATATATATTGCAATATTTTAGGTCTGTTGTTTTTCTCCTTCTTTAAATGGGATTTTAAACATTAAAAATTAAGGATTAATGTAGTCAGTGCTCTTAATATATAGCCTGGATTTGATTTGTCTGCTTTGTATTCATCACTGTGTTCTTGATTCAAAGCCTAACACATGATGATGTATGGATTCTGGGCTACACTCTGCAAACTTATCCTGAGCCTCGGTAGGAACAGGCCTCAGTACTGTTGTTGGGTAGACTTTAGCTGCAGCACGCTTTGATGGAGCTTTGGCCACACCAAGTGGAATATGTTGGGAACAGCAGCAACAATTCAGTTTTTATTACATATAGTCACGAAACATGCTCCACATAGGACACACGGTGCAAATTATGTCAATATCTTCCCTGACTTGAAATAATATAACATATTATATATTAACAAGAAAAATAAATAGATTTATAGGAATATTTAGATAATTAAACAGGTAGTTAACCACAAATGTATTATTAGCTAGCTATATCACCATATATATATATATATATATATAATTGGAAACATGAAACTACCCGCACAGTTTTTTCTTTTTTTTCTAGTCAATTATAAACATCATTCTGTAAATAGAAAGAATAACAGAATCAGGAATTATTGGAATACTTCAAATTGTGGAATGTCAGTCATTTTCTATAACTGCTTAATCCTCATTAGGGTCACCGGGGTCTGCTGGAGCCAATCCCAGCACATTACAGGTGAGAGTCAGGATACACTCCAGACAGATAGCATCTTAACATGGGGCACACATGTACTATTCACTCACACACTCATGCCTACAGGCAATTTAGAGTCTCCAATCAACCTCAGCATTTTTGGACTGTGGGAAAAAGAATCTGGAGAGATCCCACACATACACAGGGAGAACATTCTAACTCCACACTTAAAGGTCCCAGACCAAGGACTTGAATAGTTCACCTTGGTATTTTTTTCTTTTCAAATATAAAAGATATACATATTTTAGGAATTATATATTTATGAGGGGCGGCACGGTGGAGCAGTGGGTAGTGCTGTTGCCTCACAGCAAGAAGGTCGCAGGTTCAAGACCTCCTTGGGCCTGGGTCTGGGACCTTTCTGTGTGGAGTTTGCATGTTCTCCCCGTGTCTGCGTGGGTTTTCACCGGGTACTCCGGCTTCCTCCCACAGTCCAAAAACATGCTCAGGTTAATTGGCAACTCTAAATTGCCCGTAGGTGTGAGTGTGTGAGTGAATGGTGTGTGTGCCCCACGATTGGCTGGCGACCATCTGGGGTGTATCCCTGCCTCTCGCCGTAACGCGCTGGGATAGGCTCCAGCAGACCCCTGCGACCCTAATGAGGAATAAGCAGGTATAGAAAATGGATGGATGGATATATTTATGAACAAAATAATATATTTAAGCAAATATACATGAATGCAATCTCTTGCACTTCTACAATAAAGTATAAAATAAAAAAGGAAGAAGGAGGATAAAATGTAATTTGAGTCATCAGTTGTTATTATATGTTTTAATATTTACATTTTTAAAATGGTTTGAATCATGAAGGAACAGGGAAAATACTAGTACAGTTTTTGAAAACCCTCTGGACCTATAATAACATCGAAAAACCTCGCTGACTTCGTTATCACGACGTTGTTTATTCTTACCCACAACGCGATGACGTAGCACGCACAGGCCGTCACAGTAAAGATGGCGGACTTGTCGGGAACCGATCTGTCAGAAGAGAAAGAAGCAGAAATTGAACTCAAGAAAAGGCAAAAACGACCATGGGAGGACTTGCACAAGTCGGGCAAAATAGGAATAACTCCGAAACTGCCGGAAACGTTGGGATTTTACGATTTAAGCGCTGTCAGGAGGGAACAACGGGAGCTGTCAGCAGGTAAGCGTCAGGGCTCCCCTAACGTAACAGACGTTACTGACGTTAGCTAACTTCAGGCTAACAAACGTTTGACACTTAAACGGGTCAAATGGGTTCTTTGCGTGTTGTGGCCGTGCAGAGCTGCTGCTGCTGCCGCCGCCATGAGTCCGTTTAATGACGGCAGTAACGTGAAAGCTCGGTGAGTTACAATGAGCTCGGTTGTAACCTTAAAAACTCTCAAAGTGCTGCCTGTTGTTCCAAGTCGGTGCTAGCTGTTGGCTTGATTAACCACACATTCTTCACACTCCAGGGCGGAGCAGAGATCGTATCCACTCGGTGTTTCACACAATTCCGCGAGGCATCAGGTTCTGTTGCCTGACGAAGTTAAAGGTTGATAACTAGTGATCAACTGTGCAGAGAACAACAGCCACGTCCCCATATGGACACTGAGCAGATCTGTTTCCTGGCTGTAACCCCCTCCTGTTTCCACTGAGCCATGACTTACACACACTGACAAACACCTGGACACGCTTTTATTTTTGTTGCCAAATTTGAGCTGGTTCTTTCAGTCAGTGTCAGTGTTGTACATCATATTCCTAAAGTTAACCCCCCACACACACAGACATTTTTTCTGATGCAGCGTACAGTTTATTTAATGCATTACCTTTGAGAATACCACATTTGATATGTATTATCTCCATAGGTGTTTTTTCCATATGGACAGTTGTACGTAGGTGTGTTGAAGCTCCACATGGAAGTTGCTGCAAATGTGCCTTTTCCTCAGTGAGTTTCTTAGATATTGTGAGTGTTTTTAGTAGACTGTGTGACAGTATATACATTTTGGCTGTGCTGTCTTCACATTTTTAGTCAATATGACCTCTGATGAGCTAGTCTCATTGACTAAGATGAAGGGAAAAAAAAACATTCCTTTTGAAAAAAGTGTAATTCTCATTTATTTTAATTTATAAACATATTTTTGTAAGGCTCATATCAACATTCAATAGAATATTTTTAACATAACTGAATACAGACATGCACAAACACTATCAATCCCCAACACAGCCCTCTGTGCCCGTTTCACAGCAAGGAGAACAGCTATAGATCAACTAATGAAGGGATCTCCTAATGTCCCAGTATGTCCAGTGTGGCAAAGAAAAGGAAAAAAAAAGTGCCGAAAAATGTTATTTGGGCAGCTGGCTGTTGAGGAGTTGTTTGCTTGTTTAAAATATCTGTGGGTAGTGGCAGGCTTGGAGATATCTATCTTTTTATACCTTCAGACCTCCATGGCATTTCACCAAAGTAAACAGAGTATGATGGTCCTTCTCGTTGTAGCATGTATGACATTGTTTACCCTACTGTTGAATGTGCAATTAGCCCACTTGCTGGGTTTAAATACGTGTGAGCCATAGAATAATACAAAACTATAGTATTATAAGGACCCTTCTTCCATAAAGTCTTGTTGCAGTATAAGGCATGATTCATATAATATATTACATAATACATAACTTTCACTTCTTGATGTTGTGTTGGATTGCACTCACATTAGGAGTATGAAGAGGAGTTTCTGCGTCCCTGTCAACATGTGATAGAGCATTTAGCATAGCCTGTAAACAATTTTTCAATTCCGCATGTTTAGTAAGCTATCAAACAGAAGTGGGCAGATAATATTAAACTGTTTCTAATCCTATTTGGGTCACAGAAATTGATCCTCCTCTTAACACCATTGTGTGGCACCCATAAACATAATTAACAGGCCTGACACCACCTTTGTGTATTTATCAAGTAAAGGGTACATCTACTGTTAGGAAAACACTTAATCAAACATAGAACATAAAAACTGTTTTTAGTTGAACTGCTGACATTATACTGCTAGGTCATGAAGTATATAATGAATATCTCATGTCCTCTGTTTGACAGCTACTCAGTTTGAAGTCAGTTCCAAGACGGCATGGAAGCCTTCTGGTAACAGAGGCAGTAACTTGGCTGCATTAAGGAAGGAAAACCTGTATTTGTTCTGTTGGTTTTTCTTTGAGCTTATTTATCTGAAGTCTGTTTATTAAAATAATAAATAAAGAATTTCCAAGTTTAACCTAATGTATCATAATTCATTCATTTTTTTGAGTTTCTGAATTATTTAATTTGCAATTAAATTTTAATTTCAAAAAGACAAATAGAGCTTTTTCCAGAAATCAATTCTTCTTTGCAGTGGTTGTCAGTGGCAGCTTTAGAACAAAGAAGAATAGATTTATGGGAAAAGGGACAGATGAATAAAAGTTTTCCAACATGTGCCTGACACAAGTCTCTTGCTGTCTATGGTTATTGGCTCCTTGTGCAGTAAAAATATGTTGCATGTCAAACATATGTGGTTGGTGTATAGATTCCTGTACTTGCTGCTATGCAGCATTTTAGAATGTTTTGGAGGCATGTTTTACTGAAGTATCAGTATCAAAATACCTCTAAACATTGACATATACATTGTGTCTGTTCTACAGCAGTTTTATCATATTTGGCCAATGTAAATTGGCAAAGACATGGAGTAGAAAAGTCTATGCCAAACATTTTTTGCCTGTCCAGCTTGTATGAACAAAGATGTAAAACAACTCACTATTGCTCTGACTCAAATTTTGAGGTAAGAATATTATCCTCCAGTTTACCACCATACAGAGAAGTTTCTTCCGCTTTCATTCTGCGGTGTGAATCCCCAAAAGGTTGCTGCTCTCATTGTGTTGATAGTCATTGTTGTAATTGTTTCAGACAATGGCTCTGTTTAAACACTGTTGCTCTAATGTTGTTCCAGATCCGTCGTTGACACGCTTCATATGCACGGAGCTCACCAGAGGCTACTTCCTGGAGCACAATGAGGCAAAGTACACTGAGCGCCGAGAGAAAGTTTACACATGCATGCGTATTCCCAAGGAGCTGGAGAAGGTACTGCATGATACGAAAACCCCAACACAGCTGCCCCTTAACCTTCAGAAATCTCTGACCTGTTGTTACCTCATTCACACACACACACACACACACAAAGCTAATATGATCAACAAATAAATATCCCATTGCTGTTTTGAATTTGATTGATTAACTTGATTGTTTGGCTTTGTATTTGTCATTTTTGTACCATTGTTTTCACTTAATGATAAATATTTTTAAAATAGTGTTAGGATTAATTAGAAGTAACCAACTATACAGACACACATTTTGTATACTAATAGCATGTGTGTAAAGCAATATAGTATAGCATTTATTTAGCTGTGTTGGGCTGGCTTAAGTATATATTTTTTCTATTCATCAGCTACCAGACGGCGGTGTAGGGTGCCTCTGTCAGATCAGAGTTTACGCTGCCTTTTTGTAGGAGTCAGTGATTCACAATTACCTCTTGTTAACTAGCATATCTTCTTTCTATAAACCACCATGTTTTCATCCTACCCTGTTATAAATACACAAGTCTGAGTTACTCTGGTGCATGAAAGTGCACAAATCTTCCATTTAGGTTTTCCCCTATGTTTACATAGTGTAATGGTGGTAGAGATCTTAATTTGTGGTTTTCAGAGTTGTGTAGAGTCTCTATCTCAGTATAAATGGATACTATCAGGTCCCAGCAGCTCTTACAGGCCTGGGTTTTCCTCTTCAGCTTGGGGGCAAGAGAGGAATGTGTGTAAACACGAGGGAACTCAGTGACTTGACTATATTACGCAGCCTAACCAACTTCATGGGTACCTGACAAGGCCCCAAGAAAAGCAGCATTGCATCTACCAATGAGAACCCATGTTGAAACAAACCCTCCCACCAGCTTCCACCAATGCTTCCCTTAGCACTCTCAGGTTTTCAGTTAAGAGACAGTGTCACACAACTTCAGATGTACTATATATGATGCAATGCATTTCCTTCTAAAATGACACGGAATGGCTTTTCACATATGGGGAGCTTTAAAGGTATGTGCCTGCTGCATAACTGGCGTCAAGCCTCAACCTTTTTGTGGTTATTAGAGTACCTTTTACCTTTCCTTCAGATGCAGAGGACACTCAAAAATGTTAGAAGACATTTGTTCACCTAGAAGTCTTTGTTAGGTTCGAAGGGTTTATAGTGTTTCTCTCCAGTTGATTTTTTAGTATGCATGTCTACTGAATGTGTTTTTATTATCATTTTGGAATATTGTGTAGCTTACTGAATATTGTTCATATTGCAATTGTTTGACTAAGAGGTGTTGGTGTGTAACTTTACAGCTGATGACATTCGGCTTCTTCTTGTGCGTGGACGCCTTCTTGTATGTCTTCACTCTGCTGCCCCTCAGAGTGCTGCTGGCCCTGCTCCGCCTCCTCACCCTGCCATGTTGTGGATTCAGGTCAGAGCCTACTCACGCAGGTTCTCTAGCACTCCCACACACTCATTAGAGGAAAAAGCATAAAATTATCTCTGCATAAAAACCTCAGTATGAAATATATATATATATATATATATATATATATATATATATATATATATATATATATATATATATGATACATATAGCAGTGCATAGTCTTCAGGTATGAGTATATTATATGGCTGCCTGTGACAGCAAAGCAGGTAGAGTGTATTAAACAATACAGAAGAGGAATAGAGTGCAAGTTATTTTATGCCTCATCAAGTATGCCCTGGTTGCATTACATCCATGTGTGGTCCAAAGATATAAATGTAATTGTCCCACTGGACAGATTTTTTAAAATTTGATACAAGTATAGATGACTAAAAGAAAAGTGTTAGCCTTAATCATCATGTGTGTTTTAACATGTAGCTCAAAGTTACACGTCTGCATTATATGATTGAAGAGAAATTAGATGCCCACATAAATGTGACCATACATATGATTCTGGACTATAAAACTTTTGTTCAGATTGTTCTGGTTTGGTACATGAGCATGATTTGTCTAAAAGAAATGCAACAAGGCTGTCTTCCTTTTAGATGTTGTTTGACTTACTGGATATTAAAACATTATTATAGAGCTAAAGCTGCATGAAAAGATCTTGTAAAAAGTGTTTTCTACTTTCTCCTTTACGACATGTTCACTCACATAATTTTTGTTTTTATCTCTAAAAGAAAAAAGCTAGAGCTTGTATGATCTCTTAATAATTGTATATCAGATATTGTATCATAGTTTGATTTATTAGTTGTTCATCTCCTACTAGATGATTTTGCTCTCTTGCTATGTACATAAAAAAACATATATCAGGTGTTTAAACAGTTATATATACATTAGCTCTGCAAAGTGTTATAATATATATTTTTATTTTCTATGACACTACACTATGTCGTGAAAAATATATAGTCTTCTATCATACAGCGATAAACCTGATCTCTGAGAATTATTTTGAAAATGAATAGTAGTGCAGTAAGCATACAGCTTCAGGATTTAATCAACCCCTGCCCTCATGCCCACCTCACCTTCTCTCTGATTCTGCCCTTGCCTTCCTCCCCCTGCAGGGCACGCACATGCCCCTACTGCAGAAGAAGCAGGTACGCTCCCACCAAGTGATCGGGGCTGCATTCATGCTGTCACTGTCCTGAACTTGCCTCAACACTCATTCACCTGTTGCTCTTCATCTCCATTGTGTCTGTTAATATGTACAGCTTGGCACCGCACGTCACGTTGTTCCATTCTTCAAGCCAGAGCAGCCATGTTGGTGCCTCATAAGTCTGGATTTTTTTCCTTCTTTTTTTCCCCATTTTAAACCGATCCATGAAAGGTTTGCTGAGCATGCATGCTCATTTCCATCCCCATGTTGCTTGTTAGTGACACAACTGCACATGCTTAAATTGGAGGGCAATGACACCAATCTATTGGTCACTGAGCAGTTCTCCTGGTGCACTTTGGGGCTCACCTGCCATGATTTACCAGAAGTGTGAAGGAGGGAAGACTGGTTATTTAACTTCCCTGTACAAATATCCCCAGATGCCCCATAGCAGCAAAATAGCTATTTTCTACTTCTATAATAGGGTCTTTTGTCTGAAAATTGCATAATTTGTGTAATATGATGTGACTGACATATAGAAATGGCCCAGGTGTGTCATAGATATAGTGCTTGTAGAATGCAGATATTGAGCACTGCTGCTTTGCCTGTACTAAATGATCAGCTGGCTGCAGCAGCTTTGCATTTTGGGAGGAGGTTGCTCTGCTTTTGCACCTTAACAGCCGGAATACTAGAGTAGATATTGGGGTTGGCTTTTTGTGTATTAGTATAATAGTGGTGATTAGAGAGAAATCAATGAATCAATTATTTATGAGTAGATTCACAGATTGATTTATTTTATTACTTAATTGATATTATTTTATTACTGGGCACCAGGAATACGTGATTGGCACTAAACTCTATTACCTTTGGTTACACCTTCTTTGACCTAGAAAACCTTTATCTATTTTTTTACTGATAGTTGCTATTTTACCTTTGATGGACAACAAAAATTTTTGAACCTTGTAAAACATATGAAGTGGATTATAGGATTGACTTGACCACTGGATGGAGCCATAGCATCAGGAAAGTTAACCAAAGGAAGTAGGGACATCCTTGTAAATGTCATCCTTTTTGACTGTTTTCATTAGTATAGATATGATAAAAGAAGAAAATAATAGGTTAATGATGTTAACCTTATTATCAGAGGTACAGAAAAATAAAGAGTACATTCACTGTATTCCAAGTAAACTCCAACCATTCTTTTCTTCCATTCATACTGTAAAATAAAGCAATCACTGCTTTCACGCTTCAGACAAAAAGGCCCAATAGTAATTCATTCTTGCTTTCTTCACAGCTCTGTGCTCAGCTGCTCGCAGATTCAGAAAACACTTGATTAAGCTCATTCACACCTCCAACACCAGCCTTTTTTCCCCTCTCACCTTGGAGTCGGTTTCTAAATTACTTCAGATATGAAATACATGCTCCTTCCTTATATTTGATCTATTCCATTCTTGTTTAATTTAATTTGTTTTAGTATGAGGTGAGGGACAGCCCCGCTCTTGTGATGGAAGGTTAATAAACCCTCAAGTTGATCAAGGTAATGGTGGCTGTTTAGAAGTCATTGTTGTCCTGCTGTGTCTTGTGCACTAGTGAGTTGTTCCTGTGTTAGTCTGTGTGGTCGATAGTGAAACATTTGTCACTATATATGTAGAATAGTGTTGAACTCGTAACATGTCTTGCTTCAGAAGGTGAACATTCATCTTCAGATGGTGGATTTTCCTTTATGAAAATCTAAATACTAGTGAATATTGAATTTGCACCAGGCAGCCTGTGTGGTGAGTAGATGACACATTTTATTGCTGTAGTTTGAGGTGGCTGCAGACCTAAAGAGCAGTCACACAGCTGACATGGAAAATATGGTGGAATTAAGCTTTCTGGCTCCGGTTATCCCTGTCAAAGGAAACACTAAGTAACCGGTCCTATGGATTTGTCAGCTCTCCTCTTAACATGCTCTCGCCAGTGCCAAACTGACAATTTATGAGGTATGTAATTATGAGGCTTTTTGTGTTTCATACACCAGTCATTATCCATAAAAGACAGTTTTGCTGACCTGTATTATTATAACAGCTTAGCTAGTGTGTTTTCTTACACCCAGTTGCTGTTGATGCAGGTGACATGTTTACCAAAAAAGGATATGTTCTTCATACTTCAAATGTTTGTTAGATAAGAATTTAATCATACTGTATACGAGCAGATTTGATAAGGCAACACATTATTTGCCAAAACCTTGTGTGAATTAGGTTACTTTTAGTAATAAGCAGATATTAGCTTCACTGTTTCATCTTGTGTTTTGTGTTGTCAGTAAGTGTTGCCTGCCCCTTTCCCTTGTGTTGAATATCTCCTTTGAACGGAAATGAGATATTTATCCCTATATTAGAGATCTTCATGGGTAGCCTTCGTCAATATTGTGTACCTTTTTTTATGAAAATGCAGACAGCTCCCTCCTCACTCAGCTTTTCATGCTGTATGTCAGTAGATCTGACTATCAATGACGTTAAATGGAGAAATGGCCAGTCAAAGCTATAAATGCACGTATGCATTCATATCCATATAGAGCTCACTAAAATGTGTGTTTGTAAACATTCATTATATCTGTGTACAGTTCATGGAGGCAATATGCTGATGGGTTATGTTGTGTGCATGACACACACATAGGGTATTCTGCACTGTGCATCTCAGCATGCAACTTTGCATTCTACACATCAAAGTTATGAAAAGTTGTATATCTATGTCTAAATCATCATAAATCTAATCTATAAAATAATGGTGTGTGTGTGTGTGTGTGTGTGTGTGTGTGTGTGTGTGTGTGTGTGTGTGTGTGTGTGTGTGTGTGTGTGTGTGTGTGTGTGTGTGTGTGTGTGTGTGTGTGTGTGTGTGTGTGTGTGTGTGTGTGTGTGTGTGTGTGTGTGTGTGTGTGTGTGTGTGTTGTTAGTGGGTCCCGACTGCTGCAGCCAGCACAGGTGTGTGACGTGCTGAAGGGCCTGATCCTGGTGCTGTGCTTCTCCATGATGCATTACGTCGATTATTCCATGATGTACCATCTGATCAGAGGACAGTCTGTCATCAAACTCTACATCATCTACAACATGTTGGAGGTACATCATATTTTATACTACTATACAAATGTATGTAGGAGGTGATTTAGAAACCGGTTTGCTAGGTAGTTGATGGACTTCTCCTCAACACCCATTATTTTAAAAGCCTCAGAAAAAGACAATTGAAGGAAAGTCTTTGTGTAAAACATGTTTAGGTGCTATAAATGTCATGCTGCGCATTTGATGCATTTGGGGACCATTTCTATCAGTGATGTTATGATATGTGTTATGTGAGTAGTTAATGTAAATGACAGGTGATAGAAATGGCATCTAACAGTGAAATGCTAAGAATATATATAATGTTTCTGCTGTTATGTTAAAATAAAGCAAAACAACGTTACACAATTGAAATGGATTCTTTAAGCTGACTGACAATAAATAAACTATCTGCCAGTATGTAAGAAGCAGATGAAAGAAAAAAAAAATAACTATACAGTACATATGTTTGACAAACATGTCAACCTATTAAGTTACAATGTTGTCCTTCTATAAGGTGGCAGATCGCCTCTTCTCCTCCTTTGGTCAAGACATCCTGGATGCTCTCTACTGGACGGCTACAGAACCCAAAGAACGAAAACGAGACAGTATAGGAGTCATCCCTCACTTCCTCATGGCTGTCTTTTATGTCTGTATCCTTCTTGATCAAATCCAGAGCAGCAATATGGGTCTTTTAAGTCTTTTTGGGATTGGTGTCTCTTTCCTCTGTGTCTAACTTTCCAACGGTGTAAAGTCTGATGTAATGCTCATAGACTAGACATAGCTCATGAGTCCTTTTCATAGGTATTTCCGAAAATAGTGTTATAATATGTAAAATGACTGTGATGTGATGGGCAGAAGTCTGTTTCTTCTGTCTTAATTATTGAGCTACATTGCTTTTAAATTTAGTGTTTTACAGACAGATCTTCAGTGCTAAATCTCGTTTCAAATCCTTTTTTTTTCCTGAGTAAATGTTCAACAGTCCTCCATGCCATCCTCATCATGGTTCAAGCCTCCACCCTCAATGTCGCCTTCAACTCACACAACAAGTCTTTGCTCACCATTATGATGTCCAACAATGTTAGTGACACACAGACAGATGTATCCAAACCGACTAAAACATGTACACAACTATCTGTAGACAAAAGAAGCCTGATGTGATTGTTCAAGCAGCCCCACACACACAAAATACACATGCCCACAAACTGCATTTTAATGGAATGATTTGTGTTCAGATATGTTTCCTAGAAAGCGACGCATCTGTGATTAAAATATTGTAGTTGTAGCTGCAACATGACAGTTTTTCTTTTTGTGTATCATTTTTTTTTTATTATCAGAATATGTTTTCTTTACTACTAACTGGATTTATTTCTCTTTTTTCTGTTTTCTCAAATAGTTTGTGGAGATAAAGGGAAGTGTCTTCAAGAAATTTGAGAAGAACAACTTATTCCAAATGTCCAACAGTGGTAAGATATGCATTTTCTTATCCAAAATCATGTATGTAGTATTTTGTCATTGGTATTGTTTGAAAGGTCACATCTTAAATTGAACAGTCCAATTTCCATATCTGGTAACAACACTGTATTTTACGTTGTTTCACTGTTTATTTGATATTGTAACTCTGCAGAGAATTTATCCTTTAGAGTCTCATAGCCGTTTACCAGAAAACACCCAAAAGACTCCACATATTTATATCATAATTATATTTGCATCATATGCCCTTGAATTTACTGATTAAGTGTAACAACACAGAAAACTATACATCTAAAGATTATTTAGTTTAGTTTAGCATGCAGAGGGTCACTTTTCTTTTCTTTCATATAAAAGCTTTGTGAATCCATCAATATAGTTTTGACAGGAGAATACAAACACTGCAATAGCACAATGTCTTGTGAATATCCCCTTTAATTCCCCCTTTTTATGACTCATTGTGCTCTAATGACAGCAGGAGACAAAAAGCCATAATCAGCTGTCCCCTCACTTTTAACACTTTTAACTCATAACTTGGAAGATTCCGTTTATGGAGTCAGGCTTGGTTCAGACCGGATGATTTCATGCTATACATTTATGATGTTTCCCTTTCCTCTTTAGTTTACACTTATTGGATGTTGAGAGCAATTTACAGTTACTTTCACCTACATTTCCTTGACCAAATGTAGGTCAATAAAACGTTCTCCAGTTGTGTGTCAAGTGATGACGCTTTAGGAGTAACATTTTCTTTCAAGGGTTTAAGGTACTGTAATTGGAAATGTCACTATTTTCGTTCCGGCAGATATAAAAGAGAGGTTCACCAGCTACGTTCTTCTGCTCATCGTTTGTCTCAGGAATATGGAACAGTTCTCATGGAATCCAGGTAAGTGTCTGTTTTCATGAATCCTGCAGTTTAAGAGGAAGCACATCGCCTCAGGTTTCTTCACCAACCTTTTTTAAAAATAAAATAATTCCACCAGTGCAGGGCTCAGTGCTAGTCATTGCGAAGATTCATTCTGAGCAGCAGCTTCTTTTCCTTGACCTATTGCAACATCATGAGGAGTATTCCACTAAAGATAAACAGAATGAGGGAGTAGAACTGGCTGTTTGAGACAACTACTCCTACCACTCGTCATGTCAGACTCGCAGTACATGACAGACATGGCCTGTCAACTGCAATCATAATAATACTATCAGATCCACAGCCTTCTGTTGCCATACAAATCACACAACTTCCTGGTAATTCCTGTTGCTATAATAGTGCTTAAAACATTGTCAAATGATCTTGGTGACTGACTGTAGATGATGCCCCAGGTTTTGTTGTTAAAACTGGTTGGAAACTTTAGTGTTTGAAGAAAACCTGCAGTGCAAAACTAATCCAAAGTTTTTGAGGTTGACCTTTATACTGGGAATAGGGATATGTGGGGGATATACAGGACTTGGTTTACTGCAGAGAAATAGGAGAAAGACTTTTTAAATGTGTTTAAATGACTAGTCAAATAATTTATCAACAAATCATTTATTGAACAATTTTAATATTAAAGGATTTCATTTAGAACGTTGGTTAAGCAAAACAAGCAAGTTATTTAAAGATATTTCTATGGGCTCCAGGGGGTGGAGTTATGATGGATATAGTATACCACTATTTTAAACATTGTTCTGACTGTAATCAGTTGAATACAATCCTATTTTGATTAACAGATTATTTGAAAACAAATTTTCATTAGTTGTATTGGACAAAACCTGTGGTTACAACTTTGCCATAATCCAGGACATTTTCACAGCATAAATGGTAAAACATTTTTATGTACAACACACAAGCTTTCCTGTCATTTTTTTTCCTTCAGAGCACCTGTGGGTGTTGTTCCCTGACGTCTTCATGGTCCTCACCTCTGAAGTTGCTGTCGACATCATTAAGCATGCTTTCATTACCAAGTTCAACGACATCACCGCAGACGTAAGCGCCAAGCCTGATCAACCTTCCTAAAGCAGCCCTAATCAACAGTTAACTGTATGTGCTACATTGCCTTTTTAAATCAGCCTTGTTTGCTTCCAAAATCTGTTCTACTGCTTGTTTTTCCCCAGGTGTACAGTGAATACAGAGCCAGTTTGGCCTTTGATCTTGTCAGCAGTCGGCAGAAAAATGTATGCAACACTTTTCAAACCACTTACATAAAATGCGTTGCGCCTACTCAGATTATTCAATGCAGTTTTCTTGAGTGCTGTAACCTTTGTCTGTCTGTCCCTGTGTAGGCTTGTACAGACTACAGTGACTCAGTGGCTCGGAGGATGGGCTTTATCCCTCTGCCTTTGGCTGTTCTGGTAAGAGAGGCTGCAGCCTGCCACTTTTCAGGCATTGAATATCAGTAAAGACTTTCATTGTCACAAGGAAGCATTACCCACGACTTCTTACAAATCTTTGTTAAAGCTGCTAAAAATGTATTTGACACTATATTATGCTTTTTTATGTTTTAACAGCTAATCCGAGTGGTCATGAGTTCAGTCAAGGTGCAGGGAGCACTATCATACACATGTGTGTTCCTTTTCTATCTTGGGTAAGTCAATCAAAATTATACTGTTTTCTTTAGTGTTATTATAATATGATTTTTTTGAAGATGACTCTTACCACTATCTACAATTGAATGAGCTTTAGCCACACATTATTATATAGTTAAAATAAGGGTCCTATTATAGAAGCCAATGTTTCTATGTTTTAATTCTTTTTTTTCTCAACTTAAATTTTATTTGGTTTTTTCATCAACAATTGCTTTCTTTTCTATTTGACAGCTTTACATCGTTTTTATACATAAAACCTGTTAGTGAGAAAAGTTTTTTATTTGTAAATCCATACAAATTTAGTCCTAAATCAGTGACTATTTTTAGTTTGATTTCCTTGTTTATAGTGTGGCAAATATACACAAGGACTGCTTCGTATATTCCCTGAATCCCAAAATGTCCACCACTGTTAATCCCTAGTGACTAGTGACTCGCCATTAGCTGCTAACATTTTGCTGTAAGCAAGAGAATAATAGTCCCTCGTTTAAAGCTGCCGCTGTGGGGTTCGCGTGTGTGTTACAATCTTGTTCGCCTACTAGTGGTTGGCTGACTGATTTTACATGCAGCAGAGCATGCATTTTAAATGTGAATATTTAATTCATCAATCCTGGAAGCCAAAATCATGATCAAGATTAAAATTCAGTCAATTGTGCAGCCCTGGTATGCACAGATACTCTTACAGAAACAGAGTCTTGTATACAGACATGCACAGCCCACTCTTGCATGCACACTAACACATTCAGGCACGATCATAAACAAGACATTCACAGACATACACTGTTACATAAGCATTAACACTGTGCCTTGACATTCTGCCTGCGCTGAGCTGCTGATACCCGTGCTCATTCTCATTTGCCGTATCCTATTTGGACTTATCCCATTGAAGAGTTTTCCTTCAGGGTCAAGAATACAATGTTGTCATCTTTAGTGCCATCCCTGGTCTTCCTACCCCCCTCATTTAAAAATAGCTCTGGGTTGAACAGGCCACTGTGCATTGGCAAAGATTCAGCCGCGCCGACACGCGCTCGGTCCAAACAAGCCTTCACAGAGAGCCGTGGTCCACAGACCCAAATGTGTCTGTCTCTCTCTCGTCACAGTGTCAGGCCTAGGCCTCATAGCACAACCCAGAAACACAGAAGCAGGGTACACATAAACACCCTTGTATCGGCAGTGGGATGTGAACAGTGGCGATTTAAACCAGATGGTAAAAAAGATTTATCATATGTGCGACCAAGCTCAAAACAACACGGTTAACTCTGCTGTGCCTCAGTGCTGAATATCCACAAAAAAGGTTTGAATAAGCTGTTCAATTATATTTATAATGATAATACTCATTATTTTGCAATTTATTAAGATTTTGATGATGTCTTACATATTTCAACACTATCAGCAAGCCTTTATTACATTTATTGCACATAATTACAGGGAAATGAACAAGTAAGGTATGGCAAGGTTTATAGCACCTTTCAGGCACAAAGGCCTTGATTTTAGGTCAGATGACAGTTTCAGCAGACCTTGGGTATTTCAGGAAGTGCATTCAGGTGGGGAGGATAGTAACTAAAAGCTGCCTCACCTTGCTTGGGTTCTGATCCTGGAATAGGAACAGTGAGTAAATCATTCCCAGATGGCATGAGGGGTCTGGGTGCTTTCTCATGTGGATGTAAATCAGAAATGCATTTGGGCCCAAGACTACTGTTTATCCAGAGTACTTTAAAGGGTTGTACAGTGATTTAAGGACTGGTGTAATGTGCTCCACTTGGTGTTCATGAGGACTGAGTGAACTGCAGCTGTCCAATTGAATTTTTATTTTAAAACCTTGTGATGACGCCTTTTAAACTTTTTTTTTCTTTCTTTCTTTCTTTCGTTCTTTCTTTCATCTCGTTTAGACAGACATTCTTTGATTCTTGTATGTTTTTTAAAGGTGTAGGCTGATTTTGTAATTGAGACAATTTCAATAGTCACATGAAGAGATTTCATTACAAGTGAATATTGTGCTTGATTTGTAGGTTTTAGAGGCGAGGAGATCACAGTCTTTCTTTTTTTGGACCATAATATTTAATTTTTTTTAACATTGAGTTTTAGAAGACATTTGTTTTGTACCAAAAAAGCATAAAGTTTCTGAAAAAAAACATCTATTTCAATGGTCTTTTCTAAAATTGGTAGTTTTGATGTATGACACAGTAACTATAATACTGAGGCATCCTGAATAAAGTTTTTAAAATGTGTTTTAATGACTGCAGACTTCAGGGCCTGTAAATAGATTTATTGATTGTTTGTAGTACATCTGATGTCAAAAATGTCTAAAATGAAATGTGCTTTTAAAAAAGCTTGTAGGAACAACATGAATGCAGCAAGTAGTAGCTTGAAGGCGCTGTACAATTTCTGTTAATGTGTATAACTTGGAGGTGAAAATGTGTCAAATTACCTAAAGTGGTTTTAAGTACAGACATAGCTCCCCCGTCACTTGCACTATAGTTTTGGGGTTTTTTTGTAATAAAAACATTGATTAATGGTGACTTTCCAACCAGATACCTGATATTGTTGGTGGCTGGTACGCAACTTATCTGTAGTCAGACTAAATAAAGATAAAGTAGCTACACGCTTTCAGTACTCTTTGTTCAATGTGATTGCTGTCAAAACAGGAGTCAGACATTGGTTCCTCTGTGTCTAGAGTGACCTGTATTAACAACAGTCGAGTCCAGTTGGTCCATATCCAGTGAACAGTGTAGAAATCCATGTGCCGAGGGAGGTGGTAGTAAGCAGTCCTAACCACAATGGGGAGCTGTGGTTTGTAAGGAAGGGAGTGGTTTGCTGGTGGAGCGTGCAAGTGACCAGAAGTCAACAACCAATGACCGGAAGAATGTCAGGGTGAAGGAAAGTTCCAGATTTTGCAAATTAAATTGCCAGTTAAAGTGTGTGAGCCTCTAGGCCACTGGGATGGAGTCAGACAAATGTGTCATGTTTCTAAAAGGCAAATTTCTCTTCCAAGAATCTTTGATTCTTCCAATCAGAAACGCACCTCTCTAAATGCAGTGTTTTATCTTTGTAGGCTGGTTACACTTAAAGTGTTAAACAGTATTGTGCTGCTGGGAAAGTCATGTGTTTACGTGAAGAGGGCCAACATGGAGGACAAACTGTTCGAGAGGCCCTCAGCCGCCCCCTCCTCGTCAGTGAAGAGCCCCAGCAAAGCTGACCAGGCCACATGTCCAACACCATCAGGTAAACCACTCACAGCTTAACATCACTTCTTCTACTACCACTGTGGAATTCTGTAAATAACATTATATCAAGTGTCATCAGAGTCAGTACTGGTGGTGTAGAATTGCATAGTGTGAGGTTTTGATTGTAGGACTTTGATAATTTGCAATTTGTCTCACCTAAAAACAAATCAAACCCATCAAATGTGCACCAGCAGCAGTTGAAATTATTGAAGTGTAAAATATTGTGTTTACTTTAAGTTCTCCTGTGATAGTTAAACCTAATGGGTTTTGGTTGGAAAAAGGAAACAATTCAAACATGCTACCTGCATTTTTCACAATAAACTTGTGTTTTATAGACTAAACTAATTGGTGATAATTTTATCAGAATTGTAATCTGTTATGAAATTGCTCTTGAGAAGGAGTGATGTCTTCATCATTAACATTCATGGAAATATTTTGGCAAATAGCTCAACAGGCCGAGCGCCTACAGTAATACACGCACTCACACACACCAACAATCGTGCATGGATTGGGAGGTGGAGGTATCTTCCTGTCATCCACAGCCAAATCCCTGCAGATCTTTTCTCCCGTGTGTGCCACAGACCCATCTGCCGAGCTGAGCCAGGAGCTTTAAAATGACAAAGATCCTGATGGTGCATCAAGTCATATCAAACATCAAAGCTACCAATGAGTCAAAGTGCTCAAGTGTCTCAAATGATTCCGTTTTCCTCAAAAAGAAGGAGCAGTTGCTACAAGACACCATGCTCCAACGTATGGGGTTAATAATAATAGTATATAATAATAGCTACATTGAGGTTAAGAGAAATTAATGGGAGTTTTTCCTCCTGTAACCTTTATATTCAGCTGCTGGGATTTCAACTAGCGACCTCAGATCCCATAGTAACCGTCTATGCCTCAAGCTTTTACCTACTGCTCAGTGCATTCGCTGCACAATCACATCCTTCTGTCTGTCTTTGTCTTTATGTTGATCCATAACCGCACCATACTACATTTTGCCATCTGTCTAAACTGCATCTTTTTTGTCTGGAGGGCAGAAATGTCTAATGAGCAGTTTCACATCAGCCATTTAAACCATACAGTGCATAACTTTTATTAAAGCTCACGCACATTCAGGGGAGGCAAAAGAAAACTCACTTTTTTGTGTGTAAACAGTGTGTAACATAATAATACAGTACATGTTTTAAATGTAAACCCTTTCAGAAAGTATAAATAATTAAAGCAAGAGCAATATAAAAAAAATTATCTTGAAAAATCCTTTCAAGTCCAACAAACGTGACACAATAAAATCAAGCTTATTGAGGTGTATTTATATATTAATATTAAACATGATCAGGCCTTATTATAGATAATACTGACTCAACACTGAATTATTCAGACAGAAGACAGACAGAAGAATGTACAGAACTAAAAGCCTGTATCAAAACCTGACTTGTTTTAATTTTCTGTTAGCCTCTATCATATCATAAATTATTTATTTTATCAATATCCAATTTATATCTCCACACACAGTATATATACACACACATACCGTATGCACAGTGGACTGCAGTGTTTCTGTACTGTGAAGTGTAACGTGTCAGTATAGCTTTGTCTACAGTAAGAATTGGAGGTTTGTTGTAGCCTGATAGCCCGGGGCTGGGCGGTGGTCTCTGTGGACACACTTTGTAATATCTGACGCTGCTTCGTACAATGAATTATTCTGTTTGGTTGATTTTCCCTAATATAATTACACTCACAAAAAAAAGCCTGTGCAGTCTTTTCTCTTGACTTAACGCAGTGGATCGTGATAAGAATTAACTACGAGTCTGCCTTCTGGCTACGTTTTATTCTTTCTCCTCTGTGCCGCTGTGATGCTGAGCAGTCACGTGGGTGTGCTGTAGGTTTCCTGACTTGTGGACCAGATGGGATGAATCACTTCCTGTCACTCAAGCCAAGGCCACTTTGCACCTTTTGTCCTAGACTGAACATTGTTGCCCATCACCTTTTGTCTATCGTCATTACCTGTTGTTCTCTCGGTTTGAACAACAGGTAAAATGCTTCCAAAAACAGCTCCAAGTGACAACGTCAGAATAAAAAAAGTTTTCTATACCAGTTTTTTCCTTATTAGGATCACAGGGGTCTGTCTGAATTACCCCAGACAGATCACCAATCTTTTGTGGGGACACATACTGTACACTCATATACTCAAACCTACAGGCAGGAGAACCTGGAGAGATCCTGCACAGACATGGGGAGAACATAAAAACTTCACACAGAAAGATCCCAGGTCAAGGACTTGAACCTGTGACCTTCTTGCTGTCATGTTACTGTTGCAAATTTAGCTACCTTTGCCATGTGTTTCTAAAGACAGAATGATGGATACAGATGAGGTATTTACATCTCCACCTCTGTCTTGGTCGGTCACTGGCTACCTGCTGCTCACGCTACCTCTTGCTGGCGGCCCAGGCTCCTGCATGGAATTTTTCATTGTTCCAAGAATGTTCTGACCAACCCAGCCACGAAATAATCGACTCAATCATAAACTAAATAGAAATAACATTTGTAAGGGGATTTTTAGGATAGACAGTAACATGAACATGGATTTTAGAATACCACACAAGCTGTGAGGCGACCGACGTGGTCTCCCAACAAAAGGGATCAGGGCAACCAAAAAAAGAAGTGGAGACAGGAGGCAAAGGAACTCACAAAAAAACATTTATTGTCGGCGGTACAAAAAACACAAAACGCTCACGCCAGCAGGGAAAATCCACTTCGCACCAGATGGACCAAACAGGCAGCTCCGCACGTCCCGCACGCAAACCCGTCCGGGGGAAACTCTGTCTCTGCCATTTAGTTCCCCCCCTTATAAACAGGTGAGAAGGGGAGGGGTCATCACCTTCTCACACAAGTCTACTGTCACAAAGTTCCGCTGCTTCATGTTACTAATGTACATTATTATAAATTTGATTATAAGAGAGAGTAGTGGATACGGTAAATATGTTAAGTATTTTTTTTGTTTACGCTTATGTTTTTTAAATCAATTTACTACAACCAAAACTCATCCATTTGTTAACCACTCTTCTTTACAGGTGAATCAAAAGTGGAGCAAGGTCCCATCACAACTTGCAGCACACCATCCTCTTCCTCCTCAGTCACCACCCAGCCGACTCCCAGGAAGGACTTGTTGCTCCCCCCTCCCACTGACACCTCCCCGGCTGCACTGGCGAGCCGTTCTCCAACCCCGCCGCCTGAAGCTGAGCAACCCGCACCGTCGCTCTCCGAAGAAGAGGAAGGGGAGGCCCAAGCAGCCTCTGAACTAAAGCACAGGACTCCCAAAAAGGACCTGCTGGAGATCGACCGTTTCACAATCTGTGGTAACCGCATCGACTGATCGGCGGGACGTAACCATTAACCACTCAGGAATGACGGAGGGCAAGCGGCGCCTCAGCCCGCCTCTCCTGGCCAACAGCAGCAGAAAGCTGAGTATTTATTTATGTCAGTGGCAATACAGTAAGTTATTGTGAACGTGGGTGCACAGTGTCAGACAATCCTGCTGTTGCTGCTGATCCCTGAAGTCATCAAGTTTGAATAAAGTAAACTTCAGATGGCAGATTAACAGCAGGAGAGAGTGTAACTGAGGCAGCCCAGTCATCAGGAAAAACTGTGTGTGTGTGTATGTGTGTGTGTGTGTGTGTGTGTGTGTGTGTGTATGTGTTAGAATGGTTCAGTATTTAGAGTGAACATGCAGGTGTGAGGGTGTGTGGGACAGCGTATGTGTGAGCGTGAGAGCACACAAGCACTTCCTGTCTGAGCAGCACTGGGACCAGAAGTCAGGAGTTTCTCAGTCTGCTCAGCAGCCAGAAATAAGACAAACTTCCAGATTCTACTAAAAGTGATAACCCGAATCATTTTTCACTGCAGCAAAGATTAATTTTGTTCTCCAAGAGAAATAATTTCAAAAGTTTGATTATATATACACAGTGTTTTAGGTGTAATCCAACATATAAACCCAATGAGGCACCGAGGCTCCTTCAATAATTCAGTTCAGAACTTTAGATCTAAAATCAATTAAAACATGTAAAGGCTTCTAAGAAGTTCCTTCAAAAACTAGATTGCTAGATTGGACAAGCCTGACAAAAAGAATCACTGCTCTGTATTTGTCCACTTTTCCACATATAAAGTCAGTTTCAATACAATGATCATTACTAAGGTACCTTTTTCCTTTTGGGAGGCTAGATTTCCAAATAAAAAAAAATGACTGTCGTTGCTATGTAAGCTCACAGAGATAGCATAAACATACAGATCTTGGATCTTTTCTGGCTAATATAAATGTATTTCATCGTAATTTCAACCCTTCTTCTTACATCTTCTCCTAAATCTCAACATACCACAAAAAATAAGTAGGAATCCAATCTGACAGTTGCTGGCGATGACTCCTCTTGATGTTGCTACATGTTAGCTAGCTAGTTAGGTATTGATGTGCTAACATTAGCTACATTAAGAAATGACTCTGAACAATGTCATGTGTCCCTGAAGATTGTGACACTAATGTAATGTGACTTTACATAGTAACATTACCTTTTTTCAAAGTACCTATATGTCAATAAACAGGAAAGGTTGACCAGTGGCGAACTTGTTCGACTGTTATTGGAGTGAAAAGGGGCAGGACTTGAGAAGGGTCAATTGATAGAAGAACGTTAGCAAATAAGGGGTCAGGTGCCAAAGAGGTTAAAAAAACGCTGCAATAAGCAGTCACACACTGTCACTATTAGTCTATGCATTGCTGCTCGCTCATCGACTGGTGATTACAGAGTATACCTCAGTGGGACTAGTTTGAAAATCAAATCTTTTTACTTTCCACCATTGTTTGACGGCATTATGAATGTGACTGAGGACAGTGACTTTTAAATTAGAGCCTTAAGTAAAGCTTCTCATGTACACAGCCTATAGGTAAGGTAATCTGCGGCCCACACTGTGCCCATGGAGACTAAACGACCTTTGCAGCATCCGACATTACAAAAGCTGCTGTTCAAATGCCGGTAAATTCTGACTGTGGGCAATAAGTCTGCTACCGCTTCCACAGCCAAACCTCTTGCAGAGGTCCACTTAAACTAACGGAATATTTGCTCGTGGCTTGAAAGATGTGACAACGTGTAGTTAGACACCGGAGATTAACTTCTTTCTAGGACAAAGTATTACTCCACTCTAGGCAGAGAACAACAATCATTATCAGAAATTCATTATTTAAAACGTCTAAACTATAAATTATATGGAAAAGGGTCGCCACTTGTACTTTGTATGACAACATCATTCAACGAGTAACTAGTGTTGCTTTGTTAAAGAAATAATACGTCATGTGTCATTACTTCTGGTTTAGTGAATGTTTGCACTGATGGACCGCATCGTCTTAAATACGCGACACGACGGGTCATGACGCTCAAAGTAATGTTATTATGTTTACATCTTAGGGTGATAGAAGCAATATTTCCACAACAAAATGCCTTTTTAATTATTATTATTTTTTTTTATGTGAAGTTTTTATGATTTAACATTTTTTCTTTTATTGCAATGAACTTCTGTGACTACAGTTACTACGTTTATCATTCATTTGTGATTCATGTGTGTAATCAGTTGTAAGTAAAATATATTATAATCCTGAAATGATATCAGTTCTAAATGTGAATTTAAATATTTTAGTTGTGACTGAGTCACTTTTGTAAATCTGATTGAAATTGGTTGCAATCGATTAATGTTTGTACATTATGTTGCGCTCCATATTTATTAGAATAGTTGCCACAATTAGATAGAATGAAATAGATACATGACTTGATTGATACTGAATAGAATATATGTTGATAGTAATAATATCAAGTCTCAAAACAAATTTTGTTAAATTTAAATATCTACATACTATTGCATTGTACATTAATTTAAAAACCTTTTATTTGGGACTTTTTTACCCTGTTAAATATACTAGAACATTATAATATAATATATTTAAAGTTGCTTTGGTAAAAGCTATTGATATATTTTGTAAGCAGTAGGAATATGGTCTAAAAATATTTTTGCTTTTATTTGATTCCGTTTTGAGAAAAAAAAGGCTCTTTTTAATGTTCATTACCATTGTAATAAGGAAGATAGTTCTATTTTTGGAGCTGCCAAGTTGTGATATGATCTTATTTTTTTGCGCATAAACTTGACTCAAGTGATATTGTGAAATGCCTCGTCTCCGCCGGCCTGAGCTGAGCCTGGCCGCGGTCCGTCTGGCTCACGGAGCGTCTCAGCCGTCAGCCGGGCAGCGGAGATCCAGCTGTTCCGGAACGCGCCACAGCTGGGCTCGGCTCAGCTAACCGAGACGAGGCTAAAGTGTTCTTATGCAAGCTGCGATGGTCCGGTACACTGCCTGCTTTGTCTCAACCGTTTGATTCCTTATTTAATTCCTTCCTTGATATTCTATGCCCCCTTTTTGGATTAATAAACATTGGTTTCTCAAGTGTGTTGTTTGAAAATGATTTATCCTTTTTTTTTTTTTTTTGTAGGATTCTGTGTGTTTATTTATCACCAATGTTTTAGTTCTTTTCTTGCCATCTCTTCTTCCTCTGTAGAAGTTGAGCTTATTTTAGAAGAGATTAATTATTTTGGCTAAATACTGAGCCCCACAATTTGTTTATCTGTTATTTTGAGGTTGTATCAAAATGAGGAATATTTGAAACTACTCTAAGGATTACTAAAATGTTAAATCCAAGTGCAAAAGCACCTAAAGGCTTAAAGGTACAGTGATTTGATGTGTTATTACCTTATTACCTTAGCGGCTCTTATCTACATGGGAGCAGGTCCCCCATTTTGCACCGTCATGTGTCTACAGTAGCTACAGAGTGGACAAGAGACATAGAAACAGCCTTTTGCATTTTTGAGGTCCCCATAGGTTCTCCATTTGGCACTCGGTGCTAATCGGTTGCAATCTCTAACATCACTACTAGTTTCCGCCAAAAAATAGACACTGTACCTTTTATCGCCCAGCATCAAAATGGGAAATTTATGAATCTACTGTAAGGAAATTCCAAAATGCTGTTTCATCCAGGTGCATAAAAATATCTGTTTGTGAGGATAAGAGCCTCATCTTTGTTTACCCAGACAGCCTTTTCTAATGCAAAAAGGCTTTTTCTCATATATTATAATATTATTATCATAATATTGTCTTTTATATCTTAAATTAAGATATAATTTCTGATATCTTATCTTGAATTCTGGGAAAAGCAAGTAATTGCACCTTGTGTTGGGATTGTTTCATCACTTCACACTCACAAATTTCAAGGTCAAGAGTGACATTTCACGCTTGAGTTTGAAGCCAACGTGACAAGAACTCCTGAAAGTGGTCAGTGTGAAATCAGTACAGCTGCTGATGTCTTGTGTTAGTTTTCCTTACATTTGGTGAAGATGATGCTGTGGTCTGAAAGGTTTTTCTTTTCAAACTACACGGTATGAAACGTCTTCTGTTGGAGGTGAAAGTACTGGATTACAGCTTGACTCGGATAACAGGAACACACAAAGGAGCTTTCTTTTTTTTTGTTCTACATTTTGTTGCTGCTGTTAAGCAAGAGGTTTACACCACTGATGACCTCACCGGCGCTGAGTCCGGGCCTCGCAGTATCTGTTCAGGAAGTATAAGGTCAGGTAGAGTAAATCTGCAGCAGACATTATTAGAGGGCTAAGCTCCTTACACTGCTGAGGACTGAGACTCAGCTACCAGGAAGTCCTCTCAAGAGAGACCTGCAGCAGTGTGGTGCTGCTTAAAAAGAGTTCAGTACATGAATCAGACTCAGATAACAGTACCTGAAAGCACTGATTAGTCTTTAAAGCAATTTCAAGGATTCCTGAGAGGATGTTTTATATTTCTTTGTATGTTATTCTCAGTTCTTTTTCCATCAAACTCTGAAAAATGTTCCTCCTCAACCATTCAAATTCTTTCCAACTCCAATGCGTCAGAAGTGTCCAGAAGGTTCCATCTGCCCCCCGACAGGTCTAATGAGTGTGTGTGATCAGGGAGGAAAAGGTGCCGAGACTCAGCGATCAAAGCTCTTCAAACAGGAGCCCCCCCTGTCTGCAGGATGCAGGGCCCCCTGAGCTCTGGAGAGAACAAGGACATCATTGTGCACAGAGACAGAAGGAACGGCCACCTGACCGCTGCTCCACCAATCAACACATGTGGGCCGGAACTCAGGTATCCTCTGTCTGTCCACTGGGTTGAGGAGGGGGTCAAAGGTCAGGGAATACAGAGTGCACCTGTTAGCAGGAGAGATCCAGTTTTGGTTATGAGACACGTGTTCATGAAATTCATTCAAGCTACACAAGTGAGACTCAGAGCAGCACAGGAACTACACTGTCATTTTCCAAATCGAACAATAAATAATTAAAAGCGTCCTATTTTCATAGTCTTCAATTGCCTACTGCATAATACTAAAAGTATAAAAACTTCCGAAATAAGGCTGTGTATGTCTATAAATTGAATATTGGTTAAGTTTAAGTTATACAATCAACTGTTTACTTGTTTCAACTCAAGTAAAAGAAGCAATACTGCATTGTATTCTGTTACATGACAAACTGTTCCCTCAGCAGTTTGAACAGCAAAATACACTGGGAAATAGTAAAAAAAATCTCATGCATTTTAACTGCTATTTACTAAGATTGATGATATATATATATATATATATATATATATATATATATATATATATATATATATATATATATATATCATCAGTCTTAGTTTCTCATCAACATGAAGCTAATTTTATTTTAGTCTAATGTTTTGGGTAGTTAAATCCATAACATTGTACATATGTTTTGTATGAAATATAAATCTGTGAAGTAACTATAGAACTATTAAAATGTATACTGTAAGTACCAGTCAAATGGAAGAAAGATGACTTTCCATAAAATGAGAGTTTACTTAAGTATTTGCATTTTCTGCTTCATACGATTCACTCCGCTCTTACATGTGTGTAATTACAACACTGTACATATTCAGATTTTACAAACACAACCTGATCAGTTAACATAATATTATCACTGAACACTGCGAGCCACTATGCTGTCCTAAAGAGTGCTACTAAATCCACTTCATATAGCAGCTCAACAAAAGTGACAGGATATGAAAAGAGGAAAAGAAACTAAAACCAGAACAAGGACACTAAACACATAGACAGTACATTATACACAAAGGGCAAACCTCTGCTGATAATGATACACACATGGTGTAAATTCAGGAACCAACAACCACAAGTAAAAAATATTGCTGTGAACATCAAAGAGTGATGGTAAAGCCTCTAGTTACATTTTTGTACTTTAAACCACAAATATCAGATTAATGTTATCCAGGAAAGTTCAGTTATGAGACCGTAATAGTGGTGAATATAACCACAGTTTGACACTCTACTGGGGTCAAATGTTGAATAGTTTGACTTTATACTGACTTTGTATTTTTTTTTTCCAACACAGAGTAGAAATACGTGAAATAGCCAACAGGATTAGGCTGCAGAAGCTGAATAAACGCCAACGTCACTTCGGAGAATTCAACCTAAAGTCTGTTTATTCACACTGTGGAGACCCTTGACTTGGTTTACATATAGTGACAAACAAGGCGTTCTTCCTCCTCCTCCTCCTCCTCCTCCTCCTCCTCCTGTCCCCGGCAGGAGGAGCGCTTCCCTGTGGACCAGTCCTCCTTGTATAGAAGCGGCGGCGCGGCGGCGCGGCTGCGCGGCGGCGCGCACCCCCGCCCGCTCTCGTGACGCAGCGCATCCCCGGCCCCGTGCGCACAGATGCTGGATTGGAAGCGACAGGCGCGCTCATCTCGGTGGGACTGAACGCGTCGGAAGCAGAAGCAGCGGAGACGGGGGAGCGGATCACCCGGTTTGGAGCCACGGACCGCGGGCAGCGATGCCCAGAACCAGCCTCCCTGCGGGCGGCAGAACTTGAAAAAAAAAGAAAAGAAAAGCTGAAGTCCATCCGTCCGGACACTTTTCACCTATATTATCGCCCCCTCCTCATTTTTTATTCCCCTTTTCCCACTGATAAGGACGATTATTATCCAGGCGTTCATCTTCCAGCGTGCGTCCCTCCCTCCCCTCCCTGCGCGGAACACTTTTCACGGTGAGCCGGGGCGCGATGTGGACCGCGGGGATCCTCCTGCCGCTCCTGCCGCTCCTGCCGCTCCTGGCGCTGCCGGCGTCCGGAGAACTCCAGCAGGAGACGGAGTCGCGGAGGCTCCCACCGCCGGGAAAGTTAGATTTCGGCTATGTGCCCGCGGGAGTTTACGAGACGCTGGCCCACTACGAACCGGGACCGATCGGGATTCTGTTCCAGCTGGTGCAGACTTATCTGTACGTGGTGCAGCCCAACGCGTTCCCACAAGGTAGGAAAGCAGCCCCCAGAGCAGGGGGCTCCTAACTACCCACAACTGTCACTTTAGAAAATATTCAGCTTTGGATTCTGTGAAATGAAATGTTGGTGCCAAGTATTTCTAAACCCTGAGGGAGGGGATCGTGTTGGGTTGGATCCAGAATATCCGGATCAGCTGTGCCCTGTTGAGTCTACGTCTTCTCGATCCCTGCGTGTAGTTTCATACAAATAAAAAATCCGGTTGGCACTTTTTTTTCTTTTTTTACTGCGCCAAATCCCTGCACGCAAACATGTCCGAATCGGTTCCCATGAATTAATCTAACTTGTAGCAGATCGTGACGTGTTCTGTCACACTGCGTAAAAATAAGAAGGGTGTCAACTCGCGGATGCGCTGCCGCGTGCGCGTCACGTCGCTCCGCGCACTGCGCTGACAGCGCGCGTTTGTGCAGTGTTTGCGCCCGCGGCTCGCTTACTGTCACGATAATTACAATTAATGAAGCTGTTGCTGACAGCATCACATGGCCAGTGGTTGGACCAACTCTGCCCCTCCCTTTAGCCGGGATGTTTGTTGGAGTTTGAGTGAGTATGGCGCACCCAGACACCCACAGCATTTAATGCCATTAGAGCTGACTGCTAAACCAAACACACACACACACACACAGACACACGTGTGCGTCTGTGTGCGTGTGTACGTATGTGTATGTGTGTGTTTAATGGGGTCGCGGATACTCCAAAAGTTGCGGCCCCCCCTTGCATGCGTCAGAGTCTGTGTTCATACTCCATCGGAACATTTTGCAGATTAGCAGCTCTCTGAGTCACCTTGTTAATTGGATAATCCCATAAACCCCTGCGCCATATGTTGTTGGCCTTTTAGTTTCCAGTTTGTCACCAGCACTTGGGGGCTCCCACCTAATCCTGGAGCAGCAGCAGACCACTTGTCCATTCATGATGCACGGAGGAGCCTGCACATTATGCAGAAACTGGTGGTTCATGTAAGACAGTTCAGCAGAGACATGAGTAAAGAACAAGTCTAAGGGAATGAATCAGATGCTTTTGCACAACAGTAGTTTATTTTCAAAATCCTACTTAATGTATTATTTTGGATCTAGGTAAAGACTGTCTTATTGTTACTTTTTTAAATTTAATTTTTATCATAATAATGAATATGGAATAATGAGTAAAGAACGAAATATTTTCTTCACAGACATCAACAAAACAAATGAGTGCATTTTATATATGGGTACTCAACAGTACAGGCAGATAACAGACACAGATGTATACACATGTTCCAGCCCATAAATAAATCTACCCACACACTTCAGAAGGCAACTCCCCGATCTGGAAGGAATCCTTCATTTTTCCTCCCTAAGATAAATGATAGACACCTATGTAGAAATCTGGCAGCCTTTTCTAGCACAGATCATGATAGTATCTATGTTTGTATAATTCAAACTGAGCTGAACCTAATCCCTCCCATCTAGTCAAACAAAATGCACCACAGGCTCAGTTTTGAATTATACACACACGTAGATATGCTTTACTCAAACTTCGCTGATCTGTATTAGAAAAAGCTGCTAAATTTCTACACAGGTGTATATATGATCCTTTATCTTACATATTAGTCAATCATAAGAAGCTGTTTCTGAGAGTAAGTTGGGTTATTTCCCCATGCCCTGTGTCTCAATATAACCCTCTTTGCTGTGGTGAGAGCAGCCTAAGCCATTTTTCCTGCTTCGGTTTCATTCCCTTATTTCCTGTTAAACCGTTCAGGAGGCATAGTGAAGGTGTAAGGATGTCTACTCCCAAACTTTCATTGATCTTGTTCATGACTCTCTGCCAAAAGTTGGTTAAATTAGGGCAATAAAACATAAACAACATCACCTAGTTGTGTATGATATGGCCAGCAGAGGTTAGAGTGACTACATCCTGCCCTTCTCGTCCTCACAGCTGTACAGTGGAGTCTGTTGAAAAGATTACCTTGAATGAGTTCAGACATGGAATCTCTCATTGGTTTCACCATCTCTTTGACCAGTTCACTACACTCATCATGGTCAACTATAATTCCAAAAGTATTCACGCACCCATCCAAATCCAGCATCCAGTGCACAAAGCAAGGTCCATAAAGGCCTGGATGACAGAGTCTGGTGTGGATGAACTTAACTGACCTGCACAGAGTCCTGACCTCAAACTAATAGAACCCCTCTAGGATGAATTAGAGCAGAGACTGAGAGCCAGGCCTTCTCCTCCAACATCAGTGTTATTACCTTTTGAATATTTGGTGAATAGTCTGCTGCAAGAAATGGTGCATTCAACTCTTCCTGTATTTCTACCCTAAGGCACCTGTCCCCTTCACTTGTAGGGAGACTGTCTAAATGCTTCCTGGTAAAGTCTCATGTTCAGGAGTTTTACCCCCGCACATTTACTTCTAGCCTGTAATCTTGTTAATTTCATCCCAGGAGTTTTCCATGCCCAGATAAAATTGCTTCACATTTTCCTTCCACAGCCTGGAATGTGGTTCCTGGTATCCGTCTGATCATTAATAGTGATACGTGCGTGGGATGTTTAGCGTGATAAATTCTGTGATGTGTCAGGGCTGTTTTGATGAATGCGGGTTGGTTTGCAGCAATGCTTTGGGACTCTGAGCTTGTCACAGGAATCCCCTCCGCACGGCACGGGTTGTTGAAAAAAACATAACTTAGAGTTGCATTAAAATAATCTATAAGACAAGTGAGGTAAAAGTATTCTGGAACCGCTTTCCACTCCAGCGCTTCCTGACTGGAGGTGGTGCAGATGTCAGAGCAGGGCTCTGTGCGCCAGAGGCCGGGCCGGTGCCTCCGCACTTTGACCTGCGGTCAGCCACGGCGTTCACCTGCCTCCAGCTCACATTTGAGGAGTGAGTCACTGAATTCAAAATACATTTTAACAAGGGCTTCATCTTGTAGTTAATCGTCAAAACATGTCCTCTTTAAAGGGGGCAATTCGCAGCAAGTCGTTACAGTGGCAAAGAGCAAAACTGCATCATCTTCAACATGTTCTCTTCACAGATTACACAGCGTTCACAGTGAACAGTTTATTTTCTGTGCAGATTTAGAGAGTTGGAATAGGTAAAACTGTTGTTCAGTAATCAGTTTATTAATGCACTTTATTGGTAATCATGTAAGATGACAGAGAATAATGAAAGATATCCCTAAAGTTCCCAGAGCCAAAGCTTCTGTCTTCAGTTCTGAACTTTACATGAAGCTGAAAGCAGAAAAGTTACTATAGCAACTAAACCTGTCACCTGTCAATCAAGTGAGGCAACAGTGTTCTACATTAAGGCTTCAATTAGACTGTGTGGGTTGCATTAGATGTAATAACACACTCATCTGTTGTCTACTGTTGTTTGACGAAAAATCCCTGAACATCACTTTGGTGCGAAAGCCTGAATGTTGGCATCAAACATAGAATTCGATTTTAAAACCTGTAACATCTGTGATCGTGACTCTTTGATCAGATTCTTCCTGATCTAGAAGGTGTTTTGACATTTTTATTCGGTTAAAGTTCCACAGCTGCTTGTTGAGATATTTACACTTGTGATTTCCATTACAAAAGGGTTTTAACATGGTGTTGTGTAATAAGGCTGCAACTCAACATTATTTCCATTATTAATTATTCTGCTGGACAAACCATGTTCTCCATTGATCGATTCATTCCACCCATGCCGTCTGTAAAATGTCAGACAATTGTTACATAAAAAAACCCATGAGTTCCCTGGGCCACTGGGTACTTCTTACATCCTCTCCTTATTAAGTCTGACAAACAGTCCACGGCCCAAAGAAAATCAATTTATTATCACAGAAGATTATGAAAGCCGTAAAAGATTCACATTTGAGAAACAGTTTGTGCTTTATTAAATTATTTCAGCAGTGATGCAGATTGGGTAGAGCAGTGTGTAGCGCTGTTGCCTCCCAGCAAGAAAGCAGGTTCAAGTCCTTAGTTGTGTGGAGTTTCATGTTCTCCTGTGTGAGCGAATGGCGTCTGTGCCCCACAATAGACTGGTGACCTGTCTGGGGTGTATTCCTGTAATGTGCAGACCCCCATAACCCTAGTGAGGAATAAGCTGATTCATTTTGTATTGAGAGATAAATTATAAAAATAAATAGTCGAAAAAACTAAAATAAAAAATTGATTTTAAATCTAATCCTGTTCATTACCCAGAATCATGCTACTGCTTGAGCAACAGCAGTTATTACAGCTGACGAACTAAGAGAGCTATCAACATCTTAACTTAAAGTAGAGCAAACACCTCTTTAACTAAAAGTAGTGCAATGTCAGAGACGCGGCATAAAACAGCAAAGAAAGTCGCAGCTTTGACGCATTGCCTGAAATCTTGGTTTTTCATCTAAAACAATAAATCACTGTGGCCTAATTTCAGCACCAAACCACATTCATATATCTGTAAGATCCCAGGGAACTTTTGAAGTTATCTAGTTTTCTGTTCACTAGCTCCATCTGACGACTTCTTAGTACAGTATCACACTGTAGCAGCACGCACGTAGCAAACAGTACCAGCCACTGACTGTATTTGGGTTTAACCCTAATAACCTCTCAGTCAGATAACACTCATCATGTCTTCCACAATCACTGCACAGCGTTTTCCCCCCAGCAAAAGTCTTTTATAATCTCATGAATGTCTCCTGCCGTCTACTGACAACCCTCGTCCTCTGGATAAAACTGTGTATCCCAGCATGTAGGAGGTGTTTTTAGCGAAAGAAGCAACAAATGTCTATCGCTGACACCCACACACACACACACACACAGCAAATAATTACTGACACTTTCTCTCCAGCACTTTCACTGCAGTGTGGAGGACCGCAGGAGCTGTTGACGCCCTCCCTCACACCTTCCCACACTGCTCAGCAACACACACACACACACACACACACACCGCAACATGCGAGCGTGCGAGAGTGACTGACGCACACACACACACACACGAATGCTCCTAAGGTTCTACACTGAAGCCCGCCACAGCTTTTTGCTCAAGGACGCTTCAGTAGAAAACATGACACAGTACAACAAACATGCAGAAACAGACGACCTTCAGCTGCGAGGGATTTATTCTCTCCCACAAACTAATGAATAAAAACAGCACATTCATCAAAGTCTTATTATTTGAGGCCCCCTGGATTCCCTTTTTTTCTTTCATGTCATATATTTGATCTTGGTGCATGTCAGCCATCACTTGAGAACAGAGATGCTTTCAGCTCCATGTTTAGCATCTTTTAACGCCTGGTGCCAGCCGCTATCATGCGCCAGATCTCCATTGGAAGGAGTTGTTTTCTTCTTGGTGTGTGTTGTTCCTTCCTTTCCTCAAGACAAACACACCTCGGTGGAATTTAGGCACGGAGGCGGGTAACGGTCGCGAGGGAACCCATGGGTGGCAGCATGGCAGGTGTGTTTAGCCGCACCTCGCCGCTCTACGGATGTTGGACTGTGATGTGGAGTCAAACCAGCAGAGCGGACTGTGCTCAGTGTTCACATATTCAAATTACAGACCAGGTTATATAATCTCACTACATCTTTATTTACTTCAGTGCTCATCAGAAAGGAGTCCAGCATGTTTTTTATTCATTTATTTTTTTTTGTTTTGTGAGACACAAAGAGACTTTAGTTCCATGAAAGATGTGTACAGTTAAAGGAAAAACCCTCCAGAGGCTTTTAACCAATAGATTGAAGCACCTTGTGAAGTACAGCTTATATTTACATGAACTATAAAATAGCAGACATTTTGCTTTTGTGCGCATGTTCTGAGTGAAAGAAATATTGACATAGCATGAGCCTGTTGAAGGTCAAATAGAGATAAATCTAAACCCGAGTCGTTGAATAGGGTGAAACTTTCACCTGAAACAGTCAGTCAGTTGTCTCGAGCATTTTTACCGTTGTCCCTTTTCCAAATGAATCTTTGACTGGTTGTACACATCAATATTTGTTAATGGCAACTTATACAGAGATTTGATTGACTTTTGCTTTGACTTTTACCTGTACAGTGTAACAATCTGGACATGTTACTACACATGTTACTATATGTGCTCTTACATTAATTTAGGCTCAGATTCTGCTCTTTGAGGTGATAGTGCTGGGATTACTTGAGGGATTGTGAGCATGTATTGGAGTAACACTCTGCAGCTAGTGTGATTCTCCTCTGAAAGAAGAAAGTTTGTTGTTTTACCCTTGGCTACGGCTACATTAGCCTGTGTTAATATGGGGAATAAAGCATCAGCTAAGTTGCCTCACAGGTTTGAATTGTAACATACTGCGGTGATCTCTAAATTTATGGGATTTATCTTTAAATTAATCCACAAAAAAATGATGCACAGCATCGTGCCATGTGCAAGCTACATCCAAAATCTGAAGCGATCTGACAAACAGTATAAGCGTAAGCGTTCATGTGCTTTCTAGCAGAACACAGATTGCCATTTTGCATCATGCTGAATTGCCGCATGACTGAACCCAGCGGCTAACACACTTCGCCTGGCTCCGCCCACTCCACCAAATTGACATTTGTGTCCGACATCAGACACTAACAAGCTCACGATGACTCCCATCCAGTTGATAAACAGTTTGACCTTTCAGATACATTCAGGTCTACATTAGAGAGAGTTCCACCGTGGCATCACAGCATCCAGGACGGAGCAGCCGCCCACAGGTGGCTGGAGGAGGGTCTAATTATTTAGTTTGAGCCTGTTAATCTTGACACCAGTCGCCCATGATCTTTCATTCATCTTGGTGTAATTAAAGCAAGCAGCCCAAGCTTTTCCAACAGTTTGTGACGGACTTGTTAATTATTTTTAGGGGGTGCAGCTATATCAGACCTCCCCTTTGGAAACAGTAAATTCTTCCTCCTTTGACATGATCTGAGCCTTTAATTTATTCCAAACAGCCTATTATCATCATTATAGCCCATTAAACTAAACACGACCCAAATTACAAGCATAACAAATCACTGTTAGTGGATTAGACTGAACATAGAGAGTCTTTTAGCATTTTGTAGCCGAATGTCAAGAAAGGAATTTATTCTGTGTTTATTACAGTTTAACATTTTGTTGAGTTAAACAGTTGTAACTGTATTATTAAGATTTTACTAGTAAAACATTATGCAGAGAATGGTAAAAAAGTTGTTTTGCTGCCATCATGTTTTCACCTTGAACACAGCAGAGGTCATCAGCGACACGACAGAAAGAAAAATTAAAGGGCCAGTCCACGGCTTGATTATAAATTTCGTCACACGGAGGCTGCCCACAGCGCTGGTGGGGGGGGGGGTGCTGTATGCTTCAGGCCATGTTGGAGCGCAGCACGTTGCTAAAGTGATTAAAGAGAGTGTCCTTGAGCGGGAAACTGAGAGCGTGTGCGCGGCTGTCCGCCACTGACCCTGCATCTCCATGAGGAGACAAAAAACCTTTTAGTCAGGGGGTGTTTAGAGGGAAAGAGGGAAACTGATTAATGACTCATTATTGTTCAGCGTTTTTCCAGCCACTCGCAAACATGTTTCGTAATTAGAGATTTCTTGAGCAGCGAGCACATCTGTGGAGATTACCATTACAGGCTGCGATGTTCCCCCAAAAGGGTTTAAATTTGCAATCATAATGTTTGGCAGATCTGACTCATTTCTCCATTCATGGTATCCAAAGGAAGTGGTAGACCAATGACTTATAGAACCATGAGTGCTGGATGGGCTGATGTCTTATTTAGCTACACTGGATTCTTGTCTTCATTTTGTGCGAACATGATTTGAATTCTAAGAAAAAAGGAAAACAGGGGCTGTAGCAATCTTACAATACTGTAATTTCTCTTCAACAGCTCCAAAATTACCAACTTTAAAACTGTTTCCTAATATGCAGGTGTGCTGCAGCTCGAGACGCTCAACTCACAGTTGCTTGTTGTCATAGTAACATAACACACATCCCAGAGTCTGGAATATTTGCAGGAGCTTATCAGACAGGAAAAAGAAAAGTGACCATCAGCTACAATGAAAAAAAACAGAGCTCAAAGAAATGCAGAAATATCTCAGCTCTCAACAACCCACAACAGGAGCAATGCTTTATTTTCCTCCCCCCGCTCCGCTGGTGAGCTGCTGCCAGCTGTACAGTAAACGGCGTTCTGTGTCGACCTGCGTATTGGAAGCTACGGTGCAAAGTGCCAAATTGCCAAATGCTGAGCCAGGATCAAAGATTTGGCTGAAGCCTCTGTGCTGCTTGTTCAGTCGCCTTTTAGAACGCTGCTGCCCTCACATCTTTAGGGCTCAGTGAGACCAGAGTAAGGAAACAGCACCGGTTGTTGTTTTCCTTGTAACCATTGTCCATAGTTTCCAGAGTTTAATGGATAAAGCGGCAGCTCTGTTCTACAACAGTAGAACATTGCCAAGTGCGTATTGATGTTTTCTGGTCTCCAGGGAGGCTGATGTATGGCTGACATTTGCTGACACAAATGAGCAGCAACACTTGTCCATTAATGATTAATCCTGTATGCATTCTCTGCGGCTTCTTTCCTTCATGTCTCTGATAAATGCTCAGAAATGCTTTTTTCTGGAAATATAACTCCACATTTGGACCTTCACAGACAAAATAGGACCATGTTGTTACATTAATCTTTAGCCTTGGTTTGTTGCCCTGAGGCCCCAAGCATAAACATGTCTGGTTGTGAGGACAAATTAATAGTATATCAATATTTTAAACTTTTCTCCACTTCTATCTGGTAGGGAATAAGATCCAACAACCTGCTCGATTATTTTGAAAGATATGGTGAGTTTTAAAAATATAAGAGAACCATTTATCTGCAATGAAATGATCAGTCAGTTTCCTGTCTGGAGATCCCGTGCCCTTCCCTGTCGTACTGTAGCAGCGTCCGTGTGACAGACAGTGATGTATATGGTTCCTCTGCAGTGTTTTTGTACTGTCACGCATGGTCTCGTCATTGCCATGACAGCGATTCCCCTCGGGGCCGAGAAGCTTCAGGACACAGGCACTACCTTACTCACCTACAACATGATGCCAGCTGACTGCCAGAGGCAACGTGTCAGTGCAGCGTGGAGCTGAGGAGGCCATCACAGAAGCCAGTCACACACATACAGTAGGCCACGCCACTCAGTCTTTATGTCACATGTCGTTGCACTGAAGTGTTTTCCTCACACTTCCTTCAAATTGTGCACTAAAAATACTAATGATATGCAAAAAAGTATTAACTATAGTTAAAACTTTTATAAAATTTTAAATAATTTTGATAAAAGTCATAATAAAAAAATAGTATTATATAAAACAGCAATACTTTGTGTATTAGAGAGCTGTAACAATAGTCAATTAATCAATTAGTTGCCAACTATTACATTAAGCGCCTATTTTGATTTGATCAATTAATCGATTTGAATAATTTTTAAGAAGAAAATGTCCAAATTCTCTGTTTTCAGCTTCTTCAATCTGACTGATTTTCTGGTTTCTTAAGTCTTAACAGTTGTGAACTGTTGGTCTGGACAAAAAATACACTTTAAGATGAATGTTCAGTCTGGAAAATGGAGGTGGATATTTTACACCATTTTATAAACCAAATATATAATAAATTATTTGTTTCAATAATGAATTGGTTAATTGACTATAAAAGTAATCATTAGTTGCAGCCCTAATGTGTATGGTATGACTGGAGGGGAGAGGCTGAGTTAAGCAGTGAACTCAGGAATCCTAGTGGCCTGAAGGTAGAAGCTCCTCCTGAGCTGCTCTCATTATTCATTCATTTGATGAGCTTCCTAAAAAGAAATAAAATCAACCAACCGGTCATATAAACTGTTGCACTCATTCATACTGTTGGAGGTTACTACTTCTTAAATCTGCAACAGTTACTTGACCACCAGGCAGAATATTCTTTGTTTGTCTGGACTGATTTCAAAAGTCTATTTACACTGGAAAAACACTAAAAAGATGAACATTGTGGATGATAAACAAAAATTAAACAACAAAATTATACTATCCCATAATTTAAATTTAGTATTGCATTATTTTAATACACTGACAATACCTATCAATTCTATCACTTTTTTCTAACTCCTGGTAGGAATTTCTATATAAACTTAGACTTGTTATTTTCTTCCAGGCTCTACAAATTCTAAATTCTCAACTCACTGCACTAATTTGCATCCATTCACACCTTTGCACCAGTTTAAATGTGAGTGTGGAGCCTCTAAAATTTGCTCCATGTTCAGTGTGAACTCACCTGAAGTGCTACAGTGCTGCAAACAGGTTTTTACTTTGGTTTTTATACCAGCTGCCTGGATTCACACAATGATGGTTTACCTGCAAACACTCTAATCCTTCTTGGGCTGATAAAGCAATGAATAGATTAGTGAACAAACACCAAATTTCATTATCAAGTCATTTTTATAACTCAACCAAGAATGCAGAATGCACTCTGATTCCAATATGTCAAATGTTTGACAAGATTTCCTGTTTATCTCTTTTATATCACTGTAAAGGTGATAAATTGTTTTTTCACGATTTTAAAGTTTAAACAATGAATTGATAGACCAGACATATAATTGAGAGATTAATCAACAATGAAGACTAGTGAATTATCTGAATTATTTTCATGTGTCAAATCCTGGTGTTTTATTCTCTGCGTTTGTCACATAAACCTTTTTATGGTGGAAGAACATAATCCCCCCCATTATGTTTGTTGTTGTGTTTTAGAATTAATGACCGTTTTAAAGGAGAAAAACATGCTCTTGCTCATCCTCCACCCAGCTTCTTTCACACTCAAGCAGCCGCTGCTCCAGCTTTGTGAGAGAAGATCACTGCAGTCATTTTGCGCAGCACTTTAATTCCTTTTCTGCAGCTCTCGTCATGTGAATGTGAATAGATATCGAAATAGCCTTGAGCTACATGTTGGTACTCTTGAAATTGATCCACAAATCTGGGATTAGTCTTTTTCTGGGCCCAGCCAACCAGACAAGGTGGCCAACGTGATTTAACCACCATGGATGATGTGATATTTAATCACATTTAGTTTGATCAATATATAAAACTACAATTCCAAGTTCACATCAAGGGCAGTGCAATGACAAATTATCATATCATGAAAATGGCCAGATAGTGTGAAGGGTAACTAAGTACATGTACTAGTACTGTACCTCATACAATTTGTAGCCATTTTTATTGTATGCTACTTGGTGTGACTATATTTATCTGACAGCTTTAGTTACTCTTCAGATGCAGATTTGACACAATGTATGATATGACAAGCTTTCTCCACCAAATTGCGATTTTTTTTCCATCTCAATAAATGTTTGAATTATCCAATATTTCAACAAAAATCTTAAATCAGTGATAAGGAACAAAAAGTGAAGACAGATTTGTGTATCAGAACTTCTTTTCTTTTCTTTTTTCCTCTACCATTAATCAACAATCCCTCAGATTTATCTGGTGACCCGTTGGAGGACCCTGACCCATAGGTTGGAAACCACTTAACTAAACTAGATAAATTTATATATATATATATATATATATATATATATATATATATATATATATATATATATATATATATATATATATATATATATACAGTGATCCCTCGCCACTTCGCGGTTCACTTATCGCGGATTCGTTATTTCGCGGATTTTCATAATGCATTTTTTTTGGTGCATTGTGTTCTGCATTCTGATTCGCTAAAAACTCACTCCCGCTTCTTGTATCAAAACATGCTACGAATTGTGCTATCATTTTGTCGTCTCGTTTGCAAAGAAGAAAAAAGAGCGACAACAGCTGCCTATCACTATGTTCTTCTCCCGAACAAACACACCTGCACCGCGGGCTTCAGAAGAAGAGAACACTGCAGAGCGCAGTCAGGATGCAGCGGCCCAGTCTGAAGAGCAGTGAAACGGCCTACACGCGAGTCACTGTATTTGTATACATGTAATAGTTGCTAATTGTAAAAAAAAATAAAGTTTTCTATTTCGCGGATTTCACTTATCGCGGGTCATTTTCGGAACGTAACCCCCGCGATAAACGAGGGATTACTGTATATATATATATATATATATATATATATATATATATATATATATAAAGGAACTCAAACTAGCTCCAGCAGCTGCAACAGCAGCATGCTGCTTCCATATATACGTATCAATATATCAGAGGAAAGAAATGAGTGCTTTGAAGTTTAATAATAATAGTTCAGTACTTTAGTATATGTTGCCACTAACATTTTTAAGCTGCACTTTTACTTGGAATAGAGTATTTTTACATGCCTGTACGGATAAAGGATCAGAGTCTTCAGGCATGATATTACAAAATGAAAATGACATGTGTGCATGCAACATGCAGGTACAACAAGAGAAATTGATTTTTTTTTCATCTAAGGAAATTGATTTATTGGAGGCCTGAAGCAGACAGCAGCAACATCAAAAACAGCTCAAAGTAGTGGATGAGTTTACCATCCCTTCAGCTCCTTAAACAACCAGCAGATCCATCCCAAAGATTATCTTAACCTAAATTGGGGGAAATTGTGTTTATTTCCTAAATTTAAGCACAGATGTACACTGGAAATAAGACATTATTGAATGCTGGACAAATAAAAGACAGAATATTGATCTTTGTTTAAGACTTGTTCTATAATGAGCTGTTGGAGTCTATTAAGATTTTAAGTATTACATATCAGAATTATGAGACTTTTTTTAATACAAAAGAAATGTGACAGACCCCTTCCTCAACCACAGAGCATGTGTGAAGAGTCCTCAACAAAAAGATTGTCCCTCAAGGTATGATTTTCTCATCATGCTCAGGCTAATCTTTGACAGAAATGTTGATGGACGCGTTGGCTATTTTAAGGATCAAGTCTGTGATTGACAGGTCAGCTGATCTCTGCCTCCCAGCCAGCACATTTATTCCCTATTTGGCCTTCTTAGGATCTGCCTGGATTTGGGTTAGTGTAGCATACGGTTAAGGGAAAGAATCAAGTCAAAATGCATTATTTTTAACACAAAATGTGAATAGTGTATGAAATAAAACAAAATTTGCAGTGAATTGCTACTATAAGTGATATCTTACTTTTTGTTACACTTAATCCAGCAAATGTCCAGCAACATGAGCAATCACGCACCCGCTGCAGTAAGATGTTTAGACAACGTGGCTGACGATCCTATTCATTTTAGTGAAAAACATAATACTTTGACACACATTCTCTATATTATTATCCTTATGTTTTAGAGTGGTACAGTCTGGTTAGGTTTAGGGTCAAAAACAGCTTGGTTAGCCTTAGAAAAAGATAATTGTCTAGGTTTAATATGATAAGAATTTTTCTGACAGTACACTGTCAGTAAAATGTCCAGTTAAAGTGTCCTGACATGATCTTAAAAATGTCCTGTTAGTGGTCTCGAACAGTGCTCTGCTGCTGCTTGTGCCGCTTTAAAACTTCACCACCAGTTATGCATTACTTTTTGAGTAATAAGTCCAAATAGTAATTTTTACAATATAAAAGGAAAAGCAGAAAATCAATGGACTGAACAAGCAGCTCCTGGATTTGCTGAGAGGACGTTGATGCATCTCATTTGGAAAGCTTGCTTCAGTACAGGCTGGCGATGAAGGGAGTAAAGGGCGATAAGAGCCATGGCATTAAGATAAGTTGAACGTTTGAGACATTTCGAGGTAATATTATAATGCCACCATCAGCTTAAACCCCCGGCTATCTGACAGGGAGCAGGTGAGAAATGTGGCAAAGCCAGACGAAGTGAAAGCACAGGTATAGACGCAAATCTAAAGATCACCGGAGCAAGAAAGGCTGAGGAGATATCAGCTTATTTAAAGACCCAAGCAAGGGGGGAAATGGAAATAAACGGAAGAGCTGTATCAGAGAAAGAGCTGCACTTCCCTGCTACTGAATCCGTGTCTCAATCGGGGGCAGCATATTTGGGTCAGGCCTGGGCAGCCAAGCAGGAGGGGTGAGGGTGGAGCGGAGCGAGCTGCTCAGTCCCGCTGAATGAATGAACGGCAAGTCATGCATTCGCTGGCCCTTTGTGCCGCTTCATCGCAGGGCGCCAGTTCGCTCTGGGGACACAGTGACTTGCCTTTGCCGATGTGTGGCGACGAGAGGGCGAACCTGCTCCGATCGGCCTTCCTCCGCTGCCGGAGGTTAGCCCCCTGTGACACTCATCTCACCCTTCATGAGACACTTCTAGCCCTCTCTCAGCACTGGAGAGACAGTTCCTGAGTGTGATGTGTCATAACTCACAGTGAGGACTTTTAGGCTGTGCAATTTAGCACTAAATGACAAGCTGTGTGTCGAGTGTGCTCCATTTAGAAAGGTGCCATTAATTCTAAATGGTTTGGGATCATTCCCAACCCGCCCGGTTGACTTTATCACCTAAAGATTGATGGTATTGTTAGGATATTATCAATACTTATACTGATTTATCAGTAGTTTTATGTATGGATAGTAGATGAAAATAACTTCAGAAGATGATCAAGCTGCGGCTGTTATGTGTGTTGTGGCTGTGTGTGTGGGGATTGACATAATTAAATCTCTCTAGTCATTATGCCGGTTCAAAATAATTCTCCGAGGAATCCCTGTCTCCAGTGGGCCAGCAGAGACAGGGTTTCTCTCTGCAGAAAAAAGGATCAAAACAGCACAGCAAAGCATCTACTTGCAGCTGTAGCTAGCTGTAGCTGTGGACCACATGCCTTAGACCACATGCCGTAGATGCGAGAGGGAGAACGAAATAGATTCTGAGATGTGGTGAATCAGATGCAAAAGTATTTGTTTAATAGTTGTTAATTTTGGGGAGCAGGAAGTGTTATTACCACATATGCAGTCAGGTCCGGCCGTTTCCGCCATCTTGGATGGTAACACTGCCTGGACATCTCTTTAAGATGTAGTTATCCACAGACACGGAAGATGGTGTCCTGTCTGTATACACACCTTTAGCTCCTGAAAAATATGTAAATCATTTTTAACAAATAATGATGCTCCTATCTTTGTGACGATTGCAACTGTTGATCAAAGATGCAAACAACAAAGATGGCGGAAACATTGAACAGGTACTCACATCGGTGATGACAGGAAGCCCTCCTGTAAAAGGGAACATATCAGACTTTTGGTTCAGACCGGTCCTTTGGTTCCATCCCTACCTTGATTCATGCGTTTTACCCTGCAGGACAGACGTCTTCATGACAGGTCAATGGTGCATCACCTTTGGTCCTGTGAACTGTTAGAAGTGGATGATAGATTGTCCCGTCTGATTGGCCGGTCTCCACTGCCCGCAGGTTACTGTTTGTGCCTGTCATTCGCACCTTACCACATGTCTTTAGCCTTGATTAGCAGACGGTAATCTGGGACCTCGTTTCCTCGGGTCAGACGAGCCAATCCTCTTGGGCACCCAGCAGTCCGTACACAAAGTAAACTTCTTCTCCTTCTGTACCTGGATGTTCATTTCAATCAGTGAAGGAAGTAAATATAATATGTACTGTAAAAATTATTATTATTATTATTATTTCATAGTTATATTAATAGAGTTGTTGGTGCTTGGACTCTACGGGGAGATTTTGGGATCAATGGCGTCATCTTTGAACAGCAGCAAGATCAATCCCTCCTTGATTCCAGACAGTCATGACTCTGCCCAGACTGATAGGATGATGAGACTGATTGATGATGAAGCTTATGAAGACACTGGGCTGTAATGGGAAGGTCGATGGGGGCGCATAACAGCACAATAATGCACTTAGCAGAGGGACAAAATCACATTTAAAAAGACTAAAACCAGTCCCTCAAGGAGTTTGCTGGCTTTTTTGGAGATTTTTTCAACCTAAAATGCCTCATGTTCCAACATTTACAAAAATTGCAATAATTGTTGTCATGCTTTTTGTTTTTTGATAAGATGACATTTCAGGAAGAAGTGATTGAGTTATTACTGAAAAAGATTAACACAGACACTGGGATATGGTCCTAAAAACAACTTTACCAACATAGCAAATTGAATCAAATAACCACCACAACATTATAATTGACACCAATGTTATCACTAACTTGGTGTGCATCATTTTTTGTAGATTTTTTCGGATAGATGTTAAAAACATTATTATTAATATTACTAAAATTTTAAATCCCTGGAATGGTATGATGGTGTATTAGTAAAGCACTTACCATTTAGAACCTTGGCAGAAACAAACCTACACTTGCATATCCCAGCTCTATCCTGCAGCATGTATATCTTGCTGCAGTGTAAAGATCCAAAACACGACTCCTCCTCATGTTGCTTCACAGTGACATTTCAAAGCTCCATTGTCCTGTTTCCTTCTGCACTGATCATACAGCCAACATAGCAAAAATATTGTAACGTCTCGTAAAAAACACTAGTAAGATTTTAGTTGGTTTGGCTGCTACTTTGTTTCTCACACCAACACAGGTCTTACCCTAAGACTTGTTTACAGAAAATCCCAGCACTGTCACCTAACGGAAGAACGGAATATGGGCCCAAATTCATTTATTTATAAACACATATAACCTTAAAATACCCAGTCCACTTTTACTTGGCCAACAACACAATTCCAAAACTGATATTTAGATTGACATCTAAACTTTAAATATAAATTGTAGCCTTTTACCTACAATAACTGTTTGCCTCTTCTTATGTCGTTGTATGTCCATGTCTTACCCAATGTACAATTTGTTTATTAGGGCAAACATGTAAAATCTACTTAAGCTTTCACTTTTCTATAGAAATATATACTCCCTACTTTCTCATCTTACATCTCCTACTGTGTTTGCCAGTGGCAAAGTGCTTATCAATGAGTGACTCTCTTCTATATCTTATATCACGACGCTGCACGCTGTACAGAATAGGTTGCCCTGCTTCATGTAAAATAGTGGGGTATTGCTTTTCCCGATCTTTGGTTTTTATTTGATAATATAAACTACTGGTCGCACACATGTAAACACAGAAATAAGGCAGAAGTTATTATGTTCATGTCAGCTCAAAATCTGGAAGGGTCTAAGCAGCAGGATAATAGGCTGATGATCTCTGGTGCTCGTTTATCCATGTTGGTATTGTTAGATATTGAATGAAGAAAAACTGTTGATATTTGGATATAATGAAAAAATACTAAATTCAAGGTTTTAAAAGCCTTGTGTCAAACAAGTCAAAGTCAAGTCAAAGTCAAAGTCAATTTTATTGTCAATTTCTTCACATGTATTGACGTACAAAGGAATCGAAATTTCGTTTCTCACTATCCTATGCGTTTACATGTACAACAACATCAAAGTGCAGGTGCGCAAGACGAGACAATCCTAAACTAAGACAATCCTAAACTCCTAAACTAAGTCACATCTTGTGTTGTCCAGCCTCATTAAAGTGTCTGACAGCTGTAAACATATTCAAGATCTCCTTACAGATGTGTGTGTCTGCGTGTCTTTGTAGGGTTCACACAATGAATCATATAAATGAGAAGAGTGAACACGTTCAGACAGTCTCTCCTTGCAGGTATTGATGGGGGTAAAATGGATTGGATGTAGTTGCATGAAGAATGAAATGAGTCCTACCTAATTTCTCATGTCTGCACACCAGGCCAGCAGCTGCATGAAGAAGCTGTTCTTACTGGATTGTCTCTTTTGGAAAGTTAGCCAATTTGTCAGTCAAAGCATCCCCAGTTGAGGGAGATCTGAGTAGAACGTTGTCTGAAGCATGAGGCTCTAATTGAACCCATTATTGAAAGCAAAGAATGATTGATTGAACTCTCTTCATATTTTCAAGATAACTGTAGAAGTACAGCTCAGTCAGTTTGCCTGGATTTGATGTAATATATAGTATGACAATCATAAATCAGAATCATGTCAGCCAGGTCAAAGTGAAAAATGATGGAATATTGATGATTATCTGGCCTGAATTATGTATTATTATTTTCAGTACTTCCTAGAATTATAACAATAAATCCTAATTATATCATGCAGCTCAACAAGTTATGCTTAGTGGATGTTACAATTAACCAAATTTCAGCGTAGAGAGCTGGAGCGTGTGTACATTTAAGTTTTCCATTTCCATTTTACTTTTTTAAAGGGGAATAACATGTGCTGATAACCCTCACTTAGATACAAAAACCTAACATTACACAGTAAAATAGAAAAGATTTGACTTTTGTACATTGAATTCAAGACTCTTTTTAATACCTTATGAGGCCTCAAGTAAATTGAAAAGACTTTCCAAGACCTACAAATACCTTCCAATCATTTCAGCACAGTGAAAGGTACAAAGATATATTCACATAATAGCATAGTTTAACTGGGAAACTTGGATTTTTTTGTCAGATTTCCAAGAAAGATGAAAGACGGTTCTCTCAAAAAATATCCTTTATATCTTTTTTCTCTGTAGAGCAGCGGTTCTCAACCTTTTTCAACTCATGGCCCACTTGATAATCTCAAAAATGCTCATGGCCCACATCCAACTCCGTATATAATACAGAGGCCAAATAATATGTTCTCAGAGCCATTTTATATTATTCATGATAATAATCAAACATCATTCAAATAAATGCAGTACTTGCATAACAATACATATGAAAGTCAAATTGCGATGAAGGTTTCCTTTTTATAAACATTCCCAATATACTTTTAACGTGCAATATTACTTTAGACTTATTTCAAAATATAAGAGGAGAAAAATATGTTTTTGTAGATAAATTTGCAACCAGCTGGTCTGCAGGCCACAGGTTGGAAACCACTTCTGTAGTGCATCACTGTGTAACCTTATATCTGAAATTGAATATAAAAACAAATTAGTAAAGTAAACAGATAGTAGGACAGATGGTGGACTGTTGTATCTGTGAAGGCATATCACTCTGCTTTATGTTCATCAGTCAGATCCCCAGCACATTAGATTTATATAGTCATTTCTCAAAGTCAGTGCACCAGATTGCACTGTGTCCCTGAACAATATAACATGCTTTATTAGTGTCTGTTGCCATGCCCAGATTTATTTTTATCTGTGTGTGTTTGCATCTCCTGTGTTACTTTCTTACTCGTCAGTGTGTTTTTTACCTGAGGCGAGGCTGTTCACTTTATTAACACACTGAACTGAATTTCACGACAAAGCTATTTCAATGCACGTAAGCCCTTGAGCACATAAGAGAAGTGGATGCTTTTTTTTTTCTATGAGTGCATATGTGGTCACGTGACCGCTGCATGGAAACAGAGTTAAATGGAGTGTGGTCTCCAGCTGTGTAGGCAAGAGACTCAGCTGGTTACATTGGAAGTCACAGAGAAGTGCTCTCCTCATATCCCCATGCCTACATGCCTGTACACATGCATGTTTACATGCACATACACATCACACATAAAAAGGATTCACATAATTTTACACACTATTTACCTGTTTATTGACTCACATCAGTAGATATAGTCTGATTTAACCATCACATGCTGTGCTGTTCATGTTCAAATTTAGCCAATTTGAGAGCAGTAAAAACACATACACACCATAGATTAACTTGACTTGTTATGACTCAGAATATACAAAAACATGTATATTTTTGTGCTGAACTGTGCAACAAAGAGAGTGTGTTCTGGCTTAAATTTGAGCAGCTTACCATTTTATTTGCACTGATTACATTAAATAAAATTCAATTAAATCATGCCGGCTGTTGCTGGATGTTCTTCTGTTTTATCTAACATACAACCTGTGACACTTCCTCTGCTCTCTGCAGGCTTTATTATAGTTTATTGACTTATGAGGTACTGATGAGGGGCTCTTCAATTGAAAAACTGATCTGTGGTTAGAAGTTTGATATAGAGAGTAATTTTAAAGGGATACTGTGCAGTGTCAGAACATGAACAGTGTGTAAGGGTTAACTGCAATGCGCAGGATAACTGTGTCATAGCAGGTCAAGTGTTAATGCCTTTTTTATTAGTCACACCAAAATGTCACCAAGCGCTCTGCTTCAGGGAGAACATTGTTACCCAGGTATTAGGGTAAAAAGATTAACATTTTCAAATTAAAAGCCTTTTTACCCTGGAGTCCATGTGTGTGTGTGTGTGTGTGTGTGTGTGTGTGTGTTTTTTGTGTGTGTGTATGTGTGCGTGTGTGTGTGTGTGTGTGTGTGTGTGTGTGTGTGTGCTCTCCTCCTGTCTTTTGGCTGAGTAAAGTTAAGCCTGATTCCTGCTCCATAGTTACAGATTCTATGGTAACTGAGTGTTTATCTTGTGTGGGAAGTGAGCCCATGAGACACACACACACGCACACACACACACACACACAAACATCACATTTCAAGTTAAATGTCCAGTCACTGCTGAGCAAACATTCAGTAGAAAGCATAACCATAACCATGTTGAAATACAACTTGCCATAAAACCTTAGACTCATTCCTGTAGAATACACTGTAATAAACTCTGCTACAAATCATCATTCATTTCTAATGAACAGTTTGTTTAGTAAAAAAGAAGCATCATGTGTTGCCATTTTTTCCTCTGTGCATGTTGATTGACATGAATTGTTGTCAGTTTGAACACAAGCACTAGGAGGATTTGCTTTTGTGTGTGAAGAATTTTGAGTATATGGATTAATGACTAAGGCCGGCAACCAATTGTAAAAACAACTGTATGCATTAGGTTTGTAATAATTACAGTAGCTATTGATTTTATTAGTTCAGGCTTGTTTTTGTCTCCTCTGCATTACCGCATTACCATCTGTAAGTTGCAGTTTTCTACCACACACCAAGTGTCTGATATTCTCAGACTTGACAAAGCTTGAGAGGAAGAGCATCTTAAAACTAAGTATTATTCCCTTTGAATGAGTGCAGAGCACCCTTATGTTGAGAGATGCCTTGTAGATTAATGTGCACCGCCCGCTATTATAGATGATGTGTCTCTTCTACATGTGACATCCTGGCTATGACTCAGGCCATCAACCCCTGTTCCATCATCCTCTTCCCTCTCACAGTCCTCTTCCTCTGCCTTCAATTTGAACCATCTAGTGAACATGTTTCTAAAAAGCACACAAAAAAGTAATTGTCTAAAAATACTGGAAATTATTTAGTCGCATAGCAACACGAATAAAGAAATGCTGCTCACATCCTTTCAGCTCCTGTTAGAAGATTTTCACCTTGAGAGACGCCTTGTGCGTGTATGTGTGTGTGTGTGTGTGTGTGTGTGTGTGTGTGATCTGAGCAGCCGCAGGCTCTGTGACTCTCCCCTAAGGTGTCACAAGGTGCCCTGGGTACCGACGTGACTCAACAGCAACAACACAAACCGTTACAGGCCATGCTATTATTAAAGTTGTAATATGTGCCATCTTCATTTTGTTTTTTTTTTATTTTTCTTTTCATCCTCGTTGCTGAGCTCTAATTATGGTTTTTGTGCCATACTTTATTTGAGCTGCCAGGTTGGAACTTCATTACATTTTATTTTGCTTATTAAGTTTGAGATTTGTTAGCTGGTTCTTTTTTTCCAATTGGTTCTGGTTGGTTATATTCCTGTATTTAAAAAAAAAATCCATTGCAGTACATCTCACACCAAGAGCTGCAAAAAATAACATTACTTAACTCTTGATGGAAATAGTTGTTGAAATGCTCCATTGTTTTCACCAGCTGGTCATTACCTTTCTGCGTCTGCCTGTCTTTTAAGGGCCATTTTACACTGGAAAAAAAAAAAAAAAACAACATGATGGCGGTGAGAGGAAACTAAAACTTGTAAAGCTGCAGGCTGGAAAATCAAATCAAGCTGACGGCAGAGCACTTTGTCAGAGTCGAACCGTGGCAAAGATACAATAAAGATACAATAAAGCCAAACGCTATACAGTAGCTATTATGTACCGTTTATGCTACAGCTGTCAATGAACATTACAAATCCAAATATTCTAATAGATGATGAAATTAATATTCAAATGTGAAAAAACAGCAAGGCAACAGGTCATGGAGTCAGAGGAGTGTGAAACAGCGATTTACTGGCCTGAGAAATGGTTAATGACTTACAAGCTTGAAATAGCGTAACACAGAATTTACCAGTTAAACAGACATTCACAATATGTTGATGTTTTCTGATGTTACCTAACTTATTAAGTTCATTTGGCTCGCTGCAAACTTAGTGTTGCTAACATGATTAAACTTATTGATAGCATTCAGCTATCGTTAATATCAACACGTCAATATATAACTGTTGACTGCATTTTTTCGTGAGCTTGTTGAAATATTTTTCTAAGACGAGAAAGACGACCACACACAGAGAACCCGAGGGTACGAGAGAGAGAGAAAAGAGTGTGAGAGACTGAGTGAGAGTGGCTATTAGTGGATTTTTTTTTTTTTTTGGGACAAATTGTCAAATATAAATATACTAGTCTCTTTTTGTATTATGTGATTGACATAATGTGGGTCATGGACAAAATGTTCAACCAGATGTTTGAATAGTTCAGATATTTGAAGCTTTAACAGTATGTGGAAAATCTCATGAGTTATTAAAACACGGTCTCCTGGTTTGGCCTGTCTGCTTCAGTGTTACAACTCCTGCTGAATTAGATGCTGAATACCAATCGCTCCCCCGTGTGTGTGTGTGTGTGTGTGTGTGTGTGTGTGTATGTGTGTGTGTGTGTGTGGAGAATCCATGCAGTTTTCAACAGCAGTCCACCGTTCAGAAAAAATCCCTCAACCCGGCTGCCTCCTTTGTTGCACCGTGTGCTTTACAAGCAGAGAGGAGCTGAATGAAGTTTTGTGGCATGAAAATGTATCTCATATCCAGGCTTATTTGTGTATTTTTTGCTTTTTTTAATAAGCCTGTTAGCAGCTGGTGTTGTCACAGGGGCTTAGTGGAGGGAATATTAGAGTTGTGTTGATTCGGCTGGTGGCTTTTGGAACAAGTTGATTGGAATTTTCTTTTTCTTTTTTTTATTTATATGCAGTTCATGTAGGTTCTGTCAGCCACAAGAGCAAGAAAACCTCAGTTTCCATGACAACAACGTTGGTCAACAATGTTTTCATCTGTATCTCTCATTTCATGTATTGATATCATCTGACCATCCATCCTCCTCTCCTGTATTGGTATTCACACGCTCTCTCTCTTTCTGACTCTTTCTCTCTGCTGTTTTTCTGTGTCCATCTGTTTCAGCCTGTTCCAGATATTTTTCTCCCCCTTCGGCAGTCCTTCTGTCTCTTCCTCTTTTACAATTCACGCATTTCCATCTCAGTTGTTTGGCCTATTCTCCTATAGCAACTTGCAACCAGTGAGGATGCAGAATAAGCTTCAGCTCAGTCACCAGCGGCAAACACTTGGACATGTACGTCAGCCCCAGTTCAGATTCTGCAGAATACACCTGCAGGACATTTACACTATCAGCCTTACTGAGAGGAGAAATGATCACACACTGTGAAATATGCTGACTGATTAATAAACCGGGCCAATATATTGATCAATATTAGTTATCTCAGATGTCGCCTTGGCCTTATACAAGAGAGAAATGGAGACATGTTTTTTAGGAATATGTTTAAACTGGGCAAATAGTTCTTTCATATCAGCTAGTATTGGCCATGTTTTCATGGCCTATGGGAATATCTGGGAAAATGCAGACAGCTGAATCAGCTGATCAGTCAAGTGAGCTAAATGCTCACTGCATCGGATCCTACTTGACAAAGTCATTTCCATCTCCAGTTTAGCACATAACTGTTTTTGGAAAGAAAAATAGGCAACAGAGTATACCATTATATGCAGAATTTAGGATTTTTTAAGAAGAAGAAGAAGTGAAAGCTAAATGTAGGGTAAGTACAAATCTTTAAAGGGTCAAAGTACTTCTGTTCATCTCATTTTTTTAACGGTCCAGACAGAGATGGCACTGGGGTCTGCGAACATGTCTTGTAGAAAGCGAGTGAAAGAAGAAAAGATGCAGCACTTGCGAAGTTTGTTGTCCTGTCATTGGCTACAGACAGAATGAATGACAGAATTTTTTTTTAACTGCCCTATAAAGCACTGTGGGAAACCCATGCCATCTGAATTATACCATGAATACCAGTGAACTGTTTGCGCTGCCACAGAGCCGACACAGCTTCAGTGGCTTCAGGGAGAAAGCAATGATGTTATAAATGCTACTTTTGTCACTGTATTCTTACTAATTACATATTTTCACAGTCTTATACTTAAATGCTTTCACAACAAAGTGTGACTTCTTATCTTTTAAATTTAAAAAAAATGTGTCATTCGTGGTACAAATTAAACAGGATCAAAACGTGAGTTTTCTCTCAGCCATTATCTAGGGTAGTCTGCATTTTCCTGTTTTTTTTCTCCCTGAAATCTCATGTCTCACCCCCAACAGGGACAGTCAATTGGAGCTTTTTGTGTGACATTCATTTAGAAAATGAAGGCTGTTATCTCCCACTGGAACAAGGTTATTGGCTTTTCAACGCTCACTGTTACATGATATTTCTGCAGAGTTGGAGCTGTTTGAGCCTCGGTGCCGCATGTACAAAGGTCAGTCATCTCAACCGCTCGGCTTCAATAACATCCACAGGATGTCCTGTTGGTGTCACACACAGATTCATCATAACACAAAGAGCCCTGTTCCCATCACACACTGAGAAAACCATTGTGGGGCTGGGACTCAACTCAGCAGGCAAAGAAAATGCCGGGACAAACATTACTGATCAACAGCAGGAACACAGTCAGCCGCTTCACATCACAACAGTTGTAGTCATGCAGCTTCAAAAAAGAATCTTGAAGGTATCATGTGCTTACTGTATACTAGGGATGGGACAGTTTATAAAATCAGCCAGCTCCAGTTGGACCTTCTCGGTTAAGTTCACACGTGTTCCGTTCGGTTCACAATCATGAGGAGAAGATGAGCAGCAGAATTTCATAGGCTGCATTGTTGGTGCATTTAGCCTACGATGACAGTGGGAGGAAAGTGGTTGCTTTATGATTATAGAACTGGAGCCACAATATAAAGCCAATTTTCCCTCTAATATTCCCTCCACTAAGAACACAAACACCTCAGCCACATGGTAATTTCTGCACTGTATGAAGAGACATAATTTCAGACATAGAGACCTAAGTCTAGTGCTGATAGAGCAATGCTGCTTTATTCAAGAGAACTTTGCACATATTGAAACTATGACTCATCTACCTTTAACCTCAGACCGCAGACTGTAACAAAATTCAGTTTTAAGCTGAAGACATAATTTATTTTCCTAATAATCAATGTATACAGAACAGAAAAACGTGACCAAAAAACCATGAACGGAACCATGGATTTTTGTGATACTTTCCTCTTTGAGTTATAGCTTCTTTTAGAATAAAAAGAAGCTATAATTTTCTTTCATTATTACTTGAGTAAGATACAGTCTGACCCAATTCTGTTACTCTTGAATAATAAGATGACTATACAATATTAAGCTTGAAAGAATACTGTTAATATATAATACATGTTTATTTCCATTCATAGTTTTTATTATTGATTTTTCTTCAAAAAATCTTCAAATGTAACAGATTTGAGTAATCATTTTTAGGTTTGCTTTTTTTTAGTTTTAAACTATTTCATATTTGTGTGTGTATTATTTGATCAGTTTAGCTTCAATTGTTTAAGAACAAAAAAAACTGATTTATAATGAAACATATTCCTGTAAATTGGAATCCTCCATCTGTGGTTATCATTACACCAAGTGTAGGTTAATTCTACTGGAATGAGAAATCGTCAGAGCCACGTCTCGTCTGCTGTGGTTTCATCCATCTGATCCGGATCCACACTGCTGTAGTCGTTTGATCTATTCTCCACTTTAAAATGTGACCGAAATGATTCATGGCCACTGTGTTCTATTTCGTGTCAGACCGAGTGGAAAGCCGTCCTGTATGTGACGGTCATGGTAGCTTAACGCCATTGTGTGTGTGTGCGTTTCACCGCCACCGGAGCCTTTCAGCTGCAAATCCTTATAGATCATCAATGCACAGATGAACTTTATTGTATTCAGTCATCCAAGGCGTAGGTTTGAACACTTCACTCAAATCATTTAATCCATGACACCCACGAGCTGCGGGGAGGATTACCAGTCATACATTTTCAGGTTAAATCACTGTTTTTCCTCTTTTATGTCTATAGTTACTGCAATATGTGAAATATGAGACTTTATGGCTGCTACACTATGGATGTTGCACTGTTTTCAAATGCAAATAGAGTATAGGATGCTTGGCCTCTGTCTCTTTGGATTAGCAACTGTGTTTTGTCTTAATTTTTTTCTAAAAGAAAAAAAAAAATGACACTAGTCTCTAAATATGACAAAATGTGCTTTCACTTTTAATATAATTGCAGTGACGGGTGGGTTACTGTGCCATTGTTTATTGTATTGTTCTTCAAGGTCAGACTGTGCTTTACGTGAAAACAGCATATTCAGCCATAATGTGGGTGTAAATATTACAGTTTTGATCACAATGGACAGAGGTTCCTATGGTAATTTGATAATTTTTATCAAATTAAAAATGCACTGAAATCAGTAATTCATACCTCTACAAATGCACCTTACAACACAATATTAAATTTCCCCAGTTTTGTCAGCGTTTTCTAGGAAACACCCTTTCCTACCCAACTGATCCTTCTGCACAGTATACACAGTATAGCGATGAGGGAATGTTTAAATGAAAAGATAGCAAAAGACTTAACAAACTCCTAATAATTAACAGGTGTCAGTCCACACAGTAAGGTGTGTGTTCACATTTGCAGCCGACCACAGGAAAACAGACTGGGAGAAAGATGCTGCAGGTAGTCGTGCTGCGGAGCCCCGCGCGTGTGTGTGTGTGTGTGTGTGTGTGGCGAGGTGCAGACTGCGCTGATCTCATTAAACACGTTTGTATGTTTTTTTTAGCCGGGATGAACACCGCGGAGGAGTGCAGTCAAATCGATGCAAATGCCTGTGGAATCAGATTAGTTTTAACTCCCCGCTGTCACAATCACAGGATCCCATTATCAAAAGGCTACTGTAGCCGGGTTCATGTATTATTTAGTAGTCCTGATTCTCAGGTCCAGGGCTCTCTCCTGGCAACCAGTTTAAAAGACTTCTTCCAGACGGTTATTTCATGCCGAATCCAGAGACAATACTGCATGTTTAAATATATATTAAATAACAATCCACTTGTAGCAGCACAAACAGCTTTCCTCAGGGTGTGTATTAAAAAAAACAACAAAAAAAAACACGTTACAAAGCCAAAATGTGCTTCTCTATATTTTCACCAGGGGAAACTATGTGTTCTGTGTGTGAACACGAATAATTGAACCACCCTGCTGAGAATAAAAGTCAGTATCCAGTAAATCCCCGCTGTTCATGGCCATCAAAATACCTCCTTCCTCCGCTAGTCTGATGGCGAGCAGCAGAACCCTGATAGAGAACTGCTGGAGTCCTGTGGGTGGGCGACTCCCTTCTACAGAAACTGATAAAAAATTCATCTTGCCAGGTTCTGCTTTATCTTGAGCTCCCTGCAAAGCTTCATTAAATCTGCTGTAAAAACCAGCTACCTCCGTTTGGTTCAGAGCTGGGGAGCTACTGAAGCCGGCTTCTGCGGTGCATTCACATTTACATTAATATCTCTCCCACATTAACATGTCCAACATGTTCTGCTGAGGGAGCAGCCGCTCCAGCTGACATATGTTAAACGCGACAAACAGATTAGTCCGCAAGGGTCAAAGGCCACAATATATCTGCTTTTCTTTACAACGACGAGTCGCAGCACGGAGAGTGGAGAGGAGAGAGTTAACGTGGGTGGAAACATGCATCAAGTGAGCTTTTCCTTCATGGAGAGGGATTAGACACCTAGCACTGAAAACCGAGGTTGGATTCAATCCGGCCCTCTCTCCTCTCCTTCACCTCTCTTATTCCTCTCCTCCCTCATCCCTCTTGTCTTTGATCTGGCTGTCCTTACTTTCTCTTTCATCTGTTACAGTATATTCATCCGTCCTCTAGTACCTCTTTTAATCTATTTTGCCTCTCGGCTAAGTATCCTCTACCAGGTTCATTGCTTCATTCAGTCAATGCTGGAGTTCTGCTTGTAGAATCATGACAGGCCTGTAAACCATTTATTTTTGTATATAGCAAAAACTTGATTTTATGATTTTCATAATTGGGTCAATGAAAACTCATGGCAAGCAAAATGAGAAAGTGAATATATATATATATATATATAAAATTTTATATATATATAATTTTAAGAAGCATTCACCAGGTCTCTCAAAATGTACAGAAAACATGTAACTAAGAGGAATAATAACATAGTTGTTGATAGCATGTGTTTTTATTAAAAAAAAAAAAGAGTTTTGGCATTGTCCCATTTAACACATCATGTAAAACAAAAGAAACAGTTAAGTCGGGTATGACCCAGCCTTAAACACACAACACACAATTACTTTGTGAAGAGACAGGGTCTTTAAAGACACCAGAAAGCTTCTTCTGCTGTTTTATGTCTAGAATTTCACATTTTTTTGTGATTTTTGCAGTGACAAATGTGTTTTATTGCAATGCTGTTTGCCTGGTTTATATTTGATTACAGGTGTAACATTGCAAGAACTGGCAAAAAAGGTTATTTACGGAAAAGCTGGGGAACTGAAATCATATTTCAAAATATTTTGTGGTAGATAAGTGGCTGTCCAGTGAAAATTTCTGTTTCCCCCCTTGCCAAATAATTTGCCCTACTTTCATGGAAAACGTTGGGACACTATTTTTGCATTTTTTTGTGGTCATTGACTTGTTTTCATCTGAATTGGTGGGGAAAAAATGTGTTGAGTCCCATAATACCATAATAACACTGCTGTCTTCTGTTCCCACAGCAACAGAAAATGGCAGCTCACGAATCTCTCACCCTGTTAGACATCAGGAAATCACTGGAAGTTTGAAAAGTCACAAGTCCCTGCAAATGTAGAGCTTGGTTGAATTTGGATTTATTGTTAAGATGGCAAAATGAGAAATGACCTGGATTTACAAAAAAAAATGTAATGACTGATCTCTATCTCCTTTAATTTTTTTCCCATGACTCACACCTCCTTGTCAGTGTCAGTGAGGTCAGCTGTCTGTCTCATGTTTTCTACATATTGTCACATGTCCAGACCTGAATACCTGTTGTGTCGCTGCAGAGATCTTGTTTACCACAGATGCACTTTGTGTTTCATGACGATAAAGGGAATCTAACCCCGCCTCTTACCTCAAGGTCGGAGGCTTTTCTGAAAACACACAAAGGGCCTCGGAACAAGAAAAGATGATGGATGCTCATCTCGCTGTCCTTTTATTTTTTTTCTCATTCTCTCTGACTCATTTTACACTTGACTCTAAAACAGACAATAGTTGCTTCCTGGGGTGGAGGAACAAACCTGGAAGCTGTAAACATGTGTTTTCAGGCTGACCTATAACAAACCTGCTAAGAAAATCAACTTCAATCGTTCACTTACTCTTCTGTCACAACCTTAAAAAATGCCCCAAAGCATGGCGTTAGGTTGCACCTGTTATTGCAACCAGTATAAGCCTGTGGGTACACTGGACAGGTCCACAAATGTGAGGAGGACTGACTGAAAAATAAGAGTTGTACTCTTAAATAATCCTGCATTAATGCATCTTTAAGTAAAGGCAATGACACATGAGGCCCTCTCTTCATAAACAGCTGTAATAACTTTGTGGTGCACAACCCTGAAGCTCCCTCCAATTAATACAAAGCTCATGCTGTGAATAATAAGCAGTGATCTGAGTCTGTTTGGTGTTTAAACAACTCTCCTGGCTCAGAGTTGATATATTCTTTCTTTGTGAAAAAAAGAAGCACTGCACTGCAGAACAGAAAAGGGAGAAATCCTTGTGTCATTTGTGGCTTATTTTTGGAAATCTATTTCCTCTGTGAGGACTCGCTGTCTCTGTCATCATTGTAAGATGAAAGAAAGAGCAGGTTTACATGTGAAGAGAAAAGCAACAAACAGCATTTACAGGAGGTGGTTTTTGTGTGTTTGAATGTGACCAAACTGTTAAAAATGAATCGGCTACACTGCACGGTTGTACATCAGAGAATTCACTTATAGTCAGGAAACTTCTCATTTCACTGCATGTGACCATATTATCTACCAGGTGCTGGCACCCAGCAGCACAAGCAAATGCAGGACAATTGAACTGGAGACTGGAGAATAAAATAATGGTCACAAAGGTCCATGTTAAGTCATCTGCTCATATATCTGAAAGAGAAATGTAATGGTGCCACAGACTGCACATTCCTACAAGCATGCCTGCTGCACATGTGTCAAACACATCCAGTGAGTGCAGGATGAGTCAAGCCTGCATGCGTGTGCATGATGTCTGTGCCCTTTATGGAATATGTCAGGGACGACGTAAATTTCATTAATAGTCCTTGTCTGCCTGAAGGACTAATTTAACCACACCAAATTATTATTGTGCAGACCACACGCACCTGCAACTGTACCCACTGCACTTGTATGGAATACAAAGGCAGGGAGCCAGCATGAAGAGAACTGTGTGTGTGTGTGTGTGTGTGTGTGTGGGTGGGTGGGCGTGCTACAGTGGAGATGTGGGTGAGGGTTTGCAGTTGCTTTGTTTTTTTTAACTGAGTCCAGGTAACGGTTAGTAGTTAGCACTATTTGTTATGGTTGTTTCACACTTGTGACGATTTGTGAGTTGTCATTAGTTGATATTATAAATAGCACTGCAGTGTGCCATCTTAGTGATGTTTTGCTAAATTTAATTTGTTACTTTCCTGACATAATTAGATATTGCGTTTTTTTTTTCGTTTTTTTTCATTCAAACTAAACCACCACCACCAACAGGAGTGTAACACAATGTCAGTCCAGAAATAAATAATGTAGGAGTTTCTTACTGTCAGAACTGTCTCAACCTAAACCCAGAGGGACCAGAAGGAGTGAAGGGACACTGTGGTGTCAGTGTGGCTCTGGTTTTCCTGACTTCTTGTCAAAGATGTCAACTTGCTGCTTCAGCATGGCACCCCTGAGCTCACATTCAATATGTTAACATAAATACATATGGATACATACATATGATTTCATTCGCAAAACAGATTGACTAGCTTCATGCACCACGAAGGCCTGTAACTTCTTGAAAAAAAATAGCACTGTGACTGAAAAATCATGCTATTTTCTTTCTTTTCCATTGAATGTATTATTTTTTTAACTATCCACAAGACACACAGTTTTCAATTGCTATGTTTGCCACTGTAATGGGTTTACTCTCAATACAGGCTCAATATAATCTCTCAATACAATGAAGTCTGAACACACAATGTAATAACTGTAGACAAAATGTGTTTTGCTCGAAAGATACTGTCTATGATTAGGGAAAGAAAATATATTGTAGGCTGAATGTATGCGACAAATTAAAACATCATTTAACATTATTTCCAATTTCTTTATCATTTTGCTGAACAAATATGACAGATCCAGGATGAATGGGTGAGGAGGGCAACAGTATGCTGAACATGCATACAATATGTCATAATGGAATGGATAATGGTATCCCAACATACATGTTATAGTGAAATAATCATGAACTGAAATAGTCAACATCTATAACTTAAATAAAAAAGCTTCAGCTCGCTTCTCTACTGCAATATTTAATTACATGTTTTTGGTGTGAAGCTGGGCATCACAAAAAATCCACATATATAAACATAGAAGATGCCTCGATTATTCGGTCAGTGGACCACAGAAATTAGGTGAGCTTCGGGCTGGGTGATATGGAACAAAGTTCATATCTCTATATTGTTTTAGCTGATGGTGATATACAATATATATCCCAGTATTTTTTCCTAAAGAATAACAAATTTCACAAAGGCACCTTTATTAATATTCAGCAGTGCAGGATCAACATGTACTTTAAATGGCACAGAAAAAATATGAACATAAATTAAGCAAAGAAACCTCTTAAATAAAATAGATTTAAAAAAATACATATTACTTCATACATACAGACTGCTTTGTTTTTCGTTCTTCCAGAACACATTTTTCTGCTCCACATGTGGCACTCCAAATCAGTCAAGCATAACTTTTCTCTTTATCAACCAGCAGTGTTTCCTCTAGGATTTCTTTCAGCAGCAGGGACAGGCTCTCCAGAATAATAAATGACACTTGACTGCAGATTTGCAGTCAGCAGTTAGATAAATGGTGTGTTGATATATCTGTTAGCTCCATGCTTTCAATTAGTTCACTGGACACAAATTTGGCACTAGGCCAAATGAACGTAAGCTACTGATACATTGTGTAAAGTTAGCCGTTTTATTGTAAATGTCTGTTTAACTTGTAAAGTCTACATTGAGTTATATCTAACCTCATAATTTAAGTCTTTAACCTGTTCTCTGGCCAGTAAGTCTTTGCTTTACTGTCCTCTAGCTCTCTGACCTGTTGCCTAGGTGATTGACGTGCTTAACAATGCATCAACAATTTAAAAAAAGAAGAAAAAAATAAATTACAGAACTTGTGTAAGGTATAATAAGCACTAAATCGATATAAGCAATATGAAGTAATCCTATATCACGCAAGAAAAAATAACGATATCTATTTAAAACTGAATGACCAACCCTAGTTCAAGAAGGACACGCCCTAAACAAACTTAATTATTGAAAAAAAGAACTTTACATGTTATGTCTTTGTTTTCTGTGCTGTTGCAGATCTTCTTGTCAAACTGGCAAAGGACAGGTTTGGAGCCATTCAGACCGAATACCAAAAGGTAAGTGTGTGTCCATTCTTGTCTGTCTGTGTGGATTAAAATGAATGTTTTGCAATGCCTTCTTCTCCAGCGTTGTCGGACTGGGTGAGACAATTTATAACATGAATGATGACACTTATACCTCAGAGATCCTCTGTGGTCCATGACTTTCCTGAAGCAAGGTGTTAGTAGCTTTTACAACCCAAGCCAAGGCCATCTTTTTACTGACAGCCCACAAAATAAATGGCCGTTGCTTCTGGCACAGCCTGTGAATTTAGCGAGGATACATCATAACTTTTTTTTTTTATGAGGACAGACTTAAGACCTTTTCAAAGCTCTTTGACCATTCCTGAGACTAAAAATATAGCACGAGGTCTCTCTTTACCTTACTTCTAATTAGAATTTGTCTCTTCTCAGTGTTTCAATATGCAACTATGTGGATATGCATGCCATTTTTTTCTGTTCTCGTTAATTTTGTTTTCTTTTGTCCACATGTTGTTCTGTGGCTTCTCTCTTTCTTTGACGCTGCGTTGCTCTTGTCTTCTGCATGCCCTCTTCATCTGATCTACTCTGATCTGATCTGGCCTCCCTCAGCCAGAGAACATAGTGCTGACCCTTCAGGTAAAGTCTGCACACTGGTCTCCCAGTCCAACCCATCCCTGTCTCACCATGCTCCACTGACCCCAGTCCCTAAGGTTGCACAATTATAGATGAAATAGTGGACCTTTTAGTTCCCTGTTCACATTTTCTTTATTTCTTATTTTAACATCACTGACGTAAGTCATTTATTGTGCACCCCTAAGTCCCATCCATCCTGTCCAGCTTGCAGTACCAAAACTGTAGCATCTGTGTCACCTAATCCTATCCTAAGTTATCCTACGTATCCTAGCTTTTTTTACTTCATGGAGGAGCAACAGTGTGGACTGGATCACCAGCCGATGTGATTCTCTTGAAGAAGAGCATGTAACACAAAACAGCATATACTGCCGTTGCAGTGACAGAGCAGAATGTGTATGAAAAATGGCATTGGTTTGAGGGTTATAAGTGTCAACCTGGAGCAGCAGTGGCCCAACATGTGAAGAAGTGAGCTTGTGACCAGGTGTTGGTTCAGTCCCAGAACCGCCAGAATAAGCCTGGGCGGAAGACGTGAAAGGGCATCATTTGCATATTTGGCAGCAGATCAGCCTGTGGTTGTACTGGGCAGCTTCCAGGTGTGAATGTGTGTACACTGTGTGAAAATGATCAGAGCATTCCTGCAAAGGTGAGGCCTATTCTCAAAGACACAAAGGAAAACATTTGAGTTAATATGGAAGTTTCAGTGCTGCAGCTGTAAATTACACACTCCATAATTATATTATTAAATAGTCTGGATTAACACACAAATGAAAGATCGTCATGATAAAAGAATGATGTTCTGTAGATGTATATAACTTGTTAATAGCTTTGAAACCACTCAATACGTTTGTCTGTTATCAGCAATATTTGCTCTAAAAAGCACCCCCACACACACATACACACACACACACACACACAAACACACACAAACACACACTTCATCTTTTGCATGCTGATGTTGGCAGCCTTCTTTCTAATACTGTAATTCTCCACACACTGACCTGGACCACTGACACAGTTTGCAGCTTTGCCACAGCTCTGAGAGTTCCTAAAAAAGTGCACACACACACACCAACCATAGAGTTTCAAACACATCGCTTAAGAAAATCCTCCATGTAAATCCCATTTCTCCCACCATCAGTTGTAAGGAAAAGATAATCAGTTTCCCAGTTCTGCCTGAAATATGGAATTTTGCAACTACAACCCTTAAAAAGTGGATTCCAAAAAACATATTTTAAAATTACACAATTTGCTTCGCTTTAAAAAGAGGAAAATCCATTACATTTTTGCATTAATAGGTTCAATGTGTCACACTCTGTGGCTGAAACCAATGTAGCTTAAAGCATAATGTCACTGACAGCTGCTGGATGCAGGCTCAAAAAAATTTGATTCCCACTGACTCCTGTTCAAAAAGTGTCAGCTTCACTAATGAAATACCAAGTCTGAAGGGTTTGACAAAACAACGTTATATGAGGCCCTAGAAAATGAGAAAGCATTGGCTCCTCAGTGAATTCCCCAGAAAGCTTTGATTTGTAAAATCCTGCAAAAAATCCAGCCATACCCAAATGCTTGGTGATGTTTTGAATTTGTGAGATAATAAATGAGAATCTCCGGTTCCTCTTCATAGTTTATTTGTTCCAGTTGTGCTATGCCACAACTCTCAAATCAATTTAACAACAGATCTGAAACCTCAATAATAAATTAGACGAGGAAGCACCAAGAAACAGAATGATTAATGATTCATTCACCTCCAGTACTTCAGACAATTAGCTTTACAGAATGAGCAGCAGCAACATTGTGCTCAAGGACCTTTTCAGCAGGCCTCGTGGCTGCTGCTGCTGCCATTAAATCTGATTAAAGGCACAGAATTGTCTGCATTCGCCACTCAGACATGCCGCTACTTTATCATCCCATTTGTTCTTATTGCAAGGTCGCCTTCTTTTTTTGGAGACTTGCCAAGACAAAGCTTTAGTCCAAAAATAGTCAGAGCTGCAGGCCGTTGAGGAGTGTTGGTGGAAAAAAATAAAAGCATCGTTGACCTTTTTTTGGGTGAAGATTCACCCAATAACAAGCAGAGCCCAGGAGCAGAATCTAAATGCAAGTGTTCAGATATGCTCATATCTTCAACAACCAGGTTGACATTGGTGCAGTTACTGCATATGATGTAGGACCAGGGACGCAACGGGTCCTGAATCTCACAGTTCAGATCTTACCTTGGGTAGAGTCATGGATGGGATTATTTTTTGGGTCAACAAAAAGCAAAAACAAAGGAGGGAAAATTCATACTCAAGCTATCTATCAAACTATCAATAAGCGGCAGTAAATCTGTATTTCACTATGTTTATAATGTTAGGTCTACTTGATAAATAATAGTCCACATGCATGCTGAACCATGGGGGTCGAACCGAACGGATCAAGAATCAACTCTAAACCCCTAATGTCACGACATGGGACACACAATAACGTATACACACCATTTTCTTTTTTTGATTGCATGATCTCCACATCTTCAAACCCTGTTTCTACCCACTCTGAAATCATGCATACTTTTATTCTGAAAGGATGTCACTGACAGCCCTTTCCTGCCACCCACATCCTATAACCCATGTTCTTGACACAGCCTCACTCATCCAAAAGTTATTCTTTTAGAATTTGGATTATGCCTGCCCCTGAAGGTTACCCGAGTTTGAACAGAGATGTTTAAATTAACCAGAGAAGAATACTCCTCCCTGAGAAGCTCAGAAGATGTTTAATATCACCCTTCATATTAAAAAGAAAAAGCTGGGCCAGGGTCATAGACCTATGAGGAAGATTAAGATTAGTGCAAATATGTCTGGGCCAGCTGGGAGAGTTTGTCCACCCAGGAGAAGTGGTGGCAACCCAGCTTTGATCCCTTCATAATGAGAAGCTATTGAACATCACTGTGACATATGGTTACATAGGGTGTGGGAATTACCAATCCCTATTCAATTTTGCAAATTTACAAAGCCTGTGCTGAGTGTGGTTTAGATAGTGGAGGAGCAGATTTACCAGGAGCAGTGTGGGAGGCGGTAACTCTACAGAGAACCTGCCAACAGCAACTCTCAATATTTGAGGGGAATTTGTTAGAATCTGTGCTGCATCACCTTGAATATTTCTGATAATAAATCAAAGGTGGGGATTATTGAAGCTTTGTGATGAGTGATGTGCAGAGATCAGGCAGAACCACACCTGAGCTTAATGGTACAATCCATTCTTTAACCTCTGTCATCCTCAATAATATTCTGGATCCCGCTTTAATCAACAAGCGAAGCATTCACTGCAGATTCTGTATCTGCAATTTACAAATGCATGTGACCTTCTTGTTTTTGTCATGTAAAAACTGTATTTCTTTAAAACTTAAAGATTTAAGGAACATTAGTATGACAATTGTCATTTCTAGTTTATCCTGTCAGTAAACAATAGATTAAGTACACTTGATAATTAATCACCACCTGTGCGATGTGATTAATAGTTTGAAGTGAACATTTTGAAGAAAAAAAATTGTCTAACTTTACGGATCCCTTTTATTTTTAAATATGAATAATTTCTGGTTTTCTATAGTCCTCCATGACACTAAGCTGAATATCTTTGTGCTGTGAACCAGACATTGGATGAGGCCACCTTGGGCTTTGGGGAAACAGTAGCTGTGGTTGGACATTATACTTCAACCTGGTTATTCCTTACCTTTTGTTTATCAAAAGTATAATGTACTGCTCTCAAATTAAAATTCCTTCTTTCCATTTAGACCAGATCAGACCACTTTCCTCCGATTGATACATGTTATCTGTTTGTTACAGAATATAAGGGTGTATATTAGGGTGAATAGTAAATGTAGCTAGTAGTCAATGTTACATGACTTTCTGATATTTGAAAGACCAAATAGTCTAATCTAATCTACCAATTAACAGATGTATTTATATAAATGCTGTGGATTTAACAACAGTAAGAAACTAACAACTTCTCGAGACAATTTAATTTCTTTACTCATGGAGAAGTTTCCATCTATCTGTCATTGAGATTCAATCTAACAGCATGAGGTGACCGACATCTGCTGCTGTCAAGAGAAAGTTGATTTCCTACACTGTTTTCCTTTTTTCCCATTATTTGGAAAACTGTAGCACAGGTCTATGTGGATTTTTCTGACTCCTTTGAGAATTGTGCCATTATCCTTCATGTCCTTTTACCTTGAGTGTTTCAGAGTGGTTTATTGGAAGTTTTATTAAAAAAAAAAAAACTGCCTTCAAAGAATTCTTGCTATGAGTCTCAACTGATCTGCACGGATTTTCTGTTTCAACTTGCAGCCTTATATATAAGAGAACAACAGTATCCCTTTGGTGATTTTGAGAGGTTTGGCATTGAAGTTGGGTCATACTGGAGTTGGTTATTGAAATGGTATTGGAATGAGTAGTGTTATGTAATGTGTGTATTGTCTATCCACAGATCTCTTTGAGACAAAGAGTAGGGAGGGAGTTTAAATGAATCCTACTTGTACATTCTTTTTTGCTCATCTTTAGTGTATCTTTGCCTGCTTGTGTGTCCCCCCTGCTTCTCTATGTCTTTATTAATCCTTTCTTCTCTCCTTCACTCCACAACTCATTTGCTCTCCTCCTATCCAATTCCCCCTTTCTCTCAACATCCCCCAATGAATTTCTCCTCTTGTTGATTTATCTTCTTTTTTCTCTTTTTTTCATGTCTTTTTTCCCCCTTCTCGCCTCCTCTCCCCTTTATGGTTCCTCAACAATTTGCCCTTCATTCTTCACCTCATTTTTTCTTTCGTTCCTCCCCCGCCAACCCCAGGCCATCTACTACGAGATAGGCTTCATAATCTGTGCGGCGGTGGGCCTGCTGTTCGCCGTCCTGATGCCCATCGTCGGCCTCTTCTTCTGCATGTGCCGCTGCTGTGACAACTGCGGCGGGGAGATGCACCAACGGCAGAGGAAGAACGCGGACTGCCGGCGTGGCCTGCTGGGAACGCTGCTCTTCTCCACCTCGCTGGTCATCACGTGAGTGTGACACACGCACACATGACACAAAGGCAGGCAGGAATCCACGGGAATCGGCTTCTGAGCATTAACCGCGTCCGCACACTTGTACGCGTGGCCTCGTACGTTCGGACTATCAGTCCACATCGTGGCCTTTTACTGTGCCAGATGCCTGTACGGGCAAACACACACTGCATGCTCCCCTGATCATCGTGTGATTTCATGCACGCACACACACACACACGGTCTCTCTCTCTCACACACACACACCGGTCATCAGCCCTTCCCATCCCCCCAATGCTGTTTGCTATATATAGTAAAGTCCTATTATGTGGCAGCGCCCTTCATACTTGTGTTCAGCCTAAGCATTGTTGTCTGCAGGGAATTCAAACTGAATGCTTTCATTCCATTTTATAATTATTAGCATTATCCACTTGATCACTGTTTTCTACTGTCATGCAAAGCAAAGTGGCAGTAAATAAATGCAGGACTGACAAGCTGCCAAGCCCAGTAGAGTAATTGCAGGTTGATTATTGGACATGTGGCAGTTTTATAACTTTGTATTATACTATTGTTGTATATATCCATTCTAATCATTTTTTATCTAATATTTTAGCCTTATTTTGCAGTAACCGTAGTCTTGCCTTGTATTACTTACTGTAAACATGCAACTATACCAAGGAAAAAAACAGCAACTGCAGCTTCTCTAAAAACTATTTTACTGCAACTTGGGCTCTGGATGTGTTAGATGCACTGTATTTAAAATAATTGGAAATATTTGTTTTCCCAATATACCAAACCCTGAGTAACTTGATCATTTTTGTCTATTATTTCCTACCCAGCAGCTGTTTTGGTGATAAAACAGCTGCTTAACAGCTTCAGTGTCTCACATTGTGAAGGCTTTATAGGCTCAAATGTGAACAATTTATTTTGAATAGGACTGCAATATTATGTGTGGGTATTAGATTCTGATGTATCTGTGAGTGTTTCTGTAATGTAGTAATACAGATTAAAATAATGTAGTATTACAGATTAAAATTACAAATTACAATAATGTTAAAGCACTGCAAAATAAACTTATCTTTAAAGCGATATAGTTAAACTTTAATTTAACAGAGAAAAACAAGTTCTCTTTGCCTAAGAGTTTCTAAGAATTTCAAACTCTTCTAATTAGTGCTAAGATGAAAAAAGTTGATGTTTTTTATATGGTTGGTATCCGGTGCAGTAGTTTCATTAACACAAAGTACTGAATGAAATTAATACATTGAACCAATATTTTATATTTGATACATTTAATAACAGATTATAAATGAGTGTGTGAGCAAATCGCAGTTTAATTGCTGATAAAATGTCATAACAGTCTTGTGAGGATCAGCTGTCTGTGGTCACCATGGAAACATGCAGTAACCGGCATGAAGGAAAGCACGAATACAGTAACTGTGCAGTTATTGTACGTTTGCTTTGTTTCACCAGGGCTTTTTGCAGCTATTGTACAAACTACCATTTTCTCTAAAACAACACAGATTTTTAGATAAAATATTTTGTCACATAACAAAGGATGCATTAAATGTCATAAAAATGATAATAACTCATTTATGACCAAAATGCAGTTACTGCCTTTTTGCTATGCAGTGCAGTTCACACAGTGGTGGAATGTAACAAAGTATTTTTTACTATTACTGTTACTGTAATTGAGTATCTTAATTATAATTCATATGTTTTCCTTTATTCAACTTTATTTTGTGGCAATATTAACATCTATTATGCTGAATATTCAGCGTAACATTCAACAATGGACACAGAGACAGAGCCTGAGACTGACTCCTCCTGTTACTGCAATACATGTATTCAGATAAATTATTTGACTACACCATATTTAAATACACCAAAAATGATTCAAGAATGAATTTTAAGGAAAAGTGTGCACAGTACTGTAGAGAGCACACACAGTATCAACACCAATCTTTTCAATATACATACTGTATATTGCTTGTGAGCACTGTGCAGTGACATTGGCAGGGACAGAAATATAGTAGTATTTTACTAAAGTATGATTTCTGATGTAATAGTAGTAGTACTTCTGTTTTTACTTGAGTAAATATTTTGCAGGGTATTGGTACTTTACTTAGGTGCTAAACTTTAGTACTTCCTCAACCCATGCCTTTATATGGCTATTTACTATGTATTTTTAAATGACGAGCATTCTTCCTTATACATTAGCAGAAATGCACACTGTATCTGTTAAGATCCTATTTTACAAATGTGCATTTTGGCATTTAGCAGATGAGTTTAACCAGGGCTAAATGCAGTAAATGGTACACACAATCCTACATGAAAACAGGCAGCTTCAGGCCAGCTGCAGGTCAACAAGTATTTTATTGTGGTGTAGCAATAACCGCAATCACGACTTAACTAAACTTTCACAGTCGTTATTAGGATTAAGATATATATTGTTGATCTTCCCACCAGGCATAGAGAGGAGGTAATTCTGCCACAATTTAAAAGTTGTGTAAAAGATTTCCAGCTCTTCAAAATAAATCTGTTGGTTGTGATGAAAAAAGAGGAGAAGTTCATGAAAGTTTTCTTTTTTTTTTGTTGGCATGTATCACATAAAAAGGTTTCAGAGTATGAAGCCTTGGAATTTGAAGACAGAACCGGTCCCTCTGTGCTCAAAAATGTGCTTTTCTTCTTGTTCCTTCAGTTGGATCTGCTTCGCTGTTCAGAAAGTCTATGAACATGAACACAACTAGTTTGGACACTAATCATGTTCTATGTAATTACCCAAGAGTGATGTAGAAGCTTAAAGCCTCCAACACTGAGAATAGATGTTTCTTTATCTTTTGTCAGCAGTTACACCTTTAAAATCAGTAATATTTACATATTCATTGCAGCGATAGATGAAATTTTGAAGTATAAGATAAAGTATTAGACACATATATATATATATATATATATATATATATTATTTCTCTATCTTCATATATCTTACAACATGTCTGGGAAGGATCTATAAGTTTACTCTGTGCTCCTGCTATATAAGTCTATTACTTCCACTGGCTGTCCTGTGTCTCCATTAAACTCATCTCTTATAGTGGACCTCAGGAAACTCAGCCCTCTCTTCATTCCTGTTTCTCAGAGACAGTAGCCTCTGGGTACGCAGCCACGGCACAAAACGTTTGTCTCTTGTGCGAGAATAAAGGGATCCAGGAGACTACTTAGTTTGATGTTCTTTGACTTTCTGTCTTCACTGGAATGAAGCCCAGTTATTAGAAATTCCGGGGCAATATCCTAGCAGCCGAGGACGCAAGAGACCAAGCGCGTCCTCAGCGCTCTTATTAAATCTCCCCAGCTACCAGGCAGGGATGCTGCAGAGACTCTAATGAAGCAATTACAGGCGGGAGAGGGATGGTCGAGCCCAGGCTCACACTGCTTTTTACCCCCCGCTAGACAACTGACAGCCAGGCACAGAGAAGTAGCAGGGGTGATATTTATTTTCCAAGAACTGTTAACCCTCTCTGGCGTGGTGCTGCCCTCAGGTGACAAACCACCATTTGGGACCTCACACTGCCCCTCTACATTGTTTTAATTGAAAACATTTTTTTCTGATATCACAATATCACAAGACAAATAGCTATATATATATATATATATATATATATATATATATATATATATATATATATATATATATATATATATATATATATATATATATATATATGTGCATGCATGCGTGAGTATGTAAATAAGTATATAATTTTGTTGCCTCAGAACCACTTTAGTTACAGTAGACCACTCTTCTGCATCACCCTCTACTGCCAAAAAGCGGCGGAGGGTTGTAAACATGAATGAGTAATGTTCACTGGGTACTGTGGGGATTTGAGCTTTAATTCACACTGATGCCAGTCATATTGAAAAAGCCGCGCTACCCCTGTTGAACTGCTCAGTCAACAAATGCGTCTGTCTGAGCAGCATAAGGCAGGCTCGTTCAGCGCAGGGTTCATTCTGTATTTTAACAATGAATGTGACGTTCTAAAGTCAGATAGTTAGGCCCGGCTTGTCAAGATATGGTGCCAAGATTTTGTAAAATCCATGGGCACATGTATATAAACACTAATTCATTCAATAGAGCAGGATTAAGGCAACACTCTGATTAGTGCTGCTGTCTTATTAACACATTCTCCAGCTCCAATGAAGTATTTAATGGGATGCAAAAACTTAGGATTGATTTCTTTCAGTCTTTAATTAAAGGAAGAATGTTTGAGACCTTTGAATGCAGTGTTTTTAACATTTTTTTTAAGACAAATAGAAGCACGTTAGCAGTAGTAGAAAATCAAAGTGTGTAGATCCCTCTCCACCAACAGCTAATTAGAAACAAGTTTGTTGGAATTGTTGTAATGGGTCTAGAGTGATGCATTTATAATGAATGTTATTATGTAAACAGCATTATTATGGATATGGTTTCTCCACAGCTCATCTGTGATTTTACTGAACCCAAATAATCCCTAAATTAGATGTGTTTATTCTTTGTTTTGGAGCTGGTGCATTCGTTTACATTACATCAGAATACACAATTAATACATTTTAATTCAAGCTCCTTCATGCACAATTAGTGGTCCAGACATGCTTTGTCTGTTAGATTAGTATTAGACTATTTCCAACTCAAGAAAAAGAATACATTGATAAATCAGTGTTGCAGGCTCAGCCTTGCCAAATTATTCTATGTAACATCTTTATGAATAAAATCTCAGTGTTCACTGTTTGTGATTCTAAGTGTTGGATGGTGGATGTTTTGCTTGTTGGTGGCTTCTCAACATAGCACAGCACCGCACCAGCTTACATGATTTTCATCTAAATAAATGTAGTTTCTGGTGCATTTAGTAGTGAGTAACCCAAGCCGAAAGCCATCTCTAGAGCCATTGTTCAGCAAGAAAAACACAATATTTCTTATTTTTGAATGATATGCTAATTAAAACATACCAATGAATATTTTATCCTTTTTCTGCCAAGTCTGTTGCACCAGATGCTGTCAAATGCTAAATCTCACACAATGTACCTTTAGGTATTATGAATATTACAAACTTGGTGTTGGTGGTGAGGAAGAATCCACTTGTGACATGCATATATTATAAAGATTGATATAAACCCACTCGATTGTGGGCTCCTGTTTTGAGTCTTCAAGTTTGGCATCTTGGCTGTTTGCATTCTTTTTTTTTTCTACAGACAGAAGTGATTATTTACGGATAAGGGTGTGGAGCTGGGGAGGACAGTGCAGAGCAGCTGACCACCATCTAGTCCACATGTGTCAAACTCAGGTCCTGGAGGGCCGAGTGGGTGCAGGTTTTTGTTCCAACCAGGCAGTAACACACCTGGTTCTACTAATCAACCAATAGAGCTCTTGCTGAGGACCTTCATTAGTAGAATCAGGTGTGTAACTGCCTGGTTGGAACAAAAACCTGCACCCACTCGGCCCTCCAGGACCTGAGTTTGACACCCCTGATCTAGTCACTCACAGCAGCCACTCCCTTAATTAGGTCTAACATTAACGCTCAATAAAATGTAATGGGTTAGTGTTATAAAAATTCACCCCCATGACAACTGTCATGAACTGGAAAGTGATCTATTGACCAATCACCCATCGGTGGGTGGTTCTCCAGTAGGCGGGGCTAATGCAGCTGCAAGGACCCAACGCCCTTAATAAGAAAAGAGCAGCAAGAGCTGTTTCAGTTTAAACTAATCAGCTCAGATTCCTCTCTGCATGGATTTCTAATGATAAAACGACAGAGCAGCCTCCCTTTGTTCCAGCCAAGTGGAAGAACCTTGTCTCATAGTGTTACCCAGCATGCATTTCATTGGTCTATTTCAGTCATTGGGTGTCTAAAATTATTAACTTTAAAGGTCCTAAATGATGGGCTTAGTAACGCATGCTAATCATAGGGTGTAATTAATGTTAATGTAGGCGCCAGTGAGCTGAGCTTTCGGCGCCCCGCACTTTAAATCATTGTCAGTCAGTTCAGATTCAAAGAGTTTGTCCTATGAGTTCTTAGATATCAGCAGGTGGTTGTGTTTATAGAGGTGTATGATGCATACCTCACAACCACAAGATTCCAGACTTATAGCTGCATTTACTCTAGCCTCTTGCTCCGGAAGTGTCTTGCTGTTAACTCCAAACTATCAAATAAAATTGGAAATGAAAAAATTGACATTCTCTTAATATGTCTTTGAAAAAGGGCAGAATTTTGTTAAATAAGCCCCAAAATACAAAATAATATTCACAAATTCTAGATGTTATAATGGTGAAGAGCTGCTCTAGAATCATCTTCATAAGCAAATTAAGGATTTTAAGTTTTCAGACACGAGTGTTGATGGCAAAAAACTTCCTAAGGGGTTTAAGGGTTTCAACCAGTATACCATCTTTGTTTTTTTTTCTGATTTTGATCACCCAGCAGATTCTACATTAAAATTCTGCATTAAAATAGTATAAACACATCTCTCATGGTTAAAATGCAAGATGTGACTCTCACCAAATTGATTACTGTCATATCTGTAGCTTACTGATTAAAAATGTTATTTGGTTTTAGGGTTATTTCCTCAGAGTCAACCCTCATTTAGATATTTGGGGAAATTCAGACATCTTGCGAAATTTTGTACCTTGTACAGATCACTCAAATCACTATTTGAGTGATCCCCCCCCTTTCTTGCTTGTTAGTGGCCAGTGTGGCCAGTTTAAGGACACATGTAATAATCTTACTGTCTAACCAGCAGCTTCTTCAGAAATGTCAGAGGTGAGTGTCATGTTAACCTCCAGAGTGATATCTTCTAGTAAAAATGAGAGATAAGACTTCATTTGTTTAGGGCCCTGGCTTAGCTTCACTGTCAGGCTGCTATGTTGTATGATAACTTGACTCACGGGGCTTTTTGGAAAACAGCATTATTTATGCAACAAGAGACATTAGCACCAAATACTGCTGAATTAATAATAAAGTGACCCAATTAATGAATAGAACACATTTTCATTACTGGTCCAAGTTTTAATGGGGCACATGGCAGAAGAGGGATGGCACCCAGAGCTCAGCAGCCCAAAGGCACACACACACACACACACACACACGCACACACACACACATACACACACACACACACACACACACACACACACACATAAATCTGCTGCCTAGCCCCCCCCCCCATTGTTTCACATAAACCCACAGGGTTTCCATGTTCTTGTTGGGATGAGGACTACATTTGGGAATACTGTTTCAAGTGAAAGTTAAAAACTCTAAGGATCAATTAAATTTCTGCTAGTGTTTTACACTAATGTCTCTATAAAACGTGGTTCAGAGGTTTGTATTCTAACATGTCATATATTATTTAAACTGCCTCAATAAATGTAAAGAATCAAGAAAACTGACATTTCATATTTTGTTGAAGCACTGTATGTTTTTGATAAGATGAAGTAACAAGTAATTGTGTTGAAGCTGCCTAGATACTGCTGACACAAATACATAAATCTCTCTCTCTCTCTCTCTCTCTCTCTCTCTCTCTCTCTCTCTCTCTTTCTCTCAAACACATAGAAAAACAAGCACACAATTAGTCACTTAGAGACACGCTCACCCACCCAGGCATCCTCTGCTTCCGAACCCACACACAGCTCGGTTAGCAGCCTCCCTGGGGAGGCACCACATGCATGGCTATTTTTAGGGGATTCATTAATATTGTGATGTGCATTAACTTCACTGCTTCAGTGTCATGAAGGAAACAACAACAATGTCTATGAAGATGTCACTTGCTGCCTAAATGTCAAGCTGCGGGAAGCCCTCAGTGGGAATTTATTTTCAGTGCCAGAGCCAGTTACAGCCAGTTTAATGTAAAAATAAACTGACTGATAGAGGCTGACTCGGTGATGAAAAACATGATGGTGAAATGCAAATATTAAAGCATGAAATAAAATTATTTGGACAAAATAAAAAGAAACATGGAAAATGGGCTCGGCTTATTTGACAGAATCCAGAAAAAAACACCATCTGACCAAAGTGCACCAAATGCACACTTCCTCTGGTCCCCAGCGATATACTCTGCCCTCAGAGTGGGAAGTGGATCGGATGAAGGCTTCTAGAGATATATGACTCAACCTGATAATCAACCTGCACTGACATTTCATTTTCACTTCATTATTCAAGCTGACAGATGCTGTGTTCACGTTGGACACGTTTATGTTTAAGAGGAGGATTTTTTTTTTCACCCTGGCCGATAAGTCGTGACTAACATATTTATGTACGGTTGCCACAAATTGTTTCTAGGAGCAGACAATTTACTGTTTGTCATGCAAATTGAAGAATGTGTCACGGCGAGTGTTAAGCCGTCTTCCAACAGCCTGCATAGCTGCCGCCACCTCAGCCACTTTTGACAACGCATCTGTTGCTGCATTTGTATGCAGGTGTTTTACCGGCTCTTACACAGGGAGAAGATATTCTGCTTTTTAATCCCGAAGTTCTTTTTTTTATTATTATATTTTATTTAACAATTGGGAACTATTTTTCAATAATAAGCACAACTGCAGGCACAAATCTGTAATCATGCAGGAAATCATTCAGGGGGCTGGAACCAGGCAGGGTCTCAAACATTGTTCAGCCTAATGATCAGTTTACCATGGTACAGAATAAATGTTTTGTTTTACATGGGCTATTATATTTTATTGTCCGTGTAAAATAAATGTGTGTATCGGTTATTGGTGAGTGATGCAGAGTCTTGTAGAGCACTGATGTAGTAAGATGAGAGCAAAGCTGACACAGCACCACAGGCAGCTCTGACCTGCTCGGTGCATCAGTACTGAACGTTGGATATAGCAGATGCTACAAAAGCTTTTTTGCATGTTTCAGTTCCATTACAATTTGCACAATATTGCTTGAACCTAAAGCCTTATTTCTTTATATTGGATTCAATGTTTTCTCATCGTGTTTCACTTGAACTGAAGTAAGATCATCGTCTCTCCTGTTCTGTCCAAAAATGATCACCCATGATTGCTGCCCAGCAGATAAACACCACACAATGGCAGCTTTACACACAAGTTCAACAAGCTAATTACCTGGAGAGGTTGTTTGGACTTTTTCCTGCATCCCATATTTCTCAAATCCTGGCGAGACTTCACTAATTGTTGTAATTCTCCATAATTTCTGGTTTGTAGCTGAAAATCCACTTCACTTTTTTTTACTAATTAATTTTTCTTTCCAGGATTGTGAAGCTCTTTTAGACTCTGTGGCTTCATTACAACTGAAAAAAAAAAAAAAAAAAATAAAAACTACTCTCACAGGAGCCAGACATTGTGAAACTAATTGATGTTCACAGCTTCGTCAGGATTTCCCTCGAATTTATTGGCGACATTTGTGTTAGAATAGTGGTGATATGGCACATTGTTGCACAGGAGAGAGGAAAGCGTGGGCTAGGTGATGTTGTTTACGGCTGCTGTGTACAGCTCTCTAGCTCAGGGACGGCTGGCCGGGACGATTTATAACCCACAAATAGCAGTATTTCAAATGCAGAGAGCTGCCTTTCATTTTGTTTGTGCCAGTCTGTTTTAACTTTGTGACCAAATGTGAGCTCCAATCCTCTAGGTTAGAACCTGCTAGGAAATTTTGTCCATGGCTTTTTGTCCACAGACAGAAGCAATATCTACAATTTTGTTCTGGAGACACATGACTGATGATTGTGTGTGACAAGAGTTGGAATAGCATTGTTATGTTGTATCATCATGAACTGTGTCCATGTTGTTCTGTGCTTGCTACTTATTTGCATGTCTGTGTAGATTTCCCTCAAGGGATCGTGCCACAATAACAATAGTTCACAATCTACTGTTTATCCAGTGATCATTCTGCGCACACATAATAATATGCATGCTGTACACCCAATGAACTTTAAACCACACACTCTGGCAGTGTTTGCATTGGCTCAGTGGTTCCAGAGTCCCTGGGAACAAAAGACATTCAGCAGTAACAGTCCTAAAATGTGAAATTATAGACAATTCAATTCAAAGCATAAGTTTGGCTGGTCAATGCTTAAAGGTACGGTGATTCCGATTTAGCATCATTAGCGGTGTGTGTGTGTAGGCCACATCACTATTTTTCTCATTCTGCAATGCAATTTTCACCTTTCCTCCTCTTAGCCTGGTCATCCACAGCCTTTCTTGTTAGAAGAAATGCCAACTTTGATTGATGCAGCATCTTAGGTTGCATCTTCTGATTTATTCCAATTTATTCTAAAAATAGACCTCAGTTTCTGTAGTGTCATGACAGTGTTTAATTTCGCTTTGAACGAGTCAAAAGTATGAACATCTCTGTTGATGTCATGATAATAACTAAGGAGTCATTTGGCTTCTGTTAACATGTTTACCTGCTGAAATATAGCTTAAATGGAAAAAAAATAAAATGAAGCAAAGTTAAGGAAGAAAATTCCGAGGTCAAGACCTTAGTGTCCTTGATAGTGGCTACGGCCCTAGAAGACACATGGCTAGTCCATTTGTACTGAGGGTACAACGGACCATATGGGGTGCTGAGAAAAAAAAAGAGCCTCCTGGCAAGACTTGAGAAAGAATCAGCGATGGGACCCGACGTCATGCTCTTGGGGCCAATCATGAAAAACCTGATCAGAGCAGCACGACCCTGACTCGAGGGGATTGTACAGCTTCCCATGTCATGTTTAAACAGGGGAGAGAAAAACAGGCAAAAAAGAAAGAGAGAAAGACAGAGGGACGGGAAATAAAAAGAGAGAGTGGGAGCAGTCAGTTCAAGCTACATCTTTAGGGAAGAATATGCGATTTATAAATCTGGTGATTTGTTGCTATGGAAAGATCGTATTTGCCCAAACTTAACCACCAAATAAGCTTGTGATTAAAGCTGAATTATAGTTAAATAAATTTGTGGTGCAGTGCTTCCTCTTGTTGATTAAAATCCGTTTTGTCCCTTTTTCTCACTCCTACCATTTTTAAATACTATTATATGTGACTTTTTTGGTGTTTTGAGGCTGTATGGCTTAGAGTTTCTTTTTCATATCAGTCCTGGAATGTTTACTATGGAATTAGTGGTCTGTTTTCTCCAATCTACAGCAGTCGGTCCTAAGATGAAATGGGCAACAATTCAAATGTCCTCTTGTCATAAAAATGACATTGCAAAACAATTCATGTGCAACACAAAAGCACAACTTCCCAATAGTTTAAAAAATGTTAGCACTGTTACTTGTTTTAGAATTATTAGAATAAAAAGTGATCATTTTCTCGCTGAGCGATAGGATAATAGAGGTCCAGTTCCAGTATGAAAGCAGGGGAGGGGCTGAAAGGAGACTGCTCCAGCCTCGCAACTATAATCACGCTGAAAGCAGGCCATTGTTTGGAGTTTGTAAAAGCTATGGAGCCACCAGACCATGTAACACTCACTACCCAGCCCCCGGTAGTGGCCTAGATTCTGCACCAGTTCCGTGCTCTTCTTCTCCATCTGCTTGTTGTGGGGTTTCCTCCCTTTAGGCAGATTTTTCATGTGTCATTTGGCTTCTGTTTAATCAGAAACTACAGACCTTTTTTAGTACTAGAGGTAAGTTTGCCTCCTGCTGTGTTTAAGTTGTCCCCTGCAGGTAATAAAAATACACAGAATCAACAGGCAACCATGTGGCCCTGCAGCCATTAGCCACAGGTTGGGCTAGTGGCTCAGTTCACTCCTGTGCCACTTATTCAATGCAATTGAAAGACATACATTTGTATTTCACTTCTTTCTATCTCAGGAAAGTCATGAGTCTTTTTTTTTTTTACTGTACTCAAGTAAGTTTTATGACATTGCTTGTAAAAAACTATTCTGCTGAATGGAGTGAAATAATACATAAAGTGATATGAAAAACATCATTAAGTTTAAAGTAAAATAAATGTAATTAGTCTAGCTGGGCTCATTTATTTTCTGTTACGCTGTGATCTTTATAAATCACCTTTTTTGATTGGCCAGCAAGTGTGCAACAAAACGGTTTTAACGCCCATATAGTGTGGCTCATGAAGAACGGGATGCAGCAGAGGAAAAATAAATGAGAAACAATAAGAAACAAACCAAGCAAAAAACACCACAAAAAATGAGAACCTTTTTGGACACTGTATCAGTTTTTTAACCTAATCAGATAAGCAAATGTCTTTGAAGTCACACTAAAATCAAGCTTAATCATATTACTCTGTGATGAGTTATAGTGAAGGAGCCAAGTAAGCCTTGGCTTACTTCACTACATGACAACAGTGAACAGTGAACAGCAAAAGATGCAGAGGAGGATATCTCCTGTTGCCAAGCTGTATCTAAGGTCTGTCCTATTTACTGGAGTAGTGAGGACGTTAACATTCCATTACATCAAGATCTTTATTGGATGATAATGATTGTTCCAGGTATTGGTCAGGCCCTCAGAGTTCACTGGGAAACTGAGATAGGGCTTGTAAAAAACCTTATATTTTGACTGTAAATGCATTTTCACAGACGAGTCGACTCTAGGGTTTAAATCAACAGTTCTCAACTGTTTTTTCCATGTCTTGACATCATGATGCAAACTTCAGATTTGTTTTTTAAACCATTCAAATCTCTTCCACAAAAAGATTGCAGTAATGCCGTCCTGCCAGACATCTGCAATCTTCTCAAATGTAAAGAAGAAGAAGCCGACATCATCATGATTATACTAGTCTCAACAGCAGGAAACCTCAAAACCTGCTTCATGCTTACGTTGTAAGACACTATAGCTCACAGTAAGCCTTTTCTTGCTCGATTGTCACCTTTTCTAACTCCAGATTCTGCTCTTGCTCTTTTTCTACCACCTTTTCTAACCACTGCTTTCTCTCTCCCCCTCCCTGTCCGCTCTTGTTTCTTCTCCTATCTTTCTCTCTCCTGTACACGATCATGCAAGCGTATCTCTAAAAACTGAGTGTGTAGAATTAACCGCAGCCAGTTACTTCTACAAATCTCCAGTCCACCAAAGTGTTAAGGAAAGAAACTATAAGTAACTCCAACCTCCTATCATTCCTTTACAGTGGCCCTGTCCTGTGAATGACGATGGCAACACATAAAATGCAATGACATTAACCAAAAAGGAAAAGGTAGTTACCCCCAGGAGACTGGGCAGAGGAAAGGTTAGAATGAAAGGTTAGCACCCTCTGAGCAGCCTGCTGCCATGAAGGCCAAACATCATTTTGACTGCCCATCACACATGAAATAAGCCGCAGAGTACCATTCGATAACAGCTAATTGGTAATACAACAGTTTGCAAGTTATCATAATTAGAAACTGAATACTAAATACCATATTATATGGACAAATAAAAAAAAAACAGGATGGTGTCATTGAGTAATATGGTCCTGGCATAGAATTCCATTAGTAGGATATACAGGTCAGTTCACACTAGTTCACACTGATCTGCACGTCAGGACCACTGTATTCCTAATAGCATGAAAACAACTATTTGTTGTGTGGTTGGGCAAATGACCACAGAATATATGGGTTAATTAACCCTTCTTATGCAGCTTTGGAATGTTTTCTCTGCCATCATGAGTTTATTGTTTGATATTTTTTTTTTTGTACTAAACAAATGTGTATTTGATTTCTTTTCTTTTCTCATATGTTGCTGTTTTCCTCCTCATTCAAAATTGAATATCATAACTTTTCTCAGAAAAACAATAATCGAAATTGCAAGTGAACAGTGCTGAGTCCAAACTCAAAGCTGAACCCAGCTTGATTCTAGTGAACTCAGGTGGGCAGTCGTGCTCTACACAGCCCGCTGCAAAGCGCTTGGCATTTTCCTCAAAGGCTCTTTGTTTGGCTGCAGATTCCACTGACCTTGGTGGACATTGGCAGGGAGCGGGACAAAGAGAACGAGAGGGAGGTGAACGGAGGGAGAGTTCTCGCTCTCTCACTCCATCCACCACCCTGAGGGCAAAAGAGAAGACTGAGCAGAAAAAAAAAAAAAAAAGCAAGGGTGCAATAGAAAAATAGGAATAAAGCATGAGGTCGGGAGGCAGCAAAATAGAGAAAGAGGAAAATGAGTAGAACGGCTAATGAGAGCGGGCGAAAGACAGGAAATGGGAAGGTGTGTTTAGTTCTGAACTCGTGTAACAGGGAAATGTTCTGAATGTGAATGAAACTGTGCACTCGTATGTGTCCGTGAGGAGGAGACGGAGAGAGGGCAGGGAAAGTACAGTTCGACAAAAGGCTATTGTTGTCGAAGTGGCCATTTTGAGTCTTCCCCTTGGTGGCTCCACTTCGCTGTGTCCCAGCCGAGCTCGTTGGCCTAGTTTCTCACTAAGTCTCCTCTATACCATGACAGCGTTCACTATGACTCTCTATTCATGGTAAACATCATCACATTCCCTCCCAATGCTGCGGTGAAATGCCACACGGACAGAAAGAGTTTCTCTCCCCGAGGGCAGCTAATGATCATATAACATATGTGCTCTTTAAACATTCTGTACATTTCGTGCCTATGAGTTTTAGCAGAGACTGTTAAAAAAACTACTTATATTTAGAGATGCTCTGGCATCCAGGGTTGGACTCATGAAATCCTGGATATCTTATTTTTTTGTCTTCTAGATCTTTTTCTAGTGTTGTAATCTCAGCTGGTGGAGAAATAAACACAAAGAAGCAGCCCCTATAGTCACAAAAGCATTTAGCACACTGAGATAATTAAGCTGCACTGATTAAAGAGGTGACTGATGGTTCACTGTAATTGATTAGCTTCTGTCTCACGCAGCTTTTAATTTTCCTGTATTCGCTGTCGTGCTGTTCTTCTGTGAACTGATAAGGACCGTTTGAGTTATGCAAGAAGAACAGGGTCCTCAGACAGGTACATCATTTCTAAGTAGTAGGCAAGTGACTTTGTTCACACCTACAAAGGCATTGTCACAAAACACTACAAAAATGAAAAATTAATTAAAAAAATGAAACAGCCTACACATGCATACAGTCTTAAAAGTGCAAAAAACTGAAATAATTCAGAAAAGTAATGAAATTACACTAAGGCAAGTGTAAATAAATGTGTCCAAAGATACAGAGCTCTATGGGTAATTACACAAATCTGGAATTGTAATTAATTAATAATTGTATATTTGAGTTAAAATGTCTTAAATTCAGTCGATTCAAGCTTCTAAAAATGCACAAAGTTACTTATTTCCATGTTTGCTTGCTTGTCTTTTGGTCATTACACCTGATTGCTATTAACGGCATCACATTTGAGTGTCTCAGTACAGGTAATGGGCAATTTTCACTATTGCTTTCACCACCGCAGTTCAGTAAATGACTAACTAACCTAACACTAACTAACCTAACTAACCTTCACAGATGTCATCAAATGAATTAATGAGGTGAATCTGCAAAATATAACGACTATTATCTGGTTACACATCATCAGTGTACTTCAAAAATCCTAAAATGTTATACATCGAATGTTTAAACACACTGTAAATCTGTCTATACAGGTTGGATTAGATTGGATTAACCGGATTATATCACAAAGGGAGACTTCTGCAGCAAGGACGGTTGTGTATGTGTGTCATACACGCACACACACACACACAGACCACCTTTTTTTTCATGCATTCACAATAAGACAAGGAATGATGGGGCATAACCTCACTCTGCATGCACTGCAGTCGTACGCAGTTCCTCCTGCTTCACACAGACACCTCCGCCCTTTTATACAGTGAGTCACAACAGCCTGATTCATCTCCATTGATCTAAACCTTCCCAGTAGCCTCTGAGTCAGTGCAATTGTTATTCTTTTCTACAAGTCTTACATCATTCATAGAGCTGCTAATTCCACTGAAGTGTTTCTATAAATGAGAATTTCTATGTTATACCATCAAAGAAATCCTAACTCACAATTCATCATGTACGTATCACGTATTTTTTTTTTGGTGACCATCTGTTCTGAAGTTAATAACACCAGACACATACATGCAGCAGTTAAAAACATGCGTGCACAAATTTATACGCGAGGTGCTGAGCTGCAAATTCAGCTGGGATGAGAGTGAGTCATGGAAACGGCTTAATATTATGGGCTGTCTTCCCCTTGATGTTTCTCGAGCTAATTAAGCCTCATACCGAGCTACTCAGGTCTGTTTGAAGTATGCAAGAGATTCACTTTAATGGCCTGCTTTGTGCAATTCTGTGTTTTCGCATTTAATTTGAATATGTTTACAAGCTCAGGACCTCAAGGCCCTGGAGTGTATAATGTGTGTAGATACACCTGCATTTCCTGCTGTAGGCTGATTTCCAAATTGCATGGGGAATAAAATCCCTTCCTGAAGTTATTTTTGTATTACAAAATAAAACTGAAAAAACAGTCTGACAAACCTTGTGCTTAAATAATAATGATTATAATAATACTACTAATAATAATTAAATGAATTACTGCTTCTAGTGATTTTGATTTTGAGTAATCGCTGAGTGTTTATGATTTGGAAAATAATAATACTCAAATCTCAAAACCAGACTTTTAATGAGCGGTAGTACTTTTTTTGCTTTACTGCATTTTGTTCCATATACATGTACTATTGTAAAATTGGTAATTTAAGATCACATAAGGTGTAGCATTCCCAATATACTTGTAATTTTATGTGCATGTTCATGTATTTTACATATACAATACAGCAGCATCTGGGAATGGAAATCTGGAGTTACAAATATGTTTGGATTACAGCAAATACATGTTTTTATTCCATCAATCCAAACAGGATTCAACTGGGAAATATATTTCAAAAAGGAAATGTGATTCTTATTTGTGTGCTGACAATCATACATTGCTGTGATTACATGAATTGTTTTGTGACTGTCAAGCTCATTCTACAGGTTGAACTCAATAGTGATATTGTTAAGAAAATGCCAAAAAGAAATGTGGTGGTGCATACTGACCCCTAATGTTGATAGAATGTTATCACCCTGCTCTATAAAACACTCCTCGGGGGCATCTGGGTAGTGTTGAGCAGCGAGACAGGGCCGTCTCCTGGATAGAAAGGTCACGGTGTGTGAGTGTGTGTGTTTGTCACCTGTGTGCAGGATTGGAGTGCTGTGTGCGTACGCTGCCAACCAGAACCTGAGCTCTCAGGTGAAGAACATACGGAGACTGGTCAACAGCAACATGAGGGACCTCCAAACCTTCGCTAACGACACACCAATGGTACTACACAGAGTTGTCCTGCATATCATATTATGAGCTAAATATAAGCATTTAAACCCATGTTAATCCATAATCTTTATGCTGTGTTTCACTGTTGTACGGCTAGGATATGGGAGAGGTTCCAGTGATAGTTACTGTATATACAATCAAGTTCTTCAGATATGTGAAAACACCACCCCAAATATAACACCCTCATAACCCAGTGTTATTCCCCCTGTCAACTTTATGTAATCCCTTCAAAGTGGGAAAAGAGCATGCTATCACTTATTACACGTGCAACAGCTACAAATGTGATTTCTAAGGTGTGAAGGTTTTCACTGTCACTTCACCTGTTGCAAATAAATTGGTGTGTTTTCATTTAACATCATAGGTGTTTGGAGCCCTGCTTTAAATTTTTTTTATTTCTTTATTTCATTTTTATTGGACAGAAACCATAACGCTGAAATCAGAGTGCTTGCCTGTGTGTAGACTAGAATAGCTGTTTTCTGTGCCTCTATTCGTGAAACTGCTCTGTTTTCTGTTTGCAGCAAATTGATTACCTAATATCCCAATACGCCACCGCCAAGAACAAAGTCATCTATGACCTAGATAGTAAGTAGACCTCCTCCGCGCCTCTGATCGTGAGTTAAGTGGATAGAGACGACTCACTGGGTTTGTGCTCTTGGTCATATATCAGGCTTAATATGTGAATTTACTGTGACTACTTTCCTTGACTTGTTCTCACAACAGATTTGTGACATAACTAGGTCTAGATAGCTCGTGGTGTCTGTTAGAGAGGATCCCTTGAGTATTCAACCTACTTTTCTCCTGCGATAGCACTGCAGGCTCCTCTCTTTTCAAAGTTGAGACCTGAAACAGCAATACCAGCACTGCCCAGCTGCACATAATGTTCCCATAACCTTTCTGAAATGTTCCCTCTGGGTTTCTGTTCGGTAACCATCCCACATCAGTTTAGGATTGTTGCGCAAGTGCTTTTGTCCAACTAAAAATCCCAGAACATTCTAATAACAACATGAAGTACCATTTATTTTAGGGTAATTTTTGTAACATCCCATTGTAGTTCTCTGTTGATAGAATTTTGGTTAAATGCCCACATTGTTCTAAAAATGTTACTCAAATGTTTGTTTGTTTTTTGTTTTTTTTTGCCAGAGTGATCTGGGAATGTAACAACATTGCATATCCATCATAAAAACATCTGCATTACATGTTTTTAAAATTAAAGATTAAGATTCAAATCTATGGAACTTTAAGGGAGTAGTTTTAAACTGACCTCCTCAGGATGATCTGGGAGCTTCATAATAATGTTTTTTTAGATAACAGGTGCAGATGGGAAAAATGTGGACAGGGGGAGTCACATAATATTAGGTAACATGACATGTTTATCTGATGCTGTGTTTCTTCACAGATATAGGTCCATTATTGGGTGGAAGGATACATGATCAGTTGGATATGGAAGCACATCCTGCCCTGGACAGAGTGCTCAGTATGGCTGGAGGTACCTTGGCTCACTTTTCATTTCCCCTTCCAGTCGTGATACCATCAGGTTACCGTCAGCTGAGAGCTACTGACGCCAGTGACAGCCGCACTCCAGAACATTCTGCCTCTCAAATCATGTAGTGACATACATAATCCTGGCAAATAGTGTCAATTATTTAAAGAATTAGAAACAGTTGTGATCATAGCCACCTAATCAGATGTCACTGCTACTAAAATTTATCTGTAAATGCTATAAAATACCTTGAAGCTTTATTGAAAGTTTAATTATTTGTTGTAGTTGTTGGACAAGTTCTGCCTTGTATGAAGCTTTTGGTATCTTACTATTTCTGTGTTCAGTGAAATCTATAAATTGTGAAAAATTGCTGATAAAACGTTCTGATATAGAATGTTCTTATCCCCAATTTTCCTTTTTTTATTTTTTAAAGTGAAAATCGAGAGAGCCATCAAAGGTAACAGTAACTGGATAATAACCTACGACCCCTTGACCCCTGACCTTGTGAACTTTGACAGCGGTGTTGCTCCTATGATTTGTTCCTTTGTGATCTTCCTTGAAATTTTGGACCTCTCAGTTCCCCCCAAGTACCATCTTAATGACCAACGAGCCATTCATACATTAAAACTGCATTACGCAATTCCACAATTTGGTGACCTTCAATAGTGGTGTCTGAAGGATTTTTCAGTCACTACAGAGTGATCAGGTATGGTCACATTTGAAAGCTTTTGTTGCAAAGTTTTCCTGCTGCCCATGAGGAAAAATGTGTGCATTTTGTTTCAAATTCACCATCTCCTGTATGACAAGACAATTACCTTTCACCAGACTTTGTTTTTTAGCAAAACAGAATACGTATGGATAATACGATAATATAATGGTAATGCCACTGGCTGTGCAGTCTTGCCTAGTGCAGTTTTAAGTTAGTGGCATCCCCATGATTTTGCCAAAACCCTAACACAACATCAACCTGCACCTGGACATTTCCCCTCCTTCTACTCTGACTGTGTTCCCCTGTGTAAAGTGAACATGAAAAATGATGTGTTTTTGGTATTTAAATTACATGTAGTCTTAACAGTCACATTTTGATATTTAAATATTAAATAATGATTTTAGGGCGACACGGTGGTGCGGTGGGTAGCACTGTTGCCTCACAGCAAGAAGGTCGCAGGTTCAAGACCGCCTTGGGCCTGGGTCTGGGGCCTTTCTGTGTGGAGTTTGCATGTTCTCCCCGTGTCTGCGTGGGTTTTCACCGGGTACTCCGGTTTCCTCCCACAATACAAAAAACATGCTCAGGTTAATTGGTAAACTCTAAATTGCCCATAGGTGTGAGTGTGAGAGTGAATGGTGTGTGAATGGTGTGTGTGCCCCACGATTGGCTGGCGACCATCTGGGGTGTATCCCTGCCTCTCGCCTTAACGCGCTGGGATAGGCTCCAGCAGACCCCTGCGACCCCGAAAGGGAATAAGCGGGATAGACAATGGATGGATGGATAATGATTTTATTCAATAATGTATTACTACAATAACCAATAATTTATTTTTGGACTGTAAAGAATAGAAAAAAGATTAGCAGCATAGTGGATGAATGAAATAAGTAAATAAGTAAATGAAATAGGAATCTATAACAATCAAGTGAATTGCTGTGTGTGTTGACTGAGCCTCTGATTAGAATAACCACAGTCATTATATGACTGTGATTACACTTGTGTGCTCTTGTTTTGTACTTAAAATGGCTGAGTCAAGTAGTCAACGTTTACAGTATGAATATTGTGTTTTGTCAGATTTAAAATCTACTTGATTAAGACGTGTGTTTGGAGAAACACGCTGCATACTGTGTGTCATCGAGCACAAGCATCGAGAAGTGTTTTCACTTCTTCCAATGTTGCCAAGCTTCGCTTCAAATAATTCATAGTTTTCTTTCCACATGTATGTATCTTTTATATGGTCACAGTTTTTTTATGATTTTCTAAGAATGACTACTGCCTGGTACAAGTTGAGATAATAGACAAAAAAATATGTGTTTAAATGGCCAGTTACAACAATTCCACAGACTGTCCTAGGAAAGAACTGGAGGGTTTGAATGAAATAGTAAACATTTTGAGCAGAAAAGGTGTAATTGTTTGTCCTAAAATATCTTAAGGTTATAAGGTTGCATCATTGGAAATGCTTTCACTTTTCAGGAGGGTGAGGTATGTTCATACAGTCCTTCGTTTTGATGAGTATTCTTTCCTTCAAGCCCTGGTTTCCCCTCATACATCAAGTCCAGTTCACTTTTTGTCTCTCTATTCATATCTGGTCTCTTTCAATGCAGCCATGCGAGAAACCAAGGAAGCCCTGGAGAATGTTAGCGTGTCTCTGGAAGTCCTCCAGGAAGGAACCGGAAAACTCAATTTTAACCTGAGCCTTGTGCGGCTCAGCATCAACCGCACCCTGAACGACCCCGGCTGTCACGACGAGGACTCGGACGCCACCTCTGCCCAGCTGTGCCGCAACATCCGCCAGTCACTGTCCCAGCTGCAGATCAGCGCCAACTTCACACGGGTACAAAGCTGAATAAAACATATTATAACCATGTCAAGACAGTTAGACGTTCACATTCAACCCATAATCTAAGGTTTGAGTTACAGGTCAGATCTGGAAACAATTCATGTTTTATTGTTCCTTTTTTCATTTCAGCTACCCAACGTGAACACTCAGCTGGCCAGGGTAACTGAAGTATTGAAAACAGACCTCACCGCTATTGTCCACAGGGTGAGACAGGACCACTAAGATCTAATTTCTAGATAATCTTATACTGTTGTTAATGCGCGATGTCAGAGCACGTGTTTATATTTCTATAAATTATTAAGAAGACTAACTGTGAATGTCAAACATGTTTATCTGTCTCTGTGGATTTTTAGTATTCAAACTATTAAGTCCTAAGTATGTTAATGCATATTTTGCACTGTTTGGTGCTTGATGAAATACCTAGTCTGCCCTGTTTGAAACCTATATGTTCAATCCATCCCTGGTTTCATGCAGAGGTGTAACATCAGCACAGAAAGGGCAACATTATGCTTTACAGGCAAGAAAAAAGTGAGTCACACTACATCATGACTCACATTATTCACTATTGCAGCACCATAAAATTCTCAACTTCAATTACCTCAACATGGTTTCACAGCAGGGAGATGCAGGGTCGAGGACTTGAGATGGAACCTTTGTGTGTGCATGTTCTCCCTGTGTCTTTGTGGGTTTTCTCTGGCTTCCTCCGAGAATCCAAAAACATGCTTAGAATAATCAGAGACTTTATCCCTGCCTCTTGCGTAAAGTATGCTGGGATTGGCTCCAATAGAGCCCTGTGACCCTAGTGAGGAATAAATGGGTATAGGATGGATGAATTGTTTACCACTGTCTCCATACTACAGTTCTTCTTTTTAAAAAATGTCCTTCCCCCCTCAGGGTTATGCCTCTCTGAATGACACACCGCAGATGGTGATTGAACAGACCAGAAATGTCGTGGAGAGTAAGATATCTTATTCAATTCTAATATACTTTTTTAAAATTATTTTTCCATTTTAATCTAATAATTGAGCGAGCTGTCATGTCACTTTACATCAGTATCTGAGTGTTGATTCTAATAAATGGCATTTAATGTGTGGAACTTGAACATGTTTTTTTTTTTACAGTGTCTTTACCCTATAGCTGAATATTTACAACTGTTTGCTCTCTCAGATGTGCAAAGTTTGTTGGACGGCATCGGCAATAACATCAGCAGCTTTTCTAAAGCGTTCCCAGTGCACAGCTTCCTCTCAAACTTCACCGTCCTCATTAACCACGCCCACGCCAAGATTGAAGACCAGTACCCTGAAATTGACCAAATGGACTTCTACAGGTAGCCAAATTAAATTGTATTGTAGTATTTAGAATTATAAATCACTATATTACATAAATAAGTCCTTCACATGAATTAAACCTGATCAAAGTTGTTATAAAATAATTTCAGAATTTAATTTGTAAATATTGTGTTGTGAAAGTGTTTAACATTTTTCAGATTGTCCTGACTCTTTGAACAAATGATGTAAATTTAAAGTGTGCCTTATTAGTCTGCATCAATGTTCTACATTCATGAAATATTCATATCACTTCTACATTAATTCAGTTGCGAAAAGGTCAGTGGCGGGAAAGCCATTCCCAAGATATATGTGTTTAAAAGCTTTGAATAAAATTTTATTGACCTCACTTACCTTGTGCTGTTTCATAATGAGTAATGTTTTGCTCAGGAACATTTTGGCAGGACACAGATGCTAATATTTCCTGCAGCTGTGGTGGGCGGCCTCCTTCTGCGAGAGCTGTGTAATGTTGCCTGCTGCTTACAGGTGGATCGGCTGCATCGCTCTGTGCTGCATGGTGGTCCTGGTCCTGGCCTTCAACTACCTGGGCCTGCTGTGTGGCACCCTGGGATACGACAAGCATGCCTCGCCCACGACTCGAGGCTGCATCTCTAATACAGGAGGAACTATGCTTATGGCGTGAGTCGACCATTCACACGACAAATCAGAGATTTTTAAAATATTAAAACATAAAGAAGTGTCACCACCAAAGTTTTACTGCACAGTAAAGGTAAAGAACACCAGCACATACTGTATGATCATAATTGTATAACAGATAGGAAGAGCAGAGCTGCCTTTGTTACAGAAAGCTAAACGTATGTATCTCAACAAATAGTTAATATAACATTGTGTTCCCTTGAAATATTTTCACATTGTAATATATATTAAAAAAATGCAAAAGGAAACACCTTCTTCGTGAGAATAATAACTAATATTACTGTCCTTCACTGCAGTTATATCCTACAGTATGTACTGGTTTCTATAGAACTTTTGGTTTACATGTTAAAATTGACATGATTTAGCTGTGACATTGAGACGGATTTAGACGTTTGGTCACATGTTCATTTTGAACTCAACTATTTTTTCTGTTTCTGAGATCCTGTCTGTTCTTCTCCACAGTGGGGTTGGATTTAGTTTCATCTTCTCCTGGGTGCTTATGGGAGTGGTGACCATCATCTTCCTTGCTGGAGGAAACATAGAGAAACTTTTTTGTGAACCTTTCCACACTAAAGATCTTTTTAAGGCAAGTCATAGAGTCAGAGATGATACATGGATCCTCCAAAAGTTTAAATTGGCAGCAGAGTAACTACTGCTGGTGGAAAATGATCCAAATTAGGCTGCAATTTAGCCATGCATATGAAGCATGTAAAACAAATATAAATATAAATATGTCCCTACGAGTAAATAGTTTTAAGTGAATTGTACCTTAATAGGATTAGTATGTTGAAAACAACAGAGAATTCAACATTTGTTCATTTTTTATTTTTAATAAACAGCTTTCTGAAATTGATACTGTTTCAGCATGTTCTCCTGCTGTAATAATACTAATGATACATGTTATGAATTAAACATTTTTATTGGTAAATGGAAATAGGAATTCCAAAGACACTTTAGAACAAAATATAAATGAAAACACACAGGAACATTTACAACTGTCTTAGTAATAAATTAAATGTGGTAAGGGGTAATGTAGTGAGATAGTACATGAGATTAGTGATAATAAATAAAAGAAAAAGCCTCAAGTTAAGGAGTTTTGCAGTAATTAAAACAATGTTGTGAGCATGCATGTTTTTTCCTCCATAAAAGATAATCATTGCAAAAGATGCTTTTCTACATCTAGAAAAATAAAGTGATCCCAGTTGTAAATGTGAAGCATTGAAAGCTGCTTGGTTGGAGTCTCACTCTTCCTCTTTCTGCGTTCATCAGGTGGTGGACGCCCCATACCTGATCAACCCAGAATGGAAGAACTTCATCCCTGGCTACATGTACAACGACTCTGACCTGGAGCTGACTTCAGAGAGCTTGTACAGGCATGGCAAACTCCTTCGTAAATATTTGGGCGTCAGTGTTGTCTGTGACCTTTCCGAGGTGACGCTTTGGTGATGATTATAAATTGTCAAGCTGAAAGGATTCTGCTGCAGGACAAATCATTTGTTCAGTGATAGCGTGTAGAATTACTGAACGGTGCAGTTTGTTGGTACAGGCAATCAGTCAGGCATGAAGGAGGCGACTGAATATTTTACCTCTGTGGATGGGGATGCAAATGAGAGTTCTTATTAACCTTGAATGTTTAATTAGCATAGTTTTGCCACACTATCTGGGATGGGAGCAGCCTCTTTCTCACACATTGCATCAGCTTACATCATCTCCCTCGGCTGAGAGGCTGCGTATCCTCAGTAACTGGGATGGCAGACCCACATTCATTATTTTTCCAAATAGAACAGTGCTATTTCAACAAGCCGTCCCTTATTAAAAAACAAGTGGTGCTAACACTGTTTGCATTATGGGAATCTTTAAGATATCAAGTACCATTCAAGCTTATCTTGCTGTTTCCTCTCAGGACGCCTGTCAGGGTGTTATGTACTTCCAGTCATTTTCACTTGGTGGCAGCAAATGTTTTCACTCTGACCAGAAACTTTCAAGTTGACGTTTCTCTGACATGCCTGTATGTGTACATGTATGTCTGTCTTCCTTAGTACTTGCAAAGAAAACAAAGGCATCTACTCAGCCATGCGTCTGGACAAAGTCTTCAACATCTCCTCTTTCCTGAACACAACAGTGGTCAGTAAACTTAACACACACCAAGACAGCATTCTGTCGTATGTACTCGAGGCTAAAAATACAAATTTAAACTGCAAAATGTTAAGGTAATTGCTCGTAACATACAATATTTTAAGTCATCACAGATATAAGTTACAAACAGTAAGTTCAGGTGTCAGTATTGTGTGAGACCTATATACAGACATTGTACATAAAAGCTTTTGTTGATCTTTATTACACCTTTTCAAATAGGAGTTCAGTAAATGAGCTCGTAAGGTACTTTAACTGTAGTGTTTTCTATAAATGCATGCTCATTTAAAACCATGAGCTAATGGATAGAAATCTTCATCAGATAATATTAGGGGATAAGGTATTGTGCAGTATCTTGAAGATACCTAATCACTTTTTTTGTCTCACAAAGGCAGACTGGCACTTTGAAGTGGCATCACATCTAAATGTTCACAAACTACACACACAGCTTGAAAATATAAGTTGTTATCTGTTTTGTGGCCTGAGCCAGCCACTTCTGCTTTCCAAAGATACTGTGTTTTCCTGCCAGTTGGCATGGCCTTGTCTTGGCTCAGTTTTCAGCCAACAGCTGATATGTCCCATGCTGCGTCTATGTTTCTGCACACTGCTCATTTGTCTTCATTTACCGCCTGCAAGTATTTGAGGAGTTTCCAAAAGTGTGGCAGCCTGCTTGAAACTGATTGCTAGGGCCATTATTATATCTTTTGTGCAAGATTTTAACAAAATATTATGAGCTGATGAGGAATATTAAGTACATTTTTCCAGTTTTGTTTCCGATTGAAAAAATATATCCATTTAACATAGACACAAATCCTCCTGGCTTTAATGAGTAATGACATGTATTTAATTCTCTTTAGGAGATATGGTTCCCTACCAGGCCACTGTCAACATAGATATTAGAGGGTATTCACTTATAGTAGAATATAATGGCATCTGATGTTCTGATGATGTATGCTGACACATTTTATACTGACTAATGATCTAAAACATTAGTTGACTGTCATGCACTATGTACTGCGTATTATAACATTCCCTTTGGAATTAAATTATCCTAATATTATATGAAAGTTTTATGAATAAATAAGTAAATAAATAAATGATATATTGGATAATGAGTAATTGGATCTATCTATTTTCTAGTTGTTAAAATCATATTTTATGTGGAAGCAAATTTAACATTCAGTAATATTAATAATTTACGGAAAATCAATACACTTTAAATCTGATCTATGTATCTATCTCTATCAGTCTATCTATCTAACTATTTGTATGTTTTCATTCATATCATAAATCATATTTTATATGGAAGCAAAATTATTATTCAGTAATGTTAGTAATCTACCTATAGCCAATACACTTTAATTCTGATCTATCTATCTATCTATCTATCTATCTACATATCTGTCTCTCCATATTTTTTCGTTGTTAAAATAATATGTTATGTGGAAGTAATATTAATATTCAGTAATATTATTATTTACATAAAATCAATATATTTTAGTTCTCATATGTCCATCTATCTATCTATCTATCTATCTATCTATCTATCTATCTATCTCTCTATATACATTTTTCTTGTTTAAATTTAGACCTTATATGAACCTTATATAAATAAATCAGTAAATTAATAAGTAATATACTTATGTGCAATTGAACTTGTGATACTGTAGGTGCATATTGCTGATAATAGTTCAGTACTGTTACCTAAGTAACAGCATTTTGAAAGATGCAAAGGGCAAAGGTCATGTGTATGTGATTCAAAGAATAACAAAGTGTGTATCCTAGTGATTTATTACTTTGGAAGACAGATGTTAATACTTTTCTAACAATCGATATACTTTAATTTGTATCTATCTATCTATCTATCTATCTATCTATCTATCTATCTATCTATCTATCTATCTATCTATCTATCTATCTATCTATCTATCTATATTTTCTCATTGTTAAAATCATATTTTATGTGGAAGCAAAATTAACATTCAGTAATATTAATAATTTAGGGAAAATCAATACACTTTAAGTCTGATCAATGTATCTATGTATCTATCTCTATCCGTCTATCTATCTAACTATTTGTATGTTTTCGTTGTTAAAATCACATTTTATATGGAAGCAAAATTATTATTCAGTAATGTTAGTAATCTACATATAATCAATACACTTTAATTCTTATCTATCTATCTATCTATCTATCTATCTGTCTTTCTATATTTTTTCGTTGTTAAAATAATATTTTATGTGGAAGAAATATTAATATTCAGTAATATTAATAGTTACATAAAATCAATATATGTTAATTTCATATCTATCTATCTATCTATCTATCTATCTATCTATCTATCTATCGATCTATATTTTTCGTTGTTAAAATAATATTTTATGTGGAAGAAATATTAATATTCAGTAATATTAATAGTTACATAAAATCAATATATGTTAATTTCATATCTATCTATCTATCTATCTATCTATCTATCTATCTATCTATGTATTTATCTGTCTGTCTGTCTGTCTATCTCTCTATATACATTTTTCTTGTTTAAATTTAGACCTTATATGAACCTTATATGAATAAATCAGTAAATAAATAAGTAATATACTTGATAATGAGCAATTGAACTTGTGATACTGTAGGTGCATATTGCTGATAATAGTTCAGTACTGTTACCTAAGTAACAGCATTTTGAAGGATGCAAAGGGCAAAGGTCATGTGTATGTGATTCATAGAATAACAAAGTGTGTATCCTAGTGATTTATTACTTTGGAAGACAGATGTTAATACTTTTCTAACAATCAATATACTTTCATTTGTATCTATCTATCTATCTATCTATCTATCTATCTATCTATCTATCTATCTATCTATCTATCTATCTGTATTTTCTCATTGTTAAAATCATATTTTATGTGGAAGCAAAATTAACATTCAGTAATATTAATAATTTACAGAAAATCAATACACTTTAAGTCTGATCAATGAATCGATGTATCTATCTCTATCTGTCTATCTATCTAACTATTTGTATGTTTTCGTTGTTAAAATCACATTTTATATGGAAGCAAAATTATTATTCAGTAATGTTAGTAATCTACATGAAATCAATACACTTTTATTCTGATCTATCTATCTATCTATCTATCTATCTATCTATCTATCTATCTATCTGTCTTTCTATATTTTTTCGTTGTTGAAATAATATTTTATGTGGAAGTAATATTAATATTCAGTCATATTAATATTTACATAAAATCAATATATGTTAATTTCATATCTATCGATCTATGTATTTATCTGTCTGTCTATCTATCTCTCTATATACATTTTTCTTGTTTAAATTTAGACCTTATACGAACCTTATATGAATAAATCAGTAAATAAATAAGTAATATACTTGATAAAGAGCAATTGAACTTGTGATACTGTAGGTGCATATTGCTGATAATAGTTCAGTACTGTTACCTAAGTAACAGCATTTTGAAAGATGCAAAGGGCAAAGGTCATGTGTATGTGATTCATAGAATAACAAAGTGTGTATCCTAGTAATTTATTACTTTGGAAGACAGATGTTAATACTTTTCTAACAATCAATATACTTTAATTTGTATCTATCTATCTATCTATCTATCTATCTATCTATCTATCTATCTATCTATCTATCTATCTATCTATCTGTATTTTCTCATTGTTAAAATCATATTTTATGTGGAAGCAAAATTAACATTCAGTAATATTAATAATTTACGGAAAATCAATACACTTTAAGTCTGATCAATGAATCGATGTATCTATCTCTATCTGTCTATCTATCTAACTATTTGTATGTTTTCGTTGTTAAAATCACATTTTATATGGAAGCAAAATTATTATTCAGTAATGTTAGTAATCTACATGAAATCAATACACTTTAATTCTTATCTATCTATCTATCTATCTATCTATCTATATTTTTTCGTTGTTAAAATAATATTTTATGTGGAAGAAATATTAATATTCAGTAATATTAATAGTTACATAAAATCAATATATGTTAATTTCATATCTATCTATCTATCTATCTATCTATCTATCTATCTATCTATCTATCTATCTATCTATCTATCTATCTATCTATCTATGTATTTATCTGTCTGTCTGTCTGTCTGTCTATCTATCTCTCTATACAGTAATCCCTCGTTTATCGCGGGGGTTACGTTCCGAAAATGACCCGCGATAAGTGAAATCCGCGAAATAGAAAACTTTATTTTTTTTTTACAATTAGCAACTATTACATGTATACAAATACAGTGACTCGCGTGTAGGCCGTTTCACTGCTCTTCAGACTGGAACGCTGCATCCTGACTGCGCTCTGCAGTGTTCTCTTCTTCTGAAGCCCGCGGTGCAGGTGTGTTTGTTCGGGAGAAGAACATAGTGATAGGCAGCTGTTGTCGCTCTTTTTTCTTCTTTGCAAACGAGACGACAAAATGATAGCACAATTCGTAGCATGTTTTGATACAAGAAGCGGGAGTGAGTTTTTAGCGAATCAGAATGCAGAACACAATGCACCAAAAAAAAAAAATGCATTATGAAAATCCGCGAAATAGCGAATCCGCGATAAGTGAACCGCGAAGTGGCGAGGGATCACTGTATACATTTTTCTTGTTTAAATTTAGACCTTATATGAACCTTATATGAATAAATCAGTAAATAAATAAGTAATATACTTGATAAAGAGCAATTGAACTTGTGATACTGTAGGTGCATATTGCTGATAATAGTTCAGTACTGTTACCTAAGTAACAGCATTTTGAAAGATGCAAAGGGCAAAGGTCATGTGTATGTGATTCATAGAATAACAAAGTGTGTATCCTAGTGATTTATTACTTTGGAAGACAGATGTTAATACTTTTCTAACAATCAATATACTTTAATTTGTATCTATCTATCCATCTATCTATCTATCTATCTGTATTTTCTCATTGTTAAAATCATATTTTATGTGGAAGCAAAATTAACATTCAGTAATATTAATAATTTACGGAAAATCAATACACTTTAAGTCTGATCAATGAATCGATGTATCTATCTCTATCTGTCTATCTATCTAACTATTTGTATGTTTTCGTTGTTAAAATCACATTTTATATGGAAGCAAAATTATTATTCAGTAATGTTAGTAATCTACATGAAATCAATACACTTTTATTCTGATCTATCTATCTATCTATCTATCTATCTATCTATCTATCTATCTATCTATCTATCTATCTATCTATCTATCTATCTATCTGTCTTTCTATATTTTTTCGTTGTTAAAATAATATTTTATGTGGAAGTAATATTAATATTCAGTCATATTAATATTTACATAAAATCAATATATGTTAATTTCATGTCTATCTATCTATGTATTTATCTGTCTGTCTGTCTATCTCTCTATATACATTTTTCTTGTTTAAATTTAGACCTTATATGAACCTTATATGAATAAATCAGTAAATAAATAAGTAATATACTTGATAATGAGCAATTGAACTTGTGATACTGTAGGTGCATATTGCTGATAATAGTTCAGTACTGTTACCTAAGTAACAGCATTTTGAAGGATGCAAAGGGCAAAGGTCATGTGTATGTGATTCATAGAATAACAAAGTGTGTATCCTAGTGATTTATTACTTTGGAAGACAGATGTTAATACTTTTCTAACAATCAATATACTTTAATTTCCATCTATCTATCTATCTATCTATCTATCTATCTATCTATCTATCTATCTATCTATCTATCTGTATTTTCTCGTTGTTAAAATCATATTTTATGTGGAAGCAAAATTAACATTCAGTAATGTTAATAATTTACGGAAAATCAATACACTTTAAATCTGATAAATGTATCTATGTACTTATCTCTCTCTGTCTATCTATTTGTATGTTTTCGTTGTTAAAATCATATTTTATATGGAAGCAAAATTATTATTCAGTAATGTTAGTAATCTACATATAATCAATACACTTTAATTCTTATCTATCTATCCATCTGTCTTTCAATATTTTTTCGTTGTTAAAATCATATTTTATGTGGAAGCTAAATTAACATTCAGTAATGTTAATAATTTACGGAAAATCAATACACTTTAAGTCTGATCAATGAATCGATGTATCTATCTCTATCTGTCTATCTATCTATCTAACTATTTGTATGTTTTCATTGTTAAAATCATATTTTATATGGAAGCAAAATTATTATTCAGTAATGTTAGTAATCTACATATAATCAATACACTTTTATTCTGATCTATCTATCTATCTATCTATCTATCTATCTATCTATCTATCTATCTATCTATCTATCTACATATCTGTCTTTCCATATTTTTTCGTTGTTAAAATAATATTTTATGTGGAAGTAATATTAATATTCAGTCATATTAATATTTACATAAAATCAATATATGTTAATTTCATATCTATCTATCTATCTATCTATCTATCTATCGATCTATATTTTTCGTTGTTAAAATAATATTTTATGTGGAAGAAATATTAATATTCAGTAATATTAATAGTTACATAAAATCAATATATGTTAATTTCATATCTATCTATCTATCTATCTATCTATCTATCTATCTATCTATCTATCTATCTATCTATCTATGTATTTATCTGTCTGTCTGTCTGTCTATCTCTCTATATACATTTTTCTTGTTTAAATTTAGACCTTATATGAACCTTATATGAATAAATCAGTAAATAAATAAGTAATATACTTGATAATGAGCAATTGAACTTGTGATACTGTAGGTGCATATTGCTGATAATAGTTCAGTACTGTTACCTAAGTAACAGCATTTTGAAGGATGCAAAGGGCAAAGGTCATGTGTATGTGATTCATAGAATAACAAAGTGTGTATCCTAGTGATTTATTACTTTGGAAGACAGATGTTAATACTTTTCTAACAATCAATATACTTTCATTTGTATCTATCTATCTATCTATCTATCTATCTATCTATCTATCTATCTATCTATCTATCTATCTATCTATCTATCTATCTATCTATCTATCTATCTATCTATCTATCTATCTATCTATCTATCTATCTATCTATCTGTATTTTCTCATTGTTAAAATCATATTTTATGTGGAAGCAAAATTAACATTCAGTAATATTAATAATTTACGGAAAATCAATACACTTTAAGTCTGATCAATGAATCGATGTATCTATCTCTATCTGTCTATCTATCTAACTATTTGTATGTTTTCGTTGTTAAAATCACATTTTATATGGAAGCAAAATTATTATTCAGTAATGTTAGTAATCTACATGAAATCAATACACTTTTATTCTGATCTATCTATCTATCTATCTATCTATCTATCTATCTATCTATCTATCTGTCTTTCTATATTTTTTCGTTGTTGAAATAATATTTTATGTGGAAGTAATATTAATATTCAGTCATATTAATATTTACATAAAATCAATATATGTTAATTTCATATCTATCTATCTATGTATTTATCTGTCTGTCTATCTATCTCTCTATATACATTTTTCTTGTTTAAATTTAGACCTTATACGAACCTTATATGAATAAATCAGTAAATAAATAAGTAATATACTTGATAAAGAGCAATTGAACTTGTGATACTGTAGGTGCATATTGCTGATAATAGTTCAGTACTGTTACCTAAGTAACAGCATTTTGAAAGATACAAAGGGCAAAGGTCATGTGTATGTGATTCATAGAATAACAAAGTGTGTATCCTAGTAATTTATTACTTTGGAAGACAGATGTTAATACTTTTCTAACAATCAATATACTTTAATTTGTATCTATCTATCTATCTATCTATCTATCTATCTATCTATCTATCTATCTATCTATCTGTATTTTCTCATTGTTAAAATCATATTTTATGTGGAAGCAAAATTAACATTCAGTAATATTAATAATTTACGGAAAATCAATACACTTTAATTCTTATCTATCTATCTATCTATCTATCTATCTATCTATCTATATTTTTTCGTTGTTAAAATAATATTTTATGTGGAAGAAATATTAATATTCAGTAATATTAATAGTTACATAAAATCAATATATGTTAATTTCATATCTATCTATCTATCTATCTATCTATCTATCTATCTATCTATGTATTTATCTGTCTGTCTGTCTGTCTATCTATCTCTCTATACAGTAATCCCTCGTTTATCGCGGGGGTTACGTTCCGAAAATGACCCGCGATAAGTGAAATCCGCGAAATAGAAAACTTTATTTTTTTTTTTACAATTAGCAACTATTACATGTATACAAATACAGTGACTCGCGTGTAGGCCGTTTCACTGCTCTTCAGACTGGAACGCTGCATCCTGACTGCGCTCTGCAGTGTTCTCTTCTTCTGAAGCCCGCGGTGCAGGTGTGTTTGTTCGGGAGAAGAACATAGTGATAGGCAGCTGTTGTCGCTCTTTTTTCTTCTTTGCAAACGAGACGACAAAATGATAGCACAATTCGTAGCATGTTTTGATACAAGAAGCGGGAGTGAGTTTTTAGCGAATCAGAATGCAGAACACAATGCACCAAAAAAAAAAAATGCATTATGAAAATCCGCGAAATAGCGAATCCGCGATAAGTGAACCGCGAAGTGGCGAGGGATCACTGTATACATTTTTCTTGTTTAAATTTAGACCTTATATGAACCTTATATGAATAAATCAGTAAATAAATAAGTAATATACTTGATAAAGAGCAATTGAACTTGTGATACTGTAGGTGCATATTGCTGATAATAGTTCAGTACTGTTACCTAAGTAACAGCATTTTGAAAGATGCAAAGGGCAAAGGTCATGTGTATGTGATTCATAGAATAACAAAGTGTGTATCCTAGTGATTTATTACTTTGGAAGACAGATGTTAATACTTTTCTAACAATCAATATACTTTAATTTGTATCTATCTATCTATCTATCTATCTATCTATCTATCTATCTATCTATCTATCTATCTATCTGTATTTTCTCATTGTTAAAATCATATTTTATGTGGAAGCAAAATTAACATTCAGTAATATTAATAATTTACGGAAAATCAATACACTTTAAGTCTGATCAATGAATCGATGTATCTATCTCTATCTGTCTATCTATCTAACTATTTGTATGTTTTCGTTGTTAAAATCACATTTTATATGGAAGGAAAATTATTATTCAGTAATGTTAGTAATCTACATGAAATCAATACACTTTTATTCTGATCTATCTATCTATCTATCTATCTATCTATCTATCTATCTATCTATCTGTCTTTCTATATTTTTTCGTTGTTAAAATAATATTTTATGTGGAAGTAATATTAATATTCAGTCATATTAATATTTACATAAAATCAATATATGTTAATTTCATGTCTATCTATCTATGTATTTATCTGTCTGTCTGTCTATCTCTCTATATACATTTTTCTTGTTTAAATTTAGACCTTATATGAACCTTATATGAATAAATCAGTAAATAAATAAGTAATATACTTGATAATGAGCAATTGAACTTGTGATACTGTAGGTGCATATTGCTGATAATAGTTCAGTACTGTTACCTAAGTAACAGCATTTTGAAGGATGCAAAGGGCAAAGGTCATGTGTATGTGATTCATAGAATAACAAAGTGTGTATCCTAGTGATTTATTACTTTGGAAGACAGATGTTAATACTTTTCTAACAATCAATATACTTTAATTTCCATCTATCTATCTATCTATCTATCTATCTATCTATCTATCTATCTATCTATCTATCTATCTATCTATCTATCTATCTATCTGTATTTTCTCGTTGTTAAAATCATATTTTATGTGGAAGCAAAATTAACATTCAGTAATGTTAATAATTTACGGAAAATCAATACACTTTAAATCTGATAAATGTATCTATGTATCTATCTCTCTCTGTCTATCTATTTGTATGTTTTCGTTGTTAAAATCATATTTTATATGGAAGCAAAATTATTATTCAGTAATGTTAGTAATCTACATATAATCAATACACTTTAATTCTTATCTATCTATCCATCTGTCTTTCAATATTTTTTCGTTGTTAAAATCATATTTTATGTGGAAGCAAAATTAACATTCAGTAATGTTAATAATTTACGGAAAATCAATACACTTTAAGTCTGATCAATGAATCGATGTATCTATCTCTATCTGTCTATCTATCTAACTATTTGTATGTTTTCATTGTTAAAATCATATTTTATATGGAAGCAAAATTATTATTCAGTAATGTTAGTAATCTACATATAATCAATACACTTTTATTCTGATCTATCTATCTATCTATCTATCTATCTATCTATCTATCTACATATCTGTCTTTCCATATTTTTTCGTTGTTAAAATAATATTTTATGTGGAAGTAATATTAATATTCAGTCATATTAATATTTACATAAAATCAATATATGTTAATTTCATATCTATCTATCTATGTATTTATCTGTCTGTCTGTCTATCTATCTCTCTATATACATTTTTCTTGTTTAAATTTAGACCTTACACGAACCTTATATGAATAAATCAGTAAATAAATAAGTAATATACTTGATAATGAGCAATTGAACTTGTGATACTGTAGGTGCATATTGCTGATAATAGTTCAGTACTGTTACCTAAGTAACAGCATTTTGAAGGATGCAAAGGGCAAAGGTCATGTGTATGTGATTCATAGAATAACAAAGTGTGTATCCTAGTGATTTATTACTTTGGAAGACAGATGTTAATACTTTTCTAACAATCAATATACTTTCATTTGTATCTATCTATCTATCTATCTATCTATCTATCTATCTATCTATCTATCTATCTATCTATCTATCTGTATTTTCTCATTGTTAAAATCATATTTTATGTGGAAGCAAAATTAACATTCAGTAATATTAATAATTTACGGAAAATCAATACACTTTAAATCTGATCAATGAATCGATGTATCTATCTCTATCTGTCTATCTATCTAACTATTTGTATGTTTTCGTTGTTAAAATCACATTTTATATGGAAGCAAAATTATTATTCAGTAATGTTAGTAATCTACATGAAATCAATACACTTTTATTCTGATCTATCTATCTATCTATCTATCTATCTATCTATCTATCTGTCTTTCTATATTTTTTCGTTGTTAAAATAATATTTTATGTGGAATTAATATTAATATTCAGTCATATTAATATTTACATAAAATCAATATATGTTAATTTCATATCTATCTATCTATGTATTTATCTGTCTGTCTGTCTATCTCTCTATATACATTTTTCTTGTTTAAATTTAGACCTTACACGAACCTTATATGAATAAATCAGTAAATAAATAAGTAATATACTTGATAAAGAGCAATTGAACTTGTGATACTGTAGGTGCATATTGCTGATAATAGTTCAGTACTGTTACCTAAGTAACAGCATTTTGAAGGATGCAAAGGGCAAAGGTCATGTGTATGTGATTCATAGAATAACAAAGTGTGTATCCTAGTGATTTATTACTTTGGAAGACAGATGTTAATACTTTTCTAACAATCAATATACTTTAATTTCCATCTATCTATCTATCTATCTATCTATCTATCTATCTATCTATCTATCTATCTATCTATCTATCTATCTATCTATCTATCTATCTATCTGTATTTTCTCGTTGTTAAAATCATATTTTATGTGGAAGCAAAATTAACATTCAGTAATGTTAATAATTTACGGAAAATCAATACACTTTAAGTCTGATCAATGTATCTATGTATCTATCTCTCTCTGTCTATCTATTTGTATGTTTTCGTTGTTAAAATCATATTTTATATGGAAGCAAAATTATTATTCAGTAATGTTAGTAATCTACATATAATCAATACACTTTAATTCTTATCTATCTATCTATCTATCTATCTATCTATCTATCTATCTGTCTTTCAATATTTTTTCGTTGTTAAAATCATATTTTATGTGGAAGCAAAATTAACATTCAGTAATGTTAATAATTTACGGAAAATCAATACACTTTAAGTCTGATCAATGAATCGATGTATCTATCTCTATCTGTCTATCTATCTAACTATTTGTATGTTTTCGTTGTTAAAATCATATTTTATATGGAAGCAAAATTATTATTCAGTAATGTTAGTAATCTACATATAATCAATACACTTTAATTCTGATTTATCTATCTATCTATCTATCTATCTATCTATCTATCTATCTATCTATCTATCTATCTATCTATCTGTCTTTCCATATTTTTTCGTTGTTAAAATAATATTTTATGTGGAAGTAATATTAATATTCAGTCATATTAATATTTACATAAAATCAATATATGTTAATTTCATATCTATCTATCTATGTATTTATCTGTCTGTCTGTCTATCTCTCTATATACATTTTTCTTGTTTAAATTTAGACCTTATATGAACTTTATATGAATAAATCAGTAAATAAATAAGTAATATACTTGATAATGAGCAATTGAACTTGTGATACTGTAGGTGCATATTGCTGATAATAGTTCAGTACTGTTACCTAAGTAACAGCATTTTGAAGGATGCAAAGGGCAAAGGTCATGTGTATGTGATTCATAGAATAACAAAGTGTGTATCCTAGTGATTTATTACTTTGGAAGACAGATGTTAATACTTTTCTAACAATCAATATACTTTAATTTGTATCTATCTATCTATCTATCTATATGTCTATCTATCTGTCTTTCCATATTTTCTAGTTGTTAAAATCATATTTTATGTGGAAGCCAATTCATCATTCAGTAATATTAATAATTTAGGGAAAATCAATACACTTTAAGTCTGATCTATGTATCTCTATCTGTCTATCTATTTGTATGTTTTCGTTGTTAAAATCATATTTTATATGGAAGCAAAATTATTATTCAGTAATGTTAGTAATGCACATATAATCAATACACTTTAATTCTGATCTATCTATCTATCTATCTATCTATCTATCTATCTATCTATCTATCTATCTATCTATCTGTCTCTCCATATTTTTTCGATGTTAAAATAATATTTCATGTGGAAGTAATATTAATATTCAGTAATAATAATAATTTACATAAAATCAATATATGTTAATTTCATATCTATCTATCTATCTATGTATTTATCTGTCTGTCTGTCTGTCTGTCTGTCTATCTCTCTATATACATTTTTCTTGTTTAAATTTAGACCTTATACGAACCTTATATGAATAAATCAGTAAATAAATAAGTAATATACTTGATAATGAGCAATTGAACTTGTGATACTGTAGGTGCATATTGCTGATAATAGTTCAGTACTGTTACCTAAGTAACAGCATTTTGAAAGATGCAAAGGGCAAAGGTCATGTGTATGTGATTCATAGAATAACAAAGTGTGTATCCTAGTGATTTATTACTTTGGAAGACAGATGTTAATACTTTTCTAACAATCAATATACTTTAATTTCCATCTATCTATCTATCTATCTATCTATCTATCTATCTATCTATCTATCTATCTATCTATATTTTTTTGTTGTTAAAATAATATTTTATGTGGAATTAATATTAATATTCAGTCATATTAATATTTACATAAAATCAATATATGTTAATTTCATATCTATCTATCTATGTATTTATCTGTCTGTCTGTCTATCTCTCTATATACATTTTTCTTGTTTAAATTTAGACCTTATATGAACCTTATATGAATAAATCAGTAAATAAATAAGTAATATACTTGATAATGAGCAATTGAACTTGTGATACTGTAGGTGCATATTGCTGATAATAGTTCAGTACTGTTACCTAAGTAACAGCATTTTGAAGGATGCAAAGGGCAAAGGTCATGTGTATGTGATTCATAGAATAACAAAGTGTGTATCCTAGTGATTTATTACTTTGGAAGACAGATGTTAATACTTTTCTAACAATCAATATACTTTAATTTCCATCTATCTATCTATCTATCTATCTATCTATCTATCTATCTGTATTTTCTCGTTGTTAAAATCATATTTTATGTGGAAGCAAAATTAACATTCAGTAATGTTAATAATTTACGGAAAATCAATACACTTTAAGTCTGATCAATGTATCTATGTATCTATCTCTCTCTGTCTATCTATTTGTATGTTTTCGTTGTTAAAATCATATTTTATATGGAAGCAAAATTATTATTCAGTAATGTTAGTAATCTACATATAATCAATACACTTTAATTCTTATCTATCTATCTATCTATCTATCTATCTATCTATCTATCTATCTATCTATCTATCTGTCTTTCAATATTTTTTCGTTGTTAAAATCATATTTTATGTGGAAGCAAAATTAACATTCAGTAATGTTAATAATTTACGGAAAATCAATACACTTTAAGTCTGATCAATGAATCGATGTATCTATCTCTATCTGTCTATCTATCTAACTATTTGTATGTTTTCGTTGTTAAAATCATATTTTATATGGAAGCAAAATTATTATTCAGTAATGTTAGTAATCTACATATAATCAATACACTTTAATTCTGATTTATCTATCTATCTATCTATCTATCTATCTATCTATCTATCTATCTATCTATCTATCTATCTATCTGTCTTTCCATATTTTTTCGTTGTTAAAATAATATTTTATGTGGAAGTAATATTAATATTCAGTCATATTAATATTTACATAAAATCAATATATGTTAATTTCATATCTATCTATCTATGTATTTATCTGTCTGTCTGTCTATCTCTCTATATACATTTTTCTTGTTTAAATTTAGACCTTATATGAACCTTATATGAATAAATCAGTAAATAAATAAGTAATATACTTGATAATGAGCAATTGAACTTGTGATACTGTAGGTGCATATTGCTGATAATAGTTCAGTACTGTTACCTAAGTAACAGCATTTTGAAGGATGCAAAGGGCAAAGGTCATGTGTATGTGATTCATAGAATAACAAAGTGTGTATCCTAGTGATTTATTACTTTGGAAGACAGATGTTAATACTTTTCTAACAATCAATATACTTTAATTTGTATCTATCTATCTATCTATCTATATGTCTATCTATCTGTCTTTCCATATTTTCTAGTTGTTAAAATCATATTTTATGTGGAAGCCAATTCATCATTCAGTAATATTAATAATTTAGGGAAAATCAATACACTTTAAGTCTGATCTATGTATCTCTATCTGTCTATCTATTTGTATGTTTTCGTTGTTAAAATCATATTTTATATGGAAGCAAAATTATTATTCAGTAATGTTAGTAATGCACATATAATCAATACACTTTAATTCTGATCTATCTATCTATCTATCTATCTATCTATCTATCTATCTATCTATCTATCTATCTGTCTCTCCATATTTTTTCGATGTTAAAATAATATTTCATGTGGAAGTAATATTAATATTCAGTAATAATAATAATTTACATAAAATCAATATATGTTAATTTCATATCTATCTATCTATCTATGTATTTATCTGTCTGTCTGTCTGTCTGTCTGTCTATCTCTCTATATACATTTTTCTTGTTTAAATTTAGACCTTATACGAACCTTATATGAATAAATCAGTAAATAAATAAGTAATATACTTGATAATGAGCAATTGAACTTGTGATACTGTAGGTGCATATTGCTGATAATAGTTCAGTACTGTTACCTAAGTAACAGCATTTTGAAAGATGCAAAGGGCAAAGGTCATGTGTATGTGATTCATAGAATAACAAAGTGTGTATCCTAGTGATTTATTACTTTGGAAGACAGATGTTAATACTTTTCTAACAATCAATATACTTTAATTTCCATCTATCTATCTATCTATCTATCTATCTATCTATCTATCTATCTATCTATATTTTTTTGTTGTTAAAATAATATTTTATGTGGAAGTAATATTAATATTCAGTAATATTAATATTTACATAAAATCAATATATGTTAATTTCATATCTATCTATCTATCTATTGATCTATCTATCTTTCTTTCTATATTTTTTCTTTGTTAAAATCACATTTTATGTGGAAGCAAAATTAACATTCAGTAATGTTAATAATTTACGGAAAATCAATACACTTTAAGTCTGATCAATGAATCGATGTATCTATCTCTATCTGTCTATCTATCTATCTATCTAACTAGTTGTATGTTTTCGTTGTTAAAATCATATTTTATATGGAAGCAAAATTATTATTCAGTAATGTTAGTAATCTACATATAATCAATACACTTTAATTCTGATCTGTCTATCTATTGATCTATCGATCTATCTATCTATCTATCTATCTATCTATCTATCTATCTATCTATCTGTCTTTCTATATTTTTTCGTTGTTAAAATAATATTTTATGTGGAAGTAATATTAATATTCAGTAATATTAATATTTACATAAAATCAATATATGTTAATTTCATATCTATCTATGTATTTATCTGTCTGTCTATCTATCTCTCTATATACATTTTTCTTGTTTAAATTTAGACCTTATATGAACCTTATATGAATAAATCAGTAAATAAATAAGTAATATACTTGATAAAGAGCAATTGAACTTGTGATACTGTAGGTGCATATTGCTGATAATAGTTCAGTACTGTTACCTAAGTAACAGCATTTTGAAGGATGCAAAGGGCAAAGGTCATGTGTATGTGATTCATAGAATAACAAAGTGTGTATCCTAGTGATTTATTACTTTGGAAGACAGATGTTAATACTTTTCTAACAATCAATATACTTTAATTTGTATCTATCTATCTATCTATCTATCTATATGTCTATCTATCTGTCTTTCCATATTTTCTAGTTGTTAAAATCATATTTTATGTGGAAACAAATTCATCATTCAGTAATATTAATAATTTAGGGAAAATCAATACACTTTAAGTCTGATCAATGTATCTATCTCTATCTGTCTATCTATCTAACTATTTGTATGTTTTCGTTGTTAAAATCATATTTTATATGGAAGCAAAATTAATATCCAGTAATGTTAGTAATCTACATATAATCAATACACTTTAATTCTGATTTATCTATCTATCTATCTATCTATCTATCTATCTATCTATCTATCTATCTATCTGTCTTTCCATATTTTTTCGATGTTGAAATAATATTTCATGTGGAAGTAATATTAATATTCAGTAATAATAGTAATTTACATAAAATCAATATATTTTAATTCTGATCTATCTATCTATCTATCTATCTATCTATCTATCTATCTATCTATCTATCTGTCTTTCTATATTTTTTCGTTGTTAAAATAATATTTTATGTGGAAGTAATATTAATATTCAGTCATATTAATATTTACATAAAATCAATATATGTTAATTTCATATCTATCTATCTATGTATTTATCTGTCTGTCTATCTATCCCTCTATATACATTTTTCTTGTTTAAATTTAGACCTTATATGAACCTTATATGAATAAATCAGTAAATAAATAAGTAATATACTTTATAAAGAGCAATTGAACTTGTGATACTGTAGGTGCATATTGCTGATAATAGTTCAGTACTGTTACCTAAGTAACAGCATTTTGAAGGATGCAAAGGGCAAAGGTCATGTGTATGTGATTCATAGAATAACAAAGTGTGTATCCTAGTGATTTATTACTTTGGAAGACAGATGTTAATACTTTTCTAACAATCAATATACTTCAATTTTTATCTATCTATCTATTAATATGTTTTCGTTGTTAAAATCATATTTCATGTGGAAGCAAAATTACCATTCAGTAATTAATAATTTACGTAAAATCAATACACTTTCATTCTGATATATTTGTCTATGTATCTATCTCTATCTGTCTATCTATCTATCTAACTATATACCGTAAATTCTGGACTATAAAGCGCACCAGCATATAAACCGCACCTCTAAAAAAAATTAAAAAAATAAATAAACAAGCCGCACCCGCTCTATTTAAAAGCCACAGATATGTATGTTTTTAGATTAGATATTTACTACAGGAACAAAACGATTTTGAATTGTAAATATACATGAATGTACCTAAATAGATCCTTTCCTAACCTGCATTTTAACACGGCAGCAACTTTGCTGATTAAAATAGGACAGAACCAAGAGAAAATAACTGGTATTTACAGTATTTATCTTCATTTCTCCTGTGTGTGAAATCACGTCACCTTAACCATCTTCGCTGAAACCCACGAAGTCGTCTTCTTCAGTCGGAGTTGAACAAACGCAGCAGCGCTTCGTCACATCTGTCTCTATCAGTCCCGCTCTCCGCGTCACTGTCCTCCTCCGGTGAGGTTGGCTCTGGAAGGTGCGCCGCTCTCTACGCGTAGCATTCCAGCCTTTCTGGACGCTTTGGTGATGGTGGATTCTTTCACAGCACTCTACGCTGTCAGGATCCACTGACAGACATCAGTAAAGGATGCTTTTCGCCCCACCATAGACTTATTGACGCTAAGCTTCCGAGCAGCAGCGCGGTTTCCTTCCTGTATAGCGAGATCAATGGCCTTCAACTTAAAACTTGCATCATACGAACTTCTTCATGTGGGTTCCATGATGAAGGGGTGAGGATTTGAAAAGATAATAGAGTTTGACAGGATTGTTATTTTGTCATCCTTCTATCCGCTTCTACCGACTTATATCTGCTAAAGAGGAACTAGCGTATTCTTCTTGAACTAGCGTATTCTTCTTTGCATTTATTTTGTCTTAGTTTTGATTTTAATTCCGGTTAGAGCGCCCCTAGCGGTGGAGAAAATCTGCAGAATAGTCGCGCCTTTGTATGAGCCGAATGGTTCAAAACATATGAAAAAAGTAGCGGCTTGTAGTCCAGAATTTACGGATCTATCTATCTATTTGTATGTTTTCGTTGTTAAAATCATAATTTATATGTAAGCAAAATTTATATTCAGTAATGTTAATAATCAACATAAAATCGATACACTTTAATTCTGATCTATCTATCTATCTATCTGTCTGTCTGTCTTTCCATATTTTTTCGTTGTTGAAATAATATTTTATGTGGAAGTAATATTAATAATCACTAATATTAATGATTTACATAAAATCAATATACGTTAATTCTGATCTATCTATCTATCTATCTATCTATCTATCTATCTATCTATCTATCTGTCTATCTATCTGTATAGTTTCTTTGTTAAAATCATATTTTTTGTGGAAGTAATATTAATATTCAGTAATAATAATAAATAATGTAAAATCAATATATAAGATGCAAAGTGGAAAGGTCATGTGTATGTGATTCAAATACAATGAAATACATTAATGCATTGCCCAAATTGAAATAAGTAATAGTGAGAAATGTGTAAGTGACAAGGTAGGTAAGGGAACAACTATGCTAAGAATAATTTAATTTATTCTTAATTTAATAAGAACATTTTCAAAATTGCCCTTGTCTAAATCAAATCATACCATCCCTAAAATCAGCTAGCATAAGTAGCAAAACCACTCACACACACCACAAAATTAAAGTCCTGCATTAACAATAAAATCCTCTGTAAATAGTTGTTGAAATGAATCGTGACAGTAAGTATTTCCAGTCACCAACATTTTTCACCATGTTCTATGCATTGAAAAAATAACTGACAGTCATCCATGAGATTAATCTGTAGCTCTCACAACATAAAAATGTTTCTTTTTTTTTTGTCACTTGCAGTTTACTAAGGATGTGGTGGGTCACCTGGACAGTGTTAGGATCGACCTGAGAGGAATAATCTTGTTAGAGGCAGAGGGGAAGCAGAACCTCCGGGATTTCTCTGAAGCAGGACTATCAGAAATCAACTACGCCGACTATCTGGAAGAGGTGACACACACACACACACACACACACACACACACACACACACGCACACTGACATGTGTGACTGAGCAGCAAACAGACATGCTCAAGTTCTGCATGAATGAGCAGAAATGTAATTGGACAACTGACAGCCACACAGGAAGCAGCAGAAACAAGAGGACAGGCATACACAAACTCATACATTATTAACACACAGAAAGCATGAGCTGGAAACACACACACACACACACACACACACAAGAAAAATGATTAACTTAATCTTTGTGATGTATTTGACGTCAGCTTATTAGCTCAGCACATATCCGTGTGTATTTATGAAAGATCAATGTAAATATCAAAGACAGATTGCTCTCCTGCTAATATTATTGTACTATAGTTGTACTTTAATAGTATGTTACCAGAAATAGTTCAGCTGAACACTCTCCGCCACGGCTGTCAGTGAACATACAGCAGGCAGCTGATATGAGCTGTGACATGACACAGTACACTGAGTCCTGCTGAGGACCATAAGGCTCCATGAGCCAACACTGCTGCTGCCAAGGCAAAGTGTGTGTAGGAAGGAGTCGGGACTTGGCATTTCCTGTCCTCTCCAACACCAACGGTCAGGTTCATTTCAATTTACTTACTTTAAGGAATCACTCAAGTGTAACAGCAGTACTCGCGCACAAGTTGCACACCTCTACATCCAGGGTGAGAGGTTTTTATGTCCAACACATAACTGCAGCACTTCAACTTTGCACCTGTCTGTACCATTTGGGAAGTAAAGTTAGCCATGTGACAGGTTAGAAAGGTTAAACACACTGTAGTTGGGAAAAAAACAGCAAGCCCCATGTAATTAATTAATTAATTAATGGTGTTGTTTAAAATATGATGTATATCATGTATGTTTACAGGTGTTCAGAATCAGAATCACTTTATTTCACAAAGGATTTCATTTGATTTGTGAATATATATATATGACAATAAACAACAGAATGATAACTGGATCCTTGAGAGGTCAAAGGTGCATGACTAATGCAGTTTTTTTATAAAAGTGGTATGATTTAAGTGTCCAGAGTCAAAAAGTACTTCATAAGAGTTCAGGTGCATTAAAAGTTTCCAGTTGTATTTTTGAAGAAACAACACTCTAATTAATTTACTATGGATGGTGGTAACTGAAAGGATCTAAATGGGTAAGAGAGGAAGGTTCCCAAGGTTCCCCCAATAACTAATGAACAATTAGCTTGTAAAGGCACTTTTCTGGGTGATCTGTTTAATTAATCTTGCTGCAGGGTGCACACCTTCCTGCGGCTCTATATTGTCTCATTGGTCCACCACCTGATTGTATTGGGTGGGCTGTGTGCTTTTCAACTGTTTTTCCTGTAAGTTTTTGAAAGATTGGCCTCAAGAGGTAATCCGATTACATTCTCTCACAGACAAGAATGTTTATCATCTGCAGGTCAACAAAGGAATCACTGTGGTGGAACTGCCCTCATTTGCCAGCGACCTGGAGGCCCAGACAGACCTCATGGTAAGAGCCTGTTGGTTTTATACTGGCTTATATAACCATCCATTTTATAGCTTCCCATTGTTAGTACAGTTACATCATTTGATCCACTCTGAGATGCTCTACAATAGCTGCATGAGTTGATTTCCCTGATTTTAGGTAATTTTTTAATTATTAGTGGATGTATCTTGAATTGACCACACAGAAAGACAAGCATCACCATGGCTAACTGTTGTTTTAGTAAAGACACTCATCAGGTGGTAAATGTGCCAACAGGACAGGATATTATACATGTTATAGTATTTGTATTTTGTTTGATGGGTCCTACTAATGTCTGTTTGAGCTGCATTTCTGTATGAAAGGTACTTTGCTGTGGGTGTATTTGATGTTGGATTTGGGTGCCCTTACTCTCCAAGCTAAGTGGGTCTTTTCTAAAACCTAAGAGCTCACAGCTCTGCCTAAACTCTCTGCTATGCATTTGTGAAATGCGGGATGGACACGCCACATATTTAATTACCTCTAAATGGCAAATTTAGTATGATTTTCTAGTACACGGCACAAGGCCACCACAAGGGTGCAAAGCCACCCTGGTCTTAGAAACACAGTTGAGTCTACTAATCAACTACTAGGGCCATAAGGAGTAAGGCTAAGGACGTTATTAGTAGAATCAAGTGTGTTACTGCTTGGTTGGAAAAGAAATCTACATCCACAGCAGCTCACTAGGACCAGGGTTGCCTACCCCTGTCCTGGTAGGTTGGAGCTTGAAAGGTATAAGTTTGAACAAAGGATCTATTTAAACAGAATTTACCTTTAATCGATTCTGTTAACAGTAAACATATGACATGCAGCATTTTCTTGAGTTAATTTATCATTGTCATTGTCAAGTAAAATAAAGTTTCTGCACCTGATGCCTCTTCATGGCAGGGACAAATTTGACTTTTCTATGATAGGAGCAAAAATAATTTCATTCTTTTTCAGTGAAGAAACCAACAAATAACTCCAAAGCTCAGACATGACTTTTACTGTCATGTACGGGTTTGAATTTATTTCTGTGCTTTGTAAAATGATATGTATTTCTGCCTGTTTGTGTGTTTCAGCCCAGAGGCTCTCTGCAAACTGCTCTGAAAGGCCACGTCGGCACTCTGCGTCAAATCCAAAGGCAACAGATCATCCCCATGCAGCAGTCTCTGGTAATTCCCTACTGTGTGTCTCTGTCTTCACTCCAAATATTCATGCCTGGTGGGACAGAGTTTTTTTCGTTAGACTTAAAAACCTACAAACTATACACAAGCAGCACTGTTCTTTTGTTATTGTGTTGTTAATTTATTATTTTGCTCTAGAAGTTCTTATGATGCAAAATTCTGTTGCTGTTGTGCTCTCACATGTATGCATGTATGCACACAGATTACTGGAGCTAAACGGTGTTCTGAGTAATGATGGGAACTCACATGGCAAAAAAAGTTTTACCATTAATTTATATTCTTGTTCATTGTTGTGATTCTTTTGCAAAACAAAGTTTCAGTGAACATCAAAGCTGCTCTGATCAACACTTTTATTGAACTGTTGTGACAAATTACCACCTGACTGCAGACACTTGGAGCGATTCAGCATCTTTCAGCCCATTGTTTTGATTTTATAGCCTGCTGCAACTTTTCAGTTTTGATTCAATCCCACTGCTTTTAGCAGCAGCTCTTTTCAGCAGCAGGCAGCTGTTTGCAGCAAAAAAAAAATGGATAAACCCACTGCAGGCTACAGAATGACAGATAAAGTTAGCAACTGGCTGCAGAAGATAGTGGTGAATCACACAGCTAAAGGTAGTATGGGATGTGTGATTTCTCTCTCTCTCTCTCTCTCTCTCTCTCTCTCTCTCTCTCATTTAGGTTTGAAGAAAGCCTTAACATATATCTCCAGGCTAAACAGTGTAATGTGCTGCATAGATCAAGTGAAAGCTACTGAGTTAGAGTAATTGGTGTCTTATGTGTTATCTTCATGCAAATGTGTATCTGTATATATTGCATTCAATATCATCCAAAGCAGAATGGTTTTGAACCTCAGGCATATGTCAGCAAAAATGTCACATCTGTGAAAAACAAATTAAATATTCATTTTTATTTTCTCTGTCAAGAGCAATGTTATTCTGAAAAGCATCAAGCATTTATACCTTAAAAGACCAGTGATGTTCTCGACCTCAGCTTTTTACATTTTTATTTCTTTTTTTTTCCACTTTCAACTTCCAAGAAATATGTTAGAGCAAGGGTAAGCAGAAATGTTTCCATCCTGTGCGTTTAGTGTCCCCATCCGTTATATGAAACATTTAGAGAAATACTGTGTCTTTCTAATGACATGTAGTAATTTGAGAAAATATGATTTTTTGGAAGGTATTGTATAAATCTATATTGTATGTGTGTCTGTATTTACATTCAAGTGAAGGTCATTTATGGTGTTAATTATGAAGGGTTTTGTGCCAGAATGTCACCAAGTATCCACTTTAAAAGCAATCATTTGTTTGCAGCAAAAATGCATTTTTGATTTGGGTGAGAAGATCAATATTATTCTCACTTACAGTAGGATATTTGAATCTAGGAGCTTAGCTTAGCAAACAATTGGCCTGTGTCAAATGAACAAAGTCCACCTACCTGCACCTCTAAAGCTCGCTAATTAAAGGTCCTATGTTGTATAAAAGTGTTATTCCATTATTTCTTTGATTGTAACAATTGTTCCATGTTTCAGAATACTCAATTTGCAGACATATGCACAGTCCATATCCATAAACTATTACTTAAAACCACCTGTCAGGCTATCTGTGAAGTTACTGCCCACACCCTATTGTCTGCCATTCAAATCAGACGATGAGAGGAAATTTACATGTTCTTTCTGAGCTCCAGAGGAGAGCTTGAGAGAGGAGATGTAAAAACATGTTGAGATGATTATGGTGCATAAAACCACAACTATATCTTATTAGGGATATCATAACTTTAACTAAAACCCAGAAAAAATGTCCAATATAGGACCATTAATCCATCTCATTCTGCAGTCTCTGCTGGTTGCCTGGCAACCTCTTAGTAGAGGCTTTACAAAGTCAGTGTAAGTGGATTTTGTTTGTTGTCTTTATGCTAAGCTAAGCTAACAGGCTGCTGGCTGTAGCTTCAAATCTACTGTTCAAACATGAGAGTTTTATCAATCTTCCCCAACTCCAACATGCATATCAAAGGATGTCAAACCATTACTTTGAGAAAAGAAACTTACTCCATTCAGCCACTCAGGGGATTTAACTCTTGATATTTTAGTCTTATGGATGGCCATAAAAAAGTTGTTGCTCCATTCTATTCAATTATTTCACATGTAAGCAATTCCGTTAGGAAATAAAGCATTTTTTTAATTTGTGGATATTTCATTTTGGAACAAAATTCTTCAGCATGTCTGTACTGAAAACACAATCTTGGTCATCGAGTGTCTATCAGTTTTGGTTCTTGCCTGGTGTCTTCACGTGTTCCATCCACGTACGTTTGCAGGTTTTACCATGACCTCCTGAACTTTGCCATTGCTGGTATTAATGTGTGTGCTTTCCTTTCTAAAGAGTGCATTGAACCAGAGTATCAGATTCCTGGAGAGAACAGCCTCAGACCTACAGGTGAGTAAACCAGCCCTCCGTCCTGGCTCTGTGATCTGGATTTAAGATAGGTCAAATTGTATTTAGATCTCCCATTTCCTTTCTACAGAACAAAGTTATAGCCGTTCTTGATGCCATTGAAGCTGCACAGTATCTCATTTCCCAGAATGCAACGCATATAATCAAACAGGTAACTACATGTTTCCTTCCTCTGTTTATTTTATCAATTTTAAATGTAGAATTACTTAACATAATGTCCTCATCTTCCACAGGAAACAGAAAAATACACAGCGACCCTTGTCGGCTACTTTCATCAATACATAGAATGGGTCAAATCATCTGTAAGTGTTTATTGTTGACAAAAGACACATGTTTTTCACGTTTCACTTCCCTTGTGTTGACTTCTGTGTTAACGTCTGTTCAATCAAAACAAAACATAACAGTTTGGTTATGTACTGGCAAAAATACCTTTGAATGTTATGCAAGAGCTTTCTAGTAATTACAGAGGAGACGAATATAACAGTTACAACCTCTATAAATTTGAGGAATTTGCATTGTGGCACTTTTGGTTTTCTGCTGTAGTTAATCTAAGTGGAGTGAAATCTATTTATAGCACATTTCATACAATGGGCGTAGACTCAATGTGCATTAGGACAAAAAAAAAACAGAACTATCAATGAACACTTTTATTCCATCAATGATAACAGGCATCTGTAAGCGTAATGTGCATGTTATAAGTATGTTATTCTTCCAGTATAAGGGTTTTGAATCATGTGTGTTTGATTGACGTTTCCTGTTTTTGAAGCTGGCCCTGGAGGTGGCGCCATGCAAGCCCCTTAGCAACATGGTGGACACGGTGGAAATCATAGGCTGCAGTTTCCTGATTGACTCTATGGTAATATTGGTGATACAGGGACACAAACCCCATTCACCATGTGGGAGCGTTTTTTGCTAAGACTAGGATGGTTAACTCAGACCCATTGTGGTCTAATACGTCACACATCTCACACAAACAAAAGATGTTCTAATAATCCATTTAGCATTCATATCAGTCAGTGCAGAACACATGTGGATGCTCCATATTGTAGAAATTGAAAGTTTAATATTATTTTATTTCTTATTTTAGTTGATATAAATCATAATATACTCAGTGATAAAGTAAACTGAAATACAAATACAATACAAATAACGCACAAATATACATTTGGTGTTAACTGTTTTAATAATGTATTGTAGGGCTGCAAATGCTGTTTGCTTTTATCATTAATTAATCTCTGGGTTATTTTAATATCTCATTCTATGAAAGGTCAAACTAAAGTGACTTCATTATTGATTCATCTGTCCATTGTGTTTTCAACATATTTGTCATTTGGTCTATAAAATGTCAGAAAATGCAAAGAATGGTGATTACTGGTTTCTCAAAGAACAAGGTGCAACCTCAAATGTCTTATTTCATCTCAATCAACAGTTGACAACTCCACTATAATCAGTTTATTATTATTGATATACTTTATGGTATATTACCTTTTGTATCTACAAAAATGCAGCTCAAGGTGCTTTAAAACAAAGAGAGAGTGTTGCCTTGTGTACACAATCTATAAACTCAATACCAAGGTCTAAAGAAAGAGGAAATTCCCACATTCATTAAGCTGGGATGAGATTCTGTACTCCTTTTAACAACAACAAAAAATACTCAAAAGGATGACTGGGTTATTTGGCAATTAATTATTTGTTGATTACCATTAAAAAAAAAATCTGAACCTGAATTACTAAAAGATTATGGGAAACGTAAACGTATTTGGTTTTCCACAGAACACTTTCTGGATGGGCCTGGGCTGCAGCACTCTGTTCCTGCTCCCCAGCGTCATCCTGGCGGTAAAACTAGCCAAGTACTACCGTAGGATGGACACGGAGGACGTTTACGATGAGTGAGTACACGCTACTTTATGCTGCTTCATCAAGGACATTCATTTTGGATTCTATGCTATATATAGTGTACATAATAAGATGGATACAAAGCCCTTGATGAGATTAAATTATGACGATTAGCGGTGACTAACAATAGTCATTGTAAAAAAAAATGTTGATGTTGCAGATCCTTCAGCCTCTAGTTTCTTATCCTCTATCTGCTCTTTGCAAAACTTTCCATCTGAACTGTTAATTATAGGTATAAGTTTGCCCAGTTAAAAATCTGTCCTCTTTGAGAATATTTGGTTTTCTTTTAAATAACTTTACTTCCTCCTTCCTTTTCTTTCTCTCTGTAGTTCCTCTGTTTCGGGGACTTGGCATTTTACTTTGTGATAACCATTTCTACGATTTCCATCTCCCATATCTTGTATTTTTTTTAATTATTTTTTTTTATTTTTTATTTTTTTGGTTTTTCATTCCTCTCTGTCAAGCACTTGGCACTTTACAAAAGAAACATTGACGCGTTTGTCAATCTATATTTCCTCTTTATAGATGTGCTCTCTGCCCTCGCCGGTGTGGTCATGGCTTTACATGAATATTTCGCAATTAGTGGCGTTTCACATGCGGCTACTTCCTGTTATATTTCGATCTCTGGACATTTCAATAACTTTTTTTATGTTTTTTTTTTTTTTTTTTTTTTTGTATCTTTATAGCATTGAGACAATTCCCATGAAAACGTAAGACATTTTATCCACCTCCCTCTGCTTTTCAACTTCTATCACTCTGTGCTTTTCTCTGGATCTTGTACATAGAATTGTTTACTAAATTCCTGGTGCTGGTTTCTGTTTTTAAGCTTGGAATTGCTCTTTCTGGGTGGATGGTGTGGCTTCTTGTTGTGTGTTACCTTTGAAAAGTGCCCCTTACCTTTCATTAAGGGCTCTTGCAATCATTACCTTACAAGTTCGCTAGTTTTTTTGTAAGTGAAGGTGTAAATAAAAAAAATAACTATTGTTTATACTCCAAAAAAAGTTTATGTCCTAACACTAAAAAAGAAAGAACATTTTTACTCCAAACCTTTTATCAGCATGCCTCTCACATTACGTTTTTCATCCTTTTTTGTATGCGGTATTTCGTTTTCAGTATGGAAATTGGTAATAATGGTTATCATAGTGACCGCTCACAAGGTATCCCAAACCCTATGATGACCAGGTAAACATTTCATGACTCTTGTTGCTGCATGTGATGGGGAGTGGAGGCACGTCCGTGTTTTTTTCCTCTCGACCACACACACACACACACACACTGCATGAGGGAGTGGATTCACTGCACGACACGTCGGGAGCTCACAAGGTTGAACAATAACATTAAAAGCCATAACTGAATCTTTTTTTGTAATGTTTTTATTAAAAAAAAAAAAGTAAAAAGTTGCTTAAACAGATTTGTCAGGAACTGATTTAAAGGAATAGTTCCACATTCTTTTAGAGTGAAATGAGAAAGTTGATACCACTCTACTCTCTCTCTACTGTAGAAATTAAAAGTTTAATACTGAAATTTAAAAAGAAAAAGATCTGCCTACCAGTGCCTCTCAAGAGTATGTAGTCTGTATGTGTCATTTCATTTAATCTGGATTATGTCCTGCAGCTATTTCTTGGCAAACAACAATGGTCAAAATGACGTTATGGTGACCTGCTGTTCCTCCAGCGATTAGCTCAAGCTGAAACCACAAACTATTTAAATTTTCTCTTTTTTCCATTTTTCTGTGAGTGCAGATTAAACAAACAAAAGCAGCATGACTTGAAGGTGCTGGTAATCATCACAGCAGGACTTGTGCTATCAGTGGTATCGCTGCTCTTATCTCTCTCCGACAGAAAGTGAATCAGAATGTTCTAGTTAACAGCAGGGGAAATAATAATTTTACCTACTGTAATGTTGTTGCTCAATCTCTCCCGTTCAATATTTTTGCTCCCTTTTCTCCGTATGGTTGCTAAGTATCCTGCTGTGTGGTTCGGGGGATTCTGCCACGCCACTAATCCGCACGCTCGGCAACAAATGAAAAATCTTCCTGTTTCCTCTCGTTTAGAGTGAGCCAAAGTCCGATGAATGTACACCTGATCGTTTTGTTCAGAGAGAGGCAAGCATGCCGAGCTTTGGTGTGATGCTGAGAATGCTGCTACTTTGATTTTTTTTCCCTTAATCCAGACATGTCCAAAGTCCGGCCCGGGGGCCAAATGCGGCCCGTGGTAAATTTTCATCCGGCCCGCAGCCTCCATCATAAAATCAATAACGCCTGGCCCGCGTGTAGAATTACGTCATACATAGGGCAGCAGCGCTGTTACCTGCATGTTGTAAGTGCTGCCATCTAGAGGCTCAAATAGGAACAGCAAACTAGATAGCTCCTTTATCTTAAACTAGTATGTGAGACCAGCGATAAAGTCAATTAACTATATCCGCTCCAGAGCGCTCTGCCACCGTCAGTTCCAACTTTTACCGACAGCTGAATAAGGACAGGTTTCCAGAGATTCGAGCATTTGGTAAGAAAATGCTAAGCTTGTTTGGGTCGACGTATTTGTGCTACACCGCTAGTGCGCACATCACCACCGCGCGTCCTGTTCCCGGGTCGCCAAGCGAGAGAGAGGTGTGCCAATCATCATTTATAGTCATATTTTAAATGAGCCCTGCACTTGTTGATATGATAATTTCTCTGTTATTGTGTTTACAAATTCTGTAAATATTAAACTGCCATGGTGACATTTTTTTTTAAGAGTACAATTACTTCTCTTCAACTGTTACAAAAAAGTTAATTAAAGTGTTAAAAAAGTGAAGTTAAGTGAATATTTAATTTCAATTTTCAATGTCAATTGAATTTTGATATGCATGTTTCAAATGAACCAAAACATATGCTTAAGATAGCTGAAATTTAAATAAAACAGCAAATGTGAAACACAGAACGGCTCGCTGAGAGTATTTAAATTAATTGCTGTTATATGTAAAGAACGTCCGCCAAGGTTGGCCCCCCTACATTTTTAACACACCAAATCTGGCCCCCTTTGCAAAAAGTTTGGACACCCCTGCCTTAATCTAACACGACATCTAACTGCATGTTTTGCATTTTTAAGTTGCATTTGGACCAGGATGCATTTGGACAACCAAGCTAAAGGCAGAGAGCAAAACACCTTCCACAAGCGTCCAGCACATCATCATCTCACCTAAATTGTCATTTTAAGGATGTATTTGTCTACATTTTTCAAGTATTGATAAATTTGCAAAAGGAAAATGTCACTGGATTTTGGAATTAAACCAATTTTAAAGGGGCACTAAGTATTACTATTTCTATATTACCATTATTAGCAGCCAGTAGTTGTTGAAACACTGACATTTTACCCTTCTGTTCCTATTTAAACTGTTTTAACCAGTGAAATGACAAACAAGTAAATCACATTTACACAACATGAGTAAATTCTGAGCACCAGAAATCTCAGAAACAGGTAAAAATAGTTTTTTTTCTCCTTGGTATCCTCAATAAACCTATTTAACCCACAAAGGTTAAACTAATATAGTCTTGACTTGTTGTTTTCAGCCTACCCAGTTTGACTTATTGCTCCTTGAAGTGTTCTGCTCTCTGCCTCGTGAACCTCTCGTCCTGCTCCTCCTCACCAGATGAGAAGCAGGCAGCGGCTTCACAAAGATGGTGACGTGTAGGTCCCTGACTGTTAATGATTTGCTGTGTGTGTGTGTGTGTGTGTGTGTGTGTGTGTGTGTTCTGGTAGCATCCCCACCTATGACACTATGAACAGGTTCCCGCGGGCCTCGGCTCCTCCGAGGCACATCGACTGGTGACAGAGAGCCGGCTGTTGTTCTGGCTCCTGACAGGTACAACGTGTCAGACATCTGCATCTGACACCAGTTTACGTTGTTACTTCCTCACAATCGTCCTCCACGCAGCCGCCACCTCATCCTGCTGTTTGCCATCAACTCATCTCTCTTCCAGTTTTAATCCTGTTAGATCTTTGTGTTCCCATTTAAACTAACGCTCTAACACCTCTTTACAGCTTGTTTTAGTGCTTTTCTGCTCCCAGCAGGAAAACCATCATGGTGAGAACTGTTAATTTTGGAATCATTAATGAGCCATAAATGTATTCACAGTATTTCTGACTACTGGTGCCTGCTTACTCAATGTGCTGTAGAGAAGAATTACTGGAAATGCGTATTACCCCTAACTTGCTAATCACTAAATTCTAATTTAGAACAATGTAGTTCAGTATTAAAATGTAATTTTCCTATGAAATTTAACCGGTCTGAGGCAGTTGCTTTATGCTTTCCCTATCGCTTGCTGTGCAGATTCTTACACATTACATTACATTTACACACTGCAAGTTAATTGCTGAGAACGTTTTCTTTTGTTGTATATCTTGTAATATCCTCTATTTAACCAGCTAAAAGTCTGTCTCCTTTCCAAGAGACACTAAACCTAACAACATAAACAGATGAAGACAACTGTCACACATACGATATCCTGTTAATACTCACTATAGTCACACATACGATAAATAGGATTCCAAATCTATCCCAAACTCTTGAAAATTAAGCAACTCTAGAGATTTTTTTAATGTAATAGAAATTATATGTAATATAACATATATAATATGTTTTATTATTCATAAAGAAATATATTGAAACTGATTTATGAAGTGATTTTAGAAAAAAAAAATGTAGCCTGCTCTTAATTTTCCTAAACTGCAGGTTAGCAGCCAATTACTGACACAAATAAGATGAAAGAATGTTAACAGAAATATTTGTTATTATAACAGTTTATCTAATTTAACTATTTTCAATGTGTTGTTATATTCAACTATATTTAACTATTATATAACTATGTGTTATATTCAACTAGATTATGTTATAATCTAACTATTGCTTTGCCCATCAATGCTATTCTTTCTGCACACTTAGGAACTGACAGGAACACTTTCACTGCGGTTGCAATGATCAAGTGATAAAGATATATTGATTAATTAAAGTCAAAACATATTTTGTATATAGTATACAGTCCCTCTTTAAATGCTTGCATCATTAGCAATTAAAATTCAGTTAATTCAAGGTAATATAACAATATGACAAATATTTGCCATTTCAGAAAATACCCTGAATAGCATCATTTGAGATTACTTGATCATTTGTTGTTGATGTCACAATAAATAATATCACATTTAAGAATAAAAGTGTCTTCCAATTAAGTACCAGTTATATAGGACTACTGTAAAATTATTGTAATTTTTCAGCATCTAAAAGCACAAAGTAACCTTCTAAAATCCTCAATGGAGCATCATTACAGCGTCATTGATGGTATACAGTACTTATCTCTTCTATTTGACAACAAACCCAGAGCTGCATTTTTCTACTGACACACTTAACATTGAAGTATCAGAGTACATTTTAATAATTTAAAATATGTTATTCCTCCTTTTTCCTCAAACACCTGTCTTCACAGTGCCCTCGAAAACTGGAAGTAAAATACTGCATAGTAAGTTTGCCTTCTTATATTTTTACATTATAGGTTCCAGCTGTTTTGTTTAATCTGTTGCAATAACACAACAGAATGAGTTATGATTTCTGGATTAATATTAGGGAATGTAAGATTCAGATCTATAATTCTTAATATATTTATTAAGGTGTCCCTTTAACAGGCAACTTTTCTCTTGTATTGATTTTGAAAAGCCATTTTTCCCAAAGTAAAAGTTTTCCAATTGAAAGTTTGTAGCAAATAGAGTTTCACCTGATTAATAGGACAAACAAACCACTGTTGTCAATAAAATTAAACATTTTGGAATCAAGTGTAATTATTATTTTACATTTTTTGTTTCCTGACAGTATAGAAAACATAAATAGTACCTTATACCCTATAGGGTAGTATTCATGAATCATCATTAACAATTATAATTATAATTAATATGAATATTTAGTAATATATAAAGTACTGTACAAATACATTAGCGGGTTACTAACCAGCCTGTCATTTCTATCTATTTTCAAGCCCCCTTTTGTCACAACCCTCGACCAGATGAAGTTCAACAAAAGCTGGTTCCCTTCCTCCAGCGAAGCGTCAACCTGCTCCTCCACGTTTCCTGGCCAGCCACAAACTGCCTGCAGGACGTCAACCATCGCCCCCCCCAGCACCAATCTGAGCCAGGCTTGTTCTGTGCGTTCCGACGGACTGCTGTGTCTGTGTTTACATTAGTGTTCAGGCACCAAAACGAGCTGAGAACGCATTCAGCGAGAGGACATGACGATGACTGTGATGCCTGTTTATGATTACGTACCGGAGTGCAAACAGAGGCTTGAATAGCCACAGGAAGGTCGTGCTGAAGGAAACTGCTTTTTCTGCTTTTACAAATGGCTGTCTCACTTTCAACACACGCCACATGATGTGTTTTTCCAACAGGAGACACTGCCTTGTTGGAAATGGCACATCCTTTATAACTGCAGTATGGTGGCTGTGTACCCGAATGACTGACAACTGGATGATTCCATCAACTTGGGGAAATATACAGAAACAGGCCTCTTCCCGGATGTATTTTTTGTGATTAATATTAAGAAAAATTTAGCATGACTTTAAATGTTTACAATATTACAAGAAAGTTTGTCATCTTTGCTGATTTTGGCCACATTGCAAATGACTGGTTGCCTTTCAGAAGTATGTTTCTTTCTGGCATTTTGGCAGATATGCTGCTCTCAAAGGGAAAATCCACCTTCAGATGCACTTAAATGGTAAAAACAACAAACAATTTGTGGTGTTGCCATTACTCCTATCATGTTCCATTTCTTTTACTCTGTCAACTACTTCTCAGGTGTTGATTTCCTACATTTCTCAGAATGCCTTTTAACAACCTCAGCAGGGAATTTTTACATTTAACTGTGGCACATGTGTGTCTCTATAGAGTCGAATTCAGCTTCCTGCAGTAGTTTATTCTGGTTTACAGCAGCATGTGTCTGTTTCTCCGTGCTGGGGCTTTTACGGCATGCAGGCGTTGAAAGCTGCTCTTTGATCCTGACTGATGTTTCAGGCCAGTGGAATCCAACATTTACAGGTTGTATATATAAGTAAACCGTGAGAGGTTGAACCAAAGAATGATTTCCCTTCTCAAAATTACTAATTTGAATATTGTCACTCACAAAAGGGCAAAGGAATCCTGTATTTTACATGAAAATGCAAGGGAAATCTAAGAACGAATATTTTTTTATTCATACTTTTATTTGTGCTGCAGAAATCTTGTGGGTTTTTTTTGTGTCTTTCTTATTATTCATTTCAAGACCACTCAGATTCATCTTGTGATGTGGAAAACCCTTGCTTTAAACAGAAAAGAGCAACTGCTCAACTGAAGTCCTTAATCACAGGCAAGAAAACAATGCAAAACTAAAAAACAAAATAACAATAATAATTATTAAAAAAAACATGTAAGATACATCACCAATTACATTTTAGAGTGCAGTGCTTTGGGTGGATTTTCCTTTTAAAAATTCCCATAATAAAGTTAGAGCATATCAGCCTTAAATACTTAATACTTTGACCTATGTGTCAGGCATGTAGATGATACCCTACTGTGCGTGATTAACATGACATTTTACTGAGATCTTTTTTTTGCTTTCATAGTGGTAATACTTTTTAAAGTGGAGAATGTCTTTCTCAAGCCAAATTCCTGTTGTTTTTCTTTTTTTTTTTACCTGTAGGTCTCAGGTCATAGTGGTCTGTCTATCAATTACATGCTTATTTTGTTTCAGCATTCTAAAATCCCCTGCTAGCTGTGGATACATTTAAAACTATGGTACAGGTGAATGTATTCAAGATTTTTTTAAGGAAATTGTTTTTGCTTGATGATGTTGGCTGAGATATTTGCTGAACCTGTTTTCATCCAGTTATCCTACCCACATGGCCTCCATTTTTACACGTTAGATGTGCATTTCACAGCTGCTGCCAGTAGTTATGATGTTGAAAAATTAGACAATCCATTCAAAGGACAAGTGAGCATTATCAATCAACAAATAGAATCCCAGTACAAACATACAATACAACAAATGAAATGAGAATTAGGATTTCACTCATCAATCTAATTGTCTTTGAATACACTGTTGTTCAATTGAAGAATAACCTATCTTACTGTAATAACACCACGTTTAAGGATTTACTACAAATAGCTTATCTTGTATTGAACCAAGACAAATATTGCCATCAGGATGAAATGAGTAATTTCATAATCTAAAATGGACTCAATTAGCATCAGTTACCAGCTTTTTTCGTTTCATTTTGGTTACAATGGTCAGTGGGCTCACTTTGTCAAGACTATCATTGCTTTTCTTGCCTGTGAGAGTCTGGATGTGAATCATCCTGGAGAAAATAATAAAGATATGATCTTATTAAGTGCTTAAACTAGATATCTTATTGTATCCAAGCTGTGGATCAAACCGTCAGAACAGATAGTGGTAACTAGTATGAACTGTGATTGCTCCAAAGTTGGACAATATGGAGCCATTGAAGGAACTTTATAAGTGGTGGTGGTGGTGGTGATAAGGGAGTGTATAAATTGTGAATAAACTTTGGAATTCAGTTTATTGTAAATTCATTGTCATTATTTGCAGTTTTGGCCCTTTCTACGTTGTTGTACATTATCAGCATAATAGTAATTTAAAGATATTATTGAGTCATGTGGTTTAAAAGTATAAGTTTTAGCAGCATTTATTGGAACAGACTTGGCAGATATAATGCAATATAATATCCAGCCAGTATGTTTAATTAGTATCTACTTTAATGAAAATATACAAATTGTGTTTTTTATTACCTTAGACTTAGACTGAAACATGTTTATCTTCACCGCCATGTTGCACTGCCATGTTACTACAAGTCAAGTGAAGTCAGTTGGTTTAAAATTGCAATCACACCACTAGATGTCGCCAGGAAACTTCGCAATGTACCTTTAATGCAAATGAGATAATCATTTTGGTTTGTTTTCTTTTTTATGGCAATGCAAAAAAAAAAAAAAATGACATATAATTCAGGAAAAGATTAAATACTTTCTATGTGTGAAAATCAGGTTTCTTATAAGAATTGTCCCATATTTACTATTACTAGACAAGCTTTATATAAAAACGACACTCGCATGCATGTCACGCTTTTCCTCCTAGTTATCAGTAAAGTCTCTCTATACCGTTTTTGGTCAGAATACTATGCGATTTCATTACCTTTTTCAATATATAATTTTATCTAAACATAGATGATCAGCACACAGTATAATTCAATATAAAAAATAATATAAATACAAAAATAAAATTTAATATACAGAAAGATGTCCGGGCTTCTGCCGGGTGCTAAGCTAGTTCAATGGTTATTGGAGCAGAAAGTGAAAAGGGGAGGGGCTTAGGAAGGGTCAAGTTAACATAAGGCTGCACATTCTTGTGTGGTGCTACCACTGCCGGCCAGAACCCACTGGGCAGCTTCACTGGTCAGCTATTTTCAATAGGAGATGATTATCTTCTTCCATAAGCTTAGTTTCTGAGGTTTCCCCAGCCACTAACCAGTATGTGAATAAACAACACCAGAAAACCAAAACCACATGCCAATTCATCCCTGCTTCTAAATAGGCTTATGAAAGACACAGACGAGAACCGAACAAGTCAAAAACAGAAGCAGCCGTTCACAGAAAATCGCCTTTTCACTGTGTTTATCAAACACTGTGTTGGAACAGTGATTTCCCAGGCTTGTACTGCACACGTTGTACTGTACATTATGTACAATCCATCTTTCAGATGATGGATCGAGCCATACAATAACTGTGGCATCCAATTCCATAAAGAATATGTTTGAAGGTGCTTTAGGGAGTGTTTTTTTTTTGGGAAATATTACAAACTTATTATGGGTTACATTCATGGGGAAAATCCTACATATGTTTTATCAGATCACATACTTAATTTTAACTTTTTAATGTGTATATAATCAAATCCTTGATTGCTGATGTGTGGGTTAATCCTACACAAAACCACTATGTAGGGGACTATATAGCTATATTATACTAAATATCATCCCTAGCAGTGGCCAACATATTTATGATATACAAACATCACACAAGTGTGCTGGTGAATATGCTGCAGGCACATTCCAGGGGAAAGAGTGATATTTTAGTGTACACAGGAAGGTGGGTTTGCAGCTGGAGAATTCCCCTTCATCTCAAAACTGACACTCCAGCAAAATTAAATCAATTATATGGTTTTCTTTTCAGTCCACAAAGTGAACTGAAACCCATTCTGAATGCGTTGACTCACTCACAGAGAGCCATTATTCTCCAAATGGACCTGAAAGTAAAGCCACTTAAGACACAACCCACACTCTTGCCTCCGTCTGACTGTTTATGTATTGAGGGAAATGATAGGTTATGCTGCATGGTTGTGAGCTCTAACTGCTTTTTAAAACAGGCAAGAGCTTCGGGGCAACGGGGATCTCGTTGACTTTACACAAGTATTTTCTCAGACGTGACAGAATTTAATTGAGAACACGGAAGATTTACTGAGAACTAAGTTGTCTGCATGATTACTTTATCCCTCTAGCAATCAAATGTGTCAGACTGGTCGCTGAGACATTGTTATTTGAGGTGCAAATGACATAATTGGCTTCTCCAGGAATTTTTTCATGTGTTACATTATGTACTCGTGTTATATAACACGTGGATAAACATGAGCACCGGCGTCAACATCTCAGGCGGCTTGACATGTGGCTCTTGCTGTATCTGATGCTGTAGCTCTCCTCCTCCCCCTCCTCCTGTACAGAAAGTTTTGTTTAATCTTTTTTTTTTCATCTGAATTCCCTCTTCCTCTGCTCGGCCAATAAATAGCAGGAGCGTCCCTGAGCTCGAGCAGTTTTGCTCTCCTCCTCTCACTCTCAGCATCCCTCTGACGCCATGTGGACCCGGGCCAGCGCCCTGCTGCTGCTCGCCTGCTGCCTCGGCCCGGCCGGGGCTCAGCGAGGCGGCAGCAGGAGGCACAGCATGTGGGAAGAGCCCATCACGTTCAAGACCAAGGACCAGGACCAGTGCTCCATGGGGATCACGGGGCAGCGGGAGTACACCAAGCTGAGGTTGTCGTGCCAGAGCAACAGACGCTCGTACTGGTGCGAGTACCTGGGGAAACCGCACGAGTGCGGCCCCTACAACAAAAACCCCCGCCACTACTTTGTCCAGATGATGTGGGGTCTGAGGAAGCTCCACAACGCCTGCCAGGCCCCCAGGGCCATCAAGCCCCACATGTGCAGGAATGCCAACGACGACTCCCAGATGGTCTTCTCTCAGGCTTCCTTCTCCCGGCCGTGGTCGGATGCCTCCAGGCCGGCGACAAGACCGGCGACGAGACCGGCAACGAGACCGGCAACAAGACCAGCAGCAAGACCCCAACCCCGGCCCGCTTCTCCGAGGCCAAGTTCAACAAGGCCGTCTTTGACAGAACCCATCCGGATGTCACCCAGAGTAAAAACCCTGCAGCCAGCAGCGCCCACCGTGGAGAGCGACCGCCAGAGGATAGCTCGCCAGTACTGCTGGAGGTCCATGCGACGCGCCTGCGCCTTCATCATCGGTTTGTTCCGGGAATAAAGGGGAAGGTGAGCGGCAGTGCTGGAACTCTTTACTTACACACAGCGTGTGTTATTATGTCATTTTAAGACTAACATGGTGGTGAAAAGTGGTGAAATGTGTGTGCACCTCCAGCATTCACAAAAAATGTTGCATAATTTTCAACAAAATGTGCATTTCTTCCCTTTTATATGTTCAGCGACTTACATTTCTGATGAAAAGAACTATCCTGAGTGCAGTTCCTGGACAGCTGTTAGTGGTGGTATGAGACCTGTAGCTCCCTCCACAGAAGAGGGATGGTATTCCCATGACTTTCACTGAGAGAAATAAAACTCTGAAATGTTTAGTTAAACTTTTTGTGGGAGATCTCCACTCAATGACACGAACATGTAAGAAAAATGGTTCAGACACTAAGCTATGAAAAACAACTATGAAATAAAATATTTTTTAATAAACCTTTTCATCAATATGTCTACTTGCATCACTTAACATTACCTTGAATATTTCATTTTTGATAATGGTTCTTGTTCAGCCTAAAAGGTAGCAGTTACTGTATTGGTGTATTTGACAGAAAATAATACTGAATGTTCAAATGTTTTCTTTTTATGAAATAAACAACATTGTTTCTCAATACTTTCATCTTTTTATGCTCCTTCTCGATGAAAAACTATATACTCTTGCAGTAAAATGTTAAGTTATTTAATCTATTTAGATTTTATTGTTAAAGAGAAGCAATATTACATAAATATTGAATGCATTCCTATACCATAATGTCATCTTTTAAACAAATTACTTTATGTCTCAGAGTACCTTGATAAGCAATCAATGAATTGTAGTATATTTTCTTAGTTTCTGTTTCGTCAAATAAGAGAACATGTGAATTTGATTATCGTAGGAGTTGAAGCAGAGCAGGTGAGAGGTAAAAGTGAAAAAAGGGGTTAAAAGGCCTATAGCCTATGTCAGAGGTCAAGAGCCATATGGTGTAATTTCCCTGGATTCAAGACAACTGTTTAACAAAAATAGAAGCAAATGGTGTGTTGTCTTGACCAAATAAACATATGTTTGACCAGGTGTATATAAGGAAGACCCATTGAAATGAATAGGGAGAGTTCTCATAGTGGCACAGGAGGCTCTCCAAAACTCACGACTAATAAAGAGAGTTTTACAATTTGGCCTTTAGAGATGCTCTCAGATTCACTATGTATGTGACAGTGTTTGTTTTGAAATAAAATTGATTTTGTGCAAGAAAAGACATGTCGGGTGGAGACTTCTTTCTTCAGCAGATCAAGAAACAACATAATGGAAATGATTTTATTATTACACATTGTTTTAAGATTGCTTACATATCTGTTATTCATGTGTGCATATTCATAACTCCTAAAAACAATATATAACAGCAACAAGTATGGATCAAAGTGTAATTTGCATTGTTCTCATCCAATAAACAAATACAGGCTACAGCCTTTAAAACGTTCTCACTAAAATGCAAACATTTAACCAAATTCTTATAATCACTTAAAAACTTTAGTTTCTAAAGAAAACCAACATTTATCCATTTGGACAGTAATTATCCAAGTCAACATCTATATTCCTCCAAAAAACAATGTGTCAAAAATAAATCCCATTGAAACCTTTCCTGCTGCATTCTATGACTCATTCTTGCAGAATAATCAGCACTCACAGCATGTACAATAATTGTGTTTGACAGAGCACTACAACTTACTTTATTTTGTAATGAAGTTTTATTACATAATATACACATTTCTTACAATATCACAAGGTTAATGCTTTCAAAAACTGACAGAAAATTATTATGTGGTGCCTGTTATTACTTCCGCTTTATTTCCATCTCAGTGTTTTCTGATCCCTGTATTGTTCGCTGGGAGGCTTTTGTGTGACCACTTTGTCCAACAGTTTGTAGAGTAGACTGAAGTGGTCTCTTACTGGACCACCACCTGCAGCACCATGCTGCCCCATTGGGTGACACTGTTGCATAAAATAAAGAAGCCACGAACACCAACTTCAAACTCTGTGATTTATCCTGCAAGAAAGAAAGCAAGAAATCTGGCTTATCTCAAGATTTCATTTTATTTTCAGCACACAGTACCATCAGGTGGCCCAAGTTTTTTCAAAAAATGAGGAGCTGCCCAGGTAAGTATAGTACTTAATTTCACATACATGTACTACTAAGCACTTATATTCTTATGCAAATGCATTTGTTACATTGATGTATATACACACAGTGATATCAGTGTGTCTGTACGTGTAGTTTTTGAGCAACATTGTTAATGTGTGGAAAGTATGAATAAAGATATGTATAAATAGTATATTTGCTCCATGTCAAAAATATTAATGAATAAAAGTATGTATGTTTGAATAAATTATGGCTGTATGAACAAAAGTCAAGTCATTTTTTTGTACAGTCCAAAATCAAAAATTCACCACAGTGGGTTTTACATATTTTACATATATATATATATATATATATATATATATATATATATATATATATATATATATATATATATATATATATATATATATATATATATATATATATATATATATATATATATATATATATATATATATATATATATATATATATATATATATAGGACATATGTACATATGTACAACATTTAACAGGTGGAAAAAAAGGAACTGACCTAGGGAAGAGTAACAGGGGGATCCCTGTCACAGGATGGGGAGGCATGCAATACACTTAGAACAGGAAAAAACAGCCAAGTATGACATAAGTACAAAACTAAGGCCAGAAAAACAAACAAAATGGTCCTATTCAGAAAATAAGAAAATGTACTTTAATAAAAGACACAAAACCCAACTCCTTAACTAACAAAGAAAGAGGAGATAAACAACTTTAACAAAACCCAGCAGTCTACTTACACTAGTACTACCTTAACCAAGATTCCATAAAATGAAGTGGCATAAAGTTTGACCACTTACAGAAAGGGATGAGAGACGCCTACTGCCCACTGACATCTGGCTTTGCTGCTCATATGTCAGGTGGGTCTAACTGCAGCCAATCACACAATCACAGGCCGAGTCTGAAATCACTCCACCAATGGTCCTCCGGCTATGGCACACATTAATGTGAATATGAAGTGGTAAAATGGCAAAATGGCAAAATGGCAAAATGGCAAAATGGCAAAATGGCAAAATGGCAAAATGGCAAAAGGAAGGCACAGAACACACAGCAGACTGACATGAAAAACTAAATATAAATGACTGCAATTATAACAGTATACTGCAAATATAACGGACTGCAATCATAACAGTAGCAAAAATATGAATGTATTTAAAAAAAATATGTATATGTGAACAAAAGTGTAATATATAAATCTTAGCTTCCAATTCAGGTTTGTTTGGAATATTGAAGAGAACGTAAATTGCTTTAAAAGACTCTAAATGTAATAATAATAATAATAATAAGGTCTATCTTCTATCCCTGGTCTGGTTGAATAATCTTTCTGATTGACCTGCAGGTGTGCATCAAAACTGTTTAACACACATGTACATTAACTCAAACTGAATCACCTGTTCTAAATGAATCCGCTTGAGCACAGCTGTCACATGTCCTTGTTTTCACAGCCGAGTAATTAGGTTGATGAACTATCAGACTGGGAAGGAAAACACTCTAATTGCTGATGTTAACATTTCTGTCAATCTTTCTGAAGAAGAAGCACCATAAATAAGCTTCAACATATACCATTTTGGAATAATCATTATATTCAAAACTGTGGATTTTTCCTTTAAAGCCATTTATACCAACCTTTAGATTTGTGAAGCATTTATTTTGCTATTGAAAATAGAGAAAAAGACTTGTTAAATCTAGATTACATTATGGTAACAAAGTGATTCCAGACACTAATTAAAACAGATAGATTGAAAATCCAATTCATGTGATAAACTAGGCTAGCGTTTCGCGACCTTTTATTCAGCCAGGGCATCCTTTAAAATGCATAAAATCTCATTGCATCCTAATCTTTATTATATTTTTTAAAAACAACACTGCATTCCTCACATGTCGATCTATATATATATATGTGCATATGCATGCACATACAAGTGGCAATTAAAGCCTTAGAGGCTATTATCTGTACCGTTATCAGTTTTTTAATCAAAAAAATATATTACATCACACAGATAGAATATGCAAACTCTACCTAGAAAGATCCCAGCCCAATGACTTGAACCTGCAACCTTCTCGCTGTGCTACCCACTGCTCCACCCTGTGTTAGTAGTGTAAAATAAAGGTTAACCTGGAGTTCTCATTTTGATGTCATTGTAAAGATGCTGCCCCCTGCTGCTACATGGGTCCATTTTTACAACTTATTGAAAACCAGCTGTATGGGCTTAAAACTAGCATACATGTACATAGTATCAATGATGCTATTGACTTGGATCATTGAGGAGTCTCAATTATAAAAAAAAAAAAAAAAAATCTCCAACCCTAGAAAAAGAAAATGCAGCACTTGACTTCTTTATTCATATCAAGATGGAGGAATAGGAAACATTAAGTACACACTACTCAATGTTATGTTTATTCTTTGTGAGTAAGAACATTTTTTGGTCATTACAGCATCACCTTAACTGCTACAGGTCCATCCTGCAGCTTTATCTTGCTTATACATATTGTCTTGATCCATATTATGTGTTCTGTAAAGAACTTGCCTCGTTGAGCTGTACAAATCAACTTGCTTTGCCTTGTGTTAAACTCATTAAATGCGCATGTGTGTGTGTAAAGGGGTGGGGTATTTTGGAGCGGCATATTGTAAGCTGCAGCTGAAGTCGACTCTCCACTCTCAGGTGTCAAGACGACAAACTATAGTTTACGCTCAAAACTTCAGGTAAGTCACCCCTTCTGATAACTATTCACTCTTTATATTACTTTAGTATTACTGTTGAGATTTGAAGTGTGTGTGTGTTTTTATTGTGATTTTTTTTTTTGCTTCAGATTTGTTTATGATTTTGTAACTTTTTGTAAAATTCCTATACCTTAATATAGGGCTAGTCAGGGTGAGGGTAATCATGTATATCCTTTTTAATTTTTTATCAATTGACATTAACCAAACATCTCAATTTTTTTTATGTATATCTACTATAGTATCACAAGGTTTTACTATAGGAGACAAAGGTATTTTTAAAAGTATGTTTTAAATCTGGTGTTTTACTCAATTAACACACTTCAAAATGTATCAGAATATTGTTTCAGGCTGTGGCTTGTGTTATTTAAAGACATGTTTTATTAATGAAGCTTATAACATAATAATAAGCTTCATTAATAAAACATGTCTTTATTTAAAAAAAAAAAAAAAAACATGAACAGGATTTACGGTCATATATAAGTCTCAACTTTCCTCTCTCAGGGTATTTTTTGCTGCTCCCATGGCTCTCCTCACCAACTTCACCATCCTGCTGGTCCTGGCCTGCATCTCCCATCAGCTGGTGCTGAGCAGCTGTCAGAAGAGCCCGGGGAGACGGGGAAAAGTGGACCGAGGAAACGATAAGAACAGGGGAGTCAAAGTGAGCCGCCAACCCAAATCGGTCTCACAGCCCATCAAGGGAAAAATGGTCACCAAAGACAAGTCCGAGTGCACCTGGGCTGCAACGGGCGAGGATCTCTTCATCCTCGGTGTCACCTGTAGGAAGGGAGACAGGAGCTTCAGCTGCGAGTACGTCGCCAGACCAGCCGTCTGTCCCCAGTACGCCTCCAACGTTAGACTTTACTGGAAGCAAATCGCCAGGGCGCTGAAGAAGCAGAAGAATCTGTGCCAGGACAGTAAAGCGCTGGTTAGGGCAGGTATGTGCAGAAGAGCTTCCAGAGATGCTCATTTCAGACTCCGTAACGCACCAAGGATCATGACCCCGCTGCCTTCCACCCCACCGCAGCCTGAGGCCAGAGCTGTCAAAACCTGCCAACCCGATAACAGGAACCTGGCAGATGAGTACTGCAGCCAATCCTGGTCAAGTTTTTGCACATTCTTCTTCACTATGGTGCAGGATGACGTCTGCTGAGCCGGAGAGAACAAGAACTTCAGTAGATTCAGCTGTGAATGCAGCCAATAGGCTAACGTGTAGAGACTCGATGCTTGGCCAGAATAGCATCTATTCTCACGGAATACTTTGATTTTAGAGAGGGCACATCTTTGAAATATTTCTACATGTTGTTATGAGAACTTCTACCCCTTTATATATACTTTTTCAATAAATAATTTTACCATTTCTTTATTATTGCTTTATGATTTTCCCAATGTCTATTTGAACAAGTTAAAATAAACATAATGAAAGCACAGAGCACCTAGCCACTCTGTTTCTTCATGTAATTTTGTTCAAGGGCATTTGTTTTACATTATGTGAGAACACAAATTTATTAAAAAAAAAACTAATTTAACAAGAGCACCCTGTTCTGTCTTCTCCAATTGTGTGAACAGGCTTGCTGAAGGCATTTAGGAGATTAGAAGTTAGAGCCTGTTGGGTATTGACACGGTAATTTAACCGCAGGGGGTGTGATTTTTAGAAGCTGTAGCCTGCTGCATACTTTGGCACTGACAAGCCTCTCAATCCAAATTCTCTGTGTGAAACTATTAAAACCTCACGTGCTCGACTCGCAAGAGGGCAGGAATGCTGTGGCAAGAGTCTCAGATTAATTCAACAACATAAATGTTTGATATGTTGAACTGAGAGATTTCAGGCATGTCAGTGTATGTTTGTTTATATTATGATCGGTGGGACTTCGTGCTCTGTTTGATTGACTAAACAGAGAGGCAGTACTAAATTGAAGTTTATAAAATACATATGTCTATTATTTCTATTTTCCATTACAAGTTGGTATCCTGTAACAGCTGCCAGTTTAAACACATGAGTTGTTCTCCAGAAAAAAAAAGTTCATCCCGTAACAAGTACAAGAACAGCTTCTGGCATTTCTGGATGCTCTGGAGCAATTGTCTCATTCTTCCTTTTCCTGTCAAGTTCCTGATCCTGTGATGTCTTTTCAGAATTTTTTTCTACACAGCTAAAACCCCATTAGCAAGTATCAAGTGTTATTCAGATAGAGATATTCAGAGAGACATCTTTTAATAATCAGTTTGTCGCTTAGACCTTTATTTGACATTCAGATCTTTTTTTTGAAGTGGTTTTGAACAAAAGCTAAATGCATGTAATAAAATGCACCACCCACAGCAGCAGAACACCACAACAGAGCGGCCTCGGGACATGCTGTGATTTGAGAAATGGGAATAACTCCTTGTTTTGTTGACAATTTCAGCTTGATTTCCCGCTGTAACATAATGCATTACCCACAGCTTAAATTCATCAAGTTCAGACTCTCTGCATGTTGAATTCCGGGTTTATTGGTACTGTAGATGAGGCAGACTGACGCGATGTGGCTGCAAGAAATACTAAATTAAAGGGCAGTCATAAAATGACTGCAGGAATGTGGTGAAAAACAGAGAAAAAGCGGTATATAGCGGATATATTTAGGGAGGAGTTTCCCTTCAAGCAAGACACTAAAACACCAGCTGCTGAAAAGAACTTCGATTCAGCTGAACAGTTTGTGAAATGGGATGCAAGGCACTGCTGAGAACAAACTTGTAGAACTCTGTTAACACTTCCCATAAGGCCAGAAAAACACCTGTTAGCTCTAAATTGACAGCTTTGTTTAGAATGAAATGATTACAAAAAAAAGATTTTACTGACCAAAGCTGTTGAAAGAAGTTAAATAGTAGGCACCAGCTGGTTTCTCAAAGGCAAAACCTGAAATGTTGTATTTACTGAGGACACATTAAGGAGAATAAATAGAGGTTCATTTTCAGTGATGTTTTAAAATTGTATTAGACCATTTTTATGACCCCAATCCATTTCAGAACACACCGACACGCGTTCCTGTTCTGCAATGACATATTTTGCACTCTTGTTTTATCAATTATTTCCAATGAAAAAACACTAAGTGAATTGCTGTCTATCAGAATAATGAGTCTCAGTGAGTGGACACACTCTTTCAATAAAGGGTGTATATTTTGACATGTTTGCACCGTCCTTGTGTAGCCACTGCTCTTTTAGAGGCAAGCGGTGTGTGTTCCAACATGCAGCTCAGGTACATGCCCATCAATCTCATTCCTCAAAAAGCTTGTGATGCAGGTGGAACATTTTGAAGTTTTAAAGATGAAAAGTATTGTGTTGGGCATTTTTCTGTGTTACTGAATAATTCAGTAACTAGCTCATCCATCTCTCGTTGCATTGTGGAGCAACAAATGTTATAGTCAGAAGTGATATACATTTTGACAATAATTAAATTTTGAAATATATAAGGTAAACTTTATTCATCCCTGGGGGGTACCAGCTGTGCCATACAGTATGCCATAACCCATACACCCTTGTCTTTGAATATGGATACAGTAACTGTATATAAGCATATAGTTGGTCATTGAACAGCTGTTCAATAAAACTAGTAGTGAACATATGGTGTCACCTGAGGGCTATAAATAACCTCCTCTTAATAACAATAAAGTCCTGGGTGGAACTTCCATTCATATCTCCAATGAGACATTTTAAAAAGGTGATAGCTGGAAATACAACCTATGATAAGACAGCAAAAATTTAACCCCAGCATGTTATAATCAAGGTAAAGTGTTAACATTTTTTTGGCAAGACCATGATCAGATTAATTAAAAGTTAATTTGTGGCTGCAACACACATGTTGACAAGTAACACATGAGTTGCTGTTTCATTTTCCACTTGTGTTTAGCTTCCCTGATCTTCATTACCACCATGATGTAGAAAATTCCACTCACTGAATTGGCATCACACATGAATCCTGAGCACTCTATCATAGCACTTTTGTTCAAACTTTTCTCTGTCATCCTGATTAGTAGATAGTGTGCAATAAATACCATAAATTACAAGAATGTAGAGCAACAGTCAACAAAACGCTTAAGCATTGAAAGTGACTGATTTTTTGAGAGGTTCACTCTTTGGGGTTGAGTCAGACTGTCAGTGTCAGCTTTGTTCAGCATAGATCCTCCCCATTCTTCCATATTTAGCACTTTGTGTTGTTTAAATCAGTTCGTGTCCTGTTTTCTGAGGCAGACCCATTCTCCCTGAGTGGACTGCAGATGGTGTGGACTTACAGGTGGCCTGACTGCTGCAGGCTCCTGATTGGCTGAGAGACCTGGTCCTTGGAGAGCACACCCAAGCACTACTGACTCTAAGGAGATTTTGAACATTGTGTACAGTAGTGTGTGTGTGTGTGTGTGTGTGTGTGTGTGTGTGTGTGTGTGTGTGTGTGTGTGTGTGTGTGTGTGTGTGTGTGTGTGTGTGTGGACCCCAGATTACATGCCCGTATGAATGCCTTTGTATGTGCATGAATGGGCATTTTCTTTATAAAGAGCTTTAGATTACAAAGATTTGAAGGGAATTAATGGAACACCACACATATTGCATTGTTAGTGTAAAATGAGACTGATGAGTGTTTGATGTTGCTAACAGCAGTCAGCAAGGGTCAAGAAATAAGAGGAGATTCAGCTTTCACCTCCTGCAGAAATAACTGGCTTGTTGATAAAAAACTTTTTTTTTTATTTATTCAATTTTTTACAATGTACATGGCATAAATACCAACATAGAACTATCTGGTAAATAAGTTACGTAACTACTCTACTACTTTTTTTAATTTGAGTGTAAAACATGACACTGTGGGGCTCATTTACAGGAAACAGGCATCCAGCTTAGAGTGTGATTTATGACAGAGCTCTCATAGTATAACAACTTTATGTTGTAGCACAGGAAACATCAACCACTCAGCTTTTTCTTTTATTTATCCCCAAAGACATTGTTTTTACAGCAAGAGGAACAAGAGCCTACATGTGTTCAGAGATGAACGAAGACAAAGCAGGTCTAGAGATAAAGGTGAAAGGAAGGTAACCCTGGATACTACTGAGATATTCAAAATGCACCTGTTAGTGTACTTTGTAGGTAAAGTTGGGCCTAATGTGTTACAAAAGAAATGAATCACAGAAAATTGTAATATTTTACTCAGTACATATGTCAGTTTTTTTACCATGAATTGAAGTGATGTTTTTTTTAGACTTTTATTTATACAAATTCGCTCACAGCGAGATCAGCAGTAGTGAAACATTTGTGCAAAACATTTCACTTCTTCTTCCTTTCGGCCGTTGGTATTTAGTTCCCAAGCAACAGCAGGTCATGACCCTTACGAAAATTAACCATGGCTTACCATGGGAAATACCGTGGTTTTACCATGGTTTTTTGGGTAACCATGGTTAACCATGGTTTTTTTGTGGTAACCATGGTTATACTATGGTTTTTATGTAGTAACCATGGTTCTACCATGGTTTTTGGATACCATAGTATTACTATGGTTGGTTCATGGTACTTCCAAAAACCATGGTAGAACCATGGTTACTACATAAAAACCATAGTATAACCATGGTTACCACAAAAAAACCATGGTAAACCATGACCCAAAAAACCATGGTAAAACCACGGTATTTCCCATGGTAAAACCATGGTTAATTTTCGTAAGGGGATTCTTTTAAAGGCCGTAGGACAGCGTCTTGTTTTGAATTTTATTAGAAAATACCACTCACAAAAAAGCCCTGAACTAAGACAACCCAGGGGCCAGAGCTGGCCGTTCATTGGTGAACTGTGACAGTGCGGATCGTTCTGTCCCCAGTTGGTGAGTGCTCCTGCGGCTTTTACTAAAGTTAGTTACAACCAACACATACACTACTGATTTAATCACTAGTTCATGTAAAACACGCACGTAGGACAAGTTGCACCTTTGTTTTATGCTGTCATCAGCGGTGGGGAAGTGTGCTGCAGGGTGGGTTTGATATAACATAGGACATAAATAATATACATGTTTCTTGGCTACACAAAATTTGGCAGGTTAGTTTGTTTAGAAATGTCTCCAAAGGCTCATAAGACCGAATTTGTTTATAGTCTTCATAAATTAGCTCAGCACAAGGCAAAGTTGACATGTTACAATCAATTGCCATAAATGGAGCAGGAGATTGCTGAGCGGCATTATATCGTGAAAGCAAGGCTCAGAGGGAACCAATCTAAATGTATTTCTTTCACAGCCATTACACCATGCAATCAATATCTTCTCCATAATGTTAATTTAAAGTAAACAAGTTGCATGCTTAACTTCTTTATGTATTACTGAAATGTGTCCAACCATCCAACCGGGCCAGTTTTGTGTCATGGAAACACTCAACTCAGCAGGTATTTTAAATTAGAGAAGTTCTTTTAACAGCTTGGTTATATAATGGGATAAATGCCACGCACATAAATTAAATGTCTCATAACATTTAGTTAGCCACTTTCACGGCTTTCTTCATGCTAGATAAAACCTAGGTGTATAAAAACGGTCCTAATCATGAAACACACACAAAGAAAACATAGAAACTCTCTGCAATACGATGATTTATTATTTTTTAATTAAATGCTTTATTTCCCTATAGCACTCTTCAGTGGGGGACATCATCACTTATAGTGTAGGAAAACAAAACCAAAACTAGAATTTTGCTCTTTTCACTTTCCTCCTAGATACAACTTACAATGTACCCATATGATTTTTTCCAACATTGAAAAAAAACTTGCTCTGATTTCCACAATGTTTTGAAAATATCAGAGCGATTTACTGAATGTGAATGGGCAGCTTCTAAATGTGGCCATGTCATTGACTCCTATACAAAGATTTTCAAAGAGAAGAATGGACCTCTGCTAAAGCAAGTTTAAGCTTTAGTTAACTCTAGTAAAGTCCTTATGGTGAGAATTGTCTGTTATTTTCTGATCGAAGCTAGCGTTTCCTCAGTCAAAGCTCCAAAGTGAGACTGGCACAGAGGGAGAAAAATCTTCTCCACATTTCTGTCTGCCGCTACCCATGGATATACTATAGCTACTGGATACTGGAGCGAAATCGCCACCGGTTAGTCCAAAAAAGGTTAAGTTCCTCTGAGTCATTTAATTTACTCTGCTGACCCCATTAAAAAACATTCATAGCCAAAAATAAATAAATAAATGATAATTAAAAAAAAAAAAAAAACATTCAGAGCCCTTACTTTGTCTGACCATTAGAAAGGCCCTGACAGTTAAAACGTCCAAGACTTAAAAATATAGGATAAGAAGACTAGTAACTACCAGATTTATAGCTAGGGTGTGTTGTTAACAGGTTTACAAGCTCATTTTTTACTACTGTGGTCTATAGGGAAAATGTTTTTTTGGTCACATGAGTTTTTCTTGCAGTACCATGAGTGAACACTGGGGAAAAATCAGAGTGCCGCTGAGAGACGGAGCCACGTCCAGGTCTTATATTACATCCATGCCTCTACCTGCAGTGCAGCCGTCGTCATGGCAACCAGCTCAGGTTACCGTGGTAACCTTTGAGGCTCATTAAGGGTTATAAATCTGGTGATCGTTAACAAGTTTGAAACTCTGCCCCACTCAGACACATATGAATTACATATGAATGCAGTTCATTATCATCGATACCTTACATACACACACACACGCACAATCAAAAAACAAGAATAACTTCAACTCACTACTACATACTACAATTTACAAATTATTATTATTTGTTTACCTTTTGAAGGGGCCTAAATTTCTGAAAAAGTACTTGAAAGAAAATGTTTGCTGTAGGTGTGTTCCTTGTACCTAATATAATTTACTAGTATTATTTGTTTGAAATCTCTATAAAAGCTCATCATAATGTAGACCCTCCAGCAGTAGGCCCTAGAGCCATTTCAACATTTATTAATTATTTGTTGCTAAATTTTTTTGGTTGAAGACATAGAATATGTCTAATCTGTGGGATTATATTGGTAGCCTATTTCTATTTATCTTATTCCTCTTCTGTATAAGCTTGTTGGGAGATATGTTTGGAAACTGCTGAACAATATTAAACAATAGTCATCAAACAGTATAAATCTTCCCAGTTAAACTGAGTCTTCACACCTACATTTGCAAATTAATCTGAGTCCCAGCAAATTTGAGATTGTGGCTCCTTACCTAAAAGACTTTAAATACATTGAACGTAAGACCCATTTGCAAATCTCTATGCAATGAGCTGGAGTGATTCCATGCCTGCAGAGAGCAGGAACCTCCAAGGGAAAGCAAGCCAATACAGGAAAACATTTTCCTTAAATTTAACCTTCAGGTGTTTTTTTAGCAATACATCTGGCGGATGGAGATTAAATGTTAGGAGGGGCTCTTAAATTACAGAGACAACTATGGAAAAACCGCTTGGGTTTATTTTATACCATACAAGTGTATTTAGGTGATCATTAGGGCAAATTTATGAAGCCATATTCATTCATTTACATAATCTGTGGGAGTAAATGAACTTGCTACTCTAATTGGTGTTCTCCCTCCAAGATCATCCTGTCTTGGATAATATTTCAGTAATAAATCTCCCATATCGTAGAAAGTGAGATTTTAATTGCTTTTTAAATACAAGATGGGAATCTAGGTGTTATGTAAATACTATCCCACTCAATCCATAGGGAAATGCAAACATGCCTGTATTCAGAAACTGTACCTGAAAAGGATCTGTTAGTACTTCAGTGAAGTTGTGATGTCATAATTGTACAGTCACCACCCACACCCTTATTCACAACCATTCACATCACCAAATCATAGGAGTCGCATTATTATTATGAGACACAAATTTGACCTGTTCTAGACCCCTAAGAGATGGGATGTTAAAGTATACTGAGATGATATTTACTTGTTTTAAATAAGAACTTGTTCAGTAAATTATTTTATAGGACATGTGCACAAAATTAGGACAAGAATAAAACACATTTTCCATGGTTGTTTTCCTACCAAGTCAAGTAGAACACTCCTAACTGTAAAGTCACTAAGTTTAAACTGTTGTTCTTATTGAAGTCCTACTTTTAATGCATCATGTCTCAGTATGCATCATTATTACGTTAACTGTAAAAAGATGATTGTCTAATTTTAGATGCCATTTCTTCAAGCTGTGATTTGAAGAAATACATTCTGCTAATTACAGGCTTTGCTGCCACTGTGTGGTGCAGTTCCAGCAACGTGAAGCCATGTCCCACCTATTGATCTAACAGGCCCAACTTGTTTCATATCAGGCACCATGGTGCAGAAAGACATGGAGGCAGTAGATCTCTCCCTGAGAGTCAACAAATGTCTAATAGTGTCCCATTACTTATTGATCACTGACAGCCACATTGCAATTCAAGTCTGCATCAGCAGTTCATTTGTAATTAATGAGAGCCGGTGTGCTGTCGACATGTAGTGTTTAATAATTCAGCAGCAGACTAGCGGTATTGTATTTTCTAAGCATGCATTTAACACATTCTGTGAGCACTGTGCACAAATAAGTCAACATCAAGTTTAATAGTGTGAAAACATAAGAAACAGGTCCAGACCTATTTACAATTATTTTTATATATACATCATAATTTATTTAAACCAAAACATTAAAGATCTTTTCTTATTAGACTGTATCTGACATTAAACGAAAGCAATATAAGTTTGAAGTGCTATTCATGCAGCAGGTACATCAAAATGACAAGAAGGTAATTCACTCTAATTCAATCCATAGTCAAATAGAATCAACAATTTTCCATAAAAAGTAGCTTTGCCATCCCTGGCTCATCATTCAGAGCTGCTGAACATGTCGTAAAACAGAATCAATCATTTCCACCACAAAGGTAGAGCAAAGCCTTCTGGTAATCTCCAGTGGTGTCTTCCTGCAAAAAGACAAACATCAAGACATTTATCAGGGACTAATGTTCCACTTATTCTGAATTTTAATGGTGTTATTTGGTTTTCATTGCAGTCATTTTTCTTTCTATACGTCCTTAAGCTACTAACGATGAGATTGGTGGATCGATCTCTGGTGTGCATGACATTCAAAGCAAATATCCCATATGTGGAGGAAAGAATGTAAGTGTGGACAAAAAGGCCTGCCACATCAAGGTTTTGTAATGATGTTGTCACCAATTAAAACCCATACCTTTAGCAATAAAAAGAAGCGGTGGACAGTAACTAAGTACATTATTCAATGTAATTAAGTACAATTTTGACTTTGTACTTTTTTTGAATGCAACTAATATTCATTAAAATAGGTACAGTGCATCATTTTCTGAAGGCATCTACTGGCAAGGTTGCACACTACAACAAACCGAGTACCCCAATGTTTAGGATAAAGTATGTTAGCTACAAAAAATGTGAAAGGCCGCCTGTAAAGCCATTGTTTAGTTAGTCTGTTCTGGGTTACTGTGGCAACATGGTGGGCTTCATAGAGGGAGGCCCACTCCCTTTGTAGATAAAAACAGCTCCATGGAAGGTAATAAAAACACAAGAACTCTTATCTTGGTGACAATTAAAATGTTACTTTTCCAATGATTCATCAGCATTAATAATGTGCTTCATCAAACACAGCATGATCAAATTTATTCTGTGATCGAAGTATGGTTTCACCAGACAAAAAACAATGAGCTTGTTAGCGGTTCACAAACTTTTTTACATTAAGGACCATTAAACTCGTGAAAACTAGACCATGGACCCCATCTCGTGAGATTTGTGCTTTATGATGTTTCATAAAAGAAAGAGTCAGAGACCCAAGACAAAAATACAGAGGACGGACACTGCCATAATTAGGAATTAATAAATGATGGCACAGTAAATAAATAAATATACCAGTAAATGTCCATATTTATTCAATTGTCAATTTAATTCCTTTATAAAATTGATTGATTTGTTTTTTCTCCACATTTATTTAATTTTCCATTTTATTATTTTTTTTTAATCATTTTAAAATGTGTTGGAAAATTATTCACTCGCTCCAATTCATTTTCACCTTAATATATATATACAGTATTCGAAAATAATGTTTTAAAATTAATAAATTCATGTGCAAAGATTATTTTCCTTTTTTCTAGGGACCCCCTGGCAACCTTTTCAAGGACCCATCTTGAGAAGCACTGAGCCAGCCTACAGTTAGCAGTGGCATCCACGCCTGTATTATAATTCAAAGAAAAAGCACCCCATTCATGCAGAATCATCATCAGTCCTAAACAAGTGAAATGTGACACTAGTCAATTAAATATGCCCCACTGTGTAAAGTTATTATTCAAATCTAATATTGAAAACTTCCATTAAGGCTGAAAACAATATAATAAATATAATATACCCGCTGAATAAATAAATTCACTTTGGCTTATATGAAAAGCAGGGAAGCAGTCTCATCTCATTTAACAAGGAATTTAAATGAAATCACTAATCTCCACTCCATCACGGCACTGACATGAATGGTGTATAAGCAGCAACCATAGGAAACCCACTGGTGCTCTAAAAGCATCCAAAGGACTGGATCAGCATGTGTTTGCAAAAACTGAAGAGAATATCATGTTCAAGTAAGAATATACCTGAATAGTGGTGTAGAGAGAGTGTCCGTATTTCTTTTTGAAGACGGCTCTGATGTCCAACATGTCCTCCTCACTCCTGGACACCATTATTCTCGTCAGGGTGTCATCAGCAGTGCCAGCGCACTAAATACAGAAACTGGAGTTAAAAATTATGTTTTTGATATATAAGTTAATAATATATTTTATTATATATATATATATATATATATATATATATATATATTATAAAAGACAATAAAATGTAATCAATCAGCATTTAAACAGTGTAACAACACAACATGAATATGGAATTGAGGGACAAATTCTGCATGTTGGGTTCACATTCACTTAGTTACAAGGTTTCTGATATTATACTGAGATGTCAGGTAAACCTGAACATTCAATCAAGTGAAGAAACAACAGCAGGTCGACAGTTTTAGCTGTAATAAAAGACTGTTCAGTACCTGCTGAGCACCAAACAACAGACAGACACAGTTAGTATGTAGCTGGCAAACATTGGTTCTGTGGACACAAACATGACTCCAAGTGAATACTAATGATGTTCTGTGTCTGCTGGTTTAGATATAATTACCTAATAAATTTGCCATAAAATTTTGTAAGATAGTAAAATCTCAATATAGACATTACAGTATGTTTTCACCCAAAAAACAAAATAAATACCGGGTAATGCATTTAATTTCATTTTATGTTAATTATTCCTTTTTCTAGTAGGGAACTTACCTATTAGAAAAAGGCGTATGTTGCAATTTGAGGAAATACAATGTGAGACACTGATAGCCTACTTACACTCATGGATTTATGCAATGATTCAGCAAAGAAAGCCGGCACGCTCCTGGCACACTTCACTAAGGGGGGGAAAGAAAGCATGTTGGTCATATCGATCTGATGTCAGCTTGAAATGAATTTCTGCTGTCATGTGTAAGCCTATGCTGTGCTTCATTGTAACATTCATGTCAGCAAAAAACATGGAGGCCCAGCAGGCATCACCAGTCCTGATACATCACAGCGGGTCTTACCAACAGCCAGCAGTAAGTTTTCCAGGTTCCCAGTGGTCTCTCCTTCAATACTGTCCTCGATATCTGAGCCGGCGAGCTTCTTGTATGCATCAAACACTGTAAAGTACAAAACAACCACACTCACACTTTGATGTTCACTTGGAAAATGAAACAAACTCTCTTTGGTAATAAAATGTAACTCAGTACAGATAATATATTTTTGTGAGCAAAAGACTTTCTTTATCTCTTCGGCATAGTTTCTCCTTCTATGTGCTTTTATTGTGTTGTGGATATTGCATTTTAGTGCATTGCTATATTAGATGTGACAGTTGTATTCAAAACAATAGCAGTGTATTTAAAAAACGAATGAAGCTAAATTTCTTATAATATTTTTTATTATGATGCATTGTGAAAACTGCATTGTATGTACAGTATATGTATGAATATTATGCTCCTAGGCATTTCAGCTTCACAATTCCTCTGTGTTTTATGGTTTTGCCTCAGAAACAGCATTTTTGACACAATATAAATTATTATCTGGATTTTGGCTTTACTCATGTTTTCAACACATTGCATTTATTTTGAACACAACTATAACATTCCAGTAGTCAACAAGTAGTAAAAATTAAATCTGTAGTCATGTCTTCCCTAAAAATATTTTGCTACAGCTATGGCTTGGTCTGTGGTGAATCTTCAGATGTTACTGAATGATCTTAAGAATATTATAGGAATACTACAGGCAGCACAGTGTGGGACTGAGACAAAAAAAAATTAATAGGGCCTATATCATGCACTTTTCTAGAGTTTATTTGAAGTTTTGTGACCCCTACTGTCGTGAGCTCCCTCTCCCTCTGCCTGGTAGGAGCACTAATTATCCGCCGATTACTCTCACCTGTTCTCTCTGCCACTCCCTCGTTAACCAGCCAGCTGCTCCTCATTTCCTGCTAACCATGCCTTGTATAAAGAGTCCTGTTTCCCAGCACACATCGTCAGATCGTCTGCTAAGCCCGCGCCTGTCCTGCCTGTTACCTGCTACTATTCTGACTCCTACCTGCGATCCCGGACCTGCCCGACCACCCTCTGCTCTACAATCCCGGTAACTTGACCTGCCTTCTGCCCTTTTGACCACGATACTGCCTTGCCCTTGTCGGTACTTTTGCCCTGCCACTCCTCTCCTGCTGTGTGTGTGTGTTCCCCCAGGACTTCCAGCCCCTTTGGCGAGAGAGCCTGGACCCTCAACCCCCGTCTACACTCTACGCCTCTCAGCCGCTGGGACACACACACACGAAGACTCACGCCCATTCCCCAACCCCTTTCAATAAACTGTTCAAACGTATTGCTCCTGTGGTCCTCGTCTGTCCAGATCCCTGACACCCTACAATGATATATTTACAATTTCAAGTACAAATATTTAACTCAGTGTAGTTTTATAGTGATCTTTCAGCACCATGCTGGTGCTCCAAAAAGCACAGGTAATTTTTTTTGTCTCATAAAAATTCAGGAGCCAATTTGCAGGTGGAGGGAGCTACTCTATGACATCACAAACTCATTGAACTAAAAACATGCTGTGAAACTGCAAATCTTGTAAATTCAGGCGGTGTGTGTGTTTCAGCACTGTTCTGAGTGTTTGATGTATGGGACAATTTGTATTTCACCATAAGACCATATCTAGAGTAATAAAAAATATGAAAGTGGCTGTTTGCATGATATGGGAGCTATAATTTCAAATCTGCTGGCTACTTAAGCACCACTATCGATACACAGCACAATGAGGCTGCTAATATTTCTGAGGGTCATAAATTCTAACCTTGGTCAGATGAAGGATCAATGACTCAGGCAGACTAGATTAACATATATATATATATATATATATGTGTATAAAAACAACCCCTCTGCCCCTGCACTCTGCTACCAGGAGATGGAGAGGGGGTGTCAGGTTAATAAAGGAGCTGGCTACCCTCCTCATATTACCTACTGGCTGTCACAACATGCAGGGTATATGTGACAACAGCACAAGCCACGTCATGTGGTTTTTTTCCAAACTATATGTCATTTTTGCATTTTGAATAACTATGGAAGCGAGGACTATTTGTCTGCAGGTGAAGAAATAAAAGTATAACATGAGGTAGCGGGAGTCTTTTAGCTAATACTGATCACAACACTCAAATCCTGTCTGGTACAAACTCACTCACCTTTTCTGAGATGCTCAATGCTCCTGTTGCCAAGAATTGTGATGAATGTTTCCTCATCTGTACCAAATTTACCTTCCCCAGCAGCATACAAGGCCTGTAATGGCACACGCACACACACACACACAGCACTCTTTTCAGAAATGACTTACTTTGCCAAAGCAGCACAGTCGGTTTCGTCAGGTGCTTTTGTATAAGCGTCGACATGTCAATCAGGTAACTAACATGTTCAGTCAAATGAAAAAATATAATACAAATATTAATATTTTAGTGCTTATTGTCAGTCCAGTCGTAGCTATAGGTGACTCTGGGTAGCTTCTCCAGGCGCAGATATAACAAGCTGAGGTTAACATGCCCCCGCAGAATAGTTCATTCCATTGATCCATTGTTTATTAATGTTGGTCTGATTACAGAACACCCAATTCACAGCTCAATATCGGTAGTGAGGGCTGGTTAAAAAGAAAGAAAATGTTCCTAGATTTGCACAGTGGTTTATATCCTGTAATTATTTATCTTATTGACTTTTCCTCAGCGAGCACTGAGATTCGTTTAAAATGGTCGTGGCCTTTAGCTTTACTGCATTGTAGAGAGCAACATCATAAATGGGATTCTATCTCTAACACGCTGACATTTTGAGGGAGATAGGGAAATGAAATTGTACAGTGGTCATCAATCTGTACGAAAAGTTTTAAAGCTGCTGTGAGTTGCATATATATCAGAGCGACTGTTGCCAGATTAGGTGAAAGATATGAATGACGGGTTGAAATTTTATTTCAAACTTGTTATATAAAACTGAAAGAAATATTGATAAAAAAGTATTAAATGACAAATGGCAAACAGATACAAACCGAAAATTGCAATAAAATAAATAAATGTTATACGTAAAAAAAACAGTCAAACAAAATGAAATAAGGACTACATGTTCAAAAAGGAGTGGTTCTTTCTTCCTACTAAATATATTTCTATGCATATGTGAACAATGTTTTAAAAAAATATGAAAAAATATGTACAACCCAAGAGTAAATACTTGACTACTGATTTAATAGACAACACAATACAATATGAGTATAAACAAAGATATATAATAGTTAAAGTAGTTTAAATAATAAAACCACAGAACAAAGGTTACTAAAATGCATCAGCCACCAGTTTGCAAAACATACATAATAGATGACTTCACATCTCATGATATTAAAGTAGTAGATCACAGCACTTTACTAGATCTAATATTTTATTACCTTTAGTTTTTTTTTATTAGATTTTTTATTGCTACATGGGAAACAATTTACCAGTAGGTGCAGTAGATTTATAGAAAACCAACCAACAAAGACCCAACTTTTGTGGAATGTAAAGGCTTGAGGCTGCACAACTGGGCAAAAAGCTGAAAGGGTCGTGCTGAAAAATAGCAGTGTGGCATTCAATAAAAAAAGGTGTGAATCAGGTGGCATATGGAAATAAAAGGGTTATTACTTCCATATGCCATATTGTTCAGAAGAACAGTGTACTTTGATTAAAAGTTTAGTTGGAGAAGGGAATGTCTTAAAATGAAAAGCAAAACCAGAGACATGGTTCATCTAAGCTAATCTATTTACAAGAATCCCCCACAAAGTCCCTCTGTTACAAAAAAAAGGCATGTGTAGGAAAAGTTCAAAACAACTGGCCTAAAGAGAAATGGAGGAACATATTGTGGACTGATGAGAGTAAAACTGTTCTTGTTCATGTCCAAATGCTGCTGATAATTTATTAGACAACCCCCAAATCTCTGGATTCAAACCACAGCTACACAATGAAGACAGTGAACCATGGTGGTGTAGGTGTCATGTTATGGGCATGTTTCTACTATTATGCTGTTGTGCCTATTTATCACATACCAGGGATCATAGATCAGTTTGCATATGTCATAATACTTGAGGAGCTTATGTTGCCTTGTGCTGAAGATAATATATGTCCTTCAAACAACCCCAAACACAATAGAAAATGAACAAAACCCAGATTTGAAGCAGTTATAAAAAAAAACTGTGGTCAGGATTAATAAATCCTAGAATCAAAGAACGTTTTCACAAAATAGTTGACAGTAAAGTTTGTAAAAATGTGTAAAGTCAATGGCAGACACTGCCATTTCTTTGAACGCACAGCTTGCAACTGATTGTCCAACTGCACAGCCTTAAGAACATATCATGAATGATGGGTCTTGTTGGTTTTTTGAGAATCTACTGCATCTATTGGTATTTGTTTGCCATATACCAATAAAAAAATATAATAAAAACATGGATTAATTGGGTTACTCACTTTGGACTACTATTATTTTGGACATTTATCATTTTAACCATAAACTCCTTCACCAAATGTGTTCATTGCCAACCTCAAACTATAACATCACTTTTACATAACCTCAACCAGTGAATGTTGCAGAAAGGGAGGTTTTAAAACATTTGTATCAATTTGCATAATTGTCCCCTATGGAAGTCTGACAATATGTGTGGAGCATCTTTTTTTGTGTGGGGGTTCACTTAGTCACAAGGAATGCTGATGAAACAGGGATCATTTGTGATTTTTGGGAAATTTCTTCATTTGCCTGACATCAATGACATATGAGGAAAAAAAAATAAATGAGAAGAAAAGGCTAGATCTTGCCAGGTTTTTCTTGCCTCTTACCTTAGCGTCTTTCTCGATCATTTCCTCGTCGACTTCCTCTGACCTGCTCCCCTTCGCAGCCAGCCAGCCAGGCACAAAGACAGATGGGTGGACAAATGGGTGGCAAAGGAAAGTAGGTCAGGCTGGATGGAAACATGATGAGCTCAGACCTGCCTATAGCTCAAGGTAACCCCTGAAGATTACATTATCCACTGAGTATCCCAAAACCAGGAAGATTACATTTCTGTCTGTAAACCAAAACAACCGTCCCCTCCCCTGACCTCCCCCAGCACACAACCCGAACCTCTCATGACTTTGTAATGGTTTCACCAGGGCCTCATTATCAGGAAAGGAAATTTAACTCTTCCCAGCAGCCCCCCCCCCCCCCCCCCCCACACTCTCTACCTGCAGCAGGATCACCAGCAGCTTCTGATAGTACCCTGAGGTGTCACCGCAGACATCTTTCTCCAGCTTGTTGCCAAACTCTGGAGGAAAGAGGAGAAGAGGGGCAGAAGATTGCTTACACTTCCCACTTTCAACACTCGCTAATGGCTGCAATCGAGCCAAGTGGAGCGTCCCTTTTGTTTTGCAGGAAGATCCCCAACGGCAGTGATTTGATTATCTGGCAAAGGGACAGCGTGGACTTCTCTTCTTCCCCAGATCAAATAAACTGGCCTCTTTGCCCCTGGCACTCGGTGTCTTTGTTGTCACATATGACTCTCCATCATGGGTCTTTTGCAATTTAATCTAAGACTAATACAGTATGTTAGCGAGGCAAGCATTAATAGGGTTACAGTATATTCATTACACCTATGACAGAATGTATGTACTGATGAAAACACGACAGATGCTATAAAATGACAAATACAAAATACAATAATACAAATACAAAAAAGTTCAGGTAGTTATTTGTGATCTATAAAGTTATTTAGTTTGTTAGGGATGGATTACACCTACAAGATGGTATTCAAATCATACAAACACACACTTGGATTTGACTCACTGTGAAACTCAAAATCAAAAACTGCATGATCGATTTAGTAGTTGGTGTAGTTTAACACTTTCTACTAACAGTCTACTTTTGTTACTCCTATTTATTCCCCAACCTTAACCATGTGGTTATTTTTGTAACTATAATGACAGAGGTCCCCAGTTCTCCTATCGTTAATAAAACCTTCATTTCATTATATCTTGATCCCTTTTCTAAGTTACTGTTGTGTCATTTTGTTTTTACAACAGTGATTTGTAAGGGGATTAAGTCAGTGATAATAGACATGTCACATGAGAAAGCACTTCCGTACTTATTGTGTACCATATTTTTGTATGCTGGGTGTTATATTAGTCACATTTCATTTTCTTATAATAAAGATCTAACTAACAGTCACAGTAAACATGTTTATCTGCCTCTTTCTCAGCTGAGTAAATCACCTTTCTTGTACACTTTGACGATATCTTTAATCTGTTTGCCAGTCCTGGAAGCCAGGATTTCAATCAGCACTTCGTCATCTGTCCCGATGCCCTGGGAAACAAACACAATATAATGGATGATCGCAAAGTGAGACATGGATTTGTGTTCTCATGGCAATCTTATCTTACTCTTTTTTTTTTTTTAAATGTTATTCTATTTCATCTTTGGTTGGTTAAGTGTAAGTGAGTAAAAAAGATCCAAACTGAAAATCATTAAAGGGAAATGGCTGAAGAGAATAATTTCTGAGCACAGAGCTTTGCATTTAAAAAATGAAAACGCTTATAATAAAAAAGTACTGTAAAGAAATTTGATTTGAGTTGAACCCTAATTTTTGCCTCTTTGCCGTAATTAATATTCTAGCAAGATATGTCTGACATACTAAACAAAGGAACAATAGGTGTGTGGGCCAAGTCCTACAGGTTTTAACTTCACTATGATTGAACATTTCACTCACACTGGCAATAAAAATGTTAATGTGATAAAAAAAAAAAAAAAAAGAATGAGAACAAAGAATGTTCCATTTGTAAGTTGCATGAGGATCCAGGAGTTTGATAGAGCTATTACCCTCAGGCTCCAAACTTGATGAGCCGTGATTGCAAGTATGTAATTCCTAAAAAAAAAAAATGGCTAAGCTACAAAATAAATTAGCTGATCATCTCTATAAAGCCTCCAACACTGATAAAAAGCCATCATATGTGGGCTCAGGTGCACATAGTCACAATCTACAATCTTATATTTGGGCAAGATTAGAGGTGCAATAGAGTGATATGAAAGAAATAAAAAGATTTTATTTAACAGGACCGTTATTTAATCAGCTGGACATCTTGTATTTTGCAGGGTTTTTTATGACATTTATCAATAAGTTTCATATAATGTGGTACATGTTAACATCATATTGAGCGAGCCTATATAAACAGAAACCACTTTAATAATAATTTCCAGGATGTTTGTTTCGCCAATCTTTTCAGTAACTGTACCATGTAATATGGGAACTATGACATCTAAGGTTTCCTTTGTCAGTTACATCATTGTCAAATTTAGGAAGATTTTTTTCAAATTAATACATTTTGGATTTATATATAATGAGTGGGGACTTGCCAACTTTAAACAAAAACATTTCTTATAATGCGTTAAAAAAAGGACCAGTAAAATAAAGTGTAATTAAAAAATCTAATATACAAGGCTGTGTTAACCATATCCCAGATGTTACAATCTATATTAATCTCAGACTGAACATGTGAGGAGGAAGCAGCCCTATCGGTCTAAATTATCCAGACGCAAGAAGCCTCATAAGTAAGAAGATATGTTGGAGCTGGCACATTTAATTATTTGTAGGCAGCCAATATAATATCACATATTAAAATCAATTCTCCAATGTACAAGCAGCCAGTGATTGGAGGCCAGTAGGAGGGAAATGTGCTCTTGCTTGCTTGTTTTTTAACAGACAAGCTGATGCTCATATCTCTAGAATTCAGCCTTTGACTTTCTCTGCAACAGTTTATGAAAATTACCATATGAAATATGTTTTTTATTATAAAACACCTGCGGTTGTCCCTCATATCAAATCTCAAATCCAAACAGTCACTATGGTGTAGACTTGTTTTGTTCAATGTGAAATATGTTTCAGTGTACTGGTGTACATGTGATGGGCCAGATCTGTTTGAATGGTGTTGTTTCAGATGTGTTTTCATGGCACCAAAACAACCATGAACAAGATCACACCTGCGATAAAATCATTCATTGCATCTATTTGATGTCTTTGCCAAAAAGACACTTTGGTGTATGGTCTGCCATGCTGCAGATTGGTCCTAAGACATTATGAAGTGAAGCTTCACATCAGGAATGTTTCACACTGTCTTGTCAATCTTTCAGGTTGAACTCATATCACCATTAATGATTGTTATGTGTATCTTTAATACTTAATTTTTTTTAACTGATATGCAGTTCATCGGTTACCTTAAGAGCCTTGTGTAGTTGCGAGGCATCGTATAAGACAGTTGGGGTCATCATGGCCACAATAAGACTCTCAAGCCGCCCTCCAAGCTCGGATTTCAGTGCACTGACCAAATCCTGTGAGCAAACAATGATTAATGGTGAGTTAAACAAAAACAATAGTAATTGCATTTGTATAGAACTTGACTTTGCATCATTAAAGAAACCAAACGGATGAGCTGTCAGTAGTAATCAAGGCAAGACTGGTGCAGTTGACTCCATCAATAGTTGTGACCTTTAAAGTCATGATTCATCATGGGTTTAAGCAAAGTAATAGTACCATGCATCAGCATAGTGAAAGGATAAGGCTTCTTAGGTGTGTCTGAACAGATGATACAAAGGTTCCTGGCTGTAGGGCTACTTTTGAGGCAGACTGTGTGAATTCGTAGAATGTCCAGAAATTATTACAAAAAAAATAAACTGTGTTCCTGAGAAAAGTAACACAATAGGTCATAATGCCACCCAAAATTACATATACCGTAGTTACGTGTAAGTGACAGATGCCATCTAGTGGCTCTAGAAATAATGACTCAAGATCTGTGGTGCAGAGGAGATGACGTATATTGTGCTAAAGGTGACACTTTTCCTTTTTCAGAGTAACCCAACCTTAGACGTAACAGGAGACCGCTGTTCATTTCCTGATTTAATTAACAAGTGTCACATTTCCAACAATAGGTTGAAAGAGTTTTTATTTGTTTATTATTTTTAACCTTGTGGTTATGCAAATAAAGAATAGAGAGAATCCTTATTTAGCGTGGCATTATCCTGATCTGATCCTGAAAAGCCCTAATGTACTGTATAAATGGCTAGAATTGGGAAAGCTGCAGGAAATGACTGGCCGATGCCACTGCTAACCCAACATTTCACTTCTGTTCAATTGCACATTTTCAACAAATGTTTGTCCCATCTTGTCACAGATTGATCATTTTAACCCAATTCATGATGTTGCCTCTTGCCCAAACCTAGCCACATCATAAGCAAAGTGCTCACAATATAAAAGAGTATTTATGGACATATACACATATCAGAAAACAACTTACTTATCATAAAACATTAGTATGATGGGTGTCAAAAAGGTTGATATGACACATATGAAACATTGACATTTATGTTTTACTCTGGCAGTTGGAATGTCAGACCTAAATGAAAACAGAGAAATAAAAGCTCATTCTCCTACAAATTTGATTTTTGATCTGAACTAGTGCTGATATTATTGTAAATGAGTACTGTTAAAGAAGTGTCCCTTTTGCAAAAACTCACCTGATTATGTGCAATAAAAGCAAATTGAAAAAGTAAGATAATCAAACAGGCTCATTCAGTGGCCCATTATTTTTGATGAAATGTTGTAATATTCAACAATGTTTTTAATAAACGGCCACTTCGTGCACCAATTGCATCTGCAAAAATGCTATATCAATATCAAGGAATGGAATTCACTTTCTGTGTTCATTTACAGCCATAAAGTGACTTGATAGTAAGTGCAAGCGAGAGTAAAATGCCCACGTCCAGCTCCATGTGAATCTCCATGGAGACTTTAAGAAAATTACCAGTGATTTTTGTTTTTCTACCAGTTTTTTTCTGCATGATGTTTCATTCTGAATGAGAGAATATTGTTATTTTTTTAATTGCAGTGAGGTAGCCAGTGAAAAGTACAGGATTATCAGAAAAATCTGCTTTAAATATCAAACATAAAAGGTCTTTGCAGAAAAAGCACCTGTTACTAACCTATTACTATATAAGGTATTAGACTGTTAATGCTGATGCAACAATGAGGAAGTGCTGTTTTGGGACTAGCTTTGGGTCACAAACAGGGTTCAAGTGCCCTCCAAAGAGTCTAGTCTATGCAGTTACACTTTGAGATAATTAATTAGAAAGAATCAACTGTGGCCTTTTTCTAATCTTGACATGATTTAAAAATAAAGTATAACATTTTAATAAAACAAGTATCACTAGGCACCACATTATAAAACGCAAAGGTTCAACTGCCAGCAACTTACGTATTTGACATTTGAAATGTGACAAGGGAAAAATAGAAGGGAACACAAGCCAAAAAGGATAGAAACCTTTGCATGATGAGGTGTAGCAAGCATTTAATAAATTTACACTTAAACATAGTACTTGGTCTCAACCTGACATTGCTGTTTTAAAATAAACCATTTACCGGTAATAGAATTCTTAAATAGCTTTTATTTGTAACAATGAGTGGATTTGAATATCAAAGACAAATGAAATAATGAAGGGTTAGTTCACAAAGGAAACCTAATAAACTAATGGACTTGACTTAAGTACACATTAGCACATAGTGAGTGATGTGTCCTGTAACCATCCATCAGTGTGACTGTCTGCTGGTTATCAGCAGCTCTCTGTTCACTTCCCAGCGGCTCGTGTTACCTTTCCCTTTGCTTTTTTGTACGCTGCTTTAATTTGCTGCCGTTGATCGTTGCTGCGAGCCGCCAGAAGCATCAGGATGGTGTCTTCATCCGTACCTGGACCAGAAATCGAATAAGCATTCCATTAAATATATGGAAAACAACTGTGGGAGACTCAGTACAAACACATGATTTGATTTATTTTTTTTGGAAATGTGAGTATAGGTACTAAACAAATTGGACCTGCAGCAGATGCACACACTCCTTAGTAAAACCTGACACCTGGAATTGCCTGATGCCTCTAAATGAAAAGTTAACCCCTTAAAGCAGGAGTTCTGGACCCAGGGAGACTAATGAAGCTGATAATCTCACTCTAATAACTCGTGAAAGTCATGAGTCCCTCAGAAAAAAAGGCTCAGATAGACAAACAAGCTGAGGAGTGGTGCATATTTCCTCAGAGGGATCAACACATTGCAGACAATTATGGCACAAAGCCCCTTCGATCTGTAATGACAGAGGACGCCTTGGGTCATGACATTCTCCCTCCTTTTCACTTTTTCCAAGTGGCCTTTTCAATTATCAAGTAACTGATTTCCAATTATTTAGATTGTGAGAGTGCTAAACTGACAGATTGATATTGAGAAACAAAAGGAGATGGGTTATATTTAGCAGCATGAACACTGGTCTTGATTATTCTATGCCTGTACATTCTTGTAATCACTGATCAGGCCCATTGACTTACACTAATGACTGTCCTGATTACAGTTTCCTGATTTGCGACTCCACATTTAAATGGAGGTAAAATTAAGTTGAAGGTCAAAGAATTCAAAAGTAACCGGAATTAAAATAAGCATCTTAACACCTTAGCACCATGTTTAAAAGAGAAAACATTCCTGTTTACTATTAAAAAGTGTAAGGTTCAATCCTTCCAGTTACCCCATGGGACATTTCAGGAAAAAAAAATATGTACAGGAGTCAGTTCTGCAGCCTCATTGAAAGTGATGCTTGTATCAGCAGTCTGCACATAGACATAGACACATGCACAACTTTGATGAGTAACGGGTTTAGTATTAGTTATTAAAGGAGCACCTTTTATGGAAAAATAAATACTTTTCATTGCTTGTGTGTAAATAGTGTTGCTGAAACCTAGCTGAACTCAAGCCAACAAGCCAGTTAGAAAATAACAGTAAGCACTTCTACATACAGGGTCCAAGTACTTGTAATTGATTTCTGTCTCTCCAACTGACCTCAGCTCTCTAAACAGCTCAACACACCTCTAACGGCACTAGGCCAATCACTCCTAACCTTCATCCTAATTTATTGGTGTAATTGGATAAAGTCACTTTGAGAGCAGAACAAATTAACCTATAGTGACTAGAATAGTGTTTAATGATTAAAGTCACTTTCTTTCCTATTGTCAATGTCAGAATATACTCCGATGTTTAACTGAAAATAAATGATATAATTAAAACATATTTGATGTTGAATGTTTATTATATATTTTATATCTGTTACTTTTGTTTCTATAAATTTACTTTTTATAATTAAAAATTGACAGTTAGGTGCTACCTGTATATATGTGTATTTAAATAAAAACAGTTCAGACAGTTTCCGATTCCGCACTTTGCTCCCCATATGATGAACCTGACACTTTTTACTGGTTCCACTTAGAGTTCATACTATATGGAATGTGTTTATTACTGCAGTGTTTTTGCACTGCATTGTGTAAATGGACCACACTGTAACAGAGCTGTTTGCGTGTCAAACTTGACTCGTTGGCTTTCATCTAATTAGTCCAAACACAATGCTGGTTTAGAACAACATGGAAAAAGAACTTCCTTGAAAGCTCCCTCATTAGGTTACTGTATTACATTGTCATACTGGGTGTTACGGGAAGTAAACTGCCATGTGGTGTAACCCTATAAGCTTGGTACCAAATAGTTTAACTCTCTTAAAAAGGTATTAACTAGTTTTATATTGTAGGTGGTTTAATTATATACAATTTATCATTCTATTTGGATTACACCATTTGACATTTTGTGTCAATTTTGTGTGTGAAAAATATCACGATTTTTGTAAAAATACATTTTGAGAAACCTGATAAATCTTAAAGCAGTACTTTATACCATTTTTTTATTTTATCATCTTGCCAAACATGATTAGTCACCCCCTACATCCCAATAGAGAAGTTAGATACTCCAAAGTCCATCTGGACATTTATTTACTCAGTAAAGAAATTAAGTCAAACTATTGCATTTACCATTGTTAATGAAACGAGTATCACTAGGCACCACATTATAAGGGGGTATATTTATGTCTTTGGAAATATGTTCACCTTCTTAAAAATATGAAATACAACATTGCAGATTCCAGTGGCGTAAACAGCCAAGCACTTATTCACAGGGAACTGACCGATTCCTTTCATGGCTTTATGTAGGACCTCAGCATCGTGTTTGTCATTGAAGTTGACGAAAGGTTGAACACTTCCTCTGTATGCCTGTGAGAAGAGAACACCACAGATAAATAATTAATGGACTCTTTTTCCTTTATTTTATGTTACCTCACCCTGATGGGAAAACCGCTTTAATTAACTGCTAAACAAGTTTGTTGAGAAACACTATATGCTACAATAAATTCATATAGTTTCAACAGAAAGGTTTAATGCTGCAGTCTACATTTTCTTTTTTTTGCCCATAAAATTGTAATAATACAGAATTTTGCAACAAATGACATTACAATGCTACCATAAAAAACACATAGGTTTCAACTTTGATTTGACATTGTCTAAATAGTGAGACAAGTATACCAATAATAATGATGATCATCATCATCATCATCATAAAGTGGATTTGTGTGCATGTGTCCTTTTCTAGGCATTTACAACATTTAACAAGAGATTATAATTGTATTAAAGTATAGCCTATAATCTAAATCAAGCCTGGCTTCTGCTTTGTGTCATGCAAAAATAGGCCATGTTTTACTAGTGAGCACTCGCACTGTTCTTCCTGGAAGATGTAATTTTGAAGCAATAAAACATCTGCCTCGACTCAAGCCATTTTTCCGGCGCAGGTGGGAGAAATGAAAGAATATTGTTGCTCCCTCCTCTCAGTCAAGGTTTCTGTTAATTATTTCCTTAGTTAGTCATTTGTTTTCACAAAGAATGGTTTTCACTTGTGCTGACACATTCAAGAGACCAACATTATGAAGATTTCTTCTTATATTGTTATACATCACTAACACATTAAATGCACAGCCGTGAGCCTTGGTGGCATACATTGTGAAACTGTGTATGAATGTGTAGTTTCTCTTCTCTCAAAAACAAGGCAATTGGTCGGTAAATTTTTAATTCCACCACTTTTATCCAAACTGAAATACCTTAATGAATATTGGATGAATTGTCATTGTCATTGTGTGCGGACATCTATGGATGAATCCAAATGACTTTGTTGATAACCTGATTTTTCATCTCACGCTGGAAGCAGGTCATAGGTGATGTTCCATCAACTACATTATTAATTAACAATTGTTTTTCAGATGCCAATTCTCAGTTGTATTGTCATCACAATTTGTAGGCATAGCTATTCAAAATACCAAGAGGATGAATCAAATTCAGTTCAGTTCAGTTTGGTTTATTAAAAAAAATCTACTAAAATGCAACTACAATGATATAAAATGGAAGTTAAGGTTATATCTATATATATATATCTATATATCTATATATATATATATATATATATATATATATATATATATATAATATAAATATAGGGGCCTAGATCTTCTGACTACTATCTCTTACCAACCACAGGTGATCAACATCTCATTAAGCATAATAAATACCAAACTAATTGCTTTCTAACAAGGCCTATGAAACAGAAACATTATTTGTTTTTTGGCATCAAAGTCAATGCTAATGTCACAAACTGGCTGATACTTAATTGATACTGAGTTGATTTTTGTCATTTTTTAGAAGACTTAGTAAGTTGTTTCAGGTTTTCAAATCAGATCATTTGTTTCTTTTACAATAGTAAACTAATGATTTTTGTGTTGTGGACTATCAGTCAGACAAAAATATATATATTTCAGGTTGCATCTTTGACTTTGGGAAACAGTGATTGACATTGTACACCATTCAAAACTTGGTGATAATACCCATTCAGTATCCATGCAATATGGAACTAATTAGACCGCCTTCATCAACAGTTCTTGCTGTAGATTAACTTCAGACAGTCTGAGGTACATAAACCAGATGAAGTGCATAAAATCAAATTAAAGATACCTCTTTCGGGTCTTGATAATACGAGTAGTACTACACGAGTTGCACTAATGATTTACTAATGAATGCACCTTTTCAGAAAGAGGTTCCTGTGAATTGAGGATAATGTTGAAGTCAAAGTACCTGCACACTTCCAGTCTTTGTTCATTGAAAGTGCCAATAAAAGGTACAAAACCGAGGATATCTTGAACTGGGGATTTAATTAAATGTAGTTTAAGGTTGCATGAAAATCCAAAGGTGATGATGACAGTTATTTGTGATGTGTATTGTTTAAGACTGATCATGCAGGCTCAAAGAGGCACTGACCTTTCAGGAATCAAGGCACGCTTCATCACACAAACATTAAAGGACGGGTTCACAAATTTTCAAGTCTGTCATAAAACAACAGGTCAGGTGCCCGCATCAACACCAAAATAGCCTTCTTATTCTATAAATATTCCTCCTATTCATACTATCTGTGTGGCTAAACCACAGGAACCTAAATAGTGATATAATAGTCCAATTATTTCTGCAAAAAAAAGTTTTTTTAAAAAATAAAGCACCACATCCCATATTTACTTTTATTTAGAATATTTCTTTTATTCTAAAACAAAAATAAAGAAAATCAACGTAACACTTACCATCCTTTTTGCTGATGGAACCAGTCTTATTTGAATGAAAGTGGGAGGAACAGATCAAAAAATTATGAATAGAAAAGGCAGGTTTGAATGTTCGGGTGATGTTGTATGTTATTGATGTTATAGTCTTAAAATTTGATCAAATGTACTCACCACCTGTATTAAATCTTGGTTGTAGCCAGTTTATCTTCTCACCTACAGTCTTCTTTCTCCCCACAGGTGATCCGTGGCTCTAAAAGGCTCTTCACTTTAAAAGTGGCCCCTCTGGAGGCTGCAATGTCACAGTGGAAAGCTATCAAGAGCCACTTCTTCCGCATGCGGTGTTATCTTACACTCGCTGTCCGTCAAACGGGAGCTTGTGACCTCACGCATATAGCTGGCTAGACCTAAAGAGTGACACCAGTTAAACATTTCTCCTCCTGTTAGGTGTCCCCAGGGTCCAGATAATAATATTTATTTGCAATAAGTCATGGTCCTTTTTAACTGTTCATGAGAAAATTATGGACTTTGAGTTGTAAAGTTTAGTATTAGGTTTATCATATTTGCAAATAATCATTTTTGGATAAGGGATAATAAGATAAGAAGAAAACCTCTCAGTTAAAATAATCAATCATTAAAAATAATAAATCATTAAAACCATGACCTGCCCCATTATGCAATACATATTAAATGCAAATGAGAATGACTAACATGATAAATTAAATACAAATTGTCATTGAAGTAAAAGTAAATATGTATCATGGGCATACACATAACATGATAAATTAAATACAAATTGTCATTGAAGTAAAAGTAAATAGTGAAAGTATATCTATCATGGGCATACAAACATATACACACAAATTAGTACTGAAATGAAAAATACACACAGAAACTTGATATTTCAGTTTCTTGTTTCACAAGACTTACAGACTTCGTGAATCCATTGCTGTGACTACGATGGTGTTCGTGAACATTTTCCAAACTGAGTGATATAGTGCACACTGCAGGGGGGGGGTCTCTGATTGGCCAGATCATTTCTCTCCCTTCCTTGTCACTGGAGGCCTGTGTTGTAGTTTGCTCACATACATAGACCTCAGCAAGATGGCCACAAAGTCACAGCTGTTTCACCATATCTGAATGGCACGTAACAATGATCCAGAGTGTTTATTCCGCTAGGAGCCCGGTCAATATGTTGATGGATGTCTGGGTATAACCTTCTTAAGCTTATCCTGATCGAAGTCTCCAGCAACAATGAGCGCAGCATCAGGATTAGCAGCATATGAGCAGCTCATGTATTTTCAATAGGCTGACAGGCCAGCCTGTGGTTGGATATAGACCCTGTGATGATGATTTATGTAAAATCCTTGGGAGAAAGCACAGCCTGCATTTGATTATCAGCCACTCTTCAGGTGGTCAGGTAACAGGAATGGTATAGCATTTTAATATTCCTACTCTCCTTCAGCATAAAACATGTTTCTTCACCTTTTATCTTTCCAGAGACCTCTGTCCTGTCAGATCTATACACAGGAAACGAGTCATCTGGTTGCCAGGATTCAGCTCTTTCAGTGAAAACAAGGACATTACAGTTTCCATTTGAAATGGATGCTAGTGTGGAGGTTGTCCTGTAACACAGTTGGCGTTAATGCTGAGATGGACTCAGAGATGCTGTTGTTTGCCTAGGTGGTCCGGATAATAGCGGGTTTTTATCTATTTCCACATTTTGTCTCTTGTTTGTGATGTTTAACACAAATCACAAGTTTCCTGCTCATCTTCATACATAACTATTCAGTTAGCTCCTTCACCTAAATGTTGGTGACAGTGGTAGGTAGCAGTTCAGTCGACAGCCTAAATGTTTCCCTTCTGTTCTTGCCAAATTATGTCCTTACCTCTTCTTCAAATTCCTTTCTAAAGACTATTTGAAGGTGATATTGCAAAATGTCCTACTTTCAGACCTTTTTGGATCCAAGCTTCGACATGTTTAACTCGTCCTTAATGAGGCCAGTGTTATGAGCCAACCTGTGAAGGAGGTCATCATTCTTTTCATATAATAAATCATTTTAAAATAAGACTTCATTTCACATTTTCAATTAACAGTATTTTCACAACAATAACGCGCACCATACTAAAAAAGGTATAGTCTTAGTTTTGTGTGTTCTTACACATAAGGCACCTAACTATAGATATAAACACAAACAGATATATACAAAAATAGAGCAGGAGCAAAACTGAGTTAGGTTATGCTTTATTTAAGTATTGTAAGTACTAACATTTTTTAATCATCGCGGGCATGGTAAAACACACGGACAAGACACGGACAAGACACGGAAAACACAAGTGGGCGTACTTAAAAATAGAGCAGGGTAATGTCATCAATCAAACCATCAAAGTCCTCATCCTATGTTTCTGATTCAAACAGCAGCTAAATCTCCATCAAACATGTCAGGTTCACTTTCTTCACCATCTGAGTCACATTCTGCCATGTGTTATAATCCGCTAGAAGTTGCTGCACTACCGTACTCCTGGTCCAGATGAAAAAAATCGCACCGAAAGAAAAGCACCAAGACAGACCTCCTCGAAAATGTTCAATTTTCATTTCTTCTGCTAGCTTTACTGCTTTTAGTCGAATGGTGACCGTCAGAATGCTTCTCCCACTCATTCTTTCCTCGGTGAGCCACTGCTTGGTGATCCACTGATTGAGTCTTTCCTTCAACTTGTGCCACCTACTTTATTTCAGCGGAAACTCAGCTGCGTAGCTGATCTCCATCAGTTTAAACTGTGCTTTATATGGGGGTCTCTTTACCATTTTCATGTTCTGCATAACGCACATCCCTGTTCTTTTATATACAATCTAGGCCCACACTTTCCCCTACATACAGACATAGGGCACACTACACATTTTGAATAAAATCTAAGACTTTGATGTGCGCCTTATAGTCATGAAAACACAGAAATTTATAATTAGGTGGTGTTTCCCTGCATGTGTGTCTCATGCTCTGTGCATACTCCAAGTGTAGTAAATCTGAGTTAGACATGTCAAACAGGAGACAGACAGTAGACGCTTGCTGCCTGATAGGGATCAACAGAGCGGAGCACCGAGGTGCAGCTCCAATATCATCATTGCTGTCCTCTTCTTCGCATCCTTTAATTAAAGTGAGCACTTGTAAGAGGACGAGAGTGTGAAAACCATCTCGTAGGTTATCCAGTTACGGATGCTTTTTGGTTCCTGGCACAGCAACAAAAGACTGATGTGAAGCTAATTTCCCTTAATTGCAAATAAGCAAGTTCACTTGCAGTTAGTAACATCAGATTAAAGTCTTTTTTTTTCCATAGCATTGCATAAATTAAGACATTTGAAAAAAAACAATCAAATGTTGACCAAAGTTATAACCATCCTAAGGCCAACATGAATGTGTGCACTAAATATCATGTTAATCAATCCAGTAGTTGTTGAAAATTCTCACAAAAACCCTAAAATCTCTGAGACTATTTCCCAAACTGGAGGAATGTTTTCACTTTCTGACGCTCTCCAAACAGCAAAAAATCAATCCACACCTCTCCTCATCATGAACACTGGACGTCCAGTGAGGTCTGGTAGCAGCTGAAAAGTCTGGGAGTCGAGGGGCCAACAGCACAGTCAGAATTAATGGCAAAAAGGACATCAGAACATCAGAATGGCCAAAAAAAACACCGCACCAATAGGCATCCATTTCCACAACAAGTCCAGTCCCTGGTGCACGCAGGGAAGAATTCAGTCCATTATTGATCATAGAACCTTCAACACGTGTTGAAAATGACACCCTCTGAGTTAGGCTGAATCTTTTCTACACCCACTTCTCACAAAGAATGTATGGTTAGGTACCTGGTTAGGTAACCACATAATGAAGTTCACGGGTGGGACAGTGAGTGACACAGTGTGTAGAGGCCATCCTAGGAAGTCCAAATTCATGTCACCAGCTTTAGATTAAATTTCACATCAACAAGGACCTCTCACCAACTGTCACTTAAAATAATGTCAACTTGTATCGGTGCACCATTGAGAGCATCCTGAACACCTGCTGCTGGATTTATTCTTCTCATTGTCTGTGTTGTCTCTGCTCTGTCTGCTAAATGTTTGCATCTTCATTTGATATGATTGAAAGCTAGAGAAAAGCTACTGAATAGAACATGTATTGATTGTTTTGTCAGCATTGCCAAAAGGCAGAATACATTTCGAACTTTAATTTTGTTTTGATATTAAAAAAAGCAGCATCTACTATCAAATGCTTGCAAGTTAATAAGATAAGTCAGTGAGCCAACAAAACTGCTGACTGTCACCCTCACTTCCAACTATCAACCCACGAGTTGTCAGTTTTGAAACTGAATCACTATGAGATTTTAATTCATGAGCAGAGCACCATGGGACAGCCTGGGCTACAGAGCTGTGGACAGCTCAATTTGTCAGGCCCTGACTGACAGGAAATAAGCTCTATCATCAATCAAAGGTCTCCCCAGCCACCACAGATCACCTCTGTTTGCTTTCTTCTTTTCTGTTGAAGGCAGGTATTATCGAATGTAGATGGCGGCATTTCAACAAATATTAACAAACCTTATGGCCCTTTTGAGAATGAAAATCATATTTTCACTACTGAATCTAGTTTTGTAGTTTTTAAACAAAGTTAACTGTATTCTCTCAGTTCCTGTTGTTATCAATGTTTAATGTAACTCAAGCAGGCAAGACGTATTTCCCAAAATGTTAAAACTAATTTCCTTTTCATGTTATGTTTGAGTGGTGCATATTTCCAAGGAAATGTGAACAAATAATGTTACCAATATACACTAATAACCCAGGTTGCCTAGTGAATTTGATACAGGGATCGTGAGCTAAATTTAATTTATCTGTTGGTGGCTTTTCGAAATATTGTTCTAGTTTAATATCCCACCTTACTTCGATCACAAAAATCTACACATCAAAGAAAATGACTTCAATGAATGTCACCATTACCAAATAAATTGAAGGTAAAGTAGTACCACTTTTCAGCTATATAAGGTAGGTCTGGCAATAAGAACTTTAAATATGGTTTTCTAATTAACAGATAAAACAGTTTTATATAGAAACACAATTCTAAGCTACAAATTACACGTATAGAATAGGTACAAAATTAATTAACATGTCACAAGGAGGGGCGACACGGTGGTGCGGTGGGTAGCACTGTTGCCTCACAGCAAGAAGGTCGCAGGTTCAAGACCGCCTTGGGCCTGGGTCTGGGGCCTTTCTGTGTGGAGTTTGCATGTTCTCCCCGTGTCTGCGTGGGTTTTCACCGGGTACTCCGGTTTCCTCCCACAATACAAAAAACATGCTCAGGTTAATTGGTAAACTCTAAATTGCCCATAGGTGTGAGTGTGAGAGTGAATGGTGTGTGAATGGTGTGTGTGCCCCACGATTGGCTGGCGACCATCTGGGGTGTATCCCTGCCTCTCGCCTTAACGCGCTGGGATAGGCTCCAGCAGACCCCTGCGACCCCGAAAGGGAATAAGCGGGATAGACAATGGATGGATGGATGTCACAAGGAATACAATTTACATCCAAGTTGCCACTGCATTAACAAAAAGAAATGATGAAAACATTAAAATTGAAATACATGAATACATGACAGATTTACCTCATGTTCTTTTAAATGTTTTTATTTAGGTAAATTTATTGATAATAATGATAATGATAGTATATGTGTGTGTGTGTGTGTGTGTGTGTGTGTGTGTGTGTGTGTGTGTGTGTGTGTGTGTGTGTGTGTGTGTGTGTGTGTGTGTGTGTCTACTGAGGCATTTGTGTTGTTCTCACTCTCATTTTTTCTCAACACATCCTGTACAGTCTGCACAACAAAAACACAGTAGGAAGCTCCAAAATTTGTCATTTCATGTTTGGCTTCATTTATACTGAGGTGTCCTTTAATAGTCCTGCACATGCTGTGTATTCAGAGACATTATCAGTCTTTATCGGAGGAGGATGATAGAGGTCACAGGTTATCGACCAGTGCCCGAGGAGAGTTTTCAGCTTGAAAACTCTCATTAGTAGCTACAAGGGAGCAGACAACGGGTAAGCTCAAAATAACCTGCCTGCAGACCTGTTGTACGGAATTTGAAAGGATGTACTGGTTTGAAACAAGTTAGAGGTCCCTGAGGTCTGTTTTCAGACAAAGAATTTGGAAGATAAAATGTTGAACAGTTTGGCATTCTGCAAAATACACCAGGTCGATGTACATGGCCAAGACACTTAACCCCAGATTGCTCCCAATGACTGTTACAGTGTGTCGATGTGAATGAATGATTAAATCCTCCAATGAGCTGGTTGGCAGCTTGTATGGCAGCCACTGCCTAGCATGTATTAATGTGAATGAACATAGGAACACTTAGTAGTGTAAAGCACTTTGAGTGGTGGAAAAGACTAGAAACACACAATATGAATGCAGTTCATTTACCATAAAGAGCTTACAGATGAAGAGATACATTAAGCTCATATACTTACTGCAAAATATTAAAGGTACACTTAAAGGTAGTTTCTGGGGTCATCTAGTGGTGAGGATGCACATCGCATACACACTTGGGAGTACCCGAGTGTGTAGGAGAGGCTAGGGTGGCAGCAAAAAAGGTTGTCAATAGAACCAGTTTGGTCTGTTCTGGGCTACTGTAAAAACCTGGCAGTGCAATATGGCAGGCTTCACCCCCCATGTAGATTAAAAAAGACTCAATCTAAGGTAATAAAATCAAATCAATTATTATTTTGACTGAAATATATATTAAAACATATTCAGGAAATTATATTCAATCTTTCTGTAGTCTCTTCTGCTTCTGAATGTTACTCACTGTACCTTTCAATGAATTTCCCAAATTGCCCATAACAGCTGCAAAAACAACAATAAAAATATATATAGATGGAATTGATTAAGTAATTGCATAACAGGTAGAACAAGTGTCTCATGTAAATATTTTTGTGTTTTTAATTCATCTAATGCCTTTAAAAATATGCCCTCAACATTGAGGGTATATTTTTATGAAAACGTAAAGCAAACATATGTTTACCCCTCAAGTAATGTTAAGAATACTAAGACATCACGAGAACATTGTTGGAACTACGGGTGTTTTATTGTGTTGCTGGATACCAAAGGAATCAACTGTTGAGGTGTAATTAACACACTCCCTTCAGGGCTAAGAAGCTATTGATTCCTCGCAGACTATTCAATCAAACACAGGCTTTCCGACTAATGACTGAAGGGAAAAAAATGAAACATATGAAGTCAAACTGAATGGAATAGATGAAGTACTTTATTGATCTCCCTGGGGAAATTGATACTGATGTTTTTACTCATCCTATACAAACACACACTAGCAGCAGCACAGTTCTTTCTTTACCCAGTGCCTTGGTCAGACTGACTGTACTATTAAGCCCAACATACATGTCTGACGGTTCTAAATGATAATCTTCAGATTCACTGCATGCTTCTTCCTGTGCACAGTAACAGCAGTTTGCACAGTAAGCAAATTGCTTCAAACGGCTAGAATTGAGGCAGATTTAATCTTGGCATTATTCAGAACATAGATAAGTTTCATGCTTGTCAGAGATATGATGCTAAAAGAATTGACACCATTTTCTATAGAAATGTTTGATAGCAACATGATCTCATATCGTGTAATGAATATATTCACTTCAGTCCATACCACATTCTCCTTGAAAATCTGTCTTGAGTTAAATGAAAATTCACGCACTCCAACAAGCCTCAGTCCTGGCAGCGCTTTGGCCAATCGTCCCATTTTTTCACAGCACATGTAACCGCTGATCAAAGTAAGGCTCCCTGAATGAGCGAACGGGCTGCAGCGTGGATTTCATCACTGAGTTGCTGAGCTGCTTCAGGAGCATCCAGAGAAGTAGTATCATGAGCAGCAGGAGTCCCAGGAGCATCCCCAGGTACAAGCTGACGTTCCAGCCCCAGCCGAGCGCCAGGGGCAGTGAGGTGGACGCCACCAGAAATTTTCTGGGGGCAGGCATGGGGTCAGGCCAAAATCCACCTTTCCAAAGGGCTCTTTACCCACAGTCAGATGTCCTCAGGGGTTAAACAGATGTAAAACAGGTATCCAAATACCACAATTCCCATCTGCATTCATAGTTTAATCCTCCAGTTTTCAGCAACAAAGCAAACCTGAGTTTCTGCATGATCTTTGAGCAGTGCATTCTTCTGAGGTGAAAAAGAATGTTCCTACAGCCAAGCTATGCTTTCTCTCCCCTGTCAGACTTGCACAAAGCCAGCCTCCCCATTTATCAAAAGGGGAGGAAGAGAGGGAGAGATGCTTTCAATGCTATTGGCTACCTTTACTTCATTTTTTGAATAAATCAAATCACTCTAGTTGGGGGGGAAAGCAGTGCATTTGTCACCCATGTTTTTATTAAAAAAAAAAAAAAAAAAAAAAAAAATTAAACTAAAGCCTTGGGTAAGGCGTTATCCAAGCCCCGAATACATCCACTGTGCTCGCATAGGTTTAAGACCTTTCCTGCTTTAGTTTTATATTATAGTTTTCCAAACGAGTTCTGCCTGAATCAGGTAAGCATCATTTCATATAAATATAATCTTACATTAACCTCAATTTGCATTTTCATTATACATAAAGCCTAGTAGACAAGTTACATATAGGTAAGGCATCCCAGTCATTTGTAATTTAGAGTACCCACTTTTTGCAAATTAGAACTACATAGTTGCCCAGACATTAAGACACTAGTCACTAAGGATTTAAGATACATTGACTTAACTTGCAGAGGACCAAAACTAATACTTTACTGCCCCCATGAGTCCAGAATGACCAGTCTTTTTACAGCAAGACATTTTATAAGAGAACAGAGAGAAAAAAAAAAAAAAAAAAAAACTTGAGTGGAAATAAAATCTTAAAATGAAATTTTATTTACAATAGCCATATTTTACAGTGCAGAAGTTTTCTGGGAAAATCTGAAAACCCAGACAGATGTAATGAGACAGGCCACTCCATGACAGACAAAAACTTTAATCGTATCCCACAAAACCAGAGACATCTAGCTTACACCTTTCAAAAAAAAAAAAGAAAAGGCAAAACTGCTTCTAAGCACACTCAATGTAACAAAGAGTAGATTTCTGGCTTCAAATACATTCACAGGTCTTTGGAGAACTGCAGATGAATGCAGGATTTTACAGAGTGGTAAAGATATCAGTTTGTCTGATTAAGAGTCAAACCATTAAAACTTGATCAAACTGTAGCATCAGCATGAGTGTCAGGATTTAGTATATAAAATTCCCATAAAAAACTAAACATCTGTGCTACCTCAAGCAGAGGTGGCCATATTTGTGGCACATCATTTAAAAAAAGCTAACTGAGGGGGAACCAGACTATGTGGACCAGGGTAGGGAAGGTCAGTTCAGCAGCAACTTTGATGGAGCTTCAATGAGGGAGACTTCATGGTACCTGCAAACACAAGAGTTGACCATTTAATGCAGATTGTCATGACAAGAGAACTACATACCCTATGGAAGCTAAAGCTAGGAGTAAACATGCAAAAGTTTGTAGATTTGCTTTAGCAAGAGTGGCAGAGCAATTTTTGACAAGGGTTTTGCTGGACACTACAATATTAATTGAATTGTCTGTAATGAGCATTTAGTAATGCACATATGATAGATTAGCAAATATTTTGCCGACTAATGTCTCAGCCAACATTTGTTGCATCAGTTGGCTGGCAAACTGACGGATCTTCCAGCCCCTGGCTGATACGACCTTTAAAACTTGAGGGGCATTATGTTCTGAAGGCCTGGCTTTGAGATAAGATGCAAGAACACACTAAAGTAGCATCATAAAACATGCTATAAATTGTTGTCTGAATGCAAGCCTTGATATTTTAGGCCCATTTCAGAAGACAATCAGCCTACTTACTTTGCACCCTTGTACTTCTCCCGGACAGACTGCTGGGCATGTTGAGCAACATTGAGGTAAGTTTTGTGCAGATCCTCAACACATGGCATCAAGTGTTCAAGAGTGTAACCACTCATCTCTGCCAAGGCCTTAGGCTGAGGGGAAAAAAGTTTTCACTCAGCAAAGGATAGTCAAACATTCAGATTAAAAAAAAAAAAAAGGGCCTCAAGTCAGTCGAAGAAATTCTAATCTTATACCAACTTACCCAGGAACCACCAGTCACTGTGTTGTTGGCCACAACAATGGCTGCAGCAGCAGTTTCTGATGGCAGATACTTCAAGAAGGGATCAGAGTCAACCAGGCTGAGCTCCCCGAGGTACTGAAAACACAGGATTGTTTGCATGAAGTCCAAGATCAGAGTCACAACTTTAGTTTAACAATTTCATATACAGTAGTCACCTTTAAAAAAAAAAAAAAAAAAGTGGTTGCTCACCATTGCCATGCTTTCCACCTTTTTGTTAAAGGACTGATGGAGGAAATACTGGGTGAGGAACTGGTGGATGGTGGGTGCTGCCAGATCAAAGGAGAGCACTTTCAGCACCAGATGCTCCATTCTTAACACTTGCTTCTTGGTGTAGGTGTCATCTGTGATGTAAACAAACTCTGCCACCTCTGGGGGGTAGATTTCTTCAAATTTCCTACATTTAGAAAACAATTACAATTAAATGTATGCAGCAGGAATCCCGTCTATCATTATGCAGTTGAGTATAATATGTTCGTTAATGCGTAGTTATACATTTGGACAGTGGAAAAAAGGGTCTGTCCTTCATAGAATACATTATGGTGACATTTTGAAGTCAAGGTACCTTCATTGAAAACTGCAGAGACTGACCCTTGTATTACCATTTGCCTACCATGGAAAGCAATACTTACGATGCCAATAGCATGGCAGCGGTTCCAACCAGTTGAAGCTTTCCCCTCAGGACGGACATTGTAGAGAGGAACCGATCAATGTAGTTGACGGCAAGATATAGTGTATCATTCTGAAGCTTGTACTCTTCGCCAACCTCGACCAGCCAGTCCACCAAGATGGCCCTCATGCAGTTTGTAATGTCAGGTTGCCTCTTCATGTAGCCAGCTTTAGGTCTGCTTTTCAGCTGTGGGGCAACACCACCATGTTAGTAGCAATCCTTTTATAGCCAGGAGTCAGAAGTCTCTACACTTAAATGCCTCACCTCCATTTCCCTTAGGTATGTGTGGTTTTCGGCAGCATATTCAGGGACCTCATTTACATTGACGGGTTTCTCCTCACCCTCAACCACAGACATGTCCATAGGAGAGTCTGTGCAAAGGAAAGTTAAATTTAGTTCAGAAGAAATCTTGACAATTTGTGTTAAGATTTGCTTTGATTGCAAGTTTTTAATGTTAATGTTTTCACAACGTACCAAAACTGACATCCATTGCTGAAGGAACATCAATTGAGGCCAGAGGCTGTCGTAGCCGTGCCACAGCATTAATTGTCAGAGGAGAATCCTCAGGGATGGACTTCGCTTTGACAACCTCGACCACCGTCTGCTGCTGTTGGGGCTTGGCGCACATGCCATCAGGCTCATCCACATGGATCTGGAAAGAAGGCTGCTTGGGAGCTGGTTTCTCATTGCAGGTTCTGCTGAAGTCCTCATTTTTACAGGACAAAGATTGCGGAGAATCCTGGAAGGTAAACAAGAGGTCAGCTCAATTTTGAGGGAATTTTTTAAGTTATTAAGACACCAATTAAATATTCAACAGCAATAGGTTGAGAAGTTCTGAAATTGGTCTCCATCAGAAGCAGGTGGCAACATTGAAGGTAGAGAAATAGAATTGAGATTAACATACATATTAAGTTGCAAAATGCAAGTTTGTAGTTCTGTGCGTTTAAGAACTGTGAGATACAATTGAATTTTTACCCATTAGCGTTGAAAGCGGCAAAAATGGAATCAGTGATGAGCACTTGTGGTTGCTATACAATAAGCCGTCAGTGTGGAGGGCGGGAGAAGCGCTCACATAAATACATGAGCACAGCTACAGCAAGCAGGTTTGTCTAAATAATAGAAGTGGCTAAACATAATAGGAGCATGCAGTATTGCAACTAGTGTCGATATTAAAATGGCGGACAGCCTAAATATAGGATGTAGCTACTACTGCTGAAATTGTCTATAAATCTGCACGCAAAGGAAACTCCGTTATAACTGGTAGAGAAGCAGCTATATCCGCACATTTTAGTATCACGAGGCGATAAATGAAGGTTTTTGTAAGTCTTGCCTCCAAAACGTACAAAGCGGCACAACACGCAGCCTGTAGTGGCTGCCAGCAGCTACTTAGCGGGACAGCCCGCAAACAGACCTGCTTTGCGCCGCGCTGGTTCTGAGTTTTGCTCCGCTGGTTGTTCTGCAGGGCTCCAAGGACGGTTCTGGTGGCGGCTGCCTTTGGCGGAAGGTTCTCCTGGTTCTCCGTAGCAGCTGCCCGGGGTTTCGCGGGGCCTCGCTGTCTTGACAGCATATTTTCTTGGTTGCCCAGCTCAGTCGCCGCGCTGACCTGTGCTCTGTTAGCTCTGGACATGTTTCCCCTCAAAAACAAAGACCCTTTCCTCTAGAACTACTAGAACTGTGTGCGCCTGTGTATATATACACCCAAGCGAACCTGTTTAAGCTAAACGATAACTATTGTGGCGACGCTAGCAGAGTTAGCGCTTATGGTTAAAAGCAAAACTACGCTGTTGAGATGGCAACGACACGCAAACTGCGATGTTAAAAAATGCAGTCAAAGACAATAAAAATTGCACAGGCGGTGGCACACTATCGACAGTTTGAACGTCAGAGTTTTAAGTCGCCATACTCAGAAGTTTAGTTATGTCTACCAACCTGAAATACCGTTCACTAGCCTCGGTCCATTTACACAGAGACACATATGTTTCCTTCTCTCAGCTCAGTTCAAGTAGCCCGCGAGGATTGAAACGGGCCAATCACAGGCCGCCAAAGCCGTGACGCGTCTTAAATACGGGAGCCGAAAGAGTACAAGTTCGCATAATTACAAATTCAAAACCGGTTTGACACTTTTGAATGTAAAAGCCCAAAACAGAAGAAACGTTACACAGCTGAAAAAGCTGGTACAATTCTGACAAGTAATAGTTTTGTAATTTAGGTGCAAGGGGCTATTTTGATTTAACACACTATTTTTCTTTTCAATTCAGGGTTGCTTTTTCATCTTAGCTGTTTTGTGTTCTATGATCTAATGTGATTGTATTGTTCTGAGCTTAACTATATGAAGGAAACAGAACAAATTAAATGTTCATTACTATTATTAATAATATTATTACTCGTATTATCATTGTTAACTTTTTTTAATCAAAAGCTCAAAGTTTTCTCTTTAAATTTAGGTTAAAGTTGGTGTTTGTTTTATATATATTTTTTATATTTACAATGAACAAACATATTAGCTCACCTTTTTATTCAAGATGTTACATTGTTTTCAAAAGTTATTCACAGCAATCCAATGCCTATTTTCTGAGCTTCTAATGATGAAACGTGATGGAGCATCGGTCTACAGTTTTGGAAAACCTTCGGGTCCCTTGTTTAATCAAAAGTATAAAAATACTCCATCCTACAATGAATGTTTTACTTCAGTAAAGTGAAAAGTGTTTATTATTAAGTGCTCATAAATGTGCATAATCACTTGTTTCAGTGCTCTTCTATTTATAACCAGGGGTAAAAGAAGTGTTCAGACTTGAGGAAAGTACATACACAACAATGGAAAAATACACTATTACAAGTAAAAGTCCTGTATGAATAATCATACTTCAGTAAAAATACATTAAAATAGCAGCAAAATGCAAGTATAGTAGAACTGATTTATTATTTTTTGACATCATTATTCTGAAACACCAGTGTTACAGCTGCTAGAGACAGCACTACTTTAAACAACTTATATACATGTGTACAGTTTAGTCATTGGTCCACAACCTGGGGGTCAGATCCCTTTGAAGAAGAAAAGGTTCTGATACACAAAACACTTTTTGGACTTTTTCTCTAATATTAGATTTTTATGAAATATTGGATAATTATTATTTTTGAAATGAAGCCATGTATTTGTGTAATGTGAAGTGCTGCATAATAATTGTAGGATAACTATGAGAAACTACTCATTGTATCACACAAGCCCTTTACTTTCTGTAGTACTTCCCATTCAAGAAGTATCAAAACATTCCATGAGCCTTCTATAATGATTACAAATATATATTTGTTATTATTTTAAAAGTAAAAGTTTTCTGTGTACCACAAAGACAGTAATTGTTCTATAGCAGCTGCAATTCAAAAACAATCTTATTTCACACCTCAACAAAAGCTGACACTAATATTAACAATGGAACATCCTGACATTGCTGTTGTGATTTATCAAACACCACATTTGCTTTTAAATGCTATCAAGAAAAATGATAAATATTTAAATATAATATGTATATAGCATGAATAGTATCTAAATGACATAACATAACACAACATTGACAATGCTAACCATTATAAAAAAGACTTTTGTAATAACAATACAAAAATATCCCAAATACAACAAAACTGAGCTACATGACATTATGCCTCATTAAAAAACTCTAACAGAGAATTCAAATCATAATTATCCAGTATCTCCAGCAATGCGGACACTTTAGTTTTCACATTCTGGCCTTTGAACTTAAATTTGTCGATGAAGAGGTCTGTGATCATGCCTACAGAAAAAGGAAAAAAAAAGAATAAATTAGCACCAGCCAATAAGCTCTACTTCATATTTTAAACCAGATATACAGTAATACAGTTAATAGGTTAGTCTGTTTTGCAATTTTAAAAAGTATTAAACAATGAAAAGCAACTCAGTAAAAAAGCTAGATTCCCACGATGCAACTGAGTGCCTATTAAGTGAGGATAATGATAATATATTCACACCATAAAGCCTCTCAAGGTGTGCTGGCTGCTTCTTGTACTCCTCGAGGAGATTACTGGACTCATCCAAGATGCTGCGATATTCTGGGATGAGAAAGTCTGCGTTCCCCTCATGAACCTGAAGCTCCTACAAATCGGAGAGGAAGAAGAACAGAAGTATTTCAAAAAAATACTTTTAACCAGTTATGTGTGTTTTTAGGGTATTACGCTTACTTTAAGTGCATCAATAAGTTGGACTTTTCTAGCCAGCAACAACTGGTATTCCAGTTTTGGATGGATCATGTTAAGCGTGTGGCTCACAGAGTCATCGTTAAGATCTGAAAGATAAAAAATAAAAGCCATAAAGGCCAGTTGGACCAAGATTTAATTTAGTACAGGTCAATCATTGGGAAAATCATGTCAGCAGGCATTAAAATGGAACAACAACATACTTCACCTACCGTAGGAAATGTTCAGATTGATTTTACGTTTGGTGGCTTCTTTAGAAAGAACATCACTCAGTATAGAAATGGTTGAGATGTTGTCAGACTTGAAGTGACCCTCCCCTTTGCTAAAATCACAATTCAAACAAGGAATGTAAGAAAGGAATCCTCAATGAAATTTCAAAATTAACTATGTAAATATCTAGTACTAAATGTTTCTGGCAACATCTTTCATGCACCTGTGTGTGCTAATGTGTGCACATATTTACCAGTAGGTGGCTTCAAGCTGTGTGCCCAGGAAAGTGTTGTGGAAATGGAAAGTGATGCTCTCTCCCGCTGGTGTTTTCTCTGGCACCTCTGGCAAACAGAAAACCACCCAAGAGTGAATCTCTGCAAAACTGAACTGTCCCACCAGACTGAGCCTGTTCATGGGCCTGTGTGACAAAATAGGGAGAAGAACATGAGACATTAATTCCCATTATGCCACTAAATCTGGCCTGAATGCACCACTGTATTATCCTAATAATCAGACTGAATTACCACTTCATCTTATTTTTAACAAATAAAAGATGCTGGCAGGAATACAGAAGCCTACAGAAGTAGGTTCCTTTTATACGTAGCAGAAACAGTGATATTGCATTGCAAGCAGCTTTAGGATTACATTTCATGTCCAAATCATAAAAATTTGATGTATCTTCACCTGTCTTGGTCTATGCTGTGTGTCCGCTGGTGAAGAGAAAGTGGTTTAATCTGGTACTGGCGGACCTGGCAGGTCTTGGGTTGCAGTCTGGGGGTAACATAGGCCTGCAGGGTGCCATACTGCCCCTCAATGGACCTCACCTGCAGCATTAGGAAGGACAAATGTTATTCTAGATAAAGCACTGATGTAATGAGTACAGGACACAGCGGAGAACTGCCTGAAGGCCCACTATAATAGTATGCTTTTTTTTACTTTGATATATTGAATAGAGGGCGACACGGTGGTGCGGTGGGTAGCACTGTTGCCTCACAGCAAGAAGGTCGCAGGTTCAAGACCGCCTTGGGCCTGGGTCTGGGGCCTTTCTGTGTGGAGTTTGCATGTTCTCCCCGTGTCTGCGTGGGTTTTCACCGGGTACTCCGGTTTCCTCCCACAATACAAAAAACATGCTCAGGTTAATTGGTAAATCTAAATTGCCCATAGGTGTGAGTGTGAGAGTGAATGGTGTGTGAATGGTGTGTGTGCCCCACGATTGGCTGGCGACCATCTGGGGTGTATCCCTGCCTCTCGCCTTAACGCGCTGGGATAGGCTCCAGCAGACCCCTGCGACCCCGAAAGGGAATAAGCGGGATAGACAATGGATGGATGGATATTGAATAGAGTGGAATAAATAACACTCACTAGATGCTACAACATGCAGAACTTTTAAGCGGGTTGTTACCTTGAGCTCAAGTCTGGTAGTGTTGGCCTGACACCGGTATGTGGCCAGGAGGAAATTCCCATTTGGCTGCTGGTGAAAAAGTGTCAGTAAGAGTCAGCAGCACATTAGACAGGTTCAGATTAGGTTTCTGTTCTGCATTATCAATGGACGCAGCTCACCTCCGAGTCACATTCACTGAAACTGACAACAGCCGAGTTCTTATCCACATCCAGGAGGTCTATGGGAACATCACTCTGCAAAGTAGAAGTTGATCTATGAGTAACATTCATATCTGTGATTAATAGCTCTGGTGACTGTGGATGAATAGTTCTACTACAGAGGGGTTTGGTGCTGGCTGTACCTGGAGCAGCAGGTTGTCGATGGCGGTCTGCACTTCGAGCGTGAGGCTGTAGCTGGCATCGTCCTGGCAGAGGGTAAACTTGTCATTGATGCTGAAGACAGGCACTGCAGACACGGCCGTGCTCGACTGGGAGGTCTGCTGGTACTGTTCACGGCCCTGCAGGACTTTGACCTGCAGCTGCTCAAGCTCTGCTCTGGAAAGGGAATGATACAGGGAAGAACTCTACCTGAAAGACAGCTTTGTTGTGAGATCATAACTGAACAATTACTGCACAAGCCTATGCTCCATAATGAGACCAACGCTGGTACCTGAGGGCTTCTACTTTGGACTGGGTCTCTTTGCTCATCTTGAACTCATCTCCATGACCTGCTTCAGCCTTCTGGGGCTCGGTGGTCAAACCAGTCACCCACCCTGGAAGAAGTTATGACAGTAATGCAATGTATGATGTTAAACAGTTATGTTAAAAAAAGAGTTAAAAACACATGCTATTGGCTAGTTTCATATTATCTGTGGAATAAATATTAAAATGTATAATTTTTTTTCGGTTACACCATTTGACATTTTGTGTCAAAAAAAGGAAATCACAGAAAATCGTGATTTTTTTTTACCTTTAAAATGACAATAAAGTAGCACGAACACAAAGTGTACATTTTGAGAAACCTGATTAATGCTTCTTAAAACTGTATTTTGAAAGTTTTTCATCAACTTTCTTGCCAAACATGATTTGTCAATGACCATCTAACAGGTGCATGGGAGTGTTCCCATGGAACACAGGAGGAGGACTGCCCTCTAGTGGTTTTATTGAGTAATATCCAAGCGAATATGAAGGACACGTGTAAGCATGAGGGCATTGAAGATTACATTGTTTTAATCTTTCTATTGCAGCTGCCAGTTTTTAGACCCAAAGTAGATGCTGGACAATCATTTAAATATAAGGGATAAATAGGAGGTTTGACAGGCAGGACAGAGACATTTTCTTTACTGTAGGGGGGAAATAGTCACAGAACTCTAGGCTCATTGTACGGTAAAATAATAATAATCTAACCTGTATAAGTGGCAGTCAAGATCTCATCATAGGATTCTTTCCCCACACAGCCACCCTGGATGGAGGTCACGCTCTCTGATAACACCTGTAGCAGGATTAGAAAGGAAATAATTGAGGGACAATCACCACTGCAAGTACTAATTATTTACTACTAAAAGGGACAAATACTAATACTTCTTAAGAAGTTAGGGACAATGGACTTTAATTTGTAAATCACAATTGATGGGATCTGGGTCAAAGACAAATATTTGACAGACTAGAATAGCAAGTAAGCACCATTACAAACCAATATTAACAAATGTTATTTTATTATTATTATTATTGTCAAATGCATGTATGTTAAATCTGAGAGCTATATATTAGAGTAAAAGTGTTGATCTGTGTGAGTACAGTCTTTCTTCATAATTCTTTCCATCAGCATTTTAAAAACAACTCGCTGGCTTTGATTATTAATTGCAGTAAAAAATGACGTGGCCACAACTCACATGCTCAAAGCGTAACGTGGGCTCCCTGGAGCTGTCGAAACCATAAACTTCGACTGTCCCATCATCCCTGCCCACCAGGATGTCATTCACTCCGTCTCCAATAATATCATACGTGTCAATGCAGAGAATTCCTGATAGAGACAGAGTAGTTGATCTGTGAGTTTACATGAGGTAATGGGGCTGTAGTGTCTTAGAGTAACTTACATAAAGAAAAAAAATAAAGACAATGAATCGTTGAATGCAAAGGTATCTGATTTGAAGAAATATTTTTTTCATGCAATGAAGTATAGTTGATATCAAAGCAACATAGATTCGAATGAAACCCTCTGATATATTTAGTACTCTGGTTTCATTAATTCCATACCTCCCTTCTTTTTATCATTGTCAATCTCCCATTTAGTTGCAGCTGAGCTTTCACCAATCTGGACCAATCCTATTTTTCCATCTGTGGTTCCGTAGAGAATTTCCTCTCCTATAGAAAAAAAATCATTAACTGGTTTTGGTCAATAATAAATTTGACATACTGTATGCAAAAACATGTTCTAAGATATTTGCATTTTAACAAGGAAATGATTAAATGTAAATTACATTAGCTTACTGTAATATTATTATTCTTATTAATTATGCAGCACAAACCTCCATCTTTGTTGTACAGCTCCAGGACAGATGGAGGACCAGGGACTTCAATGTCATAGGCAAGCTCAGATCCCTACAGAATTTTAAATAAAGAGAGACATCTCAGAACAACATGTTTCATTTGATTTGTCTGGAAACAATACATATGAGTCAATATGAGCTCTTCTACCTGCAAGACCCTGAGAACCCGATCTTGACAGGCCAGGACCGGGAACAGGCGAGTCAGGTTCTCTGAGGACAAGCATGTGATGTCATTGATTTTGTCTCCAGAGAGGTAGTAGTCTTGGTCCTTGCAGTCACAGTAGTGGTTGTAGATGTAACTTGCACACACAAAAAGGTCAGCGCCTGAGACGTGCCTGTAGAGGAAATCACACACTTTGACAGTTTGACAGGAGTCAGCACTGTAGTTTTCTAAGGATTTATCTGAACTTTATTTAGGTCACTCTTGATAAAAACGGAGCGAAGTGGTTCCTACATGGCGTTAATGTTCTCGGTGAGGTTAGCCTCAAAGGTCAGGAACTGTTTGCCTTTCTTGGTAAATCCTCGAACCTGAGAACCAGAACAGACAAAGATCTTCTCCTGTGGGGTTCCTGCTGCTCCTCCAAGGTCCATCCGTGCTATTTTCGGCCCTGGAAGTGTTTTAAACACAGGCTGCAACACAAAGTCATGTTCTTTGATATTAGAAATATATTTGTGTATCATTGACAAGGAAGAACTATCTCAACAAGATACTCACCACGGCTTCCCCCTTCTTCACTCCAAAACATGTAACTACACCATCGTGATCAGCAATAGCAACCTGAAACAAAGACAAACCAGTCAAGTGCCAGAAAGTTATATCCAACTGATACCTGATGAACAAAGATCACCCAAAATAACTATGCTAAAAACTGTCAGAGGTGTAAGAAATACTCTGATTGTTTATTCAATTCAAAGTTCCAGTCCAACAATGTCAAATTGCAAGTAAAATTCCTGCAAAAAATCTGACTTAAGTAAAAGCACATAAGTATTGTGACGTTGATGAAAGATGATGTGATTAGATTATTAATATGAAGCATCAGTTTGTAGCAAAACATTGCTGTAGCTGCTGGCAGCAGAGCTGGATTCAACTCCTTTAAATACTGTTAGCTACTTTAGTCCAATGGTGTTAACCCAGCGGTTGGGCCTCTCCATTGGGTCACCAGATAAATACGAGGGGTCATGACATAATTAATGGGAGATGAAGTTCTGATGCACAAATGAGTTTTGGGACTTTGTCCTCTAATCTTTGATTTTTGGTAAAATAATGGAATGATTATCGGAATGAGACCATGTGAGAAGTTTAGAGAAAAAAAAAATCACTATTTGGTGGAGATGTTCTCAACTTATAGACATGTGAAATGTGAGCTGACTACACACTGCTGTTAGCAAGATGACAAAAGCCAAACAGTTTAAACTACTGGTTTCATCTTTAAAAACATGTATTTTAAAAGCTGATCATATTATTTATTGTGTCAAACCTGTGTCGGAGTATAGCATCAAATAAAAATACTCAAGTACTAAAGTACAAGTACCTCAACATTGGACTTAAGTACTTGAGTAAATGTAGCTCTACTTAGTTATTACCTGCAACTGCACACAGTCTCTACCCAAGATTAGTGTGTAAACTTGCTAATAATAAGAATAATATTAAGAATAATACCTTCTGAGTTGCCTTTTTTCCAAGTGCTGGGAGCAGCCTCATGGTTTTCTGGGATGTTACACCAACCTGACAGGACAGAGAAGAAGGGAACTAAGAGTAACTCACAGGTGTTAAACATAAAAGAGCAACACAAACTCAGTGAAACAGTGAGTGTACTTTGTGTTACCTGGATATAATCAACTCGATTCAGATGGAGCTCCATCTTCTTTCTCCGCTGACAGTCTGATTTTTATCTTAGGGGAAAAGTGTGGAGCAAATCTTCCATGTAATTTAGGCTCAGTCTATAAACTGAAGTGACGGTCCATCGCAAACAGTCGTCTTTGTACAGTTCGTTTGCAAATTCACCATCAGAATGAGTAAACGATGTTAGTGGGGAATAGACTTGGATTATCCAAACGAGGAGATTACCTCGGTGTCCCCACCGTTAGCTAGCAGGCTAATTGGCTAACACGATTTATTCGCACGCCAGCTGTCTGATTTTGAAGCGGAGCATTAACATATGTACCGTTACTGGGCGAAATAAGAACACATGCAACTGCTGCCGCCGCCTTGCACAAACAGAGCCCTTACATACACACGGTCATTAGGCTTAGAAACAGTCTATATAACACTCACAAACCCGATGAAAAGCAGGCGAGCGTTGCCAGTGGCAACGTTGCAGTCCGTAATAAACCATGACGCCACTGGAGGAGACTGAGCTACGGATATTGAAGCTGCTTGCTGATTGGTTAAAAAATGGAAACATACATTTAACCATTAACTGCTCTTAAGGGTTTTTGTAATTAGTATTTTTTTTTACTAAAGCAACAGAGTGTATACAACCTACCTCAGTTTATGATAGCAGGAACCCCGACAAACAGTTTATTTCCCTTTTTAACCATGGATTAGACCAGAGATTATTCTCTCATGCATATTGTTATATACTTTTGGTTTTGGGATATATGTCCTTCTATGGTGCTACATTTGTGAACAACTTAATGCTTCAGCTCTGTTTGTAAGGTGATGGTTACACATAAAAGTCTTATACAAATGATTAAAAAACGACATTTGAAAAACATATGTTGGCAGCACAGAACCAAAGAGTAGCATTAGGAATTTAGGGGTGTCCAGAGATTTACCAATTAGGATTAGAAATTATCAGCACAAATCCACATTATTGTTCAATATTTTATTGGTTAAACTAAGAGATCATTTTATTTGTCATAAAAATGTGGTGTGTTTGTAGGCAAAGGAACACATTTAACATGGCAGAAAAATCAAAGCATGCATTAAGAAAGCTGGGTAGCAACAAATGAATGTTTAAGCTAAATCAAAACAGTTTTTAAACTGAGAAACAAGGTCATAATGCAATCGAAAGCAGTACACTTTTTACTTTCTGTATGACATGCATTGTGCAAATCATTCTATATGACAGCGAAATGTCAGGTACCTTAAAATATTCTATACAATACAGCAGATGTTCCGTTTCTTGATTTAACACCCGTTTTGATATTAAAACTACATAGTTAAACATGATTTTAAAAGCGTGAGTAGATAGAGTACATTTAAAGTTAGGCCTTTCAGACAAATCAGAGCATCGGCTGCTTTGAACATAAAAAAAGAAACGAAATAGGAACTGCACACAAATCAAATCCTTATTCCATCAAGCACAATGTGATTAAAAAAAAGAATATTTTTAATTAAGTATAACCACATTTTTATTTAAGTTACTAATCTCAGAATGTTAATTTTTCATCATAGAATGAGCGATTTTCAAGAATAAATAAGACATAAAAAGGAACAATAATAGTTGATACATACAGAAGACAGCTGATGTCTACTGTGCTCCATTCAGTGAACGTAACAAAGTGAGGGGCGTCCACTGCTTGAATGAGGTCACATTAGGAAGATGGGAGAAAAATCACCATGAGACTTCAGTGCATTACTGGCTGGTCCTCAACTGTACTCAAACGTACAGAGAAGCTGGAGCACAGAATATTAAAGTTGACATTCCAAAACAGTTCCTTCTGTTGATGGCATTGTCTGTTCCCCCATCAACGTTTAAGTCACATCCTAAATGGTGGTAAAACAAAAAAAAACAAAACAAAAAAAAGAAACAAAGACTTTTATAGATTGTTATCAGACCCCCGTGGGGGCGAGGCGACTGATGAAGGCGATACTGCTGAGGCACATTCTCCTAAAGAAGGCGGGGCAGGCAGGCTTCATGATGAAGTGCTCCAGAAGAATTCGCAGCTCTGTGAACAGGGTGCTGTGGGTCAAAAAAAAAAAAAAAAGATTTGTATCATTCTTAACTTTGATAACAAAGAAAGGTCAAATTACACCAACATTTCAAGTCAAACACATTCAATCATGCAAACTGGTTTGGGAGGGGGAGATGATGTTAGAGGGGACACTAAGTGGATAGACAAAAACCTTCCACAACACACTAGTGGGGTCTTGGAGAAAACCTCTTAAAGATATTCACTTTATCTGCTCAATTCAAGTTAGTTAGTCAAGTTTAAGTACATTTGCATTGAAAACTAATTCTAACAGCCACTATAGGGTAAACAACCCTACAACACATAGGGAAGAAATCAATAGGTGTATGTAAAATGGTATGTTTGACTATAAGGCTCCAACTACACAAATCTAGATGTTTTTTATTATTATTTTATTTATTACTTAATCTATTCAATTTGACCTCTGAACCACACCAACACAGCACTTATCTGGAGGTTTGTCAAACCAGATCAACATCACAGCGCTGTTAGCACATGCTCACAGACAAATGTTGGTCACACTTATGCATTCTGTTCAAAACAACAACCATGACAGACATGTCCATGGTATGTCAGGGCTCTTGATACTCTTGGTATCATTTGCTGAATTGAAGATTAGTGCATGAATTAGGGCAGTAAGTGTTGCAGTGGGTAGAGCAGCAGCTGCAAAAGCCAAGCTATCACCTCCGGTAAGTAACTATCCACTGCCTATGTGCTGCTTTGTAACTATATGCTATAACATTAGCGCTATGCTATTAAATGAATGCCTTCTGCATTACATTTAGAGGATGACCGTGAAGAGAGAGGCTGTTGAGTTTGGAAGGCCGTGACTTCCAAGTAAACAAACTTGATGCTAATTATACTGTTCTCCTTATTTCCGAATTTAGAATCGATAAAGAATCAAATCCTTAAGCAGTATCGATAATGGAATCGGAATCGCAAAAATATTATCAATTCCCATCCCTAATGGCATTACAGGGTATTAAGCAGCTTGTAGCTTTCAGCTTTGTAGGTTTTTGGGATTGGCGTGTAGAAAGATATTTTTTTTTTATTCTTTCAACCAGCAGAATGAGGTAATACTTCTCCACTATCCGGCAATCAAAAGAAAAATAAACAAAAAGGTTACAGCTGTGACCAACATTTGTGTTCTCTTCTTAAACTCCCTGACCAGCTTTTAGTAGATTTTCTGCAGAACACGATTACAATTTGTCTCTCCGCCCATGCACAACATATGCTGTTTTTATGTAGGTACTTTTAGAGATTTGTTGAAAAGTCAGTTTGAGTAAAGAGCTGCTCTAAAAGACATCTGAGCTGTGATTGAACTGTGTGAGCTCAGTATTGCTTGACACTACCTTATTTTGTATAGTGATAACTTTTGATAACACTTCAACCTACCGGCAGTATGGGTTTCTTCTGGAGGTGTAGCGGAGAGTAAGGAATCGATAGTAAATGAAGGGCAAGAGCAAGCTTCCTTGGCCGCTGTTGAGAAGTAAAAATATGTGTAAATATAATGAAAAAACAACTGAAAATATTCTCCAGAATATACTCAATAAAAAAATGTCATTACATAGGTTCAAAATGTTAAACGCTAAAAAATTAAATATGGATACCACAAGCTCTACAAGCTTAAGTTAGCATAATGACCTGTTAAAGTTAACATTTCTTAGTTACTGTTTGCAAGAACTAACATACTGTTGAGACTTATTTATGTGTTCAAGTTGTAAAAGCAGTGTAATCCACATGTATGATGCTTATAGACTAAAAGATGATTGATTAGAGACTGGGGTACAGAGTGCCACTGCTGATTTCTGTCAGAAAGGCTTGATCCATAAAACAAGGAATATTTGGCAAAAGGTTCGCTGTGGCGACCCCTGCAGGGAGAGGTCAAAAGGAGAAGAATTGCTATAGTAGCAAGTACAGTTGTTAAACTTTATTACTACAATCTATAGACCGTAGAAAGATAGGCCAGTGCATGTTCTAAAGCACACCAAAAAAACAAACAAATACTTAAAAGATGTTTTACTTTTGATACAGATGGTTTTTGTTTCTGAATTATTTATGCAAGGAGAGAGCACGCAGTTCAAGACCTTGAACAGGTCTTTGATGTTTTCCTTACATGCCCCTGTGTTAATCAAACATTAAAATAATTTGTGTTAAGACATTTCTGTCACATTTACAACACCAAATACTTGCATAAAATAATAATATGTATTCAAGGAAAGTTTTAGTATATTATTAGATTTTGATAAAATTTCAATAATTGTTCAACACTAGTATTTGGCAAAATTAGACTGATAATTCTGAACGTCCAGCACAGTGTTATTGATGCAGGGACGCATATAAATAGATAATGTAATGACATTTTAGTGCAATGGAAAATATTTTGGTTAGATTGAGCAAAATTAGAACCTGAAGAGCATGAAAACAGTGGCTGGCATCAAGAAGATCTCGTTGCAGGCAATAAACTTGAGAATGTTCTGCTGATTAGATGTAAGTTTGTCCAGGAGGTTTCTGATGAACATTAGGCTGCTGGGGCCCACAGACTGCAAAGTAAAAAAGATTTAATCAGTTGAATTTGCAGTGAGATATGGACATAACTTACAGATACATCCTGTTGTCAACCAGAGCAGTAAAATTAAGACAAAAACACCACCAATCAGCAGATTTTAGGATGTATCATAGTCTGAGCAATGACTGGTTGCTTGAGCAGATATTAAAAACAACATTTGGCTGGTGGTAATGCCCCACATGGGTGTTATAAAAAGGTTCTTGAACAGCTTACAGGTCATAGTAGGTAACTGATGTCTCGTACTTACATCAAGGACTTTTTTTGTGTAGGTAGTTGCATGAAGCAGTGAGAAGAGGAAGACTGGGAATATGCTCACTGGAAATAAATGTTAAGAATCACCATAAAAATACACGGTGCGCCTTTTAACATATTTTGATATGGCTACTACCGAAGGGCTGAGTAATTGCAAATGATGAAATAAGATTATATCTTTAAAAGGATCCAGTGTGTAAGATTTGGCAGCATCTAGTGAAACAGACTTGGCAGAAATAAAATATAATATTTATGTGGCACAAATCAGAACCTTTGAGTTTCATGCAGAGTGCTTCCGTATAACATGACAGCAAAGAAACTATACTTGCACTGTTTAAAAAAAACCTCAAGGTGATACTCAAAACAAATGTAAGAAACAATTCGACCTGACAGAAAAAAAATGTAATTTAATGACAAAAGAGTTTTGGCTGCACCCAGCATTAAAAAGTAGTACATCTTTATTATTTTTTATAAATGGTGGTAGATTTTTTTGACACATTTAAAGGCGGTGAAAGGATACTTGTGATGGGATAGGAGTTGACCAGGATGAGTGAGTAAAGCAGATAATGGCAGCTATCCTCCTGAAGAGCTTGGGCCAGGAAAGCTCTGCTCAACTGAAAGCGGGGAAGCCTCTGGTGCAGCCGAAGGGCACTGGTGAGAGCGTTTGCTAACAAAGCCCGCTGGTAGAAGTTTGCTGCTGCATAGGGTCTGAAATGAACAAGAAGGGACAAACATTCTGATATCTACAGAGGAAGGGTGTAAATGAGAGAGAGAATAAGGTGACACTCTTCAACCTAAACAACACTTCCAGAATATTTTCTATAGTGTACTCACCCCAAGAGTGGTAGAATAAACATTACTGAGCAGTAGACTGTGAAGAGACGTGATAGCCACATTGCAGTTTCCAGCTTGTTACTCATTAAAAATTGCTGTGAAAGAAAGAAAAACAAAAAAAAAGAAAGAAAACATTCATGAGTGCAAGCAAGATAAAACTTTCAAGGACAGGAGGCGCTATATGTTAAACCTGCTCCATCATTTTCAACACTAATACAGAGTGAAAGATGTACCTGTGCTAGAGGCCTATGCAAGTCTAGACCACCACATTTAGCGGGTATGGTGGGCTGTTTAGCAAGTCTGGGTATTTAAAAACAGGAATACTGGAAATAGATTTACTGAAAGGCTCAGACCTTCACTCTGCTTTTCTCAACAGTCAGCACAAGTCAAACAAATTAGAAAATAACTTAATTCAATTCGGTTGTTATATTTGTATCATCAAGTAAGGCACCCTTCATGTTTCAAACAGGTTCTCCATCACTGACTACTTCAGATACTGAGTTCTCGAAAGTACAAGAATTGATTTTAAAAATCTCTGCAACACTTGTGTAGAAGTCCTGAATTGATAAAGATTTTCTTTCCCATAAAATGAGCCCAAGTACATCAAAATTGTGAATGATAAACACATTCACATCAGAGGCTCATAATGTGTTAAAATTCTACCTGTGGGGAAACTCATGATGTTTTATTCATGCTAAATCAGTATCAAGTTAAACACTAAATGCTGGACTTCCATAGAATGTATGTGTATTGGTGTGGAGTGATAAAATGTGATCAAAACCCAGAACTGCAAGTCTCTGAAGTCTAAAATGTCTACTAAAATTTAAAACACAAATCCAAAGTCGGTAAAGCTCCAGAAAATAATAATCCAAAGGTTTCCACAGTACAATTCATTAACGTGTTTCATTTGACCTTTACTCCCTACAACTTTTAAACTCTATTCCGTTGTCAGGGACTTCATTCTCCCTGTATTTCATTCAATTGGTGAACAGGTGAGCACATGGAAGACACTACGCAGCGGTCTTCATGGGTTGAGTATTGCTACATAAGTCAAGTATATCTATCTGTTAAACATCAGTAGAGTACCCCTTTTTAAAAAGGCATAACAAACCATGTTACTATGTGGTTTAATCAGCCAACTTACCAAGGGCCCTAGTTGGGGAGGAGGGCTTTGTTGGTTAGTGTCAGCCATCTTTCTGACTGTGGGTCACTCTGTTAGAAGAGTAAAAGAAGAAGTCACATTATAAAGCAATAATGCCTGTCATTCTCCGTCAGCAGGAGTCAGCTACTTGTTGGCTGCTGTAACATGACAAAACTTGTTGCAACCTTGAGATGAAGGAAAAGATAAGTGATAAGTTCAAGCAACATAATGAAGCAGCAAGTATCTCATACTAGACTGTTAAACACAATTTTCAATCCAAAAGGCCTAACAATAACTTCTTTTAGGTTTATTGTCTTTATTGGGGCCTAATGAAGACAGATTGAATGAGAATTGCAAACAAATGCAGTAAAGTCAAGTTGTCACGTTCGGTTTGAGGAGGCATTTTAATGTTTCAACCATGCTGATATTTGCATTTGAAGAGATTAAATGAGCAAATTACACCAGTGAAGTTAGTCCTTTTGTTTTAAAGATTAACAAGGGCATAGTTTCACAATTCTCAAGTGTTATAAACGTCAGGTGCACAAATAAGCATCGTCAACTCAAACTGCTGAAGCGTCGTTTAAGCTTCTGATAGGTTTTATATGAGTCTTTACACAAAATGGCTGTGTGGACACACTGGATCCTGCCCCCATCGTTTATAGTAAAAGCACATTTGAGGGACATAATTTAACAGCCAGTATGAACAGGAGAATGAATGAATGCTGTAGCATGGTGTACATGATGTAGCGACATTAGCTTACCAGTTGGCTCACGAAGGCTACTGGAGTACGTAAGGATTATTTCATTAAATTGATAATAAGCGGGAAAACGCGAAGAAATCAATGTGGCGATGTCCAGTCCAACGACTGAGAAAGCTTGCCGGTGCTTCCGTAATGCTATCATATTGCATGCTAATGTTAGCAGCATGTAGCTCTAGAATATTCTGTTACTATCGTTACTAGCATGCGAGCCACCGTTAGCTACCTAGCCGCTCACCGGTTCGTGAATTGACGTTACCTGGGTAACACCGAATAACGTTAGTTCCCCATAGCCTGCAGAGTTAAGAGTCCTGATTTATATTGTAGTATAAATATAAAACACATATCTTACCAGTGTTATAACGTCGTTCTAGTTCGCCGAGCGCTCCGTTCACAGTGACAGGATGCTGCTCACCACACTGAAGTAAACGATCAGCTGACCTTCCTTAGCGAAAAAGGGAAAAGCGTCAACTATCGCGATGCTTCAGAGGGAGCGACGAGGTTCCCGGCGGCGCTTCGGCTGCACCACACTGTCCTCTAGCGGATAAAGAAATACACGCTGCTACACCAGCTCGATGCCTGCTTTCGAACTTAATTCTCCTCAAAACGACAAATCCACGAACCAGATAAACAAAAGTGGACAGTAACTAAGAACATGTATTTTGAGGTACTTGAGTCTTGTTTCGTGTTGATGCTGCTTTATAACGGTACTTTAACTCCACATGGCTAGTTTTAGATTATATTAGATTACAATCGATCATATAATAAAAAGTAATAATACAAATCTCTCTCTCTCTCTCTGACCTGCAAACATTGAATATTGTTGTCTATTTGCTGTTTATGTTATTACTATACTTGTTTTTGCTTGTCTGTACATAGCATTTTCATATTGATGTTTTCTATCTTTGCCATTAAAGCTGATTCTGATAAGGATGAGGCTGTAGATATTAGATCATCTAATTAGGTTGGTTTATTCTTTATTCAAACAAATAGCCTAATCTCATTGAGATACAAATCTTGTTTTTCAAGAGAGCTGTGTACAAAAAAATGAATTCAATTGAGTTGTTAAAGTTTTAAATTTTCAAAAACAAATGGCATTCAGAACACCTGCATTTTTGGGACAAAGGGGAAAATATTCTTTTAAACATGAATTTTTCATTTCCTAGTGTTTAAAAGCAGTTGCCATGCCCAGTTTACGTCTAAGCTGTGAAGAGAGGCCATTGCAGAGATGCACAGAGAAACCCTGCAGTTATATTGCTGAATAGATTGTGTCCATTAAAAGACGCAGAGCAACATGGGAGCAGAATGCGCCTGCGCCAAGGACAACGCCCTGATCAGCAACTGACGCTTTCTTTTGATTTATTTTTTTTTACTTTCGTTTCCTACTGTTTAACAACAATTTTTCTTCTCTGAAGACTAAGAGACTTTCTGGCCTTCGACACTTCGATAGAAAATAGAAGATTTATCGAACTTCTCCGTCTTCTTTTGGTTTATTTTAACCTAAAGGTTATTCGGTTGTTCGCCAGAAGAGGGCGCACTCGACCTGACTATGGCGCTGCTGCATATTGGCCTATAGCCATGTGTTGGATAATTATTTTAGCTTTAAGTGCACCTTATTTGGTCCCAACATGTTTTAAAATCTTACATCTGACTGCTTCGGCAGCGCGTATATATCCGAAGAATATTGGCAAGAGTGTCGCGGGGTGATGTGTTTACTGCAGATGCCATTTGAAAATATAGGCAGTGTAAGCACTGTAGAATCTAATTATTTCTTTGCAAAACCTAATTAGGCATTAAAAAAGGTTAACGCCAGCGCCTGAAACGTTTTTGTTTAATAATCCCATTACTGACGGCTCATCATGTATAAAATGGTGCAGGAGGACACTAAGTTTCCACTTGTTAAAGGGAATCTCTGAGAAATAGTCGCAGATTTTTTGACACTATCTGCGATTGGAAAATTGGGGCTTGTAGCCTAATTAAACTGCGGAGCCTGAGCACACACACGGAGTAAGTAAAGCTGCAGCGTCCTGCAGTGCATGCATTTATGTTTCATTCATGATTCTGACTATACCTGCTTCAAACAACAATATTGTCTCTGTTTCCTGCTTTTATTTCTACGGTGTCGTTGAATGTGTCGAGCATGACAGAACTTGCCAAAGTGTAGCACATCGAGAAAAGAGCTTGATGATTTTTTTTAAGCGTCAGCTCCTCTCGGACCATTACCAGTCACTAGAGATCTCAAGGTGAGAATTTAAATGAGACAACAGTTTTAATTTGGCTGCAGACTGGGAAGGAGTGTGATCTGTTTACACCTTTTTTCAGAAAGAAATACACGCCGAAAAATAAAGAGGTACAGAGGTTGTCATGCTGTATTAAAGTGTTTATTGATGCAAAATGAAAAGTCACCTTATTACTGATTAGTGACCACAACAGATATGAAGGAATAAAAGGAGCGTCACTGATATTACAGTGACTTTTCTTCTGTTCTCCTGTTTGAAAATTAGCCGTTTTGGCCAAAATACATAATATTTCTTTATTATTTCTTTCGCTTCTATTGACATTTCGAATAGCTGTTATTAAATGAGACGAAAATTGTGTTAATAGATTAGAATATTCCCTCGTTTTCAGAGCATTGTAATAGTTTTCTTTTCTACATCGAACACGTTCTGCAACAGTCTGTAAAAAAAACAGACAAGGGGCATCATTTAAGTAACAATATAAATGTTGTTTATATATCAAATCATAAATAGGTTGCTGAGATTATTTGAGATGAAATACAAGTGGCGTCTATAATACGATGATTTTAGCCTATTATTGAAATATCAAGCACTGTTTAATTACTACAGCCACAACAAATACAGATAACAGCCTAGTGATATTTTTAATTGATGTTAAATAATATTTTCTCCCCTCATTCTTACATCTGCTTTAGCAAACAAAAAAACATCTTCTCAACCTTTCTTTTTAAAACGCCGTTAATCTTCTCCTTTAAAGCCGGTTTTCAGGAAAACAAAATAGCAAGCGAAGAAAGAAAGTGAGTGAGTGACAGAGACAAGTGAAAGAGTCCTGAAAGAAAAAAAGCGTCGTGTATTCTAGTGAAAGGAATGCGCTTGTAATGGCTGTAATCTCGGTCCCGGGCTCTATTTTGCCAAAACAAACAGGGTGTGGATGGGGATGAAAATCGGGACAAGCGAGGAAGACGACGGGAAAAAAGGAGCTGGTGTGATAGGGAGGAAAAGAAGGACACGGTGGATTTCCTTCAAACTGGTTAAAGGAACAATACAGGCGGGTTATCAACAGCCTTCTGTGGCCTTTTCTCTCTTTGTCGTGTGATCTGAGAAGAAGGCGTTTCACAAGACCGCTCGAGAATGGTTGATGATGCTTGAGGTGTAGCTGAAATCCATGTGAATCAAGTCTGTATGTTCGCGCGCTTCATTAGTTTAGTGCTTTGGCTCTTTAAAAATACAAAAAGAAAAAAAAGAAATTAGTATATATTTTTAAAGAATAGGGGAAAACAATTTAGATTATATTGTGTAGATACCGTTATGCAGAATATGGAGGATTTGTCTTTGCAAAAAAATCTAAAGGTAAAAAGATTGCATGAAGCAGCACATCGCAAAATGAAAATCATTATTTTCTGCAGTCAGATGGAGGTCAATGCACTGATTTGCGTTATGCTTCTGCATGCCTTTATTTGTTATTGCAGCTTCAGTTCGTCTTTTAATTCATACTGAAAGATTCATTTACAGTAAGATTGTTTTATATAGCAATTAACAGCATTTTTTTCATCTCTAATTTAATGTTTTTTAAGGAAAGACAAAAAGTAGGATGCTGCTATTAAGATAAAGAGCAAAACTTTCTTTTTCTAATTATTTCCTTATCTGATCACGCAGCTATTTACACATTTGTGAAATATCTCCTTGTAATGATGTAAATATCTGAAGTCCTATCTAATTAAACATGATAACATTTTGGGCATCTTTGAGGAAATATACTAATTATCATTTCAACATATGATGAGACATTTAATGACTTATTTTGGGATGTTGAGTGTTTTTTCAGGTGTTTGGCATCCACCTGCTAGATGAGCCTTTACCTTTATGCCAGTTGTCCATTTTAGAGAAAATCTCTGACCTGCTTCATTTTGTAAAATCGCCTTCTTAGATAGCTCCACAAGCTTTAAAAAATAATCCTTTCAGTATCTGGCATTTATATCTAACACCTAACAAAAGGTTATACAAAAATACATAAATTCACAGCAGTCTTGTTTATAGATTTTTCTTAATATGTATTAACTTGGAGATGGAATATCTTACATAAATATAAATGCAAATGAACAATCCCAATAGGATCTTTATTATTTATTTTTTTAATAAAATTGCATTGCCTGAATAAAGCTTTTGAATGTGCAAAATGTTAAATTTCCAAATTTTCAATAAATAAACCACTGCATTCAAAAAGGACAAATATAACAACTCGAATGTTCCTTTGGGTCAGTTACTTTCATTAGCTATTTGTATTTTATCTTTGGTGATAAAAATGACCCGTGTTTTTGCTCAGTTCTATCGACCACAGTGAGCTCTGTGGTATTGACTTAGAGAGCAGAGCGGATCCACCAGAAAGCTGACTTTTCCCTCTTTTAGGAGTAAAGCTATGTTTGTTTCTGGGTTGAATGGGGGCCTATAATGGAACTGATGGCATCAGGATTGTCACCACAAATGGTCTGGGCGTTTTGCAAGGCTGTTTGACAGAGCCTATTATGTCATTGGTCACGTCCCTCCACTCCTTGCTCGCTTGGGCTTGAATGGGAGTGAATTAATCAAATGGTTTGAGAGAGATCAGCCAACTTAATGCACTTTGTGTCAAGGTCTACAGTGATCTCAAACCCCCATGCACACCCCCTAATACCTGCACTGTTTACAACTGACCATATTGACAACATCTGCGGGCTGTAATCACAGTGAAAACACACATATTAATCTGCTTTTAAAGCAAACTTATTGTGACCTTTTATTAAAATATTTATTATTGGATTAAATAAAATAATTACTACCTCATCACTTATTATTACTATTGGTTAATATATATATATATATATATATATATATATATATATATATATATCTACAAGTCAGCCTGAGGATCAAAATAATAATGCAATAATAAAGTGATGATGTAGAAATTATATATATATATACAATAATTTCTACATCATCACTTGCCTTGCCTTGCCTTGCCTTGCCTATATATTGTCCCCATTATGTATTATAACAGCACTATTTTTGAGTACTGTTTGGAAATCTGCAATATTATAGCAAAGTTTTTAAACTGATGTCCTTTAAGCCTGCACTAACTCCTTGAAAGTATTATTATTATTTATTAAAAAAAATGCAAAAGTTTTCAGACTGAACAAAAGTTTTCAGACTGAATTTGATTAGATAAAATTTTGTTATTATTCCATAGAGGATTTTTTGAGTCTGAGGATTAAATATTAGATTTTTTAAATAACTACCATGACCCATATAATTAGATGTCATTCGTAATTTGGATAATTTTTGTGGAATTATATCCTTAAGGACCTCAGGAGTTTAGGATAGGATTAGCAGACCCAACTATAGGACACCAAACAAAAAGCCCCTAAAAAGGAAGCTGTAGGCTTAATAAATTAAATATTGATATAATAATAATAATTTAAAAAAAGTCAAAACACAGCCAGCATCATAGCTCTTGTTTTTCAACAGGGAAATGGTCCAACGGGTCCAAAGTCAAGCGCTGTAACGTTATTGCTTTATCAAACGCAATCAAAATGTGAATTAATCAAAGCACTGTGTGTTGGAGCACGTATGCATGAGCATTGTTTGCCTGTAATGGATGGCTTTAAATTTTGACGTTATTATTTCCCGTCATTTCTGGAAACAAATTGAACATTTATTGCATATATATTAAAAATTATACAGTCGTCGAGAGAGGCTGATGTCTCTTTTATTGAGGCGCACCGAGAGGTGAGGTCTCACCGGATCAATTTTCCTGTCTTGTTACTCCCGCAAGAGGATGTTTGGAAAATGCCTGCACCGCTAAATTGATTCAGAAACGAATTCATAACTTGGGGGGGTTAAGAAATTTTGTTGCGCCCAGTTTTTTTCCCCCTTTTTTCTCATCCGTCTTTTCTTTTGTTTCATGCTTTCATTGCCTTAAGCATCCAACCATAGTTTTAGGCACGGTATCCGTTTATTCTCACTTTTGCGGCCGTTAGTCCACGTTACCGTATATCTTCATTATTTGCAAAAAAAGGAAAAAAATACTTTTAATACACTGGGTTTTGGGTGGCTTCACAAACATAGCCATTAAGCAGTCACAATGCTTTTATTGTGCACTTGATCTCAAAATAGAGCCTGGCCTGACTGCAGCATCCAGACGAACCTATGGAAAAGGCCTTGTCTTTGTCTGCCTGTAAGGAGATGAATGGCCCGTGTCAACCAGATGATTAGTTTGCACTATTAAATTGTCAAAAAGGAAGGATTTTTCCCTAATAGTGCCTTTTCGTGAAGAATTATGGAATTCAGAGTTGTTTGCGACTGCCGGGGAACTTGCAGGGCTTCGCAGGGGCGAGGGCGAAGGTCAGACAGAGTTCTCAGCAGCGCGTCCAGTGTGGCACAGCAGTCAGAGAGGCTGCGGAGACAAATGCCGGTCTATTTCCTGCAGGATGTGAATATTCGTCTCCGCATCGTACAATATGATGGATAGCCACGCTCTGACACTGTGATACAACAAGCTGAGGTCAGTTTACCCTAAGGACACCGAGGATTCATGTGCGTAAAATTCATGCGTAAATGCGCGACGGCACCAGAGTGGCCCCTATGTCTCCTATGCAGACGCAGGTCAACCATAAGAAAACAAGGCATTCAGTGATCAACAGGCAGCTTACGTCCACATCATTTGATTTTCACAAATTCCGCTTGTTGAATTCGCGCGTAAAGCCTACTACTTGCAGAAACGCCGGCAGCTCTCGCCCCACACATCTCCAGCTAGGAAACCCCCTTCCATTCTGCTCAGCCTCTATTCTAGTGCCAACGTTTTGTGTTAAATGTTAACAACTTGGCCCGATCCATTTAATCGCCAACAACAAATCTGTGTTGACTCTAACACTCGCCTCCATTGTGCCCATTGTGCGCCTGCCCTCACTTGGAGATTTATGTATTTTTGATATTAAATTCCTTCTGTCATCAAGACTGCTCTCTTGTTGACTTTTCTTGACCTTTCAACCCCGTTCCCCAAACTTTCCCATATTTAACGCGGAACCCGTAGCGCCCCACCCTCTCACTTCTTCTGCTTTACAGATGAATGCTCTGTGGCCCCTTTTGTTGGCATGTGCTGTTTGCACTGTTCTTGAACTTCAGTGCGCTGCCTTGTCCCCATCCTGTACTTTGAACCCCGCGGAACAATTTTCCTCGAAAAGAACGCCGTAATTGTTCGGTAGCGCAAACTCCCTCAGCCTCCGGTTATGAATATTGTCCAGATCAAGCGACTCCGACTGCCCGGACACCATAATGCGGCTAAAGGGATGAGTAATTTGGTGAACTAACACTCTGGATTTCACGTCAGCGCCGTGCAAACGTTACTAGTTGTCAGCGCTTCGGCCACAGTCTGATAACCGCTTTCATCCGGCGTTGAATGGCGGATGTCCATATCTTGCCATATATGACGTCCATGTCGCCTTTACAAGCCTCCCTCTGGCTGCCCAGCTTGCTAATTAGTTAAACAAACGCTCATACTGATGATCCCACTGGCCTGGTGAGCTTTGGGGTTTTTGTTCGCCGACTTTGCCCCAGCTTCTCCTGCTGGAAACTTGGCCCCGCTGACCCGAGCTATCACGGCGACGTGGAGACGGCTGGACCGCCCTGTCCGGAGACCAACCCCCCCAGGGGCCAAAGGGCAGCGTCCAAGGCCCGGGAATGCCACCACCAGCTGCTAGCGGTGACACCGTTTACAAAAGGGGCTTGGTAAGCAATCCTTCTCTGGGCTGTCAGTGTTGTGACAGTGCCGCCCTGGCGTTTATTTACTCTCTCATAGGACCAAACGTTCGGTTCCTGCAATAAGCGACTGGGTTCGGGTTCCAACGCGCCTGAGCTGCGGTTACTGTAAAATAAAACCGGGCTGCATTTCCTGATCAAACACATTCCACGGAGGGTTTAACGTTGTAACTAATTGCTTTATAAATGGTTAATAAATCTTTTGCTCACACTTTCATTGCATCTTTTGGTTGCCATGCTGTGACAAAGGACTTCGTGGCTTATAAGAAAAATGAGACATCTGTGATAATAAGCATCATTTATAACAGAGTAACCAACAGCTAATGCTCATATTAAGCAATGGTGAATCACGTATGCTATTTATCATTAATAAAGCCTTTAGTTGCTATTCAAAAATACTTTAAAACGCATGATCTTTTTGTCACCTAAAATTGCAATCAAGCTTTAGTCGGATATTTTTTCATTTGTGAATTAATGTTGTTAATCAATTAACAATTCATCTTCATCATCGACAATTATGTTTTTTTCAAATGTTCTAATTACCGTTAACGTTAGATAACGTTACTAATTATGGGTTAAGTCTAATATGATTAGAATTTGGTCCAGACCAGCTGCAGCCTGTTTCCAACCTCCCAATAGCACATAATGTGTCCTTAGTAATGCTCATAAAGCGTCTATAAAACAATAACATTTGCTTTATAAAGCATTACAAGGCAGCTAATGCCAATAAGGATGTCTTGTATCTTTTTTGCAATGATTTGGATTTTCAGTATTTGTTCAACAGGCTGATTAATACAAATCATTACTGCCAAAATGCTGCAGCCAGGCAGGCTGCTCATTAGTTAGATCCAAATCAAACATCAAATACAATCCTACCACAATATGGTTCTATAAATTAGCGTAAGTTAAACTATGCATGCTATTTTTTAGACTATGGCCGACTCGTGTTCTCCCCTGGATTCAAACGTTTTGTTTTTTCTCTCTCCACAGCGCGCCGCGCGGTTAACACTGGCCCATTACGCCTCGTCATGTGTGGCTCATGGTGTTATATGGACAATGTTTGGCCATTTACCCGGCCTGCGTCTGCGGGCTCCGAGGAGGTCTCGACAGAAATTGATACTAATTGTGGGGACTGTACACTGCTGGCTGCTGCAGCGCCTGCAGGCAGTTGGAGGACCTGCTTGTCACTGCCTAATTGACAAGGGCTTGTCTGTCCTGGGAGCAGCTGGTCCTAAGCACTGGCGCACAATCGCAATCTTGACACGGACCTCCACTCGCCTGAAGGAGTTTTGAGAGAAAACGCCGTTAAAGGGAGATTTATTGAATCTCCCTTTGGGTGACGCCGTATTAAGTACGCAATATATAGGCTTATTTACGCGGGTGCAAAAGGGAGCCACACACTCCTGGTATTAATAACAGAAGGTGCCAATTAGGGCAGACAGGTGACATTTCCCTGTGACATTATGAATCACCGCAAACAAGACAAGCGTGGGTAAATAAAAGCTGGTCTGTAATCGGTTTTAAGGGATAGTTATTTTATTTTGCGCAGCGACATGACACAATGAGCCTATATGCGCAAATCGGATGAATGCAGGGGGATGTGGCGCTGCACCAGCTATTCACCCGACTCAAATAACTTCAACACTCACAGTAAAATAATCAATTCATTATTCTGGCCTGTTGCTATTAGCTCATGCCTTTATAGCTGAATGCGTCAGGAGGGAAAAAGCCAAGCAAGTATTGTTTTCGCCTGCAAGTGGAAAAAGGTTTTCCTCCACTTTCCCACTGCCTGTAAAGAAACTCTGCTTTTCTGGCCCTTTTGAACTGAAAATCGTGATTTTTTTCCCCTGGTGTTCTCCGGACGCGCTCCTTTCTTCCTGGGGAACAATGACAACACTGGAGCACCCCGCCGGTGCGCCACAGTTGGGGATCCCCCGGATTGTTTTGGACATCTTTGGATTTCATCAATCAAAATGACTGCAGTTTTCCATAAAAATGCTGAATTTGGTTGTGGAACCGAGCGGGCAAAGGTAGAAAATACGAAGCTGTCCTTCTCGATGATAAATGGCCTTCATCCTTTGATTGAGCAAATAGAGAAATACGTGCCACAGTAACCGAGAAACAGGCGATTTGTTAAGAGGCATAGTCTTGCGTCATGATCATGCCAGAAATGAATCACCCAGAAACTAGGAATGTGAGATATATACAAAAAACAACGTAAACCTAACTGGACTTGCTTATAACCAAGCAAAACGCATACATTTAATGGTCTAACCTATTCTTCTCTTGGACACTATTGGATAAATAATTTTTTGTTTGCAGTTTTGATCGGTAACAGCAACAGAATAACTGTCACCCCTAGAACATCTATTGGTGCCAGGTACCATTCCAGTATAATATCCCTTTCTTACAGGGTGTCACAAATCAGATTAGGGCACATAAACATAATCTTTGGCCTGCAGCTGTATCCCTGCACGTCCTTCCAATAAAGGACTGTCAACATGGAAATACCGCATCCCATTGACTAACAGGGATGCAAACCCAATTATCTACCAATGGGATCTAGCAGCAGCTCCTTGGTTGAAGATCCTGAAATGAAATCTGGAGAATTACAAAGAAAAAACTTTTAATTTCCTCCAAAAGCAATTATGAGTTAAGGGCTATGTAGACTCAGAAGGTCCTCTCTAAACGGCCTTAAAGCTGCGGCTAATTATCCAATATTGACATTTTGTCCCGCCTCAGGTCAGCGGGTCAACAGTTGGAGATTAATGGCACCGGAAGGAGGTTAGAATATAGAACAAGAGAGAGAACGTCATTTTAACATTGCTATAATATAATTATTGTGTCTTCGATATAGTGTTGTATTGCACTTTTATTTTCTTAAAGGTTCTATATCTTAGATTGTGAGATTTGAATTGTTTTTTTTTTATTATAACAAGGTTTAGGTGTTATAGAAATTGTATCCAATATTTCAAAATGATCAGTTTACAGAGAAATGCACACAGCCTATACTCAGAAACTGTGAATTAAAATGCGTCGGAAGGACTTATGTGAAGTTGTGATGTCACTGTCAAACGCCCCCTTTTACAGCCATTTAAATCAGCCAGTCAGAGGAGAGGCAATGAGACAGAGGGAAGCTTAAGAGAAGAGATGTAAAACTTGAAATATATCTTGTTAGTGATATTACAACTTCCAATAAAAAACAGGAAAAGTGAACATAGGACCTTTAAAGTATCAGACATTTATTGGGTTACAAAACCAGCCATAGGCCTCATATTGTGTCTGTAATAGGCAATATTGATGTTTTTAATTTAATTGTACTTTATGGCTTTTAAAATATCAAATATCACATCAATATAACATTATTATGATTATTATATGTATTATTAAAATGAGCTTTTATAGTCTTTTTTATTACCATGAGTTGTTATTGTAATGATTTTTATAACATTGATTGTAGGACATTTTCCCACCCCCCACTCCTTGTTTCTGGAACAACATATAGCAGAGTTGACTGGCTTGTCCAGCTTGAAGAATTGTTTAATTTCAGGGCCCCGGCGTTTCCTGAGGTGAGGTCTGCATTGGCTGCTAATAGAGATCTAATTGATGGGCCGAGTCCCGTTTCCGTGCTCTCTCCCTTTATTGCGCCCTGGCGTCTGCTGTAAAATAGGTCTGTAATCAGATTCCGCCTATTCCTCCTGGAGCAGGATGAGAGCTCAGGGCTGCAGAGAGAGAGAGAGAGAGAGAGAGAGAGAGAGAGAGAGAGAGAGAGAGAGAGACAGGGAGGGAGGGAGAGAGAGCGAGAGAGATGGGGCAAAAAGAAAGAAGGAAGAGGGGACAAAAATCGTTATTAAAAAAGTTAAGCCTTGAGTTTGACATACATGCTTGATGAAAAAGAGGAAAGTGAGCTTTACAATACAAATTTTCCCCTTTAAAATGATTTTTTTCAGAGGGACCTGTAGTGTGGATGTGGCGGCTCACTGGAGAGTTCACGGTCACCATATATTTGGTTGTATCATAGTGTCACTATAATAATCCTCTTTACCTTTTGGGAGTTTTGCTGCAATATTTGTATACTGAACCTGTCTTCTAAAAATCCAGACTTATAAGATTAATATTGATCTGTTATACACAGCTTTTTTATTACTCCTAAAACTACCTATAATCATTTTTGTTATTATTTTAACATTGTTATATATGTGCTTTCATGACTCAGACTCTCACTTGCTGATCCAATCAAATCCTATACAGACTAATCTTGGTTAATATCAGCAGTGTTGCCATGCACCCAGGAGCTAGAGGGGATGTCAATCAAATCAGACTCCAGACTGGCAGCAACAGAAACAGAGTGATCCTCTATTTTTCTCCTGTGTGCTTCTCTCCCTCCATCTCCTATAGAGCTTCCTGGAAAGGCCTGTGATTGGTCACCTGTCTGGGCAGTGATAGCAGCCCTGGAGCCGAGGATGATTGATGACGGCGAGGGCAAGGCCGAGCGCTGGCAGCATAAAGCCCCATAGACGCCTCAATAAAGAGCCTGGCTAGTGGAGAGCCCGGGCCCCGCTCAATAGGGCCCCTCCGCCTCGGAGGACCCGCGGCTTGCTGGAGGAGTGCATGCGGGGAGGGAGAGAGGCAAAGAGCTGGAGAGGAGGAGAGGGAGAGGAAGAGAGAGGGAGAAGGAGAGGTGCTCTGTTGTTGGATAATCCACTTAGCTATCGAGCCAGCAGCCGTCTGAGGCTGGATAAGTGCAGCGACGGATGTGTGTGGGGTGAAAATAGCAGGGGTTGGCTGGTGAAGTGCTGGAGGGGGATAGTGGGGGTGCAGGGACCAAGGATATGGACAGAGAAAGAGAGAGAGAAAGAGAGGGAGATGGATCATCCAGTCTCAGGATGCATAATGGGGGGAAAAAAACTGGTGAACCAAACTGGAAATGAGATCCGCAGGCTGCTTTTCACACAATGCTAGAAATCAACACAGGCAGAAAAAAAAAGAAAAAAAAAGTTGACAACAGAGACAGAGATCAGTGGCTCCAGCTCCCCGACCTCTCTGGTGCAACCCTGGTGGCCATCAGCCAGCCTACAGATGCATAACTGCGGTGACCTTTGCTTTTGGCAGATCAATGAGACCCTGCTAGGTTGGATGCCATCGGTGCTGCATCCACAGACCGCATGCAGCCATGTTGTCACCCCCCCAGCGCACAGCAGCACTGAAAAGCACAATTAGGCAGCAATCTGCTCCTACCAAGCCAGCTTTCAGTGACTCCAGCATGGCTACACGATGTCCTGCAGACCCTCCTGGCTGGAGATGGCAGGATGGAGGTCTGAGTGACTGTTGGCCTGATAATCATCTTTACCCTGAAGGGTCCATGCAGATCAAAATGGCAGAGATATCTTCTTAACCTCTCTGATTGATTTCAGACCAGTAACATGCACTAACATTTGACTTTTTAAGTGTTTCAGTTTGTTTTACAGTGCAGACAACAATAAAATAAAAATGAACTCAAGGTTTTTCAAGGCAGTAAAAATGGCAATTGTTTCTTTCTCAATGATGTCTAATTTAGTTCTTCATAGTCATTGTAACTACATAAAACCTTTTTTTTTAAATAATTTCTTTGTATATACTGATGAATATTGTTTCATTGTCATGAAAATAAGTTTCAATAAAAGACCCAACGTCTATCCTTTGTCATTTTATTAACTTCCATAATGTGATATTTCAGATCATGGGATGCATTTTCAGGAGGAAGTCCATTTAAAGCCTCAGTATTTTATACAATAAATACACCCTTAAAATGAACAATTAGTTCTATATCTGGAAAAAAAAATGAAACATTAGATTCAGGGGGATTAGTATTCAGACTCACTGACATGACAGTTTAATGCATCTGAACATTTCCCGCTGCTTTTATAGACTTTTATTTTAACATCTGTACAAACTTTTCAATTTGTTTTCCAAAAAATATGAGACCTTCAAAGTATCAGAAAGAAAAGAGTATATATATATATATATATATATATATATATATATATATATATATATATATATATATATACATTCATGTTTTCATTGTTTATTGTTAGTTACAAAACTACATAAGTGAACACATTTAAATGAAGGCTCTTATTAATAAAGGAGAAAAATATCATGGCCCTGTGTCAAAAAGTGATTGCCCCTCCTGTTAAAACATGACTTTAGTTTATCACACCCTGTTCCATTAGAAAACCTGAAACAGTCGTGAACCCTTTTCAGGTGTAGCCGGCCAACCAAAATTACCCCAAGAGCAGCGACAACTCTTCCAAGAGGTCACAAAACACCTCACATCAATATCCAAAGAACTGCAGGCCTCATTTGCCTCAGTTAAGGTCAGTGTTCAGGACCATAATAAAGAGACTGGGCTAAAATTAAAAGATGAAAACCACTGCTAAGAAAAAAGAACAATAAGGCACATCTCAATTTTGCCAAAAAACATTTTGATGAGCCCCAAGACCTTTGGAAAAATACTCTGAGATCTGACAAGACAAAAGCTGAACTTTTTGGAAGGTGTTTTTTTTCCATTACATCTGGTAAAAAAAAGTAACGCCACATTTCAGAAAAAGAACCTCATACCAACAGTAAAATATGGTGGTGGTAGTGTAATGGTCTGGGGCTGCCTGCTGTTTTAGGACCTGGAAGACTTGCTGTGATACATAGAACCATGAATTCTGCTGTCTACCAAAAAATCCTGAAGGAGACTACCTCACTATCAGTTTGTGACCTCAAGCTGAAATGAACTTGGGTTCTGCAGCAGGAAAATGATCCAAAACACACCAGCAAGTCCACCTCTGAATGTCTAAAGAAAAACAAAATGAAGACTTGGGGGTGACATAGTCAAAGTCCTGACCTGAATCCTATTGACCTGAGGTGGCATGACCTTGAAAAGGTTGTTTGTGCTCCAAAACCCTCCAGTGTGGCTGAATTACAACCATTCTGCATGAGTGGGCAAAAATTCCCCCACAGTGCTGTAAAAGACATCAAAAACCTTGATTGCAGTTGTTGCTGCGAAGGGTCCAACCAGTTATTAGGATTAGGGTGTAGTCATTTTTTCCACACAGGGGCATGTAGGATTTTTTCTCCCTTAATAATAGAAACCCTAATTTAAAAGCTTATTTGTGTTGCCTTTGACTAATATTGATGATGATAATGCATATAAAACTGATTATTATTATTTAAAGATATTATAAAAACATATATTACATATTATGATGCAGTACTTATATAGTATTATGTATGTATGAAAAACAATATAATATACTACAATATTGGACATTCTAAAATGAGCTGTGTGAAGAGTTTTTTTAGTCTAGAGTCTTTTGATCTGTACTTACATAAAGGACCTGAATACTCCTACTACTGTAGTACAGTAGGCTCAATATAATATTACTACTCCACCACTGGGTTCAGAGCAACCAAAGAACCAGTTGCAGTGTCAGCTTCAAAAAAGACAAACATGTCTGATCTAGAGTTGATGACAGTGGTGGTGAATCTTGAGGTGTAACACAGACCTGCAGAGGCAAGAATATAAGCAAACCTCTTTCTGAATTAAAGGTAAAGCTAACTTCTGTGTTGTAGGACACAGTAGTTATCTAATAACACAATGCATGATGTTCACTCTCATCCCTGCTTACACTCCTTATTAAGTTTCCTGATTAGAATCAACGACTTACACTATTTACTAATGAACCTAAAATGCCCTAACTATCAACAAATTACATCTTATTGCTTTACAGACAATTAAAGCAATACTGTTCAAAAGGAATAGGTTAATGAAACACTCAAATGTGTCTTTATTGATTTGTGATTAGTGCGGGGGGTTTATTCATGGGATATCCATAACTTGATTCTGCCTTGGAATATAATTGCTTAATTGGAGTGATTATTTAGCAATGGGAAAGCATTCCACCTGTTTCTCCTCTATATTTCTGAGCATCAGCTGTGTTTATTCATCATGTTTATACTGCCCTTATTCCAATTTCCAACCATATACAAAAATGTTAGGACTTTATTCGTATATATAACCATTCTACATCCAAATTGATACATCCAAAATGGATAAGATATCCAGATGTTCCTTTCATAACTGACCTGGAAAACATCTGTTCACGTACAGCACAGACAAATCTAATCCTGAGTGGGTGCTCTCCGGCTGAGCCATTATCCGCTGCTGAATTATTTCATATCGTGGCTGTTGTGTGCATTGTTGGTGGGCAGAGGTTAACAAAAGGCCAAGACAAATCCAAGCCACCGGCGTTGGCCGCATGGGGAAATGTTGGCAAGCAAGCCAGAGAATAATCATAGGCTAATCGGATTTCCAGCTCTGATAATGGAGGCCAGGCTAAATAAGAAAAAATTCCAGGCAAATTTGTGCAAATGAAAAAGGATTCCTCCTGACATAATGGTACGGTGCAAGGCAGCCTCTAATGAGCAATAATCTGTCTAAGAGCTTCTCTCTCTCTCTCTCTCTCTCTCTCTCTCTCTCTCTCTCTCCCTCTCTCTCTCCTCCGCTCTCTGCTGTGTGGTTTCTCCCTCCATCTTCTATCTCATCCATGTCTCACCCCTCCACCCTCCCCCACAACTCCAGCTTTCATCAGCTTCTCCTCTTCTACTGAGGAGCTGCATGTCAGCTGTGTGACACATATATGGAAGAGAAAAAGAGGAGGAGGAGGATCTGTGCAATAGATGTGCATTCAATAGAGCACAGAGATGGAGGTGTCTCCATTTGAGAAAGCGGTATGAGGAAGATATTTGAAGTACACTGCAGAAAGCCTCATTTTTCAAAGGAATATTACTCTATTATGGAGCTCTTATTTGCCTAAAAGTCTCATAATGTAGAAAATTTGATTTTAATAGCATTTTCATTATAAAAAAGGGCAAGGTGTATATGTACACATTCTTGTTTTAAAACAAACATTTAAGAATTTTAGAGATGGATGAATACCTTTAAAAACAGTGCATGTGTTTGTGAGTGTATATATATATATATATATATATATATATATATATATATATATATATATATATATATATATATATATATACACTTCTCCTGGGTTGTTTTTGGAGTGGTGAAATCCGTAACATAATCATTTTAATATAGTTTCACTAGAGTGTTTATACCTATATATATATATATATATAAAAAAAGGGCAAGGTGTATATGTACACATTCTTGTTTTAAAACAAACATTTAAGAATTTTAGAGATGGATGAATACCTTTAAAAACAGTGCATGTGTTTGTGAGTGTATATATATATATATATATATATATATATATATATATATATATATATATATATATATATATATATATATATACTCCTGGGTTGTTCTTGGAGTGCTGAAATCCATAACATAATCATTTTAATATAGTTTCACTAGAGTGTTTATACCTATATATATATATATATATATATATATATATATATATATATATATATATATATATATATATATATATATATATATATATATATATATATATATATACACCTAGACTTTCCTCATAATAAAAAAATAAAACTTACTTTTACTTTTTTTTACTTGCTCTGAGACTTTCAAGTAAATTTAACATCTTCTGTACTTTTATTTGAATTTGATTTTGAATGTAAGATTTGGACTTGAAATGAATCTTTCTGTATTGCGGTGCAACTTTGAAACAAAAACATCTCTATATTACATCCATTACTGTCTGGTGCATAAAGCACATATAGCGCTGATGTTGTGATGAAGCCAAGTGTGTCTCATCATGTGGTGACTTACCTGGTGTCCCCAAAACACTTCATGAGCTGAGACAGCAGCAGCCCTGTCCTTATCTGTGTGACAGTAGACCTTTGTCAAGGCAGCCATATTGACATGAAATAGTAGAAAAACTCAGGTGTTGTAATAAACTATATAATAAAACTTATATTTAAATCATTGTACTGTAGTGGTGCCTTTCCTTTGAGCCAATTTACAAAATAGCAACATCCTGACTCTGTTTGACCACTTCACAAGTCCACAAGCATTCTAATATGATCATTTTAAGTCAAACAGTACGACACATTTATATAATAATATACATAAATATTTTCACATTTTATACAGAGAAATTCAGAAAGTTTCCATTAAAAGCAGCTGTGAGGAATGCTGTGAATTCAGTTCATTCAAATCAGCCAATCAGAGGAGAGGCTCAAAAACATTAAAGAGACAGGCACAAGATGACCTGTTCTTTCTACCTGAGTTACAGAGAGATACTTGAGAGAGGAGATGTAAAACTATGTTGAGATCATTTTCAGTTGTTAAAACCACAAATAATTCTGAATAAAACCCATGAAAAGTGGATAATATGGGACCTCTAACTTAGCTTAGCTTAAAGACTAGAAACAGAAAGAAAAAGCTAGCCTGAAAACAGGCTGATGGCATCTTTAAAACACAGTAACTGTAGGTGCTTTCATTTGTTCCTTGGACAGGTGTTTCTCTGTTTCCATACTACATGGTGTGCTAACCCTAGACACTTGGTAAAAGATGATTTAATTCTCTTAAAAAGGTTTTAAGAATTTAAAAACACATGCTATCAACTAGTTTTATGTTCTAGGTAGAATAAATGTATAAAATGTATAATTTTTTTTCCCATTTGATATTTTGTGTTCTAAACAGCAAAAAATCATGATAAAAAAATGGTATAAATGGACTTTTAAATGTCTAGAAACCAACACTAACACATTTTGAGAGACCAGATGGGTGCTTCTTAAAACTGTATCTTCTGTATCTATAAAGTTTTTTGACTTGCAAATCTTGCCAACCATAATCATCATATTAAACAAAAGACACAAAACTTTCATCAGAAATTAAATCATCTAAATTATACTTGTTTTATACTCTTGGATTTCAACTGAAACTCTGGTACATTAAAACACAACAAGCGCTAAACTAGATACATTTGTCACTCCAGCACTGCCACTGCACTGAGCTGTCTGTTATAGCATCACTATTCACACACAGCAGCAGCAGCAGCAGCAGCAGCAGCAGCAGCAGCAGCAGCAGCAGCAGCAGCAGCAGCAGCAGCAGCAGCAGCAGCAGCAGCAGCAGCAGCTGTGAGACAATTTTACCATCACAGAAAAAAATAAGGCCCCTCTCCCACCTCCCACCTCCCCACGCCGTCCTCGGCCAGCAGAGGCAGCAGCAGCAGCAGCCTGGCTCTGTGTTCCTGACAACTTCCATAAATTATTGCAGATTTTCATATTTCAAATTTCATCTGCATTCATGTGGCGCGGCCAGGGCCCCGGCGGAGGCTAGCGTCGGGGTGTCGGGTGTGGAGGCAGCAGCCCCCTCGGCAGAGCTGCCACCGGCTGCCTGGCTCCGTGGCCCCAGAGACCCTTGGCTAATTGAATTGCATCCCCTGATTAGATTATCCTTGCGGCAGCTTGCTGCCAATCTGAAGTATGGGTGCCTTCTATCCTACTTAACCCTTCTGCCCCCCACCCGCTGCTGCAGGCACACACACACAGACACATACACACACACACACACACACACACAAACACACATAGCCGAGGCAGAGTGCCCAATATATTCAGGGGCCATCCAAGTTGGCCAGTTTTGTTATTTTTCTTTTGCATTGTCTTGCCTTGTAAAAGTGGCCATCTTTCAGTGCCTGGCCCTCACCACCGCTCATTCTTTACCAAACAGCAGAGCCTGGCAAACTGAGACTCTTATTACTTCAAGTTTGTTTTTTCTGTTTATTTTGCTTTTTTCCCCTCCCAGGTTTTTGTTTAGGGAAAGTGCTGCCAACTTTTTGAGAGATTGGCTCAACAATGGCTATAGTGGAATATTGTCCTAAATTTTAAATTAGGAGTGAAAGGGCAATATATATACAATTTGCATTTTTTATGCATATATCTTTAACTCTTCATGAATGGGCCTTTGATAATTTGCATGTTCAATATTTACTTGGAGTTTAGTTCATTTGGGAGGTTTTTAACTCCTTAACCCCTGCTGTCGCAAATATGCAACAAACAAATTGACCCCAAATTGACCATTATGCCTGTTGTTGCAATTTTGCAACATACCAAATTTTCTATTTATTTTTTGTGCAAAAGTGAAATGAATTATCTCAACATTATTTACTATCTACTTAAAGGCAAAATAACATAAAACATTTTTTATATACAGCTATATAAATTCAGGTGTTAAAAAATCATAGTATTGTATTAAAGTTTCCCTATTAGAATATATGTTCTATATTTACATATGATGACAGGATTGCTTTTTTTTATTAATATGGCAACTATTGGGTGACACGGTGGGCAGCACTGTTTCCTCACAGCAGGAAGGGCATAGGTTCAAGTCCCTGGTCTGAGATCTTTCTGTGTGGAGTTTGTTCATGTTCTCACTGTGTCTTCCGCCACAGTCCAAACACAACTCCTGTAGGTGTGAGTAAATGGTGTGTGTGCCCCATGATAGGACTGTCTGGAGTGTATTCCTGCCTTTTGCCTGTAATGTGCTGGGATTGGCTCCAGCAGACCCCTGTAACCCTAATGAGGACTAAGCAGGTATAAAAATGACTGGCTGACAATTATTTCTACAGATATATATTGTTTGATTTCTGGAATGTCATAAAATATAAAAAAGTCACAATTTAACAGAGCCCTCATTTATATAGCTTGTTTTTTATGATCAACAGCCCAAAATCCACAACCAACACAGAAGATGAAGAAACAGCTGAGAAGCTGGACCCTAAAATTGAATTATCTGTTGGTTGTTTCAGCTCTGAAACACATGCAGTGATGTTTGTGTTTTGGATACACACAGCATGAATGCACTGCTCTGTGGCCTCGTGACCCTGCAGTGACTGCAGACACCTCCTCAACCCCCCCCCGCGCCGGTCCCTCAGACTATAGGAGGCCATGTCATCTCATGCATTGCCACATTTCAGTTATGGACCAATGCATAACCCAGATGAATATAAGTGTTCGCTGAGGAAAAGTCATGTTCTGATGTAATTATCATCTATTGCTTCCTGTAATCATATCAGATCTCTTTTGAACAATAATCTCATGGTGAACGTCTGGAACGGAGCCCTCCTCCCTGTTTATTGTTCTCCACTCCGGTAAAACACAATTGGATTGAGGACTCAGCTATTAGATTTTTCGCTCTGTAGAATAAACTGAAATCGTATTTTTGCTGGAAATTATCAATACATCTTGGAGAGCAAAAGTAAGAAGACACAGAGCAAAAGTAGACTCTGGGTAGTGAGGGGGGGGGAGTGGGGGGATGAAACAGATGAAAGATGAGGAAGAGTTGATGGGAAGACTTCCACCAACTGGAGGAGAGGGTTTATTGACATAGCAGGGTCAGATGTATATGCTACAGTCTCAAAATCACATCAAAACTGCAAAATAGTCCTCCTGCACAGGAGACACTTTATTGTGTGCCTGTTAAATTCAGTAGGTAAAACCATTGTATATTGAAATGTAGAACAGAAGTGGTCCACAGTACACAAAACATACTCATTCTAGTGATACACTATCACTGCTGACAGGAATAAAAAATGATGCAAAATGACATTTTATGTTGAAAAAAACTAATAAAGCAATTTTTCCCAGTGGATACATGTCTTGTCTGGCTTTTAACAAGTCCAAAAGCTGCAAAAGTTCTAAATGTTGTTTATCATATAAATTGTTAACTTTTAAACATAAAAAATTACAATATTCCAATCAGCAGCAGTTACTGTGATAATCTATAATATGTGTGTTGTTCTTTTACTCTTTGAATGAACAACAATCCAAAAACAAGTGTGTGCAAAACTTCAGTTTAAAACATAGGTTTCTGTCTTTTATTGAGTAAATGATCATGACAGCTTCAGAGAAAGGGAACTAAAGTTCTACTTCCAGAGTCATACTCAGTATCGGCAGCAGCTCCGCATTGTTTTGCATCTGCTCTGTGAAAAATTGATGACACACAGAGTTTGAGGCAAACCAATAGCTTTGATTTGATCAGCAAACTCAGACATGGACATGGACAGCTGAAGAAATCCATCCTGAAATGTGATTTTGAAAAAGCAGTCACAAAGGCAGGATACATGTAATAAATGAAAAATGCTAAATATACAGTATACCTACAATTACTTTAGGCTACAGGAAGGTGAGATTCACATTTTGTTCTAAACCTGGAGAAAAAAAAGCAACTGTATCGCTTGTAGGCTCTTTGTTCTAAATCATGTGATTAAATGCTCTGGTTTCAGGTCTTCATTGAAAGAATGGCTAATAGGTTGTTTTTGTACCCAGTGAAACGTAAGCAAAAGATTTTAAGTGGCAAAATTAAAGAAAAAAACAAAAACTCTTTTAAGCAATTAGTAAGATAAAACTGAACCAAATTATAATCCTTTGTGAAAATTGAAAAGGTAATTTGAGTCCTTGTTTGGGAAAGTGATAATATCTTTACAATTTGAAACGTCTGTTTTCAAGAAATTTAATTATTGTATACATTTATTAATCAACTGCAGCTCTATGCTTTTGGAGCACATGATTGGCCTTCATGGCCATGACTACCAACAAAGACATTGTGATCATGTCCACAGTATAATTCAACAAGCTGAGAGGGTGTTTTATTTTTAGACAAAATAAATTGAATTAAAAGTCCCATACACTTCTTCTGGGTTGTAAATGAAGTTGTGACATCCCTAAGAAATATATATTTGTGATTTAAAGAGCCAAACATCATCTCATTCATCGCTTCAAGCTTCTCTCTGGAGAGCTAGAAAAATCTGGTCATTTTATGTCTATTTCATTAATATTAATGAGCCTCCAAATAAACAGAGGTTTGGCAATGACTGCATAGTTGTGACATCACAACTTCACAGACTCCTAAAGGCTTTTTTTAAAGAAGAGTTTCTGAACACAAACTGTGTACATTTGTCTGTGGATTGAGCATTTTGAAGCCTGGGACAGTGCTTATGTAACAGCTAGACCTGTTTTAATCAAAAAGATATTAACATCTACCTTCCTACCATATGGGACCTTTAATGGAGATATTACTGGAGTTTAAAACACACACACACAAACATACACACACACACACACACACACACACACACACTGTTTCGTCCATATCCTAACTTTTCTCTTAATGTTAAAACTGCAACACAAGCTACTGTTTAAAAATGCAAACAATCAGTCAAGTCAAGTCATTTTTATTTTTACATCCCAAAGTCACAAATCACAGATTCGCCAAAAATCACAGATTCACACATCACAGATTCGCCAAAAGCAACACAACATCCCTTGACCGTAGACCCTTAGACCCTATAATAAAAATAAATAGTAATAAATTATATTTTAACTGGATATAAGCTGCAGTAAAAGAACAACATTGTTTCTAGATTTCCATAGGTATGTTTTCATCCTGCCTAGAGACAGAAAATAAATATTTAACACCCTGAATACGGATCATTTTAAAACCAATCTTTTTTTTTTTTTTTACTTTGACAATCTCTCCTGGCCTTCATTTTATTTCAGATAGTATTTGACTCTCAGGTCTGTACAAGCACCTTAACTGGATGTTATCTTTACTCTTTTATCCTGTTATGTTATTATACCAATGTTTTAATGCCACCTTGGCCGGGTCTCTCTTTAAAAAGCTGTTTTAATCTTAGTGAGATGTCTACCTGGTTAAATCGAGGACAAATAGAAATGAAACACATCTTGGAACAATTGTTACCTTAAAGGTCAAGAACCTATATGGAATATTATATTCATAAGTAGATTTCAATTAGTGTATTAGTATGCTAAGATATACTACACTACTATTCTATATATTAGTATAATTTAATCAAAACAAGATTGTTTTTGCCTTAGAATGAGATGTTTTATCTATATGGGGGATGGGTCTTCCTTGGTTGCAATTTGCAGTCCCATCACTAGATGCCGCCAGAAACAACACACTGTACCTAGCTACAGTGACATAACTTCTGCAGACAGTTTCAGCTCGTAAAGTTCACGGTCTAGTTTGGCTAGAAGGGAGAATCTGGAAAGGATCATCCTTTAAAAATCTGATGGATTATTGCATCACCTACAGGGATTATGAGAGTAGCAGCAATAGTGAAAAATTACAGGAAATACATTTCTGCCTGTGAGTGTGGAGAATAATGTCTTGTATTAAATATGAAGTTAGTTTTTTGGTGTCGGTTTAACATTTGTTAGGAACGGGTATGTTGATGAAATTTGGAAGGATTTCATTTTAAAATCCCACCTCCGGCCCCTCGAGTCCTTTCCAGTCCAGACTGAATGCTGAGCTGACTAGATCTTAGTTCACCTGTTCCTGCTGGAGCTGCTGGGCCTGCTGGCCCTGCTGGATCTGCTGGACCTGCTGGGCCTGATGGCCCTGATAACCCTGCTGGGCCTGATGGTCCTGCTGGACCTGCTGGACCTGCCGGCCCTGCGGGTCCAGGAGGCTGAGGATGCTCAGGCATGTGCACGAGTCTGGCAGGCTCCTCCCTGCTTCCCCTCAGCAGGCATCCATCCATCGAGCCAGCTCTCCTGAGTCACTTTTCATAATTATTGAATTACATTCCTGGCAACCCATTAAGCAGGACATTCTCTTCTTAACCACCTGCTCTTCCCCCCTCCTCCACCCCATTTTACGCCATCAATCTTTCAGCGTTACCGGAGCCCCTAAAAGCTTTCTGACTGCTCTATAATGGGGGACAGCGCGGGGTCAGGGGTGCTACAGGACTGTGTGCTCAGGAGCACTGATGCCTCAGCATTGGGGTGGGGAGCGGGGCAAAGGGACGGGTAGTGGTGGTGGTGTGAGGGGGCAGTGGGGGTCACTGTGCAGCCTGGTTGGAATAGGTCACTGGCTGGACCTTTGGCTGGGAACAAGAGAGAGTTTGTGTGTGTTTACATGACTGTGTGGGCGTGCGTGTCAAGCACAATCTTACATGTGTGAACCTAACATGTTTAAGCACCTCTGAAATACATCTGAGCAAAGTGTAATGTTGTTTTAGAAAGCGGTGCTGTGGAAATGTGGGATCAGCACCAGAGTAAATTACCTCCCATGGTGAACCCACATTTCCTCAGCCTGTGTTGTCTAATTCTACTTTAGTTTGTGAGCTCCTACTTTGCCAGAATGCCTTTTGACAACTTCCAGAGGTTGAACTTGCTTGATTCATTGGTGCATTCAAGTGACATTCTGTCCAAAAGAAAACAGCAACTCAAATTAAATTACAATAGATGCATATGGTGAATGTCCACATGAACTTCTCAAACTGTCCGGCAATATAATTCACTTGTCCACCATCTGCCTAAACGCTTGATATCGTCCAAACAGCCATCAAGACCAGTCATGGAAGCGTCTCTAGGAGGCTGGATGTCCTAGTTAGTCCTTAATTCAGAAGTAAAACATTTTCACGTTGAAAATTACAAATTGTTGCAATTACATTTGGGACCAATCCACTCCATCAATGAGAGAGTATAGAATGTTTGAAGATACACATAAAGTCTAAATGCCACTAAACCTTACCATCTGTACCATGATATATGTATATATTAACCTGTGTCTTGTAATCAGAGTCATATTGCCACACACAATATGTTCCATACACAAACACATTCAAAGGGAATTTCGTTTCTCAACAAGGACACAATTATCCATGTTGAAATGTTTTGTCACTCGTCAGATGATCGTTGCTAACATTTTGACATTTGAGGGGGTTATTTTGGTATTTTGACGTGCAGCATGCTCTTTTCACTGTGTCGTCCAGGAGATTCCGGTCCAATCAATGTTAAGTGAATAGTAAGGTTAGGTTTGTCTTTACCCTGCTGCCTTATTGACTCACCTGTCAATACCACTGCAGGGAAAATCCATAAGGCCTGCAAATGTTACCTCAACATCTGATTGTGAGTGTGTGCGTGTTCACTCATACATGTGAAGCTTTAAAGGTCTTCTTAATACTTTACTACAGTGTGCATTGTTCAAAGGAAACTCTTATTATGATGTAAATGTGTTTGTTCACTTATGCAGACACTAAAAAATGAAAAGCATCCTTTAAAATAAAGAGATTCTGGTCGATCTCCACATGACTAACATTTAGGATTTAATGTTTAAAGACGCGATAATCATTTTTTTTTACCACTTGCGGGCAGAAGTCATTTAAAACAAACTCACAAACACACAACGTTGACATATCATGGCCTTATGGCATTTTATGGCCAACTTGTTAGCAGACAATTGCCTATTTAGGGTCAATGCATGGTTCCTATAATTGTAGCCATGCACACAGACAGCGGACATACACATGCTTTTATTCATAATACAATCAGTGATGTCTATAATTGAACTCTTGAAAACAAATTGGCAGCCTCACGACTTGTTTGAGTGTTGTCTTTGGCATTTACAACAAGAACAATTCAAAACAAATAAAATTTAAAATGCTAATGAGATTTTTAACACTGATTAGTGTCAGATTATATTAACTTTATGGATAGTGTTAAATTGACTACTACTACGATAAATAATAATAATGATTATAAAATTTATAATAATATAATTTACAAAGAAAAACACACAAGATGCACAAGTGACACCACCACATAAAAATAACACTTACCTTGCTATAACCATAACACAGATCCCACTTTGTGGAACACAACGTAACAGCATCCTGTTTGAGTTTCTAATGTAGGCCAAGTTAGAGCAGCTGGTTGGATAAATACATCACAGACCAGAGCAGAAGCTGAAACTATGAAATAGAGACAAAGAGCAACATTATCATGCTGGAGGCCACATGAACTGACCTGGCCATTTTTGGTTCTTTTTTGGTCTCCACCAACCAACAAGCATCTTTACACATTAAACATCCATTGTCTCTAAGTTAGTCTGCCATTAGCACAGAGATGGTTTAGCGGAGCTTTTTGGTCCATTAGTGTGTGGTAACAGAACCATTCAGTAAATAAAACACAAATTAAAAGAAAGCTTAAATGAACGCTGTGTTTGGAGATAAGTGTCTGGGATATTTTTTTTTAATTATATCTCAGCCACCCTATCTCACATTGATATAACAAAGAACCTTTAAGTTGGGATTCAGTTTTTGTTTTGGGGGTTTTAGAACAGATGTGCATGTGTGTGTGTGTGTGTGTGTGTGTGTGTGTGTGTGTGTGTGTGTGTGTGTGTGTGTGTGTGTGTGTGTGTGTGTGTGTGTGTCTGTGGAGCAAGTAAACAGTATGAGTGCAGATGAAGGGCTTATGCCTCACCTCACAGCATGCCGCTCATTACTTAATGCTCAGATCCCAACACGTATTATTCATCTCTGACAGCTCGCTTGCTTTGCATGAAACACACACACACACACACACACACACACACACACAATTTCCCACATGCACGTTTCTACTACCCTTGTGAAGACCTAAACACCTAAAATACCACACTGTCATGAATGCAGACATACTGTACAGGAGCATAAACCCCATGTGTGGACACACAGCGCACACATATGCTGCATGTGACCTTGCACACCATACTGTAACATATGCTTCCCAGACACGCACACACAAACACACACACACACACACACACACACACACACACACACCCTCAGAGCATATGAGTAATGAACAACCTTAATAACACCTCCAACTTTTCCTCTTCAGCTCTCTGCTGGCTGTTTAAATTCACATCCCCCTTTAACGTCGCCCTAATCTGATTACGACTGGGCTAATGGCTCTCCTTCTGCTCCTCCCAGACGCTCTGCCCAGACCTTGGAAAACACACAAACACACACACAAAAAAACACACATACACACACACACACACAGCTGCAGACATTTGCAAAGTATGGCAGAGGGAAAAGAGCCGAGAGAAATAGTAAGAGGGAGAAGTTGGTGTTTATATGCATGTAAGTGAGGGTTTTTTGGGAGTATGGGGGTAAGGGGGTGGGGGGTAATAGCTCAGCAGCCAACTCCACTCCAAAAACCCTAACCTCACTCTCCCTTTCTCTTCCCCTACAACACCACCTCCTCCTCTCCCCTCCCCTCGAGTAAATCTATAGGGAGGGAAGGCAGAGACAGGTGCATTTCTCCACAAATTGAGTTAGCCAAGACATGCCACATCCAATTGGACTAAATTGATGTGAGAGTTTGTGATGTCTGCCGTGGGTATTACAGCAAAGGTCAGTGTGCCGAGACAATGACATCAATCTGGTCCACGTGGCCGAGCGCTCGGGCCCCCGCTAGTCCCCTGATTCAGATGCAAACCTGCAAACACAGTCAGGGGAAGGAGAGGGCGGACAAACGCTGGTTGCAAACTGGTGGGCATTTTGTGATTGCTTTTGAATCAAGAAGGCTAAACAAGACCTCGACACACCCAAGCTGTTGCCTCTGGGTGTTATATGCTGCCGACAGACAATAAATACCATAAATCAAGGGTGATTATTGACTTACTAGTTTGTTTTTATTGTAAAGCATTAAACAAGAATCAAAAGCCATCAAAAAGAGCTTCAGAAAATAGCATAGATCTTTAGTGTCTTCATATAAACAGTGACATCAATTAAAAGCTTTTATCATTTTACAAAATTTAATTAGTCTGGATCTGTTGGTTTTACCATGTTAATTGCAGGGCTAAAAGATTCCAGAATTACAACATTTCAGAGAAATCTTTCACACATCCATATCCTGCACTTACTGAGCAGCGTGCTCAGTAAGTGCACTGTTCACCACAGGGTGTAAGTTACAGGTATTTTACATAAATACATTTCATCAAAAAAACATAATCCAGATTCAATAAGGTCAGTTTCCTGCAAATCAACTTGTGATTCATAGAATGTGTGCTTGGAAAACTCCTCAATATGTTGTTAATAATGTTTTATGTTGATTTTCTACCAGCCACAAGTGGCAGCACTGAGCTGAGCAGTGTTACATCCAGGGACTGAAGAAGAGAATCCTGCTGCATCTTTTTGATTTCACGTAATTTGTCTTGACTTTATTGGAAGAGAGTGCACTCTCTGCTGTATCATTATTATTTATTGATGTGATTTAATATGAATTCACACCTTCCTCATTTCCCCCCCCAAATTATAGATCAATTGGACGATTTGCATCAGGTAGTCCCAAATTTAAGTACATTTACTCAAGTACTTTTTTTAAAAGTATTTAAGTACAAATTTGAGTTTTAATGAGTTGTTAACAGCTGCAAACAAATAATGTTTTTTTTTGTTTTATTTCAATGAAGGTTCAAGTGATATTTCACCAAAATTGAAAAATTAAAGAACAAGTCCAAAACAATTACGAAAGGATTAGTTTATCCTAATTTTGTTTTTTTCTTCTTTGCTTTCACATTAATCATGTCATGACCTATCCTTTGGAGGGGGCCCGGCCCCTAGGTTGGGAACCCCTGGACTAACGCTAACTCTATAGTTGGAACTAGCTCCGCCTCCAGCAGCGACAACAGCAGCACGCTGCTAAACACTGACGCTGCACTGGTGTTAGTGATGTCACACATAACAATACATCAGTCAGAGAGACCAGACAAGTACTGAGGGTTCTTGTTTTTTATTTATTTGTATTTATAGAATTAGATTGCACATCCCACAAAGAGCTAAATTATCACACAACTGGCATCACTGAAGACATTCATTTATCTAATTAGTGTATACACATCTAATGTATTTTTACTATTTATAATGTATATCGGCCTATACATACTGACCAAGTCTACCGACAAAATTTTCCTTATGAACACATATTGCCTATCAATTTCATATCTAACATGTGAGTGGTAGTGGTTTAAGGCTACTTTGCCTCTACTCTCAGAAAATCCAATAGAAACTTCATCATGCTGTCACCTCTGCCAGGCCTGCAAACCCAAATTTCAGGGGTATGGCTTTCATCCCACCTCTATTCAGAGAGCCATTTTCTTTGATCACATTAGCTTTATTGCTCCTCTTACGGTTCCCTCCGTCTTCTCACTGTTACTCTATATCAGCCCAGGGCTATTGGTTTTCATTCTGTGGCTTCAATCTGGACCTGGACCAGGCTGAGCTAGAACAGCTTACACTGACGTTAATTCATATAAAAGCTATATGAACAGCCAGGAATCCAACTCCCGCCTTCACAAGCTCACTCAATCACGGGGAGAGAACATTTTGACAAACAGACTGTATTAAAAGGTAAATGTACAGCAGTGGTAATTTGTGGATGAATGTTGCATGCGTATAAATGTATTTTTTAACAAATGCCAGAGAGCAGTTATAAACTATAGTAGCTTGGTCTATGTGGTTTTAAATGTTGCTTCACCTTCATCTGGAGTACTTTGCAATAATGTTGTGCACTTGAGTTTTGTAATTTCATCTTAATATTCACCAAATGAGTTGAAAATGACTAATTTCACAAAAACAAAAAAAGGACTATGCAGATCCCATCTGATTACAGAAAAGTCATCATCTGCACTTTTTGACAAGGTTTCCTGGAACCCGTGGGATCCACCAAGGAGGCTCAATTCATCCCAGAGTCAGTGGAATCCCAGACCACAGATTTGTCTGAGAGGCAAATTACTGTCATTTGCAGCGGAGTGCTGGCCTGATGCATAAACATCGTTCCTAATATGCCAATTCATCATCAGGCAGCCGGGGGATTCTGGGTGTGTTCTGATCAAATTTGCGCCCAGCGATGATGAGGGGCATGTTGGTTTTGCTGCAGAAAAGTGCAGATCCAGCTATTTGTCACGTCAAGCTTCCACAGGGGAGGTAGAGGAGGGAAGATACACAGCATAGAAATACAAGAGGTAGAGAGAAAGCTCAGTGGATAGGAGTCGCTGTTGATGCGGCTCAGATTACTACCAACTAAGTTTTTAGTTGGGTTTCTTTTTTTATTATATATCAGATTTAGGTGAAATTCATACCTGCTGCCACTGAAAGTCGTGTTAAAAATGATTCTTATTGTCAACAGATCTCAGTGTCCATCACTCTCACCAAGTGTCTGTGCCCCCTCATTCCTACTGAAGATGTAAATCTTTAAAGAGCCCCATCCAGACATATTTTCAGACATATACTCTGCTTGAAATGGGTTAGGATTACATTTTTTGGTAAAAATAAATAAATAAATAAATAATAAAATAAATACAAAAAAAAATCAATTACATTGCTAAAATCCCATAAGATGTCATCTACTTGACTGTAGAGTCATCATCCTTGTGGAGGCATCAAGTTTTCAACATCACACTTGCACAGGTTGTAATATTGGACCACAAGTTGTGTTGTCAGAAATTGTGCTTTATTGTGTCAAACTGTGCACATGCATTATTCTGTACAATGAATCTCACACATTCAACTGTAGGAACAAGAAGGAAGGTTTCTCAAACATGTAATGATGCATTTATTGAGGATTATTTGCAGTGGCACATCATGCACTAATAAGTGTTTATGGCAGTTATTCAACAAATAAAATTCCTGTAAGATTCCGAGAATGTTACTTCCATGTTTCTATTTGGTTCTAAGAATGTTGCGCAAATGCCCTCAGAGAGTTCTTCGGATGAAACAATAATGTTTGTTTTTTAAATATCTGTGGAATGTTATGTAGGAACATTCACAAAAAATTCTAGAACAAAAAACAAATATTCCCAGAATGTTTGGGAATTGTTGTTGGGACGTCCAACAGTCCAGCTGTTGTGGACAACAATGGAGCTTAATGGGACAAAGGTTGTTAGGATCAATACATCATTACACTGTGTATTCCTTTTCAAGGGATTTGATGAATATTAAGAATGTAAACTATCACAGTGCCTTTAACAGTGTTCTCATTACTTTATTTGACTCTAAAACTGGGAAAAATGTATCACTACTGCTGCTGTAAATCACATTAATGTCCTCTAACAAACATGCAATAACGCACATTTTTCATGACAACATTATAAAACATCTTTTTTGCAGCCATCGTATGTACGGGCAATCCAGCGTCCACTTGTATTGATTTCAGACAGAAAGCTGAATCTATCTCTTGCAGCTCTGTGGCGCAGCATCATCCTTCAGAGCGGGGAGAGCGGCCTTCTGGGAACAGGAAGTGAATCAGAGACTGCAGTGGACGGGCTCTGATGGCTCCCATCTGGCTGTTCTTTAAGGATTCCATCCATCCAATCAAATTAGGTTTGATTGATCAACAGACACTGCCACTGGATGGTGGTCATGTTAATATAATTCACCCTCTGCCGTCAATACGGATGGCTTTCCTGCGGGGGAGCAAAAAGTGACAAAGTGTGCAGGATATTCAAGGAAGTTGTCTTCCTCGTGTCCAATAGGCAGTTCACTAATTTGAGGTTTTTGTAAGCGAGGAGAGAGACGATGACGTCACGTTTCTGGTGGTATAAATTCTGAAAAACAAAACAAAAAAAGTGTTTCAAAGTATTGAAACAGTCAAAATTCAGCTGCCTGCTTCTATTATAACAATTTACTGAAAGTAAATAGTTTGATTATTACTGACATCAGTGGCTGTCATGAAGCACTAAACATCGAATAATAAAACCTTCCAAAGCCTAAACTTGTCTTTCTAGAAAAAGAAATGGAAAAAAATGAAATAAATAAAAATGACCAAATATGTTCTTGTAAACTAGTACACTTTGCAACTAAGAACTTTGATTAGTAAAAGGGCTTTTAATGTGAAGTTAATTTGTTACGAGACAGACAGAAGAAAAGAATATAAAATATTCAAAAGGAAGTATAACAATATGTTGGCTCGCCTTGAGTCAGAGTCATATAATCTAAAGCATATTGGAACATCACACTATAAAAAACGTTTATTCTTGTTGTGGTTTTAGAAAAGCAGTTTATTAAGAGTTGATTAAACTCAAATTAAGTAAGAGAAAATCTACCACAGTCTATGATCATACTTCTTTTTTATATCCATTCCTTAAACTACAATTGAAAAATACACTATTACATTTATTTTTGACTATTTCTGTCATTAATACATACATATTCTATATACTCAATATCTGTAAGTTTTTAAATATTCAGGTTTTAAAATAGTTTACTGAAAACCAAACTAATCCATAAGAATCAAACCCAGCTTTGCTCATTAATACTAACACAATAAGATATAGATTGGCCGATGTTAAGCAAACAATCCAGCTCTTATGATTCAGCTTTGATACAAATGTGGTGAATTATACCGGAATTTGCAGGATTTTAATTCAACCACATGACGACCACGTGGGACAGGTAACAACACAGGTGACACAGATGGTTATTGGATGGTGATAATGATGTAATAAAGGATTCCCTGTAGGACATGGGTATAAACGTATACCTGTTTGGTCCCCTGTGTAAGATGAAGAGTCAGATAAAGCTATGGCTCCTCCTTCTCCAAGCATCTGTAATTCATGAAAACACATGTTGGTCCATCTCTTACAGGTTTCACTTTATTTCTTTAACATGTTTTTTAAAGACGAGTTTATCCTGTTGTGATACACAAGAATAGTGGTTACATGGTTTTACCAACTGTCATCATGCGCCCTGACCTCCCAATTAAGGATATGTTCAATTATTGAAAAATGATGGAGTGTTTCCATATAAAGCCGCGTTGTGTGTTATTGTGCTGATCACTGGAGGCCCTTGTTGCGTCTCCTTTGACTATATGGAAATAATAATAATTCAGAAGCAGAGCCGCCTGATGGTTTATGCAGATGGAGGCTCGGGGCCAAATAAAGAGTCTAATGTACAACTGTTTGGTCATAACACATGAAAAGAATATGAAATCCGGGAGAGGGGCGTGAGGCGAGACAAATTAGCAGCTTTAGAAATTGATAGCAGGTGTTTACATGAGGTATATTTTGCATATTATAATATCGGAGGGCGTGAAGGCAGGGAGGGGGTGTAATAAACATTACAATGTGTTGTATAATAATCAATATAATCCACAATGACCTTGACGTCTTATGATGGATTGGGAGTCGCGGCCTACTGTAATTGCCGCTTCCTCCCGGCCCAGCTCTCCGTTTAGCATTAAAAAGCGCTCCATCATCCTCGCCGCGCCGCCTTGTCGCCTGCCGCTCACATGACCATTCATCGCTTAATTCCAGTAAACCTACGCGCGCACAAAGGGCCGCTGTCTGCCGCTTAATGCATGTGTGATTAAGCTTTTAGCCCGTCCGCGGGCTTTATTAGCCAGCAGGTCCTTGTATAGAGGACCAGAATGCCTTCAGGGGGCCCGGGGGTGGTGTGTGTGTGTGTGTGTGTGTGTGTATGTGTGTGTGTGTGTATGTGTGTGTGTGGGGGGTATGAGAGGAGGGGCGGTGGGTGTGCAGGAGGAGGAGGAAGGGAGGGGGGGCAAGTTAATGACACTGACCCTCACTTCCCCAACAGCTATTCAATTCAACAATAATAACGGGTCACGCAGCTGATTTATGAGGCTGGGGCTAATAATTGTCAATTGCTAATGCGCGGGTGTGTGTGTGTTTGTGTGTGTGCCAGTAGACTATGCTAAATAAAATATGCTTTGACCCCACCGGAGGTGAAATGCAGGAGGCCAGAGAAGCCAAAAAAAATGACAGATGACGTTTCAGATCGTTTCTCTCCACGCGTAAAAAACGCCAACCCACGTTCGGCGGCTTGGGTTTTACGCGGCAGCATCCAGGCCAGAGCCGGCCCCGCGTGCTCCATCAGTCCCGCCTCGCCTGCAATAAATTAATAACAAGCAACAATGTGTCGTGGAGAGGCGGATTCAATTACAAGTTTATTTACAGGGAAAATCTCATGAAGGCCATTGACCAGCGTTAAACAGCGGCGGGATGAAACGATGACAAGAGCTCCGATAAGAATTTAATTCCATCTCATTTCGGGACGATTTTATGAATCAAATTCTTGAACACTGGCAGAGAGATTTAATGATCACATCTTTGCGAAATCTTATTTCAGATGCGGTCGATGGCATTTCTCTGCGTTAATGTCGACTTAGAGGTTGGAGTAATTTAGTAATTGATTCCTTGCCTGGCTCTCGCCCGTGCCAAGGCCGCGTTTGAGGGTAATATGTTTCCTAATCTTATCCCCCGGAATAGGATTTTTATGTTAATCCACTGGCTGGTCTCTTGGTCACTTGGGGAAGCGCAGAGAAAGGCTCAGAGGGCTCGCAGCGGCCAGGAGGGATGAGGCTGCTCTGCAGGGGCTGCAGAAGCATCTGGAAAACAAACGGGACATAATATCACACACAGAGCAACACACTCAACTTTTTCCTTGCAGAATCTCTAAATTCATCATTTTATTTTGACATGTGTCTTTAATAAATGATTGCTTACTTGCGTTTAGCTGGCGAATGTTTTTCCCTTCACTCATCACTGGTGATGTTTGACCCCAGATATAATGATTTTAGCTTTTTAAAACAAGCTGTAAATAAGAAAATAATAATAAAAGTGAAGATCAAGTAGGTGTAACTTCCACTATATCCTGACTCACCTTCACCGAGGAGCGACGACTTCGCACTCGGGGCAAAAGTCAGAATGAGGACGCGTCAGGTGGAAATGCGTAAAAACGTAACAATAACATGACTTAGTGTGCAAGCCGCGTGCCTGTAACACTGACATGTTTGTGTAGAGCGCTTTTTTTCTCCTCCTACAGACACCGAGAGAAGACACCAGCTTCTAATTGAATTTGCCTCTTCTCCAGATGTCACTTTCCATCTGTGCGCTTGGAAACGCGAAGCGCCTTTTTACGCACCAGCCTGGAACACCTTTAACTCATATGTTTGGGCCGTTTTTTTACTATTATTTTTGGGCTTGAGTTGTATTTCCTAACATTACAGCAGATCAGTGACTCGACACAGGTTGCATGGAGAAGGCAAGCTTGCCTTGGATGAAATTGTATAAATCTATTTGTTCCTGCACTCGATGTATTTGTTAGTATGTATCCGGAGCTGTGAGGTCACCCTTTCATCCATTCTGGGGATTTTTATTCCAGACTCGCTTCCAGGTGAAAGCTCGACCCTCGCCTTCAATCCGTCCTGTCAAATTGAGACATCACACTAAATTGCCACGAGAGCGTCCCCAAAATGATTTTTTTATCCGCTCCCCTGCCCCTCCCCTGCAACACGCGGCCTTATTAATAAGCGTTTTGATAAGCGTAGGATTTCCTCAGGCGGAGGAGTGAGACATTGTAGGTGAAATGTGACAGCGGGACCCTCCCATCTCCCTCCCTCTCTCTCTCTCTCCCTCTTTATCCTCCTCTGTTTCTTTGCCTTTTCGGGGGAGTGGATCCATACAATCCATCCAGAGACAATGGCATTTTGTTCCTCTTTTTGTCCCTCCTGTCGACCCGCATTCCTATATTGCTGAGCAACGATAGTGCGCACTAAATGGAGAGGAGTTGCTCCCATATCCCGGCCATTGTCCGGCACTTGCCGGGGGAATTTAAGGTCTTGCACACATCGCATTTCCCTGATTTATTTAAGTGAAGGCGAATGGTTGAAGCCCTTTATTTACCACATAATTACAAATTAACTACCGACTTACTCGAATTAAAGGACCATTATGTTACTGTAAATCACTGTTTGCACGCATTGTTTGCTGCTGGCGACCTGCAGCCTGCAGCGTGCGCGTCTGCACGTGTTTTGCATCTCACAGAAGCAACGATATATATGTATATATATATTTTAAACCAGCTCGGGCTGCAGAGTGCGGCCTTTCTGCTTTAATATTCTCACATCAAAACATCAAACTGCGGCTCCTCGTCCCTCCCGCACCAGCTGAAAGAATTAAAAGATGTTGAAACTATAAAAGGAGGCGTTTCAATAGCTGGTGGACTATGGTGGAGGGACTATAGACCGCAAGAATAAAGAGCGGCTTCAGTGAAAGAAACCGATGGCTAAAAGCTATAATTGTATTTGCCTCGGCGAAGTATCAGAAAAGACTTCTCGTTTCTTTAAGCGTTATTAGATTAATTCCCAGAGATGGGTTCTTTTCTCGCTGCCAGACGCGTGGAGGGAGGACGGTGAACCATTTGGCTCTTTGGTTTCAATAATCAAATTAACCATTTGGTACAACTTTTGGGTCCCAGCTCGTGTGTAGAAAAGCTGGAAATAAAAAAAGAGAAAACATTTACATAATAGGGACCGGGTTGTGTCAAGAAAGAATTAACTTCTTTTTTTTTTTTGCTCTCATTGATCTCTGAAAAGACAATGTACACACGGAAGAATAGAGGCAAACAGACTGCAACACGTCAGCGACCGAGAAGAAAAAGTAATTGATGGCAAATGCGAGCCGGTCAGAAGATGTGAGAGCTGCAGCCTGCAAAACGTTATTTATACAAAATATACTTATATGCTATATCATAGGCAGGCTTTATTAAAAAAACTAATACAATTTTGTTTCCAGATCTTTTTTTAAAATTTATCATAATTGTAAAAAAAAAAATCTTTACATATCGACGTATCTGGAGTAAATCTATAGATGACTTAATCATTTTTTTTTCATAATAAAACTCAACTTCCCACCAGTGACCTCGGACCTATCATTGTCAGGCCTCAGACCTTTATTATTACTCTCTATTCTATTAACATGCAGGATGCGTTTTAGAAATAACATCCTGTTATATTATTTATTTATTTAATTAGTACACATATCACATTTTACCTTAATAAAGATGACGTGACGATATATATATATATATATATATATATATATATATATATATATATATATATATATATATATATATATATATATATATATATATATATATATATATATATATATATCAATTATAAGATAATATATATCAATTATAATCCTAGAAAATAATTTATTAATGTTGAGACCATAATATATTTTAAATGATGCAATACAGTCACATATAAAATACTGACTCATACTAAGCATATATACGACTATATATTAAAATGCTATTAAAGTAATATTATGTTGGTTTTATTATGTAGCGCCTCAGAATAAAAAGGACAATTAGTGAAATACAACCAGTGGTGAACTAATTGAAACACCAAACACTCATCTGCAAAATTGAATTGATGCAGCAGAATTCCTGTTGCGCCTTTTTGGTGTTTTTAGATCATTTGGAGGAGATTCAGACGAGGACTTGAACTCGGTCCAAAGGGAAAAAACACACACACAAACACACGCACACACACACACACACACACACACACACACACACACACTCGGTGTTAGCGCCATACAAAACGCTTCACCTTATTACACAAACCAAATTAACCACTCAGCCAATATCGGGAGCCTAAGAGGTCCGATGACTGCCTCGCCAGTTCGTTACTTTCATTAGAAAGATGTTATTTGCCAAATAAACGGAATAATGAAAGTAATAAAGACAATTACAAACTCATTTGAATCCTAAAAACACACCCGGAAGTTTAGCAGAGATTCTGCAGCAGTGCAGAGGGAGAGCTTTGTTTTCTATACTTGGCACAGAAACAAGGGGCCAGCGTTTGCCACCATTGTGATGCTTGCTTTTGGAATCAGTTTATTCCTGCAAAAATGTTGGCCCGCGACGTCTCATTCAGAACTCTCCCTGCTTTCTTGCACACAGAGCACAAAACACGCGGATCACGCGCGGAAAACACGAATAAAACCGCGGCGCATTGTGTGGAACCTGCGCATTTGTCGCACCTGCGACTGGGTTTTTATCGGTCAGCAAAGCGCCTAAACCTCAGTGCTGAACATCACAGAATGTGCATGTTTTGCTGCAGAAAAAGTCTCACAGAGCAACATCAGATGGAACCACAAAGCCGAGTGAAAACAGTCGGAGCAGACGGCAGAGAGAGAAGCAGAGGGGGAATACTCTGTGAAATCCTGCCCAAGGTATACGGTCGCTTAAAAGGCTTAAAAGCTTGGAGAAAATTGGATCAGGGAGAATCGTCACCCAACTTTCATTATTTCCAAGTGGTGTGATTGAATTAAAGGGCAAGATGGTGGTTGGAGAGGAGTGGGGTGGATGGGTAGAGGGGTGGCGGCGGCGGTGGAGGGCTGCGTAATGGCGTGGTATTAAATTCTAATTAGAGATGCAGGGGATCAATGATAGGGAGGTTGGACAGCCCGGGCCCCCAGTGCCAGCCCAATAGACTGATGAGTTATTGTCATGTAAAAAAGCGCTAGCAATAAGAGCAAACGCTTTGCTATTGTCCAAGCGGAAAGAGCCAAGTTTATTATGAGGACTATATGCTCTAGAGACCTCGGGCTAGGCGGCTCTTAGGGGGCTTTTCATAAAACAGGGCTAGGTTCCTATAAAGGAGGCCAGTTTTGGAGCAGGCGCTGAGCAGTGAACATCTACCCACCGTCCAGCCTCCTTCCAACCAGTTCAACCCCAACAAGTCATCTTCCCCCCAAACTCAGACCGCGCGTCCTCCTCACTTTTTTTCCTCTCTTTTTTTATTATTTTTTATCCCTTTCTAACCCAATTTTTTGGGGTGTTTTTTTTTGTTTTTGTTTTTTTTTGTTTGACTTTTTTTTTCTTCCCGGGAAAGTGCAGCTTTCTAACTCCACCGAGCCTTCTCAAATGTATAAAATGGAGTATTCTTACCTAAATTCCTCTGCCTACGAGTCATGTATGGCCGGGATGGACACGTCGAGCTTGGCATCGGCCTATGCGGACTTCAGCTCGTGCAGTCAGGCCAGTGGCTTTCAGTACAATCCCATCAGGACCACTTTCGGGGCCACCTCCGGCTGTCCTTCCCTCACGCCGGGGTCCTGCAGCCTGGGGACCCTGCGGGACCACCAGAGCAGCCCGTACGCCGCAGGTAAGCAGCGGCTCCGGAGCCGCAACCCGGCGTATTATAGCGCGCCTTGATTGCATTTGAAAATGGAAATGTGTTTAGTATTTACCAAACGAAATTTGCTTACACAAATGAAAGAATTTATCACGTTAGAAGCGATTGCAGGCAAGCGGTAATTCGGTTACGGGGTTATACTATCCCAGTCACACCCAAAACCGCCAACAGAATTATCTTAAGCTGCCAAAATGATAGGCATAATTTATTTACTTTGCGATGAGACATAAAGCTTCGAAAATAATTAGATAACCAAAGACTAAAGCTCATTATTGACACCGAATTGCAGCTACAGTAGCAACGAGCGGGCTGGATGGGAACATTATGACAAGTTTTCAAACTTGAGCCTCGATCCGAGGAGCAACAATTAGTTTAACATTACAATTAACCGCATCACAGGTCAGCAGCGTTATCAATTCTGAACTAATTCACAGGTAATCAAAGGCGTAATAGAATTGGAAGCTGTAGCCGCGCGCCCTTAACTGGATTTTATACAAAATATCGAATTTGAATTTACTTCCTTTTGACAAGATCGCCGCGGCACGCGCGGCTCCCGGATGTCTGACGGTGACATTTCGTTTCAGTTCCCTACAAACTGTTCACGGACCACGGCGGACTGAACGAGAAGCGGAAGCAGAGGCGCATCCGGACCACGTTCACCAGCGCCCAGCTGAAGGAGCTGGAGCGGGTTTTCGCCGAGACGCACTACCCGGACATCTACACCAGAGAGGAGCTGGCTCTCAAAATCGATCTGACCGAAGCCAGAGTCCAGGTAAACAGACGCCGGCTCCTGTAAAACCAGAGCCAGTGGCGCGCGATTACGCGACGTTTACGCACGGGCGGATTTAGGAATAAGAAACATTTTAACATCGATTTATCACGATTTGTTTTCATCATGGATTTTACTGAAACTAACACTTTACTACTTCCACACGATGAACTGTTCTACTGCTGTGTAGTAATGCGTAAAATAAGGAGTTGTTATTTTAGACATTTTAACCAAACGCTTATAAGATATAAAAAAAGATCACACCATCTTACTAAACAGATTTATGTTCTAGGTTGATTTTCTACGCTTATTTAACTTTTCTACCCGCGTCCTTTTTCTCAACTATCCAGGTATGGTTTCAAAACCGACGCGCCAAGTTCCGCAAGATGGAGCGGGCCGCCGCAGCGGCCGCGGCGGCCGCCAAGAACTCCTCCGGCAAGAAGTCCGACTCCAGAGACGAAGACAGCAAAGACAACAAATCCACCGACCCCGACAGCACAGGCGGGCCGGGCCCGAACCCCGTGCCCACCTCCAACTGCGGCGGACCGAGCCCCACCGGAGTCCAGGTGAACACCACCGGGAACGGACAGGTGGACCAGGTGAAGACCTCCGTGTCCACCGGGATGGGGGTGACAGCACCGAACCAGGGCTGGGCCAGCGCCCCGGGGACCATCACCTCTATCCCGGACTCTTTGGGCGGGCCGTTCGCCAGCGTACTGTCGTCTTTGCAAAGACAGAACGGAGCCAAAGCTACACTAGTAAAGACCAGCATGTTCTAATGCAGCTTCACAGCAGAGGAACAAGAGAGAGGTTCACTCCCCCTGGAGACTGAAAAGCAATTGCTCAAAACAGACTCAAGAACAATAATAAAAAAAACGAAAATCAGTTAAAAAAGAAGATGACAACTGTTATTTTGTTTGTATGCCTTGCGCCGTTTCTTGTGGTCACTTGTTGACACTTCTGGCTGTAGAAATTTCCATCTTAACAAGTCATGTTTCTTTTTTTCCCCTCCTTTTTCTTAAAACAAGTGCAAGTTAGGCGAAACGATTTGTTTTGTTCCCGTCATAACGTCCTAAAAAATAAGCAGAATAATCACTGTAGGTCACAACATTCCTCTTGTTTTAAGGAAAACAAAACAAAAAAACAAACAACGCGCATTTAAGACTCTCTACTGGATTATGTGACCTGTTAAGATGAATATTTTCTTGTCCTGATTATGAGCAAACAGACGTCTGCGCGCTGGGGACGCGTCGCGCGGTCAGTGCGCAGAGGAGCTTCTTTTTTGTCACATTATAATGTCAGAGTTCAACAGCTGCTTTGTTTGGTAGAGAGACGTTTAATATCCATGACTGCGGATGCTCTCTCTATCTCTCTCTCTAACACACACACACACACACACACACACGCGTGCGCGCGCGCACACACACACATGATCCACAGTCTGAAACAGCGAATATCCAACCAGACGCCGACGCATTTTGCTTTTCTGTTCTCTGTAGACCCGCTGTGTGGAAGTAGCCTCTTACAGCTGTGTGAATTAATTTGAATTTTTTGTCGTTTCCAGGGCTGCTGAGAGTTTAGTTTCTTTAAATTATCGATATAAAACACAATTGTTTACTCGAGAAAAACAAAAAAAAAAATAAGGCACAAACTACTGCAATGTTCACCTCTGACAGGAATCTGTATGTTTTGTGTGTCTTTCTACGGCAGTGTTTTTGTGGCTCAAATTGTATAGTGTTAATACGTATTCTTGTCTCCTATAGTTGAACCATAGGCCATTACTCCCTCGTAGATCGATCATACAAGTCTTTTTGATGTTTTACAAAATTCCCTCGGAAGAATTTATTTTGGGTATAAAAAAAGAAAAGAAAAAGGGAATGGATGCAAACATGTTGTATTTATTTCCATATAATTTGCATGTTGTCTCTTTGTCTGATTTTACAATGATTTTCCCTCCCATTTTGTGAGCATTATGTAACATGTTTTGTCCGAGATCTGAAAGTTATTTATATGTAGGTAATGAATGCTTATATTTAAGAAGGAAATATTTCTACATGTGCACATAGTTTTCCAGGTGTACCATTGAAATGGTTGTTGATGATAAAAAAAAATAATAGTGCAAAAAAAATGATTTGTCATGTTTTCTTTGGAAACATTGGGACAATAGGATTTTTTTATCCCTGATGGAATTAAGAGGTTTGAAACATGTTTGTGTTACATTTGTGTAAATGTTGCTGATGAATTATAGTGTTGAAGGTGGATTCCCAGGAGCCTCAGTGATTTCAGCACCACGGACAGCGACACACACCATTCATTCAGTCTTCAAAGGATATTTTTTTGTTAAACCTAATATATGCACTGATTATGTTATAAATTTAATAATAATAATAACACGATTAATAGAATAATAATAATAATAACAATAATAATAGTAATAATTTAATTACAATAATTCATGAATCAGTTCTCTCAATTTCAATGCATGTCCAAACACATGAAACAGTTTACTGGAGAGACAGAATTTGTTAAAAAAAATAATTTGGTACTCACAAAATAATATTTTAGGGAATTTATAATTTAAAACTCAGATTTTAGGAATGTTAAATCAGTTGTTTGAATTTCTGTGATGCTGGAGGATCAACTACAGGAAATGTGCAGAAATCTTCTGCAGGTGAGGCGTTGGAGCTTTTTGCTGCCAGAGCAACATTTGTGTTCATCTGGGGGCCACACAGTATGGTAAGTGATTAACATGTGCGATTATGTGTGAGCCAGTCTCATCAGTTTGAAACGACAGCCACCCAAAGTTTAAGTTTAAATCGTGGAGACACAACATAGGCAAACATGTGAACTTGCTTTTCCTGACATGGTGTTTTATCTAATTTCAGTTTCTACATATTTCCTGCTTGTTAGATAGCAACATATTAAAACTGCAAAAAAATGTATTTAACATTTTTCTTATATTCAGCAAAATATTTTGTTAGGATTATTGCAAAAAAAAAGAACAACACAGGTGCATTTTTTAAATTTATAACATTTTATTTATAAACATACAGTATGCTATAAATGCCATTGCATTTAAACATCAAATTAATCTATATTTCGGATAGTGTTCAGGTGAATATTACAATAAATACAGAACAGACGTAAAAGTTTTTTCATTCCCCATCTATCCTGTTAAAGAAGACCGTCTGAATATAGAGCTACGTCTCAAAGATCCCGCTATAAGAGACTCAGCCAAGATTTATTCAATAACTAAAATGAGGATTAAAAAAAAGGAAAAACACACAATCTGAACAGAAGCTTAAAAATACTGTAGATCAGAGAAATAAACCCAGAGGAGAAGCTTGGCTATAGGACGCGGTTTAGAAGGAGGAGGCTGCTAGTTTGCCTTCATAGAGCAAATCATTTGGTTTTAGGCTTAAACGTGCATTTTTACATCCACAATACATAACCGAGCTCTTCTCATTCAAGTTAAAAAAAGGAGGAAAAAAAGAAGCAAAAAGTGACTTAAAATGTCCAGCTGGCGGCACAGATCTTTAGTTTCATCCAACCAAATATTGCACAGGTGCAACTGCTGGTATGTGTGTTCATATTACCTCTGATGATTAACTAGATGTTACATGTAATGGTGATATTTGTGTGTGTTTTTATAAATTAATCCTACCACTGAGCAATTATCAAAATTACCTCAATTAATAGCATACAGGAGTCTATTTTGCCCTAGAATAAAACAACATTCAAAATAAATCAATGGTTTCCCCTGCAGTATATACGTGTATATATAGTCGATATACTGTGTATTTTTGCAAACAGATAACTGATGTATTCCGCTGCACTGGTTTTATTACTCACTGCAAGTCACAGAGGAATCACAGCAGGGGAAAAGATGGAATAAAGGTTGTTTCTGTGAAAATAAACAGTACCAACTGAAGTAAAGCGTGATGTACAGTAGGGGAGGGCTGCAGCCCGTCGGTCCGTCTGCAGTTTAAAACTTACAATTTGGCCAAATCCCTCCCTGCACCTAAAATAATAATAATAAAAAAAGAAATACAACACCATATAGCTGGTGCTCTTTTTCCTGCATCACCTTGCTTTCCTAAGGCACATTAAAGTCCTGACTTTCCAAGCTGACCTGCTGTGACCCAAAGCACAAAAACAGCTCACAAGTCATGTTATTGCCCTAATGATGAAACTACATTCAAAATATGTATTAATATTAGAAGCTAATTTTATTTGGAGCACAGAACGAGAGACACAGGAGGTCACTGTGTGGGCTGAAGGACCAAAAATAGTGATTTGCTGAGTATATATATTGTGTCTGTGGATCTAAATATTTATAGTGACCTTTGCTGCACTTGAACTTGAAAATGAACTTTGTTTAGAACTTTTTAGTCTCTCATTACTAGCAGGGGTGTAAGAGTGTTTATATTTTTCAGATCCAGCCTGTTATGAGAAATTAAAAAATACCAATCTGAGCTGCCTGATGCCACATTCGGTTTTCTATTATTCTTATCACTCCAACTTAATACATCTTTTCCTAAATGATAAAAACAGCGATTAAATAACTATATGATATACTGGATTTCCATTTTATGGAACTGAATGGTGAATATTTATACTTATTTTCCAAACAAGAAAAATAGAATTTGATTCTACTTTTCTCCAACCAAGACCTGAACCCCCAGTGAATTCTTCTGTTCATTTTGATAGTACAGGATGATGATGACAGTCTTCTGGTGTCTGAAGCATCTGCAAATGTTTTCACTGAAAGATGTTGAATTCAACATGGCTGCCACCCCAGAACAGTCATTCTCTTTCTCTCTCTCTCTCTCTCTCTCTCTCTCTCTCTCTCTCTCTCTTTCTCTCACTGCATGATAAAAACAGAGTCTGTGTGGTGTTATGAGGACCAATCAAATCCAGAGTTTGATTCATTCCACTCATATATCAGATGACATACACACAAAAAATGTATATTTCTTTGACTGTCCCCTAGATCTCAGGTCCACGCGATGAATCTTTGTAGGGTATTGAACTTTGGAGAATGCAAATATCCCGATACACTTTGAAGGACATGATTTGCAGATAATCTGGTTAAAACAGGGATGAGATTTCTTCCGTGAACCTTGTGCTTCGCAGTCGGGCGTCACAACGTGGTCGGTTGTCCGGCCGCTTGAAAGTAAAGCGTGAGAGACAGAGAAGGAAACCCATGATTTTTAAAAGACACAAGGTTCCTGGGATCTCGAGTCCAAAGACATGCGCCTGTAATTATTGAAAAGCTTCTTAATTCAGGATTTAACAGTCTTATGATTGAGTTTCTCTGATCCCAAACGATACCGGCTGCTGAGAGATTATCTAAAAGTAAAAGCGTGAAATTTCACTCTTGTGCAGGCGAGCTGAAAAGATTCAGCCCTGCTTCACAGTGTCTGACAATTCTTTATTAAAGTCCTGCTCAGTTGGATTTCTATATTAAAATACACACATTACACACAATACACACAGCAGGGCTGCAATAAAGAATGTACGATTTCAAATACACCTTGAATCTTTATCATAAAACCATGTCGCTTTTAGTTTGAAAACAATAAATCAGACACAAATTTACTGCTGGTTCGTGGGCATCATATTTACTGCCAGCGCTGTACCAGCATTGCTTTATTGAAATATGTGTTTATTCATGAAGGATTATATGAAATATGGGCAACATTAGTAAACAATAAGGAACAATAGCAGCTTTCCCTTTTTCCAACTGTACAGAATGATTATCGTCATCTAACATCAGAGTTATGGGACAGGGACTCACAGCGGGAGCGGATGTAGCACTGGTGGCAGTTGAGGAGGCCGTTCCTGATCCGGACGTCTGTCCCTGTGGTCGTGTCACCCAACTGTCCCTTACACACTCCACACTGGAGATGGGAAACACACACACACACACACACACACACACACACACACACACACACACACACACACACACACACACACACACACACACAAATGGAATGGAGTATGTATTAGTTGTTACCACAGACTGGCATCATTTTACTTCTCTTATCATCAACAAATCTTACTAAAAAGACCAAAAACAAGCGATAAGTGAGTTACATTTTGGTCATTAGTTTCTACTGAAGACACAGATTTTTAGTTCATATAAATATAGGCATGGCCATTTCTAGGCATGGCAAATGTTATTCAAACAGAAGTAAATTTTTTATTTGTTGAGGACTACTTCCAGCATTTGGTGCTCTATTTGTGTATTTACAGCAGCAAGGCCATGGATGTATAACTGACTTATAAATATTTATAGTAATACGGAAACCCTAAAGGAAAGTAGTGAATAAAGGAGTAAGGGCTCCACAGACAAATTTTACCTGTACTTCTAAAACTAAGTTGGGTCTTTTAGTGTTATTTGTTGATAAAAAAAAAATCTTTAAAATATGTTCAGTTTTATACTTTTATTTTAACTCTCCGGCTGATGTACTACAGTACAAAAACATACAAAACACAGAGTGTACTTTTGATGACAAGAAGCAGTTGTGGGAAGACAAGTCCTCTCCTGCCACTGACCTTAAAGCATTGAATGTGGAAGAAGAGGCTGAGGGTCTCGATAATCATCGCCGCCCCCTTCCCTAACGGCTGCCCACAGCTGGAGCACAGCTTCTTGCCACTGACGGACCTACGGGAGACAGAAACACGTAAAGACACAAGCTATGGCACTAAAAAGGATTGTAAAGGACGTCACGGACTGACCTCGGTCCTGTTTGTGCTGGTAATGCTATTTGACAGGTAATACAAGAAGGAAATAGTATCAATGAGCTGTATCGCAACAATGTGATATTCTGATCTATAGCTCCGTAGTCTATAGCTATATAGTATCTTCTACCTGTATTTCTACTGATCGGGGTTCTTGTGCTCAATGGAGCCAAATATGTATGAAAATATTTGTATTTTAATGAAGTCTGGTCTTGGACTGCAGCTTGCAAACTCTGTCACATTTGCAGTTACGTTCATGAGTGCACGCCCTGTAAAATAAACAAATGGCATCAATAAATAACCCTCCGCTTCACTCTGACTCCACGTCCCTTTTATTGCATTGATATTCCTGGAAGGTTGAAGAGTCCTTGCTGGTAGACGGTATGAGATGGGGTGGAGAAATGCAGGCAGCAAAGCAGAAAATGACAATGCAGAAATGACCCCCCCCCGCCTCCCTTCCCCTCCACATGAGCTGTTTGTGATGCAGTACCTGTTGGCTGCTGGAGGCACTGTGTCTGGAGATGGTGGTGGACATGCTGCGGGGGGCTTTGATGAGCTGTGGCCCATGTTATTATCAATGGGGCTGCTCCTGGAAATAGCAACATGCAACATGATGATGACTCACAGCCACGGCACCTCTATTGGCTGCCGGACACACATATGAACCAATCAGAGGCCGGGACAATCTGCACTGGCTGGAATCTATTCAGCAACGTGTGTGTATGTATGTTTAAAATGTGATTCCATGTGTTATTACAGTGTATGAGTCCAATAATAATCAATGTTGTTCATATCAAGCTGCTCTGTTGCATCATGTGAAAGATGAGAGGAAAACACAGGTACAAGATGCCACCTGCTGGTCAAACAGAAGGATATAATAAATAAAAAACACCATCAAAATCATGCTGGGTATTATTCGAGCCAAATAAATTTAAACATGAAATGTGAAAGAAAAGGGAGAATTTAATGTTTTAAAAAATGTCAAACTAAGAAGACATGAGAAAATATAAACCCAAATGTCTGTCTACAGTAACTTTCATTGGATTAGAAAACATATTTAAAGAATTTTTATCATGTCTTTGTTTTATCCTATATTAGAATGAACCACAGCTAACATTCTTGAGGAATTTTCCTTCACTTACGATATCTGTCTCTTGCCTTTTTCCCATTCTAACGGTTAACAGAGCATTTATCTGTGTCATCCAAACCTTAATAACTACGACAGACATATACTGGAGTCAAATTCAAAAAAGAGTACATCATTTTCTAAGTCAGACTACTCAAAACTAGAAATTGCTGTGCTGCTCCCTCTCTGTCACACACTCTCACACACCTGCGGTCTCCTGAAGATCGGTTGGGCTTGCTGCCGTCTGCCGTGAGCTCTTGTTTTTTCTTGACTGGAGTTGAGGTTTTGGCCGGCATTGAGGGAAGCTTCTGGCCATTCTGCAGACTGTGGCTGAACATCTCCACCTGACTGCTGCTCTGACTCCCCGAGCTGACAATCACAGGAATAGAACATCTTCATTACTAATAATGGTCGTACAGCTCATATAGAACAGTCAAGAAAATACAAGACACGCAAGAACATATAGGAGACACATGAAGCTGAGTGTTTATTCCATAAAGTGTTAGAAAATAAGAGTTTTAAGTGAGAGCAAAAGGATAAAATCCTCTCAAATGAGAAACCGGATGTGGGGAATATTTGGCTGTTTACAATTCATTGATTTTCAAATACGAGTGTTAGAAAAGTTCATTTTCTACATGAACTAATTCAAAGTTCAGTTCGCAATTTTCAAAAAGAACTAATTTGTTCATAGCTGTTTATAGGAACAGTTCATTCATAGATCCAAAAATCTAACTAGTTTCTTTTTATTTAAATATGTTGATGCAAGCTAATATTTCCCAAAGCCTATATAGACCCACAGGCAGCAAATGTTAATTAGTGTTAACACTGAAACTATATGTGTTAGATTTTATCCTCATATTGAACTTTCTTTTCCAACCAGGGTTCACATTAGCATTTAGCGAACAGCATTTCCCCATCATTGCTATGTGTGTAGTGTGTTGTGTTTGTGACTGAAATGTGGATTTTCTTCTTCGAAAGTTCAAGAAGCAAAGTTCACACAAATATATATCAACTTTGTCATCAAGTTCTTTTTCTCATATAATGAATCTGTGTTGCACCAACCAGCAACCTGTCGCCTCTATTCTGCCTTTTAGTTTTGTTTAATTTCTATGATTCATGTAGCATTGCAATACTGTTGTTTCCAGATTCAGTATTTTTTTCCCACAGAATATTAAGAGGTCCTTACAGCATGTTTAGCTGGGTTTCATGCCTGGAAAACTAAAGAATTCTGTTGCTCTATATAACAAAGTCAAATAGACAGTGTATGGTGTTCACAGCATGAATGTGTTCAAAATATCAACATATTTATGAACTATCGTTCATTGAATAGTTCAGGTATAACACTGTCAAATACTTACTGTCTGATCTATTAATAGAATGTTTTAATGCTGTAGAGCAAGCCTCATTCTAATTTTTTAAGCCAGTCACAGCCATTCTAATCAGCCAGAGGACTGGCTCACTGGTATAATGAGACAAGATGACTATATTGAGATTATTTGTGTTTTCTTAAAATCACAAATGCATCTTTTGAGGATATTAAAACTTCAAAAAAAAACTTGGGAAACTATAAAATATGAGATCTTTCGGCTTCAGGGCCTCATTTCAGCCGCTGTTGGTGGTGGTGTGATGAACCTCCACATTCACTGTTGCTGTCTGCTATGACACAAGTCACCAACCTCCTGCCTGTTTTCATGCTGTCGTCAGCCGTGCTGATGTCACTGGTCCTGTCGTTTTCTCTTCGTTTCCATTCCACACTCTCTGTGCTTCCCCTTCCCGCCTGTGTCAACCAATCAGAAACAGCGAGAAGTTAGGCAATCTCCCAATCAAAAAACAATGTGCCCACTCAAGTAATTCCAGCCAATCGCCTTCCATAGTGTCCCGGCTGGATTGATACCAAATAAATGCAAGCAATATTAAACTGATAAATCAACTCTCATCATTTAATGAGCTATTCACCGACTGCCTCTCCAGCAGTTCCTGCTTGCGTTCCCAGTCGGCCAGCGAGCGGACGATGGTGTCCTGAGGCTCCGAGGACGAGGACAGCTCCCCCCGGCTGGGAGAGGGCAGGGCTGATGATCGGGGAGTCAGAGGCGTGACAGTCTCCTCCAGTATCCTCCGCTCCTGTTGTGATGAGAAAGTGGTTTAGTGTGTTTAAAAATGCACGATATAGACATGTATTATATACACTTTAAATAAAGCATTAAAGTATAAAGTATATTACACTTTGACTAGAATGTATACATTTATAGTATAAGCACACACACACACACACACACACACACACACACACACACACACACACACACACACACCTCCTCGTGGTACTTCCTCTCCTCCTCTGCCACCTCCCTCTGAGCTTTCTCCCACTCTTCCTTCAGCTTCACCTGCTCACGCTGGTACTTCTCCTGTTACCATGGCAACAGACACATGACATACAGCACAAAGCCTCAACGAAGTGAGACTACACTGTTTGCAGGTGCTTGTATTGGTAGAAAAACAGAGATGATAACCACATATATACATATATATATATTTATTATGGCACCAAAAGGGCTTTAAGAAGTTTGTTTTGCTTCTTCTGTAACTGAGTTCATGGTAAAACTGAGATCTATTTGCTCAGCAGCATATAAAAATGCAAACAAAGGAGATAAAGAAGCAGGCAGCGCAGACATAGATAAAACAGCAGAGCATGCAGAACCTGCTGAACTCAGGGTTCCTACACAGTTTCCGTTTTCAAAAAATATCTTCAATTTTTCATGACTTTCCCTTTCATGTACGCTGCTGTAATTGCAGCTGGGGAACATAACCCGTCCCTCCGACACTTGACATTGTAAGACTAATGTTTCTCTGTTTTCAGGCTTGTGTAGGAAGCCAGACAGCAGGCCACAATCACAGATCAAAAATTCACAGAAAAAGCAACTTGTAGGAAAGACAGATGAAAGGCACAGAGACAGAACACAGATTCACCAGGGCCGGCATTCATCCATTTCAGGGAATTTCCTCTCAAGCAGAGACAAATCTGTTCTCATCAATTTATTTTTTAAAAAGATGAATTCATCAAGATTATACTGTGTATGAGAACAGTATATTATACATGTCTGGTTACATATATGTGGGCTTGAGGAGAGAGAGGCTGTTTTGGGCAGCAGCAACAGCAGCAACCTTGGACAATGTCCTCATCATCTATGTTTTGTGCATGAGATGGAGACAGTGAGGGGAAAGAAGCTTGACACAAAATCGCCCTCCAGTGGTCAAAGTGTTTATAGTAGGAGCAGCTGGGGTGTGTCTTTGTGTGGGATATGCGGAATACACAACAAATATGGATGGAAGCTTTGCAAGTAGCAATGACATGTGGCTAAGTCATCTGATCCTGAGTGGATAAAGTCAGTGAGGAGTGTTCCCCAAACACTGTGTGTGAATTCTCTTTCAGGATTTGCCTGAACAGGGTTTGCTAAGTGATTTTCCTACTAAGCAGGGATTTGGTGTTTTGCCAGTCAGAGCATGTCTAGGTTGGACTCTGCCTGAAGTTGGTTGCTATGTTTTTTAGATGTCAAGGTTACATAAACAACTGTTTCAACAACATTTGACTATATTTTAACATGCTCACATTCAAATACTGTCATTTAAAGAAGCAATCGATAAGTAACAGACTTCTAAAAAACTGCTTTCATTTTCCAACCAAACAGTTTTATCCTTGACACTTAGACAATTTCTGTCCTGCAAATCACCTAATCATACCTTGCATTGATTCATGCCTTCATTTACAAGACAGCCCAGAACATTTTGGCACTGTTAAACGAAACATTCACAACTTGCTTTCATCTAATGCAAATCTGATCCAATTTCAATAACAGGGGCTGCTCTAGCCTTTGAGAATCATTTTCAGTCAGAGGCTTTAAGGCAGTTTAAAGGAACAGTGTGGAAGATTTGGCAGCATCCCGCAGAGCAGATTTGGGAGAAACTGAATATTATAAGTTTGTTTTAATTCATATATAATTCAATTAATATACTGGTCTGTTTTAATATAGTTATTAGTAACTGTAAACCGATCTGTTTCTATCTCCTTTGCCTTTTTGAAGTCAATGTAGATTCTCTTACAGACTTGAGGTTCTCATTTTGTTGCAAACTGCAAACTCGCCACCAGATGCCGCTAGAAATTACATAACGAACCTTTAAGAGCCGTAGGAGCCTCTCTATTTAGAATATAATGGCTACTAAATTCATATTCTAACAAACATAGTTATCCACTGCTGTGTAATGAAACACTTCTTTGTCTTGCCTTTCTCTTCCATTAGTTTCTGACACATTTATTTCTCACATTTTAATCAAAAGGGGAACTGGTTAATGTTGAAAATCTACTGGTATTTCTCATCTTTGTGCCTAAACATGTTAACATGCACGCTCCCATGATTGTGGCTGAACTTGAAAGGTTAGCCGTGTGCTGAAAGAACATGTTGCCATTATTAATTACTTTTTTTCCTCAGGAGGTTGGATTACATCAACTGACTCAATCTAAAGGAAGGAAGTGAACTCCTGGCAGTCTCATGCGCCATGCTCTGTCCTTTGAGGTATACTTTATACCTGCAGCATGCGCTCCTGCTCTTGCTGCCACCTTTTCTGACGCTTTCGCTCCTCATCCGGGTCCCAAGACCAGCGGTCACCCCGCCTGGCCTGAGGCAACACCGGGACTGAAACCTAACAGACCCCAAAGAACACACATACACACGCACCCACACACACACAACAACATGCATAAATACACATGGCACACAAATATCCATGCTCACATCCACACCCATTCAGAAACCAAGCACCAGTTACACACAGACACCCTCTCACCCAACCAAAGGGTCAGTGACAGAGCCCAGAGATACAAATTAGGCCCCCAACAAACACACACACACACACACACACACACACAAACCATCACCAATGGGCACACACATCCACCACAGAAGAAAAGAAGGAGGAGAGGGGAGAGAAATAGTTGGTCTACCACAACAGCACTACTCCAATGCTAGCCAAAGGATTCCTACTAAGGAGAGAGAAGACAGAGAAAGAGAGAGGTGAGCTCAGATGAAAACAGAAGCAGTCTCGGCCGTTTGTCAACACCATCCTCATCTGGCATCATGCTACATCAACAGCTGTGTCCTGTGATATGTGGCCAATGTCCTGTGGTGTGATACAGCAAAGTTCACAATTTGAACCCTAAAAACTAAGGCCTCATGTTGGAAAATAGTTAGCATATTAACATATAGAATGCCATTATGGATTCCAGTTAAAATGAACTTGCTACCTACATATGACCTTATGGGACTTTGAAATGTGGTTATGTTTCTACATTTATATGACATGGGATGTTATGTGTTGGAGCTAAAAAATGCTAATGTTCCTGTTCAGGTGAGGGCATTTTTATATTACCAGCAGACTTTTTATTAGTATTGTGTGTTATATCACAACCCAGGTCATGAGAAGCAGTGAAAAGGGTCTTTTTGGTAGTCTGACCAAAAACTAAAAAAAGTATAGATACTTTATACTCACGTTGCCACGGCGATCCTTCTCCATTTCCTCTGTAGAGTAAGTGCGAGAGTACAATACTTAAAATACAATTTAAAAGAAACAGGTGATAAATCACAAAGCTATTTATGGGATACATGTTAGGTAAACTGAAAACATGCCAAGTTGAGGTTTAAGATTCCGAGGAGTAAAGATGCTGATGAAAGAAAATGAGAAAGACAGAAAGTCCACCAAAAGCAACAAACAGGGAACATCTGGAGTTAATTAATAATAATCAGGGAAGATGTAATTACATCTGTGGTTTTATATTGGTTTTTCCCTCTTTAATGTTTTTATATATTCAACTATACATTGAGCCTTTTTCAAACCTGAGATAGACCTAATGTAGCTTTTGGTGGAAAATCTAGAAGTAAAGATGTAAAGCTCACTAAGGCAAACATATATGACTGATGAGGATCATTTTTTAAGTAGATTATTCATGATCCTCTTTAGAATGTGCAAAGGTGACCTATTTCATCCTAATCAACAAGACGACACCGGGATAAATGAAGTCATCTCTAACAATAATAACACACTGATGACTTACACCTTTAACAACTCTGCACTCGTCTCAACATGCATAGCTGTAGTACAGAATTAATGAGAGACTTCAAAACACGGGGAGAACGTCACTGATCCTCCACAACACTCTGGAGATGAGTTAAATCAACAGGTGGGTCTAAGGGGGCTGCTGCCTGGCCCCTTGGAGGAGTGGCCGGGAAACCCCGCCCATTCAGCACTGAGGGCGGAAACATGAGCTCCACCGATGAATGAAAGGCTTTACCTGGTGGAGCGAAGAAGTCCAAGCGTAACTTAGGGTTGCTGGTTGCCGACGGAGACCTGACACTGTTTGCAAAGTCTATAGCAAAATTAAAAAATAATTGGTTGAAAAGAAAAGAGGAAAGAGAGGGAAAAGGGGGGGGAGTACAGATGTCAAAACCAGGTGTTGGAATGGACATCCAGAGAATTGGTCTCATTGGGGAAGCTCCTGTTATACTGTAGGGTAAATGAACTGTAAATGGAAAAACTATCTTTAGAGTATTTTAAGAGCTCATAATTCTGATGTATGTAAAAGTCAAGTGTGTTCTCTACCCCACTAGAGTTTCAAGACTAAGAAAAAAGAAAAACAAATAATAAAGCAGGGTTTTCATTGCTCTATATGGCATAATAAAGGTCCCATATTGCATAAAGTGAGATATAATTGCTTTTTGATGATAGTGAGGCTCTTGATTTCTAAAGAAACACACACAGCCCATATTCAGAAACTCTGTCTTTAAATGAGCAAAACCCAGGGAACTTTAAAATATGGGACCTTTAAAGTTCTCCTTTTTTTACTTCTCAGTTTAAAATTTATGAGCTTCTTTATGCAACAGCATTGTTAGAAGTAAAAAAAAGGGACTTTTTTAGAAAATATATCAATCCACGGTAATTGTGACTCTAGAATGGTGATGAGTTTGTCAAGTTAAAGTTGGTTGATGCACATCACTGTCTGCTCCTTTAACTCTGATTCTAGTGTCTTTCAGCATCTAACAGCAGAACAGAAAGAGTGCAAGGTTGAGAGGCAGAAGAGAAAAAGCCAGTGAGGAGGATATGCTATTCAAACTCAGAGAAAAAGAGGAGATGGGAAAAAAAGCTGCTGGTTTGGCATCTACTGTCATGAATTCTCTCACCTTCTGCTGCCTCACTCGGTGGGACATAGCCAAATGATCCCGGAGCAGCGAAGCTTGGTACAATATTCGTTCTGTGTGAGTCCACCTGGGAAACGCAGGTCTGGAGGCAGATTTACAGGGTTGATGAAGGCTGATGATCTGACTCTCTGGGTATGTTAGTGACACATGTTATTACTTCACTTCTCTCTCTCACCTGTGAGGTTACTGGCTGACTTTCTTTTGTGCTGAACTCTGACTGGACACGGTTGGTCATGTCTTGACACGGAGGATCAATCTTTTCTTGTTTGGCTTCTGAAAACACAATATTTTAATCACACCTGTTAAAACCAGATGAAAACTATTCATAGGTTCTTTCATACTTCATCCTAAACTTTAATGTCTCTAAGCAACCACAAGGGGTCAACACTGCAGCATGCTGCTCAGACCTGCAGCTGGTGCTTGTTGGTCTGCAGCATGTGATTTTTCCTCCTCTGGGGCAGCTGCTGCCTGGTCTCCACTCTCCTTAAAGAGCTCCTCCGGTTTCTGCAGTTCCTATAAAGGCACAGATTGTTTGGAAGTTGATTAATGACACAAGGAGGACTGAAATAAAAGTAAAGTTCTGCAGATGAATTTTCTTAAGGCACATTCAATGATACTATCATACAATAATACAACCAAAGATAAAGAACATATTGCATCATTAAAGTTAGATAACCTGATGACTTGTCAAAAGCTTTTTTAATACAAATTTTACCACTAAAGTATAATATTATAATAATATGTTAAGGAGCAGTGATCATCTCAATGTAGTTTTACATCTTCTCATTCTCTAACTTCTCTCTGCAGCTCCAACCATAACAGGTTGTTTTCTGTCTGTCTCATTAATAGCAATAAGTCTTGGGTTGGTTGGTTGCTGTATAGTTGTGGCATAACAACCTCACAGAAGTCCTGAAAACAGGCTCTAAGCACAGTTTATATTCTGTGTACCTTTCTCTGTGGGTTGAGCATTTAGAAACATTGGACAGTATTCTTGTTCTTATGACCAAAACAAATTTCATATCTCTTCACAGAAATCTACATGTCTACAATAAGGGACCTTTAAATAAATGCGTTTATACAAAGACTGATAGAGAGTGTTTTCAGTAGCAAATTAAACACATCAAAGTGGATTTTTTTCCTCTGTGGTGTAGGAGCACTAATGTATACAGCGAACTGATTGTATACAAATTATAGGAATAATCAGAAAAAATGAAGGGAATATTTAAATTGTAGGACCTTTCTTCGACCACTATTTTTTTCAACCATAAAGATCCTAGTTCTGACCGTTGGGAGGGAGCTGGGCCGGCTCGGTGGCGTCGAATGCTCTGTGACCCTCTCTTGGTGGACGGCTGCAGGGGAAGACTCGGCACCACCCGGTGCCTCCGTGGCCTTCATCGCTACGGGGCTCCCCCCTACAGCGGAGGTGTGTGTGCTGTGTGCGGGAGAGGCTGCCGATGAAGGAACGACTACTGTGCTGCTGCTGGTTGGGGAGGGGGAGGGTTGGAGGCGAGGAGGAGATTCCCTCCCTTGACTCTCCGACGTGGCGGGAATGTCGTCGCTCCCTACGACGCCGTTGACTCGGAGCAAGCCATCCGCCTAGATCAGAGGAGAACAAGGGGGGTGACAGAGGTGGACAATGTATTCAATATTATCATGACAAATTGAACACACACCTTTTTTTTGGACTTGGGTGTGTTTGATTGGTTTATCTACTTAAGACTTAATAAGAGATTGACAAGGTGTTAGAATTGAGATTTTTTTTTGCCTAACTGTTTTAACTGTTTCAATAATTTCAAAAATGAAAACAACCCGTATGACTATGAACCCACTGCACTCATTTGTGGTCATTACCAGACACTCCTCTGCTCCGCTCTGTTCGTTATTAGCTATTCATCAAGCCCACAACACCACCCTTGCTCCTATGACAAAGAGGCACTAATATATGTGTGAGGAGCTCCTAGTGAGCGGTAACTTAAGACACAGCGGTGGAGTTGGGTGAATGCAGGCTCTCGTTGTGCGCTCCCCTCCACCTCCACCTTCTCATCCCTCTCTCCTCACAGCCTGTGTGGGCCCTCTTTGTCCGCCGGGAGCCCACTTCACATTGAGAGGGCCCTACTTGTCAACTTCTTAGGTCAATAGGGAACAGAGGGCTCCATTCAAAGCCGGGCTCCACTCAGACTCCTGACAAGACATTCCAGAAAAGCGCTCTGCCCCATTTGGTCTGGTAATAACTCCCCCTCCCTGCCCGCCGCATCAAAACATGAGATCTCATGTTGAATATTCCCATTTGGCAATTTTTCCAGAAGAGGAGGAAATGGATCCTGTTGAGAGCACTTTGAACTAAGCTGAAACATGACAAGCTTCCACTGGGAGGGGAAGTTTTCCTAGAGACCAGCCGGCTCATCACCATGGCCGGGTTCTGTGGCATTCTAATGTAAATGCTGGGAGAGCTGGAGGGGGAATTTACCGACCAGCCTGTGAGGAGGACACACAACACTGGAGAGTAACCACATGTAACGTAGGCCAGCCCCCTTCCCTGCCTGCTGAAGAACTGCTGGGGACGACACAGCTCAAACAACCAAATAATTTCATTGATGATCTAGGATTGACATCACATAGGAAAGATGTAGAAAAAAAAACTTTTAAAAATGAACAATCACAAGTAAAAGCCCTGAATTGAAAATGCCACTTAAATAAAAGTACACATGACTCTTAGATGATTATAACATATACTACTTATGTATAATCAATAAATGTAAGAGCATTTTAGATTATAAATTTAGAGACATTTTAGATACTTTAAGGTAATTTAGTACTACTTCTGTATTTACTTTAATATAGTGCTACTACTCACATTATCACACCTTTTCACAAAATACATAATATATTAAACATTTTACATACAGTATTACAATATTTACCTGAAATATAACTAAAGCTGCCAAATAAATGTAATGTAGTAGAAAGTAAGAGTATTTTACTCTGTAGCAATGGAGTAGAAGGTAAAAATAACATGAAAATACAAGAAAGTACCTCAAAAATATATTTGAGTGCAGTACTTAAGGTAAATGTACTTTGATAATTTCCCACACAATGTAAGTATTGTTATAGTAGAAATGTAAAACCCAGGAATGTCAGATGTAGTTTTGCCTCTGTGCTGTGCCAGCTCACCTTGCTGCTCCACGGTTCTGCCGCCGTGGGCCGTGGCTGAAAGTAAGGCTTGGGTGTCAGCAAAGGCACCGGTTTGGGAGACAGGGCTCGGCTGGACGGCGGCTCAGACGAGCGGGAGCGAATCTGGGGCCGCTGGTATGCGCACGAGTCTTTGGGGAACTCCTCGATCCTCGCCTCCAGCGTGGACGTGAACTTTGGAGCTGGGGCGGACTGCTGCCGCAGATACCTCAGGGGTCCGTTGGGGTCCCCGTCGAAGGGATCCGGGGTTGTCGGGGAGGAGGACAGGGAGAGGGAGATGGGGAAGGGGGAGTAGGGGTAGGCGGGGTCGGCAGATACGCTGCGGTCCAGGAGCTTTGGCAGCTGCAGGCGCTCCAGCACCGCGTCGCTGATGGAGAAACGCTGGGCGTAATGTTGGAGGATGATGGACGCCTCCTCTGGGGTTCTGGCTCTCCTGTAAGCTCTCCGCAGCTCCTCCTCACGACGCTCCCTGGTAAAAGGGGAAAACTAATCTCAGTTGGAAATAAATTTTATATTATATATTTTGAATGCCTTGATGTTCATATCATAGATCACCTACGCTACTGTTCTAACAGACTTATTACTGTAAACTTAACCTACTTGTCCTCCACTATCTCTCTGTAGGTTTTAATGCTTCTCCTCCTTTGGGACACACAGGTGTCTCCTGACATCAACTGCTCCATCATCTTCCTCTCCTCCTCCTTCTTGATCAGGTCCTGGGAAATGCTCCTCCTTCGATTCTTCCATCGGGCCAGGTCCTGACACACAGATTGAAGAGTTTCAGTTCCAAATGAAACAAAGCAGACTCAGCAGAGTTGTGAGAAGTTATGTGACTGAAGTTATTTAACTGGGGCATAGCAAAGTATTCCTGGAGTTTATTATTCAGCCTGCAGCAGTAAAATCACTGCATATTGAACAAGAAATGTGAATTATCAATTTGAGACTATATATTTCATACCTATATATATTTCAGACTATATATATTTCAAATCCAATGCACAAAGACAAAGTAAAGATGGAGACACTCACATCCTGCCAGTGATCCTCCTCTTCCTTCATCTTGTTGTACTGGTTGTGCATCAGTTCATGACGCACCTGACTGTGGGGCTGCAGGACAGATTCCTCCCCGCCACGCATGTCGATCATACTCACACTCCTGAGGAGGAGGAAGGGAGAGGGAGAAACACGGAAAAATGTGGATAATGAAAAAAGGGGTCGACAAGTCATCGCCAGGATAGGAGTTGTTTTTAATCTTTAATACTTTATATTGCTGCTGATAAAATAAATTGTCTGGAATTGTACATATATAGGCCTAAACCTTTGCGAAAATGAGTAGTTATACAATAATTCTCCCTTTAACATATGCTCCATTCAAATTCTGTGAGATTACCTTATGCTGGCACAGTAGGTTTAAGTATTTTTGATCAATAAACCACCACCAATCTTTTAAACATTCCACCAATGTGACCCAATGAGACTCAAACCGTCTCTTAATTACCTAAATCATCAGGAAACACGTAACATGAGGATATACTGATGGCATATGATGAGGCCTTTGACTATCTGACTACAGGTGCCGGGGGCTGTAAAGCTTTTAGTAACATTTTCATCAATCAATAATGTTAAAGCAACCATTTTCAGTGCATACATGCTGGAGTGGGCCATGTCAATACATTCTCAGGTAAAGTGGTAGTCCAGCTGATGGTCTTTTGTATAAATAGTGTGTTGGTGAGTGAATCTGAGAAAATGCATTCAGGGTCTTGCAGTGCTCATACACTTTCACATGACTGACATGTAATATGATCTTAAAACTATATAAAAATAAAGGCACAGGTGTAATCTGGACTGGAACCTATCTGAATAACTATTCAAAAATTAATAATTTCAAATAGACATGCATTTTAGTAATCTCTTCTTCATGAATCCTCTCTCCTGCTTCAAAACGTTGTCAAGTGTAGCATCAACTTTAAAGCAGCAAAGGAGATTCTTGTCATGATGTGATTTTCTACCTGTAGGATGACGGGTGTCAGGTGTAGGGAGGGTAGTTAGGGTGATGTTACATAAAAACATGTGAATGGAAGAAGCTTTGAGATGATGATGCTGCGACAGCACAATTTAATTCCTCTGCAGATGTCTTTTGGATTATAGAGAGCCAAGAAAGCACATCATCTAGATCCCTTATGAATATGACAATTTCTGTGGGATTTCAGATCTAATGACTGAAATACATAGAGAGGTCAGGGGCAATGTTGCCAAACATATCCATCATCACAAGTCATCTGATTTACTGTTAATTTATCTAATACACATGGGAAAAATCAGCTTAATTTGAAAACATTATACATGTGTTCAATAAATTGATGAAAAAGTTGAATTAGATTCGACAGAGAGTAATTCTAAACTCTGTGGAGAATATCAGTATCCCCTGAGGGTTTAAAGGCCATTGCCAAGAATTTTACAACAAGGCAGAAGTAGACTATTTTTTCTAACATGGACATTGTTGTTTTTTTTAATTGCCTCATTTGGTTGGCAGATTTTTCTCACATGCCTCATTTATCTGTGACACTAAATGAGTAATTAAACGGCTTGTTTGCGGTGCACAGCAGCGCTCGGCCATGCAGCTGAATGGTGGAGGAGGCAACTTACGGTGGGTCACCTGACACACTATCTGTGTGGCTGAATCTACAGAAGTCAGATGGAGAGAGAGCACAATCACAAATGAACACAGTACACTCAGAGAGAAAACACATGACTCATCCGTGTGAATAACAGAACACTGCTATGGAATGTTTGACAGTGAGCAACAGTATACTCCAATGTGATAATGTCACGGACAGTTTAAACAGGCAATGTACCAGAATTCTTGAATATGAATAATGTTGTAAACAGTTCCTGGTGGTTTTGTGTCTATGTACAGATGTATTTGTCAGTTTCTAGGTTTAATGAAGCAAACCAAGCACAAGGGGGCAGCCTTATCCAAAACACAGGCAAAGCAGAAAGAGAAGTTTACTGCAGCACTGCAAACCTAAACACTGCTAGCATAAAACAAATGCACATGGCAACAATCTTAGAATGCGGCAGACATATTAAGGTAAAAAAAAAAAAAAAAAAAAAAAAGCACATGCATCTTTTATTAGACAGCACAAGAGCAACATCAAGAGAATGTGGCTTTTGTTCTGTCTGTGACCACCACTTGTAGGTTTGGCCTTAACCACAGAAGGTCTTTACACAGACTTTATAGAGCTGCCTCTGTGATGTTACAGGGCTGTGGGAGAAAGTGTGGCCTGTGGTCGCCTCACCACAAGACAAAAAGGAGACTAAATTAAGAGCTTCGCTAAATCAAGACCAGAGATTGTTTTTAAAAGATGCCTTTTTGTATGTGTTTCTGTAGGAAGATGTCTGCCAGTGATTCAGAGGCTTGTATTAAAGCCAACGCTATTTATTATGATATTATTGTAATAAAGGCTGTACCATTTTATGTATTTAAAGGTACCATATGGAAAATTTCACATTGGCAGCATATAGCATAATATTCATAAGTATGTTTTAATTAGGACATACAGTATTCACAATAATTGTATTCTGTTAGGTTAGTTCAAGCTAATTATCTACATGGGGAGGGTGTCTCCATACATGAAGCCTGTCATGTTGCACCATCATCATGCAGCAGTGCAAAAACAACAAACCAAATGAGGGCTCTGGAGATGGATATTAACTTCTTTAATGGCCAGAGTACGTTCTCCTATGAGCTTGAGCCCTCAGTTGGTTGCAATCTGCAATCTCGCCTCTAGATGCAGCCGAAAACTGCAGACTGTACCTTTAAACATATACGCTACATGTAAGTATGCACATGTGTACAAGATTTGCCAAATTTATTATGAATCATAAAAATTAAAAATGTTTAAACACAATTCAGCATCCATTGAAGATTCACTCACTAATCTCTTGAAGAGGTCAAAGATTGTCTCCAAAGGTCATGCATATTTAGTCTCTCAGACATCTCAGAATTTATATACAGAAAAAAAGCAAGGAAATGAGAAAAGTATGATTTTCAGAGTTTCCATGCATCATATGTACAATACCAACTGCTGATTGGCAAACAATATCAATTATAAATGTAAATAAGGTCATGCACTCTAGGTAGTTTTCATCCACTGCCGCCTGAGGTCAAGGTGTTGGGATAGAATACTCAAATGGATCATGAAAACTGTTGATCCCTTGAGTTGGATTATGTAGTTCTAGTTCAGCGCGGTAGAAATTGATGAAATGTAGTGTGGTTACTAGACGGAGCTCACGTTGCTGGAAGACTGCTGTCCAACCAGGGTGTCCCTCCCTGTGGGTCGTCACTCTCACTTAGTGCCCTTCCCTTCCGTCGTCCTGTGTCCGGCGGCACGGACGAAGCCGTCCCCGTGGCAGTGGGCAGAGATAAGAAGTGGGAGGGGCTCGGGATATTGATGTGTTTGGGTGGGGTCAGCACACGACGGGCCCGCTTATCGTCTGCATCTGCGACTAACGGAACGCCGACGTCCCCCTTCGCCGCTCCCGACTCCGCTTGGTCTGTCGCGGGCAGATGTTTCCCAGCTCCAGGACTTGTTGCGACCGCGGCGCTTGCCGCTAGGGTCGCCGGGTGGCGGAAGAGTTCCTCTGAGCACGAGCGAGCCGGAGTGCTGCAGAGAGCAGAGCAAACTAAACGTATTGCTGTCTGGTTATCATCCTATCATCCATCTGACAGCATTCCTCTGGAGGAGTCTAAATGGAGGTTTTTGAAGACATAAATCTGAGAAAATTGCAAAGCAAGGTCACAAATCCTTTCAGTGCAGACTGGATGCGAAAAACAAATATGAGTCACACAGCCAAAGCAGAATTCAGCGACTGCTTTGTTGTTTGTTATCCTGTGATGAACAGATACTGTCTGGCGAGCTTTTTATTCGACTGTAGATTCCCAGAATGCATGGCAGGGAGGGAGAGACTAGCCAGCTGCCGGCAGTGAGAGGGCCAGGCTCAGTCCCAGCCCGCTCAGGGTCAGGGAAGGAAAAAGGCCTCATTTCCTTACATCCTGAGGGTGGGCCACATGTTCCCTGAAGTGTGTTTGTGTGTGTAGACACATTTTTGTGTGTACATATGGTTTACTATTTATTTATTTGTAGTTTTGTCCCAAGGATTCAACAGTAGCCTAGAAATAAAGGCCTATCGTGATATTATTGGAAACTACAACACGCCAAATGGTCCAAGCTTGTTTTATCTCTAAAAGTTAGAGTTTATCTTTTCAGAATTATCCATATATTGTCATCTCTCAGCTGAATCTTTGGTGAAACTAAATACTTCACTATATTCACGCCTGAAAATGTTGCACCTCACTCTCCATTTCAGCTCAAGCTCACACACACACACACGGACCGCCACAGTTTGCTGATGTGATACATCCGCGTTAACTCCTAGCAGCACTTAAATGCAAATTCCTGTACCGGTCATCTGCAGGAAAATAAAAGCTGTTACAAACTAAAGCAGCAGCATATCAAAGCCTTTTTGGAAACATCCTGGAATACTCCCCATTCCTTCAGAACACAGCTTTACACAAGTCAGATTTCTACTAAGGTTTCTTTTCACTCCCTTGAAATGCTGATAATCCAATCAGTGCTACATGTGTGCCAGAAAAAAGGTGGAGGGGGGGTGCTCTAATAACTGTCCAGTAGAACTGTGAATGAAACCTCTTGACTAGGAAATCAAACAGGATAAAGCTGGCTGGACTGTGAAATAACATCAGCAAACTAAACTTATACAAGAGCGTATTGTTGCAATCACACCGGACTTCTGAAATGTAAAATATACAAAGATACCATATCATAACAGCTCACAGTCTTCACATTGGACATGTATTTATTTGAAACTGTGAGAAGAGAAATGTTTCTTTGGCCGAACTGCTGACAACCTCGACATGCAAAACATGACAAGGAGATTTCACTATACTGATTTTTTGAAGGGGACCGGTTAGGTAAGGATCTTTAATTATGCAGCATTTTTAGAATAATAATTAATTTATTTCATGAAATTATTTAATCTAGAAAAATAACTACAACTGTAAAAAAAAAATGACTGGAGTAGAAGGTACAATATTTTCCCCCAAAAAATGTAGTATGAATGGAAATATAAAATAGTATTACATGAAAATACTAAAGTAAAGAAGAGGTAACTTAATATTGTAGTGAAGTACTTGAGTAAATGTATTTTCCTTCATTGCCAATATGCTCTTCATGTAAATTGGTTTTATTTATTAAGAGAAAAAGGATCAGATGAAAATTCTTCTCAGCAAAGACAGTAAAAGTACCCGAGATATTGTTGGAAACACAAGACGGTCTCTCTGTTTTTGGAACGGCACACACTAAATTCCATCCAGCACTGTATTGTGGTGCAGGCAGGAGTCTCAGAGACTCATAGAGTTTACACCTTTTATCCACATGGCTTGATGTCCCTTTAACAAAAGAATCATTTGAGCTCAAATAAAACCTGTGCTGCTGGCTTCATATATGGCCAACTAAGAGCATGAACAACAAAAAAAAAAAAGAATTTATCATCAGGAAAATGTTAAGAAATTTCTTATTCTACAAGACAACTAGCTTTAAGATTTCATTTCGAGGAAGGTGCTATTAACAGGATCTATGAACTAGAGAATTAAGCTACTGATTTGGGGAACTGAGAAAAACATGAACCAAGGTAAAGACCTTTGCTCAGAGGTGACGGTCAGGTGATTGACAGCCTCTCTGGGGGGCTCTGCATGGGGCTGGGGGAGGTTACAGCACAGAGGGTCACTGCTCCTCCTCAAGTCAGCTGCATGGACCTCAATGCAAGGTGTGGTGGGGGTCCACTCCCCTTTCTTCTGGCCCGTTTTACTCTGGTTCTCCTTCTCAATCTGTGTCTGGGGTTCAAGGGGCAGGGTGGGGGATGGACTGGGGGGCACTGGGGGTGGGACATCTATTCTAGGGACCTCATTTAGACTGTTATATCACCCATTCACACACATTACACGGGGAAGGAAGGTGTAATCACAGTGGAGCAAAAGTGAGACATGAGGACAACCACAACGTGACGTCGTGAGACATGGAACAAGCACACGTGGTTAGGGTTAGGAACAAGAGGTTAAAAAACAGAATGAGGGGAAACAGATCAGCACAATGCATAGGAAGGAGATGGAGAAGGGAAAAAAAAAACAGAAATAAATGCTAAATCAATGAATATGCGCATTTTGATGTTAACGTCATGATGGATGAAGCTGTTTAGACAAATGAGTTACACATCAGCAACACACACTGGGTTATTCACAACACACAGTCATAACTTTCAGAATATCTTCCCACATGCAATACTTTTTAGAAAGAGACATATTGTGGGAATTGTGCTTATTAGATCACAGATATTTGGCTTTTAACCTTATATATTAAATCTCCTGCTGTTGTCTGTCAATGCAGCTATAACCCTACAGTAAAAAACTAGCGCTTCACACACTGATGCTACAACTGATCAAAGAACATTGAGGAATCCTCTCAGAAAGTAGATAAATGAAATGTCTGGATTACACGGGGAGCCAGATAATGATGAAATGCTTCTCTAAAAAATCTGATCCCAGCATTCTTATGATGGCATGCCAAACCAATAAAAGCCAATAGGATGTGGCATATTTCACACTTTTTTAATTCAATCATTCAGAGCTGATGAAAAACACACATCTGGCCTCCATCAGCCACTCCCATATGTACAGGACTGGACAGAGAAAAATAATCAACAGTTGAAAAGTTCAATTCCAGACATCTGCAAATTGACAGAAGAGATGCATATTCTTGCAGAATGAAAAACTACTTTGTTTTAGAACATCCATCATTCAGTCATTTTTATAAAAGGTACAATGTTTGAATTGGCTACCTGATCCAAACATAAAGGAGGCAGTATGTGTGCTACAGTGACTGTGGTGTTATGTGGACACAACTACATGTTTAGCAAGCTCAGTTCAGTAGTCAATGTCTGCAAAACAGTTAGTAAAGACCTCTGATATAACACTTTTAGTAGTCTATCCTGTCGATGATTTTAAATTCTGGACAAATCTTACAGATGGTACTTTCACATCCTCCGTTTGCTTTTTGTCTATCGTATGGATGCCAGTTCACATACAGTGTTACAAGATTCTCTCTGATCAAACTGCATTTTCAGCTAAAAGCAGAAATACCTAAATATCCCTGCCAAATAAATTGCAACAATCAGTTTTCAGGCTGAAACAAGGTCAGGGTAGTAAGTACACCCAATCCCTAAAGAACTAGTTCATTACGCAACTGCTCTTTCTCCCGACAACCAACAGCAACATTCAGGACTCGACTGGCTCTGCACTGGCGGACCAATTCAGCTTAAAATAATACATTTTTACGTGTGAAATGTCGCTATTTCAAGGTCAATGGTCTTAATGTGCTGAGAGAGAGGAAAAAATAAATAAAAACAGGAATATCCAATGACAAATGTATTATGTTTTGCTCAAATAATCCTCATAGTCAAGGCCACTATGCAAAACATCCTGGAAAAGTTAAGTATTTACTTGTTAATTCTTACAGCATCACAGATTTAGTACACAGTTCAAGTGCATAAGACATCATTTAGAGTGAAATATTAGTCTGTGGTTAGTAACATTAATATGTCAACTTCATTAGCCAATTAATAGCTTATAATGCTGTCATCATTACTTATTGCCGTCTTTTTCAAGTTTCTCCTTAAAGCCACACTCACCTGAAGGGTCTGTCTCCACCTATAGGTGACGTGGCTGTACTCCAGCTCTTGCGTCCTCCGTCCTCCTTGCTGTCAGTCTTCTTCTTGCGGAGAGGGGTTGGCACGTACCCGCTCTGGTTGCTCTTGTTGGGCAGGTATTGGTTGAAGGGCATGGCGGTTCGGGGTTCGCTGACGGAGGTGCGGCGCGCCAACATGTCATCTTTACGGACATCTGGCATCTTCCTGTGAGGGGCACCGTCGGACTCTGAATCGCTGCCGCGGCCTAGTGAAAGGGAAGGGGTAGAGGTGATAAAGAATTTTTTTTAGTTTCATGGACCTTCAATGATTATTACACAGTCTGATCACTTTTGCAGGTCCTTCTTCGAAAACTTTTAAATCGATACAGCCCGCTTTCAAAAATTGAAAAGACAAAAAAAAGACCTGCCAGGACATCTGTGAAGTTGATGGTGAAGTTAGGATGTTACAACTATACAGACACTGTCCACATCAGAGGAGAGACTCATTAATATTCATGAGGAAGACACATAATGACCTTTAGAGCTACGGAGATAAGATGGAGGTAAAACTATACTGAGACACAATATTTGGTCATTAAAACAAATACCAAACCCAACAAACATATCTCATATTCGATATCACAACTTCAAATAAAACCCTGAAAAAGTACACACAATGGGACACTGATTATTCAGGATAGAGTGAAAGTTAGGTAGAGCTGCTTTTTGTGATTATTGAATTAAGGCCTGGGAAACAGGTGGAATTACTTTGAAACATTATTGAGGAGCCAAGTCTGAAATAATGAAGTGACTGATCATACTTGAACAGGTGTATTAGCATTGTTATGCAAATGATATTATTCATCAACAGTAATTACACAGCAATCTAATACGAACAATATCTTTGATGATCATTATCTTCTGAATGATCATATGTTTTAAATTGGATTTCTCCTTTAAATATCCTAAAAAACACCTAGATTGCAGAGTCATTGTCAGAGAGTAAGCTAGAGATGGAACGGGGGGAGAGACAGACAGAGAGACCAAATCCAAAAATAAGCAGACCAGACACAGTAGAGTTGAATCTCGTTGCAACTGCCCCAGATTGCGAATATCTGAATTAAACATCACTTGAAATCTGCAGAAAACCTCACCCGTGCAGTTGCATCATAGAGGCCTACAAAACACTGGTACTGTTGCAGTGATGTTATATGTGATACATTCCAGTGTCTGATCATAAATCAAGACCAAAGCAGCTTGTTGGACTGTTTTTATGAAACAAAGTGAGACACATAAATCATCGCCAAATTTGTATTGTGCAGCTTCTGTTGACTAAATTGCTAGTCGGAAGAATTCACTTAAGATGCCACAGCGTCTGTCTGTATTATGTTTTAAACAAATTATTGGCTCTTTAATGTCAGTGAGAACACCTGGCTTTGCAGAAGTGCATTGCTCAAGGACTTTCCCTGCTTGGCGCCTTAAATGCCTTCACGAGATGTTCGTGTACAATCCTCGAGAGTGTATACAAAAAGAAAGAAAGCAGAATGAAGCATACGTTAGTGATTTCCTTATTAATTGAGCTGTTTCTTTGCTAATGCTAGCCCAATTGCAACATGTACAAACCGCAGGTAATAGATAAGTTCAGTCCCAAGGTCTCCACACATTCCTCACCAAGATGTTCAACACATGTGCTACTGGAATTCCCCTCCCTTTGAATGCGTGTGTACTCAATCTATAACCTATGAATTTATGACTTCATGTATATATTTTCCAAAGTGCAAACCCACAATTTCAACCAGAACGGTTCAAACGGATACATCTGGATGCAGCAACAGCTCCCAGCTCATGGTTCAAAACTTGTGAAAAACATATTCTATTTATAGATTCCTTCATTTTTATGTTACTAGTTATGTAGAGACTGACATATCAGGATCCAGGAGAAACCTTTGAGGTATCCACACTTCCAATGATAAGCAGTTCATATTTGAATCTGAACATATAAACTGGAAACACGAGTGACTCTAGTATCCAATTCGATCCATCGTTGAAGAACAACATCGTCTTTATGGGGCGATCTTCTCTCTTTGCACATATGGTAACACTGAAGCTTGGAGGAACTTTTATCATTGTTCAGTCATGGTTCTGGACTAGGGCTTTACAGACACGTATTTTACATCAATAACTGTTGACATGGAGGCATACTACAGGAAATGTAAAAGTGATGGAGTCTCGGTAAATAACAGATGGAAGATGGAATAGACGTACAAATAAAGAGTGATGGTGATACCCCCAAAATTCATAAAAGAATTAAAGTGATGTGGGGAGGAAGATTTCTTTTAATTTTGCAGTTTGGTAATAAAGCTTGAATTTCTACTCCCATTATATGCTTATGTGTATATTATATGCTTAGAGAAGAACTGATTGCCTGGCCAGCTGTGTGTGTGTTTGTGTGTGTGTGTGTGTGTGTGTGTGTTCAGCATCAATTAACTTCATCAACTGTCTTACTGTGTCTTGTGATACAACATATCCTCTCCTTATTGCAGCAGGTGTTCGTAACTATGGATACTCAGTCCAGATACATCTGTCTAGTACGAGCTATTATATTTCGTGGCGTGCTGGAGCTTCTCTACACACTCCAGACTTTAGAAGGCGTGGACCTTTCCAGTCGACTCTGCTTCAGCTTATTATCATTACTGTGTTTTATTGCACAAGAGGAGGACCTGAAGGAGACATATTTCACTGTGGCTATGTTCCTATCAGCACCTTGTATTGCACAACAGAAGAAACTGACGGGAACATATTTCACTGGGACTGCACTGTGATCATGTGTGACAACGATGATGACTGACCGATGATCAATCAATCATCAGCTTTATTTGGTGTGTAGTTTGCATGGTTTCATCTGATGAACAGATGGAATTTTTGGCACAATCTCTGTAGACTGTAATCTTCTAACACTGTACACATTGGTACTTGGTCTTCACTTGCTATAAGAAGGTTTTATCTTGAAATGTCAAGTATATTCATCATATTCCCCCTTTTTTCCCCTCATTCAGGGCTCTTATACTCTTTCAAAGAGATCGCTTTAAGCAGATAAGCAGCAACAGTCTGCAACATTTGAATGCTGATCTTGACCACATTGAAACGTGTTTTAACATCGCTGTCACTTCATAAGGAGGATGATGATTGTTTAGTGCTGCACGAATGAACCTGTTCTGCCTTGCCTAGATCAGATATGAACAGTCTGATACTGAGCATGAAGGCACTGAAGCAGTGAAGTGGTGTTGAAGCCAATATCTAATGAAGATATCATGGAAAACTTTTCTGCTGAAAATGTAGGAAATTCTTTATTATAGAAAAAGAATACCATCTCATAGACATTACTCATTTTTTTTTTCCTTTTCAACAGATGATAACTAGCAATGGGTGTTTTATTTTTAAATATGGAAGGACAGTCTGCTACTGTAGGAACCAGAAGCACACAGTGTCCCATTTATCAACATTGTATACATCACTGCCAATATTGAATCTCTTTCAAAAATTGAATTAAACTTGTCTGCCTGCCCCCTAATTACTGTCAGGGTGACGTCAGTGTACAGAGCGGAGTAGTCAAAGGGCCTTTTCTAAAGGTCAGGGCAGGGACAAATGGCCAAGCATGTTAATACATGGGTGCTCTTACTCTGGGTGCACTCAAAGTGAACTGTGATTGGCTGATAAGTGCATTGTTATCCTGTTCTCTTGTCTGTGCCTCCTGGGTCTGATTGAACTCTTACATTATAACCAGAATCATGGAAAGGATGTACAAAGATCACATCTGCTGAACCACATTGATTTAAGCCATCTTTACCCCCTAAAATTGAAGTGAAATTCCAACTTTCGATTCGCTATTTTTAATGAAGTGTGGTCATTGAGTTCCTTGGTATGCCCACTTCCACAAACTCTCTCCTCATTTTTCATCAGTTTGCAATTAGTTCTTGAATTCTAAAGTGACTGAGTTTGCTGCTTTTGATGAAAGGTGGGTGTATGAATACAAGCAGCCTGACGCTGTGACTAATCAGCTGTGGGTTATACTGTAAATGTTGGTGGAGAGAATGCTTGCACTGTGAGAGTAAGAGGGTGTAAAATAGTGTCTTTTGGCAGCTTTATATTGGCAGCAGAAAAAATACTAGTGGTCTCTCAGTCCTTTATGGACTTGTTCTTGTTTGACAACTGAACTATGTGCAAAATTTAATTGATTGATTTAACAAGCTTTGTTTTTCTATTTAGAATATCTGACACCAAAGTCTTATTGATGACCTTTGATTCAAATGTATCTGCTATAAAAAACCTATGATTGCATATCTGCAAGGTTGAGGAAAAACATTACCAAACGATGGGGTTAATGACTTTTTAGTAGATGTTACATATGTAGATTTTTCCTAATTACTGAGAAGGTCACGTCAACTTCCAAAATAACACAACATATTTGGGTAGTTTGACTCTTGGTGACATCAGCTTTGGCTTCAGGGAGGGCAGCTTCCTTTAGCACTTTCCTCAAAACAAAAACAGTCGGACAGGATGCTTGGCTTTGCTCCACATTTTTATTTTTTCCCCCCACATTCAGTTCAGAGATGGAACTTAATTTATGTTATGTGATCACTGCTCTAACCTTTTATAGGCTGTGATTAAAATTTTAAAGGGTAACGTTAAAACTAGCCTAGCAATAAACAGCTTCCAGTGGTTGGGATTATAAATTATTTACTGTATATGTAATCAACCCGTTTTTGAGTTCAGCACAAAGTATCTAAAAAAAACACAACTTCACAGCTGTTTGCAGTTAATGTTGAGACTCGAGAAATGTAAAACTAAGTCTCCCTACTTCTGTGAAAACCAAGTTATACTGAAAGACATGGCTATATGAAGATACAATGCACCATCTGAGCTTTATATTCAGTTTTATGTTCAGCAAACACTGAAACAACTAACCGAGGAAGAAATTAATTTGTGAGAAATCTAGCTAGAGAGTTTAGTGATAAATACCCATCTGGCTGTTACAGCACAACATTTATGGAAAGTTGTAGTAACACAATGCATGAGCCTGTTTTAATGACATCTGTCAGAACAGACTCATGAGATAGTGGATATGGGAGTTGAAAACAATCATACGGCATTTCCTTGTACAATACTTGGCATCTAAAAACATGCTCTTGGAAAACTCATAATTTTTGCACATCTTCTAATTGCCAGGAAGCCACATTTCATGATAGAGATGAGAATGTGCCATAATGAGGGATTATGTATTGTGTTCTTGAAGTTTCTGCTACCCAGTAATCTGTCAAATCTACCAAGTTTCTGATAAAAAAAATAAAAAAAACATTGCAAGCCATCTTTCAGGCAAACGCACTCCCTTCCCGTTCCGTTCTTTGTGTCACATGCCACATCAGACTGCTTCATCTGGCTCTAGTGTGGCCGCTCATCATCTCAAGCCACACTTCAAGAGGGCCATCAAACAGCCGTCGTCCAGGACAACGAGCTCAAACACGGAGGCACAGAGACACTTTTGTGTTGATGGTAATGGGGGAACTGGAAATCCTCGCTGAAGGGCGTCACGAATAGTATGAATGGCAGGCCTCGGCAAGCACGGTGGCAGCTGTTTGATGATGTGTACTGTACGTAAATAGACACACATTTGCAGATTGAAAAGAAATTAAAATACTGAACAATTATTCAGAATTGCTGCAGTATGCCTTTTTGCAAAAAAAAAGACAAAATGACAGCTCACACCTTTCAGATTTTATCCCTCTAAAGAAGGTAAAATGTGATGATGGATGCACTTTTTAAATCCCTGATCTATATCTAATCACTGTTATGCATGTAGCCTTGTTACTTGTTGTCACTTATTTCACAATATCAGTGTCTTCATCAGGAAAAATGCATCCAATGTCTGTTCTATGTCTCATGACAAATGTCTGTCATAGGATGTCATCTTGGCGGAGCCCGTGTTACCATGGCACAGCTATGTTGAGAAACAAAAACAGATGTGACTGCATTTGTTATTGTAACTGGGATCACGGATCCTTTTTGACAGGAGTTATTTCAGGCTGATTTCAGATACGGGTAATCCTCGCACTGATATGATCAGTCACACAAATAAAGCACACAAGATGCTTTCCAGTAAAAAACATGTGGTACAAATGTAGTTTCGGTCTTGGTTTAAGCTCTGTGCTTCACTTTGAAAGACTCTGTCTCAAACTCTGAGGAAATTAAAGGGTCCTCGTTTTTCAATCCTGATCCCCTATCTATATGAAAACTGAAATATTTTTCAATATACTGCTAGGGGGGGAAATATTTTTGTTATAATATCAAACTATATATGAATGATAAGCAGGGGTGAAAGTCAGCCAATAAGGCCCAGTACTGTTTGCTGTACTACTGAAGATGGGAGAGCGGCTGCCTACTTTAAAATGTGTAACATTATGCATTAACGTTTGTAGAAAATCAGTAATGGTTGTTTCCATTTCAATGATACGGAACAGCTTGAATAAGAAACTGCTTAGGAGCTAATGGCTGATGACCCCAGATTTCACTCGGCTATGTGTGTGCATGCGCGTCTACTTCTGTACACAACGGTTGCTATCGGTGTGTTTAACGCTCTGGGACGTTTTCCACAACTGGTCCACAGAAGAAGAAGAAATGCTATGGAGATAAACAAACTACACACACAAACACACAAACACACACACATTCAGTACAGATATAATGCAACGAAAATAACTTTAAATAAAACACTGTAAGACCTACCATCATTATGTGTGTTTGGATGGTGTTCTTGTGTTAAATATAAACAGGATGTGATTTGCCAGGGGGATGGTGGGGATTTCCCCCCTTTGATTTGGACATCCATCCTACCCTCTGCTGGATTATTTTTATTCTAGGAATAAAATGTATCCCTTTAACCCAAATTATTTTCACCAGTTACACAGAAGGCTAATTATTAAAAATCAGAATACACTGGGTCCATTTTCATTCTGATTTTCTCCTATTAAGGTAATGCAACTTCTTGGTGCATTCAAGTGCACTTGTTGCTACATTTTTTGTTGAAATCCATTACTCTAGACTACTAGAAAAAAAATGTAAATGTTTTGTGAAAACTTCACTGCTTTATGTTATACATGTCCCTGGTTAGCTCTGTGCATGATTCCAAGTCAAATGACGTGTGAAACTTTAAAATAATCACTGCTGAAATCACAGGTAATATTCACACTATCGCCAATGAGCACATTTTTAAAAGATTTAATTTTGATTTTAAATATTACAGGTATTAACAAAATCATATATTATTAGTTAAGTGATGAGAAAATGATTCCAAAATGTTTTCTAAAAATGTAATTATATTACAGTTCTACATGCCCCTAGCTACCTCTGTGCATATTTCCATTAAATTCAGTGCACCATTTTAAAATAATCCCACACTCGACAATAATTGTCAATATTGTTTAATATTTAAGAGCTTCAAGAGAGGTTTAAGGGCAATCTATAAAAACACAATAATATTTCATTAATATTTGTGTGTCAACAGTACTCAATAGAAAAATTTTACTGACACATGGGAGAAGATAATTGAAGGGATATAGTGCAATTACTTATGATTTAATCATAGGATTATTTTAAAATGGTAAAGTCGACTACCAATTAAACACAAAAAAGACAGCAAATTTTGGTATTTCATATTTCTGGTAAATATTTGGAAATAATTAAAATGTTATGCTGATCTGCAAATGCAGTTGAGTTAAAAATGTGTCTACTGCCTACATTCTGCAGCCAAAAGGTAATGATACAAGTTTTCATACTTTGCCTATAGTTTACTTTTGGCCTACTGTTTTTTAAGAAATCGAACAGTGAATATGAATATATTAAAAAAATATAAAGTCTTTCAAATTCCCTCCATAGGCCTACAGGTAGCCTACAGTTAAAAAAAGAAAAAAAGATGATAGTTTTGGTAACAGTACCAGTAAGAATTTAAACTACTTTCAGCCCTAGTGATTCGCAACTACATTCATTTTGAGGGATTCATATTTTTTGGGCAATGTCAGTATGATATGCTGTAATGGCCAAAAGCATGCATAGGCATCACAGAGCGTTATCAAACAGCACAGGACATATGACCAAAATAAAAAGAATGGCCATATAGCTTCAAAAACGGCACTGAGATCATTCACTTTATTCCTTCAAATAGACTTCGACTAGCTCTGGGTGTTGTCCAGCAAAAACACAATGAGCTGGACAACAGGTTAGGCTTCAGTAGCACTGAAAGAACAATGCACCTCATTTATCTGTATAATGTATCTGTGCACCAAATTTATCCTTTTCACAAGACCAATGACTGTGGCTAAAATGACACAATGCTCATTCAATGAATTTAACCTCCATTCCTCTAATTTTTAAAAGGAATGCCGTCATAATCAAGTCCAAACTTAGTATTGGTGTGAGGGTTTTCTCTGTAAAAACGGGGATGTGAAAAAGGTTTCCTACCATCGCTGCTGCCGCGGGGGACCAGGACGTCCGGCGACGGAGTCTGTTGAGAGCGTGAGCCGAAGGAGTCCAGGCTGTCGAACGAGTCCTCGCGGCCGTGGCGTGGCGGGGAGAGAGAGTCGCTACGCTCTGAGTCCCAGCAGTCGATGTAGCCACTGTCCCGGATGCTGCGTTTAGGGCTCTCTGCGTCCTCTGCCTCCTAAACATTTTATAAAAAACACACGCAGGTTGCATCAAATGCACAAATATGGATAAGACATGTGCAGCGCAAAAGGAAAGATATCACATTAAGTGCACAATACTGAGGAAATCATTTTGCATGAACATGAACTGAATTTGATTGTGGTCAAATAACATCTCAAGGGTTTGTTCATGACCTCATCACCACAAACATTACTGAAACTCTACAGTCCTCAAACACCAATATTAGCAAGCAAATCACATTTACTTCTTTTTCCTTTGTAGATAAACTTTCTGGAGCCTTTTCACTTGTTGTCCTTCTCCCTAACTTTGTATTATATCATGTTGTGTTGTTGACCCCTCCCTCGGACTGTGTACAATTGAAACATGTCTATGCAGCTAATGGAAGGTGGGGAATGGCCTTTCCTGTCTAGAAAAAGACTTCCTGTTCCTGACCTCTGTACCTTCTGTTATGCAACTACCAAACTTCCGACTAACTCCATATTATGATTTCAGCTCCTTCCACAGGATTTTCACTTACTGCATTTCTTTCCTACACTGAATGCACTTGCGGTGGTAATGGCATCTTAATGTTGTTTGTGGATAAGTGATTATATACATAATTTGGGTTTTATTCATCCATATTTTTGGAAAAGTAAATCTGTATGGCTCAATGCTACTAATGGGATTTAAGAAAAGTTTTTCTGAATGTGAGTGAACAAACTCTTTAATGGATATGCTTATCCAAAACTACTTATACTTAACTACTTATACTCATTCAGCAGAAAAATGGGCATCTGTGCCACACATTCACCAGTTTATTGCATTTCACCTTATCTGCCTTCATTGAATCCCACTAACATTAATACCTATTCTGTTCATGGAAACGTAGTGTTGTTTTTGTTCAACGGCAACATGTGGACATCTGGGAAAGTTATTTTGCTGAGTTGGCAGTGAGTTTTTCAGTTTTATAGAAAGGCAAAAGGACGTCACATTGTGGAATAAATTGCATAAGGGTGACATCATGGTTATAAATGGTTGGCATTGAATTTGTGTTTGTAGAATAGTTTGTTCTTCCTCTTTGGATCAGTAAAAGGGTACAACCAGGTCCAGACAATTGTGGAACTTCATTGAAGGTGTCCTTTGCCTGAGGTGATTTCTTAAAAAGAAGTACTACAGAGTTCATAACTGCATCCCACAGTAATCATCCAGGAGAATTTGTTTGTCCCTGTGCTAAGTAACTTTGTGATTTCTGGGATCTAATGTGATCTTCTGCTAACATACAAGAATACCACTTACTGTATATCTCATGATCTGTGATTTTTTTCATTTTAATATCTCTGGTCATGACTAAACGTGACTTGCCGAACCTTTCGCATCTGTGACAGCAGGCCTTCAAACTCTTTCAGGTCCAGCGTTGGCCCGTTGTAGGAGGTACAGCTGTTGGCAGCGCGACCCAACCAGTAAATGGTAATTAGAACCTAAGGAAAATAACATTTTATTAGATTTGATAACATTAGATAAGAAAACTTGATATCATTTACTCCCCAAACATCCGGAAAACCAGGATGCTGCTAAATTATTAAATGCAGTAAAAAACAAAATGCAAAAGCCCGCAAATTCCTCAATTTACAATAATGACAGGGCGTGGTATTAATTTTTTAGTCACAACAAGGTTTTAGCCACTTTCATTATATCTTTATAGGGCTTTACTCATGTAGAAGTAATTGTTATGTTAATGTGAATGCCTGTAGTCCAGATTCATTATTTATTAAAAGATAACTGTAACTGTAGTTTATCCAATTTAAGTCATTATTAAACTAAGACCTCTGAAGCAATTTCATTCAGAAAACCTAACAACAGTAACTCATGCATTTGAAGTCTTCATAATGACACCTTGGATGTACTGTCCCGGACACTTTTAAACAGATGCCAATGTCAGTTGGAGCTAATCAGTCTGGAGCTTGACCCATCTTTATCACAAAATAAGTAAAATTGCATAACATCAGGATACTGTTATATAATAATTGCCAGAAGGAAACAATGAACAGTTAAATCAAGTGGGCATATGCACATGTAGGAACACAGGCAAACATATAAAACTTCCCACTCCTCTTCTAAATAGTTGAAACAGCTATAAACAATATTATGTCAGCTCATGCAGCTTAATGGTTGTATTGAAGGAAGCCAAGCAAGGATGAAGTAAACACTTCAAACCATTCTCCAATCTGCTCCTTTCACTCCCCCCCCACCTCTACAAAGCAATACAATCTGGTTTCCTGGCCATTATAAGCCAGCCTCTTCCAAAGAAGTTACATGTTAGCTAAGGTGTCCTGCACAAACATGACAAGACCAACCATTGTTCTGAGCCCGAACCATCATAGGATCTCTTCTGATAAAATACAACATCCCTTCAGGGCCTGGAGTGATTGATATTCCCCTGTTAGCATAGCTTAGCTGTCAGCTGCATAAATTACCAGGTCATCTCATCTCCTTTAAACACAGTGCCTGTGTACAATCAGCAGTCAAGGGGGTCTATGTTTTTCATTCCTGCTTGTTACATAACGTCCTGTAGTATCACTGCAATGGAAATTACAGCCTTCTACGTTCAGTGCAAGTCCTTTTAAGTTGGATGAAGCCCTAAAATGTGCAATGCACAGAAGCAAGCTTGCACAGAACTGCACCTTTAGCACCGTGGGCAACGTGTTCCCAGCTATATTTACTGTGTCCATGTCAACCGGCACTCCACAGGGATGGCTTTGATAAGAAAGCTCAGCATGGCTTAATGTGTTTATTTCAGTCATACACTGTCACTGTAAACACACTCTGCCCTTCAAACACACACATCGATGACAAGCAAAGGAGCCAGCTGGTTGATCAGAAGGAGCAGCAAGATAAATATGGCAAAGTGTTGCATCCTAAAGGGAATTTTACCTTTTAGTCCAACCAGCCTCACTGAGATGTGAATTTTAAACACAGATGTGAAACCCTGCTCTTTAACCCCTTTATATTAGGGGTGGATGATATTGAAAATATTTCATTTTGATATTGTAAAAATATTATAGTTCTCTCAGAGCAAACTATCAGACAAAATATTTACACAATTGGGAATTTTGCTAAATAACAATAATGACTAAGTGGGTAAAACAAAAAAAATAGATACGTATCAACTTTTTTATCTATAAATCTTATTATATTTGGGGAATTGTATACAAGCCGATTACTTCTTTATTGAGTATCTTGCATCGCTGCCAATTAGTGTGAGTTCCTCTTGCCTGAGGTTTACCAGCTAGACCAGTACTGTGAGTTCATAAAATGACATCATGTTAATGTAATGCAGCCTCCAAAAAGCAGCACAACTATCAACAGCCATGGCATATCACACTAAACAATACACTAACCTCCATTTGCTGTCTATTCATGTGTTTCATGTTATTCGGAAGTATTTTGACTACTGTAAGTGTCTCTACAACTACCTCTAGGTCAACCTACCGCCTGGAATGGATTCAGTATCAGACATTAGACGTCTGGTCAGTTCTTTTTATATTCCTCATTTTCTTTGACAGTCATCTTATTGCTAATCACATGTTAAAGATGTTTTATTTGATATTCCGTTACTGCAAGGAATACTACTAATTCATATACAGTGCTACAGCCATAGCCTCCTCACTGTGGCTATGGTTCATTATCTGCACACTTTAGCATCCTGAACAGCAGGGTTTGTCATGACTATAATGACAACAGCCCTGCCAGCTCGCTTTGGAAGTGGGTCAGCACCAAAGTTCAGTTGCCTGCTATTGCGCTTTAAACGCATCCATATTGATTCCGACTGCACAAACACAATGGGAAAAATATGCCACAACTGTGCCTGCATGATTTAGACATGCAACGCTGAACCAAACAATTAGCCGAGCGTATACAAAAAAACAAAACTTGGCACGAGCAACGGAGTTACAATTGCTAAGTGAAAAGCTTTGTTTGCGAACACTTCAGGGGAATTATGTCTGACACATATATAAACATTGGGTCTGACAGTGAAGTGATCATCACGTCACATTGTCACACTGGCTTTGCTGCTTCGGTTTCTGTCAAAGAGGTTCCACAGAAACCTCTTTGTTTTATGTGCACACATTTGAGTAATCCATATACAAGGGCATGAGTTAACCGAGAAATAAACAGAGACACAGGCCGACGCATGCAAAGCACATCGCAAACGCAAACCAGATGCAGATTCTCACACACAATCAGACATTTTAACACCTGCTCCTACTAAACGCTTATTTCCTCATGTCAACACTCCTCCACCTACCCATGCAACGGCCTGTCTTGACTTTAACCTTACATCTGTTTGCTATACAACACCTTTATCACCACATCAGCAAATTCCTGTCGGTGGAGTTCCCTCTTCTTTGAATATGTGATGAGCTGCAGAAATAGCAGCTCTCAAATCCTCAATGTGCAGAACAGATCCATGGTGCAGTAGCAGGTCCTGGTTAATGCGATGACGACTGCTGGGAGTTTGTGGTCTGTTTGCTATTGCTTCTATTTATGATGGCTAACGTGGTGCTGAGTGTCCCCTGTGTGTAGTCAGCTAAATGAGCTAGCAGCCCCAGCCGGCTCTGCAGCTCCACACATTTATTTGTACAGTGCACACCAGCATCACAGAGAGAGAGAGAGAGGCAGAGAGAGAGAGAGAGAAAGCATTGACTGCAGAGTGGGCAGGGCTAAAATTGTGTGTTCTACTTCTTAAAGCAGCAATAAAAAAGAAAAGATGTTGAGGTGTATTTTAACATAAATAGTCAAAATTGAATGTAAGAGTAAAAAAAAAATCAAACGAGTGAAAGAGCAACAAGAATAAAGACCCCAAATCAGCAGAATAGAGAAAACTAATCATGGTAGAACAAGCAGAAAAAAAGATGACAGAAACATGAGTGGAGTTCAAATATTTTGAAATCAAACAATTGGAGAAAAAAAGAATAGCTGGAGGACAAATAAAATCAAACACACAAAGGGAAGACAAAACTAAGCTAAAAGAGGAAGCATAAGCAGATGGTGTGGAATGAAGATGACCTAAGAAGAGAAAGAACATAAACATGTGACAGATACTAAGCTGGAAAATCCAGAACAGACAACATAGTATGTCGAGCAGCAAGAGACAGTATAAAGACTGAGTGCATGGGATAGGAAGATTAAAAGTAGGATGGATAAAAGTAGACCAGTGCAAAGAGTTATGATCAGTGCAGACAGTGGACAGGATATAAAGTATTAGAATGGATAGTCTTCTATCTAATGTGTTATCTCTAAGTAGAACACAGCACATGCAGGCAGTGAAGAGCATTGGTATCACTTACATTCTTTAGCTTTCGGCTGCAGTCACTTCCCCTGTGGAGAATCAGACAGAGAGAGTAAGATGCTCCTGCATACACACGCTCATATACATACATATACACTAATTTACCATGACAGTAGCCAACACAGGCTAAACTATCACATACTTGAATCTCTGCATTTATTTGTTTTGTCTTCCAAAACTACACTTACATTTTATGGAAGTAATTTGACTTCAGCTATTACAGATATGAAGCCTAGCCTTTAATTTTTCTGTTAGCACCTCAGGATGAAAGAACAAGGGCATCTACAGTAGAGCTGCCAGTTTGCCATTGATCACACTGACAAAAATGTCTTCCACAGAAATTTGGAGGAGGGAAAAAAGTCACAGTGGCAGCCAGATGGTTTGATTTCCATGTGATCTCTGGGAGATGCAATGCAGAAACACCACAGCAGTGGCCACTTAGCGCCACAGATGTTGCCAAAATGAAAAGATGCGGATCTTGTGGATCACCACTTTGGGGCTATAAATGTGAAGTGGAATGAAACAGTTGTAAAACTGACCCCAACACACACACACACACATACACACAAACACACTTATGTCGCAGATAAACATACTTCTAAGCGATGAGAGGGAAATAATGGAGGTACAGAGAAATAGACTTTTAGAAACTTACAGAGACTACAATTTAAAAAGGGGCAGGAATGACCCGCCAGAATTTCTACACACACAGCGAGAGAGATCCAATCCAGCCTTCAGGCGTCAGGCTGGATTGTGACCAGATATCTCTAAGACTGTACTGGAGCGTACTGGTTTTAAGTGTTAGCCCAACAACTGTCTTACAGAGATCAATCAATTCTATTGATTCTCATGGAAAGTAGCCAGGGAGGGGGCTACGTGGTTTTTCTGGTGCTGACTGAGGAGCCCAACTGCAGCCTCAAGTTTGATGGCATGACAGTGGCTTCCACATCATATTTGCAGGTAGCCATGAATAAATAACAAAACTAAAGATGATATTTTTATTCTATGTGCATAACCGGTTCCCATATATAGAAAATTCAGAACTTTTTAAGGTAGGCTAACGAATAACAGTTACTATACAGTACATGTCAAACAGAGGAATATGAAAATCAGGAGTTCTTACAATATATATACTGCATTGCAGCAATGATATCATCTATTATGGATAAAAGATGGCCAACATGGATGATGCACTGCATTACCCTGTGTAACATAACTATAGAGCACAAGGTTGGTTTAATGTTTCTGAGTTAAATCACAGAAGTATACTCTTGCTGGACAAAAGCCACAAAAACAATAACAGATATAGGAATTTATTTAACACACAAGTGACACCCAAATTATAGTTGTGTGTTTTTTTTTTCAATGACAGCAGTGACCTGAGAAGGAAATGAGATGGGCAAAAAGGAGGGGGATCATCCCCCACCACTTCATGCACCTCGTCCCCCTACTCTCCTCCTTCATCACTCTCTCTCTGTCAGCTGACTAAATAAACATGGAGACAAGTTGCTTTTTTCTGTTACATTTTCTTTAGAGATAGCATACACATGAACCTATGAAACTTACAGTACACTAGTCATTGGTTCTTCACTTTTAATATAGAGAAACTAGAAGGATAAAAAAGTCATTATTGAATGAAACATTATTAAAGAACTTTTAAAAAGGTTGCCTTTCGAAACAATGTATTTACAAAGTGAACAGATCTTATGAAAGGCCGAATGATGTATTATTTTCTCTCTTAACTTTTATTTTTACCAGCTGTGCTTTCATCCACACCATTTTTTGCAATTTAATACTTGTAAGAATAGTTTTTAAAAGCACTAAATATATCAAAGGACATGCATGTTTTCAATAACCATTTAATATGGGCTTGGCACAGTCTATGTTTTAGCGCACAAAAAATCTGCCTATCTGGCCTTGGAAGTGCTGTACTATTTTTATTTTTATTAGTCGATCTTTAAAAATCCAAGTAGGAAGTTAAATAATCATTACTGCTAATATGACCAGGTGTATTTCTTATTTTCCAGTAGTTGCTGACAGCAGAGAGTAATACAAACTCAATACAGATCAATACTAATCCTTAAAGGCGTGTGGACGCGCATTACTGATTCTCATCATATTTACTTCAACCCAGCTGAGGAAAGCACATTCAATTTGTACTTTATTTCTTTCAGTGTCTCAAAACCTTCTGTGAAATTGATTAGACAGCTGAATGGAAACAGAGCCACTCTCTCCTCTCCTTCATTGACTCTGCCAGACAAACTGTCACTTATCTCGGAAATTGATCCGGTTCCATCAACACATGGAGGAACAGGAGATATTTCAGGCCTGAGCTCATAGTGCAGCAGAATCTACCTGTCTGAACGCCTCGCTGTCAAGGCCGTTTCCTCCATGAGTAAACTTGTCCGAAGACTCAGGGGCTTCCTGTCATGGGTACAAGCGGCAATAAAATGACATCCTGTATGACAGATTGGTTACATAACCACTGGAAACAGCACAGTACTTCTAACACAATGACGCCCATGTTTCTTTTCAACTTTGTGCTATTTTGCACATAATCTAATTTTAACAAATGACTTACTTCAATTTTATTTAAAGTAAATATTTTGAAAACAACTACTATTCCTATTATTCAAAATGTATCAATATACAGAACATCAAAGTCTTATTGCCATGCAAGGTTTGGCAAAATACTTGTAAATCATGTGAAAAAATGACCTGATTGTTGGATAAATGTAAATGAGGCACAACTAGACTTAGGCTCATATCCAACATTTATTATTTCGCAGTCTAAATATCACAATATGCAATATTATCAAGGGAGCAGAAAAACCAGAAGCATATTTTGCTGTTGTAATATAATATTGTATATGGTGGAAATATTAGGACATTTTGGCATATATTGAAAATCAGCCCAGGCAAATATATATAGAACCTATGACAAACTAAAGTGCTTCAATTCAAACTGGATTGGAATGATGTCAACTCTTATGAACGTATGCACATCCTCAGAAACAAAAGGTTATATAAACGTCAGCACACACACGCATGCATGCGCACACACACACACACAAACACACACACACACACCTCAGTGCATCTAAAGAATTCCTGGTCCTGACAGAACCAGTCATGCAGCTCCTCCTGAGACCAGCTAAGTTTAGCAGCGTCCCCTCCCTCCTGCTCCATCTCCAGCAGCACCCTTCTAAACCTTCTGTGAATGAAACCCTGTTGACACAGCTAATCTGAAGACAGCACATGCCACACACACACACCCACACATTCACACAAACACATACTGTACAGTAAATAAATATAAATCGACATGCCCTGGGCGTAGTTACCAAGCAACAAAGCAGGAGCCATGTTTCATTGAGTGTTACGTTTGGACAGAGACCAGTTGTGTCAAACAGATGTGCTATTGTTGCTTCGCTGACACAAGCTCATACAAATATTCCATTGACTCTCATGCACTGGTTTGTGTTGGCAGTGAACTAGCTGATTGTCTGATGCAGAGAATGACAAACTGGGCGACTGTCAACGGCTGACACACGGAGAAGCAAATAATCAGTCACAGAGACAAGCTTTTAACACTCAATAGAAGTGTTCATTATCAAAAATCTATTTTTTTTCCCTCAATACAAATACAAACCTCCATTTATTTTTAGGTTTAAAAAGTAATACACATGAGCTAGTGTATTGAAAACCTAAATTACAGCTTTATTGGTGTTTGTTTATAGATCACTTTCATTCCCCGCACCACACTAAGAAAGTTTCTCAAACACTGTGCTTTTATTTTTCACTGAGTAGCATAAACATTGACTAGCTACATGAAGTCAAAGATCTTCAGAAACTGTTTTCTACTACCTATATTCAATGGTAAATGGACTGCATTCAAACACTCAAAGTGCTTTACACGACAAATGTACATTCAGCTGTTCAACACACATTTATAAAATGATGGCAGGAAAGACCAGAAAGACATCAGGAAGCAATCTCATCATACACATGCCGATGGAACAGCCATTGGGAGCAATTAAAAGTTAAGTATCCTGCCCAAAGACACATCTACATGCAGCCTGGGGGAGCCAGGAATCGAACCGTCGACCCTCCGACTGACGAACGGCACTGTGGGCAGCAAAAAACACCTGTCGCGTCAGACAAGGTCAAGTTCCTTTAACTGAAGCATGTTTAAACTACTTATTTCCAAACTATCTTCATCCCAACATAAAGGGAGGAGGACATGATTGATTGATTGATTTGAAAACGGTTGGAGAGTAGCTGCCTGTAAATGTTGGAAAGCTCTTATTTATACATACAATAAATTTCCTGACAACAAATGTTGGCCCAACCTTGTTCAAAACAAAAAGACACACACACACACACACACACACACACACACGCATTAAGCAGTGAGGTAACACTGAAGCTTTGAGTCTTACTTGGCGGAGGGGCGTGTCGACGTGTCCTGTAGGTCTCCAGGGTCAAACAGCTGGGAGCCCTTCAGTCCCAACTCCTCACAGCCGCGCAGAAACACACTCAAGTTGTCCTGTGGAGATCACAAAACACCCCGTCTCGTCAGGATAGATACACAGTTGGCAGTGACACAAGGCAGAGTGAGGTCAGGTCTTCACGGAGCGTTAACTCACACACAACACTGCGACTCTCTCTGCCAATTGGAATTAATTGACATCATACAATTACAGCAGAAAACACAGCTGCCAAGTAAAGGAGAGAAAGTCAAGTCAATTCTGTTAAGTATGTTGCAGAAGACTTAAGATATGGCTACAGAAAACACATCAGAGTTACAGAAGAGATGAAAATTCATTTTAACGATTTGAGTAGTAGTAGTAGTTCTTTTGTCCATCCTGCATACAGACATGAAAACACACAGTCTGTGCACAACATGAAAATCAGGATACCTGCTTGACAGAAATGTGACACCATCAGGTTTTGTGGCTGGCTCCTGCACGTCTCCTCAGATTACCCCTCTCACTCTTCACTTTTTGCCTTCTTCAAGGGTCCACCTGCTTCCGTTTTATATATCTTCCTTCTTCACCTGCTTCTCCTCAAACATTACTTCTTTGTCCTCTCCTCCGCACTTCACTCTCCCTCCATCTTCCCTCGCCTCCGCTCTCTGAAAAACTCTTTGTTGGATGCAACCTGAGCCGAGCGCTCCTCTCCTGTTCCCAGGTTCTCTCTCCCTTTGTTTCCGTCTTTCTATCGTTCGGAGAGCCACAGCCAAAGCCCTTCCCCTCTCTCAGTCTCTCTCCCTCTCTCTCTATCTCAGGGTGTCACCGTTTCCTCACCCTCCACCCTGATTGTCCCAAGCACTCTCTCTTTATCTCTCTCACACACCAAAACACAAACACAACGTGCTTATACCCACATCCACACATTTAGACAAAGTGCTGATTCAAATATATATCATATTAAGGGCACAACACCACTAACCCTTATTTATATGTACACATTACCTGGAGCAAGAACATATGCATAGATATAACACACAGACACTTTGAAACACTTGTTCTCACGATCTTCTTTATTTGTAGCAAAACACCCACTCCAAGCCCACCCTACAGTTTCCTGTGTTTTTGGGACAGCGCCATCTCTACACCACTGGTGAAACAACCAACCCCACCCAAACACACACACACACACACACACACACACACACACACACACACACACACACACACACACACACACACACACACACACACATGTACATGTCTCATGACAGTTTTACTTGTGGGAGGACACACCTACAGTGGGGTTATCTGGGTCTCATGCTACTTTAAAAGGTCATATTTGGCCATTCAACATTCGCCTGATATCAGAAGTGAGTAGTCACTTGGAACAGTAAAGGGACACTGGAGACACTTTTTGTGTTACTTTGCTTACAGTATTTGCATGCACTTCTCCCCCGATCACACATGTGCAAAAGCTTGAAGACATGTTGGAAAAATTTTGTGACTGGAAACTTTGTGTATTTAAATCCTATAGAGCCATAAAAACCTGGATAAGGTGAAGTGGAACACGCTCCATAACTGTGTCCAATGGCAAGCTCGTTTAACCTATGCTTACAAAAATGTGAGCTGCTGGAGGACAGAGGATGTGTTGGACAGGTTTCAGTTTTTGATGTGTGCTCATTCACTGTATAGTGAATGCTATCAGTGCAATGTGTAACAAATGTTGAAGACAGTCTCATTTAGTGTGAACCTTTATTCTTTGAAACCAAGACACATTCATGTCAATACTGTGACACCAATATTTAGGAAAACACAAATGGTTTGTACTGGGAAGAGTAGCCCTAAGGAGCCACCTATGACACCATCAAATCACTTCACTTTACTCTATATTCCAGTAGCGGGCGATTTGAGAGTGTGTGCATGTGTGTGTGCATGTAACTTTATAGCAGTCATTCTCAAATAGTGGGGTGCACATGCTGGGGGGGCATGTGTGTGTGTGTGTGTGTGTGTGTGTGGTGGGGTGTGTGTGTATGTGTGTGTGTGTGTGTGGGAGGGGTGGGGGCATAAGGCTCCGACAGGGGGGGGGGGGGGGCGCGTTTGACCTCGGGGAGCATGCTTTTTTACTGTCCTACAATAAAGTGCAATTGCAACTCCACTACATTAGGGGGCAGTGGCACTCTCCTTGGCAGAGTGTGCGCAGGGAGCGTACAGCACAGAGTGTGAGTATGAAGTGTAGACATGAAGTGCAGCAGACCCTCAAGTGACCCCATGAAAACATATTTAACATGGATGAGAAGACAGGCGGAAAGAGACAGAGATAAAGAGACAAACAAAAGTCTCCCAAAACTAAGACGAGGAAATATGACGAAGCGTATGTAGCGCTTGGTTCACTGTGAAAAACCGGTGTGTTACTGTGTCCAATAGCAGCAGACAGCATGCAGACAGCATGAAGACAAATAAATTAAAAACATTACAGCCCGATCACGCTGATAAGCCGATTTTATGTCATTTTATTTTTCGGTATACTATGGTTTGACATGGTCAGTCAAAAATGTTTAATTAAGGATTTAAACTACTTTTTTCAGATACACTTCAAATCTTTTCTGTTACAGTTGATAAAGCTATTCTTTGCTGTAAGTTGGTCCATATATCTTTTTTATTCTCTAATGTTAAAAGGATACAGTGTTATGCCGAGGTGTACTTATAACCATTTTATAGACAGATGATGCTATCTATAGTCACGCAGGGGGGGGCACGAGATGTTTTCTTTGTCCATAGGAGGGGTGTGACAGAAAAAAAAAATTGAGAAGCACTGCTTTATGGTGATTTGCAGGTCACTACCACAGGAAGTTGGGTTTGCACCGCAGAGAGATGATTGACAGCTGAATGTGTTTGTAGAAGCACTGAGAGGCACGACGGTGACTCCAACACAAACCCCCTGTCCAGCTCTGTTAGTCATAATAAATGAGGGCTGCAGTGGAAATACCAACACTGTGGTAGAGCAAGTGATAAAATTGAAAAATAAATTACGGCAAAATGTGCATGATTAACAAATTCCCTCACTGCATTTACACATTTATTTAAATATTCAGTAGTAAATGGTTGGCAGAAAAAAATCATTAAAAAATGTGTAGAATTTGAGTAGAAACCGAACAAATATAACACATATAAACACATACATATATAAACAGAAACACTATTTACTATACTGTATGTAAGTACATTTGCAGGTGTGACACATGGGAGGTGGGAGTTTTTCCTTGTAGGATGTATGGGTCTAAGGGCAGGGGATGTTGTTTTGCTGTTGTACAAACTGAAAAATGCATTGAGGCGAATCTGGGATTCGTGATTTTGGGCTGTACAAATAAAATTGACTTGACTTGTTTTCTCGAGCAGGTAAATTAAAATATGAAAAAAAAAAAACTTATATTTTAATCTGCTTATAATATCCCCACTTTCAGGTAGAAAACCTACAAGATTTATATATACCTCCTCAGGCTGACAGGTAAATTATATCATAAAACTAATGAAGCATAACATTTCTCAAATGAAAATCAAATTAAAGGAATTTTACATACATCAGAAGTGTTGTTTGCACTTATAAAAAGTAGCAGAAATCTTTGCTGCTGTATACCTGATGTCTGGAAAACAACACCTTACGCCCTGTAGAGCCCATGTGTTGACACACTGTAAACCAGGAGCAGACCAGGTGACCCAGAGGCTGCTGTGAGCAGCAACAAACAACCTGTTGAGACAAACACTGAGCCATACAGGCCGAGCTGCCGAAGCAATGGAGTAGCTGCCGTAATTACAAAACAGCCACAACTCCTCAGAGACTCATTTTCCCATTAGCCCCCTTAAACAGGAAGAGGAAGGGGGAGTCGCCTGTTTTATTATGATGGGCCAGATAACAGCAGCCCCCTTGTTTATCGGTTTCTCACCTCTCTAATCGCAGCCAAGGGGAGGAAGAAAAATCCCTGCAAAGCTACAGGAAGCTTTGAGGCAGAGTTATGAAACTTAAGTTTAACAATTTAAACATTGTTTATACAGGATAATTAACAAACCGTATCCTTTTATATGTTATCTTCAGTTTATAGGTTCTATGGATTATTCATTTAGTTCTTTGGGCCAATTAGTAATGGTCATGCCATGTTTTTGCTTGCAACTGTAATGTCCCCCCTGGGCCAATTAGTTTTTTTAAATAACAATGTTGTTACATGCATTAATCACTGATGTTTGAGATTTCACTCCCACTCCTCTGACACAAACTAAGAACAGATGAAAAATCCAATATTGAACATTGAAAAATAATCTTTAAAACACCATCCAATAAAATAAACATCACTGAATGAGCGCCAAGTTGGTGTTCATGTCATGTTGAATACTTGCTGTCACTACAAAGAATCATTTTGAAACAAAGCTGCAAATTAAAATAAAAAAATGTCTCCAATAATAAATGGTACAGTTTTTGATTTATCTTAAGAAAACTATGGTTTGATAAGTAAGCAGTCCATTAAACAACTCGTTTGTTTAATAGCGTTTTGGTGTAAGCCAATTTTAGTTGATTAACTAAAATTAAGAATAACGATGTTTCCTTTTTAATGACTTGTCGGCTGTTTTTGATAATGATTAATTAGAGTAGAGGAGGGGGAGGTTACATTCCAGCGCTTTGAGCCAAAAGGATTCAACGTCTGGTTTTGTTTGTCTAATCTGTTCATATATTACAAAGTTTGAGCAAACAAACGAGGAGGCAGCTCGAGGAGATGCTGGCGATGGTCTGATAGGAGCGAGGAGTGAAGAGAGTGAAGAGGGCAGCGGAAGGAGAGCCAGCCCCAGTGTTGCTGCTGCCCCCCTCCCAAAATTGTGTTCTTTAAATTGCATAATATATCATGTTACGTGTATAAAAACTTTAAATAATACCCAGAAAAGTGCCTGATACTGTATAGTACCTTTGGACCAAAATCACCCTGTGCTTTTTAGAACCAAGAAAGATGCATGAGAGAAAAGCTGTAAAACTATACAGATGGTTTTTGGCATGCAAATATATCATGTTAGTAAACGTATAAAACCCAGAAAAGTGCATGACACGGATATGATGGGACCTTTAAAAATGGACAAAAAAGACACAGCCATCAGGCAGTGCACTGGTTAGAGTCCATTAGGTGAAAAAAAAAAAAGATTTCAATGGATACTAATGTAATTCACTGATAATAATCTAAACATCTGTCAGATCACACAAAAAGATGTACATGCACTTCTCTTGTAGTTGAAACATTACTAAAAAGGGATACTGTAACTGAATAATGAATTTTTATTGTAGCGTTCATTGCTGCTGTTGGGAAAAAAAGGACCGTGAGGAATGTGGCTGTGTAATAACCCGGCACAAAAAGCCAGAGAAGGCTCATTGGCAGCTATTAGAGATAAGAAAAGCCATTTGAGCCCAACCCAGACTTCCTCATCTGTTCCCTCATGCTGTGATCCAAATCGTACCCTGCTGTCTTTACACTTTTTTCCTCTAAACACTGTACCAGAACCTCAAGCCTTATCAGCTTCAGACCATCACTAACTTTTCAAGCGTAAAGGTCTGTTTGTCATTACTGACCATAAGGATCTGTCCAAATCCCAATGAGACCAATACTACTTCAACTTCTTTCAGTGTGAAAGATATATAAATGACATGTCCCATTAGTAAAGGTTTATTTCATTAATCATACTCATGTAGCCTTATGTTAGTATAAATGATAAAGCTGCGATTTCACAATTTGATGCGAGAAAAGAAATCAACATCACTTAAAAAGCAAAAAAAATCTCCTAAACATTTCAATCATAAAATTAGAGAAATGTATTAAAGTTGTGATTGATGATTAAATTATTGTTTCCATAGTGTGGAAAATGTAAGCACCTTAAGAACCTAGTAACAAGGTAAGAAATCTTAGTGTAGGAAAAAGTAAGCCTTGAATGATATTGCAACCATGATAAACACCTATTTCATCCTTCCATGTGCACATCTTGAAATAGAGTTGCAGTGGGAGGAGTTATTTCAGGTGCCCCTGGTCCAGATGTAAAAATGACATTCACTTTTTCAGTAGAACACATTGCATGATTCACTTCCCGAGCACTCCTGAGGATCCACATAAATCTCTCAGGGATGAATCATCATTGAAAAGGATGAACAACTCTGGTAGAAAATATCCGATTCTTTGATAAGTAGTCAAGAGGTACAAGACATGTTATTACAAACTTTGGAAAGAACTTAACTTCAATCAAATAAATGTAAAAATATTGTGGTTTTCTGAGTCATTTTAGAGTGAATTCAGCAGCAATGCTGCCACAACAATGCATTTAGATTCACGCCTCTGACTGGCTTCTTCTCCATAGCGAAAAAATCTAAACTAAGTGCTCATAATGTACAGCGTATAGAATTGTTACATTATCTGAGAGATTCCTTAGTCTCTTAAATATTACAGAGAATGTAGTTTAAAGAAAAAAAATGAATTGGAATACACAAAGGGGGGGAACACTTCAGGAACCAGTGGCCTGGTCTGAATATTTACTTTTGTAATGTAATTTTGCTGTGCTTGGTGTGGCCTGTATATTCGAAAAGATTATTAACTAAATATCCACTATATAAAAACTAAATTTTTACAGAAACAGTATTCCGGAAGTAAAGCAAGATGGGCGTATATTTAGGGTGAATGCCATCAACTTCCTGTGAGCCTCTACATGTCCTGAAAAGGCCACTTCATCCAGATTCTAATGTCTTGGGTTGGCGTGAAAGGACTCCACTGTATTACACTGTGCTCTATTGAAATGTATCAGTGTTCAGGTCCACTGAAATTCACAGGCTCTCAGTCAAAGCCAGAAGTTAAGATTCTGAAATAAAACCCACAGACAACAATGGACAATATTCAGCTCAGCTTTTGGGACCAGAAGGTGATTTTGCTATGCTTGGATAAAAAAAAAAAAATAATTACACTCTGACAAAAGATATTATATGCTGCTGCTGTGATGCAGCCCGCTCCCTGTACAAGCGAGCCGTTAAAGGGTTCAGTGTCACACACGGCTGCTGATGGACATCTTGGCCGTGCAGACTGAAACTGAGATCAGCTACACTTGTCTGTAATTAAAGCCTGATAACACACCTGGGAGCTTATAATGTAGATCTGCACACATAAGTATTGGCAGCCAGGTGTAATATCTAGGTTCAAAATTGGTCAAAAAAATTGCCATCTTGGGTCATTGACAGAATGAGAGATTAATATATAAACCCTATGATTAGGGCTGTCACTAATAACTATTTATGATAGACCATTATTCTATCAATTATTGAAATGATTAATCAATTAGTTGTTTGGTTAAAAAAATAGTGTAAAATGGTAAATGTTTCCCAAAGATGAAGATGCCAACTAAAATGTGTTTTTGTCCGCAACCTAAATATCAAAAGTTTATTATAGTAGAAGAAAAAAAAATGACAAAAAATGAAAAAAAAAATAATCGTACTTGTAGCCGTAACCAGAGAATTTGAACATTTAAAAAATAAAAAAAAACAATTATCAAAATAGTTGTTGAAAAAAATGATAACGATCTCCCCTATGAGACTGCAGTGTTGCCCTGTGGACATACACATCAGATTTTATGACACTTTATGACAACAGGCTGCAGCAAGTTTTTAACATTAGACAGTAATAAAACAGCATAACATCAAAATATGTCCCCGGAGAGGGACCCAGACACTGATATAAAAGCATGCAGACATAAAGGAATGTGAGGAGGAAAGGAAAAACAAGAGATAGCAAGTGGAAGAAAGAATCATGTAAAGGTTGGAAGGAAACAAGATAATGACTGAAGGAAGCAGACTCACCAGCCCAGCTATAGGTGTTGGAAGTCTGTTGATTTTCTTCACCAGGCTGGGTTTAATTGAGCTCAGCAACCTGTCAAAGACAGACAGGAAAAAAAAAGACATCAGCTTTCAAAAAGTGAAATAAATAAAAATGCATCTCCGGCAGAGTAAAAATAACTGCAAGTGAAATAGATGAAGTGTGTGAAACCGTGTGTGTCTCTTCAGAGAAAGCGGGGGGAAACAGAGAGAGACATTTTTTCGGTGTCCCACAGTGGCGTCTGGAAGTTTAATAACGGCTTAAAAACAGATTCTAAATCAGAGTTGAGAATCAGTGCTTGCTTCTATCCACTGGGAGCTGTTATCTACTTCCAGAACATTTCATATAAAAAACACATGTGAAGAGATATGTTACTACTGTCACAGCTCTCGTATCTCACACAGAGGTGAACAGGCTTTTTTTTTTTAGAAAGAGTATATTCCTGCATCTTTTGACGACTTCAGCTATGAACAAGCGGTTCCAGAGCTCCTGCCTCTCGCATTCTTCTCTGTCTCTAGTTTCGTCTTTTGTATGCGTTTTCATCAGAGGAAGCACTGTAACGAGAATCAGCCCCCGTGAGGGGAAAACCCACCCTCGGATACACTGTCTAGCAATATTAGATATCAGCAGCCCTGTGATGTTTGTGGCATTCCAGCGGTGATTGTGTGATGAAGCGCTGTAATTTTCCTTTTGGGTGAACCCTCTTCTCCACAGCCTGCCTCGTCCACTTTTACTTCATTTAGAGATTTCCTGCTGTGTTTATCCCGTAATAACTTTCAGGGGAACATACAAAATGTGTAGGTGGAGAGAGCAACAGTGAAGTCAGTATTTCCACTTTTGCGCCAAAGTGCCTGGAAGAAAAATAATGTTGTAGCACATTCAAACAATATATTGTATTCAAATGGGTTTCTCTCTATTACCTTGTCTTTTCAATGATTAGTTTCTCCACATATAATTGATTAGCATCAAATTGTCAAGTCTTTGATTCACAGTAAAGTTTGTTGAAAATCTGCTATAAAACTTGAATAACCTCAAAACGCTCAAGTGAACATCCATATATCAAGCTTATTGGTTTGTACAAGGGTAAACACTTTTCCTAAAGCGCGAGAATCAGGTAAAGTGGTTAGAGAGTGTTTTGCTTGTGCAATGAAAGAGAATCAAATCGAGTCCAATCTGCTCTTTCCTCTGCTGCTTAGTTACCAATCTGTGGGATCTCTCTATAGAGAGCATCTGCTAAATATCAGGAATATATATCGTGTCCTCGAGGTATCAGTTTCGTGAAAGAAATTCATCCTGCCATTTTTACTGTAAACACAGCCAAAAGAAAAAAAAAGTTATAGAAGGAAAAAGAGCAAAAAAACAAATAAGTAATAAAAATAAATATATATATTTAACATTTAAAATGTTGCATTGCCAATATTAACTTGTTGATAATTTTGACAATTAACCAACATTGGAGAAGTTGTCAGATATTATTTTCTTAACAAATTACTTAAATAATCAGTCAATCAACAAGATTATTTCAGCTCTTGCCTGACCCTGACCCCTGTAGAATCACTCTCCTTACATAATAGGCTTTTGTACTGTTTTCTAATCAACACATTTCCATTTCTCAATGTCCAGGGCCTGGGGCCTACCTGCACATTTTATACCATATTCCAGAAACTCTAAAACAAGTGGTAACAGTAAACAGGTTCCAATGTCTACATTGAAAATAAAAATATTGTTAATACTGGGCTTGTGTAGTTGAACTTGTAACAGAACGAGCTATGGTACGGAAGTGGAGACAAAAGTACAAGTGTCTGTGTGTTTCAAGTCTCATTTCACCATCTCCCTTCATTATGACTGGACCCTGGAGGACAATCTAACAGGACACAAGAGTCTCTGATCACTGGGCCATTAGTGCTGCAAGAAAGTGAACTTAAAAAAAAAGAAACCTGTGTGACTGCCAATGTTAATCCTATTAACACTGAATTATATTGTATGTCATTAGGGCCATATGATCTCTTCTAGCTCCTCATTATCTGGCAGGATATGGAGATTGTGAAACTCCTGCTACCAGGACCTTCTTATTTCTCTTGCTCTCGATATTTTTTATTGTCACTCTCAATTAACGTCAGAGTCAAATTAACAGAATCTCAATTTTCACAATCGCTACAAAAAACAATGAAGTAACATGTATCCAAAACTCACTCGCAGAGCAGTATCCCGTTCTCCAAACCTCCTCTGAAATCTCTGTCACCAACACATCTTCCTGTCACAGCCTATAGAGGAAAGAAAAAGACGTGTTAAGACAAATATGACAACAAGAGGCCTCAAGAGTGAAAAAAACCCTCAGTGAATGAATCTAAAGTCTAGACACACAAACTCCACTCGGGGAAACAAGAAACAAGCACGACCTTTATTCACACTCCATTCACGTCTTCCCTTCACGGTAAATCCTGGGAATGGAATGGAGAGTCGTACAAAGAGCTGCCGGCCGTATATCAAGTCCCTCTCTGGTTAACAGTGCTAAACGCTAACAAGCTTGACATAAGCCGCAATCATCCCGACCAAAGGGCTCTGGCAGGCTAATGTGTTGTGACAGGGGATTTATTGGGTAATAGTCGCTCAGACCCTCTGAGGAGGAGAAGCTGCCTGTTTACATGTATTTTGCATGACTACAGTAGGTTGTCTGATATGCTCTTCTTTAACAAATATTGCAACACAAAGAAATGCTTTGTTTGGTATTATAAGACGTTTAAGTGGGGGAAAAAAAACAAACCCAAAAAACAGGGGAAAATGGAAACACATATCAAGCTCCAAACATGTGCAAACTTCAGGTGCAGTTTATGTTACAAACTCCAAATTGCATTTTTTTTTTGTTCTGCAGATGTTTTGACCTTTCACCTTTGTTAATGGCACTTAAAAGGACATCTCAAGTGCAAACATGAACACCATTAGCGGGAGAAAAAAAGGTACCTGCCTCACCCCCATATCAGCTGTTGCAAGACGTTCGGTCCCGAGCCCACTTAAATACTCACAAATACTGGCAGAAATTTAGCCATAAAGAAGGGGGATGGGGACCCATTGGACTGCTGGACCCAGATGCCAAAACAATTACAAGATTAAATTTCCCGAGAGTTTCTTTCACATTTATTTGCACAGCTGCGGAAAAAAAAGAAAAAGTGAGGAGATGTAGAGTGTCTGGCCCCCGGCTGTGTGTTACTTCTTGGCTCGTCGGGGAACCTGGACCTGTTACAAAAGAAATGGACTGCTGTATGTCAGCGAGCAGGCTGAGGGTACACTGCTTTTTTTTGCTGCAGTGGAGAGGGGGGGGTGTGTTTGGTGTTTGGAGTTAGACGGACAGAGAGGCAGATTAACAGAGACAAATGGAAAAAAAGAAAGTGGCAAAGATTTTTTCATTATGTTGACGTCTAGCTATTAACTGCCACTCTTCCCCACCGCGGCAGCACTTGTGAGCAGGGCATTGTGGGCCTGGTGTTGACAGCGCACAAGTGACGAGTGAGATCCGTGTATGAGGCCTAAAAAGACAATCAAATGGTCCATAAATCCTCATTTTTTGATTATAGTTAATGGAATTCCTCAGGAAGAAGAAATAATATTATTGAATTAAACACAACTGGGCAGAGCCAGCTGAGTGGCAAACCTCAATAGCAAAAAGAAGCTTTGTGTTGAGTGCATTTTTTTCCTTCATTCCTGACAATGCATTCATGACCTCTGGAGGTCAGGACAGCACAGCAGGATAGCAACTGTAGTTTTAACGAAATAGCTCTTCATCTGTCAAAAATCCACCCTTAATCTCGCTCTGGTAGTGATCCACCAGACACTTGCTACAACCCAAAAAAAACGTACTTGCACTTGATCAATGCTTTACTGTTTGGGCTGTCACGGAAGACAAAACAGAACAATTGGCTGCTACTTTGCTCTGTTGGCTGTTATATTATAAAATAGTTCACTGAAATGTGTTTCTGAAGACATTAAGCAAGGAATAAGCCATGAAATTTCTGAATCTATTTTCATTTTAAATTGACTAGACTAGATTCAAAGTTTGTATGCCAGTTTCCAGAGGTGGCGAGTCTAGACCTTGTTTTTATGCGAATGTGAAATGGCCAACACAACACTCATCTCTAGGAAAGCATTGCAGTGCTGCCATCTCACATACAAAATAAATAGAAAGCATCATGACCATGGATGCTGTTGATCTCTACCTTAATTACCATGTTTTGTGTGTTTAATATATAAAAAAGAAAAAAGGACCTAAACCTACGAAAGTCCATAAAAACAGAAAGTGTCATTCTTCTGAGAGAAATGAGATATACAATGATAACATAAATAAACACAAATAATAATAATAACAATGAAAGAATATTAGAGGTGGCAGTAGGTGCCTTTTGTTACAAAGTGCATTTTCTGAAATATCAACCTATTCATCAACATTTAAAGGGTTAGAAAGGATTAGACAGACTTGCTCACATACACAGCCTAATGCTTGTAGAATCCATCTTCACAGATATCAGCAAGAGCAGCAAGATTCATTGTAATCATCTCTCTTCTTGCTGTTTTTCCTTTTCTCGTTGAGCTGTAGACTGATGTTACTTGGCCAGAATAAAACCTGTTTGGCTCTGCCACCGGGGCTTCATTTATTCACTGAGATTAATTCTGTGTCCACATCTGATGCGACACAGAGGAATGTTTGTGAAGCAAAAATCCAATATTTCGTGTGTTATGACTAGCTGACAGCAGATTCCAACATGAGACAATAACATTTCCGTATCGTATGTACCCGAGAGTGACATTCCCAGAGCTTAGGTTACAAAATACCATTCTGTAGTGTTGTCCATGAGGGAAAACATTGTCAGGTCGCCTGGTTTGTGTTCATAACAACGTAACGTTTTGTGACTGATCTCAGTATTAACATTCAGGGTTCTGTTCTGTGTGTACTAGATGACCTTTTATTGCTTTGACATGTTGGAGCTCTATGCCCCAACATACAACAAATACAGTCAGGACAGCAAAAAAACACATGAGGATAAACATGATGGGCGTAACGCGCGTGTAACAGTTACACTACACTCTCTTTAACAAGTAGGTCAGCTCCTCATCAACCCTGTCAATGACTAAGCACGGAGAGATTAAAGGGTCACACACCTTTACAAGGATAGATTATACAGTCACTACCTTTAGATTGGTCGTATTCAAACTGTCAAAATCACAATCACTTTAATTAATAAAGTGAAACAGTCTTCTGGAAATGGTCTCTATGCTGGAAGACAGCACGGTAAACTCAGCTTGCTCTGAAGTGTCAGAAAAAAAAAAAGAGTGGCCAAACACTATTGTGTTTACTTTGCATTGACTAAAGCATGTGCTCAAACATGTTCAACTTTTGTTAGGAATAAGCTACTTTTCAAAGGTGATGCAACGTTCTCATTCATCCACTAAGCATCAGTGCATTAAACAGCGTTGAAACTCAGCATCAATGGATTTGAATGATTGTGAAACTTGATGCTCATTGGATTGAGGCTGGGTTTGGTCCCGCCCCATTAGACACTGAGCGTCTCTGGGGGTCTGTTGGGTAGTGGGCATGGTCTTGGTGAGCCTAAATGCTGAACATCGGCATGGTGATTGGTTGATCTGTCTGAGGGTGCGTCACATTTTGATTGACAGTGAAATTAGTGAATCAGCGATCTCTCGATATAAACCACGACTACTCAAGTGTTTTTCAAGGTTCATTACATTCTGAGACAAGTTGATCTAGAGACTTAAGTCCTATCTTTTCTTTGTTAAAAATACATTATTAACATCTGTTTTTGTGTTATTGAAAACGGTCCTGATGTTTGGAGATTCTGACTTCTGTCGCTCTGCTCTTAGTCTCCCCAACGCTGCATCTGTGAACCTCCGCCTTCACACAAGCGTCTTGCAGCCACTCCAGCTAGCGAGCAAGCTAAAAAGCTGATGTAGGCCAATAAAAAATGAGCTGGAAGACCAGCAGCTGCCACAGCTATGCAAATAAGTAAGGCTCATAGTTTATACATTTTACAAGGTTCCAATTGAAAACACAGAAATTTCTCATAGTCGTACGAGCAAAAACAGAAAAGACAAGACAAATCTGTTTTTGAATCATCCCCCCCCACATCCAATAAATCACATGTATCATTTCATGGGCTTTTGGTGGGCCTGACCCCATTGGTGGAAAACAGGGTCTTAAAGGTTAGGTCAATCAATATCCTGTCCTTTGGGGTTCATGCATATTAACATAAATTACAAGTTTCTCTTCTGCCAATGACAAGGTCTGAGTTGTAGAAAATGATGGGGATTTTTGTTTTTCTCGTTACATTGCTGCTCTGTTTGGCAGCGACTGCCGAACTGCTAAGGACCTTGATTCATGCACATCTGTTGCTCCCATAAGTGTTGTCCCAAACTGAAGAGCCCAAGAAACTCCTGTCTGACCAGAGGGAACACTTAGTTTGAGGGAACGCACATTTGGGTATATGACAATGAACATCCATCCATCCATTGTCTATCCCGCTTATTCCCTTTCGGGGTCGCAGGGGTCTGCTGGAGCCTATCCCAGCGCGTTAAGGCGAGAGGCAGGGATACACCCCAGATGGTCGCCAGCCAATCGTGGGGCACACACACCATTCACACACCATTCACTCTCACACTCACACCTATGGGCAATTTAGAGTTGCCAATTAACCTGAGCATGTTTTTTGTATTGTGGGAGGAAACCGGAGTACCCGGGGAAAACCCACGCAGACACGGGGAGAACATGCAAACTCCACACAGAAAGGCCCCAGACCCAGGCCCAAGGCGGGTCTTGAACCTGCGACCTTCTTGCTGTGAGGCAACAGTGCTAACCACCGCACCACCGTGTCGCCCGACAATGAACATAATTATTGTTATTATTATTATTTTTTTCATGAACACGTTATTTAAATACTTAGTGCTCACTGTAACCTCATCATCAGGAAGCCTGCTGATCGGCTGGAGGGATTACACAAGCATGTTTATCCACAGTAACATTGCTGTAAAAGATGTGGTGAGATGTTTGTTTTTCGCTGATTCGTGGTGTGAAGAATAACACTGAAAGTGAACTGATGAAACCTAAGTGGGTATGTAGCTTTTGTTAGAGGGTTGTAGAAAAAACATGCTAATAAAAAACATGGCTTATTAAAACGTCCCAAACTTTACACTTTTCCTCCATTTTATTTGGAAGTTGTTATATCTCTAACAAGATATATTTGGGGTTTTAAGAACCAAAAAAAACATCTTGCTATAGATTTACATCTCCTCTCTCTGGAGAAGGTCATATATATCTGATCTGCTGGTTTGACTGGCTGTAAGGCACAGTTCCTGAATACTGGTGTGGTAATTCTCTGTGAATTGTGTTTTGAAACACATTATGTATATACTATACAATACCTACAGCTACCTTGTAATCAAAGAGAAATTCAATCTCGCCTTCTACGATACGGAACATTTCAAAATGATATAATAATCTAACCACAAAAGATCACCCAGGATAATAATATATATATATATAATAAATAATAATTACCATTTGTGGATCTCCAAAGCAAATGTTCTGTTTGGATAAAAACAATCTCACTTAAGATGATGAATTGAATATGAATGAATGGATACATTCATATATAATATATTTGCATATTGAGCCTATTAGGAAAACAAACACCTCAATGGAAAAATGCTTCCTAAAGATGCCAGAAACGTCTGGGACTGGACAGTGTTTTCAGCACAGGGTCATATGAGGGGACTCAATTAGAAAGAGGAATGTGTCGCCTTTGTTGTTTTCAGTGGAATGTCGCCCGCATTGTTTCACAAACAATCAAAAACTGTTTTTTTTCCCCTCTCCTTTTTATTTCCTTCCCCTTTGAAACCCCTTCATGTCCATCAGACCAAAATCATTCTCATGGACTCATGTCAAAAGCGGCCGTCACTATCACTTTGGTATCCACAAAGCAAGGAAGTCTCTGTTGGATTGGAAATACATGAATGAACTTTGGACAAATCCTGTTTCCCCAAGGGAAAACTACTATGTGAATCTACTTTTTTATTTTGGTAAATTGTGAAAAAGATAAAAAGCCAATTACGTTCTCCCATGAAAACTCTCAGGGGGCGATGCTTTTATGTTCTTAGATAAAACATTAATGTGATGAGAAGAGCCTTCACTAAAGTCAAATCATGTGGCAAAAGACCACAGATCAAAGACAATTTATTGAAATAATATTGAAAAGAATAACTTTAATTTGTAAAGGATAGAGATCAAAAGTCTATAGTGAATATTCCCACAACAGCCAAATAGAGAGAGAATTCCTTAAGGCAGCAATCAAGTCCTGGAATGTAGTTCTAGTACTTGTAGATCTCCCTGTCTGAACTAGCTACTAAATCCCTCCACCCCGTGGGACATCCAGTGGAAACAGATCCGTTGCATCGCAGCAGTAATCTCAGAGGCCCTGCACTGGACAGGCTACCTTTCCCGAATTAACGACCAATAATTCAAGGTTTAGAGACAGGCGTGTCTCCATAATTCGGGGAAGTGCAGTCAGCCTGCTAAAGAGTTGACAGCTGCTAGCTCGAGGGCTGGCGAACATAAACAGAGACATGTGCTTCTGAGCCACACGCCTGCTCCGTACTCCATGCACTGTGCATCGGCACGCTGCTGCAGACCTGTACGTGGCCCATGGATGTGGTTCCCTTCGTATTACATGGAGGCCATGTGGCCACTAGTAAACAATCCAGACTGTGAGTATCACAAATCACTGCATGTTTATTTCTGATTAACCTATAAACGCAACAATATTTGAACCAGAGTTGCTAGAGTTAAACTGTGCCTCGGGCAGCCGAAGTGACAAAAATTAAAATTGTATGGCAATTTAACTAAACATAGTAAAATTATGTACACATTCTTATTATAACTTGCATGTAGGCACACTTTGTGATTTTGAAAATTGGTCAAAAAATATTGTGTGGATATGTGGATGGATGGCCGGTTTTGTGATACAGTTTGTAATGCAGCCATTGCATTAATATAAACAGGGCTGATTCAGTCAGAATGCAGTTAAGGAGTGTTGCTGGACAAACAAGCAGACGTTGGATGTCGCTGCACACAGAGGAGCCATGCAGACCCACTCAGACTGGGGGAGGATGTATGTCATGTAGAACCCCCGTGGCCACAGAAAGTCTGTGTAACTCCTGCTTTCTAGTGAGGAGTATTCTTCTTTACAGACGTAGCTTTTTTCGGTGTGTTACTTAACCATGACAGAATCACACATCGGATCCAGGAAGACATGTAAATAAAAAAATATTCTCATTAATTCAACTTGGCATTAACAGCTTATTCTGTAATGACTTCCAGTGTGTGGCCATTCAGGAATACAAACTGGATGACTTGAGCAAAGAGAAATAGAGGAAATAGAATACTGCTGATGCATGACTTTTTGGTTCTCTGTTCCCTCCAAGCAAGAAACTTAAATATAAAATAAAATAATGATTTGATACTCATTTCTGTAAGATCTAAATCAACAGTTACAAGACAAGACAAAACACTGCTCTGGCACAAAAGCAGTGGGTCAACTGTCATGATTTTATCATCGTAAAACAGATAAAAAATATTGCTTTTGACCTTCTGAGAAGTGGGATTTGATGGAAAAAAAGACAAAGACTAACAGCAGTATTGAAATAGGTAAATCTGAGTCTTCATATGCCGTGGGCTCTCCGGCTGGGGGTCCCCTCAACTCATGGAGCTGCAACAAGTTCAGCCAAAGGTCACCAGTGGTATCTGCCTACAATCAATCATCCGGACCTTTTCATTCGCTGCCACCACCACGGGGATCCTCTATTGTGATTATATGGACTGTTTGCTCTGGGCTGGCATGTTGGAGGGTGGACTGAGTGCGGGGGGAAAAAGGGGAGCTGGGAATCAGAGGGGGAGAGTATTTGAGCAGCCATATCGGTTTCATGTATTCCATGATAGTATCATTACAGTGAACATGTGAGTACATAAATTATTATATTAATTTCAATTATGTCCTGTAATTCTAATTTCTCAATCAATCGCTTGAGGAATGGGTTTCCACATGAACAACATATTTGACCAATGTAAGAACATTCCTGGTAATTTAAATTACAGTATACGCTTTTATCTTACGTTAAATTATTAATACATGTTTTAAAAATAGCAGGACTTATTGGGGTAAAAAAAAAAATTAGAGACTACAATTTCAAGAGCAGATTGTTATGAAATTGGGGACAAAATATAAAATCTAGAAGAAAATGTGCAATATTTCATGTTACATTGAAGATTTATTATAAAATAGGCAGACTGAGGTGCTCAAGGCATCTAGGGACAAGGTGGGCCTAGATATTAAGATACAGGATAGTCTGTATGTCTGAGGTTTTCTAAAATGTAGGCTACTATTGGATCCTGAATGGCAGATCATCATCACAGCAAAATCACCACAATCAGTTGCAGATCCAGCCAACTAGAGACAGTCAAGCACATACTGTAGAAGAGCCAGAGGAATGATCAAACAAGCACATTCACACGGTCAAGTACCAAATGCAAGTGAACTGACACAAACACACAGATTCTTGGACCTTAAATTGGTCCGCACATATGAAAAGCATTCCCCCACTCACATACATGCCTGCAAACACATCAGCGCAAATACTTGATGTCAGCGGTGCTTACAGAAGGCAGACTGCAGACACACCGTTTTTTTTTTATTTTTGGCGAAAGATGAGACAGACTCTGTTCTGAGGATGCAGCCCAAGTTTCAAATCAAATCATTTGAGCCCAATTCGAACCACAGCAGAGTCTGTGCCCGGGCCGGAGTCAATGAACAAAAGGCTATTATGAAACATAGATCATCACAGGTAATGACAGTTAATAGAGCATAATTGGCATGGTATTAAACAGTGAATCAGCACTGGACCGCAACAGACTAATCCCAGAGTCAGACCACAGCTTCTGAGGGGAATGTTTTTAGGCTGATTTGATGACAGCGGGCTATTTATGCACAATCTGTTGTGATAAGACAACCATGTTTCATACACTAAAATCTGTAATGGCAGACATCTTGAAGGACCACCCGGGGTACAGACAGAAGGACAACATGTGACGAATAATGTGTGGACAGAATGTTTTGCAAGACCTTTGTATCGGATTACCACAAATTTCACCATTCTCATTCGCCAACCATACATTGTAGACAGCTACAATGAATGATGTTGAATTGTAGTCATGGGTAGCACAATAAAAGGGGAAAGGAAGATATGAATGAATGTTCAAGAGTGGAGAAGAATTACTTTGAGCCACAGCACTCAAACAGAAGCAAAAGGGACTCTGTAATCTAACATTGTTTTAACGAAAAGCGTGAACTACCAGATTGCAAGATTATTTGTCAGCGTTTCTACCGAACATCTCACACTGCACTGCAGTCTATGCTGAGCACACTGAAGAATGTGATGAGGTCATTGCTTTTCGTGGATTTAAAACCTGAACCTCTCTATGTTCTTTGGCTTTACTCACAATAGTACCAATGTTCCCAGGCACATGGATCCTGAGAGTCATCTACGTGGGAACCCTTACACAAGCCCTGATTAGTCATGTATCGCTCCTACTCAGCAAAAACACACTGTTCATCGAGGCAGAAATTTAAATTACATTTATGTTGGAGTGAAGCTGTCTGCAACACTCACTGGAACTTACTAATACTGTATACATTCATCATGAAGGCAGGTAATTACATTTGTTTCTTATCATATTAAACGTGACAGGAGAGTGGACATTAATCATAAACCCAACATCTGACCTGCTAGTGTGTAGAATGGTTCTCCTTCAAAAGAAGACATTACACTACTATGCATGTGAGTATGCAGTATGCAGTTTTTGTTATTTTTGAGGGACGTAGACGAGGTGTTTTTTTTGGGGGGGGATTTGATGTTAAGGTGGCCACCTCAACTGCAGGAAACCCTGGTATTATGAATTGAGAGTTTTATTGTTTGTCTGTTCAGTTTAACTCAACCAATGAGACATTTTCACCCTGGGGAGCGCTGCTCTGTTTATTCTTAATGAGGCTGCGGAGCTGTTTTCAATATCACAGCCTCATCCCTGGAGACTAAACCACTGTCTGTGAAAATGAACTGATGAGCTCTGAATGCATGTCCGTCTGCTGTTTGGGTTGTGAATTGGGAGACCACCTGAAAGTATGATCCATATGTGGCCATATTATCTAGCCTCAATATGACATCATGCCTCTATTGAATGGAAGAGAAACATGTCTGTGTTTAACACAACCAGAAAGCACATGTGAAAATAGCTATTATATGTTCAAAATGAAAATTAAACATGGGCAGAATACAAAATAAAGTAATGATTACTAGACCTTTCAGGAGGTAACAGATGCAGCTTATTCAACAACATCAAATTGTAGTAGTGTTTGTAATTGTAATGATATGATATCATAAAGCATCTTGAGCAAGTCTTAGATTTGTATGCCTCAGCTAACCAGTCAAGTTGCTCTTTACATCAGTCTGTCCACACTCATATTTGTAGTGTTGACTTTGAAGGAATTTAATACAAGGTAATGAATTTTTGGTGAAGTTTCCAGTGAATAGTTCCCAGTGAGAAACATACTGTCTTCACATATTAAAGTTAGTGACACCAATTCAGTATCTGACCATTATGATGTAGAACATTATGATGTCAAAGAGAAGTTGACCTTTGATCTTTTAAATATGGAATGTCATCACTTGAATATTTTACAATATATTAGACATGTGGAAAACATTATTAGTTTATAAAGTTCAGAGTTATAACCAAAAGTGTGTTTTGTGAGGTTACAATGGCCTTCGTCTTCAACCACAAAATTCGAATCCAGTTATCCTTGAGACCAAAGTGACGTTTGTACCAAATGTGAAGAAATCACATCAAGGTGTTCCTGAGATACGTTTTCGAGGATTGGATGCACAGAATTACCTTACTTACCAAGGTAAGCTTACAAAAACAGACTAAACAGACTCCACATGAACCCATAACCACGTAATGCTTAAAGTTACTATGTGGTTCTAAAATGTACTTATGTTGCATGAATGAAATGTTGAAGTTACCACCAGTTGTTCTCCATTTACAGTTTATTGGCTATTTTAGAGAATAAAGGGACCTTCTGATACCCATACCCATATAAGGTCTGGCTGCAATGAGGATGAAAACTGTCTCAATGTTGTATCCTTAAGATCCTTTTCTTTTTACTGCTGTTACATCCTCCTGCTGATTACAGTCTGTGTACTGTTCCTGAGAAACTGATACTGATGCAGACATAACACTGATAACGATAACATGTGGTGTTTTAATCTTTTTATTAATCCCTGCAGAATGTCACCTGCTCATGATTAGAAAGAAAGTATGCACTGTGCGCACGCACGCACACACACATACAGACGCTGTCACGTTCAACCTAATACACTGTGATGGAAATTCCCAGAGACAAGTAGAGGAACTCGGAGTGCGAGAACTTTTCCAGACTTGGCTCAGCTTTTGCGACTCACTTCAACTGAGCAATGAATCAAAGGACAGCTCAGGGGAGAAGAGCCGTGTGCTACATCAGTACTAGCTGTGCTTCATTAAGACACAAGTGTAAAGGTCAAATCACAACTCTGCTGCTTTGCTCCTTTGTCTCTCTTTGTCTATATTTCAGTAAGGAATTCTAACCTAACAAACATGCTGTCTTTAAAAGATTGTCACAAAAGGTGCATTCCCAACATTTCCAGAATCAATCAAATTGTAAGTGAATCACGTCAGTGGATGTCGAGGGGAGTTAAACACATGATGTCAATCGGGAGCCGTGCGTGAGTGCTGTCAAAAACCCTGCAAACCTTTTCATCCACTGTCACAGTTCCTGGAGGGCTGCTAAATTTACTGCTGACTTTTACGATACTGCCAGCTAACTACCTTTTTAAAAGTAACACATTATTGCCACATAAAACAACTCCACACAGAGAAATGTGGTAAAGGATGCAGCAACTCCTCCATAACCTTTCAGATGACAGGATGAAAAAATGGCCTTGTGCCAGTGGTCAAATATAAACTTCCTAAGAAGTTTAAGAAAGCATCTCTGGAAGTGCAAATCAGACACATACATATGTAAATTGTGCACAACACAGAGAATATTAGGAAAGTAAAGTAGTAAAGACCAGAATAGTTCAAGATTTCTTTCTGGAGTTTTATGGAACAGACATGTGATGGCAAAAATTGAATAAATGATTATTGTTAGTTATTTTTTGCGATTATATACAGGGCCTGAACTGGTACGTGAAACTAGGTCTAATTTCCTGTCCAAGGGAAGAGTTTATTTATATAATCAACAGTGTAGTTCTTGTATAGACCCTGAACTGAACTTTCTTTCACAAGATTGCAATGAATTCAAAATTAATCTACAGCATAAAATCTTCCTTTCTTGGAAATTGAGTCTACCACATTGCGGCAGTGACCATTACTCAATTAGGCTAAAACAGCTCAGCAAATTCGACACACACACTCCCACACTGCAGCAATTTGTGACACACGGTTCCACTGAACCGAGTGGGCCGACCAAAACAGCAAAGCATTTTTAAATCTAATGTCCAAAAATATAATGCGTTTTCTAAATTTAACGCTGAACATGGCACATTCAAACCATACACCTGGCATTCAGATGAAGGAGACTGATTTCTTCCATACTTGTTTTCCTAAGAGCTTTAACAGTCTGAATTCCAATGCCGAACCCCTTCTTTAGGTCCATCTACCCCCCCCCCAACACACACATACACACACACACGCACACACACACAGCCAAGTCTTGATAAGCCCCTCTGATTAAACAAGCCAAATTTCCTGCAACTAAAATGGACTAGCCCTGAGCTAAATGTTAGTATTCCAGCCAGTCCATCCCATTTCCACCCTGATTAGATGATGGAACAATGTTTGGGTTGTGGATTAACCCCACTCCACGGCCCCCATTGGTGCTACTCACTTCCACTCCCCATTCCCTCCCACGTTTTTCTCCCCCATTCTCTCCCAGGTTTGGCAGGGCCTTGAGCCACATAAGGGGAAGGGAAAGAGCATTTGGCTTCAGGATGGTTTGGCAGTTGTGATGGATAAAGGAGAGGGAAGGGGACCTGCTAAAAAGGAAACTTTGACTTGGGGTCAAACATAAAATACGGCAGGTTGGAAATGATTACACTGTCCTATTTTAGCTGCAATGTGTTGGAGAGTTGTGAATTTCTTGCCAAATCATTTACCATTCCATAAAACTGCATGTGCATAAGTAGGAGTGGGATTAGAATAGTCACGGTTTGTAAGCCAGTATAATACTTGATCCAAACCTTTGTGTGAATATATACAGTATGCATGAATAGTAGTGCTAAACTAGTAAAGGACATCTATAAACGTAAGGCTATTACTACAGGCACAACATACAGTAATCACCTATGAAACTATGTAATTCAGCAGTTGGCCTTTGTCCAAAACACCAGTGAGCGGTAATAGAGCTCTGTTAGAATCTGATTTATATATCCAGTAAGTCTTAAAACCATTACTTATTTGGCAAAAGTTTTCCTTTTTTTTGAAATATGTCGCTCCTCATCTGACATCATTTCTGGCATGAAGCTGGAAATTGGGAATAAAATATGTGTCCAAGTATACTTGGCTGAATAAAAAGTACAGCTCTACTATCTGTCTGAACACCCACTACTAAACAATATACATTTTATTTACCTAAATATATCATAGATATCTGTATGAAATTCAAATAGTTTGAAGTGAAAACAAAAATTGTAAAAAAAAATGAGGTGAGCCATCTAAGTCCACCTATGTCTCACAGATTGAAAAATAAAAAAGGCATTTAAATACTACATTCCATTAAAGAACCATTGATAAAATCTTAAATTATGATATGTGTGATAAGTCTGCCACCAGGTAAAAGCTGCTACGAACAGAGCAGGGTTGAAGGGAAGTGATCCGATTTCACCAACAATATCCCTTCAGAAGACCAGGGTGACCAGTTGGGTGGGACAAGGACAGACCCACACAGGGCCTTCTTTGTGCTGCCCCCACTTTGACAGAAGATGTGTGTGAGGGGGGAATGAACATTTAAACCCCTCCACCCAGTACACACTCCAGGGTCTTCTCAATCCCTCTCAGTGGCACAGAGGAGAGGAATTTAGCCATTACCCTGGAGGTGCAAATCCCAACTCTACTGACACGGTTCATCTCCCACACATTTTCTGTGAAATCAGACCCAGGAAGTGACAGTGTGAGTGAATATATAAAAGACTAGTGTGAGGAGATTTCCATACAAAAAATGTAATTAGACCAAGAATGTTCGAAATAATGGAGGTAAGGTATCAGGTGAATGATTCAAAGACCATGACAAGTAGCTGATGATGGAGATTCTCTGCCATTTTCATGGATCAAACATGTCACCTCTGGGGTTACAGTTGAGGTTTTCACACTGTAACGGAGGGCATAAGGATTTGGGAAATAATCTTATTGTGAGTTTTTTTCCCAACAATTCAATTGATGTATACATATATATACAGAAAAATGTTCTTTCCATAGATGTGACTTTTGACTGTGAGATAAATGTCATTTTTATTTAACTGCTCAGTACAGAAAGTGATTCCGGCCTTTAGTTATTTGGCTTGTTGGGTGCATTGGTGCTTGGCATTTTGGCCATACAGCTGGCATGTATTGATTTGTAGTAGTATTTTGGACACTACAAACTTTGGAACAAGTTTGTATTGTTACTCCCTGAAGTGAGAGGGTGCCCTGAGCTTGATTGGTTCTGCAGCGAGCCCCACGTGGCCTGGAGTAGCAACAGGAGCACGGCTCGCTCTGCACAACACCTGGCTCTGTGCAGCATCCTCTTCCTATTGTCAGTCCTTCTATTAGGTGCACCCAGGAGAGTGCAAGGGATGTGGAAAACTGCTCATAACTGCAGCTTGCATCATAACTCATACTCCTCTTTTAAGTCTGTCTACTGAGCACAGACAGATGATACACATGCATATATTCAGTGTTACTTGCACTTTCCAAGCATATCATCTCTGTGCGATAAAAATAAATGCCAATGAATGTGTTTAAAATCATAGAATAAAAATAATCCCTATAACTGCAGAACTGCCTAGTATTAGTAATAGTAGTATATCTTAAGTAATATGATTATGCAGTTGTCTTAATTCTGACAGAGGGTGGACACTGGCTTAGAGGATGGCCCTTCTAACCCCTAAGTTTCCTGGATATAGCTCCATGCAATAGATCAAAAACAACCCAAACCCGCTGGTTAATGATTTTAGACATTAACCAAATGCAAAGCAGTAAATTACCATACATCCCATACCTAGCAGGAGTTTAGCTTCAGCTCTACAAGATCAGAAACAAAGAGCCTCTATGTCGACACCAGCTCTGTGAGCTTAGCTACCTAAGCAGTGGGGCTTTTCCAGGGGCCTCCGCTAGTCTCTAATATCCTGCCCGCTACAATCTCCCTGCGGCTGAGCGGAACCACGAGCCATCAGCCACACTGGAAACAGTCATACAGACAGGTAGACGCCCGGCCTTGACCTGCAGGGATCGGGGATGGACATCTTGACGCCAGTGTTCGACCAGCCATGTTTTAAAAAGGTGCTTACACTGGATGGGTACACTGGTGTTAAAAAAGTGTAAAGTTTATTTGTATGGGAATGATATTACAGAATACATCTCCTAGTTAGTGAATAGCTTTCCAGCCTTTGCATTTTGTGAAACCTATTGAACTTAAAATGTTGCTGAAGTCAATCAATAACATTACAATTATATGAGGACCTCTCTGTACAATTGTTGCTGTGAGTACATGTGTCTTCCTACAGTATGCCAAGTCTCACTGTTCAGTTTCATCACTGAGCATAGGAATCAGTTTACAAGTCTATTTACACTTGTCACTAGGAGTTTGATTTCCAGAGAATACTGTCATCATAGGAACCTCTGTCTTCACCTAATTATAGCAGGTACCATTTAAATATCACTGACACCTCCAAGATTGATTTTGAATCAGTGCACATTTCAAAATATCAATGCAATGCTACTGGGGTTTGAGTTGAGAGTGTTCTAATCCTGAAATGTAACCTAAGTGTTGTTTTCTCGGATGCTGAGAGCAATATATGATTTGCCAAAGTGTGTTTGTGAACTGCACCTTGTTCAGTTACAGTATCCAAGCAACAGACCTTGAAGCCGACTACAGACACAGGACGAGTGATGATAACAGCTAGATTAATCTTTGTGCTGTCATTTTAGGGGATGGAGGTCTATATGGCAGCCAAAACAAGCAGAATCCCTTCTGTACTTTCAACATGATAAGATTCTGTTCAGTCATGCACACGTTCAGACATGCCTCCTCCTCTTGACATTACAAAGATTTGTTGTCGGCATGGCTGAAGTAATCAGGGGCTTCACTGACATACTCTGTCAACAGCAGGGCACAATGGGGGTTAATCAGTGTGTTTACGATGGCTTCTGCGCTCACAAGTGTTGGACGACACTGGTCCACCAGTAGTGTGATCATGTTCAAACACTTGACAAGCAATTTAACGCTGATGTCTATATAAAAACTGAAAATTTCACATAATAAAATGAAAAGAATCGTTAAATCACTTCAACCAAATCACACACATTTGATACATAGATGCAATCTGTGGTGAGACAGTAACATAAATTCTACAGGTTAAATATTGCATAATGTTACACAGAGCAAGGTTCAATGCTTTTGAATCTCTCAGAGTCATTCTCTACACCACATTTAGGACTTAATTTTTTAAAGGTGTAGGTGGAATGTAATGGAATCCCTGTTCCCTGACAGTTTCCCAGGACTAAGCCCCTTGGTCACCCCTGGGAACTTGGGCGTCTGTCAGTCCAAGTTAGCAGTGAGCTGCCATTAGAAAAAGGAAGCACTGGAGCCAGGCTTCCCTTGTCCCAAAATGCACAGAAATCCTGCCATTGTGCCTCTCCCTGGGGGTCCAGGGATTTAAAGTAATAATCCAAGAATCCATACTGTATAGATCTTTACAGGTCCAGGGAGGATAGAATAACAGACGTCACTACCTAAATTCCTAGGGTGGGAAAGGGTGGGCTTGTATGAATCATAATGTCACCAATATCCCCCAGAGAAGAAAACAGATGCACTATAGGTTCGGAAAATTAAGTTAAATGTTGTTTATATAACCAAAAAACACAAATTCAAACTCTCTTCACAGTACAATGGAACAGTTGGTGAGACTATAATTTCAGTGTCAGTTTTGAATCAAAGCTGATGATGTAGTTCATCCTTATATGACTATGTCTATATAAGATAACAAATTGTTTGCTTTATTTTATTATTATTTTTTTAATGTATGTCTAATTTTTAACGCAACTCCTAAGCTTATTTGAAGGCGATTTGTATTTATTCTGCAGATAACCAGTCCTGATCGATAAATTATCCTGACTACTACAGTATTCTGAATTATTAAAATTTTGTATATGTGAATTTCATATATAAAGAGAATTTTCTATATGTATTACCCTGTATGGACTGTATGCACCACACTTGTCTTCTGGTGACAGGACTAAATACACCTACTACATCCTTTTTAAACTCTATTTTTAGTGAGAACTAAAAGCCTTTACTAAATGCTTTTAATGAAGTAAGAGAAGCATTTTAGTCTCCTTGTTTGGAGTGTTTTTATTTTCTTTACCATTCTTACTTCATTTCATTTAAAACAGACAATGCCAATAAGACAAACTGAAATAAGTATTATCTTGAAGTGAGTGTTTATTTATTCAACTCAATCAATACAAACTATTTATCTTAGATAGCAAACAGAAAACCACTCCACAGAACGCCTGTGTTGCAGTGAAGAGGTTAGGCCCCCTCTAAATCCATTGAACAAAAACAAGAATGTGATTGTGAACTAAACCCTTAAAATGTTCAAATGTACAAAAAGGAAATTGTAATAGGGAAACTGTTATGAGAGCAAAGATTCATTTCTACTGTAGCGAATAACCTTCCCTTATTTGAATAGTTGTATTTACTCATAATACCCACACACGCCAGCGCACTTGCACCTACTATAAGCCATTTGAGCTGGTCTATAGGATTAACATTACTGTTGTAATAAAGCTTTGAGAACATATTTAAGTTACTTTGCAAAGTCCAAATAGTTTCACAACAGCTATTTTCCCTCGAATCTGTGACGCTTAGGATATACTCATATTGCATAAGTTGCTTAGTAGCTATTTGAATAACTGATTATATCACTGAGAACATTAACATTCTCCTGCTGAGTGAGTGCACAATCTAAAAATGAGTATAAACCAACTCTGAATGGGTTTATTTCTTGTTAAATAACAGAAAGAAATGTAATATCTGTAATATTATTGTATTTGAGAACAGAAAAATAGAATTAACCGAATATGAAAACAGAGTTAAATTCTGATTTAATCATTTAAGTCAACACTGATTGTGTTTAGCTGATATAGCCTCATTTTAAGCAATGGAAGCTGATAAAAGAAAATAAATAATAATCTATGATGTCTATAGCATTTAAAGCATCGATTACTGTGATCCCTCAGTCTGTTTTGTCTAATGAATTCCCTTCCATTTAACATCCACACATAGAAGGGCTATGAACTTCCTGCTCTCAGCTGTGAAGATCAACAAAAAAATACAGAAACTACAGTGAAATCAGTGAAATGTTTTTGTTCCCATCTTCAGCAATTTCTGCTTCCCAGATAGCCAGCTGTTGGTTTGGTTTTGGCTGAGCATGTGTTCTGCCACCCGGGAGCTAAAAACGCAGAATCAAGCAAATATACTGCAGCAAATATTAGGTATATTAAGAAAACTCTTGGGACAATATTAATGGCTACCTGCACTCCTGGTAAAGTTTCCCATCACCATAATTACCTGCTGTTCTGCTCTGAATACAAACACTCTTCTCTCACTCAATGATGGCAAACTGCTGTGTTTTTAGGCTGCTGAGGTTATCGTGGGCATCAAATTAACTATCACTATAGTCTGTTAAATGGTAGTACAGATTATTGACTGGGACAGATGATGCAATGATCGCAATTAGGTTGCAATTAGGTTTTTGTAGGAAAGGTATAGTGGTCTTTTCCTTTACATGTTTGGAATGCAAACATTGCACGCAAGCAATAGCAATAATCTTAAAAGGTCGAGATCAGAGTGGTAACACAACACAAAACACAGCAAAGCTTTATGTGTCCCTTGAACGATCGTGTCAAAGTTGGACTCGGGAGCTTCGTGCACGCCCCTAAAAAGGGAGGTGCAGGTGGCTGGATCAGTTAGGATTAGAGTTTATATCCTGCTACCAGAAAGCTGATGGGGATAACTGCACTCAAGGGAGCGGCAGTGCAAGCTAAGCCATTCCGCTGTAGGTATTCAGTTGACGCTCTTAACTAGAGACTCGCACCAAGAGAACAGCTAGTGTTATTATCAAGGACACTTTGGCTGAACATATCTACATCATGACCACTGTATTAGATCAAGCTAAGTGGCTAAATGCCCCGTCACAAATTAAATTGTTGCAAGCATTTAACAAATAGCCCTCATGAATTGGAGGGCTGGCTGTGTTCCAGGCCTGAAGCGGCCTCCGGAGACTCCGGCACGCTGCCTGTACACAGAAGCTGACCTGCTGCAGGCCCGGAGAACAGGGCTCCTACTGTAAAAGTCAAACATATGCCATTTAGTGGATGCTTTTATCCCGTTACTACAGTGTGTGCTTGCATTTGTAGCATGGTTGAGCCCAGCGGAGATCTGAACCCTTCACCCTAGCAGAGGCTGAGTCCAGCTGAGGCTACTGAGCTACAAACAATTTACAACTCATGGTTTAGAGCTGGTTGCTGACCTTACAACCAGTGATCAGCTTAAGCTGCCAAAGTTGATAGAATGCTTATTAAATTTCAACTGGTGTGAGAAAAGTATACATGTCAAATATTTATGAGAAAATGTAATCTGAAGATGATTTTATGAAATGTATTTTTTGATTCTCTCGCTCCGTCACTGATGCACATACACTTTAATGGATTCAGTGGCTTAACTTCCTGACCCATAAGTTACAAAAACATTAGTATACTAAATTTAGATAATACATTAGTGGATTAAAAATAACAATGGAGAGAGACTCCTGCCTCCCGAAGCCCGATCAGAAAGTTATTAAAGGATAAAGAGGATGTGAGTTCATATGTTAAAATCATTTGCTAATTATGTGCTTTTTTAGTACATTTTGCCCTAGGTTTTGAGATTTCTACAGCACTTTGTTTGGGTTTGTCTGATTGCTAATGCAGTACTACTGGCTTTACTTTACCCCTTTACTTTACCTCCAATGAAGTAGTAAATTATAGCAACTGTTGGATGTGATGTTTCATTTCATTTAAATAGTAATCAGTTGGATTCTCTTAATACATGTCAAGCTGGATTCACTCATTTTATTTGCTTTTTTGATGCCATTTTCTAATAGTATTATTGAATCTGAAACAGGGATTAGTCGCAGAAAGATCTACAAGATACTGGATATATGAAACAATACATGAAACAGATATAGAGTAGCTGCTTTCATAAAATGTGTGTTTATGGGAGGGCTGTCATTTTATAGGTAATAGAAGTTTTACAAGTAATTTTATGTTTCCTTTCTCAAAAAAATGGCCAAGAAATGAGGGATGGAACATTTTTCCAGAACAGTCTGTAAATGGTTTGTAAGATTTTACAGTTTACTGTTTTCACCGGCTGGAACTATACTCGAGGAGAGATTCTATCCCAGTCAATTAAAATTGTAGGTTTAACAGTGACGTCTTTGACAAGTGCAGATGGATGATGGGTAATCATCAGAACATGTAACTGGTAACTAGACTGAAAACAGACAATACCATTTTCTTCCATACACAATGATCCAAAACACAAAGTGGGAGGGTGGGAATCTACATCAAAGTCCTCACAGTAATTCCCTTTTTTGTCATATTTACTATCTATTAGTCAGAGGGGTTCTGAATGTTAACTACTGTAACCTCACTCATAAATCTCTAGAAATAAATAGTTCATTGTAAACTCCCCAAAGAATTATTTATCATAGTTATGGTCAAATTTAATGGAACAGCTGATATAAAAAGTGAGAAAAAGAAAGAATGCAGACATTTATTCTCATGAAAATATTGCTAATGGTTTTAGCTCAATACCTAACAAGGGTCAGCAAGGGCAGCATAGGGGAAACAGGCAGGGAGGGGGATATTCTGTTTCATGTCCCATTTAATTTGTCGATTTTAATCAAATATTTCAGCATTCCTTACAGTAAGAACATCAGTAAAGAAGTAGTACGATTTCCAGAGATGGATATATACACAGGAATTTAGACTAATCTAAAACATTACTTTTAAGCAAATTATTCTTAATGAAATTAAATACTGTCAGAAACACACAGATGACAGCAATGCTGCATCACGCAGTCCAGGTCAGACACATGCCGGTCAGCTGAGAGACGATTGTGTCCCTTTCTAGAGTGTGGTGACATTACACATTGTTGCTGGGGCGAACAGCTAGAGAGCTCTGTGTGCATGTGTGTGCATCTGTGTATGTATGTGTGTGTGTGTGTACAAGTGTCTGAATGGGACAGGGATTGAGAGCTTTAGGAATGTAGGGGTGAGTGGGCATAGAATCCTGTGCATGAGACAATGACAGCCATCCCCCTGCAGTACTAAAACCCTCCATTCATAGCGGTCCTGAGTCATCCAGTTCTTAAAAAATACAAAAAAAAACTAAATTTGATCTCACAATGAGTCTGACAGTTTCACATTTTGCTCGGAGCAATAGAAAATCATATCAGAATATATGTCTATGTCATAAGACAAGACAGCTCAGGTAGATTCACATAGGTCAGTTTTCATTATTGAAAAATGCTTAAACACTGAACTGAAGCTGAACAGCCTCCATGTGAAGTCAATCCAAGCCAACATAAAGAAGACTCCAAATTAACATGGATTAATCATTAAATTTGCACTTTAGTGAAAAAACAATTATGGCCAAGTCAAGACAATTTCTTCGTTTATACCATACAAATGCATTTACTTTTTTCAAGTAGCATTAGACAAACCAAAAAATGTTTGTCTATCATTTTTTGTCTAGTGACCAATTTTTAGTCAGATGATGTTAAGTGAATAGTAAAAAGATCAACAATGAGATATTATTACTTCTTCTTTTGTTGGTGAAAAATAAAAATGACTGAAAACAATTATCATAATTAATTTTTTGTTGACTAATTGTTGCAGCTCTATTCATGATCTGTGTAATTTACAGGACACAATGCAGTAAACCAGAGCCCGCCAGGAGGCAGAGAGAAGACAGACAGCAGGGTCTTTTTTAATAACACATTCTCACGCTGTTGCTACACGACAGTCAGTCAACCAGTCATCCAGCACAGGCAGCGCAAGCTCCCTCGACAGTCAGAAAGAGTCCAGCTCCCCGGTGCCCCGACTCAGAAAACTAGGAAAGCAGCTCAGCCTGCATGACCCAATTAGAAGCACCCCCTGGACAGTGGGGAAGCATCAGTCTTGTCCTGTCCATCAAACAGTTCCACTTGCCAGTTAACTCTTTCCCCTCCGGAGTAATTCAGAAAAGGTGCCAGCCACCGCACCAAGTGTGACAGCATTATGCTTTATCTACTTCCTGTGGTGACCACACCTTGTTAGATGATCTGTTACAGCAACCCAAAACCATGACAGAATGTCTTGACTTTTAACATTTAATGTTGTCGACTACAGCCAAGTTGCCTCGGCACTAAATGAGTACAGACAGCCGTAGTATGAGGACTGTGTACTATTTACAGGAAAATATGTGTATGCGTTTGCTGGGGCTTTCCCAGCTTGACCCTTTGTTCTTAGTAGCAGAAAGCCCACAAAACAATCGATCGAGTTAAATAGGAGGCATGCAAAGTGACCCACATTGCCTGGGAACAAGGGCAATCAATAGTGTGATGGCAGATTACATGACACAGGAGGCACGGCCTATAATTATTGGCAAAGATTAGAGAACAGGCTCATGACTGAATGCTTTGAGTCCCCGGATGGGTCGAGATAATTTTTTTGGAGATGAAGTATTCTGCCTACTATAAATAATAACCCAGAAGAGGTGGTGACTCCACAGATAGATTATAGTGACTTTCTCCCTCCATCTTCTCCACAAAACCAGAGCTTCAAATGACAGATAAACCTATAGTGACAGGGAGTTTTTCTAATGTATCTTTTTGAAGGTTATCTTTGGTCTGTGGCTGCTCCTTAATGAAAAGGAAAGCCCTTTTTAAAAAGGTGCTCTTCAAGTAAAACTTGAAAAGCTGCCATTTCATGGTTAGTTCAAAAGAATATCATCGGCTGCAAACAACTCCAGGGCTTTTTGGACATGCTGCGGTTCCATATAGGAAGCACACCAAATTGCAGAGCACGACATAATAAATTCTACTTGAAGAGTTGCTTGGAGTGGTTTTGTTTTTCATTTAAAGAATTATTAATGGGTGCCCCGGCAGCATAAAGAAAGGCGCATACCATATAACTATAATGTCCACGGTTCAATTGTCACACCCCTCTCTCTTCTGTTGTTTCCTGTCTCACTAATGACTATTGAAGAAAAAATATTGAAGGCAATGTCTCCACGGGAACAGTTACGATTTATGCAGTGACCAAGAGAAGGAAAGTTCCTCTGGCTTATCAGCTTTATTTTCCATATTAATGTCTCATCATTATTGCAGACAAAGTTATTCTACATCCTTCATTTTGTGCTGAGAGACTAACTGCATCGTTGCTCTGCAATGCCGTTACTAATGATCACGTCGTTGTTTCTTAGGAAACTTGAAATGTTCTTTCAGATGGAAATGTCCTCACTGTAACATGTAGTTATCATCAGTCCTTCCAAAGCTTTTCCCTTAAGTTGTCTATATAAGAAATTAATAATGGAAATATGGCACATGTTTAACTAAATTTTATGAAACTGCATTTTCTTTCATCATACCAACATTCCTCCCAACTTAACTTACATTGGTTAGCAAGCTGCAGCAGGGAACATTTGTTTTTGATGTATTTCCAAGGGTGTACACATCTTTAAAACAAAAAAAATATTTTACATTGAAATAATTTTACATTTACATTGAAACGTGTGTCATTTTGCCTGTGGTGGGATTATGCCTGCCTGTGGCCACCGTTTATTCAGTGTGGTCCTGAACCAGCTGACACCAGTCGACCAATGAGCTGTCCCCAGCGACCTGACCACCAGCCCAGACTCTGCTGTCGCCCCCACTTCTATGAGGACACCAAGCTGAGAATGTTCCTGATATTTGTTACATTGACCGACATCCTATGTTTATATTTCCTTTCTGAGTGAGGGTTAGGTGCTAGTGGACTAACTATACCATGAACAGCTTCCTTGCTGAGTGGCTGTGCAGCCCTGGCACCAAGCCGGCTGTGCCTCCTTCACACTATGGTGCTTATTGTATGTGAGTATGTGTGTGTAACACACTGCAGTTTGAGTGCCAGGCTGCCTCGCCCGCTCCTCTTTTCTTTTTCAGTGCACAAACACACAGATGTGGCAGCTAAACAAGATGAATATGGTCACCTTGTCACGGACAGATTTGGCAACATCAGACACTTAGAGACACACACAAAGCCAGAAAGTCAAAGGGACATGCAGAGTGAGCAGCAAATTAATCTTGGTGCACTTAGCTCTTTATAATTACATATATCTATTCATCAGGCTATTTCCTAAAGGGCTTATCTATTTCAGGGTCATAGTGGTAACACATTTATATTTAAAAAAAAACACATGACCCCACTTTTTTTTTATAACAAGTTCTTCCTAACTCATCTTTGAACTTTTTAACATACAAGAAATGAATAAATGAGGATATCTCTTATTTCATTTAGAATCAAGAAATCTATTTGTATGCCTACAGTACAGCTTCGCTTAGCGCTGCAGGGATGCTGTATTTTCGTAGGCCATCTAGTTAACTTTGCCCTGGTTCTCTCACCAATTTCCATTGGACTTTGATTTATTTGCTCTGCTGCATACAATAGTTTCTGGTATTACAAGTTTTGTTCAGCAAGATAATCTTCACAACAGAACACCACATTTGTGATTAGACTACCAGCCTATCAAGTAATGACTCCATAGTCACATGACTTCAGCAAGTCAAACCTTCAAAACTCATTCACCTATTTTGTGTCAGAACAAAACTTTCTGAAGGTTGTTTTAACCACAGAACTTACTGCAGGTATTTAACCTAACTTTTAGGGCAATGTCTATTATGTAAGATTACTGATTGTGATAAGTTGTCATTAACCTCACTGGATAATGATGCTTTGATATTGTCCAGTGACCAAGTTCATTTGAATATATTTCATGGTGAAATGAAGTACCAGTGGATTTTACTAGGTAAGAAAAGTTGAACCATTTGGCTTTGTTTTTCTTCCTGGCTACAGAAGAACCTTTCATATGTATGTGTGCACATGTGTGTGTTCCTTATTTTTCTGCTGTTTATTTATTGGCAGGTATAGTATTCAAATATCTTTTTTGCCCTTATTGGAACAACAGCCAACACACACTCTATTTGACAGCTCCTTGAGAGGAAGGTCATTATACAAACCAGCTCATGGCTCATGATTGATGGTGCTGCCTTCAGGTATGGCTGCAGAAAATGGGAGGAAAAAAACACATCCCAGACTATCATTACTAACCGTGATAGTATGAATAACATTGGATTTTATGAAACTACAAAAACACAAGATAACCATGATAAACACATGTTGCTTTAGTGGCAGTATGAATACAGAAATCCATCCTTATCTACTGTCTCCTTTTGTAATGCACCACACGAACTCCTCTCAACCAAAAGCTGCACTCTAAGCTCATCATTCAAGCCGAGGAGTGAGAATGGTGGTAGATGGTGGATTTCCAGCTCATCGGAGCATTAAGGTGTGTGATGTCCATAAAGACCCATCTGGTCCCAGACTGGCATCTGGCAGCTGCATCGTTGTTGCACCAACATGCACTTGTGTTGTATTTTGTGATTTTCTGTAGAATTTGTATAAATCTTCTAATATATAAACATGCATGGAAGCACCTGCCTTAATTATGGAAAAAAAATGATTATCATGGTTATATTAATAAAACACTTATTCAAGCGATTATTATTTAGTTACACAATGCATTTATTTAACATTAGTGACTTTGTGCTTTTGTTTGAGATAGTTAAACAGACTCAGAGTAGTGGATATTAGCTTATAGCAAATCTTGCAAACTTTTCGGACTCAATTTCTCAACTAAATGACTTTCCTTTCCTCTGCCAATGCTCTCACACACTCTGTTTATAAAACCAAACACTTATCACACCTCCTTTGCTTTTCAGCTGCATGAGTGTAGCCTGTAAAGCTGGCACAGCATTATATGTGGGACTCATGGGCCCAGGCCCACCCTATGACCTTTCATTAATAAAAATGTATAAAAAATATATATATATTTAAAAAAAATATTAAAAACCAACCCCCCAAAAAGATTTTTGGGGGTTTGTAAATTGGAGAGAAGAAGGGTTATATCCAACTTGATTAGCCTCTATTTGGTTAAAAGATTCTCACAAAACATCATGGGAAACAAATATGGCGGTTAGTGTCAATGCTAACAGCAATAGTTGATTGATAGTTCATATCAACATTGGATCTTTTTACAAAGCCCCCCAAAGAGATCTGAGTTTCAGGGTTGATAGAAAGCCTTCAACATGAGCTATGAGATGCCCTAGTTTGAAAATATGTGTATTAAATGTCTTGCATATTTCTTTAGAAGGCATTCTAGAGTACATGGCAATGCCACCAGGCTGCTTCTTTGAAACCTTGCTGTTTTACTAATGCCACTGTGTCAACATGCCAGCTCCTTTGCCTGCTCCCCCAGAACTGGACAGAAGACTTCTGCTGAGATTAAGAGGATCATAACTGCAGGATTAGTGATTAGCATCTTACTTTTAGGGATTTCTCATTTGTGTGACTGACTGGAGCTATGCAGTAGTGATTTATGCCCAGGCCGAGAATTGAACTGTCTACAATTTATCCAATTTTGACTTTTATCAGCTATAGCTCAGCTGAGCAGCACGTCGTATGAGTTATTCAATCGATATGAGTAAATGTTGTACTAGTGAAACTTTGGCTAATTTTAAAGGCTTATAACTAAATTTTCTGACTGATGTCTTCTTTTAATCTAGTCAAGATCATCAAGCAGCATGTATTACTCTGATGAAAATGAAACAAATGACGAATAATACTGAAGATCTAAATTTGTGGATCAATGAAAGAGAATGTGCATTTCAGTCAACTAACTTGTTAGGTCTATATCTTTACATGACCACTCTATTTCAGTAACTTTATCTGATTTAGCTAGCATGAGATTATTTATCATTATAAACAGAATAACTCACTTTAAAATGATATTAATTAACTATGTTCATATCCATACAGGCTACTAATTATATTTGAAACAGTTTCTCTGCAGCCTTGATTCAAAAGAAGTGAGAGCTGCAGTAGTTTTCTTCCAGATATGTGGAGCAGACAAACTGAACACTCCTTTTCCATAAAGTTTTATATTGCCACACACAAGGCTAGATTGTATAGTAAGCAAAGCAGTAAAATCACGTAAAATTAATACAAATTAAAATACATATATTAAAAATAGCAGAAATATCATAATATTTTGCTACTGACAATTGGTCCAAGTCTAGACATCAGAAAGCAGAACTTTGAGATGATGCAGAAAAGCCAAACATAAGGCTTGGGCAGCTGAAATTAATCATGTCCATGTTTCAACTTTCTTCTCATCCTGGGATAATACACTTAACCATGAACTCTAAGCTCATCATTCAAGCTGAAGAGTGAGAAAGGCAGTTTGTGGTAGATGCTGGATTTCCAGCTCATCAGCGCATTAAGGTGAGTGATGAGGGGGACTTCCTCGTTCCCCCTTTTAAACCCTTCTTTGACATCCTTTCAAAATCGCATTCCTCCATGGCTTGTAGTCATAGCAATGCAAGTCGTGTACTTTGAGGGAAAAAATGACAGGAAAGCTCAACACTTAACACATCAGTCTACTCCATAGGAAAGAATGACAATGCCCCCAAATTGGGAATGACATCATGGAAGGATTACAGATCGTTCTATGCACACTGGATTTCCCAAAAAAGCCCGGGGGCCAAATACACAGGGTGTGTGGCATTGCATTTCAAAATATAGTTCTGGCATGACATCCAACACACTGACATTTAAGGTGCTTGAGCACATTTTGACAGTACATATGTGCATTCGCTCCTGTAAGATAGACCTTGTGACCTTATGGTTATGGGCCATTTTGCCTAAAACCCAGAATATCATCACACTCTTTGTAAATCAGACAGAAGATGTGATGGTTTGCCTGCCTGTACACATCAAAAGTGTCTATGGAAAAAACATTAGAATGTACTTAGAATGTACAAAGGGAGGGGGAGAGACAATATTTTGAAGACTGCCAATTTCAGAATATGTCAGCTGTAAAACCAGAGAAGGTTCAAGCATTGTGATGCAATAGGATGTGCTAAAGTAAAATATTTTATATACCAAGAGAAAAAGTTACTAATAATATACTGGTATATATTTTGCCAAATATACACAAACTGTGTTAGAAAAGACTGCATGAACACAACAGTGTGGACTGCAGCATCATTACACATCCATATATCAAGAACCTTTTCTCTGATATTAGAAAGCTGAATCAACAGTTTACAGTTTCAAACAGTTCCAAATATTCAACATACAGCTACACAATAAAGCAGACAATCTTTGCATTAGAGAGGTCAAACCCAGCAAATGTTTAGCATTTTTGTTTAAAGGCCCTATATCATGTACTTTTATTAGATTTATTCTTGAACCAATAACACGTTATATTTGTGATTTAACTCCAGAAAGCACAGAGCATTTGAATATTCATTCAAGGGTACATTTTTGTCTCATAAATATTCACGGGCCTCTCATCTGATTGGCTGATTTTCACTTGAGTAAGCAAAATAGCTGCCTGTTCTGATGGGGGCCAAGGAGCTAGGAAACTCTACAGGCGTCTTCCTGCATGTCAGAGAAATACAAACAAGCAGAATGATTATCATTACAACTGGTAATACTACATCCCTACATTGTAACCAAAAATATTGCATATGTGACAATTTTTACATGGCATGAGACTTATAATTTCAAGTGGTTGCATTTGGGGATTCCATTATTTGACCGTATAGCATTTATCAGGATGACTGCAGTGGCAGAGTTGTATACAAGGAGAAGAGGAGAGGAAAAGGGGAAGAGAAAAACATAGTACGGGCCTCCGTCTCATCTGGTAAGACAAAAACATAATTCACGATGCGTTTTGGCACAGAGCGCATTGGAGACGCCAGGCACAGCCTTCCTCCGGCCAGCTGAGGACGAGTCATGGCTCTGCACCGCTTGTTGCTCCGGCGGCCGTCATGGGAGTTGCTGACAGTGCTAGACAAAAACGCAGACAGCATGAGCTCCAGCGTCACGCCATTTACATTGCACGGTCATGCTACTGCCATTTAAACACCTGAAAGTTGACTGTGTGATTCTACTTAATTTTTTCTCCAGCCATAGAGTTTAAAAATGAGGGATAGCATGTTGCATTTAGGTGCTCCACGTAAACTCTGAAGGTTACAGAAAAGCATGCCAGATTTCAGAGTGCATTCAATTGCATCTTGTAAACCTAGATATTTGATCTGAAATGGTAAGAACGATTGTTTAAAATGGGTTGTTTTTTAATTTTCTTTCTCGCTTTCCCCTAACTAAGTAAAAACATTTGTCACCATTTAAATATTCAGATAAGAGTCATTTTATTAAAACTAAGTATTTGGTAAATGATAATATATAATTTTCCGTTATATTCTTTAAACTGGGCGACACGGTGGTGCGGTGGGTAGCACTGTTGCCTCACAGCAAGAAGGTCGCAGGTTCAAGACCCGCCTTGGGCCTGGGTCTGGGGCCTTTCTGTGTGGAGTTTGCATGTTCTCCCCGTGTCTGCGTGGGTTTTCCCCGGGTACTCCGGTTTCCTCCCACAATACAAAAAACATGCTCAGGTTAATTGGTAAACTCTAAATTGCCCATAGGTGTGAGTGTGAGAGTGAATGGTGTGTGAATGGTGTGTGTGCCCCACGATTGGCTGGCGACCATCTGGGGTGTATCCCCCTGCCTCTCACCTTAACGCGCTGGGATAGGCTCCAGCAGACCCCTGCGACCCCGAAAGGGAATAAGCGGGATAGACAATGGATGGATGGATGGATATTCTTTAAACTGCCATAATTGTTGTGTTGGCTGTGAATTTATGTTTCAATAAATCACATTACAAACTGTTTGGCGGAGTAATCTAGCGTGTCGGATGTTTTTCCTTTGTGCACAGGACTCAGAACATGACTCATCATGCCTCTGCACAGTTACTTCTTCAAAGAATAACAAACATCAAGCGAGGTTAGATGCCGGTTGCAGGCGTGCAGCTGTATTTTACGTTTATGAGAAGATCTTTTTGTGTTGTGCCTTCTGCATACACAAATATCAACAAGTCCAAAGATGAGTGGCATACTGTGAACAGCAAAATTAGGATTAGATATACTGCCGCAGTAATAACCACTGGAAAAAGAATCTAATAACATGGATCAGTGACAGTCTGGTGATTTAGCTGTTGAGTACAATGATTATGAGCCATAGACATGTAGATGATATCACTTTCCCTTTTAGGCTTGTCACAGTGGAACCCTGTTATTCACAGCCCCCTAAACGTGCCATGACTTAGACAGAAGGGGTTAGAGACACTCAGAAAATGCAGAACTAACACAGATGAGACACTTGACAAGTTGCAACAAGGTCTGGAAAAAAGACTGCTTGCAAAAGAATATTATTTAGATTATACATTTTGGACACATAACAAGAGCTATAACACGCTTTAACAAGATGTTGTGTCCTGACTCCAGATTCCTAAGCCACAATGTAACCTTTTAAACATACAATCATTCGGAAGATATTGCGGACATTGAATCACTCGTTAACTACTGATTTCGATTTATATGCAGACACAGAGAAATACCTACTGAGATATGCCAAGATTCCATTTGTACATTGTGATTGTTACAACTGCTCTGAGCCTCTGCCAGGAGATAGAGCTGTGTTTCAACTAAACTCACAAACTACAGTAAAGTTTAGATAGACCTGATTCATTAGTGGCTTCCCAATGAAACTGGCAGCAACCAACATGGAATGCAATTCAGCGAGTTCATCTTTTAAAACTAACAAAATATCTTATTACACTCCACATGCCAAACCAGGTTTATTTTTCTTTTTTGGTTACAGAATTTAATCCTTCATGTTCATTTATTAGAGAAATTAGAATAACACTGCTTTGATATGTATTTGCCAGCAGAAAAACTGTCGTTGACCAGCAACCCCAGTTGAGAAGAAAGCCCATTCATCAATCCACTGCAATCTGTGGCAAGAAAAGACCCAGTGAAATAATTCCACCAGGTTTCCATTTATGCAGACACCCTGTAGCTATATGACAGAAATAAATTGTCCTAATTCACTGAAGGTTCTCTTCAAAGGGTCTGTCTCTCTAAACACCGTCATTAGTGGCTGTGTTACTGATGAGGTGTTGACTGGAAGACGCCATCAAGGAAGCATTGCGTGCAGGTGTGAAATGTGAATGGCACAATCCTGTTGGATTTAACAGGCAGAAGCATTGGATGTAATTTGTCTAAATTTGGTTCCTAAACATTACGCGTTACTTTAGAAATCACAGTGGAAAAGAAGTTGCTAGAGGAAGAAAAGCACAGATTATTTTTTAACATATCTTGGAATATGATTAGATTTTTCAGAGGAGACGGAGCAGCTTGTCCATGAGCTGGGAAATACCTGATTTAACTGTAATTCCCTGATGCATGGAGAACATAACGTGGCGCGGCCAGATGGTTTGCTACACAACCATCTGTGAAATCCTCATCAAAACTGCTCAGAAAAGGGCAGGCACTCTCTATAAAAATACTTGGCAGGTGATTGTACAACATCTGTCTATCATGAGCTGAGCGACGCACTGATTGGTCCAAACCACCGTGGTTTTGGACACAAACTGATAACGTGAAGCCTGGCAAGATGAATTCTTGCCTTACTGCAAGATCCTGTGATCTGGTGATTTTGGGAGGTCACAATCACGGAGAACCGCGTTTGTACTTTAATATTTCATTGTGACATGCGATTCCGTAGAAATTGATCTATGCTTCAGCTATGGTGACGCCACAAAGAAAGTGCTGAGTCAGCTAAGGCAGCCTAGGTTTTCTCCATTTTTAGTGCTTTAAAGTGAAAACAGCCTGAAGTAAGCTAAATGGCCCATAATCTTTTTACCTTTCAGCAACGCTAGATAAATTTTAAATTTGTTATCTGGCAAAGTCATTCCCAGTGCAAACCTGCTCTACGCCATGTAGAAAAGATTACTTCAGGTACATAAAGAATGCATGACACAGTATGATAATGCAGTACACATACACATACTGTTGAACCAATCGACAGGGTAAAATCCTACTATGCTAAACTATAAATCACTTCCTCCTCAGCTGCAACTACCTCGGGGCCACCGGAACATGTTGACAGAGAAGCATAAATCTGGATTTCAACAGCAGTCTAAAGAGTCCTATGTGGTTACTGAGTGAAGAACAGAGTTCTCACCTGATGAAATTAACCTAAATTAAAGAGTATACGCTCCTTATTGTAAACAATCATTACAAACAACTTGGTGTGAACAAATCCTGAAATCAACAAGCCACTTCATGTCAAGTCAACTTCCAATTTCAAGCCAAGAATGTAATGTAAGTCTGATAAAGTAAAGCACACAAGTTGCAGCTGTGAGGGAGCTAGATGGGGTTTCTTTGTGCACTCTGATTTGTCCCTGACAACACATGGCAAACAGGACACCTGTCATACCCCACGCCTCAGGTCCTGATATCATCACAAGAATGGCATGTGAATACAGTCAAACATGAGCTGTTTGGAAGCTAACTGAGGCTTTGTCTCAATTCATTCACACATAAACCACAATGAACCATCTCTGCTTCCCCGAGGTGACCGAAGGACCATTACTATGTGTGTGTGTGTGTGTGTGTGTGTGTGTGTGTATGTGTGTGTGTGTGTAATGAAATCAGCACCCGAAGGAGAAAGGTGATAGAAGAACAACAACACAGACGCGGTATCAGTTCTCTCCCGCCTTTTCAGCTCTGATCTGCCTCAGCGATTTTAGGTCAGTAGTGGCTTTTTAAAGATGTGTGGGCCTCCAAGGAGTTCCATCCTGCTAAATAGGCCTGTAATGGCGGCTGACACTCTTAAAGACGATTTTTTTTTAACTCCTTTCAGGGTTGCATACACTCATTTGAACACCACATGGTAATATGGACAAACGATAATATGAGACATTTTAGAAAGAAATGCTGGATTATAAAAGTAAAAGTATAAGTATATGCAGATGTATAATACAAACATGTTTTTAAACAAATGTGTGTTTTACTGATGTAGCTACAATGAATCTGAATAGGTTATTATACATGAGGGATGTCTAGAAATGGCTAAAACACAAAGAGTTTTTTATGTCTGAATATTCTCTTAATAAGCAGATGAAATGAATCGGTTACATGCATAAGTGCTGACGATTAGTCTCGTATTTTACAGAACCTTAATAGCAGTGGTTGGGAATCCTGGTCCAGAAGGGCTGCAGGGTGCAGGCTTATGTTTCAACAAAGCAGTAACACACCTTTCAAATTAATAGCTAGAGCCCTTGATATGGACTGTCTTTAATAGAATCAGGTGCACATGCACCAGCCCCTCTGAACCAGGATTTCCCACCCCTGCTTTATAATGACATACCCCATAACAATAAATGGCTAATCTGAATTGTTTAGTACAGTATACATAGGGATATATTAAGACATTCAGCCTTGATTTCTTTAGATTAATAATAAAAAACAGGTTTATAAACTCAAAGGCTTTAGGCAAACATATCAGGATTATGCAATAAAATTTTTTTATTTCTGAATGGCTGGTAGGTGTGCTTAATACTTAATGTGTGCTTAATACACATGTAGTTTGGCCTTAAGCTGATTCACACATTCCAGATTCATTCAGACAGGGAGTGGAAACACACTGATGGCTGATGGATGAACATTTTTCACAATATGTTTGGAAATGCTGTGTTTTTTTAATGAAACACAACAGAAGAAAAAGAATTGGAGGAGAAAAAATAAAGAAAACATGCACAGTAATGAGCTGCTAGTTAGTCAAAGAATTTTGCAAATATCCATGAAGAAGCACTATTTTTCTTTATTTTAATACTAACTTAATTCAAAATACAGAAATTGTCCAGTTAACTGAAACCAACAGGAAACAATGGGATAAATGACTATGTAGGAAATGTAAATTAGGGAAAAGAGCAGGGCCCCCTGACTCCTCTGCTGTAAAGAGGCCCCAATAGTCCTACCTACGCCCCTGCTGCACTGAATCAGGCACTTAAAAAAAGCTCCCTCTGTACCACAGTGAGCTTTTAAATCACATATCTAAGCCTTTATGTCAACCTACAAAGCTGTGACTGCATTCCACCAGCAGCACCAGATAATCAGTCATCAGTGTTTGGGAGGCTGACAGCAGGCAGCTCACTGCAGGATGACAAAGTCAAACGCAACGGTAGGCAGGCGAGTGTCGTGATTGAAATTCTCCCAGAACAAAACCTTGTTTGTGCGATTATTGTTCACCGGGCTCGCAATGAGGCAAAAAATCCATTCCACATGATGCTTTCATTGTTTTCAGCCAAACACGTACCAGGCCCCACAGCAGCCACAGCCACTGTACAATGGCCCTCACCAAAAAACTACTGAGAACCTGCTCTAACACTCTCAATATCTTATTTTGCATATTGCAGATATGCTGACACCTCAGAGGTTATTACTTCCCATTCTGTAGGCAATAAGGTATTACCTTGAGTTTCCCTGGTGGACTAGAGGAATGTGACAAATCTGATTAAAATATTGTTAATTTAAACATAGTCGGTTTAAATAGTCTAATGAGAAACAGACACTCCCTAAACCAACAGTTGAACTTCAAAACACACGATTTTTGTGAAGTAATTGAATGCATTTGGGGGTCACCTTTCAACAGGTGACGAAGCAATAAAAACCAACCATGCGTTTTAAAGGAGAAGCGTTGCAGGTCTACAGGCTGCAGATCAGTAACTAAGGCCACACGGCCACAACACAACACTCACACGCACACGGAGGGGAAGCAGAGTGTGACAAGGCAACACACGCGGCGACTCACCTCAATCCATCTCTGCGCCTCCTGGAAAGCGGAGTCTACGGCCGCCTCGGTCACAGGGTGATGGTGCTGATGAGACTGTCCTATGTCTGCAACCGGACTGGCCATTGGGCGAAGGAGCTCTGCTCTCCCAAGTATTAAGGGCTGTTAAAAAGGTGTCGAATAAAAAAAAAGAAGCAGCTCTGTGCCGCGTAATTCCGAACGGAAGCGGTCAGTCAGTGAGTCAGTCAGCCTGTTCTCCTCCGTCGGGTATCGGTGTCGCAGCAGCAGCAGCAGCAGCACCGGCGAGGCGGACGAACCAGTTGCTGCTTTCCCAGTATCGCTTCAGTTGGAGTATGTAGGCAAAACACCACAGCGTCAAGTTAGCCGGAGTCAGCTGCGCGACTTCCGGTGGAGGTATTCAGAATGGATGCTTCAATGAGGGAGGCTGCACGGTGCTAATAGACCATTTATACCAGGGCTGGACATGACAAGGTTGAATAAATACACACGTTGATAGCCTGCTAATTAGGGTTTTGTTTTATTCAAGTTAAACACGAGTAATGTTAAGAACCTTACTTTGATAAAATAATTATAGTTAGTTCTCCCACAAAGTAACTGAGCTACTCTACTCTACAAATAACTACTTAACAGGGAAAGTAACTATTTCGTTACTTTTGTAAGTTTCCTGAGGGTCTGTGAACGCATCTCGCTGCAACGACTGAAAGAAGAAACATTAGCCAACCATGTTAGCATGAGGAATAAAGTAGCAACTAAACTGTTTCACAATTCAACGGTAGCGTTTCTCTGGTAACTTTACACTCCTCTGACTCCGACCTGTTCCCAGGTGCTTTAGCTGTGATCGTACCAAGCCCTCCATCTTATTTTAGTGAGTAACGGCGTTGTAACAATGAAAAGTAGTAAATCACCAGTTACTGGAAAAGTAACGCCGTTAGTAACGGTGTTTATATTGACGCCATTATTTCCTATCACTGAACACAAGTCAAAATCTGTGCTAACACAAAAGGAACAGCACCTAAATTCACTTCCTAAATCGCGCTCTTTTCGCTCTGTGCTAATTTCAGTTGAGTAAAGCGGGTCAATTTAGCTAAAGCTAAAGTACTTTAAAATTCCGGGTAAAGGGCCCTATTTCAGAAAAGTATGTTCGGTGGTCAATAAGAGTGAAAAAGTTACTAGAGTTTAATGAACTTCTCTTCTCGCGTGATGTACGTCACATACGCAGCTTCAGCGGCTCGTGGCTGTGCGGGAGAGAGCGATTTGTTGTATTTTTTACAATATTTCACAACAGTAGAATAAATCCAACCTAGTCCAACCTATTATGGTCTGAATTGCATAAAAACATGAAATTGTCTTTAAAAATTCATAAGGTAGTCTGTTTAAACAGTTAAGGCTGTTTTTCTGATATTTTACCACGTGTTCATATTGTATATATAAGTGGTGAAAACTCTGAGAATCCGCTGATAAATATCAATATTTATGTTGCCTTTATTTTATCACATGGTGGTTTAAACTAAACGGGTAAACATTTAGGATTTAGATAGAATTGTGTCTTCATAATGGCAGAAATGTAGTTAAATGACCTGCAAGGATTTTCTAGCTAAACCTCACGCTGACATACGATGGGCTGATATATTCATGTATTTATTTATTGCATCGTTGGACCAATGCCTAAGTTGAAAGTAAAGCAGGCTATTGATTTGCATGCTCTTATTTTGACCGCAAAATCGCTCGTCTTCCGGTGGTAAACGGGCTGCTCCTGGCTACCTTGACGCAGCTGGACTGACAGGGACTTGCACGCCGCAGTATGATTCGCTCCAATGGCCAAAAATACACAGAACAGCGCTGCTCCGGTGCCATCCAATGAGGGCAGCAACACACTGGGGATCTCACACACACTTCCACTATGTGGGTCAACTGAGAGCAAGAATTCACTGATGGAGAAGAGACACAGAAACAGCAAAACTGTAATTGATCATTATGAGGCAACTAACTAAGTTATACCTTACTATTTAGAAAATGTCAATCACTCTGTTTTCACAGCATGTATATTAGTTTGATTCTGATACAAATAATGCTTTCTGCAATAAAAAAAAAATAAATAAATACATTTTGCCAAAAACTGTTGGGGGAAACTAGTTCAGCTTGCTTACCTTCATCAGTCGACATATTTTAAATCTTTGCCATTCTAATTTATCTGGCCATTTGTTTTAAATCAACCCAAAAACAATAATGTTGAATTGGAAAATTCCTTAGTCACTTAATGACATAAGTCCATGGTCTGGATTACTTAAATGAGTGCACAGAGGAACCATTACCAAGTAGAAAGACAAGGTTTCTGCAGTTGTACTGGGTTTTATCTCGGGTGCTGCATTTAAGTCTTTTTTTAAAGACCTTCCAGCAGCATTTGGGGTAAATACCATTACACTTTGGTCAGTGAAATAAGGGGAAACGTCTTACATATTAGGTCAATTTAATTGGGCAGATTTCTCAAAAAGAAAAGCCACCCAAATTATTTCAACATGTTTTTCAGCACCATGATGCCTCTGGAGTCCAGGATGCCAACCAAGCCTTCGGCATCACAGTTTTCTTACATCTCTGGTGACATCTTGTGGAACAACGCAGCAGTGCTGAGAAGTGGGAGGTGTGGCCTCTCAGGCAGAATGACTTTTGTACTGAAGGTGTTCTCACCACTCCACTTCTGTCTCTTCCACACTTCTGTCCCACAGGAAACAATTTCCTTTCCTCCTTAGGTTTTCTTTCAATTTGAATTCGTCCAATGACTCAATGTAAAAGCCCTGATTTGATTTTAAGCCCTGATTTTATATCAGGGTTCTATCTCCTCAGTGTGATCACCCACGGTGCATGTGACTCTTTTCCAGAGTGACTCTCCCATCTGTGTTTGACAGGACACACTCTCAACCTGGAGCAACAACACTGCAGTTTGGCAAGTACTGTACCACCTGTTGTCTCTTCTATCTAAAAAATGGTTCACTGTTCTTATTTTCCTAGTATCCAGAATCTTATTCAAATTTATTAAATATATTAATAATATAAAGTTAGAGATGATGTGATATGTGTATTTAGTCATTGTTTTTTTATTGCAGGATACAGATGGTGCATGTAGTAAAGTCATTATGTGTCCCTATAGGCTGACAAAATGTTCATCAACCTGCTACTTTTTGCTCATTTTTCATTATTCTCATTATTGTAATATACTGTATTATTATACTATACCAAACTGTACTTGTAGTTTATTTTATTTGATCCTGTAAACATGAACATTTAGTAATTTTGTGGTATCACAGAGATACACAATTTACAAAATAATATTTTGACTCATAGTAGTTACTCATAGTTTTGATATTTTAATATATGCTTGTGTGGTGTATTTACTATATTGAGAGTTAAATCAATAACAATATTGTACAATCATTTAGGGCAAATACTGTATCACTTTTTGGTAATTTTTGGTATTTCCATCTTGTGTATGTCCTGTACACAGGAGGTGTCAAGTTGTGAAGTGAAGCAGAAGAGAAAGGCAATACTTAACAAGATATTTTAATAAAGGACCTGCAGGACTGGCTGGAAGAACATAGGTAACACTCAGAAAAAGCAGCAAAAACTGGACTTAAATACACAGAATACTAATTATTACCTAAACACAGGTGAAAGAAAGCGCAGGTGATACACATGAGGCAAGAAGGTGTTATAGAGGAATCCATATTTTAGCCAAAAGACAAGCACATTGTGTCTACAGGAACTGCCACAGAGTAGTACTCTATAGTCCTGAACACTTCATTTGATCAGAACATAACCATACCTTGACAAAATATTTCCTAAATCTGTTAAAAATAGGAGTATTTTGTGCTGTCAATATACGTTTGTTTCATTTCTTGCTCAACTCATAGGCCAAACATCAATACATTACCCCTGAAGTTATTCTTGTTACAGCATTTTATGGCAGCAACTCTCCAGTTCTTGGCCATGTGCCAGAGCATTTGCACACAGCACAACACCTGCCTGTTTTGGGGGTGTAACTTGTGCTAATAGAAAACAATCAGTCATGCCCCTTCAATTTATGATCAAATAGGTATCATTCAGCACAGCTGGGGAGCAGTTGGAGACAGTTGGAGAGCAGATTTGGATGGATAAAAGCATTTGTTGCATCCGGAGTTCACAGAGGAAATATAAAAAAAATAATAAAAGCAAAAATTTGGGGATTGTTGCTGGGTGAGCTCTAATGTCTAACTTTTTTTCAAAATGGAAATATTTGATTCATCAAATGAAGTCAAAGGCACAGCCTGATCTTATCTTCTCTCCTTTTCAGCTATAGATTTTAAAGCCTCCTACTGTTTTCTCCAGGCTACTGAAATGTCGCTGGTGGCTGTTTCGGTCCCGTTGCTTCCCGCCATCATCATTTTATCCGGCTACTATCGTGTCAGAGTCGCTGCACTGGGCCATCGAGCTCTGTCCTGGGCCCTGCGGGTGGTGCGAGGAAGGGTGTGTGTCAGGAGTACCCACGCCTTTGTGTTCTCTGAATGTACCCACGGTAACGCTGACAGCGTGTTGGAGACCTTCCATCTCTATGCTGACACTCATCCTTCCCTCTCCATCGGTCCACTGATTGGTCAGTATGCGTAATAATCATTTATTTACAGTGCATAGCCTGTTGCAAGGAATTGTCCTTGAATGTGTTTTCAGGACTTTATTTTAGGCAATCTTATCTGCAGTGAAGTCCATCTATTAAGCAAAAGATTTCTGAAGTCTCCTAAACCAAAGACTAATGTCGGCTACCGATCCAGCGGAGGCTGCTTAGATACTAACAGTTTATATTTATTTTGACTCTCACAATTGTGAATGTGTCAAGTGCACACTGTGATACGCTGGAACTTTTTGGAAAGTAAAAAAAAAAAAGAAATTTTGAAGCTTTGCAGAGGTTCTGTCATATCAATGTTTAAGCAACTTTTATTGTTTGCTCATCATCATTAATAGTCAGTAAAAACAAGTTCCAAGTCAAGTATAAAAATTATTTATTTTCAAGTTAACTCGAATAATCTTCCATTATATAGAGATGTGAATAATCCCAAAAAAATGCATAGGTTAGACCAATGTAACTGATATGGAATACAGCTGTGGCAATGGCTGACTATAACTTTTCCTGGAAAAAAGAGTTCATAGAAATGATATTGTAATATCTATAGGAAAGTAAAAATAAATAAATAATGTGCTTGTTTGTTTAGCGTGTTTTTCGATTTATCAGTAAGTCTCTCTAAAAATAAAACTTTTGTAATTTGCTTTGGCATAGGGAATAGACCTTTATGACATGAAAAAGTAGTAAACACAGGAGTTACCAATGCTAACGGTTCCATTAAGGTCAAACAGAGCTGTTACAGTGCATGTTGGCTTACTGCAAAGACTCTGCTACACTATACATAACCTTACTTAATTTTATTAGTAACAGACATGTTTACCCACTATTTCATGTCAATATGGCTTCTGTGAAAATGATTCTACCTTAATCTACAAAAATTATACATTAGTAATTCTAACAGATATATACGGTATATTATACATTAATAATATGGGCACCAAAAATACTAGGCACTGTACATTCCTAATGTCTGTGGGGTCTGAATCATTCTAGTGCATGAAGTGCATTAGGAAAAAAAGAGGGTTTTAAGATACAGAACAGCTCACTGTCTGAATTCAGTCTGGGATCGCTGCTGTGGGTGAGCTAAGCCATTTTGTACCCTCAAGAGGGGCCCCCAGAATGTCCACTATCATGCTATCAATATATTGGAAACCACATTCAATTATGACATCAATTCACTTGAGGGCCCAATCTATTTATTAATCAAAAAATGTGAATCTAATGGAGCCTCACTCTACCTGCAATAACTAATATGTTTTTTACGAATGCGTAAATGATAAAAAGAATGCCTTAATTTCTTTAATTTATATCAATCCACACCTAATCATCTGAGTTTTATTTGATTGTTACTCATAATGCGAAGGGCACTGGTTATTACACATTTATGATATTCAATAACAACAAGATCATTTTGTTCCATCTTTAATTCAATGAAGAGTCTGTTCTATTGTCTCAGGCGAGGCATTGGATGAGGTGGTGAGGCGTGCTCGCCCCTCCAGGGTGCTGGAGCTGGGGATGCACTGTGGGTACAGCTCTGTCCGCCTGCTGCGTCTGCTGCCCCCCACTGGCAGGCTGATCGCCGTGGAGCTGGACCCTCTGACAGCAGAGCTAGGGGAGGAAATCATACTGGTGGCAGGATTCAAACACAACCAGGTGCATTCAGGGGAGGTTATCATTATCCACATAACAAAAAAGGTGTTAAACAAGACAAATCTAATCTTTCCGTGCTCTTCTGCAGTTCCAGGTGTTGATATGTAGTTCAGATGAAAGCATCCCGACGCTGCACCCGTTCCTTGAACCCGAGCCAGGAACCAGCGAAGGTTTTGATCAGGTGCTGATGGACCATGATCCTCAGCAGTACCTTCCAGACCTGCTGGCTCTGGAGAGAGAGGCGCTCCTCTGCCCCTCTGGCTGCTCTGTTCTTCTGATCAGCAGAGAGCCAAAAGCTGAAAGTCTGAGAGAAGTAGTGGATTATATCAGAGCAAAACCAGACTGCTACTGCATCAAGACTGATCTTCAGTTTATGACAGAGATCTTCTTCCAGAAGAAAAAAGAAGGAAAAGTTGAGGGTAAACACCAGAAAGTCTAAATTGTAACTACTGTATTCTTCAGTATAACTACTGTGTGCTGAATAAATGGTTGACTACAGTTTTCCAAATTGCTGTTGGGTGTTTTATATCTTGTCTCATTAATAATAGTAATAATAATAAGGCTTTCCTCTTTCACAAATTGGATAGTGTGGATTTTATTTAGAAAAGTAGCTCTCCCTGTTACATCAACTCATGTTACACCTCCCCCGGGTAGTGGTCTTCAGTAATTATAACAGTATATTTGACGTTACTGCTGAGATTCTTGAATTTCATTTGCATATTTCAGTTAAATATTATGATGTATTGTGCATCACATCTGTATGGCACTCAAATGACAAAAAAATGAACACATTCTTTGACATTAGGTTAGCACATGGGAAATGCTAAATTCAATTTAGCTTTATATGTATTATAGAGGAAGAATCCCAAACGCTCTATCACAAAGACCTCGCCTCTGAACAAAAGAAACAAAGACAGCAATTTTACAGATGTAGAGCGGAGAATCTCCACTTGATGGTGCTGTTTGCTTTAAAAAAACAACAAAAAAAAACATCAAGCATCAAGCAAGCGTCAAGCAGGCATCTAAAGGGAAATGCCACACATTGTGATGTATTTGCAGCCCAGGACAGCCCAGATCATTCTACAGCAACACTCTCAGTTGAATTTGTGATAAGGATAATTCATAGCAGACACACACTCCCTCTTGTGTGTATTGTGATATTCACTCCACTACAATTAAGAAAAAAATGTTCTTTTTTTTATCCCTTTTTAGTAAGATCTACAATCTCACCCCAAGTGGTTGCACTGTCTATAATTATCCACTGAATCGTGCTGTCCTCTGGGTGGAAATCAGTTAGAGTTTTCTAAATTAGATCCTAATGGCTTTGCCGAGGCTTTCATAGCGGTTGGGAAGCCATTACATGGTTTAGAGACAAATTAGCACAGCATTTAAATAAATAATACTTGTGCAATAACAGGATTTAATTAAATGCAATATTTCCAGGAGCCTCGGGGTGGGTCCTGACTTGAGGTCACAATTGTTACACAACAGCATGATGAATGGTGTAATATCCAAAATTTTACAAAGTCACAGAGCTTAGTGCAGTTGAAGAGAACAGGAGAAAGAGACAGACAGAGAAGAAGAGAATCTGGAGGAGATGGGGTGTAAATTATTATGAATTAAACATGGAGACAAGGTAATACACATTCACGGATGAGAACTTCCCAAGTTCATCCAGTTTAAATGTCCACTGTGAATGATCCTACACAGAAAAGCAGGTAATGGAGCTCAGAGCTATAACGGCAGATTTGACAAGCTGCATGAATACTTTATAAACTCATACCAGGGAGCACTATTTGCACTATTTGAAGGGGAAGTGGTGCATTTGTTGAATAAGAATGTGGTGTTTGAGGGCAAACTCCGATATGTTTGGGTTCGTTCCATATGTATCAGCTGAACACTGACTGCTGCCAGACATAACTGTCCAACAACCATCTGCACCACAAGGTCACATAGATCTGCTGTTCGATCTGAATTAATAAGGAAGAGACAACAGGTACACATGTTACAGCTAAAGTAGAGACCACAAACTGATTAGTCTCATAATAGGTATCAAAATAGAACTACCTTAACTCTAAATTAAGTATTGAAAAAGAGGTGACTGCCTGCATGAAAAGCACTGCATATTATTAACGCTAATTAGAGTCTGAAGTGGTTTACTTGGAAATTAGCAATATTCAGAGTGGACGTCATTATCTATCTGTAAGGATTTATTGAAAATTGTTAAGAGTGTTATGGAATAAAAGTCTTCATAATGTTTCTATTTTTGGTGCAGATTGTTGACTTTCTATCTAATATTCCATTTCAATTTAGAGAATCAACATCATCAACAACAGTCAGACTTTACTACCTGCATCTTTAAACAGATGTGGACAATTGAAATGACAAAACAGTAATGTTTAGATACTGTATTTCTGTTCATTTTTTTAATGTTCACATTTGCATATGTATAGTGCTGTAAGACATAAGCAGATCTCTACTAAGTGATATTGCTAAAACAAAAACTTAAAAGTCTTTTATTCAAAATCTTACATTTGTCGTTTGTGTAATGAATATGATTTAATTCTATTGTTGTACCTAAACTATCACACATTACTCATTATGCAAATAAAATGTTTATTATTATCATATGTTTTTTAATATTAATCCATTAGCATGTAAATAGTATTTTAACGTTATTTTAAGGTCACTCTAAAGTTGACTTGTAGTGCTGGAAGTCAAACGAAAGGAAATAATGTATTTTGGCTAAACTAATCATGTGTCTTAAAAATTAGTGAGAAAATTAGCTTGTAAACTAAATCTGTCAAACAAATGTGAAGTAAAAATGCTTCCCTCTGAAATGTAAAGTAGGAGTAGTTGTAGAAGTGCAAAGTAGCATGAAATGGAAATACTCAAAGTAAAGTACACATACCTCAAAATTGCACTTAAGTACAGTACTTGAGCATATTTGTCTTTCCCTCCAGCAACATCGAAACCTACTGTGAGATGATGACTTTGTGATTCTAGGAGAGAAAAGTTTAGGGAAAATCGCAGCATTATAATCATGTCCGTCCCTGAATGGCCGATGTGTGTGTGTGTAATTACACAGAGTAGACCAACTGTAATGAATGCTCATTAGCTTCCACCACCATCTCGGCTCAGATACTCCCGGTGTCCCACAACACCAGCGTTAGAGCCAAGACGTGGTCAATTTCTCAGCTGTCAGAGGAGATTTAACATTTCCTCGCCCTCCTCCCAAAGCACCACTCATGTACACAATGATGTACAAGCAAATGTAAACACCATGCTCTATGACCACCCTAACCTTTCACACCCCGCCCACCCCCCTTTCCTCCAGTATCCTAAAAAATTCCTATTTTAATGGGTTCAATTTCTGGGTTCCTCCTTCATCAAGCCATGAACTGCACTCTGTGCCATGGCGGCTGGAGAGCGGATGTAAACACAGCTTTCAATTATAAATCAAACCCTAAAAGAGCCATGCTCTGCTGCCCCCGGGCTTTCTGCACAAAGGCACAGCCTTCATACCCAAACATGCCACATCGCACTGCTGGGAACTTCTGGACAGCTATTCACCAGAATAAATTCACAACGGACACAGAAACTTTTTTTCAATGGCCGTGTGCGTCAAAGCTATGCACAGAATGCTGTGCTCGTCTTTTATATTGTGTTGGTTATTATTCCATCCATGATCTTAGACTGCAAAACGCAAAGCGGAGCTCTGACGGCCGTTTCATCAAACACACAGACTGTGTATGTCACAAGTGATAATCTGGCCCTTGTTACCAGCTGAGGGCAGCGCTGTGAGAGGGACAAATGAAATATAATTGTACGTTTTTGTTGATAAATCAATACCCTGTGTCTGTAACTTCCTCCTTTCTGGTTTGATTAAAGTGAAAATAAATCTGCCAAACTAAGTGACCTGATGAATTGTTGTGTCATTGTGCTCCAGAATGACTCATTTAAGTGTTTCCTGACATAAACCCCACTATCAGTCTGCCACAGACGCTGTCATTGCTTTCCAAAACCATCATCAAAAATGATTAATATGGCCATTCTTTTTTTTTTTTAAACCAACACTGATTGTTGGTAATAACAGCTTCTTCTGCATTTCCTCTTAACAAACATTATTTATGAGGCCACTAGAGGTGCTTGTTTGGTAATTGTGAACCAACACATGTAAGTCATTGCCCTCTGAAACAGGACGTTGAAGCGTTTCATGATCTGATCAACAATCTGACCTGTTTGGCAGCTTCAGATTTAAAAGTAAAGCATGTAAAATAAGTTTTAAAAAATGAATAAAAATAAATAATAAATAAATAAATACATATATTGAATAAAAATGGCCCATTGTGTCACTGAACCAGGTAGAAATCAGACCCTTTTTACGATTTTTTTTTTTTTTTAGCATTTTAGCATATTTGCCCCATCTATCTTTTATAAAACATTCATGAGTTCATATGTTCATAAGAGGTTATTATAACAATTTCATTAAACCAGTGCCGAAGAAAAGAAAAGAACTCTGGCTCATTGTCGATCATTAGAAGAAAAATAGGTCTAATCAAACCTTTTTGCGCTAGTGATGGACAGTGTGCGGGAGTTCTTTTTTCCCTTTCTTCAGGACAGCTTTTTGCCTCTCCTACGCACCTGTCTATGCCTAGGTGTGCACAGCCACCTTTGAATAAACCAGTCCTGAAACAATAAGCTACTTACTGTCTTGCGCCCCCTTCATTTAAATCTCTCTGTCCTGATGAATAAAAGCATTTTATGATTTGAGATTCCTACATTTAAGGTTTGGTTAGATTTATGCAGAGTTGGACTTTGTTAAGGTCAGAGGATGTCTGGAAGCAAAGTGTGGCCTCCTCTCTGCAGACTTTCAGCGAACCACCTCATGCTTCTTCTTCTGCTCCTGCCAAACAAGAAGCTTCCTGTCGCCGCCAGACGGCTTCTCTCCTGAATGTAAACAAATGTGCTCGGACATTGACTGAAACCGCTGATGATGTTGTTTTCCTTGGGATTACAGTCTCTTGTGCACACAAACCATCCTGGCATTTGAACAAACAACTGATGCCGCCCAAGTTTCGAAAATCACGGGCACAAAAAAAACAAACCCAAAAACACTCAATTGGCCCATACCTGAACTGCTACACTTCTCCATAAGGCTGCAACGTTTTGTATCATTTATTTTGTAAGCCTCCGCTTACAGGAAAGTCATTTTAAATTCACCCCATGTTTCTTCTCAGTCACTGAAGGAACAAAGCCTCCTTCTCTTTGCCTGGTTCATCAACTTGAGTGGGCAGAGCAAAAAGGAGAAAGGAAACTCTTGATGGCCTCTCCAGAGACCATGGGACTTCTATTTCTGGTGTACTGTGATAGGCTGTGATCTCCATACACACCACACACACACACACACACACACACACACACACACACATTCTGTTCGCTGCAGGGTTGGGAAATGACGCCCTCACATTTGACTGCTGTCACTTGAAGATGTTGTTTTTCCAACATCTTTCCAGGACTGCATATTTTTAACTGCGATGCACTTTTGAGATATAACAATGGTATTAAAACACATAGATTTACAGTTTACCAAATTGTATTTAAATGACAGAAAAACATACACACACACACACACACACACACACACACACACACACACACGCACACATTGTGTCAACACATTGTTGTCCAGCGTGCTAATGTAGTACTAACATAACGAATTCGCAATTAAATAAATGAATAAATTGGGGTCAGATAGTTTACCTTATTGTTCACTTAATCACACAAATCCACATAATTGATGAAGGAAAGCTCAAATTTAGTAGACCTGTACCTTTTCTTCCTATCATTTTGATGAGCGTCAGCTATTGAGAAATAAAAACACTTGAGTTCTGTCTTTTGATCTATTAATCTGCATGCACGCGCGCGCACACATGCACACGTTGCATGCACACACACATGCACGCGTTGCACGCACTCACCCTCCCTGTGCAGAGAGGGGCGATTGAGAGAAAATAGACCTCCCACCAGGCGCTGTCTTAAGAGGGCTGAAGCCTCTCAGAATGCACTTTCTCCGCTGCAGGTTGAAGAGACCTCCTATGCTCGAGATCTTTATTTTCATTGAGAAGGGAGATGTGCCGTTCATTTTCTCATAGTTTAGACATCAAGAGGAGTAAAATGGTGCTGAGGGACACAGACAGGCACTGTAGCCTCAGAGATTATTAATGCGCTAGAACTGGTGACAATAGCTTCATTAACGCCGAGTGCTGTTTAGATCTTATAGTATTTCACTTGTTTTACATTACAGAATGCACTTAAGTGAAAGTGAATAAATCAATAAATGATGATGCATTTTATTATTTGCTGAGATAATAGGTGTTTGACATTTTAAGGAACATTTTCCCTTTGTTTTTTTTTTTGTTTGTTTTTTTTGTGTTTGATGCTTTTTCACCTGTAAAAAGTTATTGGGGCCACTCTGGCTTTATTACAAGTACAGTTATGGCTGCATAAAACTGTGACAAGGGGCACAGTAATTTTGCCCCACCACTCTGTGGTGTGACTCGGCCAATGCAGCACAGACAAATAAAGAGAGATACAAGACATAAAGAGGGTCGATGAGGGAGGTGGAGGGGGAATAGTCTTGGCAAGGGGATGGAACAAGTGCAATTACTTCAATAAACGTACATCGACAGCACATCTTATTATCATTGACCTTTCATATATTATACAAGCATTTGCTCAGCCTAGAGTCAAAAAATAGATTGCGTGCCTATAGTGTGTGTATGTGTGAGTGTGTGTGTGTGGGGTGTGTGTTTGTGCGTGCCCCTGAATGCATGTAGCCTAATGTTCATTCGCTTGTTCGTTATGGATTGGACTCAACTGTTTTATTAATGGATCAATTGTTTCTGCATCATCAACCTTTCAAAGCCCACTAAGCTTGCATCGATTTTAACACAAAATACACACAAAAAGGTGAATTGGAGAAATGTGAATTCATTGATCTATAAGTTAGCAGGGAAATAAGAAATGAATAGCCAGTCAAAAGTTCTCACAGCACAAAGCCAGGAGGGGATTATTTGACTGATAATGTACATTGCACAATTCCCCATCACCAATATACCCAATTTTAGAGAAAAGGAAGTATTGAAGTTGCTACATGTCATATCAGAAAGGTACCATTTCCATCATTTTGAGTTGTGGTCATTATAACTGTGTTATAAACAAACAAAATCATTGTTTGAAATGCTTACAGTACAAACACAGTGGGTTGTTACATTAAAGTGTATGAAACTTTCAGTGATTAAACCAATGTTATACTAGTATTTTTGCTTCATTCTGAAACCTGTAATTATTTTAATATGGGTGTGAAGTCTGGACCATTTGACAGTCAAGGATAAAATCCTACAGATTGTGTTTGTATAGGATTTTACTTGTTGGTCCACCAATTGATCAGTTCTCATTATTATTTTGTATCTAAGTACATGTGGGAGTAGAAGGAATAATGACAAAAACTAGCCACAAAAGAGAATCATAGAGTATCTGTTTCCCTAGTGTTTTATTAACACAGATGTTTAATTAACACTAAACAACCTGTATATTGCTGAAAGTAGTTCAACTAAAAGTCTAAACATCTGAGTAAGACATTTATTGATTTGTCTTTAGCTTTCCACTGTTTCTCTGTGAAACAAGAAATGAAAGATTTAGATCTTACAAAAGTGGTCAAATACATATGAGAAGAATCATGTGTTTTCGAAATGTCAAATACTACCCAATAACATCCAATAGGCTGCAGTTTTACATAATGGGCAGGGTTAGTTGGATGCATTTCACAATGTTTTTAAAGCCTTTTCCTGGATTTAAAAAAAAATGAGGAACCAAATCGCAGAGCTAGAAAATTACCAAATGATTTCCTTTGTATAGGATTTTATACTTAGTGGGCGAAGGCAACACCCGCATCTCCTGAATGCTTCATCCTGCCCCAAAGAACAGGCCATAATGACCTTATTTTAAAATGGAGAATAATTCCAACAAACTGCCATGGGTGGAGCAAAAAACGGTTATGGAGCCGCTGAGTTTATTTCCCATGAGTCTATTACTGCCGAAGTAGCCATAGATATATTAAGCCTGGAAGCAGAATAAGTACTATGTGAGGCAGGCCTGGCTCTGTTGTAGTTGCACCACAGAATAATATGAAATTTAAATTGTATTGTTCCTTTATTTCTGACCAACAGACTTGAATTGAAGCCGTCTCTAAGAATCCCTAATGGCATAAATTCACTTCCAGGGCCTCGTTCTTTTTTTTCATCTTATTTTCTGGTTGCATTTCTTGTGATTTCTGTTGAGATTCCCCTGCACACAGCTGCTAATGGCTGCTATGAATGTCTAATCTTATGCATCGCCATGGTCTCCTCCATCTTGTTTGAGAATGGAGGACAAGTGTTCCCCAATACCTTCCCTTGTGTGGTTTTATAAGCCCAGAAGAGAAGAGGAGGCAACATAGCTCGCCGTCCAAATGGACTTTTCATTAGGACACAGAATGGGTTTGGATCACAAGAGCGGCACAGCTGATCCAATCTCAAACAATGCAGCCGCTGGCACTGCTCTAAGTCTTTGTGTGTGTTTGTGTGTGTTTCCTTTTAAATATATATTTATATATTGCATTCAGACAAGAGTACAAAGGTACAGGGCCAATTAAGGGACATAGATGGATGAAAAAAAAGAAGCTTAACCTTACCTAAGCTATTCCTGTATGAATGAATCTGGATGTAGTAATGAGAACAGGGGCACTGCCAGGGATTTTAGGTCCAATAAAAAGATATGAAATTGCCAACATGCCACACCAACCCAGCGTAATAGCTGTAACCACACCTCCAGAACCTTATCAACGTATGCAAAGTTTTAAATAGCACTCCTTTTGCAAGCTTTGAAACTCTGTTGCAGTGCAATAGGCTAAAGGCTGTATTTGCTGTACAATATTTACCAGGGGGGACTGAGCTGCTGAAGCTCCATCTGTTCTCTAACTTTATTTCAGACTCACCAGGGGGGAGCATGGTTCTAGTATGAGTAGCTTGTCAAAAGATTAGCTGCACTGATGAAATATTGGCTGTAATGTAAACTATCTTAGCTTAGCTTAGCTCTCAGTGAGTTTTCTTGAGGATTATTTCTGGGTGCCTCTGTGGACTTCTCTGGTTGCCTGACAAGGTCACAGGAAGTCACCTCTCCCGGCCAAGAATTTGTCACACATAAAACAACGAAACCACAGCTTCTTGTTTTTACACTCTGGTTTATGGTACATGGATTTTGTTACCTTTAGACGGAGCCAAGAAGCCCCCCCCTTCCATTTTCCACAGTTTGAGCTAAGTTAACCAACTGTAACTTCATATTTACCACATGAAAGTGGAAACAATACTATCTTTCAGCAAGAAAGCGAGAAAGGATAATACTCAAAATGTTGAGTTATTTCTATACAGTTGCTATGTGTAACATTTTTTAAGCAATTTACATATTATTTTCCATTTTGGTGTGATGGCCTGTAACGGACCTTAACAAATGAGACCCTCGCCTACTTTCTTGGTTGATTATTACAGGCTGCAGAATTACTTTAGGTTGAAGAGCGTGCACGCTGGCCTTTTCATGCACGCCTCAACAACTACCCTCAGCAAACAGCATCAGCATCCACCTTGACACACACACAGGGTTATCCAACTGGAAACATCATGCAGATATTAGCTAATAAGACAGTCGGCATAACCACCAAACACACTAACACAACAAAACACTGCTGCAGTAATGAGTCTCTCTCTCACACACACACACACACACACACACATATACACAGCTAAGAGGAGCAGAAACAAGCACCAGAGTAGTGACAGCAGAACATATTTTGCTTCTTTTTGTTTAGCTGTGATGGTAAATTAGTCTAAAAGTGTAATAAGACACTTCACAACCGTGTGTGTGTGTTTGTTCTGTGTCTGTGTGTGTGTCTGTGAGCTACAGCAGAGGACACAGACATGCTGCATTTTGCTGAAGCACAGTGCAAAATACAAAGTTATAGTTATTCTACAGTGTGTGATCATTTGGTGGCACTGCGTGCGTGTGTGTGCAAGCGTGAGCTGCAACTCAAGTAAAAGCCCCTCCATGGGTGTCGCTTTTAAGAAGGAAACAATCTCACCACAGGGTCCCGTCAGTATTTTCTGGATCTTTCTGTCATGTCACATGATTATCACCACCATTCAGAGGTTTTCCAGATGATGTGGAGCTCTTTATAGACCTGTTGTTGGAAGAATAGCTGGGAATAAAAGTTAATTCTTGACATTAAAAACAGAGTAAAGAAGCTCTTTTAGAAGTTTCAATCATATCATATTGATGTTTGAGAATTTGTCCAATATGTTCTGATCATAAAAAAGGAAATGATTATTCCAAGCACTTTTAAGTACTTACTTAAATAATTGCTTGTACAATTATCAACACACTTGTCTATAAAATAGCACATTCCTATTCAATATTGATTTAATAGGCAATGGCATATATTATAAGACAGCCGCCACTTTTATGCATACATATATTTTTTAAAGGGAACTATTCTTTCACCTTTATTTGTTTATTTATTTATTTATCTGGTCATAGCACAGATGAAAAATGACATACAGACAGAATGATTACATAAATGATAACATATATCTAACTATTATCTATTATTTATAGCTTTTGTTTTGGTCACAGAAAAACATTGCACATTTTTAACTACTGGAAAGTTTTTCTTAATGCAACTTTTGATGCTGTTGGTTAAAATTATTATCACGTGTCAAAATTCCAGGCCTTTATTGGATAATATAGCAATGTTGCAGTTTCACAATATGTTTGGTACAATAATATTCGATTTCCTTTCACTATATCTCTGCCCCCCTCCCATGGTCATTATGCTCTGGGAGCAAGCTGAGAGCCATAAGGAAAAAAAAACACAACTCCAAGCCACAATTTTCCCTTTTGTTCCACAGAGTTATTGTAGTTGTTTGATAGGAAAACAAATGAGTATATGATGTGAATGTGGCAGCAGCACATTAGGTGGTTAGAGGTTGTAAATCAGAAACTGATTAAATCTGTCATGGGCTCGAGTTGTCCATTTGCCTTGAGTGCAGAACTGACCTGATTTGGGTGATAGTCCTGACAGGTCTTTACATCACTGGGGGTGAAACTGCACTGTGGCGCATTGCACGCCATTAGAGCGATCTGAGCATCTATTTTACTTCAAAGGTACAGTATCCTTAATAGCATTTATATGGCTTAGTGGAGGTGGGAGGTGATTGTAACTGTAAACTGTAAATGGTGAACATCAAATCGTGGCTGTATCTTGTCAGGATGAAGGGAATGTGGAAGTTGCTGAACCGTTAGAATCTATGCGGTCCTTTCAAGAAATCTTGTCCTTATGTTGTTTTTTTTCTTTTATAAACCCAGATTTAAATGAAAGAAAGCACCACATTCTTTTGTTCTTTCCCCTCTTGCAACATTTCATCAGGCAAGTGCTTTTTCTTCCATTTAAAAAGTCAGACCTGTCAAGGCTAGTTTAAAACAAAATTCTTTTTCTCCTGTATCCTCCCTCCTCTGCTGCTTGGTGGGAGAAGGTCACCATGCTGCAGTATTTCATGTTCCCCTTTAATTAAGTGGATGTGAGCACAAACATAGAGGTTTTAATAAATTAACATTTACCAAGGTGCAGTTAGGCCTTGATAACATCAATCATCAAGTCATTTATTTTAAAACTCTACAGTAAACTGTATGCAATTTCTGACTAAACAATACAGCTCCTGTATTTTTTATGAGAATAAAGCATTATAGATTTATTTATTTATTTTAGTGTGGCAATTCATTGTTTTATATTTTATTTCCTGTTTTCATTTTCTTGTATTTGTATATTCAGCATCACTGTGAATAATGGCTGATGATTTCCGGAATCCAAATAAAAATTGAATGAATGTGAATATTTAAGCCTTCAGTTGTGTTTTTTTATCACCTACAATAAATAATTGAACAATATGCTGATAGAACAGTAATAATATAAAATTGATTTACAAAAAAACTTTTAAGAAAAGACAATGTCTATGCTCACTTAACATGTCAGAATAAAACAATAAAAATTACACTTCATTCATAACAAATAAAAACATTCTGAAATGTACACTAATACAATGAAATCATGTGTTGCTGGAAGAGATATTTGATTGTGTAACGACAACTTTGTCATTTTATCAAAATTGTTAGTCAAAAAGTACAAGTGTAACTGTTTTATGTCAGTTTCACAATAAGCTCATTCTTTACTTCACCTGGACATACCTGGATTTTCTTGTTCAGTGATAACAATCCCAACAAAAAAAAGAAAGAAAGAAAGAGGCTAGAACTTAAAGCTGCAGTGCGGACTTCTGCCCCCCTCTGCTGGTGAAGGAAAGGAAAGGTAATTACATAAAAGGTGGAGTAAAGAAGAACAAAAAAAACAAAAAAAAACACCTGACTCATTGTTTGTAGTGTCACATAAGCTCTGTTAAATGACTTGTTTCACTGTGAGAATTTCAGCCGTCAGGGACTAACAAAGATTAAAAAACCCAGTCAACTGTGAAATACAAAGAGATAAGCATAATTAGCACGGCATGAACTCATTTGGCAAGGCATATGTAAAAGTTTTGCACTGCAACTTTAAAATTTAGAATCGAAATTAACTTAATAGTTCCATAATAAAGTTTCTTCTTTTCAGTAGCCATCAGTGTACATAGCAGATGTTCAGGAGGATGCAAAGAAAACACATTGCTGGTCATACTTAAAAGTGTGAATTTCAGTTCACAGTAACTGGGTTTACAAATAGTGTGGAAATTAATATTACAGGTTAATATTCCAATTTATTTTATGAGGATAATGTCCCATATGTGGATGTACAGCATATGTAAGTACTTGACAATAAGTGGATAGTCTATTGCACATTTTGTACTGTACAGTATCTTATACTTGAACCAGATGTCTTTATTGGGTTATTTTACATGAATGTGATGATGTGTGGAGGAGAAGCTGTTCCAGACTTGTCGGTTTCCATTTCTATATCACTAAAGTGGTGTTTTTTAACCTTCCAAATAAATGAAGGTGACACTGTTCAAATGCATCCACCTCGCAGAGGAGAAGCTTGCCTCTTGAAGTCCCTCTCTGCCATTCACACACTGTGTCGGGGAGCCACAGCGTATTTCCATATAAAACAAGTTACGGCTGCTTTGTTTCAGCAGCAGCTCCACAGATAGAAAAAACTGGCCTTTTAACATAAGATGATACTGGAACCATAACATTTTTCTGCTGTGGCTTATAAGCTTTCAACTAACCCATTCTCATATTCCTTTTACAGCCCATGAAAGGCAATTGTGTTAGGGGGCAACTACCAGTATATGAATCCAATCAAGCGCTCATTGTATAGCAGCTTGTTTAATATTCCCCAAGCGTTTGAAATCACACTGCATCCTGCTGTCACAAGTAGAATATGGGGCTCGACCTTGTTTTTCATATTATTCTCAGTGCTACGCATTATCGTATGTTATATAGCTATTCTTGTCAAGTGCAGTCACCATTATAATCTGTGGACATTCAGGAAGACAGAAGCCGCTATAATTAGACCAATCTGCATGCATGCTGTGTGTTTTGCACTGTTAGTTCATGCATTTTAAGATGCAAATCGAATGCCACAAAGCTTTAAGAGTCACCTAACGAACCTCTTAATGCAAGCTTTGATTGCATTTCACTTGTCATAAAAAGTGATTTGAAAGCTCCTCTGCCTGCATTAAATCTCCATAATGATGCACGACAAAAAAAAATGTCATGGCCATTAGCACATGGATTACAATTTTTAATCTGCTGAAACTCATTATGTGCAGGCTCATGTGCAGGAGGGAGATTATTTCCAAGGATACATTGCCATATTTCTTTTAATATTGCACTAAACATCTGTTGTTTACTAGGATAAGATGGGACGTCACTGTGTGGTGACATTTATCTGAATGAATAGCGCATTAAGATTTGATGTCAATATTTACCGGATAATCCACGAATTTTAATCAAATATTTTAGAATTTTATTTATTTAAATAATAGGTTTTAATATTTAAGTATAGCTGTTTTTTTCCTAAATATGATTTATAATTTGAATATTATACAGATTACTAAATGGGTGTCTTTTTATAACGAATAATTAAGTGCATTTTTCTTGAAATTGTATGTTTTCACCAAATAACAGACATTATTTTTTGTGATTTTCTATTATTTTTTATACTGTTATGATTTTGGATGTCTCTGTTAGATTAAGTATATGAAAAAATGCTCTGAAAACTGCTTGCAATGTAACGTCTACTTCCTCCTTGCAATGACATCATATGTATGCAGGGCCTATTTCAGACAGAAGCTGAAACGAGGAGCCAATGTAAATAAGATGCTTATATTTTTAGAAGTGCAAAGACATCCCAACAGAATAAAAAAATGGAAATGATGCATTATATGTCTCCTTTAGTGAAGAAGTGGAGGGATGATATATTTTTAAAGGCTCTTTTGTGTGTATGTGTGATGGCAGAGCATTCCAAGAGTGTGCTGCTTTCATGGAAAATGAAGACTGGATAAAAGAGCTTAAGAGACCTTTTTGGAATGACACAATCACCCTCCTGCAAAAATGAGTTTCCAAAATCTGTCCAATATAAACCTCTTGTGAGTTCATTTGTGTTTTTAGAAGATTTTATTGCTTTTAAGCCTTTTGTTTATATGCAGCATGTCCAATCAAATAATTCAAAAACACAACAAAGTAGACTTTTCAAACATGGATTTTGACCAGAGGAAAAGGAGACTAACAAGAATAGTAACAGAACCACAGCTTCTTAAATATTTTAATGTCAGCTTTTCTTCAACTTTTGTCTTTACCGTCACTGTGAAGCAGCTGCAAATATCCAGCAGCAACAGCAGCCGACCTTGTGGGTCTTACCTCTTGACTGTGTTCCATGTTTATCTCTGTTTTGAGATAAGGGCCATGGCAGATCCTATGTGTAGCCGTGTGGTTAATTGAGACCTTACTGGTGACCCTGGTGTGTGTCCGAGCCCCCCCTCCTCCACACCTATCACTCATGCTGGTAATTGGTAGCAGTGCACAGAGAGCCAATGTCTGGGAAAACTGAAGAGCTTTGACTGGCACTTCTATGGAAGAGTCAGTTTGGACAAAAGAAATGTTTTCTTTTGCAGGAGGTGTCATTAGGAAACCCCAGAAGTTGATCTCATAAAATGGTAAATGTTCCTCATTTATTCGGTTGCATAAAACTACACTCAGCAACACATTATTAAATCCAATACAAACCCTCCCTGTACAGCATCTTCTGTGGAAATGATGAATTAAACCTTCAGCGAAGCAAACATGCTATCAAGAAGAGACTCCCATGCAGAGCATCTTTTGCTAGTGGGGGCCACACATTTATGGTAGTTGAAGTGAACTCTTTGAAATGTTATATGAGGGTAATATTTTCTTTTATTCCCTAGATGTCCCCTTGGCGTCATTGATAGGGTTTTGTGATGGAGCGATGGTGAGGATGTTGTATAATATTGATTTGACTATGCCACATCAGGAACTGCACCCCAGGTAGTTTGTTTGCCTGGAAGCGAGCCATTACCAACAACCATTTACCTGGAGTTCACAATTTAATAAGGCACAGACTCATTCAATTGGAGCATTTTTATGTTATCAAGGAAATAAGCTGTTGAATATTGCTGAAAATCTATCTTGAAAGCAAGAAGTATCTGTCAGTTTTTCAGGATCAACCTCAGCTTTCAAATATAGCTTGCATGGCATGATGGCGTGTATCCTTTTTATTTATTTTTAAATTTTTTTGAATGGCTATCTGTATCCTTCTTATAAAATTGTTGATGAACATGTCAAAATATAATTAATATCAATATTTTTGTTAAAATTTCTAATGCCATTGGTGCACTCTGGTAGTATAGGGGGGTACACTTGCCTCATATGCTAAAGTATTTCTTTGTGTCTTTACCACAAAACATTTTTTTTTCCAAAAAAAAAGAGTTAAAATCTCATACACTTATGCATCACAGCACTATCAAGCAGCAGCTCTTTTGTTCCAGTGTTACATCTCCATATCAGGGCAACGATTACATCCCATCATTTTCATTACCATTCAAACCTCTATTATCTTTATGTGCTGATCATGCTTGTTGTAGTGAAAGTAAGTTTTATCTGCTACATTATTCCTCACTAACACAGGCTACTGTGGCTGTAGCCAATGGCAAAATAAGAAACTCTTAAGATAAAAGATAAAAGATAAAAAAATCTTTTATTCCTTTAGAGGAGAACCACTCTACACACGAGCTGCAGCATCCTTAGTATTAAATACGCTGAAACTCCAACATACGTTTGCGGAGCCTGATACTATCGTTTTATGGATGGATAGATAGACAAGTTGTTGAGAGTTGTTAAAACAATGTGAAGAGACAAAAATGACTACACATACTGTGGTTAGCAGAGCAGGGTGTTTGACATGCAAAAATCGTGTCCATCCAATCTATCTCCTTTTCTATAGGAATGGATTTTCTAAGAACACTGCACTAGTTATTGGTTAAATGAAGGCATTAATCAGGTCTCTTTTTCACGAAAATCACAATGTCAATAGATGTAGCTGAAAAAGGATGGTGAATTTAAAATATTTATTCCATCTAGAATATAAAACTATTTGATAGCATGTGTTTTTCATTGTTTAAAACCTTTTAAAGAGAATTAAACTATCTGGTACTAAGGTTTTAATGTTCACCACATGACAATTTGATCATTGTCCCCAACACTCAGACCTTGAGGTACGTGTCCCTTGCAGACTTTCAGATATTTCTGATTACTCTCTATAAGTCTGCATTGCTGCTGACTATACCCACAGTTCATAGTGTCGTGACTTTACATATTGTGTAAAAAAAAACACCATGAGCTCTATCTCAAGCACATACCAGGTGACTTTAAATAGGTCAGTTCGATCGTGAGGGCTGAGGCTTTAGGCTTTAGGCCTAACATTCTAGGAGCAACCAGCATCTACAAGGATGTAGACTGACAGGACACATCAGCAAATAAGCTGTTACAATAGCTGAAGTGATTAGCCAACATTCTGTTATCAGCCTACATACCTTTGAGCAGAGTAAATGGCAACAACACATGGGAGAATGTGTCAACAGGTGTCTTTTATAAATCGTATATATAATCAGGCCCTGATTATGGGCTGGCGAGGGGAGGAGTCGGGCCTGAGGCTGCATCCATCATCAGTACAGCGCCACTACACTTCCTCCTGCACACTTTCAAACCCTAGATACACCAATGTTGCAGTGCATGATTTTTTCTCAATCATTCTCCTTTCTGAAGTTACATCTCATTCCCATTTCAACCATTCCTAAAGATATTATTCATACACAACTTACTAGCATAAGCAAATATATACTTGAGGGAGTACAGTGCTGCCTGTGTTACATATTCTATTAGCATAACATGGAAAAAATGATATTGAACTCTTAAATGCTGGTGTATTTCATTTTTCCACAAACAATATTGACGTTTGGTAACTAAAGCTTGATTTATGTTTCTCTGGTTAGAGTGAGGCAACTCGTGTTCGTGTTCATAGGGACAGATTGAAAAAACGTCACATTTGACATTTTCAGCTTTTTAAATATTTACTGAAACCGCAATCTTTTCTTCACTTTAATTAAACTGGACATCACATGGGATGTAGGAAGCGAAAACCTGGCTGGAAAATAATGTGCCAGGCAGCAGTTTCCTCCGAAATGCATTTTGCATAACAAATCTAAACGAATTTTCTAGGAGGCAGGGTTTTCTATTTCGGGCCAGATAATTGCCAGCAGCATTTTTTTCAATAACGGTTTAAAGCAATTACTGTGTTTGTATGAGGTAGTGTATTGTGTCTTTGCACCCACTGAATTACCGGGCATTGAACATTTATGAATTCAATTTGAAGGATGAAAAAAAAGCATCCCCCATCATAATCCAGCCCCTCCTTGCATCCAATATTCATAAATCAATAGTTAATATCTACCTTTAGATCTCGACTTTGCTTTTAGTACAGGAACTTTTTTCTTTTTTATTTCTTTTTTACATTCAATTAACATAGCCTTCTAAAGAATATGCCCTCCGCTGTGGCGGGGTTCAGCTTCATCCTTTCTGAATGCCATTTCCATCCATGGAAGAGGTGACACAATGAACAGCCCCAGGTATTTTTTCACCCCTCCTGAGCAGGGGAGGGGGTGGAGGGTGTGAGTGTATGTGTGGGGGGGAGATGAGGGGTTGCAGTATCCCCAGGGGAGGGCAGCACAAATCCAAGGGAACAAAAACGCATCCATATTTGGCAGGGCTTTTGTCTCCCCTGACAGCTGAGTGTTCCGAGGGGGGCCCACGATAATGAATTGGATTATATGTGAAAGTGGGAAAGCGCAGCTCCTCAAAGGCCAGGAGAGGAGGGAGGTAGGAGGAGGTGGGGGGGGGGGGGAATGGGGGGTCAGTTGTGGTGGGAGGTATGCTAATGTGTGTACAATTTCAACACGGAGGTGGATTGTAGATGCATTTAAAAGTTTGCACACCAGTAGATATTCGTGACAGAAAAAAAAAAAAGAAAAAAGGTTTCCCTATTTTTGCTCCTGTAAAATGAGCTTTCTAGAGAAACGATTGCTTCCTAAATGCAGTCAGCGCTCACCATATTGTGTTGTGTATAGAAACATGTAAAGAGGCCCGAGGAAATTCCCTCCTTAATGAGAACAGGTGAGCGCGGCACCGATGTAAGTGATATACATGAAGTGTGTAAATCGCACATGGCCCTCTAAGCTGATTAAAACACCTGATACTAAACAGTGTATAATGCACGGTACAGAGCTAATTCAATCAGCCACCCTGCTCATTCTATATTCCATTACTCTACACTCTTTCAATATGACCTTAAACCTCAGCGGATTCCTTTTATTGCTGCACTTTAATGTATAAATCTCCTGAAGAGGGAACAGCAGTGATTGTGATTTGCATTTTATTGAGCTTTAGATTGCGCTGGGATAATGATGAGATGTGGGGGCAGCGTTAATGCTCTTAATGTTGACCATCACCGGGCACCCTCTTTGTCTTCCCCGAGTATCGGTGGCGGTGGACTAGTTGTGCTTCTTGTAATTACATTCAGATAACCGACTAAAAGGACGAGGAGGCAGGGTGACCTCACGGTGCGCTGCTGACAAGTCAGGAACACGAGGACATGAATGAAAGGAACGTCTAGGGTCATAATAATGAAGGTGACGGTTTTCAGTTTCAAGGAGGTTGTGACACATAATCGCCCAAATGGCTGCTGTATGGATCATATGGATTTCTGGCATGTCAGAAATTTTGTCCAGAGTCGTATTTTACATGTCGCGGCAAAATGTATTCATTATATGTTTTGATGTTTTGATGCTGAGCTGATGGCGTCATGACGTAGCATGGGTCACTGTAATTAACATTAGCTTAGATTGTTTTTTTTTTTATAATAACTTGAAATCCAGACTTCAGCAGATATCTCCTCCTCTCCTCAAATCAAAAACAACAACAAAAAAAGTGTCATCTTAAAAAAAATGTATAAAACTATATAAGATCTCAGTTTATGAAAGTTTCTGGTTAACACACATCAACACTTGCATATCCAAAGTGGAACATTGAAGGGTAGCCCTGTGCCTCATCCCTTGTTTAGATTAAAAGTAATGTTAAAAATAAAACTTAAAAATTTCTGTTACATAGGTAGCGGTTTCTAGACCTTTTATTATGAAAAAGTAACATTCAACTGAGGCTGGGCTGTGACAAGGAAACAGCTCAGACTGAGCTAATGTCTACGGATTTCCAATCTCTAAGCCCATTCTTTCCTTTCATTGTCTTGCTGTTCATCCAAAGCAGAATTGTACACGGTGATTGCCTTTTTTTACACCATTATATGATAATACAATACAGACAGTCTTTTTGTCAAGCCTGCCCACGGGGGTTATCATTAGATCTCTGATGTTTCTATCTCTCATAAGCACTCCTATTGTGATTCTTCATTCAGACAAACGATAAACAGTCTCTTAAAACATAGGCTTGTTAGTGGAGTTTTGAACCTTTATAGATTACAACAATTGCAATCACCATGAAATATATCGGTTGCAACCGATTCCAGTTGTGACAAGTTGTCACCTTCCAAAAATTCATATTTTGAAATGCCCAAACCCCCTCTACATCCTGGCACATTTATATGCACACTATTGTTTTGCCTTCGTTTCGCATGTTAATGATTGTTAAACAACAGCATCTTGAGGCTTTATTTCCCGGTCCTACCGTGTGAGCCTTTTGATTGACAGCTAGTGAAGAAGGATTTAATACGGCACTCGTGAAATCAGTCAACAGTGTCCTAATCAAATAAGAATAAAACAGGAACTCTGACATAACACAATTACAGCTTAATGTTTCCTGTGATGAATCATCTCACTTTGTGGAAGTTGTTTTTTCATATTGCACAAGAATGAATGGCAGCTAACAGCCTTTTCTCGAAGGAGGAAACAAACTGTGCTGAGGAACAGGCAGCATGAGCGGCGCAAACTTACAAAAACACTTGTGTTACCGTTTAAAGCTGTCCATCATTTTGTCAGTCAAATGAAACATATTTGAACAGTGTGTGTAGAAACATTGAGTTGGATGTTTTACACAGAGTGGAAAGCAAGCTCTATCGCTCTAATGGCCTGTCTGATGGAGTTTTTTTTTTTTTTTGACATTGGGCCATTTATGTTATAATACTAGAAAAATATCAAAAAAGGGTGAAACTGATGGCTGTAAAATGTAATTTTAACATACTATTTAACAAATTGATCTTCTAATCAGCTTTTGAAGATTGAACTGGTTATTCGTCTGTTTCGGTTGAGCACTCTGTTGCTATAGCGATCCGTACCGCCTCAGTTACATGGCAATTAATCTGACGTTGTTAGCTGAAGATTGTTTCCACCAAATTGCACAGATTTATATTGTTTTTGACAGTCGGGAAAGAGAGTAAACCATATGATGTAAGAACTGGTGAGGGATGACTGGTGTTGCTATGGTAGATAATCCATGAGGACCACGCGTGTTGTGTGTTCTTGTACTAAATTAACAACCAGCCCCTAACACCATTTATAGAATGCTAAAAAGTCCCTAAATGAAAAAAAAAGTATGAAGAGATAGGATAAGACCCTGGAGTAGGAGGTGTGCACAATGTGAATTGAGTTAACATTGTCGAACAAAGCTGACTTCAGGATTTGGTAGCGCGTAGTGGCAAAGCTGTAATGCCTTGATTAAGCCTTAATAAAAATGTAAATGCACATACACAGTTGTCATGATTGGGAACGTTTTCTCACAAAACCAAAGCTATACTAGGCTGTTCTGTAGCCAGCCTCAAGTGGACATGGGAGGAACTAATGGAGTCATTGTATATATCTACATATGTATATGTGCACTGCAGGAATAACAGAATAACATGTTGAGCCAATGGGTTTTTGCCAAAACAAAACTAACAGAGGTCACAGTATTTTGTGAGACTAGTACAATGCCTGTAGAAAATCTGTATTTCTATAGAAATGTAGTTAGATTGGATGTATACAATTTTTTCAGGTCCCACAAACTGCCTTGCTAACCACGGTATATGTAGTAAATTGGGAACTGACAATATTTCTTTGTGTGTTTTCACACCGTTATAATATTCTCAACAACTTATCTATATATCATCCATCCATCCATCCATAGAACAATACTGTTGGGATTTTCTGAGGGTGTAAAGGCGTCTCGGAGTTTTGGCATTGTCTATAGAAAGAAGAAAAGAAGCCAGCCAGGAACTTTTCTTCCAAAGTTTGTTGTAGTCTGTGTTAGTGAGAAATAAAGTAGCAGATAAACCAGGAAACTTACTTTCACCAAGTTGGCTGCATGATCAGAGCAGGAAGAAAATAGAGAATTGAATAGTAAATATATGGCAAATATACTTTGTGGACACAATGAAATGCTTTAGCTAGGACTTTGTCCTAGGTCTGGTGCTTACGAGGAAAGGGCACTAACCCAATATATATGAATATCTCTATATATATATATATATATGTGTGTGTGTATGTGTGTGTGTGTGTGTGTGTGTGCGTGCGTGAGTGCCATTTATTCATACAATTTTTTTTTTTTTACAGTTCCTGCATTGATTCCAGGAAAGTGCCAGGGGGCACTTTATATTTTTTCACAGAATGGATGTGTATCTAGACAAAAGCATCCATGCTTGTGTTTACCAGCTCAGCATGCCTGTGATGTTATATTCTTGAGGGGAAACCAACCAGAGGCAGATGATCTGACATGGACGGAAGTGCTTGTTTGCTTCTTCCTTTGTCCATATGAGAATTACACTGATACAAAACAAACAAACACATGAAATCTTAGCTGGTTTAGCCTTGATGTTGAACCAGAAGCATAAAAAATACCTTTCAGTAAATGTGTTTGTGACACAAAACACTTCTTTGTTCAAGTTCAGTAGAAGTAATACCAAGAAATGACATGCTCAAGCCATCCCCTGGCACGACTTAAACTAAACTGGAATTGCGTATTTACCTCAAGCTGTAACGCTCTTGAGAGCCCTGAGGGGGGGCACCTCTCCTCTGTGAATTTAAAAGGTCATGGCAGTTTCTCTCTCTCTCTCTCTCTCTCTCTCTCTCTCTCTCTCTCTCTCTCCCTCTCTCTCTCTCTCTCTTTTTCTGTCATTCTCTCCCGGTACTGAGAAAAGATGAGCTGATGGCCTATTGAGAATTGAGGACATTTCCAACGCTGCCCTTGGAAATGCGTTGAAAGGCAGCTCACAGCATGGCAAAACACACAACACGCTCTTGTTGATGCCCTTGGTGCCTCTCAATATGCAGACCATAGATAATGGCATTCAGCGCACAGTTGGTACTGACTTCCTCGCCCATCTTTTGAACGGATACACTGCCTCACACTGTGCTTTGTGTTACGCTCTCCTGGTAAACAATGAGAGCTGCACTGACGGTGAGGGAAACACGGATCATATCTAGACAACAGTAACCCCGAGAAGGACGAGCCCGCGTCTTTCTGAAGAACTGTCATGCATTTTTCAACAGAGAGAGGTACAAGGACTGAGAGACACACACAGGACACAGTTCGAATAGATTGAAGTTGCCCTGCCACAGATAACAAGCTCAACACTCACCCTGTGCCATATCTCAGCGGAGGAAACAAGATATTTTCTCAGTTTGTTGACAGCCAAGTCATTTAGAGGGAGCTAGTCAAACAGATGGTGTTGCATTTGGGAAGAACCGGTGGTGATGCTGTCTGCTTTTGTTTGTTTAGATTTGTCTGAATTAAATATGCAGAATGCAAAACAAAGGGATGGATAGACGGTTTAATCTATCCGTCCATTTGCTCCCAGTTTGTTTTACAGTTCTGGTTTGTAAATATTTATGAGATTCGCCGTGTGATCCCTGCTTCGTGTCTGTGGTCCCAACAGGTGCAGAAACAAGTAACTTGACTGTTGAAAGCAGGTTTAGTTCAGTGTGATCACTGTGGTCTTATTACTATAGTCATACCAGATTAGTGGGAGGTGAGAAATACAACAGTATCTATACCACAATACTTTAGCTATATCTATACAAGTTTCTTAAATTGTCATATTTGAAAACAAAATTGCATATAATTGCATCAAGACACCAATTTTGATGATGAAGATGGTAATAAAGGATTTATATGCCCGTGTAGGTAGTATTAGTTCAACATTCTGGGAAATAGCTTTCTTGCCAAGAGTTAGATCCAGATCCAGAATATTGATACCATAATGTCTGTGTTAACATAACGGGAGAAACAGCAAACCTGCCTCTATCCACTGTGTAGAAGTACAACCAGCACCTCTAAAGCGAACTAATTAACAATGTGCTTCACTCGTTTCATTTAGGAACAAAGACAACCTTTTCTCTGCAAATAGTTACGGCATAATAATCCCCCTTAAAGTTTAATTTACAATTTAAAGTTTGGAGAAAAGCAGGTGAGGCGTTTCCCTCTTTCTTTCAGTCCCCAGCTACATAGTTAATGCACAGACATGAGACAGCTATTGATCTCCTCCTCTCACTCAAAGATTAGGCACATCTATCTATGAAGCAAGGAGCGTCTGTCAGTCTGTGGCTCGCATCTCTCTGCCTGTTTGTCCGATCAACCTCAACTTTCGGATATAGCTTGTGCAAAGCACTATGTGGGGTATCGTGTGAAATCTTTTGGATGGATATTTGTATCCTTTTTGGTGAGATTTTGAGATGGATAGGAAAAAAACATTATTAATATATGGGGTTAGTGCCCTTGACTTGTAAGCACCAGACCAGTGTTCAAGTCCTAGCTGAAGCATTTCTTTGTGTCTATGGCACAAATATATGATATATTATATATATATGTATATATATATATATATATATATATATATATATATATATATATATACATTCCAACCTCTGTTGTCCTTCTGCTCCGATCATGCTCCAATGCTGTGAAAGTAAGTTTCCTGGTTTAGCTGCTACTTTATTTCTCACTAACACAGGCTGCTGTGGCCAAAGCCTCCTAGGAACGTGCTCATCTTTTCTTTTTTCTCTAAACTACATTGAAACTCTAAGACGCCTTCACAGACCCTCAGGAAATCCTGACATTATCATTTTATGGATGAATGGCTGGCTTGTTGTGAATATTAAAACTGTGTGAAAACTCAAAAAAGGTGTATTTGCCATTTCACCATTTACTACACATACTATGATAAGCAAAGCAATGTCTGTGGGACATGGAGAAATGACGCACATCCAATTGATCTACCTTTCTATAGGAATGCAGATTTTCTATGGGCACTTCACTAGTTTCACATAATATCAACCTTTTAATCACCTTGCTTTTCTATATATATATGTATATTATTAACAGTATGAAGCCCTTTATGCTTTACAAAGCAAAGTGCTAATTAAATTACTTTCATTTAGGAGAGAGTGAGAACACATGTGAACATTTTCCCTTGGTGTGGGAGTTTAAAGACATTTGAAAGACCTTGGGATAATTAATGCTGAATTATACATTTTGATGTTTGACGGTAGAATATGAATTATTTATATGTTTTCATGATAAATGTAATATGGTGTGTGTTTGTGTGTGTGTGCATGTGCATGTGTGTGTGTGTGTGTGTTTGTGTATCCTAAATATGTTTTAATTGTCAATACATGCCTCAGGTTTATGTTTGCTCATGTGTTTCAAAATGCACACATAAAGGGGATGTATCATGCTTATTCAGGTATATATACTGGTATATATTATAGTGTCTGCATGATTTACAGTTTAAAAACAAACAAACAAAATCTACTCTTCTAACTTGTATTGCATTATATGCAGCCCCTCAGCCCCCCTGTGTCTGAAACAGGCTCCTGCCTCTTTAAGGCCCCCTAGTGATGAGCCCACTGTGTGTGGATTGATTAGCTTCCAGAAGTTGTGTCTCCACAGACTCCCTCTGGCTCTGGAGACAACAGCAACAAACAGTCGTAATGGGATTTTACTTCTTTTTCTCATTTGCTTCACTCAAAGTTGCAAATTTCTCAAATGTGTCCATACATGTCTGAGCCTAAATCTTATCTTTCATATGATAATGGTCAACAAGAACAACCTTCAAAACAATCTACACAACAAAGTTACCACTGTAAACAAAGTGTTCAGAGCAGGCCTGAGCGTTCAGAAGGATATTTCTTTTAGAAAAATGTGTAGAAATAACACCTCGATATTACCCCTTTGAAACATACTAGATTCTTACATGTATTTACAAATTCCTTTTTGACACGCTAAGCTGTTATTGTGCTTAGAAATGCTAAATTGGGGAGTTACAGTGTTGTAAATTAAAGTCAACTGCTGTGTGGGATTTGGCCCACAGGCATGTCGCTATCCCTATGTGCAGAATGTCAAACAGATATAAGTAGTGTTTTAAATTCTAACAATTGTTCAACCAGGCAGGTTGACTTAAAAACACAGCAGCAGAAGCCTGGAGGAATAGGTCCACTGGGAGGAGGGATAAACACACATGCATACACATTGCTATTTGAGAACACTGATGGTACTTGTTAAGGGCTGTCTGTTGTTTATTTAAAGTTTTGCTATAAGAAGGATTTACATATAAGAATGTTTTTTTTTCCAGCAAATTCAGAAAAGCATAACTCTCTGCACCAACACCAAAGTGCTTGGCCCATGCAAATGAAAGTCAGAGTTTGTATATGCACGCAGCCACACATCATCAGACTGTAAAATACAACTTTAGAGCTGTCGATTGTCTACTAAAGATAAGTTGTGGCTGTTGTTTTTTCTTATTACATTTGTGCCCTGTGGTGTGATGTTTTCTAAATGCTTACTCCATGCAATTTAATGGTGAAATGTTTCATTTTCTTTTTTCAGCATTTGTACTCTACTCAAAATATGTGTACAACTCTTTCATTTCCACAGTAAATAACATTAAATGAAAAAAATAAGTTTGCTGTTCTGCATGGCAAACTGATTACCTCAGAAAACTGAGCAACTAAAGAATAGATAGAACAACTAAACACACAAATGGATATAAAGTAATTATGTGGGAAAGCCAATAACTTCACAGGTTCAACAAACCTAATGGTGTAAAGTTACAGCAACATGCTAAATTATGAATCCATTTCATTTTATCTAAGACATTTGATATGATATTACCGGAAAACAGTGTGTCACATTTTACTCTTTGTAGTTTGTAGCTTAATATATATTAAGCTATTTAAGTCCAGTGGTTTCCAACATAGGGGTTTGGCCCCTGCAAAGGGTCAGTAGATAAATGTGAGGGTTTACGAATTGATTAATTTGAGCTGACAGTGAAGTTTTGATGCACCAGTCTGTTTTTACTTTCCTTTTTTTGGACATTAGCTTTAAAGTTAGATCTTCGATGAAATGTTAGATTATTGCAACATTTAGTGAAATAAAACCATGTGAGAAGTTTAAAGGAAAAAAACAAATCAGTATTTTTTGGTGCTCTTAACAACTTATAGATGAATGTGAAATATGAGCTGACAACACTGCTTGCAAGATGTCAAAAGACAAAAACGTCCTAAAAATGTGTTGTATTTTAAAAACTTGCACTGCATGGATCCAGTATGTTACTCTAAACAGCTGCAGTACAGCAGTAAGTCTAAAAAACACGGCTGTTCACAGAAGGAAGGACTGTAACTCTGTGAAGGAGATCTTGCTAAAGGAAAAGCACTATGCTTAAATACAGATTAAATGAAGTGTAATACAGGGCAGTTACACTTTCCACTCAAACCAAGTCCTCAATCAATTCACTGCTAAGTTATCTTGCATATATTGCATTGCACTAGAACATGTTGTTGAGAATACATCTACACATTTATGGATGCTGCTTGGCTACAGGGTATGCAGGTTTCACAGTTAAAGATTCATAGTGTGACTGACACTGGCTAAATAGCTGCTGCCTAAATCTGGCTCTCCCAGGCTGATTGTTGGCTGCAGTTCCATTTAAATATTTATCATATGCATATTGGACCCCTAAGGGCAGCATTTGAAATTACAACAGTCAGTCTGTTAATTGCCAAAAATGCCACACAATCTCTGAGATCTAAATATTCCACTTTATTATTAATGAGCCAGAGAGTGCAGTTTGACATTTATGTTTGGCCCGCAGATGCAAATGAGTCTCCGTATAGGAGTTCAAAAATGAACGCACATGCAGGGGTAATCTGATTTATGCTAAAAGAGGGCTGCTGGTTTATAGAAGCACGGATCTTTTGTTCAGTTTTGTTGTCAGCTGAATGCTGCACACACAGAATGAATTCAGCAGGATCATACTATTTCCCTCAGACAAGTGCAACAGATAAACACTGTTGCTCGCTATAAGTTTGATTCATTTGAGGAAAACAGAATAAAATGAATTTCTATGGAAGTTAAAGGGGCCTTTTTTAGGGAAATTTTTATTGAGCCCTTCTAACAATTCTGACCATCATAAAACTCACATCTGTACCTCTGTATCTACAATTTAAATGATCTATCTCTTTCCTTACACTTGGACTCTGCTCCCTACAACGTCACAACAACTTAAAGTGTTTATTTTTGCTTTTCAAAAAGGGATAGACAGCTTTTTTTTTTTCTTTCCATTCATACATCCTAATCCATTTAGACTCAAATGTAGCATAATGCCTGCGTGCAGGTATTGTCTAAAATGATGAAATATAGCACACACACACAGGGCTTAAAAGGTCATTTCTAATGCAGTCTCTAATGGGCTTTCCATATGTTGTTCACTCCTGCCACCTGATTTCCATCATAGCAGCTAAGTGGGAGGAAGCAAGTCAGTTTCATAAACATCTGCCATTAGAGTTTAGGCTGTAGAAGGGTAGGATAAGTCTCCTAGGATCCCTGACAAGATAACTTGTAAAACCTTTGGGTGAGGGTCAAAGGTAGCTGATATCAGAAAAGATGCATTCCCCCCAGCGATCTGTCGAGATGTACAAATCACACGAAAAGGTGCTGGAACCCATTTGTATCTGTCTGTCTCTGATCTTTTACTTTTTTGTTTTTTTTTGGTATTTTTTTTCTTTCCTAGGGCGAGCCTGAGTTATTCACACAGATAAATCCTCTGCTCTAACTCCCTGAACTTTGCAGCTTATTGAAAAGGAAATGAGGACAGAATAGCTGCTGCTGACACAGTGACATTGATAAAGGCCTTAGACCACTACAACTTAGGAGAGATTGATTATCCAATTAACATCGAACATTGTGGGGAACTTCACATGTTCTGAGTGGCGATAACAAGATGCAACTGTCTGGTCACGCTTCATCTGCCTGTTATGCAATCATTGCCAGCTGGAAAAGGAAAAGGATAAAAAAGCAGAATCCAATAAAGCCTTTATGATACTTCATATATTTCTTCATCAAATTCTCATTCTATCCCAATCTGTAATAGCATTATATCCATTCTCCTCTGTAAAATAGTAGTAGAACAATCATCCAATGAATTTCAATCAGGTGCTGGACCAAAGAGACAAAGGAAGACAAAGATGATGTTCTGCAAACTGCATCTTCCACAGCTCCAGTCTGAAGAAGCATATATATAGTGGCTTGAAATGTTACATGGTTTTGGGCAATGGTAGAAAAAGGTCTCTGATCCTTTAATTATTCATTTATAAAAGACCCACACAGGTATTACAGGTAATACACAGCTTTTGTCAGCAAAGTACTTCTCATGCACGCACAGCTTTTTTTTTTCATCACAAATAAGTACATGAAATGTGAAGCCATTTTTTGTAGATTAAAATAATAATTATATATAATTTGAATGGTGAAGTTTAAACACAAAAAATTTGAAAAAAAGGATTACAATCCAGCAGTGCCCTGGACTGTTTTTTTAGTCCCCGCTGGTTTGCCGCCCCCGCAGCCTGTGCCTAACTGACCGTCCACATCACTGTCAAGCTGACCGCTCCCGCGTGTGTAAAATACCTCAGTTCCTCCAGCACGTCATATAAAATAGGCCTACATTTTTTTCCCTGTCCCAACAAGTCCCTGATGTCAGCAATAATGTTCTCCTAGTAGCCTAGTTAGTAGGCTATATATTCATTCATAATAATGCAAAAAATAGGGCAGACCTACACTGGGGGCTTTATTATGGGTCAAATCTATACCTTCCTCACCTGAAGATTTTCTCCTGGTCCACATCAAATACAACATTATGTCGGCCTAATTTTGGAGGCCATCCTTATGACAATGACAGCTATTCTATTTCTATTCTCACCGACCAAAGAACTGAGCACAAAATCTGCATATTCCTTTAAATTACTCTAATTACCTCAAATATGTGGGCTAATTAACTTTGTCTTTGAGCCTCTTTAGCAAATCCAAAACAAAAAAAAATCTGTTGTGTCACACTTTGCTTTCCAAGCTCTACTTTTCTTGGAAAAAAAATGTATTATTAATTAATCCCTCACAATACACAGCACGACCACACTCCATCACACAGCTGGGATGTCATTCTGTGAAAAAGGACTATTCCAGAGCTTTTCTTGGCCTTTTTGAAAGGATTTTGATGGATAAAAAGTCCATGACAAAAATATAGAATTCACAGATTAGTATTTAACAAGTTATAGCTCATAGTGTCCTGTCAACCATTTTTCAGGCTTCTCTTTTACTATTGCTGTCAATGGGAAAACTGATTTTGGGTCATATGGGCTTTGATGTTGCAGAACCATGAGTGACCACTGGGAAAAATCAACGCACAGGACCCACAGCCTTCATTTTTGTCGCCCATCCTTTCCCAGAAAAACAAGAATACCACCTTTGAGATTTGCCACAATAGTGAATGAGTTTTCTGAGCAAAGAGGCACACGTAGTTCAATTCTGAATGGCGAGTGCAAGTTTTCTTTTGCTTACAGCTCATAGTTAGCTTAAAAGGCTGAGGTTGAATGGCCATGTCAGTTTGCTTTTTTAGGAGGTCTTTGTTGTGCTGAAGGGATGGTGGTGTGTTCAGCTGAAGGAAGTTGAAGTCTCAGTTGTCTGTGTTCTGGATTTGATCGTAGGCTGCTTACACAAATAGTCACTGTCCATGGTTCTAATAATGACTGTGAGTGAATTCTTCTTTCCATATGTGTGTGTGTGTGTGTGTCGAAAGGTGTAGGAATGCTACTTGTCACTGTGCATGTTTATAATAGTGAATGGGCCTTGGGCTGTCGAGGTAGGCCCTATGGGAAGTGGATTTGTTTCACCGGGATGGGTGTACATAGCATAGGTTGGAGGGAGAGAGAGGGGCAGGGGGTGCAGCATCTGTACCTCAAATATGTAGAATTCTTGACAGGCATGTAGAACTTTAGAAATCTGAACAGGAAAATAGGAAAATCATGTGAAATAATCACATACATAGATACAACACGACAGGTTCTAATGTGATCCCTGAGAGAAATGTTGTGCATCTTCCAGATGAAGTCCCTCATGAACCAGATTGAATGAAGACCTCAAATGTCAGTTAAGATCAATTAAAAGATAAAACGTTAAGTCATTCATCTTAGTAAAAACAGTGGATGCCAGCTGTAAAACAGTGGATAGACTCATCTTGGATGCAGCTTGAAGAACAATTCCTCGTCTCCAGCTGCAACCTATTGGTGTCCATGCTTGCATCTGAGTGAGAAATGAGATTAAGACTACTCCTCGTCCTCAATATTCATGGTCGTAACGTCGTGTTACACAGGTCATTAAGCCAGCGGGATAACGAATGATTAGGAGGAGACTACATTTGATCTCCCCTCAGCTCCATTGTTGAAGTAAATTTGTGTCAACACAATGGCAACAAGGCGCCCCATGTCAAGTCAGCCGTTCAAAAACAGGATTTAAAGTCTATTGTGTTTCAGCACGCTTGATGTGTGTGAGGGAATTCAGTTCAGATCCTCCTAATGACTCCCCGTCGCGAGTGCATGTGTGCACTTATTGATTTTATGCTTGCCATTCGATGTATTTCCATAAAAGCTCTTAATGCTGGAATCTTTTACCACTGCTGGTGCGTGGATTGTTTTATTGATTTGTTTTGAATGTTCAATAACTACATAAGTTGCATGTGAAATGAAAAAAAAAAAAAAATATATATATATATATATATTTATATATATATATATATATATATATATATATATATATATATATAAGACATCAAACACACATTTTTTTGAATCTTTATTCATTCCAGACATCGTTTTGCTGAACATATGTGCTATTTTCTTTCCTTGAACACATGCATATATTTTTTTTTTAGTTTACATTCATCTAATGAACTGGAAGGACACATTCCTGCCCAGTGAGAAACTGGGGAGAAGGTGTCTAGTCTGAGGCCATTTTGATAGTTGTTATTGTCAGTATCTGTTGCATTCTTCTTTTTTTTTAGATTTTAATCAGCTTTTGGTTATAAAAACTGATTACAACCCTTGTATTCTTACATATGGGTACCATTAGCTGTGGTTAGCTAATGACGTGATGATAACAAACTCAGCAACACAATCTGATTACTTTTGGCAAATTTCTAGGCCTGCAGATCCAAAAGGCTCCAGACTGAAAACAGCACATGCGAGCCCAGGATGTTGGAGATGAGTAGCAGAAAGAATTTCTTACAGTACCTAACAGATTACAGCTGCCAATATTTTGCTATTCAGATAACTGTTATCCCCTGGACGTGGAATCTGTTACTCCTTAACCATTCACCTCTTTCTCTGGGAGCAATTAAAACAAGCTATTGAAGCTGTGGTCCAACAGGAAGCATTAGCAGACTTATGACTTCAAAGACTGAGCTCAAGTATAACACAGCGAGATGTTCTTCGGCCATGCCACTCACACAGCAGAGGGGGTTTCTTTTCTTCTTGCAGAATTCACAATATTGGTTTGGTCTTTATCATTATCAAAGAATGTGGAAATCCCCAGGAAAAATCAACATTTTAATTCTAAAGAGACCAACAGATAAGAGCAAAGGAGAAACATGAAATCAGTCAATGGATCCTGAGCAGTTTCTTCTTTATTTATTTTATATAGGATTTACTTACATTGCATTTTCCACACAGATTCCAATACAATTCTCATACACATGCCATAAAGAGAAAAAACACAAATGATGAGATAGGACTTGACAAATGGAGTGATGGAGACATGAGTAAGTGTTGGCAATACTAATAATTTATTTAAGCGAATAAAAAATGACAGGAATAAAAAAAAACAGACAGAAAAAAATATATTAATAAATAAATGGGATAGATATACAAAAAAAACTAATAAAAAACATAACCAAACCACAAAGCAGATTGAAAGCAATAATAGACTTGACATTCTGCATGCTACTGGCTTGACAGAAGCATTAACACATAAGGGGATGCAGAAAATGAATAAAGTTCTCACAGAACTCTCTGGAATTGTTTCTCATACATGTGGATGATTTATTATTCAGTAAGCCAAGGATTGTGAATTCTTACAAGCCCCTAGCCATCCTTCTCTCTAAAACCTCTCAACAAATGCTCAGAAATGCTCATTGTGATCATTGTGGTCTTTTTATTCATTAATACTGGAAAGAACAAAAAAAAGGTTCCTTTATGAGACTATTTTTAATGCCAAAAGATTAAAATCTAAGAGTAGAAATGTTTCCACTTTGCCACAGAGTTTACATTCTCCCACATAAAGCTGCGATTAGTAATTGAATGCTGTTTGAATTGTTTTCACTTGGGTGCCATAAAGGCTTTGAGGGGAACATTACCATATTTCTGAAACCTTCTTATGGGCAGGAAGTGCTTGTCATCTCATCTGATCCTAAATTCCAGATGAAGAGCCTTTGTGTGAACAAAGGATCGGAAATGACCACCAAAACTTAGTTGTGATCGGTTAGAAATGCTTTACTCATAGCAGCCTCCTTGGTCAGCTCTAATCTGCAGCATTTTGTTCGTGTGTCCATTGTAAAAAATATCACCTGTGGCTTAGAAAAAGAAAAAAAAGAGAGAAAGCCTCTGTTGTAGTGTGGCCTTCACTGGCCATTATGGCCGCACGGATGAAAAATTCACTTTCCTCGCTCTGATCTCTTTGCCACAGTTTGCAGTTTCCCGAGGAGGACAAATGTGCCGTCTCCTTTGTTGTGCACCGCCTCTCACTGGGCCGCTTCATCGCATGCTTTCACGCCACTTGAGACACGGTACCGCTGATTAGGCTAATTGTCCCCCACCCCACCCCACCCTTTCACTCACATCTTACCCGCTCCATTCCCAAAAAATTCAGCTGTGCCAGGATCATCCATTTGTCTTTGTGTAATGAAATCCCGAGGGCTCCACAAGCTGTAGCAGCCCATCGCCGGAGCTATTAAATACAGAGACGCAGGTTTCTGTTGCGCCTCTTATCACCGGCCTCGTTAATCCCAGACCTCTTCCACTCCGCAACCCAGTTGCCACTAACGTAATAACCATAAATCAATGAGACGAGCGCTGGGACTTGACTATGAAAGGATGTGGGGGAGACAAAAAAAAAGAAAGTAAAAAAAAACTGTAAACAAACCGAATGAGGTGTGATTGTGCGGGTGAGTTTGTGCATTTCAGGAGTATCTCCTGCTGTTTGGTCATTTGATGCTATTCCTGGACCCCGGTGAAGAGGCACTTTTGAAGCAAATTAATTGTAGAGGACGTTTTGACATAAAGAACCAGATGAGTGGTGCAGCCTATACAAGCACAATTTAGGAATTTATGGTTAGAAACTTTATGGTCTGGCTTTATGGGTAGAAACTTTATGATTAGAAACTTTATTGCCCACAATGTGGAGAATTGCCTTTGGCTTCACCATCAACATGAGTTACAAAAAGACAATAATAGTCAACAAATAAACAAATAAATACAACCGCTCGGGGCTTGTTGCAGATAATTTTAAAGCATTTCAATGGGTCTATTAGGTGCAAAGAGTACAAAATGACAAATTCCCTGAACATGAAAACAAATGTATTAATTCAGGTGGGGGAGCAGACCCTGGAACATTATTGACTATTTAGAATTTAACAATTTAACGGCGTATGGGTACAATAGATGAGACGAATCACTTGTTATTTCAGGAGCTTTCTTTTTGTTACACAGTGCATGCACGTCACTGATTGCATCTGTGGTTTCCTTATGATTTTACCGGCTGTATTTAAGACTTTTCAGGTGAACCTTCATCTGGATGTGTAGCTTTGGCATTTATTCAATTTGTTTACAGAATTAATTTTAAACACTATATTTCTCTGCAGTGACCCCTACAATAGTTTTCTTCAGGAAACTTTCATTTTGGGCTGACACTTGTTAAAAAAGTAATTGACAGGTAAATTAAACGGTTGACTGTGTTATTGGATCTTGAATCGTCCATGCACAAAGAAGTGAGATTGAAGTTCAAATTCCAGTTGGACTTTAAACCTAACTTTGCTAGTCCCTTGGATGTTGTTATAAATGGAGTCAGAGAGGACACCCTGATCCACCCCTGATCGTATTAATGATCCATACATGTCCTTGAGGAACATTTAGCCTTTTCCCTCTATAAGTAATATCCCTGATTAGATGACAACAATGATGATTGTAATGGACTGTCTTCACTTCACTAATTACTTTGTGCCATTAATATACAAAAGCGAGCTCTTACAATCAGCAGTGAGAGCCAGGCAGAAACTACTAATTGGATTTGTAAAATCCATCGCTGCTGTTTTTTTTTATTCCGCAGAAGCACAAAAGATTGGATTCACTTCATCAAGTCAGACACATTACTCTCAACACAAACAAGATGATGTAATGCAGAGGATTAACACAGTCATGCAGCTTAGTCTGCGCCAACAGAACATGAGGAAACAAATGGAAATGTGAGCATGCGGTGGGAGAGGTAGATAGTTTCTAGTTCACTGAGCTGTAGTGGCTTTGGGTGTGATGTGAATGCACACCATGAACCACCAATAGAACCACTGCCTTTCTCCCAGCAGGAAAACCCCTCTCCTGAACACGGCAAACCATGATGAATGGTGCTGTACTGTAAGTGGCATCATTTCACCACCTGTATTAGCAGAAAACAAGCTTAACCCAGCACTTTGAAAATTAGCTTCAGCATTGGGAAGCTTACAGCGTGTTGTAATTCCATTAATTAATACTCTATGTGTTTCTCAGATGGCAGAGTGTATGTCACGGACACATAATGAATACAAAAGGGTGCCAGTGGTCAGGAGGTGTTTATTTCATGGGCCTCTGCCCCACTGACAGCCTTTTCATATCTGGACATGATATAGAGCTCTGACCTGGGGACATTTTGCTTCTGGAGAGCAAAGATAGCTCTTCCTTTTGAAATCCAGCAGACCAGCAAATGCAGGAGCCGTGAAGCGGCTAACCCCTCTGTCTTGTGTTTCAGTTCAGAAAAAAAAGGGGGGGGGGGCTAAAGTGTCATCAAAAGCAGCACAAAAGAGTCAGAGATTATTGTGGTCCAAATAGGTCAAGCTTGCTTGACAGAAGTGGGAGTGTTGGGAATCCATATCTCACCCTCAATCTCCTGCATGCGAGGTGATTTATTTGACATTACACAGGACCTGTAGAAAAGGGTTCACTGAGGGAAAAATGAATCGTTTGACGTTCAGAATTTGAGGCTTTGATGCAGATACTGTATAAGGAATGTTGCTTTGCCCAATTCGATTTTCAGGTAAATGCATTGTTGAATTGGCTGTCGGGACAGTGTTACGTTTTTTCATGCTCCCATTAAGTGTGGAAATAAAAATGTCCGCTTTAAGCGATGGAACCATCACAGCCAACACACTTCAATGCTTCACGTTGGCTAGGATGTGATGCAATAAAACCACTAGAGGGCAGGTCAGAGCACAGTTGCTACCTGTCCTCACCATGGTCAAACGTAATGGGGTGAGGGTGAGGGTTCAAATTTAGGGTTCAGCTGATGATCCGCTGAGAGGTGAGGTGTCACCTGTCCCTCATGCTGCCTTCTATGCTTTTAACCCAGAAGGTCATAATAGGCTATGTTTAGACTGCAGGGCTTAATTTTCAATTTGGATTTTTTTGTGAAATCCAATGTTTTTGTGAGGTTGCTCACATTTTCAAATAAACACAACTTGTAAGTGATCTCCAGTGTGAATATTAATTGTCCTGCATGCCTTGGAGAACAAGGAGTATTCTTTCATGTGGCTTGACTCGTATATGAATTTTGGTGACAAAGTATCCCAAAGACAAGTCTTTTTTCCTGGCAATCGCGAACCCGGACCTGTCCTTCAGATCACCAGATGTAGAGACACAATTCATCTCTGCAGGGAACTTTGGCCTCCACTGCTCTAGAGTCCAGTGGTTACAGCTTCTATGCAGTTGCTCGGCCATGGAAACTCATTCCACAAAGCTCTCTGAGCTCTGTTCCTGAGCTGATCTGAAGGCCACAGGAAGTTTGGAGGAAATGGAAGTGATTAAAGTGACACTTGGTTCTGATTATTTGGATGGGTGAGTGAATACTTTTGGAGAATAGTATTTGCTGGACTAGACTATACAGTGAGCATGTTTAGTGTTGCAAATATACAACCTTAATGAATGCAAAGTATGGACCGAAGGCTCTGTCAAGAGCATAAATGAACCTTTAGGATACTATATTATCTATAAGAGAACAACAAAGAACTGCATCTTTTGTCGATGATAAAGACTTGTGTAGCCAGACATCCAACGGTTTTGTTTCTCAGGTCTATGCATTGTGTACTCAGGCGTTTTGGTCTGTGGCCGTTTTTTAACGCTCCTTGTAATCGAAGACGGAATAAGACCAGTTCTAGATTGGCTATGTCAGGCTAGCTGTGTTTAGTCTCATGCTTCAAGTCACTGTTGACGTCTTCCATATTTAACTAAGACCATGATCTTTCCTTAGCCTTAACCAAATTATAGAGCATTATGTTACTTTCAAATGTATTTTCTGTTCCCAATTATATGACGGTATGATGGTAATTTCAAGGGAGAAGGTTTGGTACATGTTTCGATGGTGACTGGACTGGATTTGTACAGCTCCTTTCTAGTCTTCTGACCACTCGAAGCGCTCAACAACGACAGGTCAATATTCACCTTTTCACACGCATTCCTGTACGGATGGCTCTGTGCAGGGTGCCAACCTCCTCATCAGTCACACAGCTACAGCACAGCAACCAGGGGGGAAATACTCCTAAGCTATATATATATATATACTGTATATGTTTATATATGTATGTACTTCACAGCAAATCAGCAGTGCATGATGCGCCATGCTGCAACATGCTGTGCACCCTAGTGAAATCATGTCACATCATGAAAACTTTTTTTTTTTTTTTGCACCCCTTCCTTCCTCCATTCCCACCATGCTTGTAATCCAATATCCATTACAGCATGGAAATGAGAAATAACAAGATTAGCAGACTATATGAATCGTCTCATGTTCACAGTCTTTACACTTTCTCAGGAGGGAAAAGGAGACCGTGGTCTCCATGGAAACTGTGGCCAGCCAATAGTGGGTGTTTTCTGCCTGACCGTATGACATGCTGCTCATTGAGATGGGTATTGAAGTTGGCAGTTGGAGTGCCTGCCTATAATTTTCATAGAAAGCGGAAAAGTGGAAACCAGGAAAAAGTGCACGGCCAGAAGATTATTTTTACTCATCTTGCATGGACTGAAGATGTCTGCTTTTTGGTTGTACTCCCTTATTTAAGTTATGAGTTTGTTTAGACACTGAACACAACCCAGACTTATATATAAATATGTAGCTGCAGTCATAATCTTTAACAATAACCATAACTTCAAGATTTAATTATAGTTGAAATGTTTGCTTTTATGATATGAAAAGTGCTGTGGCGGTGTTTTGCTAAATTAGATCTGCATTAACATATCCCAAAAGCACAAACATCTGTGTTTTTACCCATACACCTCGCCGGCTTTATTGTCTGTAAAGCACTTTGAAACTGCATTTTGAAAAGCGCTACACAAATAAAGTTTATCATATAATGTAACAGACAGATACAGCTGAGCCCTCAGGAAAATGTGCTGCTCCCTGTTCTGGGCAATATGAGCAGCGGCCTTGAAACTACCTGTCGACATTGATCAGTCACGCGGCGGGCTTTCTCTGAGATGGGACTTGCAGTTATTAGAGCGAGAGGCTGTTAGATGGAGAAGCCTGTCGTTCGCCGCCTCTGACGGCTCAGGTAGGCCCTGAGGAAAACCGCCCCTCCCCCCCCCTGAGCACATCAGCCCTGGCCATCACGTGAATTTCAAGTCAGCAGACTGGTGTGATGTATCGGCTCTCAACAGTGTGCTCTCAAGAAGAAATTGTATGACCATTCAATGCCATAGTGGTGTAAATTAGGACATCAAACTATGCTGTAGATGCAGCTATTTGAGGGGACAATAAGCAAGGGTTTTATTTCTACCACAATATATCTGTGCTGCGTTTGGTTATTATATAGTTATATGTGATCAATACAATTTAATAATTTGCTCATTGCAGATTATTCAGACAATTTATCCACATTGGCACAGCTTCAGGTAAGTTTAGAACTGAAACATACAATTATGTTGACATCATTATGTCAACAAGAGGCTTTTTTTTAAGTGAATGTAATAAAGAAAAACCTTGAGCTACAAGGGAAAAATGAAAAATGGATTCACAAAGACAGAGGGGAGAAAAAAAAAATTAAATCCACTGAGACATTGAATACATTGTACCATAAATGACAAACAATTTAGCTAAAGCTTGATGTTCAGGCTTGAAAAAGTCTAAACACATGGCAGTGTTGTTATTACCCTATTTTTCAGGGTGACATATTACCTTTTCACTCGACCTTTATGTTAGATTTCTGCTTAGGTAATTAGCTTACCCCTCTCTGTTGTGAAAATATGACTTTATAATGTGCATCAATTACACACCATTATAGCTCAAGGGTACCCAAGGAGTGTAGGAGCTGGAATGGAAATGTCCTGTCAGTGTTATTAAAAATTGATAGAGGTTATAGATTACAAAATGCCCCTTTAAGTGTAATGATTTGGTCGACTTTACTGTTGCCTCTTTCAGAGAAACTATAGCACTGAAGTTATGTTTTTTGTCGAAGTGAGGAGGAAATATTCATCTTATTGATATCAGTTTTGTAATAAGTAGGAATAAATATTGTAATAAGTACTAAAACCTTGTGTTGCATAATGTGTAATTCGCAATATCATTTTCATTGTACAGTTCCATGTGGATTTTGATGTGGAAATCTCTAAAATGCACACTGGGGAGCTCTCAATCAAAACAATGCAGAAGATGGAGTTTATGACGTGATGAAGTTAGATCATGGGAGTTACTGCAAACATGAGGCGTTCAGGAGGTTTTTATCTGCAGGGGTGTGTTCCTCTGTAAGACAAAGGGATCAGGTCATTAAAAAAGAAAAAAAAGAAAAAAATACAGAATGAAGTAGTTTGACATTAAAAATCTGCATTTCTGACCTGTGTGCTACCCAAACTAATGCTAACAATTGTGCAGTTTAATACTAAAGAGCCAGAAGTCTAATGACTAAAATCCTTCATATCCTTAAAGATTATTAAAAAAAGTGTGAAAAATAAAAATATATCAAAAATATATCAAAACGAGTTCCTTACAGCTTTAGGTTGACAGACTCTTTGCTTACTTCTATACCACAATGTGTCACTATTCAATCAAATTAATCCTCAATTTTGCTCTGGGGGGTCTATGATATTTTTCAATCTGATATTTTAATTTTTATTATGTTTAAAGCACACAATTTTCTTTTTCAAAAAGAAAAGATTTGAGTCATAAAACAACACATTATTTTATTTTGTGTTATTTGGTTCTAATTTCAGATTTACAATGTGCTGGCCCTACCACACATATTTGATCTGTCATTTCCTTTGTACATTGACGTTGGATAAGAGCTCTGTTCACTTTTTCCTGTTTTGTTTGCTCATCTGTCAATACCAGTCAAGGTATTCGAAGGAATTCAAAATATTCCCTAATGGCTCTGCAGAAATGCGGCACCCAGCAGTCGCTCCCCGTTCGTTCCTATGCTTTGTCAGTATTTCTCTAAACCTCCTTTCATACGACCCATCCAGCCGCTGTCTTTAGAAACCCCCCCAGTCCTATAGACCCACACAGCAGGTAACATCTCTCTGAGGCTGCCAGCGCCAGTGTCTTTCACACCAACAGCCCCGCCAGACGACATCATAAAAAGCAGCTTGGACGTGTTAGCCTTCATCCATTTGCCAGGCCTCTCCGCTGTGGTCCTGGTCCGTCAGGAGGCGGGTACCCTCTGATACTTGGGAACCTATTTAATCAATGGCAGAGATTACAGTAGTCACGACCAGCTGGCGCCTGCTTGACACAAACGTCTTTGGCGTCCACGCAGGAGTCCGCTACCCCGCTGTCTACCCGGCAGCCCCCTCGCTACGCGGGGGCAAAGACCACCAAAGGACCACAGTCAAACACTGGGCCTTATGATTGACGGTGCTGTTGTGTCACATCTCATTGTGAAGAGGTCGCGTAGTTTGCCCCCACAAAGCCGCTGCGCATCATCGTGTTTACGGTCACGTGTGCTCGTTGTTTACGGTTGTGCGCGTCGGCGGATTCGTGTCGATTTTGTTATTCGCTGCTTCTTAAACCAACACGACGGGCCCCGCGAGGTTCTCTACACATCGGATTTGTGATTACATGCGGCCTTCAGTCCTGCTGCTTGGAGATTTTTCTCTCGCTGGCACCCTGTCGACCGGCTTTCCATACTTCCCAGCATGCAGCAAAATAACATTCTGAAAGAGACATCTTTATGTTGCGCTGCTAGTTCTCAGGCAGCGGCGATGCTTAAAATATTCATGGTCATATTGGGCAAACCTTGTGCTTCACGGTTGCCAAAGAAGTGTTTTTAGACTCCGAGTCCTACACAACATCTCATCAGATGCGTCACTGAGATATTTGTTAGTGGTTTTTTTTGTTTATGTTCATTCAGAAAAAAAAAAAAAACATACATTTTCAATGGTATCCTGCTGAAAGCTATTGATTTCACAGGGGGTTCAGATCACTAAACGTGTAAGTTGTTTACTTTTTAGTCTAGTTGTGATTGAACTTCACTCTTCATCAGTGTAAGAGTATGCTTTGAGAACACAGCCTGTTTAAGTGCTGCTGGTTACAGATAGGGACGTATTATATTTAAAGATGCAGTGGGGTTTTTTTGCATCTAGGGGAAACTATGGTGACCGTGAAAAATGTCAAAAACTTGTTTTGTCCCTCCGCATTGGGAGAGCCGCTCACCGTGTTCATAAAAACAGCTTAATCCAAACTAATAAAAACACAACTTCTATTTTCATTGAACTATATTCTACTTATTAAAACTCTAAATGCTTTTGAATATTATATTAAAATTTCACGAACTCTGTTCCCATAGATGCTGTTAAATTCCACATAATCTTACACACACAACTTCAATGTTATTACTTATTTAAAGCTACTATTATATTAATGATTTCGCAGCCTCTCTTCAGGGAGCATTTTGACATTTTCAGTTTTGTTTGGATTTCACAGGCTATACCTCTACTGTTGTGATCCAGTCTTCCTGCTCACATCAGTAGTGTTTCCAGGTGTTTAGCTGGCAGCTGTTTTCAGTGACAAAGCCATGAAAACTAACTGTGCAGCACTGAAAGGCAAGCAGACAACGGTAGAGACTGGCTAGTGAATGTAGACTTCGACCTAATTCTAATGTTGTTCTAGTCATGTGAATAGATTATTTACTGACAGGTTTATTATATTATTGTTTTAGGTGGTAATGCAGCATATCAGGGATAGCACAGCTTGTGAGTAGTAGTTTATTCCGTGCAAAAAAAGCAACAGGAAGTACTGCATAGTTTTTTTTACACCATTCACTCATTTCACCCACTTCAGCTCAGGGTCATTGAGTCTTGAAAAATTACTGTGTGGGCTGCCAGTCATGCACTTGTATACATTTCTATAGACAGACAAGCTTGGACTGGAAATTGACAGTAAATCGCATAGAAATGCTTATTTGCTGCACTTTAAATATTCAACATAGAGAAAACTCTGGCATCAACACAAACAAACAAAATGAAAGTACGATTCTCTTAGGCTGGATTTTAAAGAAGTGTGCTATCATATCCTTTCTATATGATTGATTTCATTGTCTTAGAAGCAGAGTGGCATGAAATTGTAAATTTTACAGGCCAGCTGACTGCTCCCGGTCCTCCTAAAGATGACCTTGGAAGACTCATCTAACGACTTGTACAGTGGGAGTTTTCTGGTCGAGGAGACATGGCGGCGGGGTGAAAGGGCGCCTTGTCTGAGCAGTCAGGTATGAGCTGCTCAGCCCCATGAATGTACATGTTATATCCTTGGCCAGGTGAGAGTACAATCCGCGGGCTGTTACCTGGGAGTTTTCTTTGGCCCCGGGGTCGCAGGAGAGCAACAGGCTCAAAGGCATCATACAGCTCCCGTTGGCCGCTGCCACCTCTGCACCGTGCCGCCTCGCCCCCAAAATGGTGATAGAGAGCAGCTCCTCCGGTGATGCTTTGAATTTTTATGGGATGTTTATTTTCTTTGGCAAAGTAACAGAGAGTGCAGGAGAGGGTCGTTCGGTTTGTGCCAGTTCAATTTGCTCCCTGATTTCTGGCGTCATGTCTGAAAAGAGTGTCAGTCATTTTTAATTAGAGTTGTGTTGATTACACTCTGTGCTTTTGCTGTGTACTGTAGGTGACCTGTCGTGTAGTGTAAATGAAGACTGACAGCAACATGGTGCAGGATTCATGGCTTCTACATATATAGGCTACTGTGCCATTGCCCATTTTAATTTTTTTTTATAGCTATGACTGGCTTTAATTTAATTAGTGCAACCAGTTGATACTTAGTAAATCTAGAGCTTCCAGGGCCAGTAAACATCTGGGTCTGGTTGGTATTCGAGAGTCTCACTGCAGAATTTAGTGATTATCATCATACAGCAAACACGGAATATTCTAAATTCCTCCAAATGTGGTACATTCCTGTCTGTTTTAGCTTGAGTTTTCTTGCCCACAAAAATAATTAAGAAAAAATAATCCAAACATTATGATTACCCAACAGCATGTCATTATCAGCTCTCATTTCATCTCATATATGCAAGATTACACCCAATAAACGTGAAAGTTTCTCAGTCTCAAGCAGTTACAAAATTCATTTATCATAGAGCCGCTTCTCCACATGATTATTTTTGTTGCCCTCAATAACAACATGTTAAGCACTGAGGTCTTGGAACATCATCATCTCGCAACATGTGAACAAGAAGTCAGACAGATCAGGTCAATAACTTGTAGCCTCTCAAACATAAAGGACTTCAAAATAGCCCCCAGGTTAGCCAAAGCTACAGTTCTACAGACCAACTTTCTGGTTTAGCATTGAAATGCCATATTTGCCAAAGCTGTGCACACAGGTGTCCTGCACAATGCACAATACAAACAATGGTGACTGAACCTAAGCAGATTGTATTGGATTTGGAGTTAATCATTGTTAAACAACAGTTCCTTTTACAACGCAGAAAAGGTTAAAATATGTAAGATGAACATAGAGATTTGTGTGTACTACAACCATTGGACTGATCAAGGCACAGGGAGCCCAGAAACATGGAGCAGCCAGATCACTGTGGTCTGGATCACTCTGGTGGAAAGTGAACACCAACATTCTGGGTGCACACAAGTAATCTTTAAGACACACAAGTAATTTGTTTAAACTGTGAGCTCATGTTTCCGCTGGACTTTTATGTAGCGAAGACAACATGTTCCCAGATACCCCAGATATCCGGATGATAAACTGAGTACAGTTTCACAATACACAATTCTGTTCTAAAGTTTGGGGTCAGTCAGAGAATTTTGTGTCTTACATGGAAGGTCACACTTTTATTTATCAAATGAGTTGTAAAATTAATACAAAATATAGTCAAGACATTGACAAGGTTAGAAATAATGATTTTTATTTGAAATAATAATTTTCTCCTTCAAACATTGCTTTCATTAAAGATTGCTCCATCTAAGCAGCTAAACTGTTTTCAGCTGTGATAACATGATTACACAAGGGTTTTCTAATCATCCATTAGCTTCTAATGTAATTATCCAACACAATGTACCATTAGAACTCTGGAGTATGTAGATATTGCATTAAAAACAGACATTTGCAGCTAGAATAGTTATTTACCACTTTAACAATGTATAAAGTGTATTTCTGAATAAATTGATTTAAAAAAAAAACTGCATTTTCCTTTCAAAGGCCATTTCTAAGTGACCCCAAACTTTTGAACAGCAGTGTAACTGATTTAAAAAAAAAGCCATAAATGTGTTGTATTTGTTTGACTCATATATTTGATCTATTTAATAATTTTTCATTTCACTAGCAGGAGTATATTTTTGGTTTATATATCTTCTAAATTAATAGATTCCCCAGTTTGGCCTTAAACTCCTAAATACATTATGTAATAATTAAAAGGCACGCTGTGTGATTTATGATCGCTGTTCTCTCTTTCTGTCCTTAATGCTGATAGGCATGGCACACCTCCCACAGGACCTCGACTCTGTATACATGAACTAACTAAAGTTACTACCATAAATATTTCATAGAGACAATTGCATTTGGTCATAAATACATCACATGAACGGGGGCGACTGGCACTTAGCCAGGATTCCTGTTACAGGGCAGCATGATATGTATCACCTCATGAAAGGCTCCAATTAACAGGGCCGTCGTATATCAGTTCCTAGTCACTTACAAAGTCATTGCCTTCCTTCCTGCTCTCATTATCATCCCATACAGTAGGTACCCACAAGAGCACACTTCACAGTAGGCGAGGGGAAGGGGGAGGTATTGTTTTTTTTATCAGTGAGGGGTTTCCGCCCGCGTTCTCCAGGGGCTCAAATGGCTCCGGGGTGGGGAACGGGGCGGTAGCTTTCCACATGTCCCTGTGTGACATCTCCATTGTGCTGGGAGAAAACACTCACGCTGAGCGTTGCAGACAGTGCTCTGAGGGTGTGCATTTTTACAGGGTGACATATATCAAAGCACCTACTCTCTATCATGGACAACCAGGTTCACTGGTTAAAAACGATGAGACGGAAAGTAAAAGAAAAAAGCTTCTGAGAGTGTTTGTGATTTTCATTGCTTGCTCGGGCCAGACAATATTTGTGTCAAAGGCCCTGTTCACGCTTGGCAAGAGGCTATGCCTCCACATGTGTCTTGAGTGTACTGTATGGTACATCATTTCCCTTCGCACTACATCGCTGTCTTGTGTGGCCATATGCAGCCCAGACCACCTCAGTTTGGTCTGAGTGATCAGACCTCAATGTATCTTGGGTGAATTACTTTGAGCTGTCCACTTGAGACAGGATCACCCAAGATGCATTTAATGCCATATGTGAGCAGAGCCAAAGGTTGCAGCGGCATCTGCAAACGTTTAATACCGCGATGACTATATCAGTACTTCTCAAAGTGGGGGTCTGAGGACTTGTTCTCAGCCAAAAGGGAAATCATTAGTTGTCTCTATTTTTCCATGAGTAAGACAATGACAGAATATATGGCTCAGAGACTTTCTATAATAAAACATCTAAAGAGCTGATCAGATGGCTTAAAAATCACTGGACTTATATTATATTATATTATATTATATTATATTATATTATATTATATTATATTATATTATATTATATTATATTATATTATATTGTATTATAAGCACTAAGAGGATCATGCTGAAATGTAAACAAACAAAAACTAATTAATTAATATTCATTTTTCAAACTTAATAAAGAGGCTTTTGAAGATAATATGCAATGATGGACACCTGAGCTTTCTGAAATTTCACAGCTAATTGAAACCTGTTTTACTCTGCACTCCCATCGTTTTGTCTTAATTAGATCGAAATGTGGTAATTGTTTCTTATTGTAGATAAAGCAACATTAAAAGCATGCACGGATCATATGAGTCTCCTTTAGCAAATATGAAAACATTGGCTAAAAAACAAAGCACCGTTGAGCATACACAAAACATGTGATTTAAACACGTTGAACATCTGGCTTCCAGAGTGGAATTTTGCTGAAATGGTGTTGCGGTGGCAATCAGGAAACTGAAGCAGCTCAGATTGAGACAAACAGTGCTGCTGTGTTTTTATAGCCTATATCTCCACACGGCAAATGGTGCTGCGCGGCATATCTGCTCCCTACATTATTTACACCACATTTTTATTAGGGCAATCTTGACATGTGTGCCCGGTGATCGATGGGAGATTTTTTTTTCCCTTCTTTTCACAGTAGCCATGTAGCATAGCCAACATAGAATAAGGGTTTGGATTTTGCCAAAAGAAAAAAAAAGAAATTGAAAAGGCCAAGTATAATGATAGCGCTGTGGGTTTTAGTGCCTTTGTTTAGATTTTTAGGAAGTGCTTTGTGTTGAAATATGTGTCAGAAACAGAAAAAAAAAACAGATATAAGTGGTGGAGTGAGATCACCCAGAGGCTCTGACTGTGTGATATCATTGCAACAAAGAACAAGTGTAAACACCCCTCTTATATCAGCAAATGGGTTGACCTGGAGTCAACATGCATCCAATTATTTCCTAATTTTAATCCCATACTACCCAAATCATGAACCTGCTATTCATCCATGACATTGGTATTTTTAATTTGCAGTGGGGGTTAAAGGGTTATTTTAACAATTCAGACGGAAATAGATTTCTGTCAGGGGCAAAACATCCACAAAAGCACAATAAAATAACCATGACTCAAACACCAGTGCTGCTCAGTTCTAGAGGTGACGTAAACTACACATTATGCAGTCAGTGCACTGATCTTTTTTTATTATTTTTTTTATTACAATATGATTGACACATGTGTACAGTACTGAAAGAAGACTGGAATTCTGAAAAGCCCACCTCAATAATACATATATTTATATTAGTTGCTGTTGAACTGTATCCAAATAGATCTGACCTTACCTCTGCTGCAAAATGAATTATACAATATATAACCTATACAGACTTCACTTGGCAAACAAGGGGGGCATAATACTATATGAAGCGCTGAAGATGCACTTTTGAAGCTGTTAAGCCAGGGGGACATTCACATTGGTGAAATGTCAAAGCCTGAAATCCACATGAGATACATTCCTGGATTTGTAAAGGGATTTTCTTTGAAGCAGACACTGGTGAATATTAATGTCCAGAGGAACTGTGGTTGTCTGGCTTTGTGGAGCTCAAATAGTCATGACAGCATGGAGAGACGATGCACAGGTTCAAATTAATACCAACAATAACCTTGAAAGATTATTTTCCTTACGCAAGGTCAGATTTTCTCCAGTCCATTGAATTTATTCGGGATATGTTTAACAATCCCTGGCAATATTATCTCATAAAGCTTGGGGGAGGCAGGAGATGAAGTGGAAGGTAAATTCAGTTCAGTTCACAAAACAAATTGTTTTCCCAATTTAGGGTTGTAGCACTATGGGTAGTTAAAAGAGAATATAAAGTTGCAATAAATTACTTTTTGTGGGCAGTTCTGGACAGAAGAGACAGCATGCTGAATAGCACACAGCTCTATAACCCCTAAAATAAACACTAATATGGAGTTGTGCCTATTTATACATTTTTGATTCTTGTTGTACCCTCTGCATAGAATTAACCATAAACTATAAATTTGCCTTAAGTCCATTGTTCACGAGGAAATGTAAGCAATGTTTAAGATCTATTGATAACTAAAAAAGACCAACTTTACATTAAAAATCATTTGGTCAGATATGCACCACATCATGTTTGCACATTTTTAGCCATACGAGAAAAAAAAGAGATGTTTAATGGATTAACATATGAATTCCATTATGGTCTATTTATAGCAAAAATAGAGGTGTTGCAACGGGGCAGGCAATCCAGGCAATTGCCTAGGGCCCTGAAATGAAAGGGGCCCTCTGGGCTTCAAGGTGCCTCCTGCCTGGGGTGTAGAACAGCCCTGATTCTTTTAACATCCACTGAACTGCTGCAGAATGTAATTCAACGCCCTCTGACCCACGAGCCAGTAACATCTTCCGCGGCACAGCTTTTTGCTCTTCTTGTACAGGACGAGCAGCATTAAGCCTCACTGTGAGGTGGCCGAGTGTGACTGCCACACCTATCATTTCAATCAGATCTATTATATTCTGCCTCCACCACTTTTGAAGGAAGTCACAGGGTCAGGCTACAGCTGGGATGAAGTCAGGACTCCATCTTGCTTTCAATCCCATCTCCTTTGAGTCCGTGTTTTCCTCTGATAGCGATGGCTTAGCCACAGAATATCCAAATTAAAACACACTAACAGACTACTGCTCAACATGCATGTGTAGTCTTCAACAGCTAAGTAATCTGGTGCATACTGGTGCTGCTGATTCACTATAGATTAATATTATGATATTTTATTGACAAGCTCTGAATTTCCCCACTGGGATCAATAGAGTAATAAAAAAAGACCTACTACAGTAAATACACATTGAATCGCATAACATAATAATTTTGCTGTATGGAATACTGCCGATTGTCATAACGGTAATGAATAATTAATGTTAGTAAAAGAAAAAAAAAAAAGCAATATCCTTTCACATAATGTACAGTAAGCTGATGCAGGACTTCCTCACAGAGTCTCTCAGTTCTCTGCTTACCTGAACCTTCTCTTTATCGTTTTCTCTCGCAGCCATTCATGCTCATTCTCCTGATTAACCACGTTTGAACACATTTATGGTGCATTAACAGGCAAGATAAATGACCAGACTGCCACAGTGGAAATTGAGGCTTGTGGAACGGACAGCTAATCTCCTGTGGTAATAATGCAATGGTACAATGTAACAGTAAGAGGAAGAAGAAGAACATGCATCTCTGTCCTAAACAAAAGAGAGAAGGGAGACCATCTTGATTATATTTGGCCATTATCAAGTCTACGTGGACACCAGTTTTTACAGAGGCCCCGAGGTATAAAAGACAACATTCGACAAAACATAACAGCATTTTTGGGGTATTTTCAAACCTGTTTAGTCTGGTTGATTTTTGATTCTCGTTTGCTTTCTTCCTCGGTGCCATTTGCTTGGACAGAATCTTCAATCGCACTTAGCCCCCTTTGAGGATGTGGTCTTGGTCCAGTCCCAAACAAACTCTGCAGCGGTTCATTGGGGGAATGGGAATGCAATCCGACCTTGATCTGACCCGGCTACGAGGCACTCTGCGAGTTTGAGCTAAACAGTGAACAGAAACCCAACTAAAGGGAAACACACCAAATGTCGCCTGTCCCCACCTCTTCTGCTTTTCCTAAATTGTTGTGTTTTTGGTTTCATTGTTGTATCTTTCACCTCAGACGCTGTAAATTTTACACAAAAATTGCACTAACAAAACACTCATTGTCTGAAACCAAATGCAAAACTAACCAATAACTTGCCTTGGCTTCATATAAATAGTAAGCTTTAAATGGAGGGCAGGATAATTAATTTAAACAGTGTAAGGCAAAGGTATTTGAATGTTAAAGCCTTGCAGATATATTGTAATACAAGGGCATTTTTTGGTCTAAAATTTGAAACAAGACCTTGAGAGCTTCTAATCATGAGCTTGGCACCACTGCAGAGAAAGAAATAATGATGAAGGCTTCGCAGACATGAGGATGGTGCACCGCTGCACGACTAATAGTGGATGAACGGACGGAGGAGAGAAGCTGAGAGAAGAATTTCAACTGAGGGGAACTGCCGGAGAACACCATTTCATATAATTGCCTCCATATGTGGTGGGGGTCTTGAGATAGCTGTGGAGCTGGGTTCCTCTCCCTCCATCAGATACCAGTGTCTAAAAAATCATTTCTGTTGAGCGCCGAGACCCAGAGCCTCCTGCCTCTCCCAGCTCTGAGCATGTCATGCTGCCGTGGATAATAGTGCTACCATGTGGACCTGGTTCAGGAAAAACACTTCCATATGTCATGTGTGCATGCTTTCCTTTCAAGATTTATGAATGAATAAGCTTCAATCGCTCCCAAGCCCGTACAGACGGTGACAGGCTCATGTTTTGGATTTCACAATGAAATCCATTCGCTCTTTTTGCAGTGTGTTTGTTTGTGGTTTTGCCAAAGTACTTTCTTCAGCGGGGCATATACCATAGTGTAACCGATGTTCTTCCTCTTTTAAAATTACCTTAAATATGTGGTCACACGGCGACCTGGTTTTGATTGTTTACCACAGTGAATGTAAAGACGTGCATATGGAAATGCCCTCAGAAATCTTTACTTCAAACAGCAGTTTGCAAAAAGGTTCCTCTGTTGCTTCTGCATATCTGGATTGTTTAAATATTTCTTAATGTTACTTGTCATTTGTTTCTTTATCAAGGGCGGTACACAGAAATTGACATGATAAAGTAAATGTTTCAGATTTAGCCAAATGACAAACAAATCTGGTAAAGCCCTTAAATAATAGACTAGACAGATTTTTTTAAAACACAGATTGTTAAGCAATAGCTAATAATGTTTTAAAAATAAATAGAGTAACAGCAATGGCTTTAATAGAATTAGTGGGGGACAATCACTGATTCTATTGATGATCACACGTTTGTAGCTTGTATATTTACTGACTTTAGGAAAGCATTTGATACTATTAATCACATATACTACTTGGAAAAATGGAATGTATGGGATTAGAGGAATAGTTTTAAAATGGGTGAGTCGCTGCTTAAGCGACAGGAAGCAATTTGTGAGTCTGCGGGAGCCAAAATCAACATGTTTATATATTGTGCGTGTAGAGTCCCACCAAGGCAGTAGTGGGTCCCAAATTATTATATAATATATATGATGATATGTGTAATGTATTGATACTACTAAAAGTTATTATAATTACAGATGAAACAAATTTTCTATGCTCAGAAAAAAATACAGGAATCATTGTTTCTTCTAAAATTAACTGGAAATCTCATATAAAATATATACGTACTAAACACACATTTTGGATTTCAACTCACTCTTAGCGCTGCACTGTTCCCCTGTTTTACCTCTAAATTAGTGTTTTGAGGTTTGGGGTAATACTTTCAGATCCTCTTTTTTTGAATTAATTATACTTCAAAAGAGAGCTATATGAATTATTCATGAGGCTGCATATAAAGATCATACCTACATTATTCTTAAATTCATACATTCAACATTTTCTAAATTATAGACATAGTAGAATATAGAACTGCCCTTATAATGTATAAATCAAGGTATAATCAACTCTTGGAAATATACAGAATATGTTTTGTGGCAGGGAGGGTGGTGATAACCTAATTCAAAAACAGGGTGTGCTTGACTCAAAACATACAGGTTTTCCAGCATTTGGTAGAATGTAATGGGATGGACTTGACTGAAATGGAATATACTATGCTTATATGTTCATAAGTATGTTTAAATTAGTGCAGTATATACAGTAATTCAAATGAAACAATAATTGATGTGTGTCCAAACAAGCCAGTTATATCTGCATGGGGGAGCAGGTCTCCGTGCACAGAGCCTGCCATTTTGCACTCATGTTCTTTAGCAGCCCACAATGTGTTTTTCATGGGTTTTATGGCCATTGTAGTTGATTAGTTTAATCATTTGATTGCAGTATGCAACCTCACCACAAGAGGCCATCAGAAACTACACACTGTTCCTTTAATGTGTCTATAGTCGGATTAACAAACTCCAAATTATACAATACAAAGTATGTGATTTGTATTTGCAATTTAAAAGAAGGTGCTTGTTATTGCCTCATAAAACTCTAACAAAAGATCAACATTTTTTCATCTGCCACGAGGTAAACACGTAATTAACTTCATGCAAAGATGATCATGGTTAAAAGAGCTGAGGTTAATCATGTGTCAATTCATCCAGTCTGACCTCTCTACAATCTTGTTCCTGCATAAGAATGTCACACTAACATTTGATCAGATGTTGAAGAGTCATAATTACTGTGGCTGCTAAAGGTCTTTGTCATTTAAATCTAAAGAAAAACACATCTGAATTCTAATGAACAGGCTTGCCAGCAAAGCTTTTTTCTCCTTCTTGTACACAGAGAAGTGTGATGGAAGTGAAGTCTCACTGTGAGGTGGCTGAGTGTGACTGCCACACTCATCATTTCAATCAGATGTAGCATGTTCTCCCTCCATCACTCCATGCCCCAACTCATTTTTTCTTGTGAGGACAGTCTCAGTGGGAAAAAGCAGAAATGCAAAACAACCAATAGAAAATTGTTGACATCCTGCACAGCACCTCTGGCCCAATATTCTCACCAAATATGAAATTCAGCTTTCATTAATATTGCCACCTATTAAAAAGGACTCTGCAGAGTGATTTACATGTTGCTACTTCTTACAAAACCATGTTTATTGTTTTAAAATGCAACTTAATGTTTTCTTAAATTTAATATTTTTTCATTAACATAATCCAAGAAAACAAAGCTTAATGTGACAAGGAACAAAAGCACATAAAACAACCAATATGTTTTGGCACATGTTATATTACACACATACTGTGGATGGCCTGAGCAATTTCTCATTATTTTGAGTTCTTTCCTGTTTCCAAAAAAGACTGTATCACTGTCTTGTATTTTTTTAAGCAGAGCGCAGGTGGCCCCTAATGTTATGATGAGGTTTACTTTCAAAGGGAAGTCCTCCACTTCCTGTCTCAACTGCGACCTTTGCTCCCAGGGCTGGAGGCTTCTTTGCAGAGTCGGGCTGATCCTCTTGAGGGCAGTGCACACAGCGAGGTCTGCAGACGGACAGCCTCGGCCACCACGAGCGGGCTCGCCGCTTTTCTCCAATTGACATTTCCCATCATGCCCACACAGCCCGCATCAGTATTCACAACCTGAGTGGAGGAGGCCGCTGGGGAGCGGAGGAAAGTGAGAGGGAGAGAGAGAGAAAGAAGACAACACAGGGCAGGAATACAGTGGAGCATTGAGCATAGCTGGGTCATTTATGTGCTATCTGCGCTTTCAGGGACAGCAGTTATCTTTTGGCCGAAGTTTCCTCTTTTTCCTGTGAATACAAAAGATAAAATGTAAACTGTGACTGGCTGTTCCTAATAAACACAGAGGAGGACAAAGACAAATACATTGCTATGGACAGACAGAGACGTGGTTGTAAATTCTGGAGTTTGTGCCATCTTGGCCCAGGTCAGCGCCACAGCCCAAGGTCTAAGGAAGTGATTAACCCTCCACAGATACCACAGGATGATGTTTTATGTGCACGTGTGCGTGCTGGGAGGAAAAGCGGGTGGGAGTCGAGTGTGGGCAGCCAATCTCTAAGCCCCTTCTCCTGAGGCTCTCCCTAAAAGTGGGGTCATCACCCTCTGATCTTGAAATTGAATTCCGATGATTCCGGTTTCCCTGTGTAAATCCTCTCCCCTCGGGGCCTCCCACCCACACACTGCGCAACAGACCTACACTGCAGTTTCTGTCTTCTCAGTTTCATCTAAAATGTCATTACAGCTAAATTGCTTTTCAGTTTGTGAAAATGCAGAACGTTGTTTTTTTTTTTTTTTTTTTTTTTTTTTGAGCACGTTTCCTGATTATTCCCAGCAGCCACTCAAATGACTTATTTGCAAGTCAATGTTTCTGGTGATTTGCACAATAGCTCAACTGCAATTTAATTTAAGCTCAAAGGCAATTTAATAATTTCCGAGACGAAACCGGCTCCAGTTCCAGCACCTAATTTAGATTCCAGTATTTGGATTTGAACCAGCAACAGTGAATCTTTAGGTGTTTCACAGACAAAGCAACACATTTGCTGGCTGTCATTCACTTGCAGGAGGAGAGCGAGGCGGCAGATGTTTGTCGGGTAAATCTGCCAGATGAGGGAACTCAGCCAGTCAAGCGCGTGAAGAAATGCGTGCATCAGTTTGGTTTTCACCACAGCCCCAAACACACCGGATGCCAAGGACCACATGCCAGACTGAACACAACAACAAAACAGATGCAGCAGAGGTGTTTGCTCCAAGCACCGCCGCCCCAGCACATTTTGAACTAGACTGAAAATCTTCAGCCGTGGAGGGGAGGCAGAAAAGTAATGACTGCATGACCGTGGACGGATTTTTTATATTCAAGAAAAAATAATAATAATAGCTGCCTGTGTTTGAGAACAACAGCAAAGCTGTGCTGTATCGTAAAAATTGTGTTCACGTGTATCCAATTTGTATCAGCAAATACATTTAATAGGAAATGCAATACTGCCCAGATTCCTTTTATTATTAACAGTTCACTGCCAGCACAAATTGTTTTCATACTGAATGTAGCTGCACAACATTCAGTGTTGGTCTTTTTCCTCTACTTCTCCTTCCATATCCACTGCTGACGACTAAAGCATGATATAACGAAAAAATGAGGTGCTGATCGCTGGGTGTAGGAAAACTCTGCATTTTCTCTTCTATTTAGACAATGTCCTGGCTCTTATCTCGTTCTTTAAGATCAACAGTATTATACTCTCACTTAAGCAAGATAAATGTTGCTATTGTTCTTTTTGAAAAAGCTAAAAGTATTTGCTTGATGTGGCTATAGAGCAGAGCTCCTCCTCAGCTCTGCAGAGTGCTTTAGCCTCTTCCTGTTCATTGTTTTTGGTTTTGCTCTCATCAGAATCATTTACTGATGCCGAGTTGTTTTCAGCCAGAGGTATTACTACTGTACCTGCCCGGTGCCAAACAGCAGACAGCCCAAGTTCATGTCTACTACAGCATCTAGCCTGATATTTCACTTGGACTTTCAATAGTTTTATTTCACAACAGAGCTAAAATGAGGGTGAATATTTCATCAGGTAAGCAGGGACCTGACTCCAAATGCATGATAATGTAGTTCATCTACTTTGTCACATCAACTTATATGAATGATCTGTTGTGTCTATGGTTTCTTTCTGCTGCCACTAATGACACAAAGGTAGGAGACAAACCTGTTTGTAGGTAGACCCGTGTCATGTTTTACTTTACTTTTGTCTTCTCAAGTTCCTGGCTAAAAAGGTTATGCAATCATATCGTCTTAAAAAAGTAATTTCAATGTTGATCTTCAATGTTATTGTGGGAAAGGAAAGAGGATAAAACAACAGTGTAAAGCGTACTATATTAAAACGAAAGCCTCAAACGTGATTTAATAAAAGGGAGCGGCGGGCAGAAAAGTCTTCAGCCTTCATGAGAGAGAAGTGAGAGCTGCAGCAGACCTGCAGGTTTCTGCCAGTTTGTTCCAGTGCATAAAAAAAACTGAAAGCTGCTTCTCCATGTTTATTTGGCTCTGGGGACAGAAAACAGACCTGTACCAGAGGCCTGTATGGTTCATAATGTAGCAGAAGATCAGAAATATATTTTGGCCTTAAACCATTGGGCACGTTCTAAAGCAAGAGCAGTTTTTTTGATTCACTTCTTGAGGTCAGCTTTTGAAAAACAGCTTTTTAATTTATTTTACCTCGAGAAAAAAATAGAAGGTTGCATAGGCCTATAACTGTTCATTAGTGAGAAGAGATGTGTTGACAATCTGTAGACATTCTGAGGCCATGCAATTAGAAACATTTCTTGGAAAAAAGCCTGATGGAGCACATGCCAAAAATGTCGGTTCCCTGCAGTCATGATTATTATACTGGGATCTCAATTCATGAACTTCAACTATAATTGGTTAACATGAACCCCTGGTTTCTCCATGTGTGGTGCATTTTGGCAGAAAAGCAGCACATTGGCACAAAAATAACTGTAAACTAAAATATTTATACATTCTTATGTTAAGTAAAACCATGATGTTGCATCTAAAATGTGTATTTTATTAATATTGTTAAGATATGTATTTATCAATGTGTGTCATATGAAGGCCCACCGTGCAGCTCGGCTTTGTTTAGTCCATCTGAGAGCTCTATCAGACTTGAACTTTAACGCTAAAAGGGCCTAGCGATTTGTTTCCAGAGACATTCAGCTCTCTTCATGGATTTACCCACCAGCAGTGGCAGCGAGGTTTAATGCAAGAGTTCACATCATTAGACCACTGTGCTTAAAAAAGGCGAGCCACGGGCTTAACAAGAAAATTTGACTTCACCTCTGACATTTAGCATGTCAATGAACCGCTCAGTAAGTCTCCCCTCTCTGCAGCTCCTCTCCTCATTACCCTCTTTGGCAGGAGAGCACGGTGCTCTTCAGCTCTTGCTCTCTCTCTCTCTCTCTCTCTCTCTGTTTCTATCCCATAATCCACCGCCCCCCCGCACCCCCCCCCCCCCTACATTCCCTCTTGCACTTTCTCTCCGCAGCAACACAAGTGTTCCATTCTGCAAATGACTGGTCCTGAAGTCAACTGGAAAGGAGAAGGTCTGCTCACGTAGCCGGACCACTAGGGCTGCGTCTGCAGAGTAAGTAGTGCCTCACTATCCACTCTTCCCCCCACTGGCTCCGTATCCTAGGGGCTATAAGGCTCAGCCCTATTCTATTCCAACCTGGATAAAGTATGCTCACTGTCAGCACTTTCTCCTGCTGCCTGGCACTTTGTTTATTTTTGCAAGACACAGAGCTGAATAGACTTTAATAAATACCGTGGCCTGAGAGTCAGGGAGCCATCTGAGCTTGTCACAACTTGAAACTTAGCCGGTGCACCAGCTCGGACCTGCGATTGGTGTGTTCACTTAACGGATGAGTGAGCGCGCAGCTCTCTCACCCGAGCCTTTTGGAAATTGTGCCGGTCAGGACGCTGCAGGGGAACCGCTGCTGCGAGCATTTACTGAGCTTCAAATGTGCACAGACAGACACTTACACCTCGGCAGAGTTCAGACGCTGCACTCAGCGGAGCATAATGCTGTCTGAAAGGGCGCTGGATGGAATTCAGAGTTACATTTGAGGTGTAACATATTGAAACTCCATTAGCGGAGGATTTTAGCTTTCAAAAAAAGAGCTTTGTCACATCTGATTCAAGATGAAAAACCAACTTCACATTTACAAAAATAAAGAGAAGTCATAGAATCCCAAGGATTTCAGAAGCTAGTGATTTGTGACTTTTCTTTATTTAAAATTTAAAAAGGGCAGCAGTGTTTCCTCACAGCTTTCTGTGTGGGGTTTACATGTTCTCCCTGTGTTTGGTGGTTTTCCACCGGGTACTCCAGGTTCCTCCCATCACCAGAGACATTTATGTTAGGTTTAGTACTCCTGTCAGTACCCCTGGTGCTGGTAAAAGACCTGGAGTTGACCCAGAGGCTCTGCCCACTGCTCAGGATGGGTCAAATGCAGAGAATGGATTTCCCAACAGGGATCAATAAAGTTTAATGTAACAAAATGTTTAAAACCATAAAGTCTGGACACAGAAACTGACACTATCTGAATGTCAAACTAAGGTTATGAGGCTTTACATTTGTACAATCTGTAAATAGAGTATAACTAACCTGTTACTGTGGATCATCACTTAATCGTCATATTATTGTCAATCAACATCTCAGCAATATGTGAATTTGGATCAATAGTCACTGATATTTGAATTAACATTATGGGAGTGTTACAGATTAGAATTCATTTATTAATTTATTATTAGATTCTAATAGAGTCATAATAGAAGAGAAAACAATAGATTTGTCACAAACAATCAGATAAAAAAAAAACAATTCAAAAAGTACAAAACCAAAGCAGCAAAGTTATACATGAAACAGTAGTTTATAAAAGAGATCAATGGTAGAATACAGATAATGAGCAAATATATCAGGTTGTGTAGACATGAAATGAATGAAAAGGCAGAATGAAAGTGAAGCTAAGTGCCTTTGAAACATGAGACAGTATTAGGTAAATTCATGTGTCATTAATGTTGTGTGTTGAAGGGAATCTGGCTATTTAGTTTAGCACTGGACGGGTCTATCATTTGGAGTCGGGCCCTGTTGCTGCTATTGACTTCTCCTTTTCTTGTCAGTAGGTTTCAGGGTTTAACTCAGAGTTGCTGAAAATTCCACAGTGGTTTCATCCGGTGTTAATCTTTGGAGATTTGCATTAGTGTCCAGAGACACCTTTGATCTTTCTAAAGACTTTGATTGGATGCGTGAACGAGGGGGCCACTTTCCCATCATGCATCCACTGGATTAAAGTAAGGGGGATGGTGTTATTTATAATTTTGGAAAGTTGTTTTCAGGTCAGTGCAGGCTTTCAGAAGCAATCAGACAAACACATTTCAGTGGCAGTGGCGCAGAGACAGAGGAAGGGGGCGGGCGCCCGGGGACGATTTCAAACCCAGTGAACTTATGACGACAAAGCCCACTGTTTCAGCGGTTTCTCTTTAAACTGTGGTTGGATGGATGAAAGCGGGAGAGCACAGGGGTATAACTGGCAGGAGACGGGGGAAAAAACCACACAATCATGAGATTATGAAGCGTTTTAAAATTGCTATAAGCAAAACAGATATTTCAAATCGAAGTCAAACTTTCTTTCATTCAGAAATACAAAAAAAAGATAAATAGCTTCAGAGTTTTTTTTTTATTATTTTATTTTAGGCCACATGTTGTAACCATGGATTGTCACCTTCTGAGGTGTGAAACCATCCTTGAGAGCAATCATTACCAGCCGAGCCTTTGCTGACTCAAATCCATCTGGCTTCCACCGACAGCTGGTCTCTGCTCCCCCTCCGACCATGCTTCACCTTTCAGGAGAAATCAGAGCTCGTAAACATCGTCTCAGTGATGCCTGAAACAAGTTTCCATGCCACGTTAATGTGTGTGCGGCAGCAAGAGCGAGTCTCTCGTCGAACAGCTGCCACCCCTGCCTGCCTGGCAGCGGCGCCGGGTTAGATTTGCCATTAATTTGTTGTACCTGACAGCCGACTCTGCTGGGTACCCTCCATCTACACCACTTTGCCGCTTTGTGCCTTGGAGGGACATATCTCGCCCTTGTGAGAATAAGCCTGAAATATGGTTAGGAAAGAGCATAGTACAAAATAGGAGCCCCAGGCTGTTACATTTAATGTGTATCTAGGCCAGGCCACATGATTTGGTAGAAAGTTAGACTGCAGGGTTGAAGTCCCTGGGGTAAAGTGCCTGTGCCTCCTGTTCAGACACCTTAGATCATTTGAAGTTAGAACTAGAACTACCCGGTCCAGGTACCGTAAAGGCCATATCAGGTCCAAAGAGGGTTGGATCTAAGTTCAGCCAAAGACCAGAGAGAAACAAGTCCTGCTCAAGACTAAAATAACCATAAATCATATAGATTACATTATTACTTTGAGGTGATGAATAGGGCATGTACTGTCTATCTTCTCCTGGGTCTTAGGGAAACTTTTTAAAAATGTCAGACAATGGAGAAAAAGTCCATCAAAATTAATGCATATTTCTTTTTTTATTTTATGTGTTTTACGCACAATAATAAGATGACATGGCACAACAAGAAAAGCAAACAGAACAGGATCCCATCAGTCACCATAGGAATGTATTTAAATACAAATAAATAAATAGAAATTTCATCAATATTTTAAGTTAAGTTGTTCCTAGTTAAAGGTGCAATGTGTAGTTTCTATTGACATCTAGTGGTGAATTTGGAGATTGCAAGCCATAGATGTCATTAGGTCCATTTTAGAGTGGCTTCAGCCCCCCTAAAATATTCCCAAGACTCACCATATTTTTGGGTTGGATTTTTTTTTTTTTTTTTACAAAATTAGTGCAGATTAGAGAGTGTTTATTATTTAACATGAACTAAAACAAGTCACACTATAGATACAGCAAGTTTGTTTATTGATTAAATTGTTGTGATGATAATACTACTAGCGGGTTGTCAAAGTAACCACGCATCATGTCTGGACCAGATGTGTGGTGTCTGTGTGTCGTCCACCTGTACTGGTATGGTAGTAGCCATGGGTGTAGCATATGTGGTGTACACAGGAACATGTCTGCACATTTTCTGTATTTGTGCCTTGCATCTCCCAGCCTTTTGTACAGCCATTACAACCAATTCATTTTTAACATTTTATGTTTTCCAAACAAACCCTGTAAGTTTAGTAATGCTGTTACACATGTACATGTGCAGGTCACAATTAAATGACATAAGAGGTAAAAGTCGAAAAGAAAGTAGCTTAATGCTCAAAATCATATGCTTTTAATCAATCTTGGACAAAGACACAAAACAAATTACAAGTTAGACAGATAACAGATTCTGATAAATATTTGTAGATGCAATACACATTTTCTGGCACACGCTACATACATGCATTCTTGGAAACCCTCCTGGGGCTAAGCCCCCCTATCTTTCATTCCTAGTAACGTCTCTGTTGCAAACATGTAGGTGAAACTATGGAGGCCATGAAAAATACAAACAGCCCACTCTGGAGCCACTTTCTGGACTATGCATTCAGGGTCAATCTAGAAACATGACAGCCTTCAATTTAAGATAATAAAAACACAAAATTCCAATGAATTATATAAGTAAATAAAATGTGTGTTCCACAGATCTGGCTGCTACTGTAAATGTCACTGAATATTATAGGGGACCTTTCATTTTCTGTTGAATCAGGAATTCTTTCAGCTTCAGAATAAATTGTAGTCTGTTTTAGAAAATAGAGTATGTTAATAAACCAAATCATTTTATTAAAGGTTGGATATGTAGAATTTGTATTAAAAGCTATATTTAAAAGAAATAAATAATAATAGAAGAAGATGAGAATCAGTCAAACTTACACAAAGACAAGAACACAATGTCTTTGTGTCTCTCTCTGCGAAGTAACAGGATTTGGCTTGAAATGGAAACAGAACCTAATATCAGTTGAATGTCTTTTACTGTACATTTACACTGTTTGTTTGGCTTTATTGCGTTTTATGAAATTGTGTGCACTGTAAAAAACAAGCTTTATAATTCACCTTTTCTCATAAATTGGGATGATATTAAAAGCTGGATGGAACAAACTGGCCGTGTTGTCTTATTCTAAACTTATTATTAATAATAGTCACGAGTCCACAAAATTCAACAGAGCACTTACTTGGGTCCCCAGCAATAAAACTGACAACTGTGAAAAGGCAAAGATGAATGTTTTCTCGAGATATGCAATAGACATATCCTGTGGACGCATATACAGAGGCAGACATGTAGACAGAGATTCTTTGCTTTGTGGTTGACAGTGTGATATGTATCCTTATGCAAATAGATACCATTGGGATTGAAGAAGTGTCCCAAATTTTTCACATTCTTGACATCTCATTTTGGAGCAAATCTCTTTACGTTTTGTAAAGGGCAATTAAATTGATTCTGACTCTGATGCATCAAGCAATGTCAGGCTAATGCCTTATCTTAACATGGGCAATAATACACCATGACGCACATTATTACCTGGAATGGCAAGATTCATATTTTCTAAGTTCATATTTCTCGGCTCAGCTTTTTTCCGGCTCGCTGACATTAAGACCTGTCTCAGGTCGCTGCGAGCAGATGGAGACAAACATTAAGATGCTAACCAAAAGATACGTCTTGAAGGAGACGTTAAGGAGAAAAATCATCCAGCGGTCCATTTTCTTCATTAAGGGATGGATGTATTTTTTCGTTATTGATGAGGTTGACATTCACCTCAGTAATGGAACCTGTGGTGAGTAAAAGCAGAAGTGCAGTGTAAGCTTGCAACTAAGAGTGTTGGAACGCTTAAAATCAATGGCGTGACCCCATCAAGAGAAGCACTCCACCCCACCCACTATTTATGTTGTTATTATTTATTCCTATTATTATTACAGCAAGGATCATTATCATCCTCATGTACTGTATGGTCATACTGTAATAGTATCGCCATTACCCAGGGAATACACAAGCAAACATTGTGCTCACCAGCAGCAGAAGCAGGAGCACACGGTGCCCTCGTCTCGCAAATGGACAATAACATTTGACAAAGAGCTGCAATAAATGAGCTGTGAAGGCCGGGCCTCTCACCTGTCAACATGTGACACTTAAAACAGTAATTTGTTCCCCTCGGGGGCTGTACTTTTCAAGGTATTGAATTTCCCTCTGGACCCAAGATTATTCAACTATCACCTAGACAGAAAGCAATACCTCTAAAAGACAGCTCAATGTGAGGCCCGAAAACACACTTGTATTGTTTGTGAAGCACTTTTGGGCTTGAGCTGATAAAAGGAGATAAAAAAAACAAAAACATTAAAAAGAACTCACAGCTGCAGTGCCAGACATACATTAAGGCTGTTTCTGCTTCCTGTGTGCTTATGTAAGGCCCCTATGTGTCAGGATTTGTCAGACAGTAATAAAGATCTAGACCCAGATAGCCAGTGAATAACATTTCATAGTTGTCATCATCATATGGCTCATAATGCCTTAATCTTTTATGCATATTTCCCCTTAAAACAACATAACGTCCATGAACAGGCCTTCCTTTGTCATCCGTGAATGTCAACATCCCTGTTATCCCCTCAGTTCCCTCTGCCTGAAACCTTAAACCGCCAAACACCTGTTCTTTTGTGTGAGCTGGCATTTTACAGCAGGGTTTCTCAGACATGCAGCGGAGCCTCTCTCTCTCTCTCTCTCTCTCTCTGCCTCTCTTCTTCCCTTCTACATGTCGTCACCCCTGCTCCGTCCTTCTCTTGCGCTGGCCCCGATCCCCTTTTCTCGCTATTGTCATCCTCCCAGCTCCATTTACCACCCTTTTCCCCACGTCTCTCTGGCTCCTTTAGTTCCTCACTTTTCTTTTTTTTTTTGATGCTCCAGCTCTCTGTCTGTTACTCACACCAATACCTGACTCAATCATCACTATTTCTCTCTGAGTCCTCTTTTCCTTCCTTGCACATCTCCCTCTTTCTTACAATATCCCCATTTCCCTTTGTGCCTCTCTGCTCATGTACTCTATCTCCTCTTTTTCACCCTCCTGTCTTTTGCTTCTTTCCAAACTTCCCTTTGTGCTTTTAATTTACACCTCATTCCAAAGCCATGAGCATTAATGGGTTGCTGTAAAGAGCATTAGTGAGGTCGAACACTACAGTTGCACCATTAGTTAAGTAACAATAAATAGACAACCTGTGTGTTGCCTTCGAAAATGATCCGTTAGTTGTTTTTTTTTTTGTGGCCTGACAGGCCAGTTTTGTTTGTGTGTCTGAAATTGTTCCAAATTACTGTTCCAAAGACACAACTTTAGATAAGTCTCCAGTAAACACTAGTTGCTTCAACAATAGGTTCACAATTCTTTCACTTACAAACATTTAAAGGTTTTACTTTCTGTAATACTGACCATTAATATATTTGCTCCAAACCTGCTTCGAATGTAAGTGATGGGATCAAAATGCAATGCGATCTAAACATCCATTTGAAGTTACAGTAAAGTGAGGATTCAGCAGAATATAGAGTAGCTAAATATTCTGCTGAATTCACACCTTCTAGGGACCTTATTTTGGGAAATGATATATACATTAGTCAATGGCAAGAGGTGATATTTTTTGTGAATCCCATTTGATTCATGCTTTGTGATTTTTTTGATGATGATGATTGTAAACTTTTTGAAGTATAAGACTGTTAAACACATAATAAAAGAACTTCACAGCAGAAAATTGCACATGTGACACCATATTGTAACCAATCAACTAACAGATATAATCACACCAGCAACAGGCCTTTTTCATTCTTTCTCCTCCTGGCTAATAAGAGGAATAGGGTAAAACTTGATTTATATTTAGCTATAGAACAAACCAGAACACCTACATACAGTCTGTTCACTTCCTCATACATACCCCCCGCCCTCCAAGTGCCTGGCTGGCTTATAAAGGGCCAGAATTTATGTCCCAGCTTCACTAGTCTAGATTTTTTAACACACATTTTCACCTGGTAAAAAAAAATCTCAGTTCTCATGCATTAACCTGTAAAAAGATCCTGTTTGGGGTCACAACACTACTCCGCTCAATCTGAAATTTAAAAATTTTTTTTTTATCTGGTTTGACATATCTCCGGATAAGTGTTGTGTTGATGTGGTTCAGAGGCCGAATTGGACAGAAAAGTGTGTGGATAAAAAATAATCTAGATTTAGATCTAGTCGGGGCCTTACTTCAGCTTTAGGGAGAAGTGGCAGGATACAGGAAGAATTTAAGAGGAAGAAGAAACCTTACCATCTGTAAACATTCTATCATTTGGCACAGCCACTCTGCAGAGATGCAGCTTTATAAAGTGTCAGTTCAACCACCTAAGTGCTTACAACTGATGGACTCCTCATTAATACAGATAGTTGTGTGTTGATGCATTTTCACAGCATCCTGAGCGATATCTTGAATGGGTCGTCATCCATGGTGATTTTCAAAACACACTGCAATTATTGAAAATCTGAATGACTCATTATACAAAAAAATTGTTAAAATGGTTCCAAAAAATATATTAGGCTACATGGTTACATTTATTTAAAAAAAATGTCTATGACATTTATTTATTCCTTTATTTATATAAATAAAAATTCAGAACATGTTTATTTATTGTAAAAGTCACACATTATGTAATCATAGAGGTTTCTGTACACTTTACGTTCCATCATTATACTATGGGGTGAAAGAAAAAATCTCTAAGTAAAATGTCACTCAAACTCATACTTTTATTATCCTTTTCTTGCGACCTGCAGCATGACACTAATTGGACACAAAAGACTGTAGCATCACTACATGTGGTGTGAAAGATGTGTTCCAGTGTGCACATTCTCACCGCCTGTGGATCTGTGTATATTTGGAAACCTGCGTGGGAATTATGTTACGTTTGTTGCGTATGCGCTTGGCCCCGGGGGTCGCCGGGTGAAACACATCTGTGCGTACATGTTGGTGTCGGTGACGTGTTTCGTGCCAGATGAGACATGTAGTTCACTGGGTGGGACGTCACCTTGTCTACACTGCGTTGCGACAAGGAAAACGTTTGAGTGACAGAAATTGACAGGCACCATATGTGCAGTTCATGACACAAATCAAACAGAATCAAAAAACTGGTTTGTCTCACCATACAGATTCTTTTTTTTTTCCCGAAACAAGTCCGATTAGATCCACCCGGAAGGAGGAGGGGCTGAGGCTTGCTATTGTTTTTAAGACAGACTTGACCCATATCTTTGAGGTTAGGCAATGATTGTTGAAAGAAAAGCTGCCGTCTCCTGTGTCCAAACCACACAAGTTGTTGACCTTTCCATCCACCCCAACCTCCTCACTGCATAACGTTGTGCTGCTAATGACAACACTACTTTTGCCTTTGTTGACTGGCAGGAATCAGGGTGAACGTATTATTTTAGTCTGGTTGCGGGTGACATTATGCCTCTTCCCAAAGGTGTTACATGGCACTGTTGCAGACCTGTCAGGTTAATCTCCTTTTGCACAGGGGTATTGTCATGTTGAAACAAGAAACAACCTTCCCCACACTGTTGCCACAAAGACACACATGTCCACATACTTTTGTCTATAGTATAGGTCTTTATCTCTCGAAACCCCACCCTTTTTACTGATTACGGCTGCTTCTAGTTGCTCTATTCTAACATCACCTTGAAATCTTTTCTGTTCCTCTCTCTAGCAATACGCCATTCCCTTAATCCGGCACTCACATCCTCTGTCTTCAACACTACTCTCTCTTTCTCCTGCTCTCCAACAACTCTTCTATCCTTGGTTGTATGGAAGATGAGGTAAAAGAAAGAGGAAAAAAAACCTTTCTAACCCTTCACTCATCTCCTTTCTTTTTTGAAAGCTAGTCTTTGTGGAGCTGCCGGGAGCAGCTCCAGTGTCTCCAACCGCAGCCAGGGCTCTTTTCATCGGGAGAGGTTTGAAATCGAACTGACCCTATTCATGCATTGCCAGGCCTTTGCTTGTGCTCATGCGACATAATACAGCAACTGGGGAATGTAAGTTATTCAGTGAAGGGGGAGACAACAGCAGAGGAGCACAGAGGGAGTTTGGATCAAATCAACAAGAAGCAATTTAGAATGCCGAATTTTAGCAGAAACACTAATAAAGGATTTTTTTTCCTCTTCAGTAAAATGTCTGGCATGATTTTTCATTTATAGTTCTCAAGTTTTCAAATTGCCCCAGAGAAGGTTTCTTTTCATTTTGGCGACGTCTTAATTCGCTGCCATGCTGTGGTCTTTTTAAACTGCAGCTCCCAGAAACCCTGTCAGTCAAAGACTGGGTCCGACTCTGAGATGCATTAGTCCTCAAATCTGCTCTTCATAGAAGTAGATTTTGTTTTCATTTATTCATTTTATTTTTCTGTTGAGACATGAAAGTATCCAATTATTTTTTCTATTTATCTACTGTGTATTTCGACAAACATTGATCTTTGTAGAATATAAAAGACTCCTATGTACCAGAATATAAATTATATATACAGTATGTCCGCATTTGATATATACTTTTTTTTTACATTGTGAAGCTAAACTTTGGAACTTCAACAAGCCTGACAAAGAAATATGTGTTTAGTAGCTGTGAGTTAGATCTGAACATTGATACCAAATATTTCTTTCCATTCAGTATGAAAGTAACAGCAACTCGAAATGATTTTTCACATTTTACAGTCCAAACCAAGGTGTGTGTTTTTGTCAGGTGGTGTACATCTGATCCTGTTAGTTTTAGATTCACATTGCAGTTACTGTATGTGAGCTCACTTAAGAACTTTATATAACATGTTTATGTCCTGTCATCATCACCTACACCTACAGTATGTTCTATTCTTGACTTTGATTGGTTTGGAGATGGGCATGTGTTCTATTGCCATTAAAATTAATGGAGGAAAATGAATGAAAGATTAATCATGTTGCTACTATAATAACATCATTATTCCATTCTCTCTGTAAAAATTGGAAAGTGATGTCATTTTTGTAATTTATTTTCCCCCAGTTAACTTTTTATAGCCCTGTTGGGCTCTATTTCAATTAAAACTTGATACGACATGTGCTATTCTTCTTTTCTTTTTCCAGTTTCTGTTGTTCTCACACTAGAAATGAACCAAACTAGGGTTCCGTTTGTTCTGGAGCCAAGACCACCTCTTTTTGTCGGAACAAAGTTGGGCTGTTTGGTCTGGACCATGGTGATGGGGAGGTTTCACACCTGTAATTTTTGTTTTGGATAAAGCTGCAAAATCAAAGAGTCTGGACCAAATGAGGTAGGTGTGAAAGGTCCTGAAGCTCATGAATAGTGGACAAATGAGAAGTCGTGGTTTGCCAGGAACAGTGACTTCCTGTTTCCTTGCTCTCACCATGAGTTTGCCAGGTAACCGACAGACACTCAATAAGTCTTTCTCAATCTGCGTTCCTGTCTGTACTTGTGGAACATCACCACAAGTACCGCTCCAATTCAAAGCCCACGTCCAGCCAAATACGGATCAAATGCCTGCATGACTTGTGGGGAGTAGTGTTTCCCACCATATGGCAGCGGTGGTGAAGGTTTTGAGTTGGGTAAAAAGACGTTTTAATTTAAATTTAGTTGATTCATTTTAGGTTTTAAGAAGTTTTCAGAGGAAAGAAATAACAATTTATATGGGGTCAGCTTATCCAAATAACGCCGGTTTGGAAATTTGCCCCAAAGCCTTCAGAGATGAGAGGCTGCCGGGGAGCAGCTGGCCGGGACCAGCCGGTGATCTCAGCCGCCAGCAGCCCCGCTCCTAAGAAGATCAGCCAGGGGATGTCTGTCGTCATCCTGGCGAGAACATGATCCCAAGAACTGATCCATTTGCCGCTGGCTCTAACATCTCCGCAGCATTTTGATATATGATATAATTACTTTTTGAAAGACACATGCGCGTCTCGCAGATGAACTCTAATAGTTACATTAGTTCGAATGTAAAGCGAAACTTCATATTCTTACTGGACAGAACAGCACTGCCAGTGTGACTCTACAGTAAGTACATATATCACCACATTCCAATCGATATGAATGTAATAAAATAAACAGATCAGTATATATTATATTTATTTATTTCTAAATTAAGCTATAGCCATTTGGATTTGTATTACAGCTATGTTACAGACTGCATAACATTTACTGCATCTCTCTGTCAATGCGAGGAGAAACAGCCAGTAGAGGAATAATGAGGTTATTTTTACCACAGTACAGGCAGGTAATTGATGGGATTGCTGAGGCTGAACTGAAATAAATTTTTACCCCCATCCTCGGTTTGTACTCCTGAGTGAGCAAAGTCTGAACTGAAGAAGTACACAGTCTGAATCTGGGGGTACTTCGCACCGAGAAAACCCTTTAGCTTATGCTCAGATAACTTAATCACTTTGTATTGAAGATATGAGAGTATTATCACTTTCATTGTGTAGGTCTAGGGTAGAAAAGCAAATGACAGTATTTCCCAAAATGTCAAACTATTCCTTTAACCTCACAAATTGACCACCAGTTAAACACCATTTGTTTGTTTTATTTAATATTCTATGTTACTTTTGTTTCTCCTATTTGTTCTATATACTGACTCCTACTGTCTTATTTTGCTGTGCACTGCAGGCTTAATAGTTTGTAGTTATTAATAACTAATAATATTTATTTTGAAAGAACAAACGATGTGAGGAAAGTTTTTGTGTAACCATTAAAACCCTTTATACCCTGTGCCGTTATTAAAAAAAAAAAAAAAACATTCTAAAATTTACTAGTAAATTATTCATGTTGGATCTTAGTAGTTGCCGAGGTTTTTATATTTATAACCAGAGATTTAGGAAACTTTCAGCTCAAGGCAGCCAGTGAGCAGATATTTGCTCATTTTGTTGATACAGCGTGTAAATCCTGCAGACCTTCTGTGATGTGCTTCTAGTCTGACTGGGCTTTAGTGAGCTCTTTGTGGGTTTAACTCTTGTGTTAGATCAATCAGTTACGTTAATAAGAAAAACAAATATTTTACATGAAAATGGGGCATATTATTGCTCTAAATGTCAAAGCAAGCTTTTAGGCTGAGGCAGTATGTAAGCATATATAAATCTGAACTACTGATGACTTGTCTCTGTATGTTTTTTTTTTTCCTTACAAGCCTTTTTAATTTGTGAGCATAATTTATTCATTCATTGCGATTGGATTTGCTGTTTGCTTGCTCTTGGATTTCTGCTCTGGATTTGTGCAACAGCCATGTCAATATCCACCAAGCAGGGTTGGTGGATATTATTCCAGGTGACGCTATGACCAATGACATGATCTGTGCTGCCTTGTGGGCACATTTGCTTTAGCTCTTAGAACGTTGTATTAAAGGGCAATTATTCTTTAACCAACTCAGTTAAACTCAGCTACAGTTCATCCACTCCTGCCCTTTTTCTTGCTTTCTTTATGACTTTTTGAATAAAAGGAAAGTTAATGTGCATACCAGTATCCATACATTTTATTTTACTAAAATAGCTTAGTAACCACACGTCAAACCATCCCAGTTCCATCATTGTGCAAGAAGAGAAAATGACATCACTGAAGTTAATGATGCTGTTACTTCCTGCAAATCTAATTGTAGTCACATTTGTGGCACAATAATATATCCATGATATTATGTTTGGTTTTAAGTCTTGCTTACATGAACAGTGTTGCTAGGAAACCATCTACAAAATGAACACTTTTTTATTAATTTATTTTTTTTCCAATCTCTGTTTCATTGTTTAGGAATGGGAAAAGCACCAACAGCAACAGAAATTAATGACAGCTAACACATTAAAACAGAAGAAAACAAAGGCACAGCCGTTCCACGAGTGTACAGATGCAGCCTGAATGCAGGGAGAAGGACAGAAGCTGCAGCAGAAGGAACCCAAGCGAGCACAGGAGGGTGAAATTTACAGAAGCCGAACACCAGACCACGCTTTTGAATAAAAAATTAGGAAAAGAGCTCAGTAATAGCTTTGCAGTGATTACAAGAACAAGACTACAATACAGTTAAAACTTTCCCCAATCAAACCTTTGTCCACTTTTGACTTTTCCATTCTACTTAGATAATGTGGCCTTTAAAAACTCATTGAATAGATTTATATATCCCCGAAGGCCTGGCATCTTCCCTGCTTAAAAGACAAAATCCATTTGGGGAAGCAACCCTTTAGCCCTCTGTCTCTCTCTCTTTACTACCCGTTACATAGAGAAAACTTTACTTGTTTGTTTCAGTTTCAGCCTTCAGTTCTGTCCACTGAGCAGCAGCATCTCTGCATTGCGTATGAATGTATGTCCAATATTCACGCTCTTCCAGCTCCGTTCATGCTCCACTATGTTCAGCTGTGGCCAAAAACTCACAGCGTCAAGCGTGAGCCACATCAGTAAAGCTGCAGCTGGGCGGCCGAACAATGAGCAGAAACCCGCTATAAATCTGGGTAGAGTTGAGCGTCCCCCCCCCCAACTCCCCCTGTCCCCGACTGCAGCCGTCACAGATGCAGCAGCTCAGAAGGGAATTCATTTGAGGGACGGCGTCGCTCACAGTGATACGTCGTTGTCACAGACAGCGGACGTTAACATTAGTCATCTGCTCATTTGGCAGGCTGCAATGGAAGCCTCAGCATAGCTCATTTGTCTTCCTCGTAAAGCAGGTTATGATAATGCAGCATCACTTGCATCACTCCCCGCTGATGATGCAAGCCGTCTTTTTGGGAGTGTAAGTATGCTTTTTTTTTTTTTTTATCACGAGACTTGACAAAGAAAATCCCAGAATTCCTTTTGGTGTGTAAATAATCTAAGAGATATTTAGCCTCCACCTGGTGTTTAGACATTGTAGCTGATGTAACACACAATGACCAAATTGCAACAAGATCTTAAAAGATCACTTCTCCTAAGTTCTATTTGAAGTTTTCTTGAACTTTTTCTTTCTTTTTCCCCTCTTATGAAGCAAATGTTCTTGAATAGCTCTACGTCACTGGTGTTTATTTTAGCATTTTGAGCATCTTCTTCAATTTGTGTGCTCTAAGGAAGACACTCCACAAGCCCCTATTGTCTTCCATCTATTTGTTATGGGTATATGGATTTTGTGTGCTAAAAAATGTTATAATAAATAATATATAATAGTGTAGTTTTACATCATTCTCTTCTCTGGAGCTCTTAAAAGAACAGGTCCTTTTGTATCTGTCTCATTAATGCAAATGACTTCTCCTCGGATTGGCTCGGAAAGGGTTGGGGGTGGTGACTTTGTGGTTGTGACATCACAACTCCACAGAAGTCCTGACGGGCTCATTTTAAGGCACAGTATCTGAATGCATTATTGCATGTTTTTCCCTGGGGATTGAGCATTTTGAAACATGGGGCAGCATTTATATGACACCAAGGCCTTCTCATAATCAAAAAGCAATTACAATCTCACTTTCTACAATATGGGGACATTTAAAGCGGTACTCCACCCCAAATCCATCCATCTACGCATAAGCTTGCCTCCTTTAGGCCTGAATTCAGGTCACAATGACAGAAATGTTTCCATGGGGAAGAAAAGTCACTTCTCAAACGACTGCTAATAGCCTACACGTACATAACCTGCTTGTTTAAAGCAGTTTGTTGTTACTCTTGTTACTTGGACGCGGCTAGGGATCAAACCTGTGATCTTCCTGTCACTGGATAGTCTCTCACACCACGAGGCCACTCGGAGCATATGTGCAAACTGTGCTTGTGTAAATACAGACAAGCCTAATGGTCTGTGTGTTTAAACTCTCCAATGGGACGACACTGGGGCTTTGGAGGGTCATAATGGGAACACCAATGTGTGAAATATGTTATGCAAAGGAAGCAGGCGAGTGATGTAGCAAAGGGCTACCGTTTGGCACTAAGTCGAGAGAGTCAGCAATAAAAGAGGCCTAAAATAAACAGGACTCTGACATTCAGTTTTGGCCGCCGCACCACAAGCAACAGGCGCCTTCCAAAGTTGGCGGAGTGACATAAACTGAAGGCAGAGTGCTCAGTCACACCTCGGTCACCGAGCAGGAGGAGGACCTCTGAAGAACTCTTTTCTTCATTTGGAGCACTATTTGAGGGGTGCAAATATAATAAAGTGTAGTGTTTGTTTTTGTTTCTTGTAATAGTAGCTAGGTTACAGTACTGTCAACATCAGCTGACAGTCCCCTCTATATTTTGAGATATTGAAGAATGAAACTTAGATATTTGGGGAGTCATTTCACCAGGACAGGCATGAAGTGTTTCTAAATATACAATATCAGATTATACAACCAGTTAGGGTAATGTAAAAAAAAAAGCTTGCTCTCTTGCATCTGATCATCTTCAAACATTCTAATCATAGTCATCACACATATTATAAGTTTTCTTTGCCTTCAATTTAGTCAGTTAGTCATGAAGGTCTCTTTAATATCTGATGCTGATGAAAGGAGGAAAATGAACAATGGAACCCACACTGCATGTTAAAATCCATTTCAGTTGCAGAGGGTATTTGTTGTGTATAAGGTTAACACATACCCAGTTGAACAGAAATATGTCAAACATCGCCAGTGTGGAGGACCCACTAATCTGTCACCGCTTCGTTCTTAATATTCTGTGAAAAAAAAAAAAAAAAAAAAAAAAAAAAACTTGAGGGGGAGTTCTTTAAATGAGCTTTTATGCAAATTACCATTTAGAGGACACATTCATTTGCTGCCCTTGATTCTCTTCATTCTCAGAAACAAATGTCAAAAGAAGTCATTGCTTCTGACAGCAGAAATATTAACAGCAAGTGGTGTGGAAGGCGCAAATTATGAATAAAACATAACGTGTCGTGTTTGACAATTCCATCACTGCTAATAAAACTGTGGGCATGCTGCGCTTTTGCCAATCATCACACTGACAGCTTTAATTGAAATGGCAACATAATTAAAAATCCAATTAATCATGCAGTGCAAATGGACAGCAAAATTTTAAAACTGCATTGACCTTCAAAATGGAATTTTCTGCCCATTCACATTAAGGACAAAGAAGAATATTTTTGCCCTTTCAAATTAATTAGAGAAGTACAATGTTTGTACCCCAAGACAAACATTTAGGGTTAAATGGTTTATGACCACCCAATTTAATTATAAACTGTCATCTAGGGATTAGGCCATTACTGGTTAATGTTACTGTATGTAATTTGATGCAGGTAATTGGAAAAGTGCTTAAGGATAAATGTCCAAACAGTTTGAGCAAAAGAAGGAAAAAATAGCCATGAGAAACAAAAATTAAATTTGCTAAATGTTCCTTTCATTGACAAAATCTAATACATCTTTCTCTGAGAGTCTGAATAATCTGATTTTCAGAGTTAAAACACATAATTAAATTTCCATTCCCAACATCAACTTAATCAGCATTCAAATCCATCTTTCTGGGGGCACTTAAAACTCGACAGCATTTAAAAACAAAAAAAAAAGGAAAACCACAAAAAATACATATTGGATTGTCTCCTGACCAGAGTGTTTGCCTTTTCGTGTCGATCAGTATGATCGATCGCTGGAGGTGTGGGGATAATCCGATCTATCGCCATGACATGGACCCCCGTGCCCTGTCGTGGTCCTGTATGCCAGGACCGGCCTGACTCCTGGACTGCTTGCACACACACATACACACACAAACACACACACACACACACGCCGTCCGGGCTCAGCACACATCCCAGGAAAAACCCATCCGGACACATTCAGCTACAATAGTGTCACGCTCGGATTGGCTCTGTGAGCACTGTCATGGCCTGTTGAGCACGAAGAGGGGTTTTGGGTGGTGAGGGCTGTGAAATAACACAGGGGTGGGGGGTGGGGGGTAAAAACACTCGGCGGTGGCGTGTTGACTGTCTTTTTTTGACACTCCCAAATGAACCACTGTTCTCCATGTGATAAGCAGATGTGGGCTACAGCAAAACGACCGAGAGAGGGGATCATATTTGTCATCAACTTGCAGATCTTGACAGATTTGTCTGCCTCATTGCCTTGTGATTGCTCCATTGTCTACTTCCTCCTGCAGAAGGTGAGGGGGGGGGGGGTGAATACTAGTCAAACCTAGAGGCTAAATCATTGTACATGTGAGCTGAACTCAAGAATCATCCCTTTTATGTCAAAAAAGCTGACCGCCCCCTTATCCAGCAGACACTTCAGAAAAGCAAACAATCAGGTCCAGGAATAGCTACGGTATTGTTGCATCCCCACGTTTCTCATAAGGGCCTCCCCTCCTCCTGCCCTCCTTCCTTGAGTTTCAATCCAAACCTGAATGAGGCCCAAACAAAGAGGAGCTGTCAGTGGTCCGCTAGACGTGGTGGATTAAGCAGAGAAATGAAGACCTGTCGCAGACTTCAGCCAAATAGACTCCCCGTATCTAAGAGGCAGTGGCAAGGAGCCACATTTCTTTCATGACAGCCTTTTAATGAGCTCTAATTAAATATCCATGGGCTCAGCAATTGTTCGGGGGTAAGTGTTGGATCGCTGGCCACCGAAAACCAGAATAACAAGAAATGGGAGAGATAAACTCTCAGGGGATAACCTGCTGCAGCTGCCGTGTCTTTCATTTATATGCTATAACCAGACGTGTTGTGGCAGCGGTTCTGTACAGCTCCCTCCGCTCTGTGATGAGTGAAAGCCAAGAAAAGACACATGAAAATCTAAATCAGACTTTGAAAAAAATGTAAATAGATTGAAACCTCAAAGGTCCGTTGCTATGCACCGTTGTCATGCGTTTGTGTATGTGCGGGTGTGTGTGAGAGAGAAAAAGAGATGGAGGGATCCCAGAGCGGGTACTAAACTAATAAACATTTATGTAATCGCTGTACTGTACTGTGCTCGTCCAACTGCGCTGGGGCCAAGAAAGAAAGACGTGATACTTGTGCAAACTTCCAAAAATTTTCCAAAATTGCCCCAATCCCAACAGTTACAGTTTACAAGTGGTTACAATATTTAGCTGCAGTTTGGGTTGTCGTTAGTTGCACTAAACATCATTGCACCAAATAGAAAACTCTTCTTCTGCTGTTTCTTGCCAAAGAGCTGTACGCCGTGCACCAAACCATCAGATTCTCTGATTTGGATAAACTGACCGCATCCAAATATTTCTTGCCTAAAAACGCACTCAAACTTAATAAAAGTGAAACCTGACAGCTCGGCATCAGAAATCATTGCAACTTTTCAGCAGTGCACTAACTTGTTTTCTCATGTTGGACTAAGATCAGATTGGATGCTCCAAGCAACTCATTATCAAGATATTAGAGGCTTTTTTTTTTTTTATAGATTTAGTTTTAGTTCATTATTTGATGTTATAAATTATGGCAAACATTTACCAAAAGGTAAAAATCACTGCATTCCTCGACATTACATCACACTCATTTGGCAGAACCTTTAGTCCACAGGGAGGTACAATTAGCCCTGTACTTTCTAACTCTATAGGAACAAGAGCTGGAGCTCATTAAAAATTGAAAGTGCATTCATCCAAACAAACACGTGCTTAAAGTATGTTATTCCCTTCAGGAATGAGACGAATGAAAATCAGCTTTTCAGCCTGCACCATCAGCAGTATAAAACCATTTGTTTTATACTAGTAATATTCAGTAAATAAGATAAGATATGTAAACTGTAAATAAATATTAGAATGGTTCACTGTAATTTATGTTAAAATGTGTTGAACCACCGGTGGAAAAAGCTGTGTGTGCATGTGAGAGGTTTATTAAACAGAGCTGGTGATGCACTGTCGCTTTTCAGACTTAATTTAGTTTAATGTTAGCACTTCCATAAATAAAGGCGTGAAATTGGAAACTAGTATGTGTGGGCATGTGTGTGTGTGTGTGTGTGGGTGTGTTTTTCTCCTCATCTAATCTTCCACAGAATCTTGGGATGGTTCAGGATATCTGTCATGAGCTCGCAAAACAACTGGAAAACAAAAGCCAGCTGTGGTGTCTTTAACTCTCTTTGTAACACATGAAGTCTTCTTCCCGCTGCAAATCGTAGGGAAGAAGAGTTTCAGCATTTCATAGAAGTCAAGGCCACGTACAAGCTCTGGAGCTCCAGAGCTTCCGATTCATCATTTCATGTCACATTCCTGTGCACAATCCGTGTGAACACCTTCCAGCAAGTGCGATTCCTTCCGCCTGGCTGTGTTTTATTCATGGGTGCCTCTCTTTGCCCCGTTAAGCAGCAGAGGAGGATGCGTAGCGTTTGCTACAATTATCAAGGAGGTGATCAGGTACAGTCTTTATATATATTTCAAATGGCTGGAAACATACGATATGACAGAGTTGCTAAGTAGAATTTACAGTATATTATCATTACACAGAATTGAGAATCAGGTTGGAACCAGAGTTCTTGTGAGGGTGCAGGCGTCAAAGCGACAGCATTTAAGTTTATATATATATATATATATATATACACATTTTTTTCTTGTCCAGTTATCCTTCCACTGCAGTTCAACAGGAATTCAGGAATGAACAACTTCTGAAGGCTCATGTTAGCTTCACATAACCTTTTATATTTTGCACAAAACATAACCAGTGGGTTTTCAGCATGTCAGCATGTTTCATAAGCTTCACTTTTACAGAGTTTTCACACCAACAGCAGGTGGTGCGCACCAATGCGCTATTCGATTGATAGTTTTGGTTTGTCTTCTTTGGTGTGCATTGGACTCAGGTGTAAAATAAACCAAACAGACTGACACTTATCGAAAAAGGTGGAAATGCTTGACTCCGCCTGCCAACTTGGGTCTAAATGAACCATTCAAGATGCATAATGCAAAGGAATACTGATTATTTCATTTCCTCTTTCTTCATATGCTGTGTCACCACTACCTTCTACAGGTGCTTGACTCTACTTGCTTTTGATATGAGTACTTTTCTGGATTACATTTTCCACTGCAGATATTAACCCCTTAACGTAGCTTTAGAGGACACAGCATTAAGCAGCTAGGACGTCCTCCTTAACACAACACAACACACTCACCAAGGAGTGTGGAGGATATTGACATGGTGTTCAGGACTCTTGATATGTGGCTGTTTGTCACTAACCTTCAGAAACAGCTGGATCATGTGATCACATGAAAATCCTTATCGCCATATTTCAGTTTATTCGTTAGTGTTCCCACCACAGCAGCTCTGACCAATCAACGTCTGTCCTACGTCCAGCAAGTTATGATTCGAGTGAATCAGTGGTCTGTGGCATTTTTACATCACTGTTTAGTATGTGCTCAGCTCACTTTTAAAACAAACAGATCAGATCAGATCAGATACCAGGTACTATCCACACCTTTTGCCTATAGAAAACCAAGAAAGACCAGTTCCAAGAAATGAGTCAAGTTGAGTCGTCCTGTACCATGTTGTGGAATTGTGTCAGGTTTGTGAAAATGACTCAAAGGACAAGACCTCAAAATCTCAGCTTGGCCTTGGAGATTAGATATGTAAATAAAAGCAAACACTGCTATCAAGTAGCGTTTTGGATACGTAGGATTTATTGATTTTGGAACTCAATCCATATGAGGTATTAAAGCCAAAATGGCTCTTCTACTCTTGTTTTTGTTCCTTTATCTTTCTCTCACACATCTCCCAACTCAGTGGGGTTATTAAACTAAACATGTAAAAGCAAATGTGATTTTGTATTCAGATGTTTGCTTTAAATGCATTTGTGAAAAAAGAACCTGGGAATAGACTCTATGTTCCTCCACTACATTTCTCTCTCTTGCCCTTTCCACGGAGCTGCCTTTAAAAATAGTTCTGAACTAAATCAGCCAATGACATTATTTCCGCTTGAGCAGCTGAGAAATGTTCCTGATTCTAAAACTCACCAAATATGCATTTGGATTTGGCAACGATAGCGCCTGCTAACTGCTCCCTATTCCCATGAATCTGTCACAGTGCACTATTGAAGTGCTTATATAACTGCAGTTATATCTACATTGGTGTTTTGGAATGCATTTAAATTAAATTGTTTTTGGAAAGTTTTGATTTCTACAGTTGATATGTGGAGCCATAAGAGTGAGAGAGAAGAGGCAAAGAAAGAATGTAGTGTAAGAAAAAGGGAGAAGGACACAAAGAGAAAAAGGACGCCTGCACAACGTGTCTGAATTGAATTCTGTCTCATGACTTAAACATTCAGGGGGATAAAATATGCCCACACTGCAGGGATTCTTTTCCTAGTGAAATGTGCAGCTTCAGCAGTGTGAGAGGCATGCATCAATGGAGTATTGTATCAGCGTGTTGTGATCGTATTGTGTGCTGTCTCATGCTTGGTAGAGCTGCAGTGATCACACTGGCATTATGGGGAAAGACGACAAAACAATACCTCAATAACACCTCAAAAACAGCATAGGAATGGAGCATAATGAACCACTGCACACCATAAACCACTATAATCGCCCATGAAAAACCTCAGCTGGTGACTTCTTTTACAGAAAGTGTCTGTCCTCAGTACTGGAAAGGTATTTCATGATATTAATCCTGTGACTTTTACAGTTGAATGCACTATAGTACCATTGTCTTCTGGGTAGTTCATGCAACCTCATAGCACAATTGCAAACAGTGACATTTCTTTTACACAGTAGACCAGGGCTACTCAACGTCTCTATTCAACAACAACTGTAGGGGGTCCTATAAATTATACTATGAAAACATTTTTCCCAAAAACTCAAATATGCTGGAAATGCACAGTAACTTGAAGAATCCAACATAAGATACATTTACGGTTAGGTTTGTTATTGTAAGCACAATAACAAATATTGCAATAATAATATAATAATGATTTTTTTCAGGCAGCCTCAAGGAATAGAGGGTTAAGAGTACATTCTCCTACTTTGTGTTATTCCCAGTTCATGAAAAGCTGCTGACATATATACTGTCCAGTGTCTTAGTGTTGGTTTGTTTGACCACAAGCCTCCAGCTCCCTGACACTGATGTGCTCCCTGCAGAGGTCAGAGTTCATCCTCCTCTGGAGGGATGAATGCCATTCTTCGTAAAGATACTCCTTTATTTATTTATTTATTTGATAATTTATAGTTTACCATGGCTAACATGTTGTTCTAAAGTCTCCCATGGATGTTCAACTGGATTGAGCTGTGCTGACTATGAAGCATCTCTTTGTCCTTTGTGCCTGTGTGGAGGCTTTTGTATTCACCATTTTTTTTCCATAGTTTTTAACTTATAACCTATCTGTAGGTTTTAAACTGGACTCGTGGCACAGGCTAATAGAAGAATTTATATTAATTCCAAATCAGCTTTGAATAAACAATTCAAACATTATAGGTCGTACTAGTTTACATGACCCCTGCCCTGCAGCAAATAATGAGCAGAGACATCATCCATAGCTAATAAATACTCATGAGAAGAATAAATGGTATGATTAGAAATGCAATCATCTGTTCTCTGTTATGTGCTTGGAGGGCACAGGAAACACCATTAACAGACTCGACTTGTGCTTCTGGTCATTACAGTGCATAGTCATGTTAACTTATTTAAAGGTTCAATTTATTTTCAATTCGTCCAAACAGGCATCTGATTTGAGCAATACATATGGTGAGGCTGGTGGATGAAACAGAGAAAGGGGCATCAGAGGTCAAAGATGCAAACAAATGCATGCATACAAATTGACATTCTGATAATGTAATGTAATGTTGATCAAACACTGATGACCTTCTACGTCTGTTGAATAAGTTAAGAGATGGTTTTGAAGAAATAAAAGGATCGTCTCTTTTTGTTTCACCTAACATTTACCTGCTGTGTGCGATGGAGGTGGGAAGCTGAATGTGTAACAGGCTGGGAAAAGTAAGTCAGCGGGTCTATTGCTGCTGTTGCTAATACTCGACAAAAACTGGAATGCAGTGAAGGTCAGATTCCATTAGAGAAGTGTTATACAACCCGGGGTGGGAGGGAGGGCACAGAGGAGGGCTTTCACTCGCTTGCCTTGCTGACTTCAGAGGCTGCACAAATTCCTCAGGGGTATTTATCTGTAGCCAGGTGATTTCCAGGCCTGGCCATCCTCGAACAGAGCAACCTTACAGTAGTTTGAACAAGGTGGGGAAGAAAAGGACAGGTCGGTGTTTCCTTTGTAACTAGATGATTTACAGATTTTACCATTAGCAGATTAAGCTGGGAGGAGAAAGGAAGGGTTCATATGTATCTGTAACCAGGTCACCTACACTTGTGTCCCACCCAGACTCTGTCGAGGAGGACAGAAAAAGGAAAGGAAGTCAAGGATGTTGGAAATTGAAAAGAAAGGATAATCCTGTCTCCTAGAAATCACATATATATTATTAAATTGCAGGAGCAAATACATTTAGCAGGAAATGAAATGCTGGCTTACTTTCTCTCAACATAATGAGAAAATGGTGTTAACTAGCATATTTGGTGCAAATGTTGACACTGCAAATGTGAAATGTTCAGAAAAACAGTTTGCAAATATCGTGCAATTCAGTATCCATGAACAGAAATGAAAGAATCATAAAACCTTTATTTCTTATTGTTAAAGTTATGGGGAAATGGTGTTTTTTTCAATATAGAAAGCATGCTGTGTATTCAAATTGAAATGTCTCATATTTCACACTTTAACTGGGTTATATTTGAAGTCTTAAGATCCCTAACTGTATAACAATATATTTGTGGTTTTATTGACTAGAAATCATCTCATGTCCACTGATTTGCTGATATGAACGGCTGTGAATGGGAGTGAGGGACAGTGACTGTATAGTTGTGACATCACAACTTCACAGCATTGATATAAAACAGAGTGAGTAAAAAAAAATCTCACTTTGTATGATAGGGGACCTTTAAAAAAGGTACATTTGTTTACTCTGTGGACATAGTCCAGGAAGCGATTATGCTGGGAAACAGTTTACTCTTCATTTCTAGGACACTAGGGTTGGAAAGGAAATAGAGTATGATGAATTATATAAAGGGACATTGTTACCAGGTGATTTACAGTCTTGACTACCCTCAGGAGGAGGCAAGCAAAGAAAAGATGTTAAGTAGAAGAAGGATGTAGGAAGAGAAAAATAGAATACTGGGAAGAAAAATTATATTTTTGTGTCCATTTATAGCCAGGTGATTTACAGGTGTGTCTAAACTCAAATTTAGTAACGGCCTGGGGTGTATACTTACACTTTATCAATACACGCAATCTAAAAACATGTGATGTTAAACATGCAGAATTGTGATATTTTAATCTGCTGTCTGCAGTTTCTCATCCACAGCCGCTATGTTACACAAGCTGTCTGCATGAAGCTTGTTTGTGTTGCTTTTACACGTATCTTAAAATGTGACAAATCACTGTAAACCTGTGAACTGAGACCAGGAGCAGAGGTCAGAGGTCAGAGGTCAGGAGGAAGGGCCATCTGTGTTCTTTATTCTGTCTAAACTTCACCCAATATTTTGATATCATAATGGTGTTAAAGACATGTTAGATTTGTTTCCATTGATATATATCTATGATTGAGTAACTCAAAATAAAGGGTTCCTTAAAGGTATAGGTTGATAAATAATAGTAATATAAATAGGTTATAAATAATAGGTTAGGTAATAAAGTTTTCCATATTCTTATATATAGTACAGTTCTGACAGAATTTAGCTTGATTTGATAGCCAAATTAATTGTTGGTTAAAACCAGATTTTGCTAACGGTTACTGTAAAGCCTAATGTATGTAAACATTCAGGAAATGGGATTCAAATTTCATTTTCAAAGCTAAGTATCACCCTTGGTGTTGGTTGAACAGAAGATGAAAGGAAAGGAGTGTGTTTTCCTATATCCAGATGATTTACATGTTTTTTTCCAAATACAGATAATGACTCAGGGAAGAAAAGAAAGGAGATGAAAGGAAAGGAAATGTGAGGAAGAGAGCGATGTAGACAAAGGAAATGTTAGTATCTGTACCCAGGAGTTTCACATGATACAAGAAATGGGCAGCAAAAGGAAAGGGAATGAACATGTATGTGCAATACAGACCCAATACAAAAAAATAAAGAGGCTTTTAACTCAATCAGCTCCAGCGCACACACACACACAAACACATTTACACATACACACACTCTATATCACACATCTCTGCTGTCCTTGTGACAGAGGATACAATGCTATCTCTGATGCCTAATCCACAGCAGCATGGGGATACTGGAAGGCTCATGACACAAATTGAACATTTCAACATGGTGTGCAGGAGTGCAAGGACCAGACTTACCCTATCAGAAATCTAAATGACATGTCCTTTGTGCCATTTCCAGTGTACGTGCACGAAATGGAACACAGGGTTGTGGGAGACATCTATTTTATGTTCTAAACCCTTCAATAAAACTCTCACTTCTTTTATCCACCCACCGCCACCTCTGCGATAACAAAAGGGGTCCTCTGTTTGTGGAGCTGACTGTGCCTTCAGTTTGATGCATTGAGACATTAGCATTTAGATAACCCCTCTGAATATAGGACGAGAGGGATTGAAAACAGGAACCGAATAAATACCATGAATAATCAGAAGTAACATTTGGAATTAACGTTAAGTTTGTCTGTTATCCTTTAAAATGAGGAAAAAAAGACTATCAACAATGGATAGAAAGAGACAACTGATAGAAAAAAATATTAACTGATGCAGTGAGTTTACTCTAATTTGAATCAAACAAGAGATGATTTGTACAACACAAGTCATTCATCGTTTTATAACATCCAGTCAAGGTATTTATATATGAGTGAAATAATGGTTATTATTAAAGGCATTCTAAACTTACATACGTTTCCATCCAGTTCTTATGTGCTATTGTATAGCTATTATTATAAGGACGGTGGGGAGCCATCATCTGTCATTATTTGAGATATGAAAGCTTCTTATAAAACCACGTCTGTCTGATATTTTCTTTTAAATTACAACTATTGCATACGCAAATATGTTTTGTACATTTTTTAATGCTGCCCACTTTTCGCTTTTTAATCAACAGAAAATTCCAAGACTTCAGCACATATCTTGTTTATATTCTTCCTCATTTAATCCAGAGTCAGATGAGAAAATAGAATATGAATGGATATGGCGCTACCAGGTGATTATCCTAGCTTAGCATGAACACTGTAATTGTGAGGGAACAAGTAGCCTGGATGTAGACTCACAGGTCAGTTTCTAAATGCTTCACTTAACTAGAGAATGAAGACAATAACTTGGAGCAGATTTAGTGAAATGTGCAAAAAGAAAATGCAAATTGATGCCTGTTTCCATTCATTATTGTTCTGATTATTGGGAGGGGGTGAGGTTTTCTGTGAGATTCTGTCAATGAACAGGAATGTCTCCATGACAACGGGTGACACTCAGCTGACAGCCAACAGCTGATTATGGATAATTTACTGGTGAACCTGTCGGCTCTTGGGAGAACATTAGCTACAGTTCTGTGAGTGTTTACTGCTACAAATCCATGCTGAAGACAAGGAGGAAAAAAAGGTTTTTATTGTTGTAGTGCTGTCGGAGTTTCCTGCAGAGAGAACACTACCTGATCCTCTGTGTGTTTGGGAGCATCACTGAAAAAGTTTAGATTTGAACAACCTGTTTCCACAGCCAATAGCTGTATTTTCCATTCATCAATACACTGACAAATCCAGTCTCCAATCAACCTCAGTGTGTTTTTGGACACTTTGGAAGAGAAGAACCCACACAGACTCAACAAAGAAATTCTCTGACCAAGGACTTGAACCTGTGACCTTCTTGTTATGAGGCAACAATGCTGCCCACTGCACCACCATATAATTCAATGACATGCCAAAATGTAAAAAATAAAATAAAATAAACAAGGCTGGTAAATAAAAGTTAAGATAGCTATATCTTGTTTGACTAAAACCTATAATAGTAGTATCAATCTTTTCATTGAAAACCTTGCAAGAAAAAAAATGCATGTTCCCATATTATGTTATATTAGGTTATCTTATAAAACTAAAATATTGAAAAAAAATATTGGCATATCCTGTCACCTTATTTATGTAAAAAAAAAAGTTCTGCCAGAGAATGTAATCCCAACACTGCTTACATTTCAGTATAGAAGGGTATCTTTGCTGCAAAGATGTCTAGTCTTTTTACCTTGTAATAATAATGACTGAAAATCCAATCATTTGTCTTAATGTTTTCTGAATATGTGATTTAAAGTCAATTTAGTGCTCATATTTCACCTGATAGATTCCCATTCAGTCGTGTCTCTCTGAGTTGATCTAAACTTTGCCCAATCCAGTGCAAATTGGTCGTTTGAAGTAATCATCTATGAAGAAAGATAACGTGCTGCCGCATGGCTTTTTGGGCCAGTGAAAACTTTTCATTCATAGGAGTGATCTCATGGGCACATGAGTTCTGCCCCGATTCATCAGTCATGATTCTTCCTCCGAGCTTATTTATTATTCTCACATCTCGCTCTTTTATTTGATTTGAGTCACCAATCAGAGCGTGATGAAATAGCTGTAACCTCACTGAGATCAATCTGAACTTTGTCTCCATGCAGAGTGGGACACTGCCAAAATATTCTCTTTAAGGGGCATTCCACTGATGTTGGCTTTTAAGATGGTTTTCAGCAAAAGCAGACACTTTCAAACTGATTCCCAAAGGTTTTTCATTTAGACTTATAGAGAGAATAACAAAAACACAGCCCTACAGAGTTATCATTAATTAAAACTGAACCAAATTTGGTGAATTATATTTTTTTTGCCTTTTTGATCTAATTCTTTTCTGAAACAAATTTCACATTTTATTAATCTTGGCTGCGGAGAGAATGGGAAGTGTTGGTGCTGCAGGGAGACCCTGAGGCAATCAGTATTCCAGTCACCTGCTGCACAACATAAAGAGCATGCTTGCAAGCTGTGGACAAAGACACACCAACACACATAGCCCACCAATGCATATGGAGCCACGCATGCACATACACGCACACACATACACACATGCACAAACACACACACACACACACACACACACACACACACAAACACAATCAGCCCTCTCACATGCTTTCGAAAAAGCTTCATTGAAATAAATTGCAGCCTCTTGGGCAAGCTGCACCTACAGCAGTTTCTTGGCTTTGGCAGGGGGCAGGGGATGAGGGAGGAGGGGGGTGGTGGAGAGGCAGAGCACCAGCAACAGATGATTAAAGCTTGACAAAAGGTTAGGAGATGTGACAACATGGCTACAAGTCAATCAGCAGGGCGCAATATGAGCACCTTGCCCAGATTCCAGGTAATAGAGAAGAGGAGAGGAGGAAGAGGCAGGCGGGGGGAGGGTGGGGGGAGGGGAGGATAATGGAACGATGTTGCACAACATGATCAACTTTCAAGATCCCTTTGAAGTCCTCAGTGTCAAAATTCACTCCCACAAAAAGGAAAAGAAATGGGGGGCTTTTCGCTGGACAACGTCTGTGATTAAATAGTATTAGAAGGGTTTTCCGCCTCAAGCGCTTCTATAACAACAGGTCAACTCAAGCATTTGGAATTAGTAAACCTGCCTGGGTAAAAACTCCTGTGGTTCAGGTGGCCTGAGGTGATGGCAGGTGGTAGTTAACATGTTTCAGAGTAAGCCCTCTGAATTCCTATGACAAAACATGTTTTTTGGTGGGGCTGGGGGGGCAGGCACAAACAAAAAGAGGACTACTGATAGACAAAGGCCTCACCTGAATGCAAGGTAGTGTTGTGGTGAAGGAGGAAGGGAAGGGAAGAAAGGGGGGAGCTGTCACATGGTACGTTAGGGTGCAAAAACAACTCACTGTGTTATCACAAGGGCATTTTGTCATTGACGCATCCGCTACTGGTAGATTTATGGTGGATGAGTCCAGAGCGAGTTATTACCATTAATAATTGATGGGGCCTGTGTGTGTGTGTGTGTGTTTGTGTGTGTGGGGGTGGGTGCATGCATGTTTATGAAGTGTGTGTGTCAGGGCGAGGGTAGTCTGCCTCTGCCTGCCTCCACCATCAACACCCTCTCCTGGCACAAACGCACCCCCCCACCCCCCACCCCTCCCCCTTTAACCGGCCTGCTGTCAGTGGTGTGGGCCTCTGATTGGGGGCCCTGGGCTCAGTTGCCACGGAAACTGCATCAAAGCAAACAAAGGGGTGGAACGGAGCCGAGGGAATACGGTGACACAAAGGGGGCTACCTCGCACGGAGGAGGGTTTCAGGAGGGACGCGCCCACGGCAGAGCCGCTGCTAGCACGGTGGACTGGGACCAGACGCCTCAGCTCAGTCAGAGCAGCGGCTGCCAAAAAATCGGCTGCACTGCCATGCACGAGCCCTGAGATTTCAAAATTAATTCCCCGCTTTATTAACATATGCAAATGAAAACATTGGAGACACGATTAGTTAAACTGCACAAATCTGTGATTTTCCATGCAGCTCAGAGTCCAAAGTCGTTTCAGTTCATCCGCTGCTTATCGCTGTGCGTTTTGTCAGTCAAACTGCAGCGAGGGACTATAAACAGATAGCTTTGATAGCATTTTAATATCCATTGTAGCAAGGCATTAGCGCACACAGATGAATTCACATCAGCCACAATAACAGCAAAACAATGAGGTTATTAAGATTATGGAAAATTAAACTCCACAACTCCAGACTCTTATAAAACCATTAAGATGGTAGATTTAACAATGCAGCATGTCAACCAAACCTTTTAATATTTCCTAAACCAGTGGACTGTAATGCCAACTGATGAGAAGTAAAAGCATACATGGGGACATACAGGAAGTTATTGTGCTAAAGCAGGGGATTACATTTTCTTAGGGGCCTGTGGATGGTGCTGTCCAGAGAGACTCATTAAGAATGGCCTTGACATTAAGGACCCTCTCTCTTTCAACCTGTTTGCAGCCATGATGCTGAGATCAAACGGATTGCTATAGGTGAGGGCACTCTCAATGGCCTAAAGCTGGTCATTCATCCTTTTTAAAGACAGGAAATAAGGCTAAATGGAGGCCCGGCTCCTCCTTCTCCCAGCTAAAGAGGCTTCAGAAGCTTCAGAGTTTTTGCAGCAAAGAATTTCAAGTGGCTATGGGCCTTTGAGGGGGAGTGCAGAACCAATAAAACCCAGGATTACTTGTGTCAAAGAAACACACCTGCATTTCATACAATGTCGGAGTCTTTTCCTAATTACTCACTCCAGGCGAGCTGGAATGAAATGCCACTTTTCCAAGAGAAATTCATCTCAAAACAACGTCTTTTTATAATATTTTCACATGTTTTTACTTGTCTAGTATGCTTTTTCCAGTGTTTATGCCTGTGTGGTTCGAATACCACAGGCGGAATAAAAGCCTTTTGTTTGACACAATCTTTGAATCTGACTTTTCAGCCCAGAAGTCAGCGCTCTGTGGTTTTAATTCTGCACCTCTGGTATTCCCTGCACATGAAGGAACTATTACTGTTACAAATAACACTGTTGTATGAAAGCTGCGTTTGTTTCCATGTCTATGATCAGCACAATTTCTCTCAGTTGCCATTGGTTACACGGAAAATTCAGTAGAATGTAAAGAAACTATCCTACCATTTAGAAACTACTACTAGCTTGGAACATAGAAATATAATCAGTGTTGTGGAAATTACTGTTTGTGCAATATAGATGGATAATTCAGATGTTGTCGGACTTAATCGTGGTTAGATTAAATAAACTATGGTTATGGTAGCTTTAGACTCAGAGAAAGTGTGGTTACAGTTAATAAAAAGGAATCCAAAGGAATGTCAGCCAAACTACATAAAGGACACACTACTGCCCTTTCTGCACTGGCACTGAATGCTGCCATTGGACGTAACTAGTAAGTGCAGCATCATCGACTACGGGCATAATTCTTCTCGATACTGGGCTGGGACTGAGGCCATTAATCTTCATACTTGGTGCCAATTTGAATATCTTAAAGGTCTCGTGTCATAGAAAGTAAGATTTTAATTGCCTTTTGATTATCAGAAGGTCTCGGTGTCATATGTATACTGTCCTATGTTTCAAAATGCCAATCCACATAAAAAATACATACCGTCTGTATTCAGAAACTGTTTATGGCGGTTTTTGGATGTTAAATCCTGTTTTAGGGTCTTTCTCCAATGAACCAGCCATCAGCCCACTCTTCTCTGCAAATTCCTCTGAAGCTCCGGAAATAAACTTGAGAGAGGACATAAAAAACTATTTTGAGATGATTGAGATGATTCATTACATTTCTAACAACAGGTGTCTTTTTTGAGATATCACAACTTTAAATAAAACATCATTTGGAACATTACATACACACATGCAATGTGTCCATTTGAGTCAAATGTACTATAAATAACACATGTACTACAATATTCAGAGTAAATAAAAATAGTCAATACTCAGCATGGTTGTAATACCAGTGTTCATTTAGAGTCTGTTCCAATAGTGGAATAGCATTACATATTTATAATTTTGTGTTAAGTTAAATATTTGTTTTGGGGTCAGTAACAAATCATGTTTGGCAAGAAATTCAAAACCTTTATAAAATACAGTTTAAGAAGTCATTTAAAAGTACATTTGTACCATTTATTTTTACAAAATTCAGGAGTTTGTGCTATTTTTGGCACAAAATGTCAAATGTGTATATTTAATCTAACTATAAAAAAAATGTACTTGATGGAATGTTAGAATGTGTTTTTTTTTCTTTTTTTTATCTGGTACTAGCTAGTTTTTAGGCTTACACCACATGGACGTTTGGGCATAGTCGAATTTGTATCTATATTAATCATGTTATATCATATCAAAATTCTTTCTATATAGCAAAATAAAAGTCCAACCTATTTATACGGGCTTGACAGCACTTCATGAAAGTAGAGGAAGACAGAAATTCGAGGATAGAGCTGGAGTACACAAAGGCACGCTCTGAACACACATAGGTGTGTCTCTTGCCTGATAAAATCTCTACATATGGTAAATTGTCACTTTGAGACAAATATTACAACTACAACAAGATGAAAATTTGCTCAGAGTGTACACATCATTACAGGAAATGTAATCATCATTTTGAGTTAATTGTACCTTACACAACTGAAATCCAGGTTGCGACTCAGAGGTGGAGCAGCTGTCAGTGTTTGGCTCTGGCTGTATCCTCGGGAAAGATCCCGCTGCGGTGTGTGAATGGCAGCCACCACCATCAGTGTATGAATGTGTGGACGGGGGGAATGTACGTGTATAGTGCAGAGTGCTTTGAGTGGTTGGAAAAACTAGAGAGGAGATCTACCAATTCAAAATATGTGTGGAAATCAAACGTACAATTTAAATAAAACCCACTTAAGGGCACTAACGAACTGATCCAATCCACAATGATCAGCAGGCCGATGCTGAATCTTTTTAATTACAGCCATGATTGGTTTAAGCTCAGAATGATGATGCAGGCGTGTTTACTCCAGCAGTAGCTGCTACAGGAGTTACAGCGTCATACAGAGCAGTATCAGTATCCAGTAGGGCCTGAGGGCTCCACATTAAGAGGTGCTGCTCAGCCCTCATCGCTCACTCTCCCCTTCTATCTCCTTCTGTTTTCCCCTCTCGCCGGTTGCCCTGACAGCTGTGTGATTGATACCCGTGATGCTGGGTGATCTGCTGGTTCTAATTTTAGCACCGCTCACTCGGGGACTCTCACAGCAACAGGTAAATTGGATGCTGAAACCAGAGTCCATCTGTACTGTAAATAGGCACTGATAAATTATTTTCCATGACAGCCATAGATAAAGTATAAATGATGTAGCATATGCTGCACAGAAATGCACACACAATCTATAAGACCAATGTATTCATGGAGCCGCCGTTAGTGCTTGCACTTTTGCGCAGACTGGTCGTCATTCATTTATAGGCATGAATTTAAAAATCCCTTTACAAATCATTATTTATGGATTTTTTCCCTCTGTGGCATTAATGAAATAACTGACATTTCTGGGAAGCCGAAATTATCTTTACTGGAAACAGGAAGCCAATAAGACATGAGGAAGCTGGAATGTTATGGAGGCAAAAGCTCTGGTTTTTAACCTCGTCATTTAGTTTAGTTAGTTAAGCAACCTGGCTATGTGATGATGATGATGATGATGATGAAACTCTACCAACCATGGGTGATTGGATTGGGTTGGATGATGATGCCTGAATGTACTACTACACTGCATATATGTAGTTATTATATTGCTGTATATTGTTTTTCTGACATATATATATATATATATATAGAGAGAGAGAGAGAGAGATGGCAACAAGAACTTAAACCAGGAGAAAGTTTGGTTGGTTAGTTAGCAAAGAAAGGGAAGCATTGTACCAAACCTGCCTTACTTGTCTGTGAAACCTAAAATATTTATAGATAAAATATTGCCTGCAGAGTGAGATAACAGTAAATCACAGAGACACAGTGGTACCTCCCAGGGTCTGTTTTACAAATCATTATCTAAAAAAATATTATTTAATTATTTTTTAGTATAGACTTTTTAATACCTTTTTCGGCTCATATGACACAACCAGACAAAATCTGGGTCATTTCATCATTTGAATCTCATAAAATAACCAGGCCAGCAATCTACCAGGAACATGTAAGTCAAAGTCCATCTCTGCTCCCGCGAGGGTTCTGACCGCAGCTCTCCCCCGACTGTCACTCGTGATTAATCTGCTAATGCCCACATGCAAATTCTCCAAATAGGCCTCCTCGGTGTGACTGTACAACTAATGGGCATCATCGGTTTAGCCACGTCATGCATATGCATGAGCTTGTATATTTAGCAGCCAAGTTGCTTTTGTTCACCATGTGGAGAATGAGTGGGCTGAGATGAATGGAAGCCGGGCCACATTAGCAGCTGACCACTCACCTTTCATTTCAAGCAGAAGTAACAAACCAAACACACTGTTACCACCATGTAAAGTAAGGATGCATATTTTACCAGACACTATATAATCTGACATTCACTGTGGGAAAAGGAATGTTTTTGTTTGTTATGTTCACTATTTATAATTTATGATCACTCACACGTCAGTTGCTCCGCTGGATACTGAGTCCAACCATTAGTGGTTGTTTTGGTGTAGGGGATTTATGGTAATGATTCATTATAAATGCACATAAAAAATGCCAAGATGCAGGACTGACAAAAACAAAGTTATGTATAGTCATGTTGAGGACACTGACCATGAATGTCACAGTGAGTATGTAGCCAGAGAGCTCGTCCTCTCACATCTGTCCAGCCTTGTTTCCTGTCATCTTTGGACTGTGCACTATCAAATAAAGGCATAAATAATCAAGGGGAAAAAAAGCTTAATATAGTTATAGCGCCACAAAACCCGTTATAGGACAGAGGATGAATTGGCCAGCAAGGCATGTGACGCAGAAACAGAAGACTACTGTTCACTTCCAGTAATTTCCTATAAGACAATCTCAGTTCCTATAAACCTTAACCACTGACCCTAACTAAGTTATTTTAACTCAAACCACAATCTGTCCCTAACCTTATCCAAGCAAAATGTAAACCTGACAAAACAATATTCATAACTGAGGGTAGTAAAACAAACAAAAACATATGAATATATATTTTTTTGCAATTTTGAAAGCACTAACATTTCATGATCCTGCCAAAAGAGAGAAAGAGAAATTGCATAAAGAGGTAATTACAACTGAGCTAGTTAATCAGATTTTGAGAAAATTTGTAATAGATGACTTGTTTTTCTTTTAATTGTTTTGAGGCCTTATTGAAAGAAGGGAGATGAGAGGAAATCGGGGGAAAGAAGTTGCGAAGGCCGAGCAAAAGCGTCCAACACAAAAAAATTGAATTGTGGCAGTTCAATTTTTTCGCCCTAACCCCTGGGCCAAAAGGCACGCCCCGCAAAAAAATAATTTATTAGCCGTTTGAAACAGCCGAAGACGGCTGTGTATCGACATATAAGCTCCAGACCTCTATAGCATCGAGGTGAAACTGTGGCGAGACTCAGGTGTTACCAACGATACTAATTAAGCTTCTTTTCTATTTAATGTAACAGAAGCTTTTCAGTGAGCCAGCACACTGACTCTGCTTGACCTGAATGGAACCTTAATTAACATCAATGGCAGCACCTGCTACTGTTTCATGTCAACACGGCTGCTGTGGAAACGGACCATTCTTGGAAATACAGTCAAGATTTCTCCAGCAGCAATGCTGCACCGCATACAATCAGGTGAGAAATCTGTTGTGTGATGCCTGCGGACAGAATATGGACTATTTTATGGTTGTATTTTTTTTCTTTTGCTGCCACATTTTCATTTTGTATCAGTTTTTGTCTGAAAACCAGCCCAACATTGGTAACAGAATCCTTTTCAAGATAACCTCAAATTAAAATTCAGCACATATCCTCCCTGCTTCCTCAAATCTCTAACCACAAATAAGCTGAAGTGTTTCTGGGGATGCTGGGACACAGCTGGTACTGCTGTGTGCCTGGTCTAGTATTTAGTAGTTTGTACCAAAGAGGAAACCTCTCATATCAAAACTGGCAAATTGCTCTGTCAAGACCACCCGACAGGGGAAGATAGCTCTTGCTTGAATTTAGTCTCATTTCGAAAAAAAGAGGAGTAATCTAACATGGCATCTCAATAACATTTACCATGGAAAAGAAAGAAATGCTATGTTATGGTGCCAGGGGACTTTGGATTTTTAATTCCTTTTCCTGAATACAGTTCTGACCTTAATGCACTCAATGTGTGCAAAGCTGTGGAACCGCCCTTTGTAGTTGCACTACTCTTGATCACACCGAGGGAGATTGCCAGTAGCCGCTGATAATTCTGATTGACAAAAAAAAAAAATCAAAGCTTGTTACACCATTTTAAGGAAAAACTCATTATCGCAGCACTGCGGATGTAGCCTGCACATGCTCCAATTAGTCTCTCTAAATGTTTAATAAGCACAGTCAATGTGCAGAATGAAATCTGCCACACGGGTCAGACTGAGTTGTAGAAACTGTAACTCACTCTGTGGGTTACCTTTACCTTATGGAGTAAAAAAAAAGTCCTTTGTAAAGGACTCAGGCATTCCTTTTGTAACCATTTTAATGGCCAATGCCTTCTGGTCAAGAGGTGGTCGCTGAATGGACTAATTCGGCAGGATTAGTCCGCTGTGGTGGTGATCCAGCCAGCTAAACAAATGTGACCTTACGAAGCACAATCTGTGCATGCAGGACCATACATTGACTCCATGGGAGGGGGGGGGAGTTCAGTCAAGGGATTAGTGGGAATCAACTATCGAGGCATAGACCACCGTTTTGAGAATTCTTTGTTTGACTTTAAAAGACTTGTTTAACAAAAATCACATCACAGGAGGGGGGAGCCGGTGGCACAACAAGCAAAATACCAGCCAAAGAAGGAAAAAAAGCCTATAGGCTGGAGAGCTAAGCAAACTCATAATGTCTACAGTTTGTGCTCCAAGGATGTGATTTCAGTCTCAAAGAGCCTAAAAGAGAGTGCCGGGAGAGAAAAGAACAGAGGTGGATATGCTAGAGCTGGAAAACACAAAACACGGCCTTCACGTTTGTCAGGTGACCTTTTGTTCCCAACAGGGCTCAGTTCTGCAGGAGTGCGCAGCCAAATAAACAGTAGATGTTCCAGAGGTTCGCCTGATCTGCTGGTGTAAGGAGCATCTGACAGATGATATTCAGGGGAAGATAACATGTAAACACATGCAAAGAAAAACAATTAACAGTCCAACGCAACATGAGTGATGTATTTTACACTCAGTGCTGTTTTTAGGGGCTTGAGTGAAAATATGTGGTTAGTGGGTGAATAACTGGGGAGAATGAACTTCTATTGATTTTGAAAAACTCCTCCTGGTGCTTCAGGGAACATTTCCTTTCTGCAGGGTTCTGTACAGAGCACACTGTGATTTTCCTGAGCAGGGTGCATGGAGGGGGGGGTCAAATGTAAACAAACCAATCAAGCAATCAATAAATACAGAAAGCCTGAAGGTCCCGCTGAGCGCGTCCAAGCGACTAATAAACGGAACGATGGCGGTGGCGGTGGCGGTGGCGCGAACAGACACCAGCACCTCCGACTTAACCCGCAAACATCATTAACAGAGAAGTCCACAGGAAGACTGTTTGATAACTTCTCTCTGGGCAGAAGCACCACGGCAACGGCTGAGAGATACGAGGACGTAGAGAGAAAACCTAATTTCACATCAACTATACAAATCCAGGATTTATCTCCAAGACACCGGTCTGCATGTCTTTTTGTTAATTAGTTTCATACAATATATTAATGAAGCATTAGCACCTCCACCAATGCACAACAGTCTAAATGCTTAAAGGGGATGTATCATGCACAGCTACAGGTCTGTAATTTAATTGGAGGGGGAGTGCACTACTAGAATATTTTGACAGTATTTGCATGTTTTTTTTTTTTTATAGATAATATTAAACCTCTACACAGCTCCTCAGGACAGGACATATTAGCTCATGAATCTTTAAGAACACACCTGCCCCCCACAGAAACACACACACAAACACACACACACACACCTCCCAATGAGCCCGCTGTGTCCTGACCGGCCAATGAATGTTTCATGTCAGTTTGATGAACACGTAGACGCCGCCAGCCGCCAGGTGACTGAGCTCAGCAGTCAGGACGGAATCAGGTGAAACAGCGAGCCTGGCTCTGTTTAAAAGGTAACAAAATCTGTCTCCCTGCATGCCTGCGGGCATTTTCAGACCTGCCCTTTTAAGTCTAATTGGACTCTGGTTTGTTTTCCTGGGTGTGATTTGTTTGGGCAGGTCTGAACGCAGCAATTGCACCCCGGTGTCGACTCAAACAACACGCCAAGACCTCTCTGAGGACGCATCCTGTTCCTCAATCTTGTCCCAAACGAACTCCGGAGTGGTTCCTTTGTGGTGGGAGCATAATACAATCTCAGTCCAGCTACACGCCGAACTCTCCAAGTCTGAGTTAAATGACTCCTGGAGCCAGGGATGCTTTGCGCATTTTGAGATGTGAAATGAGTGAATTTCTCAGCTGCTAGCTGCTAGCCAGGGAATGAATTGAGGTCTGACCCGGACTAGCACGAGAAAGATCGCTGTACTTGGCCTAAGGACCTTTCATCACCCTGCAGGGCCCGACACGATGCTGAGCATTCTAGGTGTCATACAAAGCCCTCAGTGGATGTTCAAATCTTAATAGATGTTCTATTTTTACATTCTAATGCTTTTTAAAAGTATTTTTATTTTTTCATTTTATGTTTGTTTGTATATGAAGCACTTTGAGTTAAATTTCTTGTGTATAAGGTGCTATACAATATAAATAACGGTTATTATTATTATTATTATTATTATTATTCAGGCCTTTCTACCTGTAGTTATATTCTTGGTCTCAAAGTGCAGTTTTACATGCTGAAGGTGCACCATGTTTACTAAATCAGACAAGGGAAATGAAGTTTGAAAACATCCTAAAACACATTATATTACATGTGTGTTAAAGTCTTGTAAAACTAATTCCTATGTATATATAGAGTACATAAGTATATTATAGTATTGAGCTCTCTAACCATTGTCTTTTGTTGTTTTTGCCATCGTCAAGTTTGCATATTTTGTTGAATATCATCGTCTAAAATGTAAAATGTAACATAACCTTCAGTCTTCCCGCCTGCTCAACCTTTCTTCTCCTCCTTGCTTCTCATGAAGCCACAGGGGTTGTTAACATTATCGGCTTTATGACATGACTGGTAAAGATCACTGAGATATCTCTGAGCCCCCATTCCTCAGATTTAAGTCCTCTGACCTTATTCTAACGTTCTCTCTATTAAAAACCATTTATGACTGCAATGACTGAAATGTACTTAACAAGTCTGTCATCGCCGCAGCTTTGTTAGCATCACTCGGCCCAATCGAATGTGAAGTGGCTCGCTGGGTGACGAAACCCCCGACAGGGAACTTTGAGGCTGAGGGATTTGGTCGGGGTGGACAGGTGGTTCCACTGGGGAGGCAGGAGCTCGGTACGGAGCCTTTGAAATCTCCTCAACTGGAAAATGTTGAAAGAGGTCTACGCTACAAGTAATGACCAAGTCGTTTAGTCTGGTGCGGGGACTTCAACTTTCTGTGTAGCAAGTGGTGAAACACTCTGCAACAAAACGCAATCCGTCCACTTCTTTCTGAAGTAAAGAATACTTGCCATCTAAATCATATTGTCTCTTTTTTAGACTTTGTTCAGATAAAATGCACAGACAGCACTTATGTCAGATTTTACATTATGCTTTTTTTTTTCTTGAATAATACAATAATCAAATCAGTGGCATATATTCTGCAGAGCATTTGCTTAGATACAGTCCCAGTGATTTCTATAGGTTTTTAGGTAGATTCAATCACTTTCACTTTGCCGGATGCAGCCATGCAGTTGATGTTCAAGTACTGACAGATTTCTAATGGAGGTTTGCAGCTTTGACAATGTGCAAAACACAAAGTAAACAGTAGTAGTCGATGGAGATTTACACCGGATGACATGAAAATTCACTTAAGGTTGCTTATTCTGTTTTATGGTGCTCTACTCCTGGTGCAAAACACTGTAATCAGTTAAATTCGTTAAATAGAGCCAGTTCATATCTGAATGGGGACTTTTTTTATTTTGAAAAGAATGTTTTTTTCTCTGAACAGTTTTATGAATGCAGCCATTTAGCATTTAAACAGCTGTCCTCCGTGCGTGTTGTTCTTAGCTCCTTTTAGTGCAGCATGTGACAGCAAACACATGTTATGTTGATTCACATTTCAAAGCACCTAAAATGTGACTTTCAGTAGCTTCAAATCATATCATATGAACATCAGCAGATGGAGTTAGTCTTGGAATTGTGGATGCTATTTTATTGAATAATTAGAGACGTCCCAAAGACATTTTTCTTTTGTTAGTGTTCTGTTGTAATATGACCAATACTGTATTTGACACCTTAATATACGCTTTAAAAACACTTAAAACTATTTAAAATATGTGACTTCACTTGTGAATTCAAATTTAAATTTGCATTTATTATAAAATTTATTATTGATGCATTTCATCAATTATTACTGGATTCAATGGTGCACAGTAACTAGGTACATTTACTCATACTTGTTTTGAAGTGCTTGCCCTTTATTGAAGTGTTTCCAAATGAATGGTACATTAAACCTCCTCTACATTATATTTCAGAGTGAAATATTGTACTTTCTACTCTACTATATTTAGCTGACAGTTTTCAGATAAAGATATGACGTGAAATATAAATATAATGTAATGATAATATAATATTTTTCTGTAAAACAATATTCTATGCACTTTATGCAAAAGAATATTTAAACAGACAGATAAATCACTTATACTGTACTATAATATATTATGAAACAGTCAATGAGTAATCTTACTTTTCTTACTACAAGTATACTTTAATAATTCTTCTGTACTTTTGCCTAAATAACATTTTGGATTAAGGATTTGAATTATCATGTATTATACTTAGAAGACAATATTTCTACTTCTGGTCCACAACTGACTTTATTTAACTGTACACAGCTGAACTTGTTTTTCTTAAGGTTTATGTTACTTGTCCAGAGTCAGCGCAGCAGCAGAAGGAATGCTTTGCTCTTTTTTATCTGCTTACATATACAATTCAGGAAATACAACAAGCAAACATGAAACATGTATTCAATATGACAACTCAAATCTGAAAACAAAGATAACATATAATTTTACTCCAACAATATTTGATAAGTGTGTGTCATGGTGAAGAAGATTAGCTAACGTGACATGAGGGGACAGACATTTTCATTTTCCTTCCTGACCTTTAAAGCTGGGGTGCACATGTTTCTCTTCTTTATCAATACAACATATGAACAAAATTGATTTCCTGTATAAAGCTGCCTTGGGCTGCTCTGTCCAGTAATCTGACTTTGCCTCCTTCATGATAGTTGACAGGTGAGTGGAGAACATGTGCGAGCGAGCGATGTGTCTTCCCCAGGAAATGCCAGAGAAACTCAGCTGACCTCTACGATTCGGCCGGATCACTGAACACGGATATTATCTCCACATGCATACACAGACATACTTATGTCGGCATGTAGCCACACATCCCACACACAACATGCCCACGCATACACAAATCAATCAGCCGGCAGTGCGGGCGCACTAATGACGTTGTTGACGTTAATGGGGATGGGGACACGCTCATGAAGGCGGCTAACGATGCTAATCATGGAGATATCACACTGATGGCCCCGTAACAAGCCGTCATGCCAGGGAATGAGTCATCCATGAACTTCCTATGTGTGTCCAGGTGGAGAATTTCATGATTCAGACCCAACGATCCAATCAGTAAATAGCAGGAGAACAAAACTCAAAAAAACACCTGCAACAAGAGGATTAAAGGGATAATTACAACAAGTTGGTGTTAATATGCACTGCAACTACATCCGACATCTCTCTCAACAGCTCAGATTCTTGCAGAACAAAAAAATCAAAGTTACATTTTTAGAAGCAGCTTTAGCTTTCCTGCCACACATAATCACTCCACATTTCCTTTTTTTTTTTTGAAAGAGCTCAAGTGCTGAAATTTAAAACATCCAAATCAACTGAATATAACACTGCTAATCTCAAGCAACAGATGTGTGTTGTACATCAAAAGAAAGATACACTACATAGTCAAAAAAAGAAACCAAAAAACAATCTGGATACCCAAGCAACAGCAGAACATAAAACCCATATGTGATATGTTGACCATCTCATTCCAAAACCACAGGCATTAATATGCTGCAATAACAGACCCGGTTCTTCTGGGAAGGCTTTGCGCAAGATTTTGTTCTCGCTCAGCCACAGGAGCATTAGAGAGGTCGTCCCTGATGTCGGCCGATAAGGCCTGACTCACAGTCCACATTCCAGTCAAAACAGAGAAGACGTTGAGGGCAGGAATTTCTAAGGTTCTTTCTCTGTGCATTGGTGACTGAATCAAACTATTATCTGAAATATTGTTGTTTCAAGATTAACCTTATTTGATGCTAAGAGGCACCAACACATGGAAAACAGCCTCAGACCAACTGTTCTAAAGCATGTGGATGAGGGACATACTTTTGGTCATATGTTGGGCATCAAGTTAAGTGTTACCTTATTATGGAAGGGAAGGAAATAAGCATCAGCCAGCCAATAAATGGTAAATAACTTTACTACTACTTCACTAATCCTATTTGGAAAAAGAGGCAGAGAGAGGGAAAGAAATGTCGAAAACATACATTTATACATGGGAAGAAAAACAAATGTTGGAAGTGAGTCAAATCGTATTTGCATTGCAGGCTTCAGTTTCCAGCTCACTGGCAACCTTAAATATATTTTACCATCCTCCAGCTGATTGCAAATCTTGGAACTGATTTCCTTTCTATATCTAAATATTAATAGTCTCCATTACAGGAAAATGACTTTCATCTCCGACTCACATGGAGGGATTAGATTTTAATCAACGCATTAAATATGACTTTCTTTCTCCTGCAGATGGGAGGGGAAGGCAGGCAGTCAATTAGTATCCTGCTCTGTTTGCAATCTCACAGCGAAGACTGCTAAAGTCTTTGTTATGATAGAGGCTGTAAGGGCAAAAACAAAAAGACAGTCACATGTGGAAATGAGGGGACCTGATGATTAACTTCTGTCATGCATCAGTGCATCAGTATAACTTGCTTTTGCCAACGTGATGAGAAGCTCAACCCTCAATCACGGCCGCTCCAAAATATCAATACATACTAAACTGAGGTCAATCTGTTTTTATTCGTGGCTGCCATTGTCATGTCATTAGCAATCAAATAGACAAGATGCTCTGAAGCACTTTGACCAAGAAATATCCACACACTTCTTGTCTTGAAACATCTGTGGCTTAAAGATCCAGCATGTAGGATTTAGCAATCTAGAGCATACTAGTATATACATATATATATATATATATATATATATATATATATATATATATATATATATATATATATATATATATACTTGACAAACTAAATGCTAGCTGGTGTTTTTGAATTCCTTGTATTCACTGTGGTCCCCATAGTTGACTGGTCAATCAGTTAAATTCTGAAATTAGGCCTCTGCAAACTTCACACTGCCCTTTAAATGTGTGCAGTTGCACTTTTGACCACTTTCCTTCATTCCTGATTTTCTTGCTTTACAGACGCTATAAACACATAGATACATAAACATATCCAGGCGAAGTATTCCATCAAACTGACGTAAATAAAATGTCTAATTTCAGTAAGGGTTCCAGTTTCACCAAGAGTCTTATTAACCAACCCAGGTGTCACTTGGCCTTTCTTATGATAATGAAAGTAACAGGAGTGTTTGTGATGTGTGATATGAAATATAAACAATACCCATTGTTTGATTTTGTAAATCGCTATGGTGGTGCTGTTAAGAGTTCAGCTTGGTACTGCAGTTATCAACCAAATTCTTATTCCATCAATATAAATTATCCAGACTAATGCAGGTGTCTGTTACTGGACATAATCCAGTAGCTGAGGTGATGCCCAAAGTTTGCTCTCCCATTTCTGTGTGTGTGTGTGTGTGTGTGTGTGTGTGTGCATCCTTCAGGCCACCACATCATTAGTTATTAGCCCACTCAGGTCACCCCTGGTATCTGCTGCCGCTGCTCTTATCAGAAACATAAGAGAAATGTGAGGAACCATGATTTTATTCATGGTCATATTTGTTTGGACTCAACTCTTTTATTTAAAAGCTTAGTATTTATTATTTAAGAAATCAAAGTTCATGTTCAATGTTGTTTTAAAATTATATATTCAGTCTTCCACTCACTCTTTTTCTTCAAGCTGTGAGGACAGAAATGAAGGGAAAAAGCCATGTTCTGCTGTGTTTAAATGTTTAAGTCACCTGCTCTGCTCTTTCTTTATCTCCAAATGTAACTTTTTAATGGGTTAAGTTAAAGTATTTGATGCTATGTTGGTTAATATAAAATAATATCAATGAGGTTGGGTATCAGGTTCAAGGCCTTGAGTCTGAAATTTACATGTTTTGCCAGTTTCTGCATGAGTTTTCTTTTGGTTCTCCCTTCCTCTCCCTCCGACAGACTTTAGATCTCATAGGTGTAGCTATGATGCTTGTAAATGAAATTCACAGACTTTTCAATACAGTGGCAATACAAATTAAAAACTATCATCAGAAGAATAATCCACACTGTCAATTGGCTCCCAACAATTATAAATACAACATTTGGGTCTGATGGGAGTCATTGTTCCTTCCTTTGCTTCACTAGCAAAAGCAATCTTACATTACTTCATTTGTATTCCTTTTTTATTTGATATATTCAGATTTTGTTTTATCAGTTAGTAAAATAGTAAAGAATATTCACTCTACTCCTAAAGGATTGATGATAAAATCTTTTCTTTGACTATTTTTAGTATTTGGAAAGTGTTTTCATTTGCATTGATTTGACGGAATGTCCCCAGAACAGATGTATTTGATTCCACATGTGCTTGGTATTAATGTGTCATCTCATCTCATCATATGAAGCAGGGTACTTCATTAACGGTGCCGATGATATCGCTTTTAATCAACCCCATGTCTAGTGTCATTTTTTCTACTCTCAACACTTGTGGGATGCTTGTGTATCCTACTCTGCATATTGTACATGCCTAATGCAGCATGATTCTAGCTTCACTAGAGTCAGGGCTCAGCAGACACAGCTGATTCATATCTTTTTAAGACAGGTGTTCTCGGGTAAATGCAGCTTTCTAAAGTAAACTGCATGGATGTAATACCCCCAAGATAATAGTGGTTAAGATAGATTAACCACAAAAAAATAAATAAACACAAAGGAAACCAAAAGAGGGCGACACGGTGGTGCGGTGGGTAGCACTGTTGCCTCACAGCAAGAAGGTCGCAGGTTCAAGACCGCCTTGGGCCTGGGTCTGGGGCCTTTCTGTGTGGAGTTTGCATGTTCTCCCCGTGTCTGCGTGGGTTTTCACCGGGTACTCCGGTTTCCTCCCACAATACAAAAAACATGCTCAGGTTAATTGGTAAACTCTAAATTGCCCATAGGTGTGAGTGTGAGAGTGAATGGTGTGTGAATGGTGTGTGTGCCCCACGATTGGCTGGCGACCATCTGGGGTGTATCCCTGCCTCTCGCCTTAACGCGCTGGGATAGGCTCCAGCAGACCCCTGCGACCCCGAAAGGGAATAAGCGGGATAGACAATGGATGGATGGATGGAAACCAAAAGAAGAAAGAAATATTTAAAATTGATATAGGCAGTTATGCAAAATTCTAGCAATCATTGTAACCTAGGGTGATCTTTTCCTAAAAGTCTAGTTTCAGCAGTCATGTGTGGATCATAAAAAGGCAATTCCTTGTTGTATTTGATGTCATACTGAACGAGCATGTTCCATAAACAATAAGTTGTATCCATAGGTAGGTAGTTTAGGTAGTTTCATCTTGACACCTGCTGCTATGATGTTAATTGGTATTCAAATAAAAAAGCAAGAAAATACAAGTTTTAGGCCTGAATAATATGCATATCAAATTTCTGTAGCACATTTGTACATTAAAATACTATGCATTTCAATGGTAAAATCGTCCAGGTATGTTTCTAAATATAGTGTTAAGTAGCAAGCCTCAGTGATCTGAACCCATTCCGTCCTCTATCTGCTCTCCCAGCAGCTGCAGCACCCAGGTGAGATCAATAAAGTCTGATTGGCTTGATGCCACCAGAGGCTTTGCTGGCCCTTGGTGGGGTTGGGTATATATTCCCTGGCAGAAGCAGCTTGCAGACACGTTTGGTGATCTTCAGCTTGACATGGCTTGCGTTGCAGTTTTTATGCTCCTGATGCCTGCTGTTTTAGCAAGGCACTTCTTTAGTGAGCGGCCAAGTTGTTACCTGCCGGTGCCCAGGAAGCCTGACTTTGGGGTGAAGTGAGTTGCCTGTTTGCTCTTCATTTTATGGCTCTTTATTTCTTAAACCAGCAGAGCTTTAGTATCTTGTTTGGCCTACCTGTCACAGGTGGCTAACCAACTCAGTAGGTGAAATGGGAATCAATTTTTCTGTATTAGCTTTTTCAGGATTAAACTAGAATTTAAGAACCTTAAAACCTCTGAGTGTTAATGCCTGAATACAACAATATGAATGCACTAGTGGTTTATTGTCAATAACTGAGCACCGTAAACTTCTCTCAGAACTGCAGCTCGTCCTCATGAGCTCCTGAACCTTGCCCAGCTGCCCAAGTCCTGGGACTGGAGGAACGTGAACGGCATCAACTACGCCAGCACAACTCGTAACCAGCACATTCCGCAATACTGTGGCTCCTGCTGGGCTCATGGCAGCACAAGTGCAATGGCAGGTTAGTCCTGCATCTCTGCTTCACTAAAATGGCTGTCTCCTTAACCAGTATCATGTTTACTGGTCAATGCTAGCTCTGGAAAAATATCTAGCTAGTACACTTCCAAAATAACATGGTAATCTGTCAGGAGCTGAGCTTTTCGGGAAATGTCACTTACTTGGCTCTCCCACTTTACATAGACCGTATCAACATCAAGCGCAAAGGAGTGTGGCCGTCTGCTTATCTGTCCGTCCAGCATGTGGTTGACTGCTCTAATGCTGGCACCTGTTATGGTGGGGACCACGGCGGGGTGTGGGAGTATGCCCACAAGCACGGCATCCCTGATGAGACCTGCAACAACTACCAGGCTATTGATCAGAGTAAGACACTCCAGGGCAGTGGTGTCTTGACTTGTTTTGACACAACTCTCACTCTGACTTTTTTTTTTTTAAACCCCCTCTATAGGATGCGACCCATTCAATGCATGTGGGACTTGTACAACTTTTGGCAAATGCAACACTGTGCAGAACTACACTCTGTGGCGTGTGGGGGACTTTGGTGTCATCCGTGGCCGAGATGATATGATGGCAGAAATCTACGCTGGAGGACCAATCAGGTTTGAATTGAATGTTTTGCAGGAAGTCTGAAAGCTCCTTTTTATACATTTATATTGTGTAGCTTCTGCAAGCACATGTCTACCAGGGACAAAGCATTTTCCCTTCAAATCACTTCAATTGCCTCTGCCTCACTGTACCCCTTTCCCACCCCAACCTGTCCTCAGCTGTGGAATCATGGCTACAGAGAAACTTGATGAGTACAGTGGGGGGCTGTATTCTGAGTATGTCGAGTCTCCTGACATCAACCACATTGTATCAGTGGCAGGCTGGGGAGTAGAAAATGGCATTGAATACTGGATTGTACGTAACTCCTGGGGAGAGCCATGGGTGAGTCATCACACAGTAACTTAACAGCCTCCGATCTCATATGGTTCTGTAGCTTTTACTTGGCATTTAAAAATTGGATGATGAAATGTGGTAGGTGCACTTGCTTTATAATCAAACTGACCTTGAGATTTTTCTCCCTCAGGGTGAGAAAGGCTGGCTCAAGATTGTTACAAGTGCCTACAAAGGAAATGGGAGCCATTACAATCTTGCTTTGGAGGAAGACTGCATGTATGGAGACATAATTATGCCCTCAACCTACTCATAATGGAGGTTAAGGGCCATGTGTAATTTACATGGGTACTGCACCTGTAAATCTTGTCCCACTAGTAGCATCAAAAGCTCTTAAAGTTCATCTTTCTGAGGTTTACTTGTGCCCTTGTGAATGCCACTGGAACTTGCTTTAAAAGTGCACTTAACAGGAATTCATGTCTGTGTTTAAGCTGGAAAATAAATACTCTTTTGAAAGACTCAAACTTTGCAAATTTCTTGCTGTGGTCCATGGGGCTGCATCACACTTCTATAAATCAGCTCTACTATAAAATGCAAACTTTCTGGAATATTTTAAGACTTCATCTTTAACTCCTGCTACTGTGCAACTGTAGGAAAAATAACTATACATTTTCAGTTGAATACAGTAGCTGAATGATCTTGCATAAGGTGCATGTGTGTTGAAGAAAAAAAAAAAAAAAAACCTAGCCAGACTCCTAAAGCTGTAACATCCTGTTTACACTGTCCAAGCAAGTTGGTGTCAGTATTGTAAGCACTACAGTATAATGTATGCAAAGATCTCAAAATGGAGGTCACATTTCTGACAAAATGTCAAAAATCTAAGCTCTATGAATTTAGCAGAGCTGTATCTGAAGTACACGTGTAGTATCTACTAATGCTTAGGACTTCTATGGCACTACAGGCCACTGCTTGGTTAATTATCTCAATTAAATCTATGTACAGGTCAACTGTTACTTGAGGCTTGGTATGGCATACTGAAAGGTCTTCTGCATATGGTATTTGCTAAAGTTATGAAACTAATTACAGATCTCTGGGGGACATGCGGCTGTACTAATTCAGAAATGTTTTCCTGCAGTAATAGAATCAAACCAAATTATACCCTTCTGAATATTTATACAAGGTCAAGTTTTAAGCAGGCAAAAAGAGTGGTAAAGGTTTGGATAACCATCCAAATGTGACAGTGATAAAAACTAAAACTGTCATTACCTTGTTTTCACAGGAAAAAACCAAGATGGTCTTCCCAAAACAAAATAACACTTGTCTACATGTGTCTTGATGAACAGACCCAGCACCTTTATTGACTGACATGCTTTATTAGTTTAAATTGTCATGCTTCTGGAGTAACATTCAGTTTAATCACCAGTTATCTACAGCAGCACACATAACATCCCTTGAGTTCATGTGCAATTATAAAGAACCCATTTTCTTGCTGTTCAGCCAGGGAACAAAAGGAAACCGTGCACTTCAATATTTGGTGCAAGGGACGCAGTAATACAAATGCATAAATACAAGCTGCTGTGCTTTGCTGCTGATATGGAAATGCTTCCTATTAACTGCAGTTTCCATTCAGCATCTCTGGGGAGAACAAAGGATAATCAAACCTTATTCAACGCTGTTAACTTCAAGCCTCCGAACCAAGGCGAACCTTAAGCCTATAAAGCCGTGGCGTGTCCGAGTGGAGGCCCACTGTGAAAACAAATATTGAACATAATTTGGTTGCTCAATATTATACGATCAGGCCCCCACCCTCGAGCAATCTTTCATATGAAATCAAATTTGCGCTCTGATTAAATTTCCTGCATGTTTTCTCATTTGCATAATCACAAACAGAGCTCTAATGCCTGTGAATGAAAACACATGGCAATCTTTGGCTTGAAAAGAAAGCACAGCCTTTCTGCTGTGACAAGAAAAAGTGGTATTAAAAAAAATGCAGGTTGCAAATGCACATTTTCATACCAGGCGATTCAGCATTCATCTTCATTAGAGCAATCAATATGAGCAAAATGGAATTTTCAGCAATTCCTGAAAACCCATTATGTATTGTTTCAGTAATCAATATTTTTCTGCGTAAACATGGAGGTGGAGAGTGAGGCTGATGTATGAAAAAATACTGTATGAAACTGCATTCACACCACATCCGGCAAGAGGGGGGGAACCAGCAGGCAGTGTTATGCTGTGGAGGGGGGGAGGCCGCAATGGGCTCAGCTAAAAAAAAAAAAAAAGGAAAGTAAGTGCAGTGGCCATCTGGCAAGAAGATGAACTGGAATCATTTTTTTTGCCGAAATGCTATCTGACATCACACTGTGGTGGCCAATCATGTAAGCTAGCAATCAGACTGAAGCTGCAGACAGGAAGAAGCACCTCCTTTACCATGTAGCATCATAGCATTCTGCTGTCTGCCCAGCAAATGTGAAGAGGTTAGGTTAGCAAAAGCAGCCTGAGGCTGAGGCCTTTTCCTAGCACTCAGGCTTGGATTTTCATCTTAACTATAGTTGTAGGGAATAGCCACCTCTAAAGTATCTTTGAGCAAGGCATTGTAATGATTTATCCGTGGCAGCTGCCTCCAGCAGAAGTGTAGGAATACACAGAACGCTTCCCTCTGTGTACTCTTTGTGTAATCCTTCCCACTGCATTCGCCTCTTCAAGGCCACTGACAGAGAGCGGAGGATAACCAGAAAGCCACATTGTAGTATTTCACAGAAAGGGGGGAGAAAAAAAAATCTCAGATTTAGCCTAAGAGGTTACAGACTCCATATCTGATGTTAATGATTCAAAACATGCCCAAATGATTTAAATTATTACTAGCAGTATGAGCAGATGCAATGAGGGTGGAAAAAAAGGATCAGGTTTCCTTTCTTCGTGCATTCCGCGATACCATCAATCATTCATTTTTTTGTGTCAAATATGAATTTTCGCCCCGAATGCGACAAATTCTGCCAAAACACAAGGCCTGGATCACAGCATGGAATGTGTTAGTTATAAATCATAATGCACGACGCATGAGTGGAAGATTAGTTCTACGTGATGGTATAAATCATGCATTATCATACTCCTAACTTCAGCAAAGGGTGTGAGCTGATTTGCATTCCATAAACATATCTGAGGCACAAACACCAAGGAAAATGTAGACGTAAGTTCCATCTTACTAATGAGCCCGTGCGGGAAATATGATTTGATCATTGAAAACAAAGTGTCGTCCTCAGCCACCAACCACTTTTCCTGATGATCTGTGTTTTTAGCCTGTCAAGTAAAAAAACACTCACACAACAATCACTTAGTCAGTGTGATTCCTAAATCGATTTACAGCTGCGGCCGCCCCACTGATGTTGTGCATCATTCCGCTGCTAATCTCACTTCCTTGTCCAATATACTCACGCAACCTCCAGGCGGCCGCAGAATTAGCTTTAGTTAATGGATGAGTATTAATCCCTCTTAGTCACAACAAAATTAACGAATAATGTGGCCATGAATATTTAAGGTACACTGCAGCAACATAGGAATCTGCTCGCACAATCTGCCCTGGCTTGCAAAAAAAGAATTGGCGATTACATACATTATTAATGCTTCATCATAAAATTCATATTTTGCAGCAGCTGAATGGAAGCTCCGAAGGGAAAATCCAATGAGCAGTCAATACTATTTCAAACTAACTTGCTGAACACACAGAATAGAGTGAAATGGGCTCTAAAACATTAGCGTTCATTGAACTGTGCTTTTGTTCTGCGTTTATTACTCCGGTAGTAGGTAGTGCATTCCTATTAGATACCTTAAAAATAGATGTGAAAAGTCAGTGAGTTCCTGCAGCCTCCCCTTAGAAGTTTTAATTAGAACACCAGTCACTTGTGTTATCACTGTTTCGAGAGGGCCGCTTCCACATTCCTGAGCCGCCCACTTCATGGCAGGATCAGAGGCCCAGTGAGTGGACCGGTCAGGGCGGCCGCCTTGTATCTGCCTGGACTTTACCTCAAGAATCAGAGTCGGTATCCATTCCATTACTGATTGAGAAGCAATGCGCTGGCTATTCCATTGACAGGATTATTGCAGGAGACATATAACATGGATTTATGGACTCATAACAGCTCCTTCATAATAAAAGCAAATGGTGCATGACATACTGGGAGCTCCGGATTATACATATCGCTCTACGTGCAATCAGCTTGCAGTTATGTGCATTACAAGAACAGAAAGAAAAGTGGAGAGCGCTAACATTCCTTCTACAGAGGGATTTTGAGGGCTGTGAAGTACCAATCATGGAGCCATGTTAGAGGTGGTTCTTGGCTGACTGTGGTTGTTTGTTGCCGTTGTTGTTTTTGCTTTTTCACTGGGGACACTGCACTGGAGCAATGTCTCAAAGCTGCTATAGATATAGAGATATATTTACAATATCTAATAAGACATATTTGTGGTTTTAAATACCAAACAACATCTCAATACAGTTTAACATCTCCTCTCTCAAGCTTCTCTGTGGAGCTCTAGAAGAAACAGGTTATTTAGTGTCCGTCTCATTAGTATTAATGAGATTATTTTCTGATTGGTGACTGTTTAGATGTGACTTCACAGCTTCTCATTTTTAAGAAACAGCTTCTGAATATGGGTTGCATGCTTTTCTCTCTGAATTTAGGATTTTGAAATAAGGGGCAGTAGTTATATAACATTGAGACTTCCCTAAAAGCAATTGAAACCACAGTTTCTATGATGTGGGACATTTAAGATAAAGAAAAAGACAATGTAGAACCTGTAGCATACAGTATGTGCAACAAAACCAACATACTCAAGCAGCAGACTCAAGTCAACAGGTCAAATAAAAGCCCAAATGCAAGTCTTTTGTGTTTTTCGAAGCATTGAAAATAAAGTAGTTTGATTTTAAATCATATATATTTAATGTTTGTATCATGGTTACTCTGAATAATATATTCTTTGCACCCTTTTCACCAAAGAAATAGTCCCTATAAACTGTTAGTGTGGATTGTGTAGATTATCAGAATAACTATACTACTAACTATATTTCTGGAGAAACACATTGTTTATCAGTGCGGGGACTGCTACAAACACAACTCCATCCACTCCATTATGTATTGTAATATCAGAGACGTATATCTCAGAAGCTAATTAAGCAACACAAGTGCAGAATCTGCATGGCCAGATAACACAATGGGCAATTATTGTTTGTGTAATATAGGTAAAATGACCCTTTAACAACACTAAAACAACCACTACTTACTTTTTTTTTTTTTTTAGTTTTTTTTCAGTTTCACTGAAGTTTTAAATTCTTCACTACACATGTACATGTGTTTATCCGGGTATCAAAGTCCTAATAACCAGTTCCTTTCGGTTGCATCCTTCCATGTGGCTTGCATTGTTTCTTGGAACCAGAATGTTAAACTAATGACATCTGTCCGGGTGACTTGCATCCTCCCGCCAGTGGCCATCCCTGCTGGAGGTTTATCTGGGCCTCGGTGGGGGTGTGAGTGGACCGACCCGTGGCTGCTCTCTGCTGCCCCCTGTTGAGAACACCCCCGCCTGTTGTGTTTACATCATGCTTTCTGCTGGACTGATGCTGTGTTTTTCTTCCTTAGATGCTGTGCTAGGATCTACAGCGTGTGACAGCTCAACATGCTGAGATGCAGGAAGAGGTGTGTTTTGCTTTCATAAAGTGTAGGAATTCTCTGAGCAAACAGATCTATTGGTGTTAAATGGATGAGGCAATATCTGCTGGTCTTGTTCTAAAACCAGTCTTTAAAGAGATGTACACTAAGCAGCTGGTTTGCTGTGATGATGAAAGCAATACGGTGATATACATAGAATGATTCATAATATAAATCGTCCATTTAATTACTCTGTATATGCAGTAAACGAAGCCATAAACCTCCTCAGTGAGAGGAAATGTGGTGTTTTTGTTGTTTTTTTAAATAGGCTTGTCTAATATTGATTCGATTTGCACATAATAGGATGCATCAACACACATTATTTTCCCCAGGACAGTGAGGGGATGTGCTGCTGCATTGAACAAAGGGGCCTCTGCGTTTGGCACACAAGGGGTTAAGGTGTGTGAAACGCCCGAGTTGTCGTTGATGGTATTTACGCACAATGATTAACGATATTGATTCGGGAAAAACATGCGGAATTGTAACGTTTTAGTACAAAGAGGGAACAAAGAGCCGAGCTATCCTGCTCTAATTGCTTGGACCTCGCTTTGGACTAATGTCATTAACTACAGTAGGGGCTTTGTGGCTCTTTCTTTCTTCCTGCGCAAATCATTAAGTATTAACAATTTTATGTTTCTCTCTTTTTTTTCCATGAAAACGCTTCATTCTCCGGACGTCAGAATGATGATTGATGGCGACAAAGCTGCTGCCCGCAAGAAAACAAATCTGTCTAAATGTGGCTTTGAAGAAAGGGAGTCTGCTTTCAACCTGATCAGAAACTTGGTTTTGAAGGGAGAGCGCCCCGCCCTCCCGGTCCTTATAACCAGAAAGCCTGTTTGCAGGACGCTCAAACATAACAGGAACACTGGAGACCACATCTGTGTACATGAACCATTCCTGGAGACGAACTCTGGCTACAAAGACCTAACGGATTACACTGGTTGTTTCACCTTTTTTCTTTCCGCGGCAAGAAGACGACCAGAAGTGTGGCCATGGATTTTCTCAATCACAACTATTTGAACGCGCGCAGCCCATATGACTATACTTTTAATTTCTGGAACGACTATCTCGGGCTGACGACGTTGGTTACGAAGAATAATAAGCTCAGCATGCCCCAGAATCCCAACTCCATCACCGAGTCCCTGAAAGCCACCCTGGGTCTGGACGATTCCCCGGCGTGTCCGTGCGTAATCGCGGGCGGCGTCGGGGACGGCGGCCACCTGGAGTGCTGCTGCCCGTCCGGGAGCCCTCCGCCGGCCTCCATCCTGGACCTGAAGGAGCGCTTCTCGATCCTGAGCCCCTTCCAGAACCAGCTGCAGCTGCCGGAGCGGGAGGTGGGCTTCGGGGGCAGCTTCTCCGGGTTCGACCTGTTCGGGATGGAGCGCAAGATGCGGAAACCCGCGTCCAGGGGCAAGCAGGAGCCCAAAATCTGCGTCTTCTGCCGAAATAACGGAGCGCCCGAGGAGGTGTACGGCTCCCACGTCCTGAAGACCCCGGACGGCCGGGTCGTGTGCCCCATTCTGAGGGCTTACACCTGTCCCCTGTGCAGTGCCAACGGGGACAATGCCCACACGATAAAATACTGTCCGCTGTCAAAAGACCAGCCATCCCAGCGCCCGCTGAAGGGAGGGAGGGCTGTGGGTGGTAAGAGGATGAAAATATTCTAAACAAGACAAGACTATAAAGTAAATTGAATTGCACTGAACAATTTCCAGATGACTGTTTTGATTTCGGCTTTAGCCTTTATCCCAGTTTCATAAACATATTGATTTTATCTTTTTTTTTTTGTTTCCTCTAAGATCTCTTATATTTTTATAGTTCCTTTATCCACATAGAATAATTTTATGCTTTATACATTGGATTTATTTTTCTTTCTAGTTTGTAGTCATTTGAGCGTGTGCATATGAATACACCTATGTATCAATAATCACAAAGTGTGAATACTTCAAAAAAGGAAAACAAAAACACAAGAAAAGAAAAAGAAAGTATTTTGGTCACGTAGGGAATCACACTGACATTGGCAAAGGGTATGAATGTCATATTTCTACCGAGTATTTTTGTATTGTGAGCTAAGCTCACTGCGATTTTCTTTCTCGTCTTACTTAGAAAACCAAAGTTATGTTTGCCATTAAAGAAGCTCAAGAATGTGTCATTAATGAGTACTTGTGTGCGTCTGAATGGAGGAGGAGGAAGAACTCTTTGATCCCATCTGCCTGCCTAAAAAACTCCACAACATATTTTCCAACTTGCTCTTAAAGTTGACATTCAATCTGTGAGGCAGAGAAAAAAAAGGAAAGACAATGTGGCCTCTGTTTAGGGCTCATATTCTCTGGGGAACATTATAATCAATTGTTGCCAAGCCAAACCTGTTTTTTTTTCCCCAATCCTATGTGATGAGAAAGTTATTTGACTTCACAAGCAGTCAGATTGTCAAATGAGAGATTCTAGCCTACAATTTTTATGTTTACATTCCCAAATAAGGGTGACACACTGGATTTATTTTCTCTGTCAGGTCTCTCAATCTCAAAGGTGTTTTTTTTTTTTTTCTGCCCAGAGAGAGTCTTGTGGGCAGGTTTGCTCTGCAATATGAAGTGGAGTCCCATTTAACTTTCACTCTGTTCCAGGGGGGGGAGGGGGTTGGGGGTGAAAAAAGAGCAAATGAATGTTAGTAAACAACAACAATGCTATCCCAATATATTTCTTTTCTGAAGAATCAAAAAAAAAAAAAAAGATGCAAAAATGTTGTGAATGTATGATTGAAAGTGTCACTTGCAGGACTGCACATTTCTGACAGTTTTGTTTACCAAAGGAATACAATTACATTCAAGATAGAAGAGAGATTTGCTGTATTGTACATAAAGTGATGTTTATTCAGTATTTTAACATTACAAGTGACTTCAGAGGGCGCTACCTCAACAGGATTTTGTACTTACATGTAAAATGTCAAACAGCAGTTTATTGATATAGTGCTGCCATTTATAATAAGGGTTTTGATAGTATTTTTGATCTTTGTATAACATAATTGTATTTTCATTTTGTTGCATTTAACATTATGGAAGCCAATTTCCGAGAAGCTATAAGCATTTGTTCACCAAAAGGTGATTGTCTGTAAATAATGATTATACCCATACTTTTGAAAGTTTAGTTGTTCGATGTTCTTGAGGGTGGGTAAGAGAGTGGATATTGAAAAAGGCTGACGAAATTTGCCACTTTTAACAGAGGTTTTTGATTAAATGAATAAGAGAAAAAAAGAAACACTGTTGAACTTTGTTATTTATATTTTACCACGATTTCCTGTATGCTGCTGTGCAGAATAACAACATATGAATTCACTAGAGAAATAAAAACTTATCAAATATTTGGAGCTCTGTGGTCCTGTTCTTCAGTTAGGATTCAACATCTGACTGGGTGGGATGGGTATGTAAACCCCTTTTTTTTTAAACAGAAAAATGGTGCATGAGTCTCAAATTACGGTTTTGCTAACGGATTTAGTGAACTCTGTTTAAACCAAGCAGGAAAAGCGACCAGAAACACATACGGGAATGGCCCTACTTACCCTAATTGGCCTGCAAACTCAGCGAGCAACACACAGACTGTACGTGCTCATGGAAGTCAGACCTCATGCATATTACATCACGTTCAGCAGAGGAAAAACGTCCCTTTAACCTTTGCTTTTGGACAAACCCGAAGCGATCTGCCGCTCTGGTATCTTAAAGATTTGTGTCTGAAGGACAAACAGTGCCACGGTTGTTCGCGGTTGTTTAGGGAGGTCTGCCCACACAAGAATGTCTTGGCTTATGCCTCGCCATTCAAACAGATCATGTTTGCACTGAAGTGGATTGAATAGCTGGCCCTCCCGGCCTTCTCCGCCTGCCATCTGTGGAATGGCTGCTCCCAGACATATTAAGGGCGCTCGAAAACAGGCAGGAAGATTTGCTGCTGCTTCTTGTTTTTTTGGAAGAATCCGAGCTGTGCAGTTGTGCAGCTGTGAGCGCTTATGACTTACTACAGCAGCTTGTTTTCTTTTTTTTTTTTTTTTTTTTCACGTGTCCCATCAATGAGGGAACCAATAAAATGCGTGAAACCACGATGAGCCCATGAATGCCTGCACTGTCTGTGGTCTGACCTGCCAGCAGAGCAGCAGCCTCAGACGTTCATAATTGCTGCTGACGCTACGCATACAGTACAGAAGCACATCAAGCACACTGTACATTAGCCTGAAGCATCCGGCTGCTGTCATCCACACCTTGGCTGTTGCTCCCCTCCCCCCTCCCCCTGCCCATGTCTTCATGCAGCTCTCCAGCTGAGGCTGTGGCATTAAAAATGGATGACTACTAAGTGCAACAGGGATTTATCTCTGTGAGAACAGTGGTGAAAAAGCCTGGCGGGCTAGCATTTCAGGCAAACACGGGCAGCTAACAGGTCCTATTCCCTCTACACCACAGCCTCCATTAGCTGCTCTGCAGACAGGGCCCCATATAATCTAGTTAGTTGCACCATTTATGAGATATGTATCTTTCATGATCATATAATATGTCTTAGCTGGCTGTTTTTTATGCAATATACAATTTCTGTGCACAGCAAATCTCTCTGCTGAGCTAGATGGCCAGAGAATGCAAGGGATGAACCAGAAAGCAGCAAAAGCCTCGCTTCTTAAAAACAGAAGATGAATTAGGAAGATGTTTTATTGAAAGGGCAGCCTTATCGGTCAGGTGTCGACTCAGAGTGGGCCAGTTATCACCAAGAATGAGGCAACTCTATGCCCTCGAGCAGCTGATAAAGATTTAGCTAATGCTCTGCAGCAGTAGTTAGTCTTTGCTGTTAATGTGATTTAGAGGATTCATTAATTCACACGGCCTCTCATTATGGTGGCTACACAGAATGTTTCCTATTTAAATTGCTGTAGATTTGCACAGTAGATCAGTGGTTCACAACCTTTTGTGTCGGGTGTACCACCACAGCCCTCTAAGATGTGCTCAGCACCCCTTCATCATTTTGATAGATGGGGCGGCTTCAATTGTTCGATAGTGTTTCACAGCAGAGAAAACACATCTCTAGCTGCCTCTGTGAATCCATACAAGACACTGGGATTTTTAAGCTTGGTCTGTTTTATTATCATTATTTTTTTTTCAGTTTGTTTAGTTGCATTTCCATTTCTATCACTTTCATTCACCCTTTTATCTAATTGTTTTTTAGCTTTGTCAGTCTAGGTTCTAGATCTAGAGTATCACAGGGTAACTCATAAAAAATATACTATTATACTACTATGTTATACAATACTATAATGTACTACTATATTATGATTCTGCAAACTCTATATATTGCAAGATAACTTCTTTGTGTTACAACATAATATCTTTGATCTAAAAAGAAAAAGTGATTATGTATTTACTTACTGCATTGAGGTTTCAGTTTCACAGAATCCACCGTTTGACTCCTGGGGGATCTCTATTACACCTCATTTACATGTCATACCCTTCTTAAAAATAAATAGATACACTGAAAAAAAACCCTATAGTGACATATCTCAAAATCAATTTTTTGTCCCCCCCAAAGTATTTCTATCATTGCATTGCTTTACCACTTTACCATAAATACCATTGAATGATCATTCTAATTTCTTGTCTGTAGCCCTGTTTCCTCACAGCAAGAAGGTCACAGGTTCAAGTCCCTGGTCTGGGTTCTTTCTGTGAGGAGTTTGCATGCTCTCCCTGTGTCTGGGTGGGTTCTCTCTTGTTTCTCCAGCTTCCTCCACAGTCCAAAAACATGCTGAGGTTAATTGGAGATTCTAAATTTGCATGAGTGTGAGAGTGAATAGGCAGTGGCCTCTCTGGTTGGCTCCAGTAGACCTCCGCGATCCTAATGAGGAATAAGTCGGTGTAAAAAATGACTGATTGACTGACATTATTTCACAATAATTAGATAAATGTTTCAGCCTGAAGGGGAAGACTGCAGTTTACTTTCCTAGATCTTTAATTAACCTTGGATGATAATTTAAGATTCACTGACAATTGCTTTCATGACCTATGATTGATGCATCTCATAGTATAGTAGAAGTATAGTAGATAACTAGACTGAAATTTCTAAATGAAATAATAATAATAGGCCATTTGCATAGCATGCTGCTTCTTAATTGAATAATATGATAATAACATTATATCCTCATGATCAGTTTCAGATGCAGCTATGAAGTAATTTATTGATATCATCATCATTTGCCAGAACACGCTTATAATAATGATGTAGAGTAGAGCGCTCTGCATTGTTTATAGATTCTCTGTTGGCTCTGTGCTGGTAGGTTGGCTGCAGAAATATGTTTTCAAACATTCTTGAGTTGGTTGGTTTTTTAATGAAAACGACGCTGAAAAAACAGCCAGATTAGCACATAGCAACAGAATAAACCTCTTTATGCGGTGCAATAGAGCTGCAACACTCAAAGTCAATCTGTGTGGTTCCCCAGGCGGGACAAAGCATATACTGAAACAACTCGGCTAAATGACATAATGGGCCATTTGCATAACAGCCTTCTCTTTCGTTGACCCACAACAGAGCGAAAGCCTGATAATAAGTTACAGATCGACAGAATTCGTTCATGGGTCGCATCATGTCCCAGAACACGCTCGTAATAAGGATGCTCCTGTCGCCTAGCAACTCCCAGAGATAAAATTAGACAGCAGCTGAGCATGAAAGTCATTCCATTGAACAAGGTAAAGAGGATACCACTAGCCATCACATCATTATTATATGGTGCAGGTATGGTAGGATTTAAAAAAAAAGAAAGAAAAAAAAGGTTGGAGCTGCATGTTTTCATCACCACACTCTGTGGTCATAAAAGGTATTACCAAAACACCTGTTTTGTGTCACTTGGTTATTCAAAGGCAGCGGTGTGGAAGGAATCATAATGACGAGCGTGGTGCTACCGGACCCCTCTGTCAACATGGCAGCGCTGACCATTCACCGGCTTCTGCGATAACAACTCTGTCCCTCTGCAGGCAGATTACAGCTTTGATGCGTAATTGAAATTTCACAACGGATTTATTTGAAACCAAAACTCGTTGCCGTTTAAGTGAGGCAGACAGGTTATTAAGTTTCTTTCACAGCATGATCAGCTTATTTCTCAGTGGCCGTTTCACCAGTGCAGATGTACTGTCAGTAGAAATAATCCTCCAGGTCGCCCTTGCTTATCCGTAGAAGGTCTTTGCACAGCAAAATCAAATCTTATCATTATTCATCATTATTTTTTTTATTGTGTGTTTTCATAAAAAGTAGTTGTCTGGTTGAAAAAATACTCCTCTGCATGGCTCTAGTCTCAGCCTGGCTCAGCTTTTGTATTATCAGCATTTTCCAAGAGTCAACAAAAATAAAACAAGACAGTAGGGCCCTTGTTTTCCGCTCCTCGCTGTGCCTCTTGGTGTAAATATACATATACAAAAATTTTCTGGAATAAGTTCAGTTCAGTTTCAGTTTATTCACAAATCAGTTAAAGTATAACCATATAAGACATCCAGAGATATGTGAAATGGGACTCTCTGATAAGCTATCTGAAGCTTAAGAAAAGGGGCCCAGACATGAGGAATAGGAAATCCAGACATAAGGAATTCAATTTCCTCCAGATGTCGTCTAATCAGCGGCGTCTTATGTGGATAACAGCTCTCAGGCAGGCTGTGATCAGATGAAATTATTTGCGTTAACACAGGCGTCCTCGTATAAAATACCTCCTTTCTTTCCGTTCACGTTGCATCGCATTCCTTGTGTTGTAATTCCTGAGCACAACAGTGCAGTGGTGTTTCTGTGTGCAACTGTCGCCATCGGGCTTCGCTCCAGGGTTACGTATGGCTAGATCCCGCTAAGCCGTCTATCAGCACAGATAATCAAGGCCATTCAACGTAGTGGGAGCCTAATCTTGTCAATAGATAGCGGACCAAAACAGACATTGCCCCCAGACCATTTTGCATATTTCTAAGGAGAATAATGCTAATGATGTAGACCTGCAATATATATATATATATATATATATATATATATATATATATATATATATATATATATATATATATATATATATATATATATCATTCCTTTCCTTCATTAGGCCTAATACTTTCTGATGCTCAGTGTTGTCTATAATGTCTCGTTCATGATCAGGCAGATGTGCTGTGCTGTGGTTTTTCCTATGAATCATTATTGTAGATGTGCACTGCACTGTTCAATGAATATGTTTTATGATATTGAAATTAATTTAAACATTCAGTTTTCTTCTGTTGGTTGCAACATCTAGACAGGAACAGTGCATTAAAATGATCATTTTAGGCTAATGTCTCATTTGCAGTTATTTTTCTTTTGATTGATGCACATCCCCCCAAATTAACTGAATAAAACCATAAGCATATCTTGTATGGTAAGTTCTAAGGCATGTTATTATTATTATTATTAATATTATTATTATGTGACAAGGAGGGAGTCCATACAAGAGGTCCTCCTAAATAATTGTAACGTAACAGACGTAGACACTTTGTGTGCAGCTGAGTGACACCAGCACTGAGAATGAGGGAGATGGAGGTGCGAAAGCAAAGAAAAGAAGATGACGCTGGGTGTATGTCAGCTGAGGAAGTGAGAGACAGAACTGAGCCGGTTAGAACAGGTGAACTATAGGTGCTGTCTCTAATTTAGGACCAATTAAAAAAAAAAATCAACAACTATTTAATTCATAACACTTCCAGTTAGTTTTTTTCTTTAATAAAGAGTAGAGAGGATTGAGTAATGTATTATTAATATACTGTTTTAATGAAATGGCAGTGTTATCAATCAGGTGTTGAGTAGTTATCGCCATCAATGAGACAACTGAATCCCTTCTGGCAGGTGATTAAGATTTAGCTAAAGCTCTGCAGCAGTAGTTAGGCTTTGCTATTATCCATTAATTCACATAGCTTCTTATCATGGTGGCTACACTGAATATTCCCCTTTATCAGATACAAAGATGGACTTTACTGTCTTAAAGTTATGGCTTGGATTTGCTTTGCCTGAACTTTTAGTGACCCCAGATGTTAGGGTAATGTTTCCGGGGACAAGTTTCTTTTTTCTGCATTGCTGCAGTGTTTTCTTGCGACACTATATTCCAACGCTGTTCTTAAACGGCTCATTTATAGCACCCCTTCTATTTCATTGACCCATATGATCACAATCTGAAGGCAGATAATAAGTTACAGATCTGGAGAATTCATTTATGGGTCCCATCATTTCCCAGAATACACTTGCAATAAGGATGTTCCTGTCGCCTAGCAACTCTTGGAGATAAAATTGGACAGCAGCCAAGCATGAAAGTCATTCCATAGAGCGAGGTAAAGCGGATACCATCTTTAAACCGTCACAGTATGCCCTACTGGTGGTATTTTGGTGCCTGTTCAACAGCACTAAATAAAAAAATAAATAAATACGCAAATAAAAAGCTGATCTGCATTTTACCATGTAGATAGAAATAATAAATATATACCACTGTAGTGACTTGCCATCAGATGCATTTTTTTTTAAAAAAAGGGTCCAGGTATATATATATATTTATGAAAAATATCAGCGTGATTGGAGTGTAATGTCTTTAAGTGACACGTTAATTTATTTGGCTTCATGCTGTCCGCTGCCAACATTTTAGACACAGTAACACACCAGTGTTTCCTCGTCTCCCACCTCACAGTGAAGTCAAGCACTACATTCGCATTTCCTTGTCTTATCTTTTGGGAGTCATTTGTTTCTCTCTTTATCTCCGTCTCTTTCCTCCTGTCTTCTCATACCTGTTAAATACTCTCTCATGGTGTCACTTGAGGATCTGCTACACTTCGTGTCTACACTTAATGCTAATACTCTGAGGTGCAATTACACTTTATTTCTAGGAAGAAAAAAACAGTCAAAATAAAAAAATAAAAAAGCATATTCCCTGAGGTCAAACGTGCCCCCCTTGATGGAACCTCGTGCCCCCCCGGGGGGATGCGCCCCACTATTTGAGAACCACTGCTATAAACCAAGATAATCCTTTATCAATCCCACAGCAGGAAAATGCAAATGCAAAGCTGACAGTGCAAAAAAAGGAAGAAGCAACAGCAGTGAAAAAAAGCAAGATGTAATAAATAATTAAATAAAATCAACGACTGAATTCACATTACTGCATGTAGGAAATTTTGATATTACATATAAGTGAAATCAGTCAGTTTTAGTGTGTGTTTGCGTGTGTGTGTGTGTGTGTGTGTGTGTGTGTGTGTGTGTGTGTGTGTGCGTGTGTGTGTGTGTGTGTTCTACCAGGACCAGGGCTGATTGTGAGGTCTGACAGCAGCAGGAAGGAAGGACCTGTGGTATCTCTGAAACAGTCACAGAATGAGCTGCCTGGTGCTGGCAGGTTCCTACACAGGCTGGAACATGTTCTCCATCAGTGATAATGGCTCCGCCGTCACTCTCCTTTCTCCTGCAACCTCTACTGGGTCGAGGCGGCAACTCAGGGGAGTTTTTAACTGGTCTGTTAATTCCTTCAGTCCATCAGGTGTGGAGGTGTTCACAAGAGCTGTCGTTAACTGATTTTTTTTTTTTTAAGAGGGACTCTTTAGTCTTTGGAGTTTGGTATCTCATAGCACAGTGGGTAAAACCAGAAAAGTAAGGCTAGCAAATTAAGGCCTGGTGGTGCTTTCCCTGACAGGTGCTTTCCAATGGCAGAGTTTAGAGTGTGAGAGTGAGTGTAGACCTGAGAGAAGGAGTTCAGGTACATTTTGGTTGTTGTTCCATAGGTGAGCGTCAAGGGATTGAATTTCTTGGAAGCCAGTGAAGAGTTATGTAGATGCTTGAAGACCAGAAGCGCCGCCATGTTGTGGATCATCTGCAGAGGTTAGAACATGCATGCAGAAAGACCTGCAGTTGTATTGTGATGGGCCTGTATCAGGAGTTCTAGGATGAAATTTTAAAAAATCAACATTACTGACCAATAGTCGACAATTGCTGGGTTGTGCATGAACAACTGAAAACGCTAGAGTCAGTATATCTGCAGAAAAGGACAGGAGCGAGAACTGCTCTGTTCAAGGTGAGGTGGTGGGTCCACCGAGGGGCTCACCGGGGTGGAGACGACCAAGGACGTGCTTCTCCAGGCCTGCATCAGGTGCGTTGTCAAGGCCACCAGTCTGTAGCTGTAGGGTCTGGTGCCACAAGGGATTTTTTTTACAGCTATAGAAAGATATTTTTCGTTTTCTGTCTGTATTTTAGTAATTGGAAGCCTGTTCCAGTTTTCAGAATTTCCAGTACAGAACAGCAGTAGATGGTGATTTTGCTGGGTACTAACTGCAACCAAAAAGATACTGTAGCAAATAAAAAGTGTGGAAGTGCGGAAGATAAATATATAGCACATAATTTATAATACCAGCATGTAATATAGCATTGAGAGACCTTTCTTTTGAGTTTTTGGAGGTTTCTAATGGTCACAGCTCAGTGTACTCTCTATCATCAGATATCTGCCATGAATACGTAGAGCTGAAGGAAGTTATTTAGTGACCAGAAACAGTTCCAGAGCGATTTGCCATGAGTCTGTGTAGGCAGAGCCTTTGGGCAAACAGTATCTGGGGAATCATGTGAGTTTCCAGTTTGTTGAGCTTTGTACTAGCTTTCCTCTCTCGACTTTTGTCGGGTGGTAAACAATGCCCACTGAACAGAAACTGAAGTCTTGGACCAGACATCTGCTGGCTCCACCGGAGTCACAGACATACTGGAGCTTGCCCTCAGAAGCCAATGGTTCATCAGATGAAAAGCGATGGATTCTGACATTGTGTTCATCATCATAAGTTAGAACAACTGAAAATGCTTGTGTCAGTGTGTTCAGCTTTTGCAACATATAAGACCAAATCAATGTAAATCACACAAACATACTAAACAAGAGTCCATTTGTTTTTGTTTTTTATTACTATATTGTAATTACTTGGCAGGATTACATTGTATGCTCTTACATAACCCAATACAATAACACATTGGCACTGCAAACATTTCTTCTTCCAAGTGCTCATAGAGAAATAAAAAAAAAATACATACAGCCTATTGTATTCACCACAATTAGTCTTCATTCATATCTACTTAATTCTAGTAGACACAATGTTCATTAAAAATGGCCCAGGGTTGTTTTTTTTGTGATTGTGTTGCTACATTGATCACCGCCCAAGTGGTAAATTGATCTGTTTTCTATCTTCTCTTATTTAATAATGCAGTGGATTAAACTGCCAGAGGGTGGTCTTTTTCACTCACATGAGATTGTTTCAGCGTGAAACCAATGAAAATGGTAGTATAGGTTTCAGGGGAACAAGATTTATTTCTGTGTACAAGGGAGAAAACAACAGCAGACTGGCCGGTGTTCTGAGCAAACTGAAAAGTGAACTCTGTCCTGTATTTCACTCTCTAACGCTTGGAAGAGGAGTTATTCAATATGTAAACACTGCTGAAGAGGCATGAACCTGAAACCACACATGGTATTGGAAAAGTCTTGGTCCGTGTTTTTTTTTAAGAGGATAAATGAATGATGACTCCATAATGTGCTCTTGAACTTATCCAGGCGGAATGTTTCAAACGCGAAGTTAAAGCGAGGTGATGGGTAAATCAACAGTGATGAAAAAACATATTGATCTGATCTGATTTTGACAGAGACTGTGCTTCATTTGTTCCTCTAAACACACGACAGGTGCTACTAAGAAGAGACTCATTCATCGGAGGGATCACAGCAACAGCCCGACCAGACGCTCCCGTCACCCCGTAGCTCTGCACAGTTAATGTGTTTTTGTCAGTGGGAAAATTCCAGCGCTACACCGGGTCCCATGTGGTTGTGGTTTGGGTGAGAGGCACAGTAATGCGTTTGTGACGCAAGAGGGAGGAAATTGCAGAAGCTTCCTGCACAACTGTGCTTTTGTACCACTTCCAGGTGGATACTGGGCCAGTCTGCAGGCAAACAAGCACCTCTTGGACTTTAAATTGATTGCAGGAAGATGGTGCAACAGCACGACTCCAAGGCTGGATGAGGTACTCTAACTGGGGAGGGAAAACCTCTTCACCTTCCTGGAAGCAGGAAGTTGATGCAACAGCATCTCCTAAACACACACATACATACACACACACACACACACACACACACGTGGTCATGAGTACACCAATAACTTGTATGAAGCTTCAATACCTTGAAAGGTGGTCTATACCATACTATCATTATGACCTTTGCTAAGGAGGTTGTATCTTTACCAGCAGTTGTCTGTCTGTTTGCTTGTTAGCAAGATTATTTTTTGCTTGATCATGAACAGATATTCCAATTTTGGAAATGATCTGGAAGAAATCCTTCAAACGTGATGATGGTTCTATCTTGCAGCTGCATAGCTTGGCTGTATGCTTGGTGGATTTCTGCACTCTCAGAGTGCTTTTCGTAGTCATTTCATTCAATGGTCAGTTATCTTTGAAGATTATTTTGTACAAATGAGTCCTGCAGAAGGTGCAAAGATATCTTTTTGCAGTGGAAAATAACAGAGGGCAGACTAATGCCCGCTGTTATAAATTATTTAAATACTGATATACTTACATACGAGAAGAAATGTACTTTTTACTATTATTGCTATTTTTTTCTGCAAGCAAAAATCATCAGTCATCAGAATAATTTAAAAGATGCAATCAAAAACAAATCCTACACATGAAATTGCATTTCATTTACATTTTCTATCTTTCCATTGTGATATTACTGTTGGTTTCACCACTGAAAGTAGTATTTCATTATAACAGCATGTGTTTTTACATGGTACAAATTACAAAGTATTGTCTTCAGGGGGTTGATTATCACAGGTGTTAAAAGACCTAGAACAATCCCACTCAAGTGTGTCTCAACAATAAAATGAATTATTTAAGTGCATTCCCGTTCAGTCAGACAATTCATGTGAAATTATGAATGCAGAACAGTGGCTCGTTTCTAACCTTAACCACTCCATCAAAGAAACTTTCTGAGATAATGACTTAAACCTAGAGGGTAGTGCTGCAGTCTCAGAGCCTGTACAGGTGTTGCTGAGGTGCAGGTGGCGTCAGCAAAGCTTTCAGGTCATCATCGTGGCTTCAGGCTGTGCAGGAAATAAGCAAACTGATAACAAAAGTGTGCAGCCATAAAACGGCACATTTGATAAATGTTGCAGTGAAAATAAATAATCCATGTGAGTGTAGCTGCCTGAACTGATTTTAAAGGCTTTGTTTTATTATAGGCAAGACAAGGCAAGGTAGCATTATTTATATAGGACATTTGAACATAGGGCAACTCACTGTCACACACAAAATATTAAAATCACAATATAGACAATTACAAACAATAGACTTTAAGCACCTTCAAGAGAATTTAGAATGTAGTGCAGGTGCTTAAAATTACTTTGTTTGATTACTGCTCCACATTACATTTACGCAACGGCTCCGAGTCATTAATGTGCATTTTCCCTATCTTTTAAGGTACTTCTACATTATTAAGCTAAAATTTCTCGAGGAGGAGGAGGGTATGTAGATACTTTACTTTCAGTGTGTTGGTTTTCAAAAACAACACCGGTTTATAGTTGAGAGCTCTGCTTTTCAATTAAGGTTTATTTTGTATCCAATTATACTGGCTTGTAGTTTAAATTCAGATATAGTGAGTCTTACTTTCCCCACTGGAAATCAAACCCCACACCAGCTATAAACTACTGCAATCTAAAATAAAAGTAGCCACCTGAATGGTAATGAATAACAACCATTCCCAATCTGCCATATGTCCTCATATACTTTAGTCTAAATTGTGCTTTTTCTTCATAATTACAGTAATATGCAATATTTCCCATCTGGTGCAATCATGACTAACATGTCCCATCTGCTTCGGTATATTCATTATATCTGTTCCTGTCTTCCACTAATAGCCTGCTCTAACAACCTTAATGACCCCTCGGCGTGAGTAACAAAATCGTTCTTTTGAGGATATATTTTACTACCCTTATTCCTTATCTGATGAATAAAATGCACGTTCAGCTACTTTCAAATTTATAATTCAATTTATATTGTTGTTTTCTCAAATAAAGTATTTTTGCAGTTGTACTGTTGTGATTTTGAATTACAGAATAAACGCTGTGAAGTTAAGTTGACTGAACCTGATTTGAAACTCGTGACCAGATGTATTTACCAAAACGTACTTTCTGCAAATTAACATTTAGAAAAAAAATCTAGCTATATTATTCTATGTAAATAAAATATATATTCTACATCACAATGTATATTTTATACATATGTGTAAAAGAAAAAAGTCATAGCATAAGGAACTGATAGAGTGGCATTGAGTTGAATACGTGTGGTAGGAATATGTCTTGTAGGGGAACATGTCTATATATTTAACCTCTAGCACCCTCTAGTGGTTGCTCTTAACACTGAGAGTGAACTGGATATATTTTCTTGAAAAAGGAGGGCTACACTATCTCAAAATAATCAAAAAGTTGCTGTGAAGTCTCTGTCAAAAATGTATATACATTTATAATGATATTCAATTCATGATGATATGATTAAATTAGCTGCAATAATTTGTAGTACATCTAATATGAGGAGTTAAATTAAGAAAATTGGATCCATGTCTGATATTTACTAGATCTGAAGCTGGTAATAATCTAGTGAAGTTAAGATCATCTAAGTGAATCACAAAACCAGTGTTCTGTTGATACCTCCAGATCACCTATCTTTAGTGGAGCTTTTTGCATTTGATAGATAAAGGGTAAATATATAGAATTTCTACTTAAAGCAATATTTATATTAAGAATAGGAATAATAATAATTAAACATTGTGTTTAGACAAAACAGTGCAGTATAGATGTATTTCTTTTATGGGAAAAAACAATATCTATTATGAATGAATGATTCTTTTGACATGTTTAAAATGTACGAACCAATAGTGACAGGAGCTTTGCTAGTTGCCAGGTAGACGATGACTTGTAGCTGCCCTCTATGACTCATCACTGGTGCAGGCTGATTGCTTGATGCAGTTGGCAACAAACCTGGCAACCCCATTGCTTTTTTGTGTGTGTTGCAACTATGATTTTGAGACACTAGATGTCAGTATTTTGCTAATTTTACATATCCCCCCTTTAAGTAGGCCTACTTTATTAGATAGAGTATTTATTATTACTATTTAGGGTATTTTCTGTATTTTATCCACGGATTTGCTGTGAATTTTTCTTTTTGCACTCGAGAATTGAAGATTGTTACTTGACATGTACTGAAATATACCAAATAAACCTTAATGAAATCATATTATTTTCCTAGCTAAAGCTCATATTAGCCATCTGAGAGAGGAGGATTTCTCTCTAAGTTCTAACTTCCATAGGTTTCATTGTTTCGTGTTCCTTCTTGTTGTTGTTGAATTGTTTCCGTGGTTTGTTGGGTTAAGCTGTGGGCCTATAAAGCTGACAGAAACACTGATCAAGTGTCTTGTTTGTTCTGGATTGGCCAGAGGAGGAGTCCCAGTCTGCCCACACAGAAATGACTTGCTATAAGGAGCTGAAGGAGTTTCTTACTGTTAGACCAGCAGGTCATGGAAGGGATTTATGATGTTGTCTATGATGTTTAACAGTTTGCACAGCATCCTGCTCTCCACAGCCTGCTCAAGTGTGTCGAGCACAGAGCCAGCCTTCCTGTTCACAGTTTGTTCAGCTTGTTAGTGTCTCTGCCTCTGCTGTAGACAACAGACAGGAACTGTCTTCAGTTTTACTTGAGCTGACAGTTAATTTCAGAATTTCTGTTTTTGTATTTTTGATGCTTGTCATTGTCGCTGTTTCTATTTCTTCTGTTACTTACATTTTTGATACCTGCTACAGACAAAATGTCCTCATAGATATTTAGGCCTGAATTGAAGCAGCAAAGGATATTGCACTCACCACAACACTGGTCATCTGCGCATTAAGTGTCAGCCTTATACACTGGTCAGCGCACCCCCTGTCCCTTCCTGTGGACAGCCTCTGTGATGCTTTTGCAGTGCAGTATGTTGTTGAGTTGGACTCCAGGGTATTTGTTTCTCTCCACCACCTGCAACTCTTTTCCATAAATGTTAATCATGTTTATCCTATCATGGTGCTCCTAACTTCCACAACTATCTCTTGGTTTTGGCCACATGACGGGACAAGCATCATTAAAATCTCAAATATACATACTGGTTGTGATAGTACAAAATGTCCAGTTAGCAGTGGTGTTGAGCAATTAAAATGTTTCCAACATCAGTCAATGAAACAGTCCATGGAACCAGAACATCCAACAAAGTGTTAAAATAATAAAAATAATAATAATAATAATGTGCTGACAACAATTTCTCCAGGAACCTTCACTGTGTGACGTGGAGAGAGCAAAGCTTCAACAAAACACAAAATGCACTTGAACAACACCCACAGTCCAGGTGTGAATATGTGAAACTGCTGGAATATAACAAGCTTGCAGCTGACAAGCATGGCCAAACACGTGTGCTTTGCTTGGAGCGGCTGCTAATTAAAATCACCACCAAGGATTGTCAATATCACAGCTGTCTGAAATGCACACAAGGAAGGAAATCAGACTTTCTTCAGGCTGCATAGTATTCATAATGTGTGTGTGGCCATGAGATATGTTTGTTGCCTACTTGAGTTAAAGATACATACTTGAAGTACTGAGGAAAATACAGTTTTACATGTTTACATTAACTCTTAATGTTTGTTGTACTATTTAAAGCATATTGTGCTCATAACAGCTTCTATAATATACCTAAATCTTAATTCTAACTGCAATATGATCATGCTTGTTAATTAGTACATCTGATTACTGACTATTATGTTTGTGTGATGAATCACAACAAACTGTAATGTCCCAATCTGCCATAAGGTGTCAGCCTTATACAAGCTCTAAGAGAAAAGGCCTGAGTGAAACCTCTGTGCATGATGAGACAAAGCTGTTGAGGACTGAAGAGGAGAGAGTGTCACAGTGGGACAGCTGCAGACATGCTACGATTCTGTGATTATAAAACAAAGAAGCACATGCATAGATCAGCCTGTTTATCACTGCTGCATATAGTAGTGCAGCTATCATCTCAGCTGTGGTTCCAAAAACACAATACAAAGTCACACACCCTAACTTTGCTTGTCAGGTGTGCCTTTGTCATCGGTATTTTATTCCGTTTCTTAAATTACATTACAAAAGTTAAAAAAATGTTGTATTTATATGAATGTTGAAGAAACTTCATATCCTTAACTGGCGGAACTGAAAACTCGAATTAATAGTTAATCTTTATTAACATATACTATATTACGGAGGCAGCATTAAATCTCTAAATGTCAGTACCACGTGATGAAGATAAAAAAGAAGCAGTCCTCTGTGTATTTAATAGAAAATAACAGTTAAAACCTGCAATTAGCCTGATAATAAACAGTAACGCCCTATAATCTGTAATAATCTCTGTAATCTCTTGTAACCTCGATGTCAGTGGTTGTTTTTGCATATCAGGTTTTCATGAGCGGATTATTTTCAATTATCTTATATTAAGGCTGGTACATTTACTATAACTGTGCAGTCTATACATGTACGTCATTGTATATTTGAACATACAATATGCTATATACAGTATACATCATACTGCATTTTTTTTCTTGCTCCAATACAACCAAAGATATATTTCTAACCACATTTAAGTTATAAACTCTGACCACCTTGTTAAAGGTCTACCTGTTAGATTTTTATAATGTTTGTTGTTGTAATTTTGATTTACAGTCAGAGAGGATGGTTTGAATTCATATTTAATTCCATTGCTACACTATCATTCTTTTTAGAATCTATTTGTTCTGTAATTTGCTCCACTTGTGCTCGATAAAGTGTTACATTATGAAAATTGCTGTTATTATCTACATTCTGTAATAAATCCTCTCTGTTATGTCAGAATAGCTTTTTAATTAGATTACTTAGGGTGAAATGCAAATTGCAACCATAACATTATTTCTTCAGGTTTATATATATACTTTTCAGATTACTTCCATATTACTGAATGTGGATAAGCTATAACTAAGATGTTTCGTCCTCATTGGTAGAATTCTCAGTCCAAACCATCTGTTCCATTCTGTTTTATGCCTCCCTTAACTTGCCTGACTTAACTCACCACAGCCAGGAGGATTCATATCATTTCCAAAGGAATTTAACCATTCAGTCCCTTACAACTCCACCTACCTCTAAATAATAGCACCGCTTTTTTTTTCTTTTTTTACAGCCCTACTCTGTCTCACACAGACACACACACACACACACTAACACACACATACACATACACACGTATACACTCTCCAATGAATGTTAATGCAATATGGTCACAGCCTGGCTAGGGGTGGGGATTGACTTGTTTCCAAACACTTAATTCAATTTGTCATCACCATTCAGGGAGGCTCAAGTGGTCTAATTTGTGTTAATGAGGGGTAATAAAGTCATAGACCCCTATATTACTGCCAGGGGGGGCATAAGCGAGTGTGTGTGTGTGTGTGTGTGTGTGTGTGTGTGCGTGTGTGGGTGGGGGTTGTAGGTACGCTATTGACTTGCTCTAGTCTCAGGCGGCCTGCCTGGCTGTTCTTCTTCTTGCGTGCCGTCCATCAGGAGACCGCCACCCCCCTCCCACCACCCCCTTCTTTCTATTGTACCCCTAATTAGATAGCCTTTGTTGGGCTAATGCTGCCGCCATCTGGCTGTCCGTCCGGGGGGTGTTGGCCGGAGGCGAGAGGTGGGAGACCCAGAAGGAAGGGTCTCTGGGATGGGGAGGCCCGCCTACTCCCATCCTTCTCTCTGTCCTCCCCTCATTCAATAGCAGTGGCCAGGAGCATCTTCCCCCTTTGGCTGACACCACAAGGACCCTTTCACACTTGAAGGAATTAGTGAAAGATTGATGTCTCCCTCTCCCCCTGTCAGTGTGAGAGGGCGTATAGCGACACCGCGGTGAGACTTTCTCCCAGCACGCCGTATTGTGTTCCCTCATCCAGACTGCAGCAGTGCAGGCTTCAGCAGGCAGATAAAATATCAGTCTGAACGCTTGCGGACTGTAGATTTGAGGGATTCAGTACTAAAAATGGCCATTGGCCATGGTCACACCGGGTTATCTCCCAGATGTGAGTGAATATGTGCAGGTGGTGTTGAAAGTGAATTGATTCGAAAACAATACGACATAAATGACGGGGGACTGGATTTGGTTGAGTATTGGCCTTTACTGAAGTGTGAATAAATAAAAGTTTTGTATTTTATGGCCAATGCGGAAGATGCAGATTTATTTATTTGAACAGGAGCCAAAGTTGCAAGAAAACTCGACGGCATGATGCAATTCGGCTATGTGCACAGACAGAATGACAAAATATAATACGGAACAAGATGGAGTCACAACGCATGAGTGTTGATATAACAAAGAGAGAAACACACTCGCTGCACCACATAACCAAACATGTCCAACTCACCTCATTCCCATTAATTTATATCTCTGCAAGGAATGTTGCTACAGTAGTTGTTTGGCTTTTGCGGTTTGCAGCTCCATCAGCCTACAGGGTGAACTGCAGGAATCGCAGCGTCTTTTATGTGTGGAAACTTTGCAGGAAGCACAAACCTCCTAAACCTTTTCTAATAAACTTTGAATCCAAACAAAACAAAACACACAGAGTAATGTTTTGTAGATAACTGAATGGGGATTTAGGGATTTCTCTTTATTTCACAACAAAATAAAATGTGGGTATTTTGAATTTCCTCAAAAAAAAAACAATTGCATAAATAGAGTACTCCAGTCATTTCACTTAGCCAATTCTTAGCCAAGGCTCTAACATAAAACTCCTACACTGTCGGGATGAGTCAAATGTAGAGGATGAATTTCTCCACAGTGATTAATAAAGTATAATCTGACATCAGCATATATATCACAAAAACACCTATCACCGTGCAAATACTATAACAGGTATCTGTGGTTTCAACAGGACCCTCGACCCTGCAGAGGATGAGCACGCATGCAGTAGTTAATGGATGAATAGGTTTCTGAGGAGGTTCTGTTTGTTCATTTCTAGCACTGCCCTTCCTCCTGGTTGGAAAGGTGCAGAAATGTCTCAGAAATCTGGATATTCTGGATAACAGAATGAAAATGGATTATTGCAAAACACACAACCCTAACCAGTCATACACCAACTGTTCCTTCACAAGTATTGATCATTAACCTCTTGCACAAATACAGCACGACCATCCTTCTGCCCAAAGAGTGATTAACAAGTAGCCTCTGTGCTGTGCTGCAAAGATTACACCTACACAACAAGAACATTTTCTCAGCGACACTCGACTTGTCTTGTCAATCAAGTGTGTGTTTGCTTTGTTAATAATGTTTGTGTTAGGGGCCGTGCATGTGTGAACGTGTGTGCATGTGTTGCGTGATGGGGGGGTTGTTAGGATTCTGCCCTGCCTCTCTCTTTCAAGTGGAGAGCACAGCCCTTGTTTGACCCTGAGCAGTTGGCTGCCTGCGCCTCCTTCACACCTCTTTCATCCCGCCCAGAACAACATCGTCCATCGCCCCGGCGACAGGCCCAGACACAGGCCGCCATGTTAATGCACAGACACTTGCGTGCATGTGCAAGTTTGCGGGTGCAGCGACTTTCTGGAGAATTTGGGAATGTTACAGTATGCTCTTTATTGCTGATCAATGGTGATTCCAGTGGGCTGAATTTGAAAATTCCAAATCACTTGAATTGTTTTGTTATATTTGCAGTGATAGTAATTCCATTTATCGTGTCTGGGTGAAAAGATACAGGAAATGGCACCATCTACGGAAAACAGGAAATCCAAGAAAAAGGAGAAGTCTCATGATTGAAAAAGGAATGGAAAAGCGTTGAAATCAAAATAGAAAGTGGACTTTGGAGAAAGATATTGTAACAAGATATAAATAGATATTATCCCATGGCAAGTATCCGGACTGTCGATTTGAATCTGTCTGAATCTGTTTCAGAGTGGTGGACAAAGTACTCAGAGCCTTTACATGTAATAAGTAGAAATACTCCCATTAAAAAAAAATAAAATAAAATGCTCAGTGACAGAGAAGGTCCTGAATTAAAACTCTTTTCATGTGGAAATGTATTAGCAAAATATACAGAAGTATCACAAATAACTTAGTTGTTTGTATTTTTATGTTGTGTAATCCATCAATGAGAAACTGATTTCAGATACTTTGAATACATTAAAATATCACTGCATGCATGCACACAAAGTGCATGACAAATTAAAAAAAAAAGACCTACAATTTAATGTAATAGAATATCAAACTGATATTTGTTTAGGTCAAATGTAAAAATCTCCATCTGAGAATTAAATACAACTGTCAGATAAATATAAATTAGCATCAGATGGAAAACTTCTGTAAAGCAGTTAAGTAAATATGTTCCTCAAAGTACTTAAGTACTGTTCTTGAATAAATGTTCTTAGGTACTTTCCACCACTGTCATTCATCACTATTCACTTACCTTCTTCTTTCAAACAGAAGGCAGCTGCTTCCATTTGCAAAAGTGAGTGTCAACATACTATCAGAAACTATTTTAACACAGTCCAAAACACTGGTACCAGCAACTTTTATAACTACTACTTACTGGCAGAAAACCCTAAGACAATAACTCTATTCCCCTTTGCACTGTTAAGGGTTGTTATATTTAAAAACCCTGTTGGAAAAGTATACGCATGAAAAACAGTGCATTCCAGGCATGCTTTGCCGACACTGAGCTTCATTCCGGCCATTTTTACACCAGCACCATGTCCCGTTGAAATTCACAGCAACACAGCAGACTGCAGTTCCAACAGCAAGCTGCTTTGAAATGTATTATTTTAGCTGTGAAAGTTTTTCTTGGAATTATAAACTGTGCATAACTTCAGAGCGACTCGGGCCTAAATTCCCTAATCCTGAAAGTCAAACTTCATTAGAGCTTTTGATTTATCTTCCAAAAGTTCGCTCAAGTTTTTTTTTTTTTTTTTCTCCGCCACATGTTGAGCACACCCTTCGTGTAATGGTCTTATTAAGAGGGAGTTGGTTTCCAAGCAAACTGGCCCATGTCTCCAATAGCGAAATTAAGCCTGAATGAAATCAGATACGATTAAGGAACTTATTAGTTCTTGTCATGTTCTTGCGGGTAATACAATAAACACGGCCCTCAAATAATCACAACCATCAGGACTGCAATCACACTAACAATTGAATTCCCCTGAACAAGTATGCCCACATTACAGTGCCTTGGCTCAGTTTGACTCCCTCTCAGCGTGTTATTATAGGTGTCTTTAAAGCCTACGATCATTGTTCCAGAGGTGTTAAGCAAGACTTCAGCACTGTAAAAACATTTTCATAGCCCTTGCACAAATGACATTCTATATATATAAACACAGTGTCATTAGTGGACATCAAGCCAACTAATAAGTGTCATCGGTGTCAAACACACACAGGTACTATAGAACAATGAGAGGACAGTGTGTTAATGTCTGTGATGATTGACTAATTGCATTTCTATCATATTGTGTAGTTTTGGGGGAAGTATTCAGACCTTTTACTGAAGGCAGCATCGTGCATCATGTGCCTGTGACAGTTTTTATGACTCTACCACTAGGAGTCGCCAAGTTTTTCTACAACAAGATATACATTTGGTCAAAAGAGCCAATAATCATCTGAATATATTTTATACATCTCCTCTTCCAAACTCTCTGCATTAGTAGAAAGAACCGGTTGTTTTGCGTCTGTCTCATTAATATCAAGGAGGCTGTCCTCTGACTGATTCTCTGACTAGTTCATTTATTTATTTAACAAAAAGAACAACTCTCATGCTTTATCAACAGATGGAGTTTGTTCAGAGCAAAAGGGCACACTGGGAAAATTTAATGAGGAAGATTTTGAGATGCGGTTGAAAAGGTTAGTCAAGTTTATTTTTTGCTTTTGGACTAAATAGTTATCATTTTTGTATGTACAGTCCTAATCTCCTTAGTTTCTTTAACACAACAAGTAAATGTAGGGTATGGAAATGTACATCATTTTCCTCTAATAGTGCTGTAGGACTGTAGTAACTACACCACTATGTAGGACATAAAGTATATAATTTAAAAATGTATTTTAAAACTTTTCATAGAAGAGAAAAACAAAGCTCAGTTAAGCTTTTTAAAACTTTTAAAGTCTGTTGTAATTAAACTACTTTGATTTAGTTTATACTTATAATGATTAAGTGGTTTGTTTTTTTTTAGTTTAGAGTGACTGTTTATGACAAGAGCAACAATAAAATATATATAAAGACAGACATCAAGTTGGGCCAACATTAAACACTTTGAAAAGTTGAGTGATACATTATGTGCTATGATTATTAGCTGACAGGCGTTACACCTCACGGTGGTGTGAACCACTATGTCCTGAGATAAATGAGCAAGGACCACAGAAAAAGTCTTCACCCTCGCGTGGACACGCACACACACACACACACACACACACACACACACACACACACACATTCTCTCTCTTATCTCTGGGCCTTTACGCTCCTGCGCCGCTTGCAGGGTTAAAATAAACGTTACTGCTGAACCATATTGTGCCCTCCCTCCTCTCTCCATATCCTTTATTCACAGGCGCGTAATTGGTAGTCAATTTGAGCTCCCCCTTTGCCTATTGTGGGCACATTTTGCTCTGACAGAGTGCGGAAGATTAATGGCTACGAGCAGCCAAGGGAGGCTCGCCTCAGCAAGCATGAGCGCCCTAAATTCATTACACCAATTTCCCCCTGTCCTGCGCTCCCCTACTCACACCCACAAGAGAAGGAGAAAAAAAGGGGGGAAAAACAAGAATCAAAAGGGATAAAAGCAAAAGAGTCAGATGGTGTCGGTGAAAGAAGGCGAGAGAAGGGGCGAGGAAACAAAGGATTAGAGAGGCGGCCGTGGTGTTTCTGGGGCTGCGTGCACACGTCTGGCACCGAGGAGTCAACGGCAGACTTCTCGTTTTGTTTTTCTAGCGGCAGCACGTCTGTTTAAATTTCAGTTTGCAGCTCACACCCACACAAACACACTTTGATACTGCGCATGCTGTTTGCTTGTTCATGCACTTGAGACACAAACAATAACCCCAGCGTTTTGCTACCATATGTTTAAAATAATGACTCAACTTAACTGTGAATCATTCCTTCATTAGAAAAATCAGGAGTTGTCTGTAAAATGTTGATCCTGACGATGAGGTGAAACAGCTTTGGAAATGAATTTGAAAAGACGCCCCTTGAATGTTTAGTCTCTATTTTCACAAGAAATATGCGGGCGGCAATTACGATCTGTCACAAATACCGTCTAAATGTTTATATCGCTGCTGCATTTCAACATTGCTGCTATATCAATATCTAGCCAACCTCAAAATGCCTGCTGGGATGTGAAGAATCAGCTCTCTGCTGGTGCCAAGCATTTCACAAGCATCCAGGGCACATTTAGATCTCTGTCACTGGATATGGGTCTGTTGGCAACAAGGCCTGGCTGGCTCGGATGAGCAGGAAACACTTTGAACTTGGGGAATGATAAGGGTGACCTGTCCCTATTTACTTGGGCCAGCCCATAATTGCAATGATTTATTTCTCCTGTCAAAGCCAAAGGGAATGCCCCCAGCCACCCCGCTGCATTTACTCTCTCTGTTTTTTTTTCCTCCCACTTTTTCTCTCCCTGACACGCATTCTCTCCATTCTCGCCTCTTGGCTCACTCCTCGCTCTGCTTTGAAAAATATGAAATGTGAGAATTTGTATGTGTGCGTGCAAATGTACTTAATGTACAGTATGCACTCATGCATATCTCTGTGTGTGGCTGCCTGTAAATCCAGCGTGCGTACGTGCAGCTCTCCGGCCATGACAGTCTATCAGCATGGCCGTGTGTTTGACTGTCAGATGCGCCATGCCCCCGGCGATGGCACCGCGCCCCAAGGCTGCTCAGATCCATCTCGAGCCGGGCCCAGGTCCCATTGTCTGGCGGTGACAGGCCTCACGGACGCTGCTGTGAGGGACGCCACCGGGAGTCCCGCCTAGGCCTGGCTCCCGTAGCCCCACAATGAACCTGTCCGTCACATGTTCGCCTTCCCTCCGGCTGTCCTGCCGCAGAGCAGCCAAGAACACGTCCCCCGTATGGTCCTGACACTTCCTGTCTGCCGTCGGGACAAATGGATGGAAGTTCTGCAGAAGGTCTTCACATGGCAACACACAGACATGCTGGATGTCTGTAGAATAACCCAAATATCTGACCAGCTCAGCAAAAACAGGAGCTTCAAAAGGAGCTAAATGTATCAAGAGGTATTTTATGTTTAGAAATGTAATACAATATTCATGTTAGTATATAATTCTATCAGACTTGTTGTGTTTTTACTGTTGATTCAGACGTTTTTATTGATGTGGGGAGCACTTTCATAAGCATAAAGACTGCCATGTTGAACCACAATGTTTCTACAGTAGCCCAAAAAGAACTAACCAATTTAGATTGAACCAATAGAACTATTTTTATTGCATGAAATATTACTTAGACATGGTAAAAAATAGTTTTGAATGTTTTTATTACCTAAAATGGCCTAAATAATAGCCTATATACACACAATTATACATATAATAAAAGAAAAGGTTGTAAACATTGTCTCAGGATAGTTTCCTGCTATGTTTCATGCTATGTCAATGAGTCTCCAGTAGGTTATTGCACTAGGAATTTTCCATATTTGCATATTGTTGCCATAGGGCAAATCTATTTTCTATTTAAATCTATTTAATATATAAAAAAACAAAACTTGTAATATCAAAATTAAAATATTAATAAAGTTTACTTACCGCAGATAGTGAATTATTTTTTTTTGAGTGAAAATGTTCCCAAATTCTGAATACAAGACAACAATCGGTTGTGAGACAATGATGTGACTGGTCATGTGACCTCATAAATTGTATGTCCTCCAAGAAAAACCCTCTTTTACATCAATGCTTTTTAGCTAAATGAAGATAAAGTAGGTGTTGCTATAAAACAACACTATGCAATAGAGGGTTAATAGCTTGACATTTAAATGCACACTAGCATAAATTAATTTACTACTTAGTTGTTTTTAGTTAATGCATGTAGTTCCCTCTGAAAATAAAACATTTCTATATTTCTTTTTGTATGGCACAAAATTAAAAGTTCAGATCCATACTAATCAGTATGTAGGCCATAGCCAGGCTTGTCCTCTTCCCCTGCTTGAGGGTTAATATCCTTCTGTCTCTAGCTCCCTATATTCAGAGGTAGTTTCCATGCACTCTGCCTTTAGCTGTGCCATCAAGGCCCAACCCAACCTGATGTGATGTGAGGTGATAACATTTGATAACCTGGGGGACACAGTTGCAGCCACATTACATAAAGCATGGCGAATGGTCAGACCTGCCTGAGCTGGCGTGTAGATTTCCTAAAGATTCTCAGTCATCCAGGTCACGCTTTTCCAAAGAGAGGGATTTATGACATCATATTTAGCAGTTATCATTGGTCCACCGTTACATCAGTCTTTAAACAAATGAATCAGGTAATATTGGTATGATTTTCTTAAATAAAGGTAGGAGAATTAAAACCACACAGCTCATGTCATGTTGAATGCTCAATGCCGGTGTTTTTTTCTTGACCACCACTTAGTTAAATTTAATTTATATTTTGTCAATTAAATATATCTAGTGGAAGTATTTGTACATAATGGGATTTGTATCCTGACATGTGTGCATACTGTACAGTCAAGCTGGTTGATTTGTGGGATATTTTTATATTCTAAAATAGTTTTCATGCCGAATGTATTTCAACAATGTAACAGCTGTTATATCTCCTAAAAATGCGGTGAATTTGCTGAGCATGCATCCTCTTCTTCATGGAGCTTCACAAGCTGCCCAGTATGTCCACAGCAATGTATTACTGAGTAGCTCCGAAAAAAAAAAATGGGTTCACCACCTTGTTTGAGAGCCTTCAAAAATGTGAATCTGGTCCTCCGTATAGTTCAAGGGAATGTGAATGCTTTCAGACCTAAAAGGGTTTGGGGTGTGATTTATTCTTGGTAGAGATGTTAAATATATCCACACATCAGAAAGTACTGTATGCTCAGCAAAAGGTCTTCAATTCTGGGTATTCAATTCAGAGTATAAGTGGACACTAATTGAATTTAGTGTTGTTACAATGAACGGCTTTAACGTGATAGTTACAACATGCTGGTAAAATTAAGTTTTAGTTTGACTCACGGCTTGTTTTGTACTTTCAACCGTCATGTGTGGTAAGAGTTTAAAACAAAATCCAAGTATTATCCAAAATATTAAGAAAAAGTATCTAATCATCTCTAGAGATGTGATCGAGCTCATGGTTTTGGATCAAAAGTGTGAGTGTGGACATCATGAAGAGCCTGAGTGTTGCAGCATAGTCAACAACAACCTTTGATGGTGGCGGTTGACTCCAGGAGGAAGACTTTTTTTCCCTTCTTCTCAGGGTGAATTCACTTGTCCGAGCCTTCAAAGCTCTTGGCAGATTAACACGGCAACGGCGCTGTGTGATTTGGCCTGCCGTGTAATTTATGTACCTTCTCTGGCTCACGGTTTCCACCCCTGCACCTGTTCTGAGCCTACACTTTTTCCATGCCAGGGCCGCTTCGGAGAGAGGGTGACAGCAGAGGTGGGTGCACAGGTCAGTGCTTCAAAAAAAAAAAAAAAAAGACGCCATTCTCCTATTTTATTCTTCGTTGGACTTGTACCAGAATGGGAGAACTTAAGGGGGCCGGAGGCTTTTTTTGGGGGGGCACTTCCAGGCCAAATAATAAATCAGTGAAGGCGAGATAGATTCATCGATAGGAGAGCACCATAAAAGGCCCCAATCGTAGTAATGTAGACAAGGTGTGCAGGTTCAATCCTCCGCCGTCCCCCCTGCCACAACTCTCTTAAGATGGATACCGAACGGGCCTGCAAGGTTCCACTTAGCAGCACACTTCACAGAGACCTGGAATCGGAAGACACCCCAACTGGTTCGCATTAAGGTTTCACCATTGCTGGGAAGAGCCGGAGCTCTGGAGTCAGGAATCAGGGGTGAGTGGGAGATGGCTGGGGGAGTGGGTGGTGGTGGTGGTGCGGGGGTGCGGGCTGTGAGGTTTATTGCGGGAAACACGGCGAGAGCTCCGGTGGGTGCCGCGGTCGGTAACAGAAAGTGTTCATAAAGATGTCACAGGAGAAGTTCAGGAGAGACAGTCTCAAATTCGGGCCAAGGTGCTGCCAGCCAGATGTGGAGGCGCGGAGCAGCAACTGGATCGCAACCTGCCTGTTCCTCCATGCCAAATCTGAAGCTAACAGGCAGAACCTCAGGGTCCTTTTGAAGTGGGTGCCAGGAGGTGTCCAGGCCCTTAACGACCTGCAATTTATTACAACAGCGTCCGGCTAGGAGTAAGGGGTCGAAAGTGGTCCAGTGAAACGTCTCTTTATCCCTTCTTTTTTTTTATCGTTGCCTCTGTTTTTTTTTTTATTCCTCCCACTCTCTTCTTTTCTCGCACCTGTTTAACACCTTGACTTCATTTATGACCTTTTGTCAAGCTGCCGTTAAGTGTTTCATGTTACTGTTTCCTTCGGAGGGTTGCAGCTGGCTAAGCAAACAAGGGTCACATGTGATCTCTCTCTATGTTCCTCCTAATAAATACATTCAGAATTAGACATGTGATCATACAGCTGTGGTGGAGGGTGTAAGTTATTAACTAATGTACAACCACAACAGAGAGGGCAAAGAAACTGGCACTTTGATTTCTATAACAGGGTTAATACCTTATATTTGTGTCTATTTATGGCTGAAGTGTGAGACTCCCATTATCACACATTTCAATTTACGACTCGGACTTACATTATTTAAATGGTATATAAAAAATGTATTTCTATCATTTGAAAAACTAAAAGAAGGCTTATCCCAATTGGAAATGTGATAACATATAGGATTACTGGCTTACCCATATCTGTTATCACACCATTCTATATTTTGAACTGTTTCCTGTAATCCTCGCCTCGGGCAGAGTGAAAGAAAAAAACGTTTTTGTTAATGTTAAGTGAAAGTACTGTTTGACCTGGGAGTGACTCAGGCCAGGGCCAGATGGCCTGGTAAATTAACGAAAAAAAAAAAAAAAAAAAAAAGCAAAGCCATGTGAAACATAGCATATGGACTGGAAACGTTAAAATCCGAAGGGATTCCCCCGCATTTCAACGAGGCAAAGTGTGCAGCCGCAACATTTAACTGAAACAAAATGTGAGCAAATTTGTACCCGTAAACGTGAAATTACTTTTGCTCATTTTGCGCCCCCCCCCCCCCCCCCCTACTCCTCCTCCACCTTCTCCTCTTCTCTGCTGCCAAATAAGTCTTTGAGGCTTCGCACGGGCGTGCACGGAGGCAACAGAGTGATGTATACGGGGAAAGAAAGTGGAGGAAGGGGAAAAAAAAAAAAAAGAAATCAAAGAAAATATCTGGCAAGGAGATTTACAACTCTGGTGAAACGTTTCCACTGCTGCTCGAGCAGAAGCAGCAGCAGTAAGTGTTTTGAACCTGAGGTCTGACAGCGCAGGAAAGGGTGGCAGGGCGGCGTGGAGGCAGGGGGGCGCGGGGGCTCAGGGAGGGGGGAGTGGGGGCGGGGGCGCCTCAAAATGGCTTTACGACTCTTGTTATCAGGTCTAAATAAATCAATAAAAATCCCACTTAAGGGAGGCTTACATATTTCATTCTTCAGCTGTTACTGATAACTCCATGCCATTTGGCCCGCCTGGAGTTTTATATTTTTAAAGTCATGATGCTTCAATTTGTATAGATATGCAGCCTGATGTGCTGCAGGTGTGGGGTTTTGATGTTTGAAGTGCAGCAAACCTGCGGTGTGAGCCGTATGGAAAACTCCACAGCCCCCCGTGGTGCCGCGGATTATTTACAGAGGCGCTCCGTTATTCATCACGCAGCATTAATCTGTTAACCATATTAAGCAACACTGTTATTTATTAAAGTGTTACATAATACGGTGACAAAATACTTTAGCATAAAGGCCAGAGCAGCCAAATAAAGCCAATATATCCGCTCCGCAGGTGTTTTGTTTTGCATGACGAACACCTGTTGTGCTCCAGACTGACAAATAATCTGGTGGACTCAAGCTTAGCACTGGGTGAAAAAAATAAAAAAAAATAAAAAAAAACATCGTCTGATGATGATTAAACATGAGTTGTGTCCACAAGTGTCTTTTTTCATTTTGATGAGCAGAAATATTTAGACAGGCAGAACTTTTTGGAACAGATGCAAACCTTCCACAGCTATGCATCCATTTAGCCAGTCTGAAAGAAGGAAGCGTTTATTGTGTCATGGGGATTTCAAAATAAACTCTGATGGACACCCCCGGCTAAATTTGGGTCTCATCGGGGAATGCATATAACAAACATGAGCAACACTGAACCTTTTTTTTCATTGTGATGATATGTAATAGAGCACATCTGTGAAGAATGACATTTAGTCACATGTGTTTGTTTGTGGTGTCGTTGTTGTGTTTGTCTGTGAACTGTGCATCTCGATTTCCATTTTTGTTGCCTTTTTTTTCTTTAACAATGACAATAAAGATCTATTTTTACAATCCCTGATGTAACACATGCTGTAGCTGTCACGTCTGCCTCCACATTTCGCTTTAAATGTTTGTTCTTTGTTCATAGGAGTCCAGCTCTGAGGAAAAAAGAGATCAAAACAGGACAAGATTCGTTTCGTTTCCGTCTTTGTTAATTAATAGGAATCTCAACCCTTGTGAAATTATACACAGATTATACCTTACAATCATATCCATTTCACAAGATTTGTGTTCAAATAAAGAAGAGATGTGCATCAATTGAGATTTATCATTTTCATTGAGTATTCATAATTCAGTTTCTTGTTAAAATGAAAACATAATTGTAAACCTGACGATCTGGTTGATAAGAAATAAGATGCAGGAGTTTTGCTTGTGTGTGTGTGTGTGTGTGTGTGTGTGTTTGTGTGCACATCAATTGTGTGTCCTGTATAGTGCAGTACGTGTGAAATGTGAAGGGGAAGTCCCGTCTTACCATGCTGTAAATTACAGCATGTAGTTGTGTTAAGACGTAGTGTGGAGATACTAGAGACAAGATTACTGAAATATGGGAGCTGGGGGAGGCAGCTATGCTTCCCACACCCGATGCCTGGCACGGCGGGGGGTTCCTGGATGGCACTGTCGCCCATATGGCCAATCACTCAAGCAGGACCGAGGTGTTTTCAAAGGGACCCGGCAGCAACTTGACGCGGGACTGTCTCCACAGGGGTCAGCGGCCGTCTGGGCAGGATAGGCCAAGCTCCTGCTGCTCTGTGAGAGACAAACATATCAACTCTTGAGTTGTAACCCCCTTCTGCAGCCCCACATCCAACCCCCCTCCCCCACCCGCCCACGCACACCACCATTCCCCCTTCCCCACATACAGCACGCTGCGGCAGCCGTGGTCTGCTAACGGGCCGGGGACCGTGACCTTGAGAGCTGGGCCAACAAGGAAGGAAGCAGTTTGAGTTTGTTTGCACTGAGTAAATATCAGACGTTGCTCCTGTGTATTTGAGGGTAACAACAAATGTACGATGTATCATTTGTTTTTCATCAACTTACTCTATGTGTGATTTACGACCCATAGCAAGTCAATTGGCTGTCTGAATCTATCTGAATTTAATGAGCAAAATATAAAAATGTCTCTTAATCAACACCTATCTAACACACTGTCAATTTCCTAGGCCCAGGTCAGGTTGGTCTTGTGCTCATACAGTATATATTTATCTTTTCACAGAAGTAACTACAGCTATTAGAGTTAGGAATGACTCCTTTTGGAACTGAAAAAATGCTCTTTGTTTGTATTTAATTTAGCAAATAAAATGGGGAATAAACATAAGACACCAATGACTAAGTGCTAAAAAACAGCTAATAGATTGAGAACACTTCTGTTTTAAACTGGGCTTAGGCCCATAAATGCAGCAATGGCACAGGCCCATGCTGGGTTCAGACAGAACAGGCTTGGTGCTGCTTGTTTTTTTTTTCAAAATTTTTAAGCTTCTTTTTAATGAAGTTTACAACATGCTCAACATACACAAACATAACACCACATCCAGGGTCAGAACCACACATACACAAGGTAAAAAAGTAAAATGCAACACATATCATACAAAAATGAATAAATTAAAACAAAGTTGGGTAAAGACACAGTAGAAATAAATGATATAAAGCAAATAACTTGCTTCCCTCACCTACCCTGACTCACATATGAATAAGGATGACAACAACACATCTGGGAAGAGTGTGTTCGTGGGAAGGTTTGTGAGGTCACACACTGATGTTGAAGGAGAAGTCCTGGCTCTCCATTTCCACTCTAATTCATCCTTAAGGTGTTCTATCAGATAGAGGTCAGTTCAGCCAAGTTCATCCACACCAGACTCCGGCTCTGGCTGAGTGAATACTTTTGGAACTTTATAGTCACAGCTCAACAAGCTCCTGTCTCCATAAACACTGTGGGGCTGTAACCTGTTGCTTTGGAGGTGTTATTTTGATAAAACTGATCTGTGTCCTGAACAATAATGTCTGACAGTCACCTTCCCATCACCCTGCTGATGTCATTTAGATAGATTAGATAGACAACTGGAAGAAAATACACTTGTACACATAGTATGATCTGGTGAGTTTACCAGGAAATCCTGCAATAAAACTCCTCGTAGACATGGCTGGGTTTCAGTAATTGACAGCATTTTTGTTTGTTGTGTTTATCAGAAATAAAGCAAAAAAATAAGTTTAGGTCTTGCATTTTAATATTTTATTCCTATAATCATAAAAATAGTATCATAACAGTGATAAAGAAATAAAAAAACATTCATAAATAAAATTTCAACAAATCTTTCTCTTAGAAGCCTATGAATCAAATATACCCAATATATTACATGAATTACGTGAATTCTGCTATGGTGAGGGCATTTCTTGGGGTTGAGGAGGTCAAGGGAAGAACCCTGTCGAGAATGCAAGGGAGTGACTATAGATTCAATTTCTCAGTCTCAAGACGGCGTTTACGAGTCTGCGATTTTATCCACAGCGACAAAGTCTCACATCTGCACAGATTTTCAGCTGTTGGAGTCATTCACAGCGACCACAGACATGAGCGGGTGTTGGCCTTGAGTTATCAGTGAACTCTGCAGGGCAATGGAAAACAGAACACTATTTGATTGCATGATAACCATTAATGAAATACACTTGGAAAGTTAGTTAGTTTGCTAAGAATACAACATGAGAAATAAACAATTTTTTTTGTGCAGTTCAAATTAAAATATCCGATGAAACTATTAGTATTTGTGGATCTCTGGCTTTCCCCTGCTCATGAGATTTGATGGATTGATGGATCAGGGTTTAGCAGACTTTCCCTCCCTCCTTCCAGGATTCAGATCTTCTGTCAGGAATCTAACAGTTTCTCAAGGCAGAAAACATAAACCCAGGCTTTTACAAGGATAACACGGTTCATGGCAAATATGTCCTTTACTCAGATGTCTGGATCCGTATCACACATAGAATAAAAACCCCATCTGATTTGACTAAATGCCAAACCTGCTTGGGTTATTTTTTATTCATTTATTTTTTTGACATGCACACAAGTGAGAATCTTGGGCATCACAAAATCCCTCTTAACAAGACACAATGATGACTTAACTAATGTGTCCATCAAACCTCAAACAATTGAAACCAGTGTGGAAAATGTGAAATATTTGTAAAAAGTGTAATATAGTTTGTTTCAGATGTATTTTATTAACCGATACAGATTTGATGTTTTTTGTCTGCCTCTACTTTGGTCCCTTTAGTGGAAGTTTGAGTGATGTTCAGTCACATTCTTCTGTGATTAATTTTCTGTTTCCATTGCACTTTGTCACATTTTATTTCTATCAATATACAAACTTTTCCAGATCAGCCGAATGTTAAGACCTTTTTCAGGTTATTTCAACTTTTTTTGCCTTAAATTCTGTTGTTTCCATATGGTTTCATGTACGATTTGGAGGAAAGAAAATGCATAAAACTTTGATGAATATATATGTCATCCTATAAAGAATATGTATCTATATATTTATAAGGTACTACTGGTATGAAAGTCTGGACAAAAAAAACACAACTAAATTATCTTCATCATAGCCAACAGAGAGGAATGAAACGGACCTGTTTAGCCAATTGGAAATGCAACAAAATTCTCATAAGATTTAGTGAAGGCACGGAGTTGACATTTCCTACTCAGATTTGCAGCTATCACTGCTGCACAACGCAGACATCGTAAATGTTACATCTGACATGCAAGTAAGCATTTTTTTTTTCTTTCAAGTCAGATGCTCCAGCATCAGAAGCTGTAAGACACATTAGACTCTGTAACATAGTCTGCGTTTGTTGATTCGTATTTAATGCGAAACCTCTGGTCAAGCAGAAGTGCAGATGCTTCCCTGCGTCGTGATCTTCTTGTCTCCTCTGGATTGGAATCACCGCGAGCTCCGGGGTGCTCCTCTGTACTACGGCTGACCCCGGGCTCCGGCTCTCCTCTGGAGGGCGTTCAGTAAAAAGGAGAATCTCCCCCTTAGGGATCAATAAAGTCTCACGTTATTGTTATGTGTTCTGGACGATGTAACAAACAGGACCATCAGGCCAGGAACAGCGTGTCTCCACTGCTATACATGGCTGTGGACTTCACTCTGTTGTCAGCATTCCTCTCCCGCTCTCCCCTCTCAGCTGCCCAGTCTGCTCAGCGCGCCCTCCTTTCGGGGGCGATCATGAATCACGGAAATTGATTACGCTGTCACATCTCGAATCCCCCTGCCCAGGGCTTGACCGCAGAGTGTGTGACTGCAGGTCGGTCAAGCCTGCTTAAGGGATGCACCCGTCGGCCGCTCTGGACAGGGGCCAGTCAGCCGGACCCGCCCCCCGCCGGGGTCACGCCGCTTCCTGCCGTGGCGAATGGGAAGGAGATCACTCACGTCGGCAGAGAGGAATGAAGATGTCCTGCTTCAAATACTAGTGTCCAGTACCACGACGGTCCGGACACTGTTTTTTTTGTTTTGCTCTTTTCTACCCTTCCTCACCACCACTCTCTCTGTGTCAGTACAGTCTGCTGATCGCTTCATCTCGAACTACACGCCCTTCCTCACAGACTTCCACTTGAATCCCAGAAGAAGCAACATCATGAACTGCCAGAGGAGTTCCTGGGGTTTGAAATATGTTTGCCTCATCACATACGTATGAGAGGAAGAGAACGAGAATGCTAATCCCACTGAAATGAAGCAAAGCTTAGAAACTAATTTTGCAGAATTAGGTGCAATTACATCTATTTAAACGCTGTTGGATAGAGTTCCATGATGTTGTGAAGGAGAGTGGGATCATGGGGGTTACTATACCGTTTCTTTTAGACAGACATTGCTCTGCAATCAGTTACTTCTGGTTAGGATTCCTTTTACTGTTCATCGTCCAAGATGTTTTTATCCACAGGGGTCTCCTCCTCTCCAAAACAAATGGATCTGGTGATTAAAATCGGTAAAAACACAGAATAAAGCAGTTTCACTTTAATAAAAGTCAGTGGACAACGGGTGCCTGAGGGGCGCTGCAAGCCAGGCTGCTGCTAATGTTTGCTCAGCTTGTTTCTCTGATAACTTAAGATCCAGACATCTGATCACAAAAATTCGTATGTTCTTTAACTGCATTTGGCGATTCGAACGGGTCTTTGAGAGTTTTCTCTGCAATATTTTAAAAGAAAAAACTGTTGTTCTCCTTGCAAATCATTAATCTATAGCTTATTTCTCTCTCCTAAACAGTTCAACTATATTTAGTCATTCATAGTGAAAAAGCAAAACAGTTTCAATTCAAGCAGGTACTTTACTGGTTCATATCAACATTATTTGTTTCTGCGGCTTCTGGTGCAGCTTTGCCTTTAACCCAGAGTTTCCAACAGACTCCCTTTAATGATTCCTGCAGATTGTTGTTCTTTTTTATTGTGAGGATAAATCTGCTGTAACAAGCTGAAAACACTCATAAATCCTGAGTTGGGCTCAGGTTGCAATGAAACTTTAGGGTCAAACATCTCCAACTGACTGACACATATGCAAGAGTTTTATTTATTGATTTTAGTTCAACTTTTACTACAATGAAGACATATATCCTCCTGCAAAGGCTCTTGGTTCCAGGGGTGAATGGTGGTCTAATTTTGTGGCTCAGAGATTTTCTGTCTGACCATCCATAAAGAGTGTCCTCTAATGGCAACGCGTCAGACGAGGCCGAATAAGACTTCTAACAGGCCCAGAGCGCAAGAACAATATCTGGTTAGATCTAATTTAACATTAACCTGTCTCCACTGGTTACAATGATCTTGAAATGTTGTACATGAATATGGTGGGAAGCATCTTGTCTTTTAACATGGTTGTGTGCTATGGACTCTTTGTGCCGGATATAAAGAGAACTGTCAAGAGTGGATAATATGTCTAGTAAAGCCAGTGAAACCACATATGCAGCTAAGCAGCAGGCATGTACTGTATAGTAAAAACAGCTTTTAAGACTGATAACACCTGGACATGCAATTTGAATTGCTTCTTATAGAAAGGTGCTTTACATACATACATACATACATACATACATACATACACTTAGCGTATTTTGCAGTATTTGCCTATGACTAGCCTATGCTGCATTGCATTTGAATTCCTTTTGATTGAACTCAAGTCAAAACCAGGTTTACTGATTTTTACTGCCAAAGACAACTTTCCACATCGTGGGCAATTAAGTTTCTAACCTATAACCTAACCTGACCTGACGTTGCTATGGTGACACATCAATCGTTCCAGGGGTTGAGGCGAACAATATGGTGAGTGCCTGACAGTGTTACTGTTACTGTGATCTTAACATGAAAGCATTTTAAACACATTTGACACATTCACTACTATTACTGTACAGTAGTTTTCAGACATTTATTTAATCTTTATGCAGGGACAGATTAGTTTTAAAAATGTCCTTTTATATGTCTTGCTGAAGGGCTTCTGCAAATAAGTTAATTGGAGATGAGAGGGTATTGTTGTATTGTTGTATTGCTCAGTTCTACCTACCAACATTGTTCCAGCTGGAGTTTCCAACCAGCAGCCCTTAAGCAACAAGTCTTCTTTTTGAACTTTTTTTTATTTTGTAAAGTCTGGCAGTTAAGCCAGAACCTGCGTATCTGCCAAGAAGATTAATAAGAAAAAAAAAGCGAATTAATCTGTTCTTTGTTTCTTGCTGCACATCGAGAAAAGAAGAAGTAGAGAACATAGTGGCCTTAGTCAAAAAGGCCACCATTATCATCTGCTGGCAGCGCTGGGGAACAGGTGCACTGTGATGGGGAAAGCATTTTGCAACTATAATTAGAACTATGGTAAAAGAAATGTTGGTGCTGGACGTTCAAAGACTCCGCTGAACATAACCCACGTTTTTGCATAATCGTCCAGTAACAATCTGTTTGTCTAGCGGTTTGAGTAATTTGCATTGGTTTTTAATTCAATTGATTCACCATTAAAGACAAAAGGCAGACGGAACATGCATCAGCAGATCAAAGACACGCACTCCGTCATCATTTGGTGTGCTGCTCTTTGTTTCTTGAGCGTCCACGAGCAGCATCCGTCCAATGGCGAGCGCTCCAGGTGTTCCAGCAGAGAGCCAGAGCCCGTGGTGAAAGACACATCTCACGCTCAAACTTCACTTGATCTCGAGCAAAGCGCTCGCTCCTTCTTTTATCTTTCCAGGGACGGTTCGCTCTCCCCACCACATTAATGAATGCCAGTTGTTGCTGTGCTTCACAATCAGGGACTTCATATTTGGCCATGGATCAATCAAATACAAAAGTATTTGCAGGATCTAGTTATCTGCTGGCTGATTGATTCATTTTTTTTCTAACCATATTTATTTTAGTTCTATTTAGGGATAAATGGGAATCCACCGTCTCATATTACTGTGTTTATATTTGATGGAGGTATCTGTCAGGGTGTGGCATAGGGCCATATTCATGGACATTTTTTCAAACAGTTTGTTGTTTGTTTGTTAGTCAACCAAATTACCTGGACTGACCTTTAAGTTTTATAAAAATATCAGAGACATACACGTTGCATTTTTTTCTTTCGTTCTTTGACTTTAGGAGAGATATCAGGTGGTATAATTAAATCTGCTTTATGCACAGCAGTGTCATCGCCAATAGAGGGCCCTAAAGATGGCAGCGTAGACATACAGTATAAATGTGATGGGTCAACCCACCCACACCCCGACCACACCCACCTTTCGTATGCTATTAACACAAACTGAATTAATGTCAACTAACAGTTAATAAAGACATGCTAAAATAATCAAATCCCAGTGTCAGCCAATGATTATTAAGATAGTGATTCTTCTGAAACATACATAAACTTACCGAGCTTGTGCTAGCTCCAGGCTATTAGCAATAACCTTGTTGAATTTCAAGCCAATGTTTCTATATTCACCTACATTTGAGTTTGAGTTTACAATGAGTTATTTTTGAGCATTTGGATGCATCCTACTCCAGCATTCACTTCTTTTTTATTCTGGCTTTTTTTACGTCCTCGTTTCTTACAAAAAAATAAAAACTACTTTAGAAATACTTAAGGAAGAAATATTTAATCAAGGTTACACACGAATGCACTGTTGAGAGAGAACTGGGATGACTAGGCCTGCACGAAGTAAACTGGGTAATTATGACTAATGTATATGGAGTAAGTACCTCATATGAATGTTGGTTGGGCACACATAACTTGTAACTACTGAACTTAGTAACATGGTTAATGCAGGCTCTATGTTACAGATGAACATTGTTAAAATGGAGATTTTCCCAGAACCTTGCTATTACAACCCTGCCTCCAGGCATCAGTATCCGTTTCCTGATTGAGCCAGAGATTGGCTCTTATTTGTCAAAGGTGTCATGTGGTACAAATAGCCATGGGTGGAAGCAAAGAAGAAAGTTTGCTGCTTTTGATTGAAAAATTATTATTAAACTGCAAAACAAAGTTTTCAAAAAGACACTGACACATTAAGGCCAAATACAAAACTTCTGAAATGCATTTAAAAGCATGGAAGACCTTGCTGAAAAGTAGGAATCGCTGGTGAATTCCTCAGCTCATAGGCTAACAGACAAACCTAGTGCAACAGACAGCAGAAAATTGTTAAAAATTTTTTACTTAGTTAAAATTGTTGAAAAACAGGGCATAACATGGATTCTGATACAGTGTCCCTGTTGGATTAAATCAAAGACTTGTTAAGCCTTTGTGCTGCTGATATTAGTATTGATATAAGGTGAGATTCTGGTAACAAAATGCTGTGTAATGATATAAAACGCATTATGTCTTTGGCAGTTACTAGTGCAAAATAATTTGGAGACGAATTAGTAAAAAATACAGGAGAAGCCAAGGAATTAAATGCTAGACTATAAAATTTGTGGCATAGAGTGACACCAGGTCACTGGAAGGCAAAAAAACACTTGCCTTCTTTTGTAAAAAAAAAAAGTATGCGTAAGAAAGAGAGAGAAGGAGAAAAATAGACATGGAGAAGCAGTACTGTCTGCTTATTTTCAGTGCTATAGCGCAAGCAATTTAGGCCTGTATATTTTAAACTTTTTGGCCAAGTTATCCCTGTGCTGACTGAGTGCCGCCTGCTTTTTACTAAGCAAACCGGTAAAGTTTATTAAAGGAATCAAGTTGCCATGGTGACTGAGCTCTGTATAGCATAATGGACACACCAGCATCTTCAGAGAAATCTGTTCTGTCAACTAATCAATTGAACCTCATGACATGTATTGAAACGTGGAGGTAACCCTTTTTCCATCTGTCCTGCCTTCTCACTACTACAGGTCTTGTGTTTTTTTGCACTTTTGATGCATTGCTCCTGCTGATTACAGGCTTTCGGGTTCAGACTCAAGATATATTCTGTCCACTCCCCGCAAAAAAGCACTGATGAATTAGGTTTACACCACAACCAAAGCCCTTAATTTTGGAAGTGGACATTTCAGAGCTTTAGCAGCTAACCCACATCAGAATATGATTGCTTTTCTGAATACTTTGACCCGGCAATGGCGTTGCCATGAAACAACAAGCTGGAGACTGAGTAAACAGTTTTAATGCACTACAAATTCCCCATCAGCAGCTCTATGCTTGATGACAGCTAAGCGAAATACCCTTTTTCCTGGCATTAGGGGTAAAGAGAGGAAATAAATAAGGAATTCAAAATAGCTGTGGTTGTGTGCTGTCCTACCAGAGCATCTGTTTGGGATCTGCTTTTATTTTCGCTCATTAGATCTTTCCTCGCTGTTAAGATCAGAATAGCCTTCTTCTTAGAAGCCCGGCGCTGCCGCAGAACACTACAGGATACATTGATTTTTCAGACAGCTGCCAAAGCTGGTTATCACTCCAATCAAGCTTTCATCAATTACTTAACCCTTCGTCGCCATGCAGATCAAACAGTGCGTCAATCCTTTGGTGACATTTAATCCTGGGCTGTTCTGTCTCGCGACAGAGGAGACCCAGGAGGAAGAAAGCAAGGAAGAAGTGGATATAGCAGATTAATAGGAACCATTCAAAAATGCAGTCATAAATTGTAATCATATGTGAAATGTCTTTGTCATCATGTGTTACTGAGAAGAAACATACATTCAGCTTACAGAAAGACTAAATATGCTCAGTGCATTTCAACGTGCATATGCTATAGTATTTTGCACTGAAATTATTACAGATTCACTTATATAACTCTTTGTTTTGTAATATTACAAGGCAGAGGTTGGATTCTACTTTGTTTTCATGACATCACATGCTGCACTGAAGTGGATTCCTCACAGAAGGCAATTGATCTAATATATTCATTTTCTTTTTGTTGGCTAAAATTTGCACATACCCAAGGATGCAGAATTGATTTATATGCAAGACAGCTTATATGTTCATGTTACAGTAGGACACACAATGTTGTCTTTTAGGATTCTCCCCAGGTCTCCCAGTTCTCAGTACATCAAATCTTGTCAAACACTACCACACTAGATCTTTCAGCCAGAAAAGTGTAATAATATCCTGTCAGTTCTAAAATCCGCCTCTAATCTTAGCTAATGAAATTGTCATCTGACACTGTGTTGTTTGAGCAGCGTGCGGAGAGGAGACAATCTGTAATTGCCCGCATAGAAGTGGTTTCCCAAGAGGCCTATCCATCACATAATCTTGTTATTGCCTGGAAGATGAGAAATGCGTTTAGCTAGATTGTCATTTTCCCTCCAAAAAAAATTTTCCTGCAAGCATGCAAATGTCCCCTGTCAGCTGCGGTTGTGGCTTTGCGTCGGCGGTAAATAAGTGTAACGCTGCACAGATTCATTGTTTGATAAAAGGGATTAAAAACAAATTTGGATCATAATCCCAAGAGTGTTTTCCGTGTTGTCTAACGTATGATTGTTCACAAACAAGTATTGAAGTACGGTGGATATTATACAAGTGTATAGTACCGTATGTGTCCCACATAAAACTCCAGCAGCATGTTTGTGATTATCAGCTGCAAAAGGTTAATATTTTTGTTACTAATATGTAGTGTGAGTCTGTATTTCATTCACTGTGGTTCATTTTATGTAGTACTAAGTTATTTAGAGTTAATGTAATTTTCTGTATTTTTTTGTTTGTTTTACTCATCAGTTCAGGATGACAGGAAACAGGGATAGTAGAGGTTTTGACTTGCAATAAAGCTCCACTGCAGAGATGTGTCTTAACCAGCAAGCTACTGGGGCGTCTCAACAGTTTATTGCAAACAAATAACTATTGCAGCCTCCAGAAATGTAAATTGCATGACTTCCTGCACACCAGATGGATTTTCCTTGGAAAGAACAACCAGTCACTTAATATTTGAAACAGCGGACAAAAAGCCTTTTGTGAACTGTGGGGTTTAATCACCATTCTGTTAGATTAAAAGAGAGAGTACGGGGTCATTTTACAAAAATGGCTGATTATGTTTCTTTTAGGGGCGACACGGTGGTGCGGTGGTTAGCACTGTTGCCTCACAGCAAGAAGGTCGCAGGTTCAAGACCGCCTTGGGCCTGGGTCTGGGGCCTTTCTGTGTGGAGTTTGCATGTTCTCCCCGTGTCTGCGTGGGTTTTCACCGGGTACTCCGGCTTCCTCCCACAATACAAAAAACATGCTCAGGTTAATTGGCAAATCTAAATTGCCCATAGGTGTGAGTGTGAGAGTGAATGGTGTGTGAATGGTGTGTGTGCCCCACGATTGGCTGGCGACCATCTGGGGTGTATCCCTGCCTCTCGCCTTAACGCGCTGGGATAGGCTCCAGCAGACCCCTGCGACCCCGAAAGGGAATAAGCGGGATAGACAATGGATGGATGGATGGATGTTTCTTTTACTTTTTACTGTAACAATAGTCAACTGGAGCTGGAAAACTACTCTTTATTAGTAAAGTATGTCCACTCCCACTTCAGGCCTGTCCCTTTGTGAAAGCCCAGAATTTATGTTCTGCTGAGAGCGCGCTGGTGAACAGACGACTCACATGTGTCTCTGCGCTGCTTCCCTGCGGCCTCCTTTAAAGGCATTCTGAACTGATTTGGGGGATATCGTAAAGCAAATGATAAATTTGTACCCCTGTCAAGTGGGGCTGTGAGCTGACGATGTGCTCCAGGAATCATGTAGGAATGCCATATATCCCGACTGATTGCTGCTCCCTGCTAGCTGACGGCGAAATACATTACATCATTAAAGGTACTGGAGGAAATAACCTGCTATTGTTCTGACATTAAAAAGCCTGTTTGATGTAATAAAGATCTATGCTGAGAGACCGACACTGAACATGTGTCTTCATACTAACAAAAACATGCATATTCATCCTCTCGCTGCTTCCCTGTGTTTTCTTCTAAAGCCTCAACATCTTGCAAATGGTTTCTGGCAAGTACAGATTGTACATCAGCCGGTTTTTGTATTTAGTAAAATATATTCTTTTGTTTCCATTTCCCCTTCTGCATGCCTTTGTATACAGAGGATATTGTTTTACCACGAAATAACATATGTTATAATCAGAAAATAATATTTTTGACATGCCAAAAGCGATATAACTTATGAGATACATTATATCTGGAGCAAGCAGTGTACTGGGTTTCTGACTCAAAATGTATACCGCTGCCTCATGGCACCATGAATCAGCTATTAGCAATTAGCTATTTGAACTGGGTGCTGGAGGAGTAAATCGTATACCACCCTGAATCCCTTTGTGTTTGGAAGAGATTAGCAGGATTTGAGCCCCCGTTTCACATTAGATGGCGTGAGAAATGTGGCTCGAAGGTTCAAGGGAGCAAAGGGGCCCGATGCCGCCGACGTGGCGGCTGCCCCATGCCTGCCTCAGGGGTGGCGGGTAATCCCCTCGGCCAGGGGCAATAAAACTCCAATTTCTACTGTACCTGCCAGCTGAGCGTCTTAGGCCGTTCGGAACACGGGGAGCATGAAATTCCCGAGGAGCCATATCAAAGCACCAGCTCCCTTCATAATGACATCAGAACCTTCTGAAGTCAACAAGCATGAAGGCAGACTGGAGCACCGCGTGGGTTCACAGCCTTGAAGGGCGATCCGTCGCCATTAAGGGCTGCGCAGGGGGATAGCGAGCAGAGGGCAAGAGCGAGAGAGAAGGATTACATCTATCACCATGCGTATGTGCTCCCATCTAAAAGGCCTGCCTGCCGTTTTCTGCCCCCAGCAAGTCCCCCAACTGTTATGCTAGCCGAGACGGTAATAAAGGCTTTGGCGGCATCATAAACGCAGCGTGATGTGGGGTATCAAATACTTAGGGGCCCGTGATGAAGATCTAAGGGGAAGCCCAGAATGGTGATAGAAGTGTAAACACAGTAATGGGGATAATTACAACTGGTTGTGACCACAGTCCATTTTTCATCTTCATAAATGCCTCTGAAAGCCATAAAGTGAAGACAAAGTACAAGAGCAGTTAACTTAAACTCAAAACGGCTGCATTGTTAGATTGATGTTATTGCCAACGTTAATGTACATAATAATATTAATAATAATGCTTTCAATTTATATAGCACCCTTCAGGGCACACAGAGTGCTTTACAGAAACCATAATTCATTCATACTCCATTCAGACCGGTGGTGGTAAACTGCATCAGTAGCCACAGTTTCCCTGGGGCAGACTAATGGAAGTGTGGCTGCCATCGTGCACCAAACGGCCTCCTCGACCACCGCCACCGCTTCCAATTAATCTCAGCATGTTTTTGGACTGCAGGACCCAAAAAGAACCCAGGCAGACACAGGGAGGACTGTGAGTCAACAGCGCTACCCACAGCACCACCATGCTGCCAACAGCAGTGATCGGATGCAAAAGAGCAACATTTTGTAAAGTGTATCAAGAATGACCAAATAAAACATACTGATAATGTAAAAAGTAACCAACACCCTTATATAAATTGTGGCTTTGGCACTGCAAGTGACAATGAGACGCATACAAAAATAAACCTTATGGAAAGTTTTGAGAAAAATATTTACTCCTGTCATGTTCATTTTTTTTCCTGATGCAGATTTTGTGCCTTATATATAAAAATGTGGAAAACTGTGACAATCTGGGCTCTGATCCCAACTTGTGTTGCAACTGTGAAAGTTTTACCACAGTGACTGTCAGCATTATATTGAAAAAAACATTTACATGACCTTAAACATTGTTTTATTTGCCTAAAACAGCACATGCATTTATAAAATATCTCTTACACAAGAACATTAGATAAGGTATTTTTTATAGTTTTATTAGTTAATCATTAAATGTTATTTGTAGATTAATTTCTCCTAACAGATAAACAAAAACAGTATATGCTTTATTCTCAGAAGAATGTTCGTTTTAACACTTTGTTTAAATATTTTCAAGTCCAACTCATTATTTAGGATTATCCATCTCTCTGTCCTTATCCAGATTGTGTAGGTAACCTGACTTGCAGATACAGTTTCATACACACACTCACAGTTTTCCTGAAGGTGTTGACTGAGAAAGTCTTCATGCATGGCAGTCATTACACCCAGCCCCAGTGAGATGGCCCATTGGGAACCAACAGATCTGCTTTTTGCAAGTGACCAGCACTGACTGTAATTAATCATTTGGGCAATTATTAATCATGGGGGTTTTAAGGTAATGTTTCACAGAGGAGATAATTTCAGGCAGGGGACTATGTTGGCTTCTTTTCAGCAATGTCTGCAGCAACATTTTTTGGTATTAACGTTTTTTCGTGAATAAAGTGTGGATGATCAGGTCAGGATGAGGACGACCTATGACTCTATGAAACTTGATGAGCAAAACATCCCTCAACATATTGACAAGTATGATATATGTTTGGTCTTTTTAGCATGAAGTCCGTGTGGATGTCTGAAAAAAATGAAGTTTTCAGTGGAATGTGTTTCTTGACAAATATGATCATTTATTAGAGCACTCATCAAAGCTGAACAATCCATTTCTTCTGTGGGCTGCACTGAGTGGACACACATGTTAATAATCCAAACTGTTTCCACAATTGTTTAAAAGGAAATATTGGAGACATTTAAAACCAGGATCGAGTCTAGAGTGGAATGTGCTTTAATTGCCGTCCTTGGCAAAGGAAACAGGCTTGAGTATTTGATCTTGCCCAGTGTTGGCACCGTTCTGGGGAACACGCCTCCATTTTAAACATGGCCAGTCACTCTCTTCCTGCCAAATCAATGAAAGACAATAATTGTTGATGATAACAATGACTGAGCACGCACCGTCCACGGTTCAATCTGGCCAAATTCTGATCATTTCTGCGGCTTCCAGAACAACACGTAGCCCACATTAAGGAGCAAAATGAAATTCCTCATGATGGATGACTTTAGGAGGCCCCTGGACGGGAATGACCATCCAACACTGGGATGTGATCCCAAGTCTCTGCATAATGGCTTCAGCTGCCTTGTCAGTCACCTGAGCTCATTCTGCTTTTTAATCGAACCACCAGTAATGAGTTGGTCAAACATGACCTGACAAATTGATTTGGATTCCCATCTGATGAGCCCTTCCGTGAAACAGCTCTGTCCGTACATTGAGCCAAACATTGTCACGGAAAGAAATTAAATGAAGAAATGCAATGAGCAGAGATGCAATAACGTTCCAGACAGGCCTTAGTTCAATATGGAGCTTACACAAAAATGAATGATTTAAAAGGACAGATGGCCCAATTATGCTGCAGTGTTGACAAAAGGACTGCGTAATGTTTGATTTGATTGATATATAGATTGGCATGAAACTCAAACACACCACTGCTTCTTTATTTGCTTAATAGTCATACACATCCACCTACTATAGTATAATACGCAGGCAAACTTAGGCATCCATCACATACATTCTCTTACACATCTATATGAACACACAATGTAAAATTGAAAAGGGATTTATTTATTTTTTTGTTCATATTTGTGATATTCTTAAGTTATATGCATGCATATGTAGCAAACAAAAGATGAATGCATATAACACTATAAATAATTCTGAACAAATATAAGAGACTCCCTTAAATCATGCAGAGCGTATCAGGCTCCCAAACTGTATTCCAGAGTCTGGGGAGATGGTGAGTGCAGTGCTAGGATGCACTTGGGAGGCATTTCGCTGTCACTGACACACAGACTCTTTATCAAATTTTGTCCGACAAACACATCTCACATTCGGCCTCTCTGTGCTCTCCAGACTCCCTGGAGGAATGTCTTGATGTCCTATCTGCCTGCCTGAATGATGATATCTAAATCTCTGAGCAGCTGCTCTGCCAAAAACAATGAGGAGAGTCAATGGGAAGGGGATCAGGAGCAGCCAGAAACATGTTGGGACTCTCCAGAGACTCGTAGGAAGGAGGAGGGACAACGTGGAAAACTGGACTTAACCAGTGTTTAGATAAGATAGTAGAACATGAAAACATTTGATCTTTAATTTGGTTTGGCCTTTAATTTATTGATACAAAGGAAATTATCAAAATCATTAAAACTAACTGTAATTCCTATGGCTTAATGTGTAACTTTAAAGTCTTTATACAACAAAAAAAAACACTTTTATTTATTTTATATGTGCAAGATATTGAATGTTTTTATTTATTTATTTATTTATTTTATTTGTTGTCCTGCCACAATTATTACAAAGTGAAACACACAATTCTATTTCATATTTAGCTGTGGCGTTAGAAGAAAAAATAGGTATCCACAAATGCTTTTTGCAGCCTTTCATCCATTACAAAGATATTAAATATTGATTTATTAATACATATGCTTTATTGTAGGCTGATGTTGTGCCAGAGCTGGTATGCAATAACTTTTCTGATTCAGTCCTTCCTATGAAGTTGAAAGACATTTCCCCTACTCCTCCCTGCTGAGCGAGGTGAGGCGAAAACTTTCCGAGCGCCATTGGGAAGCTCATTAACAAGGCGGGTGTGAAGAAACTCCTGTTCTTAGTTGTTTTTACCCCCTGATGGGAAACACCCATTCACTCAATCGCTCTACCTCAGAGTGTGCCTGTTACTTACAAAGAGGAAGTTGGATGTGATTTCTTTTACTGCCCTCCCAACTCCCCTCCAACTCACTCTTACCAGCATTCACACGCTGAGCAACCCACACACGCACGCACACACACACACACACACACAGGCCATGGAAACTTTCCCTGTTGTACTGCCGCTGTTTTCACAGTGGGAATGAATGAAGTCTTAGATGATTTGCTGTTTAAAAGTCTACTCTTGTAGATAGGTCAGTCAGATGGGGACTTAGTTACTTCCCCCAGCTTGTTCTGTTTGTCCAGACCACTGGACTCTTAAAATCGCTCTCTGGCTAAACATTAATTTTTGTTAATAAAAACGTTTTAATTTGGTACGGTGGGCGCTCATATTTTGAGTCAGATGTTCTTGTGTTTGTGGCTGTAACAACATCACTCACTATCTTAGGGATGAAATGGATGGTCTATAAGGTTGTTATGGCAGGCTGTCCAAAGATCTTAGGGCAAGTTTTGTCCTTGTTATAAAGGATTTTGATATACAAACCATTTAAACCATGAAAAAATATTATAATTAAAAAAAACATGTCAGCAAATGCTCATTCACCTGTATAATTATTTCTGAAAACACACATTCCACACTTCACTGGTATTTCTGAAATATTTATTTCAGATGAAATAAATATGAAGACTGTGCCTGCTCCACCCTAAGATGGAGCCACGTAGAGAGATCAACAACTTCAATAAATTAGGGATAACTGCATAAATTTGACCTCCACTTTCAGCGGAAAGTTTTTCAGAGCAAGTATAAATTGCAGAATTGCAATGCAGTTTGTTCAGACGTTTGCAACTGGAGTCGTCTAACGTGAGAAGGAAGGAGGCATGAATGTAGATGCAGACATATCTGAGGGTTTTGTGGTTGACTGCAGTGATGTGATGGATTCAGAACTCTATGAGACATTTTCATTTTCTGACAGCATTTCCAACTGGGAGATACACTTTTGTATCATTTTGGTTGTTTGAGAGCACTATACCTTTTTTTCTTTTCTTCTTCTCTTCTCTTTGATACTTCCCATCCCGATCGTGGATGACCAATCTTAGAACTAAGACAACATATTTAATTCTGAAAGTGTCTGGAGGAAAGTGCTATTACTTTGATCTTCATTCCAGAGCTTCAAATATCACCATTTTGTCACACCCTCAGTAGCTGATACTGATGAAAAAGTTGCCCTCCAGCATCTGGCAACCCATGAAAGTCATTGTGAGATGCATGAGGCTTTCTCTCCTTTTGATAAAATGCACCAAGTTGGTTTAAGCGAGCCACACGATGCATCTAACTGAGACTGAGGTTGAGTTAGGTCCAAGGTTCAAGCACAAAAAAGCACTTTTTTAAGTTTTTGCCTCTATGTTTTCTAACCATTCACCAAACCTGTAACTTTATAGATGGAATGAGATGGACTTCTTCAGTCTTATTGTATCTATTCCTGACATTTTGGGAATTTTATAAATGCCTCTGGGACTGTCCTGCATTTTAAAAATGGTGCCAGAAGGTGCCCTGAGCTTTGAACAGTGAAACTGACATAACTGGTGAACACAAACATTTGATGTGATGGGAATAAAATCAGTCTGGCTGTTCTGCCATTGCTTAGAAATGCACAAAACAAAGTACGTTTACACACCAAGTATCACTTTGAAGATGCAAATAAAGAACGATGGACATCCTTTGTTCATGAGCTCTAGTCTGGAACTGTGGCCCATCCTTGGGCTGTTGAGTGTTCCCATGAAAGAACCGGTAGTGATAGGCTTGTTCTGTGGACCAAAGAAACCCAGCTCAGCAAAAGAGTTCCTTGGAGATTGTGTTACTGATTTAAACAGCTTGAAAAAGGTTTTGATTTAGAGGGTAAGAAATTGAAGCTCAAGCTTGACATGGTCGTTTGTGACATACCAGCCCGGCCCTTTGTTTAAAACACCAAAGAACCATAATCCCTACCATTGTCATGACAAAAGTGTGCAGCCTGGAAAATACATTAATGGGCTCCTGACAAACCCATGTACAGACTATGCTCTAAGGACAGACGAATCATTTGAAAACGTAGTTGATCATCATGAGCAAGCACGTTCATTTCATGGCAGCAGTGTTGGCATGGTTTCACAATTCCCTCTAGACTGCATGGTTTTGGTTTGTTCAGGTGTTGTTAGGCGAATGCTACACACTCAGGGGTCCTCTGAAGCTCAGAGTACCTGCAAATACAGCAGAAAGAATGTAGGCCAAACTGTTTGAAAAGTGTGAAAACCTTTGTTCCTGTAAAGTTTTCCCAAATGTCCATATCGCTGAGGGAGTTAGATAATTGCCCGGCCACTGATTTTATGCAGTTTCTGCTTTAGACAGGACAGGACAAGGTACCTTTATGGATAGAAACATGTACAGCATCTCACTATCATATTGCTATTTTCATTTTATCTGACTATCCTGCAACAAACATATGCTCACACCTCACTTAGATATTCACTTATCATTTTGGTGAAATATATGGCAGATTTAAAAATGTTTAGATTTTAAAATAAAAAAACAATATACATTTTTTGGTCAATCTAATAAAGAACAACAATTGGTTACTTTGATACATTTTCTTTATTTCACCATGAAACTTAATTGCACATGATAAGAAAAGCTAGTCAGAAACCTAGACTTTTCTCTCATGATAATTTTCTGTCATAACTCTTTGTTATGCCAATTCAAAGTGTCCTGTCAGTGGAAGCATAGTATGGTGAGATGGCGTGTGTCAAGTGGACTGGTGGTTCACTCCAACATTCTTGACCAATTATACCAGTTTACAACTCGAGTAACTTGGCCAGTGAAAACATGTATGCTATTATTAAAATGAAGTCTACAAATCAATATAACACCATGTTGACAGCTGAATTTTTCCAACCCACTTTATAGTCATTTCTTTGGGCACTCGGATGATGACAGTGAGGAAGAAGGTCATCTAAAAAAAGAACGCCTGGGACTCAGCCAAGGCCTCCCCTCGCTCAGTAAGTTAACTGCACATATGAGGTGTACAACGCAATATAAAACACCAGTGAAAGTGAACTATGTGACCAGCTGAACACAACTGGCCAACAAAAGGAAATGTTTGTATTTATCTCATTGCATTTTGTTAGGCTCAAAGCATAATTGAGTAAGTGATTGTAAGGTTTTCAGGCAATAATGCACAGTGAATCAGCAGTGTTAGGGGAGTAGATTTAGTCGGACATCTCAATGTGTCCAAATTATGCTCTGAGACTAACAATTTCTATTTTATATTAAATTAACATTTGAATTTTAAATAATTCTGAGGAAGTCTATGCTCAGTTTAAAAACCCTGAAATCTTGGTTCCGCATGTTAAGTATTTCTCTTGGACATGCAGTTTAATGAATCCATAATTTTATATGATCAAATGGTCAACAAAATGCTGATAACCTTACAGAAAATGACCACCTCTCAGGGCAATAGAGCTGTTACAGCCGGAGCAAATGATCTTCAACTAGTTACGGATCTGGATTTAAAGTTGCAGCGACAAAGAGAGCAGACCCTTGATTTGGCGCAAAGCCTAAGGTTACACTCTATTAACAGATGTTCCTATTATTGAATTTGGCCATATCTTGTATGCCTTGTCAGATATAATTGTGAGTGTGTACTTGTGTATGCTATTATATACTAAACCTTGAGTGTGGTACAGTGGTTAGACAGTAGTTATTAGATCTGTAATAAATGTCAGAAAACTATGTGACAAAGGTTTTTCTAAGACTTCACCCACATTTTTTGCAAATCTTTGTTTGATGGGCTACTTGGAACAAAAGAACACTTTAAAGATTTACTATTAGAAATGTTCTGTAAATTCTAACACATGTCACACATCCTTGCCTGGTGGAGATGGGGGAAAAAAACTAAAATTCTTAACCTAGATGGCACAGGAGATTTGAAGTTACACAGCAATCTTAAGTAATGTTGAAATGAAAGGTTTGAAAAAAATGAAAAACACAGCATAGCCATTCTAATTAATGGTTGGAGACCATTACATAGACACACATTGGGGTGGGGTAAAAAACAGGGAGCCTCGGAAAACCTTGAAGGGTCTGTCTGTGTAAAGCAGTGAGCCACGATACATGTAAGTGTATTTCTGGTATCTACTGTTACATTGCTGTGGTTTTCATGCAAGAAACAATACTTTTTTTTGTCATGACAGCTTTCCATATTTTTAAATAATTTGTCATAGTATTATAGATGATTATACAATATTATGACATCTAGTAGGCCTCACGAAGTATGGAGCTTTCACTTCAACCAACTTTCCTGGATCATATTTGAGGAAAATTCAACTTGTTTGCAAAAGTCGCTCTCCTCTGCTGTAACAAAGGTCGCCTCCCAGTACCTCCACGGCTCATTATAGCATATTAAACCTTGTTTGTTTAATGTGTTCAAAATCGGATAGGGTGGTTCACTGTTGTCTCAGGGAACAGTAGCTTTTGTTATCTCTCTGCTGGCAAGGCAGCACGTCTTAGCCAAAAATAAAGTGATGATGATCCTTATCTGTTCCAGATCTGTCCTTCACACAAGTGGATTACATAGACCTGTATTGTAGATCCATCCCAGAGTCTATGATACTTTCACACCAGATCCAGTGAAGTGGGTCAGTTTTCTATCATGTATTCTTCAGATGAATATTGGAGGTTTTCAAATAGACATATGAAAATGATTCTGGAACCGGGGATGCTATTGACTTCAATTAGCATTTGCAAGTGGGAGAGAGAGGCATCATCTTGCTGTTTTGATTTCTCTGAGCCAACATGAATGTCACCCAAGTCTCAGCCCTCTCCCATCTCTATCTTTCTCTCCCTCCTTTCTTGTGATCCAGTATTTTGTTCACGTGCTGTCATCTTGTTTCTCTTGGCACCTTATTAGCACCGCGGCTGTTCTCGGGGAGCACATCTGGACGCAGATCAATGGGCAAATGGCCATGACTTTTGCTAAGTGCTCTATATATAATCCTTGTATTTTTAAATCCATTAATAACACATAGTAAGTTTGATCTACGAATCGTCCTTGGTGCTCTTAAAAAGTCACTGGCTGCTTTTCAATACCTCTTACTGAAGTAGCCTACTTTATGAGTATAATGTTTTCCAGCCAAATGGATGAATCAGGTTGAATTTACTTCCTAATCTAAGAAATGGTGATCTCTTAGCTTGATTATGTGAAAGTAGTTTCATTTCACATTCATTCTTGGCTGAGCTGTTGGAGCATAGGCTGCCTCTTTAATTCACTATAAAATTTCTTAAGAGTCAAATTTAAAAATTGTAGCCCTTTAATGGAGATTTGATCCAAAATCCCTTTCTAAATGGCAGCATGGTGGCGCAATAAGTCAACCGAACAGGCTGTTCAAAGCAGGTGTCCTGGAGCAAGATAATGAATCTCTAATAGTTTTATGGTGTTGCTGTCTAATTCTTAGTCTTCCTAGTAAATGAATTAATAGCAGCAAGTCTTGCTTAAGTTATCACGCTTTATTCCGTTTCATCAAGATAAACACAGTTTGTTCATGTTTTGTCTGAAGCTGAAGTCATTTAGAAGTAATTTAGAATGGACCTCACATTTTCAGCATTCCTAAACAAAATTTTAACTGATCTGGTAATTTCCTGTAAATAAGGGTACAGTGTATCACATATTGCATGAAATAGTAAAAGAATAATCACTCCTCTCCCCCTTGCTGACTCTTTCTGCTCATCTTTAATGGGAAATTTGATATATGAGTACAGAGCTTAGTCTGTCACATCACATGACGCGCTGCAACTAATGCAGTCGACAAATGGGCATATCATGGATCCCAGTTTTGTGAGCGATCCCTCCTCAGAAACAGGTGGCAGCCGCTGTAACACCAGATGTCCCAGTGCAGCCGTGGTAAAACGGGGTCTGTCGCAATGCAGCGGTGAACAATGCATGACGAGGACCGAAGGTGGTCCAGCTTGTGTTCAAACCCCAGGAGGGCCAACAACAGGGTGAAGTCTAGTAAGGGGTGGCGATGGTGTGTGTGTCTGTGTGCGTGTTTGTGGAAGGGGGCTTAAGCCCAGTGTCTGGGGTAAATGAAAAACATGAGTAACCATACCTTTGAAATCCATCGCATGCTCCCATATGAGGGAGAAATGGCTTTTTAATGATGAGGAAGTGATCTCAAACATGCCTCTGAGCTACCTTCACCTCCAGATAACACTTCATATACACTGGTTCCTATGTTCACTTATCTCTGCTTGTTAATGCTATGCTACATAACCTGCTACAGCCATTTGCTCGGACTATATAAATAGACAGTGAGCATTACCGGTACGATGGAAGTAAGGTTGTGGACTTACGCCAACCTCTGTTGGGAGCTGCTGCCAGATGGCATGGGATCAAACCATAACTGAACTCGGCTGTTACAAAATTAGCCATAACACTCTTTCCCCATATACATCTCCAGCTTGAATGGTGTGTTTTGACATACTGTTAGCATTTCTACAAATATGATGAGAAGATCTGTCTGGAGAAATCTGAAATAGAACCCGGAGAGAGAACATATACGGAGTGTGACTTGTTAAATAGCGATGGCAGAGTCAGTATGCCTTCAAGAAAGCTGAGAACATGCGGGTGAAAGAAAACAATATCACAAGCTAAGGGCCTTTACTGTACCTTGATGAAATTGTTTGACACATTAACACCTAAATGGGTCTTTGCTGCTGCTGCTGCTGCTGTTGCTGCTGCTGCTGCTGCAGAAAGCTTTCAGACTACTAATCAAATATAATGGCCTAGTTTCAACAAAACTGTCTTTATAGCAAATAGAAAAATAATTGAAAAATTATAAATTTTGCAGTTGATGACATTAGATAAAGGTGTATTGTAACCACAAAACAAAATAGGACAGGAATATTATTATGACAAGTGTAATTGATTCCACCATGTCGTACAACATTGTGCTGGTACATGGCAAAATGTCACTGAGCTCTCTGCTAAGCTTATTGTGCAGATGTAGTTTACGTGGTTGTAATTCATGTCATAGCTTGAGACAGATCAAAAGGACATGCATTTAATCGTGCATGCATTGGCATGGCATGAAAGGACAAATCATCTGCTCCCATCTATTTGTAAAGTGTCAGCTCCTTTCATTCTTTCAGGTGCACAGGTGCGAAACAGAAATATTGCCCCTACGCCAGAACTAATGCAAATATTGACCTCAATCTTGCTCGTAAATGAAAACATTTGAAATATCCACTGTTTTAAGTTTGCCTTTCGACACGTTTATTTCTATCATTTGAATGGTTTGTGGTCAACAGGACATACTGCAGCTCTCATACTGACAGAATGATTTAATAAAAGAAGGCTGCTGTACTCATAATACTAATAAAGGTAATTTCTCTCTGTATATAAATCACTATAAGCAAAGAATCAAATGACTCAATGATTAGGTAAAATGTTTGAAATCCTATCTAAGACCATATAGCAGCCAGACAAACCAAGCTGCCAGTGAGTGATGAAAGGTGAACTTCTAAAAACCCAAAGGAAACAGTAAATAAATGTAAATATTGGATTTACATCCGTTATATGGATAGAAATATTACTCGATGTTCATTACCATAACAAGATCATTTAAACATCTCCTTGTGATTCATCCACAGGTGCAGATCCCAGATCCCCACTAACAATTTTGAGTGTGTCCTACTGTGTATTCTGCTCAATGTTCCAACACATACAGTTTTCAGTCCAGTTTCTGGTGACTGCTGAAGCCAAACAGTCACAAACGGAGCTGTTGCTGCAGAGTAAACAAGCAAATACTGTGGCAGTGGCTCTGCAACAATAAGTAATATATATAAATATAGTCCAAGACTAAATGTAATTCATTAATATACAGTATATTTTAAGCTATGGCTCTGTTTCACCATCTCAGCCGCTCTAACTCCTTCAGACCATTCCATGTGTGTGATCCCCCCCTAAGCTGAAATCAGATCTGTGGCCTTGGATTCATCCAAACTTGTTAGCCAAGTTACAGTATGTACAGTGTGTATGTAAGCCTTGCTGCTCGGTGGACACAGTGAATGTCATGAATACCGGCCACAGTGCAGGGCCTCGTTTCCCAACGAAGCCTCGCAAACACGTAGGTCCTTAAAATCCCTGCATTCAAGCCCTTCGTATTGCATTCAGGAGATAAAGCTGAAAAAAAAAAAAAAATAACCAAAGCAAAAACGTTATATCAACATTTTTAGAGTCGACAAGAGCAGTGAGAAAGATGACTGCAAGTTATTAACACTAGAAAGACCACAATTTTTCTGCCTACCTAGAAGGACCAGAGAGGGGTCATTTGACCCAAACAGCTTTTGCCGAGTACACTAATCACTCATTTTGTTATGGTAATGAGGCTGTTAGGGGCAGTGTGTGGGGTGAGGGGGTCACACCTTACAGGTAACAGCCAAGAAAAACAGGGGCAGATAGCTTCTTACGAAGGGCTGTCAGCCTCTGAAATCACCACAGGTAAATAGTAACTGATACAGTATACTGTATATAATACATATAATATTATGAATTAAAGCAATTCACGTTGTGCTTTGATCAAAACAATTCCTAACCTTATCCTGTCAGTTTTTTTTTTTTTAACGTGGTGGATTGGCAACAAAATCCTATCACAAGAATCCTAGCAGGACACATTGTGATCAGATCTAAACAAACCCTAACCCTAACCTTTCAGTAAGAAATGTTTTTGAGGGTAAATAATCTTTGAAATCAGAAAAAAAACAAAGACAAAAATAAGACTTTGGACACATGAAATAATTCCGTGTCCCCCAACAGGGAATTTTGGAAAAATCCGTGCCAGTACCACAGATTTCGTGTCACAATGATCCTTGCCAGCTTTCACAGATTTCTAGGAGATCATGTTGCAGACATACCCACGTTTGTCATTGTATGGGGCAATGTTTCCACAATTTCTGCCATGGTCCACACATCCAGGCATGGTTCAACATGGCATCCAAGAATGCATAATGCCTTGCTACCATCATATTCTCCTGAAACCATAGAAGGTGTTTTTCTCTGCTTGGAGGTGGAGAGTATGAACATCATGGCAAAAAACAGAGGTCTCTCCTCAATATTGAGGAGGGCTAAGGCATTGACGCTTCTTCCCACACTGCATCTCAAGAGAAAACATCAGAGGGGATGTTGACCAGAATCTGCGGACAAACAGAGCATGGGAATAGCCAGAAAGATGAGGCTGGTGACCAGGACAGAGACAAAATATCTCTGATTTGTTTTTATGTGTGATGTCTGAACGATTATGCCACACGAGGCTATACGTTTTAACAAAATAGCAAGTACAATAAACTGAAATTAAATTATATACATTGAAATTATTTATATAAGGAATATCAGTGATGTGATCTGGCTTGGGTGGGTGGGGCAGGCGGGCTAACGCATCTTGTTGGGTGGGCACATTCCCCCCAAGGCCCGCCCATGGCGGCGGGTATGTGAATGTCCCATGTGACCATAACGAGTCATGTGAGTGCCAATGGTTCAATGATCGTGTGAATGTCATAGCAATAGCAGTTACTTCTGCAAAAACCTTCCACACGAAAACTGGGAAAACAGTTGCTTTTTTATTCATTGTAAATATGTTTTGTTTTGATTTTTTTTAACAATAAATGTCAAGAGTTTTGATCCCAAATTCTCGTTCATCCTGATGATTTACTGCATAAAAATCCACCATATGTTTATAAATCCACCATATGGGCACATACACACACACACACACACATACACACACACACACACACACACATACACACACATGCAAAAACACACTAACCTACCTGAGTACTAAAAGCTTGCCTTGGGTTCCCCTCCCCCACACAGGCTCAAGCGACTCTGTGACTCAAGTGACTTCTCTGAGCCGCTAACAGCCACATTTCCACAACAAAAGGAGTGTCCACAGGGGGTCCAAAGGGTCAAATGACCCTCTTGTGGGCTTTTTAGGTAAAAAGGTCAATTGACCCCTCCGTGGTCGTTCTAGTGTTAAAGTATGTAAACATAAGAAATGCTGAAGTTTTATGAGGAAGAAAATGCATTTGTTCTCAAGGAAAGAAAGAAAATCTAATTTGGTGAATAAATAAATAAATAAACATTGGTAGTAGCAGCTTTAGCCAGACAACAGTGTGAATCAGGAAAAAAATGTACAGATGCTCCAAAACTTCATCTGTGAATCATAATTTAGATGAGTAGTAGCCTGAGTTCTTAATCAATAATGCATGATGTCTTTGGCAATAAAGTAAAAAGGCAAATAATATTCAACATTTGAGAAGTCGCCTGCCTATAGAATGTGGCAAAAATATCAGTCTGTCCAGGTGGTCCAATTTTACTTCTATGACATTAGAGCTGCTCATTGTGTCATTGACGCCACATGATGTCGAGCAGAAATAAAGGTTGTGGGTGCTTTTCCTTCCGCTTCTGTCTCAATTTCTCTTCATCCGCCCCCCCTCTCCTTTCCCCTTTTCCTGTCTCTTCTCATCTCCCCTTGTTTCCTCCCCTGCTCTCCTCCCCTGTCTCTCTGCGGGACTCCTCTCTCCAGCAGGTGGCCGGTCAGTCAGCAAAGACTTCTCTTACTGTTTGATACCATGGCAACAGGCTTTAAAAAACAGCACAGACATGCAAACACATGCTCGTACGCAAACAAATGTGAGTACACATGCTCGCAGCCGTGTGGACATACACACATAAGCTCGGTGTACTCATGTGAGCGAGGTGACAAATTCAGTCTGTACACGCACAGGCTCGCACATACACATGCTCATGGTATTCTTTCCATAACCCCAGCAGATAATTTTTTTTCCTTAATCTCCCACCTCATAGCAACATTTTTTAAAGCAATAACCAATTTAGCACTTCATGCCGGATCAGACTCCATGTAACCGGCTGCAGACAGACCAGACGATAACGTTAAATGCAGTGGCCCAACAACAGGTCTTGAGTACAAACCTGGTTTCTGTCAGCAGGGGTCAGGCCTCAGCTTGGTGTCTGTCCCAGCCGGCTGCCCGCTGGGGGGGAGCTGCAGCACATGCAGAGGATGCAGGGAGAGGAAAGCCGCAGCCAGAATTGGGGTCACAAAAAATGTACGGAGCAGGACTGTAACGTCTTGCCAAGTAAAGACAGCTCGGTCCAACTCTTTTCCACATGTGTCAGTTTAACTATTCCTCGGAGTCTTAGCCCCTGGTCAGACACTTTTATGCAGCGTGCCTAGAGGACCACTAAGGGCATTCCATTTTTTTTTTTTTTACAAAGTAAAGTGACATCTGATTTTGGCAGTGCCACGATCCATGCTTTGAACTTCATGAGATATTTGCTGTTGTTAGTGTGAATGCTGACTTGTGCAATTACAACTACGCAGGACATGTTCATATAAATACATGTTGGCCTTTCTATTCTCATGGTTACACATATTAGTAAGAGTTGAGTGTAGGAGACAAGGTGCAAATGCTACTTTACTAATTTCTGAGAAGGATAAACAAAATTAATACGATCACAAATAAAATGAAAGGCATCCAAAAGTAATATTGATTCTATTTAGTTAAAGAAAAAAATAAACATATATTAAATCAAAAGTAGAGGATTTATCAATATATACATATACATCTAAATATAAAATCCTATATATTTTCACATTGCATGTTTTAGTGAATTTGCACTGCATCAATTATCATTTATCTTTAATACAAACAAGTTTTTAAAAATTAAATTAAAGCAGGCTGCGAAGAAAAAACAACTGCCATGACTTAAGGATAGTTATCTCAGGAGATGATTTTTTTTGAGTTTGCGGGATAGTTACCTGCACAACCGACTCCCTGTGAGAAATCATAGAAAACACGTCCGGAGCTGTAAGACAGAGTCTTAAGTCTCTCTCGCACGTGAGGATCTCCCGAGTAGCACGAAGAAGGGGCAGTTCATTCATAACCTCCTGGTGACAGGAAACTAATCAATCAGTGGTGGCAATTTCCACACTCAGCTAGCATGAAGAGTAACGCACCACTTACTCCCTGGGGCTAATAACATGGAGCATGGTTCCCAAAAATCACCTCATCAAGGCAGGTCAACGAAACAGAGGGGAGTCCAAGCAATTGGCCACTGTCAAAACATCCCATTATGGTTTTATGGCAGAGGAATGGTCGAGATGTTAACGGCCTCGGTCATGTGATAAGGGATTTTGGAACAAGGGCTGCATGAACAACAGCATAGTTTACTTGTAGTCTACTACTAGTGTTTTTTTTTTAAATTTTGTTTTACTTATAGGCCATACATGCAGGTTCTTTCCTAATATAATTACAGATACAACAAGTGAGACAACAACGATATTGTAGAGTTTTTAATTAATAATGTGCTAATTGGCCAAATTAAAGTACAATTACAAAGTGGGTTCCTTTGATTGCTACTTTTTAATCATTCACCCAGTGATGCAAATCAATCCTTTTCGACATTAACATGTTGAAAATATCTTTGATGCATGCTTAATCAACTTGAAATCATCCTAAATGTACAATTTATTAATCAGTAGAATAAACAAAGAAAGGCAGCAGCTAGTAGTTAGTTTAGGCATGTAAACCTCCATCAGACAATTCGTGGTTTAAGCAGCAGCTGTAGTAAAGGAGTTTGGAGAAGTTAGTGAGTAGTCTGTTTTAACAGTGAGGATTTTGGAGAGGGTTTGGGAGAGCTGCAACAAATTTGCAGAAATGAACCTCGTTTTGTCCTTCCTCTCCACCCCACGTCCAACTCTAACCTCCAATAAAGAAGGGCTGTAATGTCAAGTTAACTGTGATTAATGGCAGTACCAGGCGCACACAAGTCTTTCTGTGCACAAGACCCAGAACCGCAATACAGGTCAAAGCATTTCATCAGTTATCCAAACACATATTTGAAGAGGTCTACTCCAAGACTCTGTACATTGTCTTACAAGTATTGCATCATTAAATTATGTCTAATTTAATTTGTAATTTTTTTTCTTATTTTGTCAAACTAGGATGTGTGTTACTATCTTGTCATGACAAATCCATTTGTTTTCATTTTGTGTTATTGATCATTCTCGTGAGGGCAGCTGTCACTTTTCAAAGTGCCTGATGTCTTATTCTAGAGCTGAAACTCTTCGTTCCTGTCCACCTCATAGGTTTATTGGCTAATGCGAGAGCTAGCTGTCGAAGTGACACCCATGGCAGGGGAGAGTTTATCATTCTGCTGACAGGCTGAATAACTTGCGCTGGGGCAACAGATAACAAATGGGCTCAAGTTGTGGCTTGAGTGTCTGTGTGTTAAAGACAAGAACAACTGGGCTGCAGCAGGAATAAATGCTCTTTAATTTCTGGCATTTGGCCATTTTATTTTTCCTGGGGCACCTGAAGTACACGGAAGATGAATAAGTGCTTCAGTGTGTGCCACAGAACATGCAGTAAGGATTACTGGAAAATAATACATGTTAACATGTTCAAAGTGCAAAGGTTCCAATAGATGGTTTTACATTTAGAAGCCTTCACTGAGCCATGAATTATTTCTGGTGACTGTACAGTTGCAAAGAAGAATGCTGATGAACTCTGGACACCAGGCTGTGCTCGCCATGAGACGTATTATACAACCCACATAAAATATCTCTCTTTTTAGCTGCTTTATCTGCTTCCAAATCTCAGCTTTTACTAGCTGGGCATTGCCACTGTGAGAAGTAAAATACAGAGCTCTTGAGCTCTTGTACTTCTAAATACAGTCTTATATTTAGGCAAAAAACACAAATTCTAAGAAATGTTTAAATGTTCTGGACTCAGATGAAGTAATGTCTCTGCAGCTATAAGATCCTGTTACGATATTACAGAATTTATTTATCGTCATACTCTATCATGCAGATTTGATCTTTGGGTTATACTTCACTCTGAAATTAAAACTTCCTGAAATAAACCCATCTAAGTGATAAAAATGGAGAGGGCAAGTTGTAACAGTTGTTTTTGTTCAGGTTGTACTGGCCATACTCAATACTGTGCAAAGACAAAGGCAAAGAAATGCGTATTATGGGAATAGCATTGGAGGTGCTGACAGCGGAAGCTGGTCAGTTGCTACGTCAGAATTTATTAAACAAAGTTATTTCCACCTCACATAATTTGCATTTGACAGAGCAGATTGTTTAATTCCGGCTCAAATGACTCAGCCGTCATAATAAGCCTCCAGGACCTTGTGTCATAACAGCAGGCTAATAAGCTAAGGCTGTTGATAGCGCCACGCTTTCCCTTCACCTTTGCCTCGTAGGTGTCAAACTGTCAGTAAGAAACCCTGCAGGCTTCAGGAGTTTACGGCAACCACGGGCGCGACATAAACAAATCAATTCCACTGTGACGAAAAATAGTGGCACTGACAGAGGGCCTTTGGACAGTGCTGCGCATTCCTGTAGCTCTGATGTGTCGGAGCATAAACAAATGTGCCCTTCTTATTCTGCCCGGATCTCTATTTACACCTGTTTCTGCCCATACAGTAAGTGAGATATACCCTTGTGGCAACAAGGGCGCTCTATTAAGCCCGTGAAAATGTGCTGCAAGGGATAAATTCCGAGATGTCAGAGGAGCTGTCAGTGTGAAAGAATACACTGGTCATTACCACCTTCAGATCTATCTTGCATGCAAACGCCCCCTCCCTCTCCAGCAGGACCCCTGCTGAGGATGAGTTGGATTTTCCCACACTGAAAAACTGACTTGCATGCAGTCGTGGAAGCAAAATTTTCTGTGCCTTTCATATGGGTTTGATTTTCTCATGCAGCTCTGACAGTGTATTACACTGTATCTGACTTTCATTATGTAAATTTAGAAGCAGTTTAAACTCCAACATGATAAGACAAGAGATGCAACAAATCAGGACTCAGGACTTCCCATGTCATTAGTGTTTTCTAAATTGAGAAGTGTGTGTTTTTGTTTTTTTTTTGTAGTATGTTTTTGCTTTTACATGACCATAGCTATCCGGAAACAGCCCTTCTGCCGAATCATTTCAAATAATGCTTTGTCAAAGCAGCCACCTCAACACCATGTTAAAACCTACATCAGTGTCGTTAGGGAAGAACTTGCCTCAGCTGTCAGATGTCCTTATTAAGGCTGTCTAATAAGCACAGATTACAAGATTCTTCTGAGAAGTAAGTGATACTCGCAGAGCGGCCCACACATACAATAAGGCAGTGAGCCTTAGTGTGGATTTCAAGCTCAGGCTGAGCATACTCTAAGCCTATTTTTGTTATCCTGATCTCAGGCAACCCTGGACCCCATCCAAAATGGTTAAAGTCATATCCACCAGTAATGCTGCCCATCCTGTCGACTCCCCAGAGACGCGTGGACTGAGTGCCAGCCGGGCCTCAAGATTGACGAAATACCAGTCACGACTTTGCAAAAAACCCCATCTGAACTGCTATGACATGTAAGCGCGAGGAGGAAGCATGGCGATTTTGTGACGCCCTTTACATTCCTCAGTTAAACTGGATACCTGGGGAAGACTGGAGGCTTCGTACACAGAGGAAGCCACGTTTTGTCGTTCTTACGCTGTTATTCTTTGAATTTATGGCCGCCGAGGCCACGATTTTCCCCCACTCCCGTGGAGATAAGGGGTGTTTTTCTTCTGAAAATCAACGGGGGGTTGGGTGTAGTTAAAAGGACACACTCAGCTGCTAGATTAACTCATCAACGCCGCATTGCAGGGTGTCAACAGAAATGTTTCACACACAAGACCGACAAGGAATGAATACCATTTGGAGGTCACAAGTGGCAACCTCTCAGTTCTTCAGGCCTTTTAAATGTTAGTGTCTGCCTTTCAAGAGCAAGGATGTAACCTCTAAACCTTTGAGAGGGAAAGAGATACACATTGGACATCACTGCCTCATGTCAGTTTTATCTGTAGATTACTTTGTTGACTTGGAGTGATCTAGCTCATGAGATATACACCAAATAAATCATTGGGGATGATGCCATTTGTTCATGATTTGTCATTTTAAAGCTAAAAATAAATCATATATTTAAACATTTGATGTCGCCTAATCAAACATTTACATTTAATAAATCCATGAGACATTTTTAAGACAGCAACCCTGCACCTTAGCCTAAAAGAACATAGCTAGAAATAAGCTGTCACTGTAAAATCTCCATCTGGTGCACAGATTTTAATAAATCTTTCCTGAAAACAAAAGAATTTATATCAAGCATATGAAATCTATTCCATTTATTTTCCTACAAAAAAATGAAATATGCACAGTGTGAAAGCAGATCACAATTTCCATGTCTTAAAATACACAACACTATGACAAGCTCAATAAACAACTCTGAAATACACCTGTAGTATGTACAGCTTCTCGTTTCAGCACCAGAAACATAATTCAAATGTTTGTTAGTAGAGCGCTCTCCTCCTTATGGTCTTTAAAGAGCATATTTACAGCTTAGATTTATCTATTGTTCACAAATGTTTTGTTTGTACTTGATTCATTATGAATTGAGTCAGAAAATGTCTCCATTTCACTACGCATTGCACTGTGTATATCTGTATGTAACAAATACAAAATTTGAATTTAAATATTTTTAAGGAACAAAAACACTACTGACAACTGGAGTGTGGGATCATCTTCAAAAGGAAGACGTATGTCTGTGGCATGCTGTCTTTTAGCTGCTTGAGTAATGCCATTCCTTGCAGTTTGAGTCATCTAAACTCCTCGTGAAATGGTTTCCAAATTTAGACTACGGTGCAAGTTTCAGCCTAAGTTTCAAATTTGTTGAGAAGCTTCACTCAGAGCAGTTAAAGGTCTTGAAAAAGGTCTTGCTGGATCTTAAATGTGTCCTGCTCTTGTTTACTCAGTGACTGGGAGTGGGCCAAGTTCCTCACCCTCTGCATGTCCAGCGGATTGTGAGGCCTTTGCACTTGGCGGGCAGCAAAGCTTTGATAGCTGTTTAGGGAAAGTCATTGTTTTTCCTCTAAAGCTGCCGTGCGCTGGGGTGCATGGCTGCCATGTTGCATCTGTTTGCTTAAGATTTGCGAAAGATCAAGCCTTGTGGCTTTTTCCTGTGGGCAGCCGCTGCCCTCTGGAGCATGATAGATTTGAGTACCATTGACAAGTCTTTCCATATTTGCTTTTTCATTATTATAATAGGGTTATAAGTCTGAGGTATCTCAAGAAGCTGAGAAAATGAAATACAAAGTCACAAAAATGCCTCAGGAATCCCAGCAGGTATATAAGACCTTGCACAATGTGCAGATGACTTCATCAGCTGTGCTGACTGGGCGACACTCTGAGGTAGTGGTATCATTCTGGAGTGAAATTGGTCTGTGAAAACAAGAGGTTTCTCAACGACAATCTGACATTTGGTGACAACCGTTGTGCTCTGTTAAGCCTGTGAAAATAAGCTGCAAGAAATAAATTCCAAGATGTCAGTGGAGCTGTCGGTGTGAAAGAATACCCTGGTCATTACAACCTAACTAGCTACCGATCGACCCAACTCTCTGGAATCTATTCTTCATTATTGGTTTGACTAATTATTCACATAATTAAAATGACAAAGCCTTTTTTTTTTTCTCTAAAATACAGCTTGCCGACAGGAGCTTTTATTGCTTCTTATTATATGATAACTTTATTATTATTACTATTTTGCTATAATTATTATAACTATGTATTTGTGATTTTTTTTATTTAAGAATGTGGTTTTGTAGTTTTTTTTTTTTTTATTAACCTATGTTTTCATTAACTAATTTACTTGTTTATTTATTCATCATTGACAGACTGACAGAGTAAAAGTGAAATCAGTGGAACATAGATTTTATTATGAAATTGGTAGTACTAAAACAGCATGGGGTCCATGTATCACAGATTTATGCATATGACAAACTTAGCATTGAATCTGTGAGTGGCAAAGCAAGTACTACATGGCAGTGGTGGATATGGCACAGTATGGAGTATGGACGAGGCAGAGGTTGAAAAAAGACGTTGAAGATGGGGTAACAGTAACAACAGGGGAGGAGGATTTGATTAAAACAGAAGATTCAGAGACAGAGGTGCGTGATGATAATATATATATATACTGGCAACAGCAGTTGAAGATGAAGCATAGGTTAGGGAGGGGACGGCTTCCCATGCTTCCACTGCAGGCAAGACGTCTGACAAGAGACGTAGCGGTCCTGCTGATGTAAGTCAGAATCCAGCTGAAGGTCTGAGGTGTCCACAGTTACAATCATAACCATCTAGAAAATCTTGGTCTCAGTCAAAGTGGTTAAATACCTCCTTGACTGACCTGATGCCATTCTCTGCTATTCTGGTCAACATTTGTCTCACCTTGGACTGGTAGGGGTGATGTGGAAAAGAGTTTCACTCATATTGGATGTAGAAACTGAAGGAAAGGGTGCAGAGAAACTATTCTGACACAACAGAATAGTCCCACAAACCACTCATGAAAAGCATCGGTTAAGTTCAAGGTGCAAGAGAAAATTGGGTCGAGGATATTACCCCAAACCTGATGCAGGACACTGAAAAACTGTACAGAAAAACAGATAATACATGCAAATAGAAGTTGAGAAACTGATGTTTATGGCCACTCAAAAATATTGACCAGTGAGGAAGACAAGCAGCCAAGCAACATATGTAACTTCCTTGAAATGTTATAAGTTTGAAAAAAATGTGATGATATAAAAAAAAAATATTGCCAGTGGGCCTGGGAATACTTTATATGTGCACCATGACATTCAGAATAAATTAATTGACATTATGGCTACTATTATAAAGATCCAAGTGAGCGATGAGGTAAAAACTTGGAGAGTACTTTGCTATAATGTTTGATGAAACCAAAGATATTGGGAAGACAGAGCAGATATCTGTTTTTGTACAGTTTCTGCCCAATGACATTCATGAAGAATTCCTGGGTTTTGTTTCCACAGATGGCTTAGACACACTTTCTTCATTAGAGTCTATTAGACAGACACTGGCAAAGTGTAATGTTGACAAAAATGCTTGCATTGCACAGCGCTACGCTAGTGCATCTGTTATCTGGGTACTACAACAGTGTGCAGGAGAAATTTAAAGTGCCACATGCAATTTAGATCCATTGCTGAGCACACAGACTAAACTTGGTTTTAGCTGATTGTGTACATAATGTGAAACCTGTCGCAGAATGCTTTACAGCTGTACAGATGATCTACAATTTCTTTTCCGGTTCTGTTGTCCGCAAACTGTTTCCTGAGAAGCGGAAAGAACTTGAGCCCTCCAGACGGGTAGCGGAACTGAGGCAACTTTCAGACACATGATGGGCCTGCCAACATGCATCATTGTGGGCCATAAAAAAACTCTCCCTGCTATTTTAGTGACTCTCACAGACCTGAGTGACCAGCCAAATGTGCACAGAGGGGCTGAAACAAAATCATTGACAGCACTGATTGACGGACAGTTCGTTTTGTATGTCACTATGCTGGAAAGCATCTTCAGCATCACGAAAACCCTATCCAGCCATCTACAGGCTACAGATCTACAGCTGTTATCTGGTTTGTACAGTCATTCATACCCTCAGCGGGAACTGCAACATTGAAGTGTAGGATGTGATCTGGATGACAGCCAGTGACCAGTGTGAGGAGGAGAGGACACCTCAACACCTGTATGTGCTAAACAGAGAGAGAGAGAGACTGGAAACCTCAAAGACTAGCATATCCAATGTTTTTCCTATTAAGATTGCTCAGTGCATCGGACAAACTTTTTTCATCTGGAAGCACATGTTGTTGTCGCACATTCTGCGAGGAGCAACAGCTCTAAAGCGCCTCTGCAGAGATGCACCGGGCAAAGCGGTCTATAGAGAGAAAAAAAAACTAAGTGGGAATATCGTGAACACTACTCATGGTATGCCGGTGCTCTTAAGGCCATGCAAGGATGTGTTTACTGACCAATATGGACTTGTGTGCATCTCCGTGACACAGCCTGTCACCTCAGCTGCATGCGAAAGGAGCTGTCCTGTTTTCAGCGACTAGCAAATAGGTGAATGGATTCTTTTAGACTATATTTTACAACTGTAGGCCAATTCTAAGGCGAGGGAAAGTTCTTCAGTGTGCATGTAATAGTCCTGTGTTGAACTGTGGTTCATTTACTCTGGTGTGTTGTTTCATTGTATTGAGGTTTTGTGTCTGAGAGTAGGCTATGGAATTTTGCTTCACTCCCCTCATACTGGAAGCATGTGTGTGTGGTGCGAGACCCTGCTCGTTGACATGGATGCGTAAGTTAGCATGAATAACACAGACACAGCTACTACCTCTACTGCACACATTATTCTACTGCAATACATTTTTATAAAGAAGAATAATACAGCATAATTGTACACTGCGGTTTCTGTGATTTACTAAGAATAAACATGATTAAAACAGGTGCAACAGATAGAGGCAGCAGTATTTAAATGAGAGTTTTGTGTCTTAGTAGAAAGTTGGATGAACAGAAAGTTGCAACAATGCTCTGACAGCTCATCCACAGACATCCCAAACCTCCCACAAGAGCACTGTGTGTGTGTGTGTGTGTGTGTGTGTGTGTGTGTGTGTGTGTGTGTGTGTGTGTGTGTGTGTGTGTGTGTGCGTGTGTGCGTGTGATTGATCATATGCACATATGTGTGTTTGTCTATGTGGGACTCATAGATAAAGTTCAAATTTGTCAGCCTTCCCAATGAAAAATCCAGCCCCCGAAATGTAGATTTCACTGTAGATTGGAGGCACGATTTAGGAAAGCCCAGAGCCATTTTCAGAGCACTATGAATGTCTATCAAATGTGTCCATATGTAGCTTATAGCCAATACTCAAGCATGCTGATGACATATGTAGAGCCCTTCTTGGTAATGAAATTGTTAGTGGTAAAATTACTCATTTTTCACAGCTGCATCAAAAGCCAAATTATCATTTTTCACTACACGTTTATCAACAAAGTGGCCCCTCTGTTTCATCATTGTCTCGCTGCACCCTCCCCTGCTCTGTGATTGGCTCCCTAGATGAGGAGAAAATTAGATCCTTGATATCCAGATGTCCTAAATTGCAGAGCAAGGCAATTGGCATGCAAAGAAGGATTGGTATACCCAGACTAGTAAACTGGCTACTTGTAAAACAATCCAGTTGTAAGCATTGTCTCCAAACAAAATAATAGTCTTTTGTGCTGGACTATTTTTCCACTCTGAACAGTAAGTTCATAGTCTCCGCTGGTTGCCAGGCAACTTCTGATAGGCGGGAAGAATGTGTATTAACAGTTACTAGTGACATATTCATAACAGGACCATAATTTATGAAATGTTATTCTAAGACTGATACTGCACTTAAGTATCACCCTCTAAAATAACTATTCCCACCATGGCGATATTAGCCAACTGAATTTAGTGCAAACTCTTTGCTTTTGCTCACTGGATCACTGGCAAGGAGAGGAATCAGCACAAAGCTCAGATATTTCCGTCACTCCTATCTGTCTTTGATGGACACCGTGACAGGTTTGCGCAGTGTTTTCAGTATTGGGTTCCCGGGTGCCGTTTGGCATCAGCAGGGCGTGGGGGGTTAAGGGGCGAATGGCAGCATTGGCCCTGTCAGCCCCCCTAGCTCACCAGGTCCCAGGGGCTGGCGCCAGGCTAGCCTCGCTAGCAGCCGGAGCAAAAAATAACCCCGCTGCAGTTGTTGGGCAGGGGAGAGTGACAGGGAGAGCATGTCACACCGGGGCATCAGGTTTCAGCGGCTGTCATCAGAGAGCGGTCATTACTTCTGGGCTAATTATCTCAGGCCACGTGTAAACAAACAACCTGCCAGCGTGAAAACTACATTGTGTTCACTGCTCCAAGCTCCCAGTTTGTTTCACTTGTTTGATATTAGTACAAATTTATTTTTTAGCTAAAATCAAAAGCCATATATTACATACATATTACATATGACATATATTAGCTGAGAAAATGTTTAAAATCCTTATCTTTCTTACCTCAAGGGAAGACCTGAAGAATTGCATGCCTTTTTTGGTGGTTCATTAAAAGTTGACGACAAATGTCCTTGATATGAATAAGAATGTGGCAGTATCGAAAATGTCCTCAAAAAACACTATGAATAAATTAATATGACCTCTGAGATCAGGAGGGATTCTGGAAGCACAATTATTACTTTTCATCAACATGGTGTAGAGTTCAGGTAATGTAAAGTATATCGGTGAACCCTATAAAGTGCTCTATGAATAAAATGTATTATTAATCACTACATTTTAACTGCGTTTAACTGTTCTTCATAATTTGACAGACAAGACCTGTGAATGCGCGTCTGACGGAAATCTCATTGCAACTCAGCCCAGCACCCGGACTCACATTCCCTGGCCTACATGCCACGTTTACGGGTCAGGCTCATGTTTCCATCACACGCCTGCCATACCATACCTGTGTACTGCACCCACAGCTGCACCAGTTGCGCGTGACCCATGGTAAAGTTGTCTTCATCTCTTCATGCTTGAGTTGTGCCTTAAAGAGCGGTTACAACATACTTACAATAATGATTTTACTGCAAGTACACAGGCATGCTATTGCAATTAGTAAAGCTCTGTTCACCCAATTAAATATATATTAAAACGTTGTGCAATGTTATTGCATTAATTCAATCAAGCGTTATTTTTACTCCAGAGGATCAATGAGGAAAACTCTTATTGGAAATTTTCTTTTGAGTCAGATCACATAAAGAAAATAAAGGAAATAAAAAAACTATGAGATAAAATCTACAGTTAGCTAATAAAAGAGAAATTGTACCATTTAGGGATGACAGATAATAGACACACATCAAAACAAAAAAAAGTAAAATGAATGAAAAGTTCTGCAGAAAAATGTAGGTAGAGATTTAGAAGTTTAAGACTATGTTTCTTTATGCATAAAGTGTAGTCATTTTAAAGATGTGCTGTAATTGGCTAGAGGAATCAGGTACATTGAAATAAAAGTAGGATTTCGATGGGAATGTCTGACATACACAGGTTCTAAAGGTAATCTGTCAACTTTCCAATACATCATGTGTCTATTAGAGAAAAGACCACCCAACCCTATCATGTAAAGTACAATGATATAGATCATCCATCCATCCATCCATTTTCTATCCCGCTTATTCCTTTTCAGGGTCGCAGGGGTCTGCTGGAGCCTATCCCAGCGCATTTTATGGCGAGAGGCAGGGATACACCCCAGATGGTCGCCAGCCAATCGTGGGGCACACACACCATTCACACACCATTCTCTCACACACTCACACCTATGGGCAATTTTAGATTTGCCAATGAACCTGAGCATGTTTTGTATTGTGGGAGGAAGCCGGAGTACCCGGTGAAAACCCACGCAGACACGGGGAGAACATGCAAACTCCACACAGAAAGGTCCCAGACCCAGGCCCAAGGCGGTCTTGAACCTGCGACCTTCTTGCTGTGAGGCAACAGTGCTACCCACTGCTCCACCGTGTCGCCCGATATAGATCATAACGGTTAATAAATCTCAATTCAAAGTGATAGACAGAGTCCGGATGTTTAAGAGTAGTAAAAGGTCCATAAATGTCAACCAAGACTGATGTAAAAATTGCCTCAACAAATGTTTTTCTATAGAATATAAGAAAAAATGTTTTTTTCTGTAATTACACAAGTTTCACTGTATGAATGTGCATTTTAGTTTTTTTTTTTTTTTAATCCATCCATCCATCCATTTTCTATCCCGCTTATTCCCTTTCGGGGTCGCAGGGGTCTGCTGGAGCCTATCCCAGCGCATTTTATGGCGAGAGGCAGGGATACACCCCAGATGGTCGCCAGCCAATCGTGGGGCACACACACCATTCACACACCATTCTCTCACACACTCACACCTATGGGCAATTTTAGATTTGCCAATGAACCTGAGCATGTTTTGTATTGTGGGAGGAAGCCGGAGTACCCGGTGAAAACCCACGCAGACACGGGGAGAACATGCAAACTCCACACAGAAAGGTCCCAGACCCAGGCCCAAGGCGGTCTTGAACCTGCGACCTTCTTGCTGTGAGGCAACAGTGCTACCCACTGCTCCACCGTGTCGCCCGATATAGATCATAACGGTTAATAAATCTCAATTCAAAGTGATAGACAGAGTCCGGATGTTTAAGAGTAGTAAAAGGTCCATAAATGTCAACCAAGACTGATGTAAAAATTGCCTCAACAAATGTTTTTCTATAGAATATAAGAAAAAATGTTTTTTTCTGTAATTACACAAGTTTCACTGTATGAATGTGCATTTTAGTTTTTTTTTTTTTTTAATCAATCCAGATAATTACGTATTTTTTTTTATATTGTGTAACTCTCTCTGTGTTGAGAGAGGAACACAGAACACATAGCAACCACACAATCAGCCAGCATAATAAGAAGGGTCGTACCTAATGCTACATGTTCAACTACATAGCTAGCCCAAAATGAGCTACTTCTTAAATAATGCAATAAGTAACACACAAGTGCACACATACTAAAACACAGACACAGACACACAAAGGCATGCTGAAACACACACAAACAACAAACGTGCTAAAACCTACACGCTAAAAAAACACATTTATCTATTTTTTTCTTTATTTTTGTTCTTGTTTTATTCATCTATTTTAGTTCATATGACGAATTGGACCTTTTATTTAAATTATTTTTGTACAGTTGTGCATCTGACATTCTTGTCAATGTAATGATTAGAAAACCTGAGGGAGAGCTTAGCTACAAATATCTTGCTTCTTAATGAATATATTAATATTAGAGTATATATTTTTCTATAGTTTTGTTATCACACGATTCCTTTCCAATAATCTAGTCATTATTTTTACATAAAAGATCTTGCTTAACATTGAATCACTGTAATAGCCAGACATAGGCCAGGTATGGAACCACTGGTTTTCCAAATGTTGGATGACTCCTGAGCCACATACTTGTTATTTTGAATGAAAAAGAGTCTTGTATTGGTAGGAAAAATCAATCATGAGACCACATAGGCCTTTTTCAACATAGGTGCCAATTACAGCATGTTTTAAACTAGACCTAGGTAAGATGGCTGCCATAAAGTTTGCTCATGGCGAAACAAGTCAGTAATGACAAATCTCATGTGTTTTTCTATAGAAATACTTTCGATTAATAATCATCCAGAGATTCTAGAAAATAGAGAAGGACCTTTGCCAGGTCAGACAGTTTAGATATTAGTAGTAGTCTGTGGTTGTTATCATGGCTCTTGTCACCTCCCTTATGAGCCATCTTCCAAACTCTGGGAACTATACCAGAGGAAATAAAAAGGTTGAAAATATGAGTTATGTCTTCTGAGATAATTTGCCCCAAGAGTTTAAGAAAAAATGGATCTAATTGTCCTCTCCAGTACTTCCTGGGATCGATGACAAGGAGACTATCTTTGACTACATAAGAGACAGGGTGGAGGCTAAACAGAGGGACAAGAGTAAAAAGTCAATTGAAAAGCAATCTAATTCCCCTATTCTCAAATACGTGACTGGCTGCTACAAAATGTTCATTAAAACTGTACTAATCTCTTTATGGTCAGACAATAAACAGTCCTTGACCCTGACCTAAGTTAGTCGAGTTGTTATTTCTATTGGAATTTACAGCCTTCCAAATATTTGTCGATGTTGAGTAAGAGTTTAAGATTAAATCCAGAGAATACTCAGATTTGTCTTTCATCACCATGGATGTGCATCTGTTTCTGAGTTGTTTGAAAGCCGTCCAATGGGAAACACTCCCAGAGTTTCTCACAAGGGACTGAGCTGTGTTTCTTTCCATTAACAAGTCAGATAGATCATTAGAAAACCAGGGTTTTGATCTATTTTTTTTGCCCGTGCTTTTTTAGGGTGCATGCCTGCCTATGAGAAAGGCCATATTTTAAGATGAAGATGACTATAATAGAGATCTAATAAGGCTTGTTCGTTACAAACATGTGCTCCTGAGTTAGGCCACTGGACAGTGATCACTAATTTCAATAATGAATACACCAGCAGATATAATTGCATTTCTCATATTGGATTAAATAAGTAAAATAAGTTAGAAATTACATTTTATTTCTTTTTTTGGATTAGGTCTTGTAGGTTCAGAGTTTAGCTGTGACTGATTCAGACTGCAATATATTTCAATGTAATCAGAGGCTCCAGAAAGAAAAAGAAATCACCCCTGACAATCACCCCACATATCGTATAGCACTTTATTGTCATTTTACAATACATTGAAGAACAAAATTGGAGATGGAGAATTGGAGAACCACAACAATATAATTTTTTGACAAGAAAACAATGTTAAGTTCAATGAGGGAACCTTTAAATTGTTTCTGTTATTATTACGTTTTACTATACATGCCCAAAAAAGGATGTTTTTTTCCTATCTGTGGGAATGAATAAACAAATCTGCAGCAACTTGCTGACTTTTTCATTTTATTGCAAAATGAAAAAATGAACAGAGACGGAGAGAGGGAAGTAAAGTTTTTCACATGTGAGGATCGGCATTCGCAAGCACTTGCTAGATGCCTGCAAAAGACAGTGAAACACACCTAATTATTATGTTGCTAATTGATAGTGAGTGTATCTGGCCTTTCAGTAAACAACAGTACATTAATGCATGGACACTGTTTTAAGAATACAATACATTAGCTCCCACAAGGAATTCTGAGTCTCTTTAGATTAACAGAGCACAAGATGTCATGCAATACCACATTACTTATATGGAGGAACAAACAGAAACACAAGGAACAGTCAATGACCCCCCACACTCCTGATGCTGCTGAACGATTTGGCCACACTGAACAGGATTGTGTCGTATTTTTGTAGCTTGACATATTTTGCATAACATATTTATACATAGAATACATAGAATATTTAATGGATTCAGATATATACCAATCATGTGGTATTAATAATGACTGATCTGAACTTTTTTACACCACTGTTCATAATCATAGAGGAACTAAGCATCTGGCAGGTGAGCTCTTGTAAAATTGGGATCAATTAAAAATAATAATAATAATGGAATCTCTGTAAATCGGTGCATATACAACATGTATTCGTATGCTGATGACATTATTTTTTTATCAGTCAGATGTTTGAGTGTATAATATACACAGGGAGAGTCTCAGCTACTTTATGTATTAAATCATGTCATAACTCAGTAGACCACTGTTAAGAAAAAAGAAATGCAAAAATCTGAATTAATTAGGTAGTTATGTTAGTTAGGTTGAATATTAGGAATAGTTTAAAAACCACATGTGACATCAATCTTAGAGGTGTGTTTAATCAGTTCAGTTCAAGTATAGTAACAATGGGGGGAAGATTGTTATCAGTATTATTATTATTAAAACAAATACAGAAAACAGTTGTCTGGGGGCCTCCTCAGACCCACATTAACAGTGCTCTTTCATAGGCATGGGGGCTGTATTAAAGGGGAACCGGCCTGCAACAGGCCAGCAACCTCCTATGGGTCTGGGTGCAGCCTCAGGCAGGAGCAATGAGAGCGAGGAAGAGGGGGAGTATAGACAGGCAGGAAAACAATCTATAAAAAGAAGTGGTTGGACAGGAATAGAGAAAAAAAAAATCTGTCCTGACTCATCCTGGTTCCACCCTTGAGTCTCTTCCTCCCTGGGACCCGTCCAAAGATATTAAAACAAGTTATTGGCCCCACTTTCTGAAAACATTGTTCAACAGCTGATGGAAGCAGTGGATAAAACCGTGTTTTCCATTAACGACACATAAATGAGCCGTGTATTATATTCAACCTCTGTAAATGTGTGAAAGTCTTCTCCTCATGCACTTATCACCCACCAAGCAGTAGGTGTGGCACGCAAATCACCACTGATTTAACCCAGCATACAGTGATTGCTGTTGCACAGGTTTGAGGTATTATTCAATAAAGCATGTCGTAATGGAGATGCAAAATGACGTTAAGCCCCTGCTTGCATGCTGTCACTTATGTCCTTCTGGGGGTTGGTGGCTTGTCAGGTCTAACTGTACATTATTAATTGCCCTCTTGTACTCAGCTTTGTTTAGAGGTGTTCTAAGTGAGTGAAGTTTGTACTAAAATATTTATATATGCCTTCCAAACCAAATTATTCCGTTCCAGAGACATAGCTAAATACCTAATTTGCATGCTAGGGCCTTTTTTGAAGTGTGTGCGTCAACAGCAAGCATTACAGCACTACTCTGTCACGCAAATGACCGACCTTTCTAATGGAACATGAGCACTTTGCTGAATATGGATTTAGCCGTGCCATTAGCCCTGGGTACTTTGATGACCACAAGAAATGTGATAGGTAATTAATTTTTGGGAACAAGTTCGCTCATCCCCACCAATCCCTATTAAGGGGCTGCATGATCCCCCATTTGCTAATCGAGTTAGCTGTAACAGTCTGGATTTGAACTTGAGAAGTGTCACAAATCAGACTCTGTTTATCTACCATTATGTCGAGGCGAGCGGCTTAGTTTTACGATATAATTATACCTCGCAAGACAGTGACCCTAGCCAACTTCATTTTGTAATGCAGAGCACTTTGGCAGGATCCTTGATGCATACTGGGCAGATTTCATCAAGCTTTGTCTGCTGTTATTTCCCTGCCTGTATCTGGCTCTACCCCTGTCTAATTGGAGCATGAAATTTGTGCACAACAAGAATATTGAGAGAAGTTAAAGTTCCTCATTTCCTCCAGATGGCATGGTCAGTGTAAAGGCACACGACATCCATAAAGATACAGTGTACATGACTTTTCTTTTTCTTTCTTCTTTCTTTCTTTATTTTCTTTCTGTTTCTTTCTTTTTTTTTACTTTGACATGAGAAAAAGAAGTGAGTTGACTAAAAGGATTCAACAAGGCCACAGAAGCAATAGGTCAAAAAACTTCTGAGTGGAAACACAAATCCATTTTGTTGTGGCCCTGGATGTGGTTTGATCGACACTATCCACTTGCACCGTAGGCCCCTCGTGCCCTCGCCAAAGACATTTGCAACCGGTGTCAAGGCCCTATAAATCATCCTGTATCAAAGAGGCCATGTAACGCTTTCTACATTTCAACATATGTGGAATCAGAACATGTCTGTCATCGATGTGAGCCACTCTTGGAGAAAAAGGCTTTTTGGAGGCCTTTCCCACTGTAATGTGGACCATATGTGCTATTGATTTGGGAGGTTTTACCTGCCACTATGGGATACTCCCCAAATGAGGTGAGGCAGACACTGTCATACCTCTTCATTGGTAAAGATTAGGCCTGTAAACGAAAATCAACAAAGTGGATAATTACCAAGAACTATAGAAAAATAGGCAAAGATCTGTTCCTTCCTCATATTCGTTTTTTTTCTTTTTGTGAAGCACATTAACACTTTTTCCCCTTTTAAATAGCCTTTAAGCACACAGTGATCTGGTTCATTTGCATCAAACGAGACAAACTCCCAACCACACCGGCTGGTGCCAGGATGAGACTATTCATCTTAATATTATAAATGGCTTTCACTGTCATCCCAGGTTTTAAGTTCCCAAAGCAACTGATCCTGGTCTTGTACCGGCCATATATCTCCCTTTGAAAGCCAACTCTTCCATCTCCTGCTGCTTTATATTTAAGGTTGGCCCTCTATCTTGGGTTTAACCTGCTTTCTACATGACTATAATCATTTTGACGAAGCAAGGAGCTTCCCTGTTTCTTAAATGAATTTCTGAATTTGCATTTGTGATCTCTGAGGTTTAGGAGAAATTAGACCGTAAATCAACTAAAGACATCTTAAATAGTTGCTTAAATAGTACTTTGCTCCGTGACCAAGCTTGTTTCTGTAAAGTAAGTGGAAAAAAGAGGGCTTTACACTGAAAATCCCCTCACTGGGCCTAAATATAAACAACCTAAGGCAGAAACAACTTTGTATGATAAATCGCTTCAAGGCAAGCAATGATTATTTGAACATATTGTTTTTATGATTTGAAAGTCACTGTCTAAACAGAGATGGCCAGATTGTTGGCTTTCAATGGGATTTCTGTTGTAGGGGAAATGTGTTGTCCGGATGTGTAAACTGTAGATCAGACATTAATGTCTGAGAGAAAACCTCAAGATTTATGTGAGTTTTTAATAATCTAATTTCAGGTTGCCGGCTCTCTGCTGCCATGTTAATAAAATGGAGGTGGAGTAGTGGAAAGTTTAATTTAAAAATATTCAACTAAAACTTTTTCTAAAAAAAAAATGGCCCTTTGACGCTGGATTATCTACAGACATCACTGAGGGATTATGAGACTATAAATGATTTTTTAGGTAAAGCGATCCTTAAAGGGATTAGAGCTGTCGTTTTGGAGGGAACAAACATGTCACTGTCCAACATATCTTTTTTTGAACAATAGTGAGTACTTAATATGATATAATACTACTGCAACCAATCATAACCATAAGTACATTTTATTTATATAACCTAAAATCATGATACTTTACAGTTTGTACAGCAATAAAACATCCTTGTCCTTAGACACAAATAAGGAGAAACTACATAGAAAACCTCTTTAAGGGGGAGAAAAAATTGAAGAAACCTTAATAATCAAGGTTAAACTGAGTTTTGATGAGTAAAACTAGATATGGTATTTCTAGTTTTACTCATCAAAACTCAGTATAGATCATACATACGTCAGAACATCCCTGACATTAGCAGGCGTCCATGTTTAACCTTGTTGTCCTTATTGGCAGCAGATACCTGCTGGGGGGGATTACCCTCGCCATTAGCAAATACTCACCACTCATTCTAAAGCCAGTGCATGCCGATTACAAAGCTCCACTATTCTGGGATGGCCTGACCCCCCTGACCACGCTCTTCCCTTCACAAGCCGAGGTTGACATAACATTCCTGGCTCAGTGCTTTGTGTCACAGAGAGGAACATGTAATCAGGCCATAAAACAGTTCACGGCAGCGTGCGTGTAATGCGCGCCCGATGTCACTCTGTAACAGAGATGACATTTGGATTCACAATGACGGCCTGACTCAGAATTAATATATAAAATATGCAGGGATCTCTCCTGCTGCCACACTCTACATCACTGGGATTTAACTGTCACAATGACATGACATGATATGTGCCAGAGGAAGTCTATATACAGTGGTGATAAAGCCAACAAATGACTTCAGCTTTACTCAATATGGTTGTGATCAAACGAGCAGAGCTCTATAGGAGAGCGCCGTCGCCTTCTTTGATCCCGGTAAAGAAATCTCCAGCAGCCGCAGTGGTCCGATATCGAGAAGTGGAAAAAGAGGTATTTCGAAACGATCTATGTCATCCTTACAGCTGCCGTGTTGTCTTGAATTACCTTGATGCAGCGTTTCCAGAGAACAGATTGGATTTCCCTCGCCATCGTTTTCGTCCAGATTTTTCCACAAATGAAGGCAAAAGATTTATTTACAATTTGTCTTCCCTGATAGCTGATTTCTTTCGGGACGAGCCTCATAGCGTCCGTGGGACGAGGTGGGTGTTAGCAGCGGTAGTTTGACGGGTTAGTTTTGGAATACGTATTAATTTCACATATGGGCATTTGTACAGGGCCTGGTGTGGTTTATGGACAAGTGTTGAAGTTTTTCTTTCTCAAAGGATCACTTCAAAGGACTTGGCAGGAGCCCAGTCTGAACTTTTAGCTGAAGGTGAGAGCTGCAGATCTTTACTGCAGAGGCGCTAATAAAACCTCGACACGGAGAAGCTTTGTCATGAATCGAAGTAAGATACTGAAAATCTCTGATTGATGGTTCACAAGGGCTTACAACTGATTGATATTAGATCTACACTGGAGTTATGTTGAAATTCATTTTAAATGTAAATATACAAACGTATAGTACATGTACAGGAGATATATGTCTTTAAAAACAAACTCAAAACCACCTCAAATAATGTGCATATATGCAAAAAATCATCATCTTCTGGCTGACGTTAAACATCTGCTTACACTGGCCATCTTATTACATTATTACTTACAACAGCGTGCATGATATCGTTGTGAGCCCCAAACCAGTCAAGTATCATCATATCTGTTGCCCTATTTTGTGTCAGTTAAGTAAGTGGAGCCTGTGTCTTCATGGCATGGTGCAAATTCCTGAGATTAATGTAAATGATAAGGAATCTGCAACTCTCCAGATTCTGAGATCCTCAGGATTAAAGGTTCAAGTTCCAGTCGGCTCTGGAAAAGGATGACTCACTGTCCGCGCTGGACGCCTATCGGGTGTCTCGTCTCTTCCCAGTTAAGAAAGAGAGGAAGAGTAAAAACTCTCACAGCACGGACTAAAGCTCAATGGGAAATAGCAGCTTTCCACCCAGGCTGAGGCGAGGCATAGCAGAGGAAAAGAGAAAGGAGAACATTGTTTAAAAATGATTAAAGCACTTTTGTTTTGAACCCCACAGCTGTGCTGAAAAGTGATAGGATATATTTATATCTGACCTCGAAAGGACATGTAAAAAAGTAAATATACTGTATGTATCTGATAGCTTGGAAGTGTTCGTCGCGTGTAGAGGAAAATATGGTCACGCAGCTGAAGAGAGAAACACAGGAAGAGTAAATAAGAAGGAAAAGACACATCAGGCCGGAGTGATTCACATTGCCAGTGTGGCGACCTCCATCCCCTTCAAGGTTACTGTCCATTTCATTAAAAGACTCTCCCATTGATCCCTGTCCTTGGTCTGAGTCGCCCCTTCGGCCGAGTCTCCATTAACAAAGTTAACTCTCTTATGCCGTAACCTCCTCCTACTCCTCGTGACCCCGGGCAGACAGCTGTGCTTACCTTAGCATAAAGTGCCACAATAGGTCATCATTATCAAATTAATCAAAGCTGTCACACCGCAGCACAGGGCTGCGGTCAACGCTGCGCCTCGAAAAAAACACTCAGATCACGTAACACTTGAACGTGCAGCAAAGCAGGCATGATACACGCACACGCACACACACACACACACACACACACACACAATGAGATGTGTTTAAGAACCAGTAAGGGTCTGAAAACTCTGCCGTGATCGTGAACATTAAACAAGTGTTTCGTTTTTTTTTTCTCTTTTTTCACAGATTTCTTCAGACAGGGACAAATCTTGGGCACAGATTACACCAGTCTGGACAGTACAGTAAGTGGCATGAATGTCATACAGAGATTAAAATATATATAAAATGCTGCCAAATACAGGAAATTTATATATGTTTTGACCAGTTAGAAACTGAAGGTTGTGATGATTTTCTGTGTTTAAAATGTCAGTGTCCAATCTGTGCTGACAAAGCAGTGTTACTGTGTATTCTGCAGCAGAAATAAAATACAAAAATGATAAAACATCAGCCTGAAAAATAATGAACATGTTTTCCTTTATATTGAGTTTTATAGAAACATATCCAGATACACAGGGTTGTTTGCCTGCTGCAGGAAAAGCTTATGAACTCTTCAGGTTACAGTGGGTGAAGATAAATAAAAGCTAATAATTATGCAGCAGATTTTCTTTTAGTGAATTCAAAATCCATTCTCATTTTCTTTTAGCTTTTCATATTTTGTTTTTGAAATTGTTTTATTGAAAATAATCACATCTGATTTCCCAGAATTTATTTGTTTATTTTTGTTTAATCAGATGTCAGGTTCAAAATAATAAGAACCAGTTCATGTTCTTGATTTGATGGATGCAGAAAAACAACAAAAACCACAGAATAATTGTTTGCATGACTCAGAAGTGTTATTTATTATTATATTTCCACAACTAGGTTAGAACATAGTTGCAGGAACTTAAATGGACCAAGAACAGCTGTAACACATCTGACCAATCATTCAGCCATCGTCAAACCTCCTGATGATTTGTTGTGCCAACTTTCAAATATCACAAATAAATACCAAACCTTCCTGATTACTCTCTCACACTTTTCATCACACCACTACTTTGTCAAAATATTTCTTGTTTCTAATCCTTTCATGGAAAGAGGACATGTTTCTCTAATTTTTCATGCAGGGGTTTGCTGTGTTTGTTTCACTCATTTTGTGAGAAAAGGCCAAGATAATGAGAAGATAATTTCCACCTGCTGTTTAACAACTGAAGCTAGAACACTGCAATACAAACACGTTCCCCCTAGCTCCCTGTGTGTGTGCGTGTGTGTATGTGTGTGTGTGTGTGCGCGCGTGTGTGTGCCTGCGTGTGCATGCGTGTGCTTGTGTGTGTGTGTGTGTGGAGGGGGGGACAACAAGGGAGATGTGAAACACCAAATTGCCAGATTGATTAACTTGTCTGTCAGGCTCTTCACAGTGACAATAAACTCTGTACCTCAGGGAGCTTATTGAGAGATGACATGTCTGAGACCCCCAGGCTCAAACACACACTGACACACACACACGCACAGCCACACACACACAAACACACACACACCAGCTCACCCTCCCTCATCTACCCGCTCCCATTATAAAACACCTTTCCAAGTGAGTCCCTGCCTGTTCTGAAGGCACACACACACACACGCACACGCACACACACACACACACACACACGCACACTCACACACACACACACGCACGCACGCACACACACACACAAACACACGCACATGCACGCACACGTGTAGTCCCTGGGGGTCTTCTGAGCCCTGCTATCCACACCAGGCTCCATTTTATGAACCGATTTTCTACATAATTGAAAAGGAAACTCTGGGGCGTGTTTGGCCAGTTAATCCATTTAAGATCATTATGTGCATCGTCAATCGGCTTGACCCAGCTGCAAAGAGGACGAGACAATGAGGGCCTCGATCTGCGCCCTCCCCTACTCCTCCGTGGGGTCAGGGGGGTTAATGAATGATTATTTCTCACTTTGTAACACAACGGGGAGCCAGTTTAAAGGGCAACCCCTCGGTGATACGGGCTGGTGTGAGAGGTACAGACCTCAAACATTGATGAAGGTGCTACATTAAGATTCATGAGATTAGGCCTCAACATGGGACTGTGCTTACATGGTAATGAAGGAATAAAAAATAAAGTTAAGTGTATTGCATTTATACTTTCCCTCTAAAATATAATGGCATGGAAGTATAAAGCATCACATGGAAATCCTCAAACAACACACAACACATTCATTTGTCATATGCTATAACACACACATACACACACACACACACACACACACACACACACACACACACACACACACACACACATACATATATATATATATATATGTATTTTCAGTAAGGACTGTGTTAACTATAAACTGCAATAAAAAGTGTCCTCTTATGCATCAAAGAGCTCCCTTCTGCCCCTGTACAACAATAGGAGGTCATTCCAATGTGCAAACATGACAAGGATACAGACAAAGAAAACATCTTCCTTTCCTGGGGTGATTAAAGCTGTTCATAGATTTATGTCATGCTGACACTAGTGCGGGAGATTCTGGAAATCATGAAAGGGTGCTTAAGATAATATAAATGTTCCTCCAGCTCTGAGCGATTAGCACAAACTGTACCTACTGTATCGCGCCTCCTTGTTAACTCTTTCCCTGCCAGCACTTTGAACTGAACACCAGTATATTCACTTCTATGAATATGTAGACAGGGAATGTATTGACAAAAGGAAGAGTTTCGAGATTTAGATGAAAAAAAAAATAACAATAATTTTGTTCATGATTAATTTATGAATGTGGGTCATTAAAAAGGCAAAGAAAAAATCCAATTTTCTGACAAACTAGGAAATCTTTTTCAAAAAAGATATTACAAGCACAATTTTGGATTTGTTTTGTACTTAAACAAAAATGAAATGACAAAAACCTGTTTTCTGTCGTGTGTGTGGCTGTGGCCTGGCTGGACTCGCTGACCCCTCACCTGCTGTTCACCTGGTTCCTGCAGCTCTCTGGGCAGGATGGCATCATGTAGCATTAGCCTGGGCTAAATCACTGCTTCATCCGCTTCCTGTGATCACCATAATTTGTCGAATGATCTGTCATAGCGCCCTCTACAGAATAAAAACACAGAAAAACATGATATTTTGTCTTTTGCAGGGAAAGTTTTTCTCAATTGTTTACACACAAAACTGGGACTTATGACACAATGACCACAGTGTGTAACTCATGTGCCAACTCCCTAAAGAAATTAATCTCAACTATAAACACATTTCCTGCTTTAGAGCCGGATTTCAATTCTAAACCGCACTTTTTTTAAAGCACTACAAACAAGTCTCCCTCTTTTGCTATATTTTGTGTCCAGACAGAACATGCTGTTATTCTAAAGCCAAAACTTCCATTCCCAAGGCTGTCGTGTAATTTGTCATCAGAGCTTTAGCAATAAAAGGGCCACGGCTGAGCTCCCGGTTTGGAGAACCTGTTGCTGTGATGTGGATAAGGACCTGTAGCCAGACAGAAACTGAAGACAGGATGCTTTTTTTTTTTTACATCTTTCTTTTTTTGTTGACTGTATTGGCCTATTTTCTATTGTTTGTTCTGTGTAAAACATTTACACCTCTAGTTGGTTTACTATGATACATAAGCAACAGAATCTACTTAGACATATTTAAGCATAAAGTAACAATGATGTTCCTGATATGATGTTTTGCATTCATCAGTGTTCATTCATCATCTCCTCACCTAATATATTTTAAAATACATAACATTGTTTTAATTGGCATTGCAGCATTTTGTACAGTATTGTATTTTGTGTTTGTGGTTTTTGGTTTTGTGTTTAGAGTTTTGGGAAAAAGGGGGTATCCTTTCAAAAAAATGTGCGTAAGCAATTGAGGAAAAAAACTGTAAATACGATAAAAGCTTGTCATCACTGAGCTCTTCATAATACCATGTTCTGGGTTCGATTCCAGCTTGTATCATCCCATCTCTGTCCTGTAGCAAGCTTCCATATCATGGACGGATCAAAAAATGAATATTCATTTATATGAGGTGGAAAATCATTTGGAATATAAACCCGAGCCTTCGTCTTTTTTAAACATTTCCACCAATCCATCATCTGACATTAAACTACTGGCTGTTTCAACAGTAGTCATGTTTCCTCCACATACGACATTCTTAGCAGGAAAAAAAAGGGATGTCAAATGATCTTTTATAAGTGAGACATGACAGCTTATAATAGACAATGAAACCATTACAGAGAAATGAAAGAAATATATAGCCATTTTTATTCCACTCCAGTCATTTCTGCTCCTGAGCTCAGTGACAGAAAATAAAGTGACAGGAGAGAAATCGACCTCGGGCTATTGTTTTTCCGAGCTCCTGTTTGAAGTTGGAGGGCGCTTCCTGCCCAGAGTCCTGAATGAACCATTTGTTTATGTCCTCCTGGTCTGTAAATCACTTAGCGCATCAAAGAGCTCCATTCTGCCCCCGTACAACAATAGGGGGTCATGCCAATGTGCAAACATGACAAGGATGCAGACCAAGAAAACGTCTTCCTTTCCTGAGGTGATGACAATTGTTCGGTGATTTACGCAATGTTGACATTAGTTAGGGAGATTCTGGAAATCATAAAAAGGCAAATTGCAGCTCTTTCTGGTGCACACTAAGTAACTCCTTTACAGGACTGTCTGCTGCTGTTACTGTAATGTCCCCTTTTCTCCTCAGGACCAGCTTTAATCAGAGTCGTTTATGAAATGACCCCTTTTGCATTCTTATCATGATAAAAAAATAAACTAAACACATTTTGAACCTTTTCTTAAACCTCAACCCCCTGCCACTACTTTAGGAAAAAAACAGATTTCATATCAATAAAAATTGAGACTCATAAATGCTACACTAAACCGATTCATATTCCACTTCTGGGCCAATAAAAATAAAAGTCCTTCTCCTAAGTTTTACTATTGCTGTTGCAGGGTGGAGCGTACTATTACGGTATATTGGCCTCATGGTCAGAAGGAGTTTGAGAAGAAAACAAGTGTCAGAGAGTCTCTGTAAACAGACAGCGCTGACTCACCCTGTCGGAAAAGTAGCCAGTTGGGTTTCGCCTATTTGTCAGCTATCAACACGTCACACCAGCCCAACACCACGCTGACGTCAAGAGAGGATTTACACGCCTCACGTGAATATTCTTTCACAGTGGCCAAGTCCCTGGTGTCTTGTAGGTTTAAAAGCCAAGCGAACAGGAAACCACAGGGGGGAGGCTGCCAAAGACGCCCCCCCCTGCTCGTTTCTCCAAAAGTCCAGTAAGACTGTAGCATGGTGAGACTCAAGGCCAACAATGTGCCCACGGCCCATGTTCACATCCTCTCTGGAAGCGCTGCCTTTCCCCCAATCCTCTGCAATATTTCGGGGGCGGAAAAGGCCTCAGTTATATGAGGGCAGGCGGACCATTGTGTGGCGGTGATTCATGTGAAGCTGTACGAACAGTTAAATTGTTACGGCTGCAGCCAGAGCCAAGTTATTATTCCCCCAAGGTCCGGCTCAATGACCAGTAGTAGATATGTGCCTTCGGTCTGGGATGGAGACGAGTCAAGTACAGACTTGTTTTCTAAAAAGGAAACAATACTCCTAATTAAATGGGAACACTGGTGGATACTCCAACTGTAATGTCTTAAAAAATATAAATTAAAGATGTTTTTGTTGTTCATTTTTTGTTGTTTTTTTAATGTATATAAGCCATTTGGCCAAACTCATTGGTTAGATGTCATCACTTAAATCAGGAAGTCAGCACTATAAAACTATTTTTGTGTGTGTGAAAAGCTGGTAATATGAATGATGTTTGTGCCATTTGGTGTTGATAATACTATATGTACCTTTGAATGAAGCCAGCTCTTTACCTTTGTCCGTGTAGCATTGTCGACATGATCCCAAGAGACAATAATAGCTCTTCACTAATTACATACGTGATTACAACTGATGTAGGCAAGAGCCTCTAATGAGCCTTAAAATATTGCTATAGATCGGTAATGATTCATCAATTACTCATATAATCATTTGGTTTCAACAGTTGTGGACAAACTGGTTGGATCCTTGAATAAAAGTAAAAATAATGTCTTCTCAATATACCATTAACATAACATAAATGTCCATTCATGTTCAGGCTTTGTACCCTTGGACCACTACTACATTTCTCCAAACAAGTTAACCTTTTTTTTCATGACTAAGTCTAAGTGGAATAGAAAATACACAATTTACCTCTAAAAAATAAAGGAATGGAAGTATATAGTAGCATCACATAGAAATACTAAAGTAAAGTACAAGTACCTCAAAGTTGTGTTCCAGTCCAGTACTAAAGTGCATTTTGTATAAGTAAATAAAAGACTGCATTAGGCCATTTTTATGTTCATTTAATTTTTTTTCTTTTTTTTTTTACAATTGGAGGATGAACCCAAAAATCCATCTATTCATTTTATGTATCATTTAAACTGTACACAAACACAAAAGTATTTTAGTTTGTTTCCTACTGCAACTAATTAATCCTTCCAACACAACAGTTAAATATTAACCAAATTGCCATGTTGCAACTACAATTCTGAATTGAAAAACAGCCCTCGTCTGTAGTCAGACTGAGAATTCCAGCGTTGAAGCTAATTCCATTATCCAACACTTGACAGTTTAATCATCCTTTTAGTTACAACGTACTCGTACATTTACATAGATCATAAAATGCATGAAGAGATTAGATAATTTCATACTGAACCTCCTCCATATTAATAGCAATGTTCACAATGTTGTGGCACTTGCATTAATTTGTGTGGGCAATGACATTAGCCTTGATTGGCTTGTATTTCAGGCCGATTCACCGGAGCAGTCGACTGGATCGGTGACCACCCTCCCCATACCTCTCACCCCTCCCCTCGGCGACTAATGAAAAAGACATCAGCCGGCGTCGAGAAGGTCGCCTGTCCCGTTCGCCGTGACCTCCCCGTGCCTGTGTTCTCCCTCTGACAGGTTTTGATGTGTCGGGGGTGGCTGCGTTCTCAGTCAGGCCTCCAGGATGAGCAGGGCGGACCTTTTCTCGCAGCATCACTTCCCTCGCAGCCGGAGGCTCCAACCCTCCTCTCCTCCATGCTTCCTCTGTCCCTGAACCCCTAATACTCAATTAAATAATTCTAATGATGACCTTTATGTGAGTAGCTTTTCAAAAACAGCATAAAAAAAACAATTATTCACAGTGGTAAAACATTTGAGTTTCATTGTTTTTCTAAATCAATGAGCCAGAGATTTGACTTAACAGTAAAAATTAATATAATTACAAAAACAATGAGATACATGTTTATCATGTGTTGCCCAATAATGTAAATTACATTACACAATACACTAGTGAAATTCACTGTTTACACGATCATTCCACACTTAAAATTCACTTCCTCTTCAGACTTCACAACAATCATCTTCCGTCAAACTTCAGAAACACAGAGGTATCTTTGCCTCAGGATCCCATGATGCATCCCGGCTTGTAAAGTGTTAAAAGATGTGAGACATAGTTGGGAGCTAAAACCTGTCACTGTCACATCCAGTGTTGAAGGCCATCACCTTGCCTGGAGAGCAAGGTGACAGTATGTCCCCGGGCCCCCACCAGGTGTTCCTGTGTCCCCGTAATGAAACCAAAGGGCAGCCAGTTGGGATGGAGAGACCCTAAATTGAATCGGGGGCCTCTCCTTTTGTGTGCTGCATTATGAGCTCAATTAAAAGGCAGCAAACATCTGCTGTTACGCTGCTTTGACATTACCTCACTGTGGCTAGCATTGGAGACAATGAAATAAAAACTGTGCAGGATTTTACAAATCTGGAAAATTATCAGGCAACTGTTTCATCTTTTGTCATCAACCACAAGATTGACAGTCAAATACGGTATTCATGTTGCAAAGTAGTGCCCCAGCGATGTGTGATTGGTCAACGCGCTGTGACGTCAGGTTGCAATCCAGCCAAAGTTGAGTCAATAATTGATACAATAATAGAGAACAAGAGATAAGAAGCTGATATTGTATTTTCAACTGTTTTGAAGATGATGCAACAGAGTTATAAGAAAGAGGAACACTTATTTGTACAGTGTTGTTTCTAGCAAACGGGTAGTTAAAATAGCAACCACAACATCATAGTTATGTGTTTTTATGAATCATATTAAAACTTACAAAACGTACAAATACCTCTACAGTATAAAAAATTGTGGCCAATTGAACACAGATTTAGTGGGTCTAAGCTCCTCATAAGAGCACATATCCGGTTATCTGTTGTCACCAACCGTCTTTCACACCCTCCTACAGCAACATTAAAGGTATTAAAGCTCTCTGTATGTAACATGGCTGGAGGTTGTGGTGAGACACAGAGAGAGAGAGAGAGAGAGAGAGAGGAACTCGGGGGAGAAGGAGAGGAGAGAGCGGGAGGAAGGGGAGACTGCTCATCCCAGACTGGGAGTTCATCCATCATTGGAATCAGTGTGTGCTGTAATTACTGTGTCAAATAGATGGGATGATGCCTGGGAGGAAAGTGTGTGTGTGTGTGTGTGTGTGTGTGTGTGTGTGTGTGTGTGTGTGTGTGTGTGTGTGTGTGTGTGTGTGTGTGTGTGTGTGTGTGTGTGTGTGAGCATGCATGAATGTGTGTTTGTGTGTGTGTGTTAGCCTGCATGCACTGGTATGTCTGCATGTGTTTGAGAGATTTGCACGAGCTAATGTCTTGGTTGTGGTGATGTGACTGTGAGTGTGTGTTTTTTGGGGGGGGTGTTCAGAGATCTCCTACAGACGCCTTATCTTCATAATCACCCCACACACAAACACACACATGCACATATACACACACACACACACACACCAAACCGCTCCATCCTCCACTGTCATCTGTCATCCATAGCCGGCGCTGTCAACTGGCGCTGTCATGCATTGCCAACATCAGCCCGTCAGGAGAGGAAATCTTAACTCTTTCAGCAGTGCGGCCCTTTGAGGATGCAGCTATTTAAGGAATGTACGCCATGAAGGATGGATGGAGCAACTGAAACATGGGAAGCGTGGATAATGCGGGGCATTGCTGGTGTGCACGGGTTCCTTATAGTTGTTTTTTTTTTGTTTTTTTTTGTGAAATTACACTATGACAGACATTACATCATAAAAAAGAGAATACCAGAATTACAACGTGTGTTTTTGTAAGTGTGAAGCTGTTCAATTCATAGTAAATGTGATCACCTTTAACCCACTCGTAATCAGACAAAAATATGCTACATTACATCCACAATTTGTAAGAGAAACAAATGCTTGAAGCGGGTAATGGCATCCAACTGATATCAACATAGAATGCATCCATTTTGCTTTCAAAAACACTTTCACTCCAAAAATGAATCCACAAGAATCCCAATCAGCTAATTGTGGTTCCTCTAAACCCTGAGTGAATAGGGTGGGGGGAGTTGGTTACATCTTCCTCGTGGTTGTGTCCTGTCCTCTCGCTTGAGAAGTTATCTGAAAAATGGGGAGCGTGTCCGTAAGCCATATGGCTCGGCGAGAGCGGCGAGGAGGAGAGCAGCGGAGCACGTAAAGAGGTGGAAACGGCGTTAGCTGCTTGGCTGCTCAATGATGGCAATCAAAGTCTTGGTGAACCGGTGAAAGATGTAAGCGGCGGAGAGGATCACGAGTCCGGTCACTCTATTTGGCGACGTGACAGGGCCGTCCTGATGGTGGAGCGGTTTTCGTGTTTGTTAGGCGTGCAGACGTTTCTGACTAATTTCCAATGAAGGGACTAAGCTGACCAGGCGGGAAAAATCAATCTTAACAAGTCATTTGCTCTTGCAAGTCTTTTTTTGTTGAAAGAAATGTTAATGTTTGTTAGTAATGCAAATAACATTATTTGTTTAAAGGCCAAAGATAGAATGTTTCCAGATTAAAATATCTAGACAAAATGAATAAACCTATGTTAAATATATTATAGAATCATCTATTCTTTTCAAAAATTATCCAAACCTGGAGCAATTAATCATTGTAATGTAATCTAATTAATGGACATTACAAGGCTTTGCTGCATCTTGGTCATTTTTTAAATGACCTTTTAACAGATGAAGGATTTCAGTCATCAGATGTTAAGTTATCAATAGCAACAAGTAGAGCAAATGTTAGCTTTGGTAGCAGTGCTGAACAGCCTCAGGGAAACGTCTTTTAGGCCTTATTCTGAATTTTTAAACTTAGACACGAGTTGCACTAATGATAATAATATATCATAATAATGGATGTGCTCTTTTCACTAAACAGCATCGGCCAAACATGTCTTTTTGAGACCTCAGAGAAAAAATTTGGCTCCTGATAAAAAATATCTCCTAAACAATTAACACTTCATGTAAACTAACGGTGGGAAGTCGACTGCAAGCATTGAAAACAACGACTCCCATGATCCCATGTTGCTGTCAGTGACTCCATCTTGTGTTATTGCTATGATTGAGAAAAATGTGTATTTAAGGTTCATTATGAAATGAGGCTGAATGTCTTGAGATTTGATCAAATAAATAACAGAATTTAAACCTGATGTGTACTGGACCAGCTCTGTTATGCATGGGTGATTTTGTTTTGCACATTTTGCACATGGCACAGTAAATTATTATTTAATATAAACTCAACAGTGAATTTTTTTAACATAACCAAAGCATCAACTTATCAACACAAAAATAAATCTCATGACAGGTCCACCATCAAGCTTTTGGTAAACCCCTAGCAGATGCCAAACACTGCAGCCATGTCCTTGAGCAAGGCAGGGCCCCAGTATGTTGCAGTCTTCTGGTGCCAGAGAAATGGATTATAATTAATTATGTGGATATAGTGGAACTTCACTTCCCCGCTTGTCTCTCTAATTTGTGAAAGCGTAATAGCTCCGAGCACCGCGGAAGGCCACGAGCTCACATTGTTCACAGAATGAATTGACAGCTCTCAGCTTGACAGTCAGGCCCCTGATACAGCAGCGGGCCTCCACACAACATTCCCTTTTCCTTTGAATGGCAGCGCTGCTACTCTCAGGGGCTATTAGGGAAATGTAACATTTGGTGCCATATGCTTGCAGGTTGTTTGGGAATAGCGACGTAGCCGTTTCATGACATGCTGTAGCTTACATTTTGCCAGTTAATTACCATCATGACATCAAAAGTGGAAGCAAACTGCAGATGCAGTGCTGGTAAAAAGCCTCTCAGGGATGGAGGGATGGAGGGATGGAGGGATGGAAGGATGGAGGAGGGGGCTTCAGGGGAAGATTCATTGTTATCAAAGGTGAGCTGACTTGTTAAAAGAGTTGCAAAATGTCTCAGTTGTTTTAAGTTGGTTATTTTCATCATTGTCAACTGAACACATCAAACAAAAACTTCTTTAGCTGCTAATGTTGTTACAGCAGATTAAGTTCATTAACGTGTTCAGTATGGTCCCTGAAAGTTTGGACCCTGATGAACTGCTGTTCCACAAGTACTACTCAATACAATATTGGAGTAATAAATAGTCAAACTCTTGCTACAGTGCAGTATTAGACTTTTAACACTTTAGGTTGATATGATATATTATTCATGTCATATGATGATATATGTCTTCTGATGTATCTTAATGTGTACAGATATGAAATTGCTTATGATCTTCACCTATTCATAGTGGTATCATTATTTTTTAATCAAAAGTTAATTGAAATGACCACTTCAACCATCGAAAATCAAATATTAAACAATTTTTTAGCTGTTACTACAAAGTAACTAATTAAGATTAATGGTACCCAAAACTGATGAGATCACTCTTCCAAGATGCGCCCTGTTAGCAGCAATTTCTGTGGAGCTACAGTTCCCAACACAAGTTTGTTTACACACACACATTCACACACACACGCAGACAGCTCAGCTGTGTCTGCTTAACCACACCTCTCTCCCCAGGGCTGACTGCTGCTGATCAGCACATAGTGAGCAGCCTGAAATGAATGTAGCTGTGCATGTATAAAAATTGAACCCAATCATGACTTTAAAATCCACAGCTAAGAAGAATCGTAGATTCCGTTAAGTAAGGTGCAAACTGTGTGGCTGCATTTTTATAACTCGTGTTGCAAATGTCCGGGTGAGTTTGATTGTTTCGAAGGTGTTTAGGTTCAGGTTCTTCATTGGGGTGTTTGGCTGCAAAAATCTACACTTCTGCTGATACTAGTATTAGAAGTAATGCAACTATTGGGTACAAGCCTTTGGTTTCTTTTTGTGGAACTCAGTGGATGTGTGCTCACAGGGATGTGTGTGTGTGTGTGTGTGTGTGTGTGTGTGTGTGTGTGTGTGTGTGTGTGTGTGTGTGTTTATGCACATTATGTGTGTGTGCGACTGCATTTAATATCTCCCGCAATAAAGAAAGCCAACCATGGCCCAAAAAGCCCAGGGGCTATTTATAGTGGGCAGCAGGCTGAGTGGCAGACTTCTCTTAATCAGCACGCTACTACGAGAAGTAATTTAAAGACGCCTAGCCGCTGACAAGAATTAAATTGTGTTTTGATTTTCTCATTAGCCTAATCTCAAGTGGGCCTCGTTATTGTGTAATTTTCCTGCCTTGACACGACATCTTGTTTTGGGCGATGACAGCCGTATGCCGCCGTTTTGGGGATGGGGGCAAGGGTGGCGGCGGCGGGGGGTATGGGGAGGGGTTGTCCATGGTGACAGCTAGAAGTTATTTGGTTGGCTGTTTCTTCTGGTAAACCTCCCACCTCCCACCCTCAACACACACACACACACACACACACACACACAACCGCCACTTCCAACCACAACTGATGGGAGGATAGTTGACGTTTTATGGCTGCAGGGGGTGTTGACGAGATCCAGACCTGTGTGTGTGTGTGTGTGTGTGTGTGTGTGTGCGCGCGCGCACAGTTGGCGAGCAGTGCACAAATGAATCATTCAATGTCACTTTGTGGTTGAAGGTTCATCATTTTGGCAGCCAAGATAATTCACTTGCCAATGTGTGTGTGTTTTGTGTATGTTAGTGTGGCACAAATCTGCAATCTGCACCAATCTGGAATCTATATAATGTGATTCTTCTTTATTATGTTTCATTCATTATGTTTAAAGACAGTTCTCTCAGAGTTCAGTATTTCTCTTTACTAGGGTTACAGTGCAGTCTTTTGAATTGTTTATGACCAAGATTTTAATTTCTTCCCCTTCACCTTGTGAGAAAATATAAAAGACCTTTCTTCTCAGAATTATTTGTTCTTCTTATGCTTATTTATTTTACATGACATTTCTGGAGCCACTGCAAGATTTGACAGTTGTGTCACTTATTTTCCTTCTGCACTCACTACAGGTCAATCTAAATAATGGCATCAATTAAATGTTAATGAAATAAATGGAAACCGATGCAATCAAATCCAAATCAACATCCACTGTGGATACAAATGTCTATTTAATCAGCAATTTGACTTCCTTGTCCTTGTTTGCCTTGAGGTGTCAGGCGTTTTTGTTAGAAATAATAATAGATAAATTTAACAAAAATTACGGGAGGTGTATGGTGTTTTTGTCTAAATCCTAATTTTAAAACACGTTAAACCTACAGAATAAGTGTTATTGATATTTATGGATTTTTTTTACATTTGGATATTTTTGTATAATAAAGAATGAATACAGGATGACACTCTTTGGAGTCGTTGGGATTAAAATATCGACAACAGATTCTGCTTTCTAACCTGCTGGCTGTTTTTCATACAGTCTTGGCAGAATTCTGGCAGAGGTGATAAATCACATTCTTTAGTATCCTGGATTCTTTTCTTGCCGCAGGTTTCTTGTCGCCAGTCTTTAGCAAGCCAAATGTGAAAAGCTGTGACCTCGCCGTTGCCCTCAACACCTGTTGTGGTGAATCTTGCTGCCAGTCAAGGTATTAGGCAAAGACAGGACACAAAGGAGACACAAGCTGTGTCCCAGTGCAGTGGCCGTATCTTTCAAAGGCTCAGTTTGAACGCTGAATGCCTCACAGTGGCTCTACATGTCCCATTTTAAATGCTCCTTTAAATTCATATTCTAATTCCAGATTAGGAGAATTTGAGTTTGATATCCTTCACGATTTTTATATGTCACTGTGTTAAATTGTAAAGATCTTTTCAGGTGAGAGAGTATACATAAGATGTGGTCATTTCGACCAGATAACGCATATTTAAAAATGTGTCTTTTCCAAAATTTGCATTCTCTGATTGTACAGGGGATGACGTGGTAGAGTGGTGGGTCGTGGTGTTGCCTCACAACATGAAGGTCGCAGGTTCAAGTTCTTTAACTGGGACCTTTTCTTTGTGGAGTTTGCATGCTTAGGTTAATTGGAGACTCTAAATTAGCTGTAGGAATGATCTATGATCCCTGCCTCTCACCTGTAATGTGCTGGGACTGGCTCCAGCAGATCCTCAAGACCCTAGTAGGGAATAAGCAACTATAGAAAATTACTGACTGAATGTACAGGTATCACCACATTTCAGTAAATATACACATATTAAAATTAACAGGTGAGTCCACAATAAATTGTGTTTGATTATATTAAACTACATACCAGTTTGGATTTTTATCATGTCTACATTATACACTGAATCACACTACTGACTGGGAAACTGCTAGTGGAGTGCTGGTCTTGGGGTTTTTTAGTCACAGTATCGTCAGGTAGTTGTGTTGAAGCTGAGCTGCTACTGTCAGCAAGTAGCTGCTGTTCCAGTCGCAGAATGACCGTAGTGTGTCCTCCCGTCTTCGGAAGCCAGAGCCACTTAAGGGAGAGAGACAGCTCATGAAGGAGGACATGAGGTGGCAGAGGGAGGCGGAGGAGAGGACAGCAGAGAGGGAACTGACAGCCCCTTCTGGGGGAAACATGTTTAAAACTTTAATCAACAAAGTCATTCTCCATTACATGTTTTAGTTTGCCTATAGCAGCCTTTATTCCTTGATTCCCAGCCTGGTGCTGCTGGACCTGGATGGCCCGCCACACTAGTAAAATGAAAATATTCTGGCTGCATTTCTAGGAGCTGTGTCCTGATTGTCAAGGTTGCTTGGCAACAAGAGCGGCAATACGTGATGCAAGGGTAAAGAAGGGAACAGCTGGTGACGCAAATAGGAAATCCTCCGTAAACGAGAGCGTCTCATTTAGCAAGGCTCCTTCAGGCCTCCGCGGCCCACGCCTATGTAGACCCTGCCCTCAGAGAGCGGGGGCTTCTGGTCCAAGCACATCTACAGGGAGGAGGATAGTACGCTACCACTCAAAAGTCAGGGTCATCCAGGTAACTGTGTTTTCCATGAAAGCTCACAATTTTATTTAATGGGGGTTGCAAAATGAATACAAAATATAGTTTAGACATTGATGAGATTAGAAAATATGATTTTTATTTGAAATAATAATTTTCTCCTTCAGCTGTGCTAACATAAAAAAAGGGTTTGATAATCATCCATTAGCATCTAATACAATTAAAAAACACAATGCACCATTAGAACACTGGAGAAATGGGCCTCTATACACCTATGTAGATATTATATTAAAAATCTTGCAGCTAGAATAGTTATTTACCCCATTAACAATTTATAGAGTGTATTTCTGATTAATTTCATGTTATCTTCATTGAAGAAACAGTGTTTTTCTTTAAAAAATAAGAACATTACTAAAGACCCTAAACTTTGGAAAGATAATGTAAATCAATGCTTGTCATCTATATCTCAAAATATTTTTCTGTTGTTATATTAAAATTTTGCAGTAGCAAGAATCCAGAATTTCAACTGAGGGTTACAGCCTGGATTTGATTATTTTAACTTCTTGGACATGTCTGGAGTGCTGTAAAGAGGCTAAAGTGTAAACAGAAGATCAACCCATCAACATACCGTACATCCATTCATCGGTTGTGTTTTCTGACGTTTCCGCCTCCTGGGATTCAGACTCAGACAAAGTTTTCAGCTTCTGACAAGGAAGCTGTCAAAAGAAAACAGTGAAGCAGCCCCCGTTTGTTTTTCACACTTTCATACATCAAAGTCATAGAGGGAAGCTTGATCCAAAGAGGTCACCACCATCGAAACAATCAATCAAAGTGAACAATGGTGTGACTTCATCGAACCAGCTGATGCCACACTATCTGTCATCATTGCAGCCTTGGTTCCCACACCTCCACCTACAGAAAGAAAAGAAAAATGAGCCCTTCGCATTTTACAGAAAAAAGCAGGCCACATTTACAGAAGTCCTCATCCTTCTTTAGGCATATCCTGTTCCTGGGGTCATGCAATCTTTGACACTAGTGAGCTGCCATGGGTTCCTGTCAAGGCTCCTGTCAGGAACTGAAGGGCTACAGTGGATTTCCCCGTCATGGGCCTCATCCCTAACTCATCATCACCTTGGGTCACAGCATCAATTGTCTTATTTTGAATTTGTATAGAGTAGAAACTCTCGAATATACTCCAATAACACATAGAGGATAAAACGCTGAATTGTAACCTCATTTATTGAAGGATGCTGTATCTCAACATTTATCCTCTAATTAATTCTCTTGTTGATAAACCTTCCAATGAGAATCATAGTTTGCCAGACCTTGATTTACAAGCAGCTTCATTTTTTATATATATATATATATATATATATATATATATATATATATATATATATATATATATATATATATATATATATATCACCCTGTAAATTACCTGCAAGCTTCTATGGCCATCATCTTGTCCATTTCACAGTTTCCAAGTAGCCCTCTCGGTCTAACAGCTTCAATTTGCATAAAAATGAGGCTGCCTTGTGAAGAGTGATGCGACATCTGTGCTGATCAGAATTAATTGAAATCTGTAATGTTGTGCAGCAGTGCTAATTCGCCGCGTTACTAGCAGCATATAAAGAAGCATTATGCTATTTAGGAACATCTATTCACTACCTCTGATTGAGACATGAGCTAAACACTTACAGTAACTCTGCTGCAGCAGTGGGAGCTGGGGCATGTAGAGTATAATGCAGCAAAATAAAACCTATTTATTGCATCTAAACACAATACAGCATGTTCATAGCCATATACACCAAATACACGCAAAATAAAGTCTGTGACTTATAATCATACCTTTTTCCAGCTAAAAATATTCTATACAGTATTACTAAAGTACTGTGTAGAAATCCTGGAGAGTTTTACCTCCTTGATCCTTAATCATGTGTTTCAAACTACGTGAGGGAATGTGTCTTTGGAGAAGCCGTCGACAGCTCTGACGTCTGAAACATGACACACATACTACAACTACACACTGATTTTTTTGTAATGGGCCACAAGCCAAGAAAATAATGAAAAGTACAATATTTCTCTCTTAAATCTAGGGGTGTAACTAAAGTAAGATTAAAATTATACTTAAATACAGAATTTGAATGTTACATTCCACCACATTGCTAATGAAAGTGGTCTGTAGTCTGATTACATAATTTTGTGAATTACTTTAGGAAATACATTCATATTTAATGAAGCATTGTAATGATATAAACAGTTGAAATTGCATGTATCTAATGACTAATGAGATCTACATAATATCATTTGTACTAGACAATGCCATTATGTAATATGTATACATAATATACAATGGGCATAATATCTAATACAGACTGCACATTAACATTATCATTATCATGTTAAAATTGGTTACTTGCACAAATCAGTCAGAAAATAATTTTGTCTACCTTTTTTGCCTACAGTTTTATACACTTATTTAATTAGTGTAAACCTGCCCTCTACACTATGTGTCAACTGATATGATGAGAACCTAAAACTGAGTCCTGGTTTGTTTCCTAATCCAAAGGCCTTGTTTTGAAGAGGATATATGTCAGCTATTTGTTTTATTGTTTCATAATGTTATTTGCATATTCCTAAATTACATTAGACATTGCAAAAAGGGATGGTCAAAACAGGGAGTTAATAATCCAGCCAAAACAATAAGTACAGAAGGAAAAATGAGAAAATGTGAGTCTACTACCTGAATTTTGTGCACAAATGAAAACAGGAAATAGATTCATGATGTGATAAGAGACTTAAATTGAATGAATCTGTGAGGTATTTACTCATTTGGGACCAGATCCAAATGCACATATGAACCTTTCAATTGCAGCAACTATACTGAACACCCTAATTAAAAAAAATAAAGCATCACCTAATTATTGTAGATGGTGTAATCAGGGACTTACAGCAGTATTACCCGTGACGTCTGGGGTCAGCGGGACAATTGCACCTATTTATTCCATCTTAATCGGGAGACAGGGATGTGAAAGGAAGTAGGGGAAGTTTGGGAGGGAGCCACATCAACTAACAGGATTTGACTGTAAACCCACATGTGCATTAGGTGGGCGATGATCTGTAAAGCTGCGCTCCGCTGGGGTACGCTAGCGAGTCTCTTTTACGCCGTGATCTATTGCCCCGCTTTAGCTGCGGCGATCTATCACACGGAACTGGCAGTAACGGATGAGAATGATCTGCTGGAAAAACTCTCTCATTTGTCTCTGTCGCAGCCAGTGAACTAGAGGAGACGCTAATACAGGGAGACGGCCCAGGGAGGGGATATAATTATGTCTCGGCACTCTTCTGCTCGCTGGCTGAGTATGGAAGGCATATTAGGAAATAATAAAACCAGGCCCCGCTTCTCTCCATGCTTTTTTCCCCTCCGTACTTTCTTCTCTCCCCACTATCTCTTCTCTTTTATTTCCTATCTCTCGTCCTGCGTCTCTTGTCTCTTTCTGTGGCTGTTTCCTCTTTTCTATAATCTCTCTTTCTGCCATGAGCATTTCATTTGCTCCCCAACCAGCATAAACATGGCTTGCCAGTTTTCTGATTTCAGTCTCCTGAAACCCTTGAATCTACCTACTGGTAATGCAAAAAACAAAATCTGTACTTACTTACTCTCTGTCCAGTTGCTTATGCATGCGACATGCATCTGGATAGTTGTTTATGCATGTAACCTCACACAGAATAGGAAGAAATATGTTTTGAATTGCTCAGTTTGGTGGCAGCTGACGTAAATCATACGTTATGAAATTATGCTGTAGTCTCTGTGATAAGAAACAGTGAGAAATAGTCAGACCTGTCAAAAAACCTGGTTGGCAGAGAAAAGAGTCCAGATTTATAACTCAAGCAAAAATAGATACATCACATACACAGACACAGCGGCAGCTGATCAAGTTCAAACAGGACATTCAATTAATTCTTGTCTGTGAATCAAAATCTGGATCACTCAAACAGTTTCAGATAAGATGACCTAAGGTCTAATTCTTAAAATAGTCATTTAATCGCATGTGCCAAATTCTATTCACACAAGATCATTATTATTACTGAAAGTCTGTTATCACTTAAACACAGGATGTAATTTACAGTGGAATTTTTACATTACAAATTCCAGACATGACAGATTCACACATGAAATAAATCGATGACAATCACAAAGGATTTATTTGCAAACCGTTGAACGTCTCCAGGTGATACTGCTGCGGTACGAATAAGGTTCGAGTCAACAGGCTTTTGGAGAGAGGAACAAGCACAGAGGACTTGCAGCCAGCTCTCCTCTGGGTCTGGCCATCAGGCCTGAATTGCTTTTCTCTCTGGGTTCCAGTTTGGATTTGGTGATAAGTGCTGTGGCCAGGCAGAGCTTGGACTCTGAATGCAGGCTGAGGGCTAAGCCAGAGCTGTTGCCTCCCATCTGTGCTGGGGTAGACGAGGCTAGAGGCATCGCCTCGAATCCACAGACCAGGCACAAGCCAGTCACCACGGGCCAAAACAGAGGCACTTTGCACCTTTAGAGCGCTTTAAAGTTGCAAACTCTGTAGCAATCTGTGAAAGATGATTATTTTAACTGATAATGCTTTTAAACCCTTTCTGGGTAGATCATTTAATAAAGGATTTGAAATCTGGTGTTATGGAGACATTTTGTCAGGCAGTTCTTTCTCTCTGCCCCACAGGAAATGATGCATTTAAAAAAATACTATTTTATGTATGAGAGATGGAAAGAAATGTAACCTACTGAAGCTGCATCACCATAAAAATTCCTGTATTATCCTGACTTAATTAAAGATAATTTCATAATTACTTTTGGTGGACTTCACTTGGAGAATTGCATTTAAAACTTTACATTTCCTTATTTTTAAAGCTTTTCAGTGGGAGGGCTGCATCTTAACCTTCAAACAGACTAAGTACCTATTGTAAGTGTCATGCTGTATGAAAGACATCCGCAGCCTGGTGAGTCAGCTGCCCTGTCGCCTCTTAGCTCCTGTAGGAAGGAAACAACCACTGTGCTCTGGGTATCGTTCCCATCTAAAGCATGGCTCGGAGGCACACAGGAGATCTGCAGGATCTGTGTGCGTGTGTGCGTGTCTGTGTGTGTGTGCGTGTCTGTGTGTGTGTGTGTGTGTCTGTGAGAGAGAGAGAGAAATAGTATCTTTGCTTGTACCGTTTGCAATGTGTTCACTAAGACAGAACAGATCCACATCCATATTGTTTTTGATCTGCATATTCTAAGATGTATGAATGGTTAATGTAATGTTTAAATTAGGTAAGTGATGTTGTGGCTTTAGCATTTGTGTTGACCTTTCACATCCTCCATAATTTACATATATGAATCACTCTGTTTTATTAGTGCAATGTGCTCTACAAGTTACCTAACTTGACATTGTTGATTGTTAAATACTAATGAGACGGTTTTAAACCCAAACTTAAGATACCAAGACAAAGACTTTCCTGTACACTCAGTATCCGAACTTTGATGTTACACCCTTGTTTTTTTCTGGATTATATACCTCACTAGCTTGACTAACTTTCCAGGGGTTACACAGTGAATCCATTGCCTTTGTCTAACCCTGTCTTCTATGTCCTCTTTCACCACATCTGTAAACCTCCACTTCTTCATCTTCATCTTCAAAACTCAGCATCCTTCTACCAATATAATCACTATCTTTCCTCTGGACGTGTTCAAACTACCTCAGTGACATAGCACTGAGCAACATATTAAATGTATTACTGAATCCTGTCATGAAATACATACTTATCATCAAATATGCATTGTTTGTTCTCCCTTTAGAAAAATCTTGGTTGTTTACAGCAATGTGTCCACAGTGGTCCTCAGACAGCCATCCTATCAAACCCGCCCATATCATATAGGATCGTGATTGGGTGGGCCGGGTCGGGTGGAAATCTGTCAGAATGGGAGGGGGTCAGACACATCTGCCAGGGCAAATAAAACATGAGCTCGCAGATTTGTCTGGTTCCCAGGGTAGAATGTCACACCTCTTAAACACTGAAAATCACATCTGTTATGGTGACTTGTCAAATGTAAATCGTTTTAGCCAGCATTACATAGAAATTAAAACTGCTAACGCAAAATATTTTCAGTGTGTAAGATCAGACGGAGGATTTCTTGTGAATGACAGAGAAGCACGTCACACTGCCTCATGTGTCATTTCAGTAACAAGAACTGACCTTATTCCCCCATGATTTGTTTAAGTGGCTAATGCCACTTACAAAATCATTTTAGCCTATGCATGTACATATTCTCACACATGTGTTTCAGAAAAAAAAATAGATATGTGAAGTAGGTGTGAAAATCTGCAAAAAGACATGATATTGATATTTTAAAAAATGCAGGTAAAAATTGTGTAATACTTACTTTCCAAGTTGTGATGTCACACCAGTACACTCATTGCTCCGCCCCATTCACAGCCATTTAAATCAGCCAATCTGAGGAAGAAGCTCATTAATCCTAAAGACACAAGTACAAAATATGTGTTCTTTCCAGAATTCAAATAAGCTACCCAAATGGCAATAAGCTATCATGAATCTTTAACAGGGCATATCAAAAAGTTTAAGTTTATCAACAAAACAACTCCTTATCTTCTGATGGCGTTATCTAAAACTACAATCAGACTACTTATCTATTAAGATTCTTTCATGCATGATCATGTTCATGTCTATTGTCTCTAGATTAAAAACACAAACAAAAAAAACAGTAAAGGGCAAGTTAAGGAAAGATCACCATTTTTTTTCTGATTCATCAATCATTACTTGTGTAGAGAGTAATAAAAGTGGCAGAAAGATTAACCGGTTAAAGCAAGAGTCGAAAAAAATAGGTATTGGAAGGATGCAAAAAATACTGTAGATACAAGGAGGGAACATGAATCAAAGAGTGGAAACATGTTGGCGGAAAGGAGACAAGGTCAGAGTATACGCAACGAGAGGGAAAGTGTGCACTCAACCTGTTAAACAGCCTGACAGTTTGTTTGTAGAGCTGTAAACATGCTGCAGTGGTGATGATGGCGGTGGCGTTCTCGTGGTTTGGAGGGGGAGTGACGCCAAGCGACCAACTGCCTGGAGGCATGTTACCTCGAAAGCCCTCCGCTGGATTACAGACTTATTCTTGTGTGTCATGTTCCACCTTTCATATGCATGTCTCACTTCTCTCCGAGCTGTTTATTCTCGTTTGGCTCATAAACACCCTCCACACCCCCATTTCCTTAATCTGCTGTTGACTGACCCGGATGCTTCGTCAGAAAGGAGCTGTACGATGAAGCTTCTGTGATATTGAGGTTGTTTAACACGTTATTGATTTTACCGTTTTCACCAACAGTTTGGGAAGTAATTCTATATAGCTGTTGGACATTGAGAACTTTCAAGGTAGTCCAATGGTAGCAGAATTCAGACATGCATCTAAAATGGAATGGACTTTAACTATTTTTTCAGCCATTGTTTGTTTGTAGTTGGTTCCACACACAATGAATGATGAAATAAACCAGGACAGTTAGCTAAGAAAATACCTGTATTTTCTCACCCAGCTCTACTCATCTAGATGTTTTTAACATGACATTATCATTAAAAAAACCATGCACTGATCCAATGGACAAACTACATGGAGAGCTCAGTACGATCTGCATCAAAGCCTGAAATACCAGCGGTGGCCTATAAGCAAAATTTGTTTAACAAATCTCTAGATAAATGCTGTGTGGTGTGGTCCTGAGGCCGAATTGGATCGAAAAGTGTGTGGATAAAAAAATCAATCTACACACATATAGTTGAGTCGAGTAGTTGAGTTCAGTGGTGTCATATAGCAAGGAACATATTTCTATTGGGGTTATAAACAAATATATAAAGAAAATCATGTATATATATATATATATATATATATATATATATATATATATATATATATATATATATATATATATATATATATATATATATATATATTTTTTTTTTAATATTATTATATATTATTTATATTAAGATATAGAATATAGAATATCAATAATGACTATCAATGCATAATCTTAGCCTTCAGACTGTCTAACTACTCACAAATCACAAATTAATCTTACATATTTATCTGTTCTAAATGTTCTAAAGGTACATTTTTAAGTTGTCAGTACATGTGAGTGAACATGAGTGAACAAATATGCTGTCTGGTCTGGTTATAATTATTGGAACAATGAGATAGAATAGTTTCAAAAATAATGTCAAAACTCAATTTGTCACTGTTTTCTCAGTTTTAGTTTTATTATTATTATTGAATTTTTACAAATGAAAAAAATCACCCACTATTGTGTGTATGTGTGGGCCTATATGTGTATGGTATTATATTTGTTTTATCATGTGAAACATTTTTCATTTTGTTGTATGAAAAAGTTCTTTACAAATTATTTGTTTAATATTTTGTTTTTTCAAATTTATTTATAATAAACAAAAGTATAGCGAGTGCCATACCTTGCCATACCCATACGATGCCTTTGGTTGAGTGGAGTAGTTAAGTTAATGAAACAGCAAACATTACCTGAGCTGTTCCCTTGTGATCTGATCACTAGATGGATGTCAAGGTTTACACAACATCAAGAATTTACTGTAACTTCACTAGTTGTATTCTCTCAGATAAACTTTTTTGCAAATCAGGACTGTAAGTTATATCTTCTGGCTTTATGCACTTTTGTTTCCTTGATATAATGTTGACAGACAACTTAAATTGTATTAAATCTATTTATTTTCTACTGTATGTTGTAAAACTGGAGGAAAAATGCCATGCTGCTGAAACATTACACTAAAGAGGTACAATAAATACAATACCAATACAAACCTATTTACCACATTGTGAAAAATATGTTCATATCTTTACATTATGAGGCTGCTTTGAATGTGTAAAAATGTCAAGGAGCTGAAAAAAGAAAGATTTGTGTCATAATGTGTAATCTATTTATGTATCTATTTATGTGTAATTTATTCATTTTTAAAATAGATTTTATAAAATTGGTGTTGAAAAGTAAGGTCAGGAAACAGTATCAAAAAAAGTTAAATAATACACAGCCTGAGCATGAATACTCATTGAACTGTGCCAAACCTCCACTTTAAGCATGGCTGCAGGTTGGAGGGGAGTTTTCATGTAAGGAGATCAGTTTTCTCTGGGTCTCCAATTTTAGGTTGACATTGTTGCTGAAGTGGCAACAACTCTTAGGTAACATTGATCCTGGAACCCCAGTTCCATGCCTCTGCACTTGACCTGAATGTGTCCTCAGAGATCAACAGTCAATTAAGTGGCCCTTGGTTTTTTTTTTTTTTTTGTTGTTTTACCCTGAGAGTAGAGAGGAGCTCAGTTTAGCCTTCTGCACTGCTACTCCGCTAATTGGAACCAGGATCTGTAAAAACGGGAACTTAAGTAAAACATGCCATAAAATTCTGAAGGCTAACCATAAACTAACCAATTTCTTTCATTCTTTTAAAGGGAACTCTAACTGAAACCTCCGCGTAAACTTTTACGAGGATCCCTGGGGTCACCCGTAAACCCGTTAATAGAGATGAGATATGAGTGGGGCGCTTGGGCCTCCCATTTCGTTTGCATTTCTTTGTCCATTTTTTTTTTTTTTTTTTTTACTCCTGTTCCATTGCATTCTTGGAAGAGGTCAAATGCTGTTCGGAGGCAAGCTCTGCCAAGACTCCACTGTTTTTTATCAAAGTGCAAAATGATCCACGTGGACAGATTTTAATGGATAAATGTCGGCACGCTGGAGCTGTTAGTCCGCTTCACTCTCCTCACACTCCTTGCACCCTGCTTGCTTTGAATAAGTTGACTCGGTGCAGAGGTGCGAAAAGGTGAAGCTCACACTGTTTTAGTGGCCATCGTGTGGGGAAGTTTTTTCTTTTATGTTCAGGTTGAGACAATTCATTAGCTTCACTTACCATGTGATTGATGAAGTAGCATAACTCAAGAGTGTGTTCAGAAATGGAATTTGAGTGTTATATATACACAAAAATTTCATCTTACACTTGTCCCATTTTAGAGCTCTAACTGAAAATAATGATGAGAAAATTACATTGAAATACAGAGTCACATATAGTCCACAGCAGTAAATCCACACAGATTACTGTTTCCCAAATGAAGAGTATGACATAGTGGCTGCTATATCATGTCAGGATAATGCTTTTAAAACTATAGAAGCTTCAAAACCCTCTGGAGGGTAATATGAAATGGCAACAAGCTGTCTCTAAGTGTGTTCTGGGCCAATAATATTTGGAAAAAAAAAGAATGAAAACATCTAGAAGATCTAACCTACCTCTTTCGTGGCATCTGTCTTTAATGTCAAAATGATAACATTGTTGCACTATTATTAAACACTGCAATTGTAATTACCGTGACATTTCATGATCAGTGCTTTATTACAGATCTTGAATAAACCTTTAGGTAGGGCAAGCTCAGAAAAATGAGGAAATATAAGAGTCCTGGATGGCTTTAAGTGTAGTGTTGTATCAACTCAAACACTACACTTCTGACAAATTGAGCCTGTAGCAGTTTTCCCTTTTGCACGGCCATATATTGCAATCTAAATCACTACTGTTACTGAAATAGAGATGATTTGAATCTATAGTTTTGTGCTTTCTGAACATTGTAACCGCATATCCTGGGAGTGAAGTAAGTGGTCACTGACTCATAGCAAATCTATTAGCACAGGAATGATGGCGGTGCTGAAAAATCTGACAAAACAATTGGTTAATTTTACAAATGATAATGATTTTTTTAGAGTCAGATGGCCCCTCCGGGCAACCAAAATATAAGCCTCGGTAAAATGTCATGTCACAAGAGTTCATGAGGCTCCGATGCCTTTGGTCATCAGGACAGCCGCCCACATTTTTTTGTGCGACGCTAACATCTCGAGTTACGCTGCAGCCCGAGCCAAGCATTGGCCTGAGACCACCCTTCAATTAATCTTACCCTTGTAGCGGCTTATAATTTGCCATTACAAAAGCCATTAAACCTCAGGGCCTGATTCGGAGCTCCTGGGACTGCTTGGGAGGAGGGGACGAGGATCGGACAGGCCTCCAGTTGGCCCCTTGGACCCCGGACGAGCCCCCTTCTAGCAAACAGACAGGTACTTAAAAACAGGGTGAAAAGATCACCTTAAAGAAAACAAGGATGATTAATGGGGAAAAACGAGGGCCCTTTAGGTCGCTTTCATCTGGGTCTGATTCAGGTCTTCGGTGAGTCATTAACCCACAGGACAACTGTCCACCGCCAACGTGAGAAATGAAGTCCCCCTGCGTCGGTCCAGACAAATGTTTGAACCGCTGCAGAAAATTTGGGAGTGAACGCGCTTACATTCGCTCTGTTATCCACTGATCTCATCTGTGATTTATTAAGCAGATGGAGATAACAGCTACAGCGATATGATGCACATCTTGCTCCTTTGAACCTGTTTATCGGCTTCAAGTTTCTGTCAGTCGTGCAGAAACTGTATATAAATGGTGTAACATCATATGATAAGGAAAAGAATGAGATGAAACCTGAGACAAAAAAATGTTTGTGAATACAGCATGAGTTCTCAAAAAGAAAAGCAGAATGCATAACATCAGCTTGTATGTTATCGCTCAGCTGTTTGGGAAGCCGCGGCAGATCTGGCTACAACAATATCCCAGATGAAGCATTCACTGTCTCATCCAGCTTCAGCAAATGTTTCCATATTCTACTGAGCTCACTTCAGTTCCAGGTGTGGCAGTGTTGTCACAACATGTGTCCAAGTACATGCGAGTGTCCAGAAGTCAGTTGGACCTCTGTCAGGGGGATGCCATAAATCTCAAGCATCTGGTTCGCACAAATGATAACAAGTTTAATACTAATACCATTTCTCTTAGTTCTCAAAGCTCCAGAAGCCTTATTCATCCTTTGGTGAAAGTATATTTCTATGAAAGGCAAGTAACGAAAATGAGAAAACAGGCAAAAAAAAACGTGGGTGTCTATAAGGCCGTAAAAGGCCGGCAGGTTTTCAGAGTAAGCAAGGATTGATTCGCGAGCACAAAAGATGTTTCCATCAGAAGACGAACTGTCTCGTGAAATCCTTTGTTCATTGCCTTCTTGAAAGCAGCTTGTTGTCAGCTTTTGGCTATTTGCATGGCTCGTCCGAGGGCGGAGAGCGATGGGAACGCCATTGGACTTGACCTGGTAGTGAATCATCATCCTGCTAGACATACATAACACCAGGCTACCTGTGTCTACAAACATAACTGTGAAATATATTTGGTTAGCATGTGCCTCTCGTGTTCTCAAGTACTTAGAAAAAATGAAAACAGCTGGACAAGGTTATGAAAGCAGACTTTAAAGTGAATGCACATAGATACTTGAATGTTTATTTCATTTTGTTCTACAATCTGTATTATCTGTTTCATTGTGACTGTTAACAGCGATCAAGATATAGATATAACACCATTTAGGAGGTCAGATTTAAAAAAAAAAAAAAGTTTGAGCAATTATGTTGTCACACAGGCTCCGAGGGTTGGGCATAAATAATACGGCATTGGACGGGAAGGCCGGTGTGCCGGCACGGTTCGTGGCAAGTACAAAGCCCACACCTGGCCCCGAAGTGAAATCAAATCTATCCTGAACTCTGTCTCTCCTCTCATTTTGCTTCAGCAGTTTTCCGTGTGCGGGGTTCTGGGTCAGGAGTCAGGAGGAGTGATTTGAGTTCAGGTCACACACACAGACAGTTTCACACAATAATGTGTTTCAAAGCTGTTGCATCATTGTGGTAATATATATATATATATATATATATATATATATATATATATATATATATACTTTACATGGTATATAGTGAATAATACCAAAGACTGGACCTTTACTAATAATGTGTAGTAATCACTGGCCATTAAACCACTTTCTATGGATTAACACCCACTAAACCCTCTGCAAGTGTTTTTAAGGAGATCAATAAACCAATTCCTCTTGGTTATGTTTTCCTTGTCTACAGCAATCAGTTCAGTGCTGATTAAATCACAGCAAATTATCTCCCTGGGATTTATCTTGCCCAAATTGAGTTTCTTTGGCCCCCCCAGCCACGGGAGAGTGGGCAACGCCTGCTGGGAGACAGAAATAATCATTCATTAACCTCTGACCTGGAAGGAGTGTCAATTGAGTCACCCGACTGTCTTTTTTTTCCCCCCACTGTGCCCCTTGAGCGCCCAGCCACGGCAAATTGACAATTTACATGCTCCAGCCCAAACTTTATTAACCTGTGCGGCGGTTTGATGCAGTCACCTGATCACCTGGTAACGCAAGACCTGGAGATCAACTCAGATCTGAATTACACGCGTTCAAAGGGTGAATTGTTTGTGCCTGCGTCTGACTTTCAGGGTGATTTGGAAACAGACCAAGGGCAAACTGTGCGTGAAAACATAACTTGAGTTTAACTTATGGAGTGTGACGAGCTCAAAGGGAGGGACGTGTTCATCATCTCATCTGTCACGACGCTTCTTAGCTGTCTTTGTCTTTCTTTTCTTTCTTTTTGAACATCACATAGCTGCTGACCCAGTGAGGAGTTTTCAGCCTCAGCAGGGTTTGATGTCTTCATACGGTCACAGTAGGAGTGATAAATTACAAATGACTGTTTTTTTTTTCTTTTTCGTTCAGTTCACCACATGGATCTCTTCATGTGTAGGCATGGATCTGATTTTTAAAAGTGTTTCCTGCTTCAGTGTCCAATCACAAATCATTTTGAGCATATAGCAACAGAGGTGGAATATAACAAAGCACATTTACTCAAGTACTGTACTTCCATGAGGTACTTGTACTTCACTTGGGTATTTCCATTTCATGCTACTTCGCACTTTCTACCCTACTACATTTCAGAGGGAAATATTGTACTTTTTACACCAATACATGAATTCAAAAGTTTCAGGCTCCTTTTTGATCAGTAATTTATGCATAAAACACATAGTCTGTGTCTAAAACATACATTGTTTGAGTATCCAACATTATGAGTTAACATTAGCTTCACCTTGACAACATTAACATTCTACATACATGTACATGTACATGCATCAATTAATTTTGATTGCAGTTCTACTTTTACTTATGGTTGGGTTTGTTTTCCTTGTGGTATTGATACTTTTATTTAATAAAGGAATTGAGTATTTCCTCAACCACTGTTTTTCTCAGCAGCTGTGAACTGAATAAAAACATAGCACTAAAAACATGGAAAAGTGAAACATTTACTTTTAGCAACAAAAAAAACATCTTGTTTAGTCACTTATTTTACATGGCAATTTATCACCTAATTTGGAGTGACCACTTTCTGAGTGCAACCGCCAGGCCTGGCAGCATTAATGCAGCTTCATAGGTGCTGAGCTGTATTGGAAAATTTGAACAACAGTGCGCAAATCAAACAGAAAAATAGAAAAGCCAGAAAAGGTATTTCCTTCCTTACCGTGGGTATCGATTGTGTTGTCGATGCTATTCCTGTGATATGAGTCATAACGTTATTTCTGTCACTGCACGGTAGCAATAAACACAACCAAGCTGCCCCGGGATCATTGCCTCTGACATTATTAGGAGCTACAACTGTGTGAGACTCAACATGGTGTAAAAACAAACCAAATGTCAGCACTGTTGCCCAAGCGCCTCTGCTATAGCCAACAGCAAATGTAATGAAAGCTTGGAAGGGTCTGTAGTACGCCGCTGACCTTTTATACATTTATTGTTCTCCTGACATTTCTCCAAGATGGAGGAGGTGAAAAACAGAATGAGGTGCTAAAGCAGAAATCGGGATTTTCAACTTCCATCTGCCCCCCATTAGAGAACGACTTTCATTGATCCAAACTCTTGGACTTTACCAGGGTACTTGCTCTCGCTCTGTAGACATACAATTTTTATTGGCTTTTCTTTCACTTTAGTGTTACTGGAAAGTGAAAAGGGACGAATAAGGATTTGTCCACCTCTTTTTCCTCTGGAACAAAATAGAGAACGTCAAATTGTCACGTTTTTTTTTTTTTTCCTGACTCTGATATATCTCTGACTCTAACTTTGATATAGAATAGGTTCAGCAGAAAAAAAAACACGCTAACAAAATGAATATTTAAACCGTGAATATTTGGCCTCTTTCTGACAACCACTTTTAGTAAGACGTGCTTGTGGCAAGAAGCTACAAAATGAATATATTTGTGAAATTTTACATTCCGAGTTGGGTTTTGAGTTATAACACATTTTCAGAGGCAGTGTTCCTGGAAGTAATTGAATCTTGGCTGACATATCCTGTATGGCTGAGCTACAGTATGGAGGTAAACTAACTGGCTTTCTTGCTTAACTTTCAAAGACAATGCAGGCATTGGATGTGATTTATAGTAGGGTGACCAGATCCTAAGAAATCAAATGTGATACAAAGAGTGTTTGTGTGGGACAATGTGGGACCAATACCAATGCAATATTAATATGATGTCTAGCAGTCCTTCAGTAGCTCACTGTAGACTCTGCAGGTTACAGGTTAGGCCTTTAGCATGTGAAGGACTTAACAAATATATTTTACTGCTGTTACCTTATGTCTGGCAATCATCTTTGCGTTTCAACATGTCAGCACATCTCTTTTCGAGCCACATGTTTCTTGTGAGACTCACATATGCTGCGTCGCTTCATGTCGTAACTCCCCGCCGTGTGAAATTGAAAAATATCTTTGCAAGAACTCTCGTACCAGCTTCACTCGCTTATAAGTACTTTCCCAGTTTTCGTTGTGGCTGTGTTTAATTTTAGTTTTTTCCATCATATTGTACCTGAATCTGCATAGCTTGTGACTTTGAGGTGACCCATAATTTCCCGGTGACAGGTTAACCTGCACTTGACCCACGAGCACCATGTTTGATTGACATCAAACACAGCCGCATGACGACAGCCCCGCTGTCTTCAGCCTCTGGATAAAAGACAGATTTTTAGAAAAGGGTCCGTCATGCAGTGGCTTGACTAGAGCCAATCAAAATGTAGGAAATTGTCTTAATTTGTGGGACAAGGGATAAAAATGCTGTGACAACCCTAAATTATAGCTACTTCAAAATTACTCTTTGAAATTAATAAAAAAATAATTCATTGGTTTAACTAACTGTTTTCAGTCAATGAGATGCCTGTAGGAGCATCATATTCTCTATTTGCTTTGAACACATTTATTGTTCCTTACTGCAGAATGTTAACTGTATATGTTTAAAATATGTAGTATGTGTAATGTTTTATATTCACACGTGTGTACTATGTTGTATAATTATGTTAAGTTGCAAAGCAAAGGAAATCCTGAAAAATTATGACAATAAATTGTTAAATAAGGCGTTTCCTTTTTCAAAAATGAATATTGGTGTATGCTACACCTGTGAATGTATAAAATAAACTAACAATAAAAACACAAATTTGTGCCGTTGGTGATTTGCCAGCATATAGATATCTTGTGTTGCTGTACACTTTGGGGATCATATATTAAGAACTATATTGTTGGACTATATTTACTGTATTGTATTTCTGCATTTTAGAGAAGATTATATTGTGGATTTTCTGTCTGTTTGCTAGCGCAAGGCATTCGGTCTCTGGGAGGAAGTGATCTAGAGAGAAGGGGGAAGCAGCTGCTTAATAATTCAGGAGGCTGAGATTAAAAAGTGAATTTGCCGGGCGCGTTATTAAAAGGCAGTGTAATTACTTCAGAACTCCGTGTCAATGCTTCAATGAGAGGCACCTAATCTGGTTAAGGCCAGCTCATGTGTAATTGCTGAAGATGAACAATGCCTTCCACCCAAAGAGAGGTCCAACTGAACGAAGCCCCACTACACCCCAGATTCAATAAGAAGAAATCTAACAGGGGTATGGCGTGCTCTCTGACACAGTCCTGGAGACAATAGCCTGCTTGTTCTATGTGCAGCTGTTGAAGGGGGGCCCCTATCTATATGAGCCTGTTGTGACATCTTCCTTATGGGACTCAAAGGCGATATAATTCACTTGCTATGTATGCTGTTTATCCTAATTTAAAGGTTTTAATTGCGGTCTTTCTTCCAAAATAATACATTTAACCTTTCAGATATTATGAAAAAAAAACAGATGAAAATAAACAGAACAGGACCGAGTGAATTAATTAAAGGATACCAAAGGATTAGTTTAATTTGTAAAGTGATTAGGGTAATAATCCAGGTAATTTATTAACAAAATGTATAATATCCTGGAAATGAGTTCATCAGAAGAGAATCAGTCCTCCTTTACTTTTCTTCAGCGTGACCCTTTCAGATCAGCAGTGTCTGTGTATGTGTGCATCCATATTGGGACTGGACTCCTTCCTTCCACAGGCACTACATCACAAAACAGAGGGAGTTGCTACCAGATGGTTAAACAAACACATCACCCAACTGCCCATAACTCAAATCCACTTAGCACCCTCTTGTCAACGTGTCTCTCACTCGTTGACTACCTCTCCCGTCTTCGGCGTATGCAGAGGAGTGGCAGGAGGGGAGGAGGGAGGAGGGAAAAAAAAATAATGCGGAAATAATGAGAATCAGCAAGAAATTCCTGGGGGGGTGTGTTTAATTTTAATCACCAAGACTATCCATCCTCAGTAGCGCTCGTCCCTCCCTCCCTCCCTCCCTCCCCCTCCCTCCCCTAAGTGTATTGAAATGAAGGGGAATAGCGAGCACCTGGAGTGACAGCGCGTGTAAAAGGTCACAGAGACAAAGTCCAAATGTGATGTTTGACTCAGGCTTTTTTGAGAGCTCTCAGGGAGGCGCCCAGGACTTAGGCCAGGGGTTAAGAGTTTGTAGGTCGCCGGGTCACAGTATTTTCCCTTTTCCCTTGGCCTCATCCCTGCGCTTAGAACCTCGACGGTGTACTTGAGAGGGTAATTTATTATCCCGAGTGCTGTCCAGCTTGGACAAGAAGTTGGGAGCAGAGGATTAAGCTTTTCCACTTTTGAGCACATAATGTCTTTCCTTTTTCTTTTCTCTAGACATAACAACTACAATTTTTTAGGAGCCTCGGTTTTTGTCTAAACTTATGCAGCATGACTTACAGCACAATGATTGCAGATTTGTTCTAGTTGTTTTCCTTCATTAAACATTGGGCTATTTTTCCTTGATTCTTTGTCTTCTTTTGTTTAACCTCTGTCACACAGGCTTCCTGCCAAATTGCTTTGCTCCTTCTATTGTAAGTAACTAAGTAAAGATTAAAAAGTAGCTACTCTCTCTATAACCTACCAGTAACAGTGTGTTTTAGAGCATGTATCGGCCATAAAGATTCATGCAAAGTCGTAATGGTAGCGGTAAAGTTGAGATGTCGAGAATAAAGTCAACATGTCAAGAATAAAGTTGAAACATCATTTCAGGGATAAAGATAAAATGTTGGGAATAAAGTTGAAACGTGGATAATAAAGTCGATCAACTGGATCAACTGTCTTGTTGTGTTGCGACACAACACGCAGATGTAACCATCAGTACCTTCGCATCTGCACGAATGAGGCCACCTCTTCCAAGTTTGTTCTGAACAGACTCAACCTCTTCAGTGTCCTGAGACCAACCGGCAGTGATGCGCCGAAATAAAAAGGATTTCCTTTTTACTAAAAAACAATTCTGAAGTATGATTTTGCCGGTTTGTCTCCACAAGGAGTTTTTGTAGAGGCAGCCACATGCACCAATGTTTTAAAAGACTTCAAAAGACTTATATCTTGAAATGTCAAGTTTATTCTCGACATTTCGACTTTATTCTTGAATTGAGAATGAAGCCCTGGCCCTCATACTCGTCAGTACATTCTAGTTGCAACACAAGGCTGCAATGTTTTGTTTTTCCAATGGGTTTATCTTGTGAATGCCATTCCAACAAGTGGCATGACTAAGTGAAATATTGAAGGGGCATCCCCAATGATTTCCTCACCCTGTTGATAGCCCGGCCGCGCGGTATCTCAGCTCAGGTGAAAAGGTGAGGAGATAAGCATTATCTTGGACACATGATTGTCAAAGGCATGGATAATTGACACGCATGCCACTGATGTCCAAAAGTAGGCCTGCTGATGACAGCCAAACTGCATTTGGCCCCTGGAATGCACAGAGGCTGTTCTCAGACATCTGAACATCAAACGGCGCTCAGCTCTGTCAATCTAATAGCTCTGGATTCTAGATTTATTGGCTCTCGCAGGCCAAAAGAGAGGCGAGGGGCGAAAGCAAAACCAGATTTTCTCTCCCATATCAGTTTCTCCTCTGTCAGTCAAGCTCTCATAAGAGCCCTCAGAAAAAAAGAGGTGTGTTAAATTATTGCTTAAGATTAACTAGATTAAAATGAGTCCATATACTTGTTCCTGGGCTCAACTACAGATTGTCTACGCAGTATGGAAAATAAAATAATGCATAAAACATATAACCAAACTAGCGTTACATAATCAGCCAAGTGTTTTTTATCATGTACTCCATGTCGACACTAACGGACACTTTACAACAACCTGCTTCACATTATGCACATTTCAACCTCTATGTTTATTGCAATAAGTCCTCATTGGCAACCAAGCAGCTAATAATACCGCTGGCTGTTTTCACTTGGACATTAACATAATTCCAGCTGGCCAGTGGTACAAATTGGCAAACGTCGGTGCATTTCTCTACACTTTTGTGCAACCTCTTCTGCCAGTTCTGCCCCTGCTATTATTACTCTTCAATAAATCAAGAAGCCCCTAACTAAGCTGAAATGTTAAGCATTCAATGAGATGTGTCTGTTGACGATGGGTAACATTTGCAAACTATTTCAAGGAGGGATTTATTCATCATCTTGGTGGTCTTTCCTGGATCCTGTTGCGCATATCAGAAATCATCCGCACCCTTTTGGGTCATTAAATTTTACTAGTGCCCCTTCAAAGCCTGATCGGAATGGGGTGATTGCTTGGAGTACGGCTTGCAGATTTTTTGGGAACCCCTCTTCCAAATAAGTTCACACTCACCGCTGCTCTTCCTTGGGTCTAAGGTCAGAAATTAACAGGTAGGGAGGGGTGAAGTGGATCAATGGATAAATGGTGTCAAGAAAGTCAATGAAAAAACAGAAAGACTCCTTCCATTTAAGTTCGATTCAGAGGAACATGACAAACAAACATTCGGCTGCGGGGAAAGCGGAATAGCTGTGTTTAGACGGCCAAATAAGGGGAGGAAGAAGGGAAAGAGCGGGCCAAAGGCTAAGGACACGAGTCAGGCTCGTTGTCTTCAAGCGTTGATAAAGGCGATGTTCTCACGAAGAAGGATGGAATCAAGAGGAGTTCTATTTATCTCCGTTAGCCCGAAAAACTCCCTGTCCCTGCTTAGATAGCCCTGCCAATGCGCCATGATGTCATCCCCCTGGCGTGCGGTGATTGATGCATCCTGGCTGCCAGCTCTGCGCTAGCGGTGTCGGGGGGAGCGGGAATAGGAGGTCGAGGTGGGGAAGGGGTGAATTTTCCACAGATAGAGATATCCAAATGTGAACAGAGCTCAGCGTGGGGTCAGTTTAAGAGCTCAGGCCAATCCGCCGCATACCTGCGGCACCCCGAGAGCGCTGGTTTTAATGTCCCGGATCCCTACGGCCACTCAGTTTTGATGTTTCAAAGGCGTTCATGAGCTAGCGGTGACGGTCTTTGCTTGCCGCAGTTTGATGGAGACACAATGGGGGGAAAAGGCCGGCTCTGATTATGTACATCCACTCCATCTTCCCTCTGAGTTCTGTTACATATCAAGGCTGAGGGAAGGAAGGAGGGAGCGGAGAGATGGAAGGGGTTATTGTGAGTGGAAGAGTAAGTGTTTCGCAGATAGCCATGGAGACGTGCTGAGACGAGCTCAACAGGGAGCCCCCGTCTTCTTGTCAGCAGGCCAAGTTAGCCCTAGTGCTGTAACGGCTCTATCACGCACTTTTATATATAACATTTCATAGCAGTTCAAGTCTGAATGGAGATACCATATATGCATGTTTTGTTATTTCAAGATACAGAGGCTTAACATTCATGGATATTCTACGGCTTTTATTAATTTATGTTAATGTGAAGGCAGAAGGAAGCAGGAAGTCCAGCACATAAACAGAAATCATTGGTGAGATGAAAATGAACAGCAAGGCAGCTCAGATCTCTGCTCTGAACAAACCAACGCAGCACCCAGGTCTCCAGATTTATTTTGATGTGACCCGCTTGGTTTGTTGAAAATCACAATCACTGCCTGGATTAGATTTACAAAAGGAACCTTTTTTTGAACAAAGCTCTGTCCCGTGTGTGGTTTAGAACAAGAGCCCTCAGGTTAAGGTTAGGGAGCGATCGTGGTTTCTTCTAAACATTAATAAACTATATCTCATATTCACTGCAAATATTTCATATTATTGCGGTAAACAGTGAAATATATTGTTGGTAAACAGTTTGTGCGAGTTATATTGTCATTTCCTCATTATATTAATGTAAAATACAATTTACATCATGCCCCCCCACACACAAAAAAAAAGCATATTTTGCCAATCAGTAGTTTATAAGCATAATTTCAAGGAGAATGGGTTACAAATTCTCGTCAATGTGACTTTTTAATGGCATGTTTCCCAAAGGCAGTCATTATTACCCGGATCAATATCATTTAAAAATAAACATCCACACTGACAGAAAGTCAATGATCCTTCACTGAATGTGTAAATGAGTAAACACAACCTCATGCTTTTCAACTCAGTATTGACAGATTCACAATTAATTAGGGCCTGTTTTGTGTTTCTCTTTATTAAAGGTTTACAGAGAATTTAAACGGGTGCTGGTGTAAAATGTAAAGCTGCTTCTTATTTGCTTACAACTGATGACCATAATTGTTCTATCAAAGTTTGTTTGTCTATTGGACAATTTGCCTCCATATTAATAAATTATTTTAAAATAAATATATGAACATCAACAACATGTATACAGGTGTGGTCGTTTTCTGTCTTAGAGTCACTATAATGTGTACCTAGCTATATCATTTTCAGTACACATCAATAAATTATAGAAATTCCCTTTTTTTTTACTATTTTTATCTGGATCTGTGCAGATATTTAGTATACCAATGTGTTCACATAGACAGTATGTAGTATATATTTACCTTATCGCCTCCAGAGTAAAGACAGACTCGTAGAGAGCAAGGCCCCCAGGGACAGAGCTTGTTGTTAGATCAGGAGGATGAGGATGACTGACAAATGCAACAATTAAACATCAACCACATTCTTTGGAAATGTAAACCATGTTAGTGTCAGATGATATCATGCACAGTGAAGCACCTCTGACCCATGATGTCTCTCAGCTACGATGACCCACAGACTAACAGTCAAATTATATGATTGGTGGGTTAACTTAGACATGTTTTTTTAGCCAACAGGTTCAAGATGAGTTACACAAATAGATTAATAATTTGCATTAAGAAAAAAAGAGAAGGACTGTATGTATCTATTTAACAGTTTTAGGATCTTCTGGATTTGGTAAGATTACATTATTACTATAAATCCAAAATTCTTGTCTTCTTGTCTGCACTCTGATCAATCTTTTTATTTAGATGAGTTTTTTGTTTTAAAAAAAGAGTGATTTCAGGATAGTATGTCATGTTTCTTTTGTAAGAGTTAAATCCTAAAATTATTCAGTGACGTTCCATTTGTCATATTGTTATGTTAAAGTCTGTCATTAAAGTGTTTTAATTGTCAACATTTACAAAAACCAAAAAGTCACTTGAGCAGCAGCCGCTTTATTTGTCTTTGCTGGAATGGTGTTTTTTTTTTGTTTTTTTTTTAAATGTGCTACATTGTTACAATGGGGGTGTTCAGATGGTTCTATCTTTTCTCTGCATCTGCAGATATTTAATAACTTAGCAGTGTGTCTGTTTGTGTGTGCATGCGTTTAATTAGCGTGTGTGTGTGTGGGTACAGTATGTGCTGTGTTGACATGCAGAGTGCTGCACACACTCGTGTCTGTCCACCGCTACGCAATCAGTATCGGCCCCTGCTCCTTTTCACTGTGGTCCGGCAAGTGAGACTGAACATGAGGCGCAGGGAATTGAGGTGCATTGATCTGTCCTCTGCAGCATCTCCCTGGACCGCTGAAATCATTAACCTCTCTGGCACAGACACAGGAAGCAACAACAGAGTATCTTTGAGAGGTTAATTAAAAATAAAAGCACAAGGGGAAGGGCAGGGGGTGTATTCACTAGGGAAAAGTGCACTGACTTCCAAATGAGATCACTCCAATAGCTTAGTGGGATATGTTTGTGGTGAGCTTATACAATAAAATGCAAGTTCCTATGTTTCATTTCTTTATGAAACAGACCAACCAGGAGACGCCATGTGGAAGCCACTAAATGTTATTGATGTTTCCTTTAGTCACGGAGAAGAGATGAAGAAACATTTAAAAAGCATTTTTATTTTATTTAAAGTATATATCATTTTTTTTTTACTTAACTTGCTCTATTTTCATCATTTTGGCCATTATTATAATCACTTATAATATCGTTGGGCCCAATGAAGTAAATGCTAACATCTGCAGACAGGGTGACATTGCTGGTAAATAAAATATCAATAGTCAGATCATCAAAATCACTTTAAATCACTTTGAAAGTGAGCACACTTAACATTTCAGTAGGAATCCATCATTGCACAACAAAATTAGGAAATAATTGTTGAATCTATAATGGATTTTTTTTTTTTTTTACCACAGGGAGTTTGGGAAATAATTTTACTGGTTACATTCATCTTGTGACCAGTGATTTAGGATATTAGAAACCAACTTTGTTCCGACAGTGCTTTTATTACTGTTAGAAATATTGGTCAAAACCCCAAAAAATAAGACCCGACGTTTTCTTTTTTTAATCTTATTCATTTGTTTATTTGAAGAGGATAGGTGCATATTAGTGAACCTTTTCAGAGGCAAAAAGGTAATTATGCCTGATTGTAGCTAAAGGCTAATTTATCTCTGCTGGGACAGAGAGATGTTAACATCAAAAACAGCGAGAATATACAGCTCAATGCAAAAATATACAAGGCAGGTTAATATGATTGAGAATCTAGAAAAACCTCTGTATTAAAATAATACAGTTAACTATACAGTATAATACACCAATTAAATAAACACAATGTTCAGGAAACACATGTCCAACCTAATTAAAAATAAACACATACAGTTATGTAAGAATAGCAAGAATTACTAGTCATCCAACTCATTGATACTCAATGATTGTCAAATACCATATTTCACTTTTTTACTTAACTTTGAATCATTTCAGCATTTTCTTCACAACTTTAATGAAATAGGCCCGAAGCGGTGAGCACAGGTAAAAGCTATTAATTTTAAGGGTTCACCATTTATGACACAAACTGTGAGCGTTCCACACAGATCCTAAACAGGATTATGCTGATATATCGACACATACAATAACTTTAAAACACAAGCAATAACATGGCCAGGCATTATCCAATCAAATGCCATTCACCTGAGAGACCTTGTGTCTGTCAGTTCTCAGCAGGTGTGACAGCTTGGAGACAAACAATGACTGATGTCTAAATGTCAATAAGACGTCACGTCAGCTCGTCTGATGGAGTCTGCGGGTGCTGGGAAACTCGGACTATTCCAGCTTGGCGGGACAGTGACGCAAAATGATGTGAGCGTTTCGTCGGACCTCATCGACAGCGATGGCCCCGGGTTCTGCCTGGATTCATACATTCTTTATGAATGTGTTATTGAAAAAGTCTCATTATGCTCATCAAAGAAATATTGGGACCAACATTTCTCTACCCAATATCGCGTACAGTACGGGAGACATTATTTAAGAAGGCACTTCATTGGATTACATCCTCACACAGCAATGAGTTGTTTTATTAGCTCACTGCTGTTGTTTACAGCATAAATAGGTTAGGTGTTTGCAATTGTGTGAAAATGTGATGTGGATCAACATGATAGGCCTGTTGAGTGGTGTTATTGCAGTCTGTGGTCCCTGGGAACACTCGGGAAATGATGCTCCCCCTGTCAGCACTGCAAAGCCCCTCTGCCTCTGGATCTGTGGGTAATTACTTGGACTCTGCTGACTCAGGACACACACACACACACACACACACACACAAACCCGTATGAACACACAAACCCCCTACACAAGAGCAAACAGTGCACATATGAATACAGACACGTGGACAAGTGTACACCAGAACCGACACACATGCAGCAGACTGCAGATGGGACTTTGAGTTCTATAAGCGTTCCCAGTCAGAGCGGCTGCAGAGGTACAAGCACAGTCTATGGGTAGAATTCATATTTTAGGTTGAGTTAAACCACCATGGACAGGGCCAAAGAACATATATTGATTCAAGCAAAAGTTATATAACTTTTGAGAGGGGGGAAAAAATAGCAATGAAGCGACTCGAAATATATTGAAAACAGCTACCCAATGTTGGTGTAGTGTGTGTAGCAGATGCTTATTTGCAACACCCATTCATAAAGGTTTTTTGTAAGGATAAGGCATTAAAACAGTGAGGTAAAACGAAAATAAGTACAGCGGGTTATAATAAAACACTCATTGAGAAGTAACAGCAATAGAAAACTCGACATGACAGAAAAAGCCGCGTGAGCTAAAACTCTACAGCTGCCACATGATAAACCTGCTGCAGCTCTGTAGTCGTGTCGCTGGGTGAGGAGAAAGCCCATTTAAACATTTAAATACAGGCTTTGCATGATGAAAATCAATAAAGCAGACAATGATAGTACTTTATTTTCCATTTGTGCAAGGTTTTCAGGGACAATATGTATTTGATTATTGATGGTTTGGCCTGGGACTTGGAAGTTAAAGGACAGGACAGATGTGAGAGTATTGTTGAATTTAGAAAAACAGCAAGTCAAATGTATATACGTACAGATCATATTAAAACAGTAAGGATATCCTCAATTGTTTTATAAATCTTTTTAAGCATGATTTGACTGAGAATATAAAATAACCCATATACAGTATACTACCACTGCTTGTTAATGCAGTTAGAATGCAAACCTTTATTTTAGCATTACCAATTATTTATTTTGTGTCACAGGTTGTGCCCATTTTTGTTAGTACTTTCTAAAAATGGAACTGACAGAAATCATGCAGATATTTCTCTTTATGGTGATAACCACTTAACATAAATATGCACAAATCTGTTTAGCAACCTTATAGTGAAGTGTCTTTGTCTCCAGTAACTTACAGACTCCAGTTGACTGTTGTCTATACATTCAAAAAGAATTATTGAAGCTTTTGTCCTGATAATTTACATCTAATTTAATTTCTGGTGACATATGGAGGATGTGGTCACTGCACACAGATTTTTCTTTTTTTTTGGTGAGGGGGGGTATGTTGTTTTCAAAGTCACAATCTTTGTGTCAAATTCAGGTTGAGGATTTCTGGCTCAACAAACACTTCCTCTACACACTATGTGTCATGATGAGATCACAGCCCTCAACCCGGGTTTGATTTATGCCAAACACACACATATATGATCATGATCCACACACATGCAGAAGTGCAAAAAGATTAAAAAAAATATGCCAAATGTAACCATGCACTAAAAACAATTTTTAAAGGTCCCATTCTGTACACTTTCCTGGCTTTTTTTTTAAGTTTTAGTATTACTAACATCCCAACAAGATATATTTATGGTTTTAAGAACAAAAAATCATCTCACTATAGCTTTATATCTCTTCTCTATAACTTCTCGTATAACAGGATGTTGTGTTTTGTCTTATTATTATTATTATTATTATTTTTGAGCCTCTCCCTTATTTGGCTGATTTGAATAGTTTTGTGAGCTGTATAGTTGACTGTATAATTGTGACATCACAACTTCAAGGATGCACTGGTGGCTTGTTTTAATGCCCAAGTGTGTATTCATGAATTTCTCCGTGGATTGAGCTTTTTGAAACATAGATAGGTATTTGTATAACATCTAGACTTTCTTCTAATCAACAAACGATTAGCATCAGGCTTTCTGTGAAATGGGACCTTTAAAGAGTTAAACCGGATCTGTCTGCGCCCTAACACAACACTTTCATGCTTCATTTTTCCCCACAGTCACAAGCCCAGTGCCCTTCTGATTGAGTCTGAGCCGCTCCGCTGTGACCCTGAGGGCGATATGAACAGAAAACATAAGGTACAGTATCCCTTTCTTTTTTTTCTGCTCCGGCTCCTTGGAGAGTCTGTTCACAGCAATAGTAGTATGGCTAGTTTGAAAATGACTTATTAATGCCTCATTGCCTCTTGCTTTGGACTGACCTGAGCTATAAAGCCTCTTTTATTTGACTCCATCCAATAACATTTAACTTAGCCAATAGTTCATGTTCCTCACCTGGATTTGAAATTACAGATTCACCAATTCCATGACGACCACCCCGCGGGACCTCCTGATGTTTTAGTGAGAGAAAACATCCCTTTTTTTCTGAGATGAAATATTTCCCAGGTTTATTAGCCTCTGGAAATTGACTTCAGTGGGAGGCGGAAAAACAAATCATTTGAATACATACGCGGACGTCCTAATGTTCATTTCAATGCTGTCACTTAGACGGGGGGAGGGGGGAGGCCCCGATAGAGCACATTGTGCCGCTGACAGGATTGGCTTTGTGTGTGATGAATGGGACTGTCACGGACGGTGACAGGTTTGTGTTCAATACATGTGGATGTACAATACGCTCTGCATCCTGTGACAAGCTGGGAGGCTTTTTGTCCCGATAATCTCCATATCGTTTCATCTGCGGCTGCTTACGGCGGATGTGGTCACTGAGGGGTGTGCCACGGCTGCTGCACACACACACTGGAGATCCTCTGGAAGAAAAAATGGGACACCAAGTTGAGTGATGGGCTCATGTGTTTGTTTTCTTTTTCAAAGTGACTGAGCCTTATCTTTCTGCTTCCCGGGCTGCTCCTAGGAGAAATATTTATAGGAATAAAACATAAAGAAGTAGAGTTGAAATGCCTGCAGTAACTATTGCTATAGGCTATAATATACTCCTATGTATTTTGATAAACAAGCTTTCATAGAGAAAGTGAGTGTTTAAGTAGTGAGGCCGATAGTGTCAGTGATGGATGAAGTAACCAGACCCTTTACTTTAGTAAAGGAAAAATACTCCTATCTAGAAATATTCAATTACAAGTACTGTAATCTGATGAATTCAAAATGTTACTTAACTAAAAATATAGACATATTAACAGCAAAATGTACTCACTATGCTAAGTTTTATTATAATAGTGTATTTTTTTTTTTTATCGCTAACAAATACATTTGAGCATTGGGAATCTCTCTCTCTCTCTCTCTCTCTCTCTCTCTCTCTCTATATATATATATATATATATATATATATATATATATATATATACATAAATAAAATAAAATACTGTAAATACTTTCCATCACTGGAAAAATGTGTTAATGTGAAGGAAACAGCAAGAAAGGAAAAGTTGTATATTGAGCAATGATGGAAAGAAAATCTACAAAGGACCAGTTTATCATACAGTCTGACATCTATTTGATTTGAAATCCATATATATATATATATATATATATATATATATATATATATATATATATATATATATATATATATATATATATATATATATGAATTGGCAGGTAACAGCACAATAAATCACCGACTGATTTCGGCAACAGTGGATGAGCAAGGGACCGAACTCTTACCTACAAACTCACACTGGACAAGATCCCCAGTCAGTTCTTATAATAGGGCCAGCAATGTGAAATGCTTTGGCCGTTCATTTCAGTCAGATACCTGATCCGAGTCCTGATAATGATTTTAACCCAGGAGAGAAAAATAAAACACACATGCACAAAAAGTTCTGACACTCCCAGGAACGCATGAGTTTTCCTCCATAGATTCATGGCCCTCGGTTGGGATGGAGTGTGAGCCTATTCTTAATATTTACGGACTACTGCGACAGAGTAAGTTATGGACAGAGATCAGGCCAAGACCTCGCTGAGTGTTTTCACTCCCTTAATATTTATGCTTCCCCGACATTTTTTTCCTATTGCTAGTTTTCCTGTTTTCCTGTCCATTGAAATAACTTTCCCTGAGAATTGGAGGAAGCCAAAGAAATGAGACTGCTGTCAAATTAAAAGTAAAGAACTAAACATAGGTTTATTAATCTAAAAATATTTTTTTGTCTTTCAGTTGTTGTGTCAAATGAAAAGGCAGCCAAAGGGGTCATAAAGGGATGTACTTTATATTATTATCATCATTATACCTTTGCTTTCTAAGTTTTACATGATTAATATTTTGTTGTAAATGTCATGTGGAGTGAATTAAAAGAAGCAAACGTCTGGATGTAATTTGGTGTGATGGCTCTCCTGAAAGCCTTACAATTCCCCCTGAATGAAATTCCTGTATTCACTGTGAGGGAAAATATCCCGCATTTGCAAGAAATGTGTTATTAGTGTCATTACTTATTATTTTAGGGTTTCCCTGTAGCCTCTGACATCATCATGGCTCTAACAAAAGAGCGGTGTTTAATCCTGGCTGATGGTTTTAAACCTCTTCAAAACTCCTGAACCTCCTACTAATTATTACTCCACTTAAAAATCAGAAGGGAATTATAATGATTTAAATGTTTATTTATCTGTAACAAGATTTAAAGGTGCACAAGACACAGGTGATGTGTCACCAATGGCAGACAGTCATCTGAAGTTCTTAAAAAGATATTTTTCTGAGGAAAAAAATGTGAATGCACAATGAAAATAATATGAAAAATGTGCACAAACTGCACACATCAGAGAGAGTGAGGAGAATTATTGCAGCATAATATACAGTGAGGTATTTGCTGTATGGCAACAGATTAAAAAAAAAAGTGAACTCTGTGATTTATTGATAAAATTTAAAGATGTCAATGGGAGCTCAAAACAGCAGTTAAACAAACCAAAACTATTTATAGACTGGTACAAACACAAAGGAAGGAACACTAAAGTGGTGGTTCTCAAATTTTTTCACACCAAGGAATCGTAAACTGACACAAATTAAACCATGTACCTTCAAGTGATACGCTTTTGATTTCCCATCTGGTGAGATTCTTGCCTTTAGGTCTTTTATTACCCAAAGTGTATGAAACCCATGACCAAAATAGTCATAAATTATGTCTTTGTGTTACTTATGGATGGAATTATAGTGAAAATAAATTTTTCCCCTCTTTTGCTTGGCACCCCCTGGAGCTCCCTTAAGGACCCCTGGGGGTCCCTGGACCACACTTTGAGAACCACTGAATTAGAGTACACACATTCATCTGATACTACGCCTGATCCACATCCACTTCAAATTTTAGATGAAAATAGTTTTGTTAAAAAAGCAGAAGAAAGCGTGTACTTACCAGAAAGCAGGGCAGGCTCACTCACATGATCAACATGGGCGCTTGTCATTTGACGTTTTAAATCCTGCAAGTTTCCCACCACAAGCCTAACTGTGCTTTCACCTTTCACCTCAGCTTTAAATAGAAGATAACACAACCTCAGTCAACACATCTCCCCCCACGGGGATCATTCAGTAATCATCAAGGTCAAAAAGATGAGGCAATGACCACATCCACATCTATAATGTGCTAGGAAAATAAAGGATAGGAAAAAACAGCTCATATCTTGATTAGAGGTCGTATAAGATGATATGCATCTTTGTCTGTTTCACAGTTCCTGTGTGTCTGGACAACACTAATCTGCTAACAGATCCAACGCAGACTCCAAGAACCAGCACTGAAGACTTTTGTATTAAAGCTGCATGTAAATTCCATTATGTGCCTCAATTTAACATGTTGCATTTGACAAATTGAATGACAAAACTAAGGTTTTTTTTCTTAGCAAAGAAATTGTGTAGCCTTACTTAACTTAAAAAAAAAAATTAACAATTGAATGTGTACAGACAACTACATTTTAGACTGGTGTGCTGCAGTGATGGTTTAATATTTAATGATGGCAGCAAATAAAATAAGAAGCTATTACTGACTCTTACTTTATTTTTTTTTCCAAACACTTTGTTGTGGTTGGAAAACTCAAAAACAGAACCTCTGGCCAGAATGACATCACAATATAAATGAGATTTTAAGTGAAAGCACTCCTTGTGTTCTTCGTGTGACCCAATTAAGCATCATACGTCTTAGGGAGTTTGTGCATTGTGATCGTTTTTTTTACCTTTTGTGGAGTTGCTTAACTCGCCGCAACGCGCGGGAACACCAGATATAACGCTCATCTCCGCAAAGTTCTGCCTCTCAGCCCTGGATATGTACTTATCCTAAATATTGTTTGACCTTTCCTGGTGCCTGGCTATTACTCTCCTGTGAGTCACCCTCCATCACCCCTCCCGACCCCCTTCTCACCCCCACTCCCCCATTTTTTTTTTCCACAGATGGATTTTTTGTTGCATTAATCCCACAGATCAGGTGGGTTTTGTCAACGTGTTAAACTTTAATACTTTGGGTCATTTATCTTTACGGCCAAACCCGGGGTCTGTCAGCAACCAGACGAGCTATTTCCTCATTTGGTTTGGGAGCAAAGTGGCGCAGGAGAGAGCAAAGGGGGAGATGGGGGTGGTGATGGAGTGGAGTGGGTTGGGGGGGGGGGGACTGCAGCTCACCACTTAATGAAATCCTGATGTGAGGAAGGAAAGGAAGACTTGGCGGAGGGGTAGCAGGGTAGAGGGGTGATCTTGGAGGTCGAGGCGCCACACCATCCCAAGAAAACAACGTCCCTCCAGAGAGGTGGCTTCACTTACTCTAATGTTTTTTCTTGTTTCAAGGAGCGAGTCTGGCTCGTAAAGAGTGCTCAGCGATGTGCTCCTCATTACCTCTCAGACACCGCATCAGGGACCCGCCAGGCGCCCAAGTGGACAAGGATAGAATTGCAAGTGATTAATTTGGAAGGCTCCCCTGGAACGTGGTGTTCTCACACAAGCATTTGTCTTCATTTGCCAAGATATGTACAGTGACATGAGAAGATAGTCCTTAAGAGTCCTGAATGGGTGCCATGTTTTTTTTCTTCCATCCTAGAACACAACCATTGGGGCTTTTATAAACATCCTTTAGGACGTTGTCTCATGATTGGCCGTGTTCACATAATACTGAATTTTACCTAAAATTACAGTTTTCAGGCCAAATGGCAATAAAAAAGGTCTGTTCAGCATCAAAACCATAAGTACATTCTATCCTGATGTTGTAATGTCTTTGGTTAAAGGTCCAGTGTGAAGATTTAGCAGCATCTTCAGATCATACTCGGCAAAAATGGAATATATTATTAACAAGTATGTTTTATTAATATATATATAAAAGTAAGAATAGTTGTGTTTTTATTAACATAGTTTCAGCCATTTTTATAGACATGACTGCCACATTTGTACAGAGCCCAAAATGGCCAAACGAAACAATGGTTTTACAGACAGCCTTTCATGCTATGTCTGTTTTACACATTTAACACATATTTCATAGCCACCATAGTTTGACCAGTTGGTTTGGATTTCTTCAATTTCAATCCTGATCAGTTGACAACAACAAAATGATGATTTTTCTAGGTAAAATGTAACAAGGTTTGCAACTATACCTACGATTTATATGGCCCAAAAATATTATGATAAGCCTTTAATAAACAAACATACAAACACAAATGTCACATACAACACACAAATGTCACGAGGTCAATGCAACCCACAACCTTCAATAAGGGTAAATTAAATGTTTTTAAATGTATTATAGTACATTGTATACTGCTACTGCTCATAATAATAATACTCATACTACAAGTACTACTAGTAAATAAAATTGTGTTATTGGGTCATTTTGGCTGCCCTTTCTGGAGCAGTTGGCTCTGAGCCACAAACCACAAACACTCACCAATATTATAAACCTAATATCTCGTATCACGTTCCCTCTGTACCTCCAGCTACTACTGGACTAATTACACAGTAATGAAGCTAATCAAGAGTCAAACAGGAGAATCATTCAGCCTTAATGTTGTAATCCTACTTTAAGCCTCCACATATCCTTCTTTATGGTCTTAAATGGGCCCTGGTGAATCATTAGAGAGAAATGAGGACGACCGCAGTCTTCTCCCTGGGGTTGGGGGGGTGGGGGTGGGGTTAGGCCGATGAGGTATACCATCTACCATCATACTATATGTAGGAATATGCCGGTGTGGTAAGGCAACACAGTAGACTCAGTGCATTGTGCATGATGGAAAACAGTTCATGTGATTTGCTCTAAGCTCTGACCTTAATAATATTTTCCTGAACACTGTAATGTTGGCAGTCACTATAGAAAAAATGACAGAAGCTCAGTAATATGTTGTAAGCATGAAGTGATACAAGATGTTGAATGATGTCAATCAAACTGTGGAATACTACAGCCACTGTCAGTTTGATAAATAATAATAATAATTAAATAAACCATTTGATTTAATTATTGTCTAAACTCAGAACTAAAGTGTAAATTTTAAGAAGCCATGATTGTGTTTGCATTTGCACATATAACTTTTGCAACCTCATTCCTGCTGTGAATTGCATGGTAGTGACGTACCACACCAGCGGCTCCTTGAAAAAACAAACACTTGAGCACAAAGTCTAGAGTTTCAGCGTCAACAAATGTTTTTATCTCAGGGCCTCCCGAGCTTTACAGAGGCACCAGACGGGGCTGTCCGATGAGTCCTCTGCTCTCTGCACTGGCGCTGCAGCCCCCGGGCCGGTGGCTATTCAAGACCCTGATTTTCCAGCTATTCAAACAGGCAGTGAGAGTCATAAGCCGATGCTTCACGCAGATGATACTCTAGACCAGAACGCCCCCCCCTACACCCCCCGTGTAAAACCATCAATCTCTTTTCCAAATTATCTAAAGTGACCCGAGCCAAATCAGATGCACTTCCTCTGACAACTTGGCAACTTCACTTGACCACGGTCAGGTATCAAATACCTCGGCATCACCTTTCCCACATCCCATCATGGTAATTTTGAACCCCTCCTAGATTAATTTAAGACTAATATAGACCACTGGTCCCCCTCACTCCTGGCCTCTGGGGAAGATACGGTCAATGTAACTGTACCCCTAAATTGAATTACCTATTAGAGGCTCTACTGATGAATTCCCTTCAAATATCTGATGCAGGTCAATATGCACACTAGGCAAATCATTTATTTTGTTGTTTTTTTCAATGATGACTGCATCAGATTCCACTTGAGGAAGTTGCAGAGCACTTACAACATGTTGCTATATTACTTACTGCATTCATTCTTAGATATAGGGCACACTGGGTGTTACCTCCCCCCTCATGCATGCTCAAGTCCTTAAATGATCTGTAGGCACAATCTGATCTACCGCAGCATCAGTTCAGGCAATATTTACAACTCAGACACCTATGGCTCCCTACCGTTGGATGTCCCTCAACACCTCCCCCTACTGTAGGCTTTATACACTATAGTGGGGGTCACAGGCCTCACTCTTTTATAAAAAGGCTTTTAAAAAGCTCAGAAATGGCCTTAGGAGGCTGACTTTAATATGTTATTCACAGAGAGGAAATGAAGGAGGATCATACGAAACTTTAAAAAGATTCCCAGGGAACTCAAAACTCGACTCAGCCATTTTAAGATTGTGGATAGACTTTGCTGGACCGCATCTGAACTTTATAGAGTGAAGCATAAACTCCAGAATGCTGGAGATGCCAGAACAGGGAGGGTGCGTTGAGCCATATGCTGTGATGCTGCCCCAGTATACGAGACCTCTGCTCCCAGATTCACAGAAACGTTACACAGATCATGTGCCTTACACACGGAGGATGTGACTCCTGGGTGACCCGTCTCTCCTCAAGGACCTCACACCCCACAATATGTCATTCTGTGTAAGCTTGTTATTTCAGACTTCTTACCTACTGAGAGAATTATTAATTTCTATCATTTATTTTATTTTTTATGTTTTTTCCATTGACATTGCAAGCATGTAGATTTGATAGTTATCATACTGTAACATTGATTTTTAAGATTAATAAAAGAAATACATCAAAAGCTTTCCATACAGACATTTTTACCTGCTCTTCATTATATTATAATTGAAGAGTACTACACATTTAAAACTCAGTAAATAGTTGACCACCTCAACTGGAGTTTAGTCCACTCCTGTTTCTGAACATACTACTATAGGAAAACAGGTATTTGCAGTGGATGTTGCCATTTAAGACTAATTAATCAAAAAAACCTATTTGACCATCATCAGAAAAATTACTAATCGTTTAGTAATTTTCTGTTGATGGACACATTGATGTCACATTTTGAGCAAAATAATAAAATATTCAATGGTTTCTGCATCTCAAATGTGAGGATTTGAACATATAAATTGATTAATTTTGGGCTTGTGGGTCTGACCAAAAAAGCAATGAGACAAAGTTATTTTGGATATATTGTTCAGTATTTTCTGACATTTCACAGAGAAAACTATTAATTGAATGATCAAGGAAATAACCAGCTGATTGATCAATAGTAAAGTAAAGTAAGTAAATCATCTTTTGTTACAGCCCTATCATGCAATATGTTTTGGAAATATTATGTAAAAGCTTGTGAATCTAAGTTGCAGAGATTATATTGTTATGAAAATGTATATAGCAAAAATGTAGCAATCATCAGACAGACAACAGTGTGAGTCTGCTTTATTGATCTAACAGTAACCTTCGTCAATCATCAGCAATCGCTCATCCCTCTCATGAAAAATCCACCAATATGGGAAAGTCTATGCGTTTTTTTGTATTTTCTCTATGACGCTTCAAGGCCAAGTTATGATAAAACACCGGGTGCGAGGATGGCGACAGACGCAAACGATGCAACGGGCGCGTTGGATAAGGACGAGTGGCCTATGAGGGCTGACGACGTCACTGCGTGGTCCACGCATCACCTCTAAAACAGAGAGTGTGAGGATGAACACCCCTGTGTGTGTGTGTGTGTGTGTGTGTGTGCGTGTGTGTGTGTGTGTGTGTGTATGTGTGTGTGTGCGCGCGCGAGAGAGAGTCATCTGCGGATGGAGAAACGTCAAACTGTAGCGATGCGTTCGAGGACAGTTTGGAAAGAACATTATCCACAAGTGTGACACAAGGATCTAAACTGACGAAATGTGATAATCATGAGGGCTCAAACTGCGCATTACTATTACAAACGCACCTTTAAAAAAACAACATCAAATGGGCAACCTATGCGTTATATGTTGTTTTTATTTATTTATTTTTTGGTAAAATGCATCGCTTCTCTAATGATTCAAAGATGCTAATATTCTTGCATGTTGTTTAATTATATCACCTGAATTCGTTATTTTTTTACTCGTAATTCCAATAGAAGATTTCGCACGTCTTGAACAAAAGCTACTGGTGTTGGTAAAATAAATAATAATAATAATAATAATAATTATTATTATAATAATAACAGAAGTGCACGTGGAGCTTCATTCATCCACACGACGCGTTTCACAGTGGAAACAAATACACCCAGGGCGCCCCGAGCAGCCTTCTCCTGTATCATGTTCTACTGTGAGGCGTTTACAGCTGTTTTGTTTCATAATACAGGACGACACGCTGCGCAGTGAGAGCTGCCACTTTGCAGCAGCAGTGGAAACAAAAGCGCAGCCTGTAACCGCCGGATGAAACTGAGTAATAATTAACCCTTAAATAAATTACTCGCCTAATCTCTATGAAGGAAATCACTGTAACCTGTATAGGCCTATAAAAAATAAACCTAGAAATATCTATTGGCGATTTTTATATAATTACCTACTTCTGTTTTAATTACCACATATTTTAAATAATATTAGTAGAGATTTCAATAGTGCAAAGTTATGTAAAATAATTTTAGAGGTGACTTTTTTGTATTTTGTCTATATGCAGTCTGCGTTGATATATATTATTATTACCCCTGACTCAGACACGGAATACAATATATTTTTTTTCTCAAGAGGAAGAAACGTAATGCAAAAAGTAGTAAGCTTATATTTGTTTCCAACATTCGTTAATATTTTGACCTGAGTATAAGCGAGTTACTGAGAATACGACCTTTAATCCTTCTCCTTTATAATTTGGTTCTATTGATAATTAGGTGTTTTTTGTTTTTTTTTCTCCGTACTAATAAACCTGTTCAAAGATCCAAATCGGAAAAATCGCAATAAATCCATGTTTTTTCCTCGCTCCTGCATTAGTATTATTATTATTTTTTTGCTTTGTTTTGTTTTGCAGACACACCTGAGAATGAGCGCTGCGCTCGTGCGCGGCTCGTTGCGGACAGCAGCGGTGGTGACGCGTTTCCAGCAGCGCTGCAAGAAACCACCTTTTTTTCGGGATATATTATTGCAGTTGTTGCATTTGTCGCCACCTTTTATTGAGTCTCCGACCGCGGCAGAATTGGACCAGTCGGAGTATTCCTTGGTTTTCGCCCCGGACTCCTCTGAAATAATTTGGTGATTAATGGCAGGCAGTCTGACCCGCGCCGGGTGGGAGATTTCCACTGCTTTGATTTTATCTCGCCAAAGGAAGACACGAACATTGCGCATTTGGCCCTCCTGGTTATTACTAAGGGAGTAGTATTGTTATTTTATTATGTTAAAGAAAAAAGAAACAAAAAAACGAGAGCAAAATGGAAAGTGCATTTCTTTGACAAATTGCATCACAAAAAAAAAGAAATCCTCTTGATATTCACTTTACAGTGTAACGCGTTACTTCTTGGGGTAAGGTGCTGATGGGAGGTTAAAAAGCGAAGCGAGGCATCCAATTAAATCCCCCAACAGCTGATGATTGATGATGTCAGCTGCTCTGCTTCTAATTAACGTTTGAATTAAGTCAAAGGGAGAAAAAAAAACTTTCAGACCGGCGATGCTTCACTTCAGACCATAAAGCCCGCTGCAGCAGTGTGTGTGTGTGTGTGTGTGTGTGTGTGGGGAGGTCTCAGCATGTTTGGGTTTAATAATTGACAGCAGCCTGATGGTCTGCAGTGTCCGGCACACTTTTATCTTTCGAGCGTTGTATTAAAAGCAATTAATGGAATTAAAAAAAAAAAAGATAAGCACGGTGTATGTGTGTCTCCTCTTTTGTAATCAGACATGACCTGGGTAATACAGGCCTGTCTGGAGGATGTTGGCAAATAGAAAAATAGTTGAAGATTGAAGATTATTTTTCCTCTCCCTCATATCACGCAACTGCGCAGACGAGAAGAAAACAACCCCAGCTCTGCTATTTCTGTAAATAAAATCAATAATTTGTCACTTGTATTTATTTTGAGTATGTTTTTTTTATCTTTGTGTGTCAAATGTGCCAAATAAAAACGACGGCCTCTATATGCTGAACCGCAGCCCCCTTCCAATATTTTGATCGAATTTTGGGATTCAAATCTAAAAGTGTCAAGATAAATCACAGTCGTTGTGATATTAATATCTACTCAGACCAGACTGAATTTGCAGCTGCCTGTGCCTTTATCAAAAAAAAAAAGATGCATGTTTTTGCCCGAATTCCCAAACTAAATTTTCCCCCCACAAACTCCCGCTTGTTATGGAGAATATATATTCAAAGCAGCCACAAAGGGTGGACCTCCAAGGCAGCTAATAGAATTTCCTGCTGTTTTATAACTCTGTCCCTAAACCAATGTCACCATATGCTGCTGTTGGCAGCGGAGTCTCCGCAGTGGGCTTCCTGGGCGGCAGCAGGCTCCATCCAAATGGGTCAGAGTAAACTGATTGTCTTTCAGAAATAATCCTCCACTGTTGGTTTTATTCAGCCTCTGGCTCGTGTCGGCCGTTGGCAGAGAACGGATCAGCTGCAAAAATATGTTGCTTTTTTTTTTTAATTATTAGAGGCATTTTTGTTTAGAGAACAAAAATCAATCTTTCTATTAAAGGTCCTGTTTTTGTGTCAGGTGTTTCGAGAAGAAAAGGCGACCATGTGTCAAATGTTTCACACGTCTCTTTAATTTGACTCGTAACAGCAGAGTGTAGATTTCGGTATATACGGATAATCCCTAAAAAGCTAAAACAAATTTAGGACCCACGTGTCGACAACAGCGGAAAGTGTGAACTCTGACAAGGCTGAAATAAAATGAGGTGTTTCCTCCGAACAGACGAACCCTACCTGCTGCTCTCCTCGGCGTCCAGCTTGTTCCTCTTTTTCTCTTTTCTAATCCGTTTCTCTTTTTACATCCTAAACCTCCTTCAGCAAAATTCTCCGTCCACAGACTGAGCCACAGCACGGCGTCACCTTTATTAGCTGCTGGTTTAACGATACCGCATTAAATTACACTGTAACCCCGGATTTACCTGCAGGGTTATAGCCTATTAACGCACGGGCGGTTGCAATGGAAGAGGTGAAACGGATAAAAGGAAAGAAAAAAAACAACAAAAAATAACACAACAAAAAAAATCCAACTCGTAAACTGATCGCTCTGTTTCTTTTCCTTTTATTGTCTTGTTCTTAAAATCTTAAGAATGCGTAGTTCAGTCTTAGTATTCTATACATGTATATATACATAAAAAACACCCAATGTCCACTATATCTTTCAGCCAGCATCCTTCACAAGCAGGTAAATTGTTAATATTAGAATCAGATGACATCTCATTTTATGAAGAAGAAACAAAAAATCTAAATTCCACCACCTGATATGTTGAACAACAACCTGGACAGCTTCTGTTTAGTTGTAATTAAGTCAACTTTTAATTTTTTTAATAGACTTTAACATTGGTCCGGTAAACCTGCACATTGTTACCATTTTGTGCCAAATTCCCGTGCATCACAGTGCCTAACGCGCACATTACGCATTACCCTCTATGCGTTATTACGCACGAAAAGGACTAAATGAACATCACGGCTGAAGACCGTTGTTGGCTCGGTGTTCCTCCAAACTTTTCCATAATGCAAAGATGTTGGTGGCAGTATTTTAATGGTCATCAACTCCTCCTTTCTAGAAGAATACACCAGCAGAGGGAAACAGATGCATAAACATTTCAGGACATCTTTTTCCTCGGCAGCAACAGACTCCTCCTCTCCCCCACGTCCAATTAGTTATTATGGTCCGGCCCTTTAAGACGCAGCAGCGGGTCAGCAAGTAGTGTAGTGTTTCTCTAATTGAACTTCGCCCAATCAACAATAACTCGTTAGCAGTCGCTTTCTTTTCTTGCTGCTTCAGACAGCCTTTTCCCCCTCGCAGGATTCACCCCCTCCAGTCCGTTACTTCCTAAAGATCTACATGGAGCTGGGCAGAGGAACTGCGACTCTCTGAGGGGAATACAGTTCGGCTGCCTTCACAACTACGCCCGAAGCATGGTTAGTTTGGAGGAAAGCTCTCAGGCGAGCTAAGTTGTGGCATTCGGCTTCAAGTGTCAAAATACAGAGGGGATCTACGAGAACCGCCGAGCAACAGAGGAGACACTCGTGGACGCTTAAAACCCGCCATTTGAATGAAATAATCAACTTTTTCTGTTGCAAGCAGCGATTCTTTGGGACTGCGATGACCTCCAGTAAAGACATGAAGGCAGGTTCTGTGTTGCAGTCCAGCGGCGAGGAGAGGAGGCGGGCTCCGTTGGACCAGCTACCGCCGCCAGCCAACTCCAACAAGCCGTTAACGCCGTTCAGCATTGAGGATATCCTAAACAAGCCCTCGGTAAAGAAGTCGGTGGCCAGTATCCGCCCGCCGAGAGTGCTGGAGAAAGTGACGGGCTCCAACTCGGCGAGGAACGGGATCACCACTCCCTCGTCGCCGCTGTGCGCGCTGGAGGAGCTGGCCAGCAAAACGTTCAAGGGTCTGGAAGTCAGCGTGATCCAGGCAGCAGAAGGTAAATACCAGGAGTATGTCGGCTTAACCCCCAGAATATTTTTTTTTATTCAGGGGAGGACGAATAACAGCTGTTTTTTAAAGGGGAGCACGCGCTGAGATCACAGCTAGCTGGGTTTGTTTTGACTTGTAATGTGGACATGTTAGGATACACGAGTGTGCAGGAAATACAGGATAACGAGGGAGTGGGGGGAAATGCAGTTTTTGCGCACAAAAAAATGTGCATCCATACAATGCATAAACTTCCAAAACTACGTAAGACACTTAAGTTAATATGCTGTCATAATGTTAATGGTCATTATGGCCTGCTGCAGGCGTTACTATATACAATAAAAATAAAAATAAAAAGTAATTTAAAAAAATCAATGGCGCGTTAATATTGTAGCAATATTTTTGATCCACTGCAGATATAAAAATCCTCATATTTTGTGAAATTCTTGGTAAATACATTTTTAATTGGAATACTTGTATTTATTTTTTATTGTATTTATTTTTAGGTGCATTATTTGTTGTGGCCCTTATGACAGCGCGTAAAGATATAGGTATAAGATATATATATACCACTACACCAGTGACAGGCCTGCGTCCGTGCCCCCTGTTGCCGCGGCGGTTTGAAGGGGGGAAAGTGACCCTTGGCGGTCGTTTCATTCCACGTGTGTTTTTTCCTTCTCCTCACCCCTCCAAGGTCGCGAGCACGTCAACGCCTTCGGACAGAGACAGACGTCGAAAAAGAGGAGAAAGTCGCGGACGGCCTTCACGAACCACCAGATCTACGAGCTGGAGAAGAGGTTCTTGTACCAGAAGTACCTCTCCCCCGCCGACCGCGACCAGATCGCGCAGCAGCTGGGTCTCTCCAACGCGCAGGTCATCACCTGGTTCCAGAACCGCCGGGCCAAGCTCAAGCGGGACCTGGAGGAGATGAAAGCGGACGTGGAGTCGCTAAAGAAAATCACCCCACAGACCCTGCAGAAGCTCGTCACCATGGAGAACATTGAGGAGAGCCAGGGCGGGGGGCCCGAGGCCAGGTCCCCCAGCGACTCGCCGACCTCCCAAGGACACCGGGCCTTCCCACAGTCCCCCTCCTCATCCAGAGACCAAACCACGGATGAGTTCTCGGAGGACGACGAGGAGATCGAGGTGGACGATTGACAGTCAGGGGGCCTGTGGTTTTCATAAACAACAAAACGAATATTAAAAAAAGGGGGCATTTTTCTTCCCAAACTTTTGCACGGATATTGACAAAAAAGGAGAATACAAATATAAACATTTCAGGATTTTATTTTTTCCCTCCTTTCTCTTTTTTTTTCTCTCTCCATTCTAATTTATTAATCGGACTTGTAAAGCCTTCCAAGTCTGTCATTTAAAGTTTCACCGAAGTATTTGAGGAATATCTGGTTTCCTTTCCAGGCAGAACAAACTGTTATGGTACAGGAACACTGAAAAAAAAGTGTGTAGACATTTTAATATTTCACAATTGAAGCAGAAAAGGAGGGGGCGAAAAGTTGTGCAATTATGTTTTGTTTCATCTGTTTTAGGAAACGGATTTGCCAAATATTTACCCCCTCAGTTCAACCACTTATATTTCTTACCTGCACAGTCTGTGTTAATTCCACGGGACAAGCCCAGACCCCTGAGTGGATGTGTCAGTCCATCCCAATTGTAAAAAAAAAAAATCTTTTTTCTCTTTTTTTCTGAGCGAAATGTCTGCAAGCATGCAGGCCTGTTCGCCTTCACGCAAAGGAGGCGTCGCATTTAGTATCGATTGCAAACTTTTACACTCTGAGTTCTGTATATAGGTCAAACATCCTATGCGATAATTTTATTGTAACATTCTATTTAATCAGCATCTATGTAAATAAAGGTTATATGATATTTCAAAGAAGCTTCGGGCGCGATTGGATGTGTGATTTTGCAGAAGAAAAAAAACAAACATTAATAATTAAACAACTCTGAGGGATTACACGGGAATATTGTGATTAAACCACGATTAATGTGATTTTAAAAAGGGGATGCTCGATCATTTTAATGCCAGTAGAAAAAACAACATGTGCTTTTCACGTGTGCTATCAAATCCCTAAAGGGTTATTAAGAATATAAGGTGACCTGCACGCAGGCGCTCGGTAAAACCCCAGAGGAATGATACACGAGATAAAGTCATAAATCTAATTCCCTATAAGAATAGTGGGGATTTGCGGTGAGATATTAACAACATACATGAAATATTCACTCTGCTTGGTAAAAAAATGGCCCCTTTTCAAATAAATCGACCTGTGCTTTCAGGCTGGAAGTGCCATGACTTCAATTAGCAGCCGTCCACTGCCATTATTCCTATTCTTCCAGGCGGCTTTGAATACATCTTGACACAAGAAGGTCCCGGTCTGGCTGCGGTGTTAAGAAAAGCTTGCTCCCACCCATGCGCCATATGTTTTCTTCCTCCTTTTCTACGAATCGTCTTTAACACAACTAGTCGACATGATTGATTAGGTTAACCCGCCTTTGCCTTACATAAAACAGCTTCCAGCGAGCCGTGGGCAATAATGGCACGCATCTGCCACTCCAGACTCTTGGGTTTGTTTGGAAAGAGAGAGGAGGGGGGGGGGAAGTCTTAACATGAATAGCAAATGGGTTAGTGTGAGGCTCCTAATGAATAAACCTCAATGGGAGGCAGTGGAAATGCGACGTGCTGCTGCTGCCCGACCATTTGCAACAGTTTTGTAAGACATCAGGACTTTGGTGTGTGTGTGTAGGAGTACGTGTGTGTGTGTTTGTGTGTGTGTGTGTGGGGGGGGGGGTGTAATAAATATTTACTTTAGAAAAAGTCAATTTTTTTATTGTCAAGAGAAAAGTGAAATTATATTTTAAAAAAATTGGTGCAACTTTTACGCGCAAAACGTGCAGGAAATCTGCTGCCTGCCGATCTTATTTTATTCCCTATTAATAGATATGGACACACATAGTTTCTTATTTGAGGATGGTTAAAGGGATTGGTCTATAATTCGTGTTGGCCGTTTTAAGAGAACTAACTTTTTTTATGTTGATTTTTATAGTACATTAAACTCAAGCTCAGCTCTCTCTTACTCTCTTAAAATCAGAATCAGTGAATATCATATCCCCCTATTAACACAATTAATGATGCACGCTTTTTTGTTGTCTTGCATAATTCGTGATTAAAACGGCTTCTCTCACTTTGAATAAAAAATAGGGATTTCGAGGCTGGGTGTAAAAAAATAGGAAACTGAGGGTCTTGTTAGGACGGTATTTCTTCGGTGGACAGGCCTTTAGAAACAGAGCAGGCTGGCACACACAAAAGAAGTAATCGGCTGGAATCGTGGAGGTTGAAAAGTCAAGTAGGACCTTTTATTCTGGAACTACTCCGGACTGGCAGCAGCAACAACGCAGTGGATTGAGCTTTAAATAAAAGTCAGCAAACACATGGGTGAAGTCTCCAGCTCAACTTTCCCATCCAACTGTAACATTTTTTGTGAACATAATAGAAACATATTATTATAGAAATACTAGAGCTGCTATTAGTGGTGTCACTACAATATCATTATCACCATCATAATGTCCCAATATCTCATTCTTTTATTTTGAAATTTTAAATTTGAGGATAACATCATGTGGGTTAATTTACCTGTTTTGCTATTAAAATGTGAGTTATTATTATTAGAACATATTTCTTAATTTTCCATTTTACATTATTGCATCAATAGATGATTCATACTCACAGAGGGATTACGGTTTTGGATCAGTTGTTTTCCTCAAAAAGGCTCAAATGTCAGAAGGTGAATCAGACCTGAGCAGTCAGTGCATTTCCAAACTCACAGATTTCATATGCTAATTTTTTTCCCGTGGATTATTAACAGAAAAATCAAACCCCAGATGTGCCACGAGTGACAAGTTGCAATCTAGCGGAGGCCTCCAGACAGGAACCAGGAAATCTGTATTTTGGCCTAAAGGTCACAGCTTTAGGGGATTATTGTTTGTTCAATATAAGAGTTGCCTGGAGGGACACGCTCAGGCTTTATAAGAGTGGCAGGGGAAACCCATAATATGCATGTGTGTTTGCGTGTCGGTGTGTGTATGTGCTGCTGCTGACTGGTGCGCAGAGACTATTTCATTCTTCATTCAGAAACATGGCCACAGGGACATGATTTGGAGCAGCTAATGGTTTTATAATAACGTCAAAATGTTATCAAGGATATGATAATATATATATATATATATACTTCTTGAATTCACATAATTCAACTCTCCCTTTCAAACCCATGTTTACAGCTGCCTGATTCCATGTTATTGACCTCTATGCTAAAATGGAAAACCATCCTGCCCTTGATTAAGACATGAAATCTGAACTTTATTTCTCACCTTTGACCTTTAAGACACATAAACACCAAGCAGTACTATTTGTCTTTGCGTGACAGTGAAATAAATACACAGACAAGCTTCCTTACAATGCTATCTCAATTCCCAAAAAAAGTCATTCAGCATTACACTAGAGCATTTCATCCATAGAATATTGGAGAGGCTATTATAGTGCAACTCTGTGAAGTGCTGCTGAAATGTTCTGGTCGCTGTGGCACAATCTACTTACAAAGAGTAGAGACAGATTAAGATACAAGGCTTGTATACATTATCAGTCAGTGTCAGGTTATCAGAGATTTTCCCTTCACTCTGGACAACATCACACATATCACAGCTTTATCTGCCTGAACAATGACAAGTGTGCCACCTAGTGACAGAGTGAAAGGCCTGATTTGTAATATCTGCAAAAAAAAAAAAAAGAGCTGGATCCAGAGAGACAGTGTAGTTCTGCAAAGATTAAGAGCTTGTATGCCTGGACGGACATGTTTTTTTGTTGTTGTTGTTGTTCAGTTAAAAGTAGCAATTCTTTCAGGACTTTACAGTGCAGACTGCATCTAAATCCTTCATGCACAGCTTTCCTCACAAGCTTCTAAAAAGTGCAATAAAATATCACCACAGTTATTGTGTCACATAAACATTTCAAAGACAACTTGAATTGCCAGTTGGCTTAGTCGTGTTTGGATTTTGGGATGGCAAGTATGCTGTTTAAGTCAAAAGAAAAAACTCTCCGGAGAGTTTTTAAGTAGTGGAAGGCCACAAAAAAAAGGCTGAATGCTTTGATTAATCTATCAGAATCCTGGAGCAAACCTGCTACAGACTGCGTCATGGGACAAGATTTATTTTTGAACAAGGCAACATCCCCCCACAAAGCCAAAGCCGGACAGAAATGGCTTCGAAACAACAATGGCTGGCCACGTCAGAGTCCGTATTTTGTGGAAAGAGTTTAAAATTACCTTTCACTCGCAGCCCTGATGCAACCTGATAGATCCTGCAGCTTTCTTGAGAAGAATGAGGGAAACTGCAAATCCACGTGTGAAAGAACCTGATACCGACCCATCCACAAAAGTCATGGCTGAAGAGTGTTGGTGTTTTATATTTGAATTCACATTTTTTTATTAATGTTAGTTTTTTCAGGTTTGATTTGTAACAATAAAATAATAAAACATGAATAACTCATAGGAAGAGATAAAACAAAAAAAAGCATATCCCAACTCAACAGAATTTTTTCAAGAGTGAACAATTTAGGCTTCTGCAGGGTGAAGGCAATATTGGAGTATTAATTATATACTTTGATGAATGTAATTGTTAGTATTTTCGACTGTAAAATTGACTATGTTCTTTGTCACATGTTAAACACTGCTGCACTAATTATGTTTGCATGAACATCGCTAGGTTTACAGCTGGAGCCACGGGATCACGACATCCAACTCGCTGGGCTTGAATTATCCGTTTGTTTCTGAACCACAGGAGTTTGGGCCAATCAGCTTCTTGCATGATCTTCTGATCACGGGTGACACAACTATTAACAATGAGTTTATAAGGACAACTTTACAGATGTATACGTGTAACAAATCTTCAGCATACTAATGTATATTAATTTTTCCCTCGACATTACACACACATATATATAATTGGCATATTAACTTATATTTATATTTTAATAATTTAATTCTTTTTTTGATTATTTATGATTTGCATAACGAATATTAAAATATAGTTGATTTAAATAATACGACGTACTATTGTGAAATTGAAAGAGACAAACATGGATTTGTTATTAATACAAATCGGAGGTCCAAAAAGGGAGAATCATTCCGTCCAACGTCGGTCATATGATACACAGGGTTCACAGAGGAGTTTCTGCATCTCTCTACGCAGAATAAAGCAAACCGGGCTGTATGCAATGTGACACAAACTGTTACTTTTCTCATTTCAAATTTATTTTCAAAAATACAAAACAGAGAAAATAAGTATATGTACACAAACACTATTAAAATAGAATATGTATTGTACAAAATATGTACAGCTGTCCTCCGACTGAAAACAAGTCCTATCTGCTCCTTTTGTCCTTGATGGTGTAGTGAAGGACTAGCGGCTGAGCCTGGGGAGGAACACATTCAAACTTACATTTGGGATGAAACATTCCAAATTAACTTCATTGTTAATATCATAAGTTTATTCTTTCTCTTTAATAATATGTGAAATCCTTCTGTTACAACATTTATCATTAGCTTTAAAATTCATACGAAATGTAGAAAATACATTCTAATCATTTGCATTTAAGTTCTGTTTGTCAGTATCAATCAACTTTATCCTGATTTTCCAAACAAACAGCGAGTAAAAAGCCTTAAATGTGAAGGAATGTGTGACATTCGCTGGCATTAGTCGATTGTGCTGTACCTTGCCAAACCAGTGTGATAGCCATAGCCTTTTCATGGTCATGTGATCGGGGAGAGACTCGTTATTGAACAACATCTGGACCTATAGGGAGACCACACAAACAGATGTGAAGGGGAAGTCTGAAAAGAACATCTGTGAAACCTGTTTGCTGTTACAAAATGATGGGAAGAGGCAACACGATTACTCAAGTTTGTCTTGATTACACACATTTCAGTCCCTTTCCAGGGAAATACTGACATGTTTGTTGCCTGGATGGGGGGGTGTATTATTTTTTTTCCACTTGTCAGATATCCACTCTGCTGGCATTAACATGTGACCTGTATCTGGATAACTTATCTGAATTGAGGATGTGCATGTTAACACAAAGCGTAAATACACACAGGCAGCATTGGGACCGGAGTGTGATTGGATCAGACACTTTGGGAGGTGGGCAGGTTTGATTAGTAACACTGGATAAAATAACGGATGTCTATCCATGATATTCACAAGGAACATCACTTCTCCTGAACTGGGCTTCACTGTGTTTAGTGAATAGTCTGTTGTCTGTGTCGGGACAACAGCGATAAGAAAATTTAAATACCAGGTGAATGCAAAGTTTGGATGCTATTATCCAGATAATGTATCCAGACAGATCACGTTAATTCCGGAGGTGTAAATGAAGCCTCCACTCTGTTCAATGAAGGAATTTAAATGTCAAAAAAGATGCTTAGAAAATAATTATTTAAATTTGGACCTGGATTTTTTTTGTAGTGTGGAAAAATTTTAAACCAACGCAGAACAATAATACCTGGGACTATAGGAGGTCGCTTCCTAAAAATTATCATCCAGTTTTTCATTTAAGAATTTCAGGTATAAACAGGATATACAGGCAGCACAGAGAATTGGCGGTAATGTGAATTTTTATTTATTTATTTTTTTACAGGAAGAAAATAAAATTGAATTATGGTCTACATTTTTTTAATTGTTTAAAAATAAGTATTGATCTTGGTGTAAAAAGATACAAAATACATTTTCTATTTCAGATGGACATTAATTTACAGTATTTTGGCATTGACATAAATTGCTTTAAACAGAAAGGTGTCCCAATAAATTATTACAACACAGGTTATCTGTTTACCAATCACAGATAATACATAGCCATGTTATCTCTGACCATTAGGACATATCTTTTGTCTTGTTATGATGTTTGTTACGGTGTTTGGAAAAATCGTACAATCTTATATAAACTGAACGGATGTTGAATGAATGGGAGATTTTTTGGGGATGTTACCAAAATTTTCTAAAGCAACAAGATGACCTACAATTAAAGATCAGTACATGCATTAATAAATACATGTCTAGGCATTGTAAATTGTATATTAACTTCTAAAACTTGTCGCTGATGCAGTAGTTTGAAAATAGTGGATTTTGCATTTCACCCACTGTTAAACAGGTTTGTCCACTTGAGCATAAGATACAAGAAATGTGTTAGTTCGACATAATGTGCAATGATAGATCGAATTGCAGTTAATCAAGTAAAAAAAGATTAGTGACTGACCTGGTGTTTTTCCACATTTAGCCGATGACAAAGCACTTTCCTTAGGTGTCTCACCTCCGCTCGGACAGAACAACGCACAAACTTCTGCTGTAGAGAAAGTGGGAAAGTTCAGATGTGCCGTACGATTAGAAAAACACAAAATAATCCCTATAAGTCATGAGCAGCTGCACTCGACATGCATGTTCACGGCTCCAACCCTTCTGGGCAGGGAGCTGCTTAGATAAATTTCTTGTTTTCTGGTTGGATTTATATTAGCCTGGACTAATCCATCATTTAACAAGTCACTGTTGTGTGGAAAACACAACTCGTTTCACCTTTGGATCTGCCATTACCTTGCACAGTATGAAAGCATCACCTGTTGTGAAGGTAACTTATTGCCCAGAGACGCAGACTGACAGTTTTGCTGTTTCAGATAAAATAAAAAGCCTTCCAGTAATAAATGTCTCATTAGTTTAGCTTGTAACACTAGAAGTTCAGGCTGCTCAGGTTTTAAATTTAATCACTAAAACATTAATTTAACAAAAAAAGTCCTTCCAAGTTTGGTGTTAATCCAGCATTTGAGTCTGTAAAAAAATATATATCACTAAAAACATTTCAAGCGAATCAGAAAAGTAAACTCCTAATGAGGAGAGGGTGTGGCACACTCCTGTTACCATTAGATTTACAGGGACCACTATCCCAGGTTACTTTTAGAGTTTTTCCACTCCTGACTGACTTAGAACATGCCCTTAAGTCAGCCAGCTATATTTTCCTTTTGAATGCAGTGTACAGTAGTTTTTCTTTGGAAGGTGGTGCATTGGTATTTTTTTACTGAGCTTCACCTTCAGTAAAAACCACGGACTGTGATTGGTGGGGTGGGGGAGGAGGGAACACTGTAACAAAGGTCAAAAGTAAATCCAAATCTTGGACACCCCAAGGACCTCGTCGTCAGGCTTATCTATTTTATTAGTGTATTGCATATCAGGAACCAGGAATGGTACACATGAAGCTCAGAGCAGGCAGCGGCACGTTGCCATTAGCGACAACAATAGACGATGGTTTAAGTGCTTCAGAAAAGGATGGGTACTTATGTCCTTGTGCTTTAATTAGTTACCAGAACACTATGCTAACTCACCACCTCCGTGACCAATTTTTAATCGTAAAAATATTTAAAACGCTGAAACACTCATTCGACTCGGACCTTGATGAAAGTCAATTGGCACCAGTAACAAATCCATTAAACAAGAGCGCCCTCTGCTGGCAGAGGCAGGTATTTGCAGCAGGTGTATTAATTCTGGACAGCCAGCAGGGATATTATAAGCACTGTGGATTCTGCCACATGCTGTGTTTCTGTTAAACTGTTTCCTCATTTTTTTGTTCAAGTATTTGTGGTTGTGTCCAATCTAAACAATATGCAGAAGCACTTACCATGTTTCAGCTGCCTGACCCTCAATAAATATGCCCGTCAGGAGGATCCAGCCTCATAAGTCATACGTTTATTTGGCTATGAATTGTTAAGAGGCAATGTTTTAAATACACTAACATACACATTGCTAGGATATAGATGTATAGGTACAGGCAGGAGGGAACACTATGTGAATAAATATGCTGTACAACACACACACAAAAAAAAACTCACTCAAGAATAATCATTGTCGTAATTACTGAAATTATCTCCCAACCAAACTGTCTGTTTTGGTGTTATAAGCCAGATTTGTGAAGTTTGCCACAAAAAATTCAAGTCCAAGAGTTCACTTTTTTTAACATTCACAGGTAAACAGGTCTGTAGACTAATCTAGAAGGTCCCCGCTGGAGGCCCAGGGTTAACCGACAGTGAATACAGACAGGGTGGCTGGCCCTTGAGGAGAAAGAGCTCTGCTCCATGGAGAAGTCACATACACCACCACCTGTCGTGTGCCAGTTATAATTAATTCTTAATTCTGGGTGCTCCCAGACAGTTATTTTGACCAAAATTATAATGAAATAAAGTCACCTACTGCGACTTTGACCCAAGCCTGATTTTAACTTCGATGTTCTGGTTGACATCACTTTTTGATCTTCTTAAGTCAGCACTAAACACTACAAACACAACTCCACGTCTTGGCCCTCCAGCTTTAAGATGTCAGCCAGAAACACCATGACACTCCTCAATAAATCTCTTATTATTGGCGACACGGTGGTTTGAGGTGGGGAAATAAAAAATGATTATATGCCTCGCTGCTGTTACCAGTCCCACTTATCCTTGTCTCTCTGTGAGACTTCATCAGTGGCCAGAGTAACCAGCTCTGAGAGCTGAATTCTGCTGTTGCTGCAGATGTCACTGTGCCATGTTTTTGCTTTGCGTTTAATGGAGGAAAATTACTTGTTAAGGCTTCAAAAATGCATCCCCGGAGATGTGGTTCCACGGTTGTGAAAATCTGTGAGGCAATTTGCTTTGAAAGGATCCAATTTCTATAAATACAAGACTTTTACTGAAATACAATATCAAATCCATCCACGGGAATCGTTGGTTTATGCGACTCACCTGGAGAGTAAGTTTCGTCTTATCCTTTCCAGCAAATGATGAACTGTACAGATAAAAGAAGAGGAAAACATCTGTAAATTTGTTATTTAAAAACATCTATTTAAAAGATTTTTTTAATATAAATTGTATTCTGTGTTCTGCCTTCAGGCATTTGTCTGCATGTAATTAAGAATGTGCTCAGAACATGAGAATTTAATAAAGATTAACAAAAGTAAAATTGATTTCAAAGTTCAGAGGCATGTGGCTTTTATTTGTGGTTGTTTCAAGTTGTAGTTTATTGTTTGAGTAATTGATAACAGCCCAGACCAGGGAAAACAACGAGGGGTCTTTTAAAACCGATAGAACTTCTGTAAATTATAACTTTTCTTATAATGGCATTTTGGTGACTTCCAACCCATTTCTTGGCTTAAAAGTGAAACCCTTAACATGTAGTACACCAATACCCACAGAACTGCCTCTGTGGTGGCAGCTCGTCTGCTTCAGCCTACAATGTGGCTTCGTCTATAAAAATATACACACACCATAGTAAGTTTATCTACGAGAGAGAGAGAGAGAGAGAGAGAGAAGGATAGCTTACCTTAGCCTTTCTAAACACAGTGAAACCTGCTCATCATATCTGTAGAAGTGGGCTTTGGAGTGGTCGAAGCTTGTGTACGGTAAACCTGTAGCATCTGGCATGGCGTCTAGTGAGGAGAAAAAAAAAAAAAGATTTACATTTACAAATGGGTGTAGACATCAGTCACTGTGCTGCTGATAATATGAATTATTGCAATGTGGTCCAAACAAGCTATTTCATCATAACTATATCTTCTCAAGCAATCCAATGGTGGCTACCTACATCTAGCAGTGACAAAGTGACAGCTGCTTTTACACACTTCACAACCCACTGACTGAATCCTGTACCTGTTACACTGTGAAATTGATATAAGATTTATTTTCTTGTATCAGCAAAGACATATTTGTGCTAAAAATTAAGCTAATTCAGTAGTTTGTACTGTTGCTCCTTAGACCTGTGGTATTGTTAGTATTTTTTAGGTTGTTTGGAATCAACAAAAGATAAATTAATTAATTAATCAAACATTATCCACATAGTGTTATCTTGGATTTGGCATCCAGATGCATTTCAATAGAATTCTAATCAATCAAAATAGAAAACAATTATTAGGTCATTAAACCTCAATCACTGACAGGAAAACTTTAAACTTACCGTCTCCAGCAGGCTGGATTACTCTTTCTAACCCACGCGACTGATAAAATTCCTTTATTCGTTTGTCTTCACCTGTTCAAATGTGAAAATAGAAAGAATTATAGTTGCATGATCATGACAGGAACTTTAAATTATCTAACTGCTGTTAAAGCAACATTTTTTCTTTAGTTATGTAATAATTCACAAGCACATAATTACAAATGTTCCCAACAATGACGTACTTTCTTGTAATCCAGGTACCAGTTTGTAGACAATGTCCTGCATCACTCGATCCAGTTTGAGGTTGAGTAAAGGCTGCGTTTCGTGGATTTTTATGTTGCACATTGGACAATACTTGCTCGTTTGCAGATATTTCACAATGCAGCTTTTGCAGACTGTAGAGCAAAAAAGAAAGATATTTCACTCTTAATAACCTTATAGCAAAAACTCAGAGAGCCATTTGTATTGCAGATTACCTACACAGGAAAAAAATATGGTATTATTCAGCTCAACTGAAACTCACAAGTGTGCAAACACTCTGTAATTGTTGTGGCATCTATGAAGTAGCCTGCACAAAGGTAACAGACGATGTGTTCATTCAGGTCCTTGATCTTCAACTTGACCTCCTCCTGTAAAGATCAACAACAGACTTATGATTATTTGATTTACAAGGTTGGTATGTCTTTGAGAATATATTAAACTTCTGAAAGCTTCATTCACAGCATTTTCAGAGCCCATGGACGGATCACATTGATGATCCGTCCATGGGCTCGTTCTTCAGCCAATTAATTCTGTGGAGTTGTAACTGTGTCATGACCTTTTGTCACATGATACCAAGTGGCTACAGGGAGTGGGTCACATGACAACAACTGGGGAGGTTTCAAGGAAGAAGTTAGAGAGGTCTGGTCACCATTTAAACACGCTCGGAAGAGACAGTAGGTAAACCAAATGATACTATTTAGGGTATATCAGATCAGGCACAACAGATTCTACACTAAGCCTGAAACGTTAGTATGAACCCAATAGTGCTTAAGGGGCATAGTATTTCTGAACTAGAGACTGGACATAATAACATCGATATCCACCAATGCAATGCAGTAGTGACAACAACAACAAAACAGACCTCTGGGCAGAACAAGGCAGCGCTGGTGTAATGTCAATAATCGTTCATTAAGTATTTGGTTTGACTTTGTCAGACAGAAAACCTTTTTAAATATGTTCAGATGTCAGGTTGCTGCAGGTTACCATGGGTATGCATCCCTAAACTCCAACGAGGCTCTCAGGAGGAAATGTGAAAATTACAGCTCATGGCATCAGGAAAGATTTATACTGCTGTTTAAATCACACAACATTATGTTGAATGACAGTAGACCACTGAGTTTATAGTGTATAGTAGATAACCTTCAGATGTAGGCCAGGTTTTTAAATGTTAGTAATGTATAAAGTGCCAAATGCCTTCAAGCTTTGTCACAGACCCTGACCTTTGACCCCTATGTGGTAGGAAGGACATGAAGGTTTTCTTACCAAAATAATTGTCTTACAAAAATCAAGCCAAATGTGACCAAGCAGAGGCATTTTGAGAAAGCAAGCAGCTGGGGTTCAAGTCAGTTTTTTTCAAATGCACAAAGCTCGAATCAGAAACTGTATCTTTAAAACGACCCATCAGCGCTTTGCGCCCCCCCCCCTCCGCTCCCATTCACAGCTTTTAAAATCAGCCAGAGGAGAGGCTCATTAATGTTAATGAGACAGACACAAAACAACCTAGACTTCCTAGTGCTGTGGAGGAGCTTGACACAGGGGATGTAAATCTTCACTTTAACCCAGGATATATATTTTGTTAGAGATAAAACAACTTCAAATGAATCCCTGGAAAAGTGCACAATATAGGAAATTACCTTGAATTGAATGCTCAATTCAGATAATCACATTTCCTCATTTATTTTTCTGAAATGCATAATTTAATAGCTTGTGTGAGAGAAAAGGCCTAACATTGTTTCACTATCTCACACTGATGGGGTCAAAGGTTAAACACGCGGGGCGATGTTGGGCCACAAACTGAACATATTGCAGATAAAGCAGTTTAACTGGTTCAATAATCACTTTCCTGTTGAGGAGACCTGTTAAAACCACAAGAGGCTACAGTCCGACGCGTGTTGCTGAACACCGTTCAACTTACGTAACAAACCCCGCAGAGGAGGTATGGATTAAAGTAAAGTTGATCAGGTTTCTATGCGGACAGCTAGGTGCTGACCGGGTTTTAACGGCAGTCATTACTAACGCGACACCACCGCGGCTCCGTAGCCCGTTCCCAGGGTCACAAGTTAACCCGAAACGCCGTCCCGGTGACGGCCGAACTACGCGAGAAGTTCCGGCTGAAGTGATGCACGCGGCCGGATATGTGGCCCGAGCTCGGCTAGGTAACACCCGGTTAACGGGATTTTTGACCCGCTGCTCCGCCGCGGAGAGGTAGAACAACACGGGTGGACTCGCTGCGTTGTGCGCATGCGCAGATGCCGTTCTCTTCAGCAGCATCGCTCTCCATCAGCGCCGCGGAGACGACAACGATCTCCCCGTTTCACGCGCGACTTTAACCCGCCGCCGCTCGGCTCTACGTCCGCCCCCGGCGCGGCGCGACGGGGCTCGCGCAGCGCGGCCGCTCACCTCGTTCCTCAGCGGGTCCAGTTTGTAGACGGACTGTAGCTGATTTCGTAGCCGCATCGCTATGGCCATTGGACCTTGCTCCGCCATCTTTGGGAAACTATGCCTACTACCGGGTAAACCGGAAGTGGAATTTGAAGGAGGCGGGCCCCCGCTCAACACAGAGAGGCTTCCAGCTGACTACTACATATCAACAGTGTTTATAATAAATATATAAATAAATAAAATAATTTGCTACATTGCGAGTATCATATTGATTAAAATGTTTCCTAATTCATTACGCTGCCCTCTTTTAGAGTTATTTTATAATTTATACTTTTTTTTTTACTTCAGTTTTATAATACAAACATACATGTATGTACCCATTTTAGTGGGCCAACACTGCCATGTGGTGTAACCCTAAAACTTGGTACCAGATAGTTTATCTGTTAAAAATAAAGTTGTATTTTTTAACACATGCTACATATGCTTATTTAAAACATATGCTTGTCACCTAGTTTTTTTATTCTGGATGCATTAAATATATAATTTTTATCATTCTTTTTCGATCACACGATTTGACATTTTATGTAAAAAATAGCACACAATTTTGACTTTTGTAAAAAATAAATGGTACAAACGCACTTTTAAATGACAAGAAACCAACATAAACACACAAATACAGAAATCACATTCTCCTATGCATGTACATCACAAGACATTATATCATTGTACTGATTATATCACTCACATATTTTTACTAGTTATATGCTTTGAATATGAACGATTTTTTTTAAACGTGCATAACACTTAAAAAGAAAATTAAAAAAAAGAAGTTTTAAACAGTAGTTTGAATATTGAAATATAGTAATTTAAATCAATCTCAAAAGTAATTTAAGATGTTAAATAAATGTAGTGGAGTATAAAGTACAATATTTCTAAAAGGTAGTGGAGTGAAATAGAATGTATTATAAATTGCACCAATACCAAACTTATAGTACCTACATACATATACTTTGTTGGTTTCCACCATCAGATACCAAACAACACATTTCTTCTATATATATATGTAAGCATGAATAAAAAGCTGTTGAAATGTATGACTATTGAAACTTTATCAGGATATTCATTTTATCACATTTATTACTTATAGACATAAGTTTGAGGTCATACACAAAGTTCTGTTTACTTGCTGCAAAGCTTATTTGTCTCAACAAAGCTGTTAAAATAAAAGAAAACGATTTACCACTACACAAAAACTGAAACATTTAACTTTAAAAATGTAATTAATCAATGGACAGAGCATTTATCATTAATAATGATGAATAAGGAAATCAGTAATTTTTTAATCATTTCAAAATATAGCATTTAGTGTTTCCATCTTATCTTGGTAAAAGCTGCTATTTTGTTGACATTTTTTCTAGATAGGCCTCGTTAAAATATGTGCGTGAGCAATTTAAGTGTAACAAACTATACTTACTTTTAAATTGTAAATATCAAATTAGTTCATTTGGATTATTGTTCAAAAGCCAATGGATACTTCACAAAAAACTTGATAAAGCAATTGTAATTATAAAGCGAATAGAAGAAGCAAATTAGGTAATTATCCACCATGAATAAAGGATACCTAACTCTCTTAATCTATATTCTGGTTACTCCCGTTTAAATTCAGGTTTACTTGTATAACATGAGGCACAAATTAACAGAAGTTTAGAATTCAAAGAGAAGGTTTAAGATCGGGATCTAACATTCTTATGTAAACTAGTAAGGTCTTATGTATAGCCCTTCAACAAATAATTTTTCAAGTAGAGCGGGTTTAGGATTAATTCTGTGTCCAACCACTTACCGGCCTCTCTTTTTGGCAATAGAGGGCACTGCAGGGACACTCTTCAGTCAACTGTTTGCAGCAATTGGTATCTGCTGATATTTATTCAGCATTACATAAAGCCAATCAGTCATTTGTGCACTCTCTGTTTTATGTAGCTGTTAAAATGAAGATACCGTTAAATCTGGTGAATTAACCACCAACATCTTGTTCAATGGGCCGAGGCTTTGAGCTTTCTTTATACATTGTGTATACACAGACACCCTCTGTGTCTTAAACCAGTATACACTCTGGATTAGTTTTGTTAATCTGCAAAATCTTTTCTCAAATTTATTTGACTACACATGTAAGTCTACTTATCCTCAGTAGGATCATGTATGCTTACAGGATGACGCATATACTATTTGGTAGGTTAGAAGCTTGCTGATAATGTGCATATATATTTGGCTCTGGCCCAGATTAAAAGCATGTTGGCAATGGTGTTGTAACACTGCTGGTATTCAAACCATGTGCATAACATAGGAGGACGTGTGCGAGGACAGCACCCTTTCCATAACCCTCTACCTGAAGGTGTTCTATGATAAAGGATAAAGTATAGTCCTTCTGCGAGGGGGAAAAACAAACACTGTTAGGCTGGCATTCAATCCTCACACACACACACACACACACAACTCAGTGGGGCTTGTAACCTGAATCCACTGACATCCTGAGACCTACAGTACTCAGGAGGGTGGGCTGCTCTTGCCACTGCACGCAATCCTATTAGGTTTGGTAAATTATGTCAGACCCCATGCCGTGTATGTCATTAAATTGTAATCAGAATTGTATGGGCTCACTAGGTGAATCAAAGGGTGGTAAAAAAAAATAACCTCAGTACTATGTTGCAACAAACCATATTTAAAAAAAATGTTGCACATGCAAATATAGTGTATTATTGTATATGCCCTCCTCAAAAAAACATGCAATATACTGTTTAGTACAAACCACATAAAGTAATAACATCAGTTAAATTAGGTTGGAAAACTTCACAACATGATTTAAACTGAGTTTAAATGTCTCTAAGCTTCTAATCTTTGCAGCATCAACCCATTCACTCTGAGAACTTGTGACTGAAGTGTTTGAACCCCCCCTAACGTCCCTCCCCTCCCTCAACAACAACCGTCGCGGGGCCCTTGAGAAAGCACTGAACTGCCGGCTCCACAGCCACCAGTAGAAGAGAGTGGTTGTCCTGGGCAGCTCCCAAACCTTAATACATGTGTGAATGTGTTGAAATGAAAGAGTGTGTGGGCTCCACAAACATCTCCCTAGATAATCATGTGGCTTATGGATTTGGGACAAAGTTATTTAAATCAGCAGTTTTTATTGTGTTGTACTGTTCTTGATATTTATATAGGCTTTTCCAGCGGTGAGTTGTGCTTATGCATTTATACATGTAGGCCTGATATATGTCAGATTTTTACTTGTCTAGAACTAGTTTATTTTTTTTCCAAGAATGACATATAATTATTTATTTATGGGAAAAAGTAAAAGTTCTTGCTTTTTGGAAAAGTTAATTTACAAATGGGATTTACTTGGTGTGGAGGAGTTGTGTCTGAATTATGGTCTACCCTGTTTCAACAGGTCCACGTATTGGTATTATACGTGGAGGTCCCCTTGATCCCTCCCAGAGGGCTTCCAACCTGTGGACCACCCAAAAGCTGCCGTCCCAAACAAAGACTTGCCCTTCATTCATCCTTTTGTAATTTCCCAGTGTAACGGATTGACTGGCAAGTTTTTCTTGTTCCTACCACCTCAGTGAGTCTCCAACTCCCGAAAATGACAATGTGCAAGTCATTTATTGAGACTGTTAAATCTGGCATGAATGCTTTGTTTATGGGTGTTCATCACTGCTAATTAAGGCTCATAATTGATACAATTTTGATTTCGATTTGGTATTTATCTTAAACATATAATTAAACAATCACAACAACTGCCTAAACTGTTTAAATATATGTATATACAAAGAACTATTAAGCATAATTAATTCCTGAGCATTATCAAATTTCCACTTATCCTTTTAGGGCAGGAAAATGATAACATGTATAACAGTTGGATTCCTTTGTTTCTAATGTCTAAAGTAAAGGCAAGTGTTTGCCAACAAGATCCACATCAGATTCAGTCAATATAAATTGGAAGATAGGAAAGGCACAAGCACTGTATTTTCATTCTTGGCAGCCTTTTTGAGTTTGAAGAGCCGTTGTGATCAGTCTCGCTTCACCGAGCCTTCATAGTCGGGCCTTGTGTCCCCTGCTGTCTGCCATTTCCTCTTGCCATGTAACGTCTTATCTGCTGGGTCTGCGAGGTCACTGCTTATCTGATTGACAGGGCTTTGACTCCACGCAATATCCAAATAACCTGAGGGCCTGGAGGCGCAAGAGGCTCACAGCATGGTAAAAACCCACTGGTCGGGAGAGAGAGTGAGTGAAGAGGCAAAAGAGCCGACGAGAAGGGAGAGGATCAAGACAGATCCAAGCCTTTCATTTATCGTCATTACTTCATGTCAAAATTTGGACAATAGAACCTCTCTTTTCTTGGAGTGTCTGCAAACCTGCCAATTATTTCTCCCGTCTTTCACTTTTATTGGAAATTATTAGTTTGCCTGTTGAATCAAACACCTGCCAGGATTACAAAGACTGTGCTATTATGAAGAATTTGAGGATTATTTTTCATGGAGTTAAAGTGACAGAATAAAAAAAAAGTGTGAATGGATAACAAATTTTATTTTCTGTCTCGGTCCTCAGGCTTGATGGTAACTATCACTCTGCCTAATGAAATCATGCATAGAAAACATCCTTCAAATAGCAGGGATCTGAATCAACTGAAAAAACACACAGAGCTGATAGAGACCCCATTTACCTCTGTCCTGGAAATCCTGTTCCAAATCCAACCAAACAACCACCCTGCAACGAAAATCTGCGTTCCCCCAAGCCAAAAGGGAGGCCCCTATCCCTGCTCTCTCCCTCCCCCCTCTTCTCTCTCTCCCTCTCTCTCTCTCTCTCTCTCTCTCTCTCTCTCTCTCCCCCTTTCTGTCTCTCTCTCTCAGCGCAATCAGAGCATGCAGGGGTGGACTGCATCTTTTGTCTCCTTTGCTCCAGCAATTGGCCGCCAAGTGGCAAGCTAATGACGAGAGCCCTCTTGGAATGACTCCAGAGCAGTACAGCTTGTGCTCCTTGATGGGCAAGGGCATAATGAATGATGTAGGGCAAGCCCTTAGGCCTCCCCCTGGCACAAAACCCAATATCCCAATCTAAATCACTTGAAATGCTGCAAAAACATGCAAAAAAAACACATGCAAAGGAATTCCTCTCAGTGAGAAAACAGTTTTGCAGAATCACACATCATGTATTGGCAATACTATACAAGGGAAAAAAATGTAGAACTGAAAACACCTAGAGACTTTATTATACATAGCCCTGCAATATAATTTCAACAAACACTGCTCTGTGTATCCATGATGCACAATAACTAATACTACTACTGCTGAAAAGTAAAAAAGAAAAAAAAAACCCACACACAAACAGGATGAAATTCATTCATTTTTCTAAATATTATATTATAATTCATTTTTTTTAAAATAGGTATAAGAGAGCAAAAATCCCCCCGCAAAATACTATACAGTGCACCACATCATCATCAACTACACACATACACGAAATGCGACAGTGGGCCTCAAGCATTTGCACTGATTTTGATCTTCTGTGTTAAAGATGCATCTTGAAACAATATAAATCATGAATCATGCAGCTATGTCACCTACAGTCCAAGCGCTAAGCAAACAGCCAATAGATAGGGCTGCAAGGCATATATATATATATATATATATATATATATATGTATGTATATATATATATATGACTGGAGGCCCCAAGATACGCTAAAGAGAGGATGTCTTTTGGCCAGTCTTTTGGCCAGTCTGGGAATGCCTCCGGATTCCCTGGGAAGAGCTGGACAACGTTGCTGGAAAGACGGAGGGCTGGGCCTCTCTGCTTCTCTGCTTCGGCTGCTTCCCTCACAGCACGACTGGTGGAAGAGGGATGGAAGGATATAAAGTTATATTATAATATTATAGTGTGACAAAGTAGAACAGAATATGTTGACATCAGTCATCATCATCATTGTAAAAATACCCTGCAGGTGTTATTTCATTCATTTTGGTGATCTATAACTGTATTTCACTTGGGCAGTTGTTGCATGCACTGGAGTAAACATGTAAATTATATTTCTTCTTTAAAAATAATTTACAGAGTGAGCTGGCATTTACTTTGACCTTCTCTTTTTTGTGTTGTAATAAAATACCTTGACATTACGAATGCAGTTCATTACTTGAAACAAGGCTACAGCACTCACATTTTACTGTCTGTCTGCTTTGAGAACTAAACTGCAAGTCGTTTAGACAAGCTAGAGGCCAAATAATGAATGACATGATTGGAAGATGCTGAGATAAGACACGTTTGCCAATAAGAACAAGTTGGCCTGCCAGTCAGAAAAAAAAGCTCCGTATTAAATCTTATTAATGTGGCACAATAGAGCTTTGTCTGTCACCTATTGAATTTTCATCATTCACGTGTGTGTACGTGTGTGTACGTGTGTGTGCTTTGTGGCGAGTGTATCACACACAAAATGCAGTCAGCCATGATATATTTCAAGAGTCTTAGTTATTTCAGGATTATCTAAGGATTTTGGCTTTCCCCTGCAGAGTTCATGAAACATGAGGGTTTTTTTACTGTAAAATAACAGAAATGTAAAGAAAAATGATTTTTAAATCAGAGAAAATAATGTGGTAAAAGCCAGCAGAACTGGGAAGTGAATCCCTGTACACTCCCCTTTATTTTAAGAGCTACTGTTGGGAACTTACTACCTTCAGTGCCCTTTAGTAAGGCACACAACTCTGTTTCAGTAGTATATACCTAAATTGAGTCATTCTTTTCACATCTCTAAAAATTGGTTGTCTAGACTCTCACTGTATCACTCTCACAAGCACACCACAGACCTGCTGAGATAAGGTGATTTGTGCATGTGCTCATAATCCACCCACTCATAACAAGAAGCAAATCATGTTATTTCTGGATCAGGGTACATTGCATAACAGAGACTTTCAGTAGTTTTTGTGAGGAGATACATTTCAATAAAGTGTCTAGATGGGATTTTCATTATTGTTCATCGCCAACCTGACGTGGTTCAAATGTTACAGGGCTCACTGAATTCATTCATGCAGGATCCCCAACTCCTCCTGCCCACACAGATATCTCTTTGAAATTTAAGACTCGCCAAGAGCCGAGACACACTTGCTCCTCTTGTCATCCACTGTATCTGTTGTGTGCAGGGAGGTGCACCGTGCATGCTCTCATCACACAGCCATCTTATCTTCATGGGCATTTAAGAGAATAGGGGCGAAGGGATAACAAACTCAGCCGAGAGGAAGCGTCGCCCAAATCCCCAAAAAGGATGCAGGTGAGGCGAGTGCCACCGCTATATAGCCATCTCCAGCAGGGTTAGCCCGATATATTTTGCCTTGCCGGTAATGACCTCCTTTATAAATGTTTATTGTCATATTTTCTAATAGTAAATAGGTTTGAGTTTCCTCCTTAAAAACAAAAGTCTCAAAATCAATCTTTTTTTCTTTCTTTGTAACATTTTCCTTTAGGACATGCCTTTATGATTTAAAGGTACCATGTTAGTTGTTGCATGCTCTGGTACATGCATCGCAATGCACATGTACACACATGTGCGAGAGAGACACCATTCACAGGAATGTGAATGGTTTCATGCCATTCCACTGATGGCGGCAACTAGAGCATTGCACATGCAAAAGCACGGAAATAATAAAGACACAGCACTACAAATTAGGAGCTTTTAAAAAAACAATGTATGAGGAGAAAATGGAAAATAAACATGAAATTAGGAAACAGAGATGGGGAATGATATGCAACAAGATGGACATTAACATTGACATAGTCAGCCTAAATGTACAATGTTTATTATTTACTGTCATGAGGCAGAATAATAGTGGGTTTATTACTTTGTCACATCATGAAAAATATGTATTTGTAAATAGTAATAAACTGTGTCATCCTGTTGATAGGAGCCTCAGATTGCCTCAGATTGTCGATGTAATATTTCATAGGAATTGGATGAAGTTGCTTTGTGGACACGCATGCACAAGATTGTCCTCCTCATGCTGTCTGCACAAATATCGGTGTCAGTCAACTGTAACTCGGTCGAAACTTTAAAACATGGTGGCCCGGTAACCCTCGCTTGTGCCATCCAGATAAATGCACATCAAAGCCTTACACTGCTCCAAGATGCCCCCACGAACATTGCGAGCTTATGTATCTATGTGTGTGTGTGTGTGAGTGTGTGTGTGGGTGGATGTGTGTGTATGAGATAATGGCAATCCTTTGATGCTCAAGAGTGATTTGGTTCAAGCTCTCTGGCGCATTATTTCCTTTTTGGCCTCCTATAAAGAACTTTGATGAGGACCTGGAAGAGAAGACCCTTATTGCCTGCACTTACTGTGTCAATAGTGGAATTGTTTTGGAGACTTCATCCTCCTCTCATCTTTTTTCTCTTCCAGCCTCACATGCAGGCAGTCTTTCATCTATCTTTTCTATCTTCTTCCATAGCATGCAACTGCTGAGATCACCAATCCATGCCGCCAAGCTCCCGTTGCCGGGGGAAGCTGAGCTACAGTGTCTGTACGAGTGTTCTGCTGATGCTCACGGTTCACTGTGCAGGCAGTGTTGGAATGGTCATAATGTCGCTATGTTGTGGAGTATTGAAAATCATCGCAACCTTGTTTGCAACATTTGGATGAGGTTAAAAGTGTTGGAACTGGTTAAATTTGCAAATCTTTAGTAAGATAGCAGATACCATGGAGATGGCTAACCAAAGGCAGCCATGAATGTAGTGATTTCTTTGTAAATAAAGTAAATTATTTTAATGCTGTTTCAGTGTACCAAACGACTTTTCTACAAAATTGCTAGTTTTGTGTGTGTATATTTTGTCATTGGCGGTTGGCTACCATCCTGTAGATGCATTACCATCTACTGAAATGGATGTATCAATGGCTTGACGGATTGGCCTTGTTGAATTCCTATTTCCTGGAACTCCATTCCAAGGGGTAGGGATAAAAGGGACGGGTGGGACAAAGGGATGAATTTTTATTGGGGATTGCCTCACTTGACATTGTCATTTAAAGGAACTATGCTTTATGGCCTTATTTGTGGTCTGACTTCTTGTAGACATTTGTAATGTTTATGCCTTGGTCTCCCTTAATAGTTGCTGTTATCCTCCTATACTCAAATATTCATGATTACTACTTGTTCTATAATCACTGTGTGTAGAGTTACCAGATGTTGCTGATCATTTTACTATTCCTTTGTAAAGTCCATCATGTAACATGCGAACTGACAACTACAAAGACTCAAAGCACATTTATGGCACGTGTAGTTAATTGTTTTGTTTGTTGTTTTACTATGTGGTGGTCGCTGTTCAGGGTTGTAATGTCCCCTCCTGATTGTGCCCCCCCCTCCCGGTGGGAGGAGGTTCACCTGGGTTCTGGCCGCCTCACCGATTCATTCTCTCTTCAGCTCCCACATGTGCTCCTGGTTTTTATTGGGTTGATTTTGTTATTGCTTTCCACATTCAACTGGCATTGTTTCCCACTCACCTTACATCACTGATTTTTACTGATTTTGTCACATCTCATTTTTTCATTTTTGTAAATAGTTATATTTATTAAACAGTCTCCTTCTGACCGACAACCAATTTTGTTTTCCTCCCTCTTATTTATGTCTGAACCATGAGCCAGTTTATTACAAAATGTGCTCCTGGTTTTCGTTGGGTTGATTTGTTATTTCTTTCAGCATTATTTTCCACTCAGCCATGCACCACCTTGCATCACAGATTTTTACCTCTCTTGTTACATCTCATTCATATATGTTTGTAAATAGTTTGATTTAATAAACAATCTACTTTTGATTGACAGCCTTTTGTACGTTCTCTCTGTCTTTGTCTGAACTGTGAGCCAATTCATCTCACTGACATACATCGGATGAGAGACGACCGCTGTGTTTACACACTCGTAACAAAATCTGATATGATTCATGAGTACTTGTATGTGAGTACTTGTACGTGAATGAATGGACATTTATATTACAGGCTACAAGTATTAAAATAAAAAATAAAAAACATTAAAACAAGTGTTAGGGAAGCCACCATGGAAAGATTTGTACTGTGAATCTAGAATATTAGAAATTGTTGTTAATGTTTTTGTTTGTAGCTAAATCCCAGGGATGGTTGGTATATGCTATGTGTATGTACACTAAATCATCAAGTTCATTGAAATTTAATAGATCCTAGTACTCGTTAGAGTTACTCTAATGTATTAATTTCATTTAAATGAATTTCAATTAACTTCATTCATTTTTTTTCTTTTTTCAGTGAATGTCTTTTTAAGGGCATGTCTCTATGTGGACTTTAATCTATTGTGTTTTATTTCCTGGATTAAAGAAAAGAAAGGAGTCAGAGTGGAATCCCAATCCATTGTAATTCTACACTTTAGTTTCAATGTGCCTGTAAATGAATAAAAACAGTTATTTATCTAAAGTCTGTCCCTCTTGGAAGCATGATGCAGAAAATGTATTTCAATGGCAGTGATCTTCTCATATGCAGCCTGTTCTAAATTTAGTTTAAAGTGGTGTTTTATTTCATTTGTCTAATGGTTTGGATTCTTTTTGAAGTATTTCTGGATGGATTATCATGCAGAAAAAAACACACAGGTGTTTTTTGAAAACTTTTTCACAGCTGGTTGACAAAAGTATTTTTTTTTTTTTCCATAGAAATTGCAGAATTCACAAACAACTATCTCATGCATGAAATGTCACCTAAATTCTTGGCCCCTATTATGTGGCCAAACTGAAGTTAAATCCCATAATTCCAGACCAAAATTAAGAAATTGTTAAAAGCCATACATCATTTTTTTATACCCCGCTGAAGTAAGCGGCTGCTTGGAGTAATTACATGGAATCAAAGACTAAGTGGCCCTAGATCAAAGGACGGCATTCTTCTGTAATCCTGGGGTGTTGCAAATCTTTTGTAATCTGGTCGCAGCATTCCCCACTGTTTGACATCTATTTACTGTATAAAAAGAAACGGTGCCATCAATTATGGGCCTGCTAGTGCTATTGTTTACTTTGGCCAAGCCCTGAGTGCCAGGTCCCGCTTTGTGAAATATAGATCTCCCCTCTTCCCTGTTTGCTCTCCACAGCCGAAGGTGTGCTCTCTTGCTTGCCCTTGGCTTTGGGTTGGGGGTTGACTGGCTGCTTCCTGGTCTGTGATGTAGGCCGAGAGATTAAGGGGGATAGAGTTTTGGCGGCCCGCAGGTTTTACATGTTTGTTCAGTGTTGAGATGCGGAAACTGACAAGTCGTTGTCGATCAACTGGCTGCAGGGACTGCACAACTGGCTGCATCTGGCGGCATGGTTTCCACTGGAGCTAGATATCAGATAATGCAAGTGAATGTGATGTTGTTTTGATATGGATATTCTCAACACAGCCAGTCTGGTCATTGGCTATCTTCACCAGCTCTAACACAACAATTCTGTGGACAAATATGGCTTGGAGAAAAAGTGAAATTATTTTTGCAGTTAGGGGTTGCTATAATAACTGGTTCAGAAGAAAAACTTACATGGAGTAGGAATATTGCTGTGTCAATCAAGTCCCAATTCAGCAGCTTTTTTTTCTTGGTTTCTGAGCAAGATCATAAGGTCACTTGGTAGCTCAATTTTCAAAGGGACGTACTGTATAACCATGATACCTTGGGTTTGTCACTTATCGTTCCCATCTCTTATCTGCATCTATAAGTAGAAATTCCACAATAATGATCTTAAAAAGAATCCATTTGGCTCCGTTTACTCAAATGCAACCATATAATCACAACATCCTGGGTTGCTCTGATCCTTGTTGCATGTCATCTGCATCTCTTTATATGATCAAATAAATTCCTCCCTTTATTTGATATTAAAGCTGCCACAGGAAGATATAGAGATCAAAAGATGCCAGATATTGAGCCCGGCCTCTAACCTGGAGTCAGTACCTATTGTCTAGTTGTCTCCTGCTGCTGCAAAGTTCAGCCACAGCAGGTAATGGTGGAGGTTTGGTGAGGATAACCTGTCCACTGCACACATTTCCCAGCTAATGGAGAATTTGTGAGTGAGAGCCTTTAATTTTCCAATAGGTGGGTGGATCAAAGATATGATATGATTAAAGGAGAACTACAGCACGCTGTTCTGTGTCAAATAAGTGGACAAGGGATTCTTTTAGAAACCTCCATTAGTGGACTCTCTATTGTGTGAGTGCTATTTAAACATGCGATTTTAAATGGTAGAATGTTAAAAAAAATTGTTTATTGTGTATATATATTTTATTTAAAATGCAGTTCTTTTACATATTTACCCAATCCTTTGATTATATCTAAAAACACATCCCAATTATACTATATACCACTTCTATACGACAAGCTTTTTTTGTATAAGATAACTTTTTATTTTAATCTCTCATTATTTTACTGATAGTTTAAATCAGATTTTGAGAATCAGATTGTGAGTTTTCAGTCAATTTAACTATTGATAATTAATACCTTTAAAGCTGTAGTGTGGGAGTTCTGTCTCCATCTGCTGGTAGTGAGAGCATATTACATCCAATACTGGAATTTTATATAAAAACGCTGCTGTGTTGCAGATGTTTGTTGCTGTGAAATAATGGATAAATTTAGTGTCTTTCAGTTCATTGTTTTGATGGTCTGCAAATTTACTGGTTTGGATTCATTTCACTTGTTAATGAAAAAATTCTTGCTATTTTTGATACCCCCATGTGTCAAAATACAAGCAATGAATAGAAGTTTAATGCTTTAATACAGCTGATGCTAGATTGGATAGGCCAAGGAGACACTCTCATTACTGCAGTCAGAGTTAAGGTAGAGTCTAACATTAGTTAAAGTTAAATTAGTTAGAGTTATGGGTAAGCTTTTGGTTTCAATCTTAGAATTAGTTTAAGTTTAAGGTTAGCATACAGTCAAGCACCAACCCTTTAATATCATTTCAAGACATTGGTGGCTGTGGCTGTACAGTAAATAGTGTCGAAAATTTAGTTTTCATGTGGTGCAAAATGATTAGACAAAATAAGCATTAACTACATTTAAAAGAAAACGATTTATGTTAATGGAAGAATTAAGATTTTAAATATTTCTTTAATAAGCAAGTATTGGAGTGACATACTATACAGGCCTAATTCATGTTTAATCACCAAAAATGTAATCATTGCGCATTCCTGTTTAATCAGAGATCCCTGATCAGCACTCCCCACTGTGAGAACTTTGATAAGACAGAGCAGGCGGTCTGCCGAAAGCCAAGTAAATCTCCCTGGGTGGGAGCTGAAACATTTGTAGGTGGTCTAATCATCTCAGCTCCTCACCCAGACTCATCTTCACTGGCATTTTTTCCCCGCAGTGACTTCACTTGAGTCTGTGACCCGCACACGAAACATACACATCCAACATATGTGATGTTGCTGACCCAAGAAGACAAATCAGAAAAGCCTCTGGGCTCGGCCTGCCCGACCAAAGAGATGAGGTCATCCAACAGAACCTCATTTTGCCTCAAATTGCACCTCTGATCAGCGCGTGTTTCCTGCAACAATTACACTGACCCCAAGTCCTCATTAGCAAATAGTGTGGAGGAGAAAAAAAAGACAAAGACCACTTGGTTTGAGAAGGGCAGGATGTTTAGTTCAGAGAGGTTTGCAGTGTTTTTCTATCCCTCCCCTTTATCTCCCATCATGTCTTGAGGCTTCTTCTCAACATCACCTTTTGATTAGTGAATCATGTGCTGGAAATCTGAAGATGAAAGTGCTTACAGTGAGGTGGGGGTCTCGCTGCCACGTCCCTCACAAGAAGTCACATACAACTTTTGACTAACAAATCCACCATCTTCAAAAGAACACCCACTATTACAAATCAATTTGCGGACAAGAACGTGCAGCTTTTTTAAACTGCATTTATGTCATTAGCTATTTCCGGGGGGCCTTTACTTGTAAGAGTCAAATCACCAGCAGCATTTATCTTTCTTTTTTTTCCTTTTTTAGTTTGTTTTCTTCAAAATGAGGCACGTGATGAAACGTTAACTCATACGACCATGAGTCTACAATTATGAAAATATAATTGAATGCTTTTTAGGAGGATCACATTTCTCCTCAACATGCTGAAAACAGTCTCCCACCAAAAGACCAACACAAACACACAGTCAGACGCCTTTAAAGACAGTATGCACCTGGCATTTTGAAGGTCAGATACAGGACAACTATGGAACTGTGTGTATATTATTGTTGAACATGCTAGCTGCATGGACCTATGAAATGCATTGTCAGCCTGTTGGCCACCACTTTGTCAGGACTGAAATATCTCAGTAACAATAAAATGAATAGCCATATAATAGCTGCATATAAACAGGAAAAAAACAGAAAATCTCTTATCTTACACTAACAGAACAATAACTTCTCGCAATTTATCATCAGCAACTCTCCCATAAATGTGTGAAAATCATTTCTCTTGTATGGAATATCTTTTACTCTACAAAAAAATTAAATAAAAATTCACAAGGCAATAAACTCCTTAGCGTTTTAAAAATAAAACTATTTCAGCCATAAAGGTCAATAAATAACATACATTTTGTTATTTTTCATAAATCCCTTGCAGTGTTGGATGATAACTTTACACAGTTTCAGTTAAAGAATATTCTCCAGTTCTGTCATCTTAAAATAAGAACGATCACTCTGTTTTTGTTTTTCCACTTGTTTAAACAAAATCCATGAGCAATAAGTGTCATCTCACTCAATTCTGGTTTTCAGATATATATGATTTTAAGGAGTGCAAGGTGTGATTTGTTAAGATGTACAGTTTGGCGCTGTAGGAACTTGATTCATCCCCAAAACATGGGGGCCCTCCAAGTAAGAACGGGAAACTGTTATAATTCATTCATGCTGCTCCAGGCCAAGCAGCTCCCACTTGAGTCAGTATGATCTACGAGTGTCTGTGAGCCCCAGACACATGTAAATGTACACCAAACTAATTGGTGGTGCAACAGTCAGGGGTTTTAAATCAGCGGTTATATCACCTGTTGTTCCGAACAGGGAGAGAGAGAAGAGAAACACCTTCTGAGATCACTTTATGATTTGTTTCATTTAGCCCCCTTTACACTGGGCAAAAAAACATACTAACACTAACATCTGGCTTTTGTCTTAAGTGAGAATCCGCATTCACCCCTGGGTCAAATGACTCTGCATTAGTCACAGATAATTATGAACAACATCTCTGATCATCAGTAAACATGACAGTTTCCACAAATAAATAACTTTCTAAAAAGGTTCTAGTAGAGTGGATGAAAATATAATGATTTGTTGCACATTTTATAAGCAATTTTGCTGCATATTTTTTTAATATTGTTTATATATATACACACATATATATATATACAATGCATTGCATATATATAGGGCATTTAAAAGTGATTATTTAACCATTATATTTTCTAATTCTGCATATTCCCTGTAATGTGACAATAGATTAGAGTCCTAAATCCAAATAGGGACAACTTCTACTGGATTGTAGGACACCATTTAAAACAGGGTGTTCACTGCTTTCTTATAACTGCTGCAACGTCTACAATAAACTTTACATAAAGAGGGGATGTTTCTCACCTAATCTTTTTTTTTTTACCCCATTCTTTGCATCCTTACATTCCTTACTCATAATTCAAACTCATTCACTACTGCAATCCACCATCCAGCCCTGATAAAACAGGTCTGACATTCAAAACATTTTGCTGTTCTCATCACTGCCTCATTGTTCATCTCTCAGAACGGCGTTCTATCAAGACTGTCCTCTGACAGAATGTGACCCGAGAAATGTAAAAGTATGTCAAACAGCGTATGCTTTCATTTACCTTTACTTTGCAAACTTGACACCAAATCTCAGCTGTCATATCAAAAATGAGTGGGGATAGATTAAATATTTGACCTTTGCTTATGAAAATATTAACATATTTCTGCAGTGATCATTGCGCTGGCTGCCACACTCCTCGGAGAAAAGCAGAAACTCTCTGAGTTTGTTTGGATGACGGTGAATTTAATGTCCTCGTCGGTGTCTTTGATGTCCACAGTTTGTGTTAGCGAGTGCAGACAGCTAATGCAGCCCATACCTGAACTCTACCTGAATGGCAAAACAAGCTGGAAAAGGCTGTCCACCCAGAAATGATCCTACAGCCCATCTGAGAAGACACAAGGTTGTCCCACAGATGCAACGAGTACGATGGTGGTTAACTCAGCAGCTCATGGTTGAGACAGGATGTATGCACAGTAAAATCATCTTTACCTCAATCTTCCACTCAGTTTAGAAGAATCCATATCCATATATAATGAATCCAATAGCTAAAAACTAATGAGCCAGCAGGCCAATAAGGCCCTGTTTGCCTCCATGTTGCTATATCCAAATAACCAAAAGAGTGTATAAAACGTCTCAGCAGTGAAAGTATTACTAGATGAATATATGATTGATAAGGGTGATGAAAATAAACATTAAATGCAATGCAATGACATTTGAATACTTTTTATGTATCATAAACCTGCTGGTTTGCCACATATATAAACATTTTTCTAAATTGAATACTTTACAATATTGCCAATTATATTCTATTTATTATATCATTTGAGTTTTTGTTAAGTTGTTTGTGCGTTTTTTCATATAAACCTACCTTTTGTATTAAAGCGAATGCAGTATATAATTGTTCAAATTTAAATGTTGACACATGAAAAAAGCTGTTCAACACTGTTGTGAATTGTATACTTTAATTATCCCAGATGTTTTCAAAAATGTATTCTTTTATAAATTCATAAATTACATATGTTAGCATGAAGCTGCTTTATTCATTTTTTTTTTTTTTACCTTTAATCACCAGGTCTGCTTTGGTGAGGAGGAGGAGATATCTGCAGATAATGCAGCCTTTGATAAAAAATAAAAAAAAAATAATGTGAACATCAGAATGTTTAGTTATTAAATATGGAAAGTAAGTTAATGATAGTAACATTTCCCATGATTTTATGCTACGACATGACATCGACTCATCCCTCTAGTGGCTGAAAATTACATAGTATGCATTTAAAATCAGTGCAAATAAAAGTGCAGTCTTGAAAGAAATAGTGGCAGGGTCATGTTACAGTTCCAGGATGAAGCAGTGCAGCAACTTCATGTTTTACTGTGTAAAACCAAGAGAAACAATCATCACCATTACTCATTACTCATCAATCATTCACAAAAGATAATTTTGGAGCAATTCAGCCACTCCTTCTTTGTGGATGTTAGTATATATTGCAAAAGGCTCAAATGTACAGCTTGAACTCATCTTGAAAACATTTCCCTCCCCTAGTCTATAAGGAGAAATGCTGGCTGGGACGTGTGATCGTTTCAACCTGACTTAGCAGTTTTTGCCTCTCATCTACCTCACTTACGTTGATATACAGCCACTGGGAGCTGATTAGCTCACTTCAGTGACCAGTTTCATTGCCCATCGTAAAGCAGAACCTCACAACAAGCTATGAATCAAAATTATAATCTCACAGCTATTTCATGCATGCTATTTATAAAGGATTAAAAGAATGAAAAAACGTCTGTAACTGTGTGAGTATAATCAGACTGTTCCTTCAAAAGATAAGTGAATCTTCCCATAATAAAGGATTAAAAAAAGAAAATAGACAAATAATTTATAGTTATTAACATATTTTAGTTGTCCAGGTTACTCTATGAATATTCTATAACATGCGTTTGTCCAAGGCCTTGTTACTGTGTTTTTTAAAGCCCTTCTAGCTGGTGAAACATACCTGGCTTCTACCAAACACATGCTGGCAAATGCCTGACAACTCTCAGCAAGTTTTTTCTCTTCCTGCATTGCTTTTTGACAGCACAAATGGTGTTGGGGCAAACAATACATACGTCCAAATGGCTTGTCATAGTCAAATTCACATGCCATGTTTCAGTCAGTCATCTTGTCCAACGTGTAACCTTAGTCCTACGTGGCACGCTGACTTTTGTGTTCTTTCAAATTGTTTTCATCCTTTTCTGCACAGCTGACACATCAGTTGACTGGTACGCTGATCAGGTGCCTTTGCACATGCTCGTGCTTGCTCCCTGACACACGTCGGAGCCAAGTTGCCAGCGGAGACCGCGGTGCTGTCACTGCAGACACCTGAATAAAAAATGTTGCAAATAGTTTGCAAGCAGATATGTGCTGGCTCGTTGGCTGAGTCACGGGCCCTGTGTGGTTCAATGAGAGGCAACTGAATCCAATGTGTGGAGACGCTAAATAATACATGCAAGTGCACAGATACATAAATATTTAATCATGGGGAAATGTCAAAATGTCATGTGGTGTAACCCTAAAAACTTGGTACCAGATAGTTACTCTCTTAAAAAGGTTAAAAATGAGAAATAAAAAAAACACATTCCACCAACTAGTTTTATATTCTAGGTAAATTAAATAAGGTCACACATTCCTTGAGATTTTTGTAAAAGAAATTGTACCAATTGTACTTCCAAATGACATGAAACCAAAATAAACACAAAATGCACAATTTGAGATACCTGTTCTATTTGTATACTGTGTTCTAAAAGGTTTCTTAAATTTATCACCTTGCTAACCATGAATTGTCACTGACCCTTATATGGAAATTCATGAGTGTGTGAGACATCTTAAGGATAAAAAATAATAGAATTCTGTGAAAAGGAGTTAATATAAAATGTTCTCCTTTAATGTAACACATCAGAGGTTTGATCATCCTCATTTTGTTCCCTTGGAAATGATGTTGCTGTTAGTTTGAGTTGCTGTGCATTACTATGCTGCTGTAACCAGCTCTACCCCATTGGTTTGTATGTACCAGCTGTATTTCCATCAATGAATGTTGATGCTCGTTTTAAATAATCCTGTTAGAAAAGTTTAATGGATACGGCAAAAGTCTGAAAATGTTTTTCACAAAAGTGTTTGTACCCACGCTGAAGGTGGTTTTGGCATTTTTCGAAAATGTTGAAGTGTTAAATGTGGGATGGCTTGAAACCACACCTAATTCACATTTTTATTGTGACAACAAAAGTTTGCTTAAATTTTCTTGACAAGTAGATGAAACATAACAAGTGTTGGCCAAGTTAGTTGAAAGATGTAATGTCATTAATCAGTGAACTAATTGCAAAATGTTAATAATTACTCAACAGGAAAGTAATTTGTTACATTACCTGTGTTATTTGGCAAAGCTCTAACACTTCAGGTCAGGGGTGTCAAACATGTGGCCTGGGGTCCAGAAGTGGCCCACTAAAGGGTCCAATGTGGCCCACTGGATGATGCACATTGGGAGAAGAAACGGACGAGTTCCTATTCCTAAACAGAAATGTAAAGGCAGTGAGAATGGAAAGGCTGAAGGAATAAAATGTTCAGTTTTGAATTGTAAATGGTTTGTAAGGCAGGAGATAACTTCACCTTACAAAGAAAGCATAGTTAAGTTATAAATAAGTAAGTACAGCAAATATTTTGATTTGAAATGCATGAATATATAATAACTGAGATATCATAATGTTGATATTTCACCTTTTTCTCATGTCATCTCTCCTGTTTTTGTACATTGTAGGTGAATTAACCATGTAAATATTTCTATTGTATTTTTCATTCATAAAAATAGGAGAAAAAATTTGTAGATGCTGTTATTCATACATTTATTATTACTGATCTGTTCCACTTGAGATCAAATTGCACCGTATGTGGCACATAAAATGAACTGAATTTGACGCCCCTGCTTTAAGTGATGCTGGGGTGTTTACACCCTCCAAAGGTGAACAAAGGTCATTCCTAAGTGTGGGCTTAGCAGTGGTTAGCTCCAAAACTAAGAAGGCACAACATGTAAATACAACAAATTATGGGTTGCCAGGAGGCACATTTCACTTCTTCTGGAACAGGCTAATCACCAACCCTACCCTGAGGCCCTGGGACAAGCTGAAGTGTTCAGAACAAAAGACAAAACTGATATTAACCCTCAATCAATATCCTAGCAAGACTGTAATCACACCATAAAGGCCAAGTAACTACATTACTGCATTGTGTTTCTGTCCAATACTAGTACTTCTTGTCTTTATAGTATAAAGAAAATTTCCAATTTCATTCTGAACACTTCCTGTGAACTACTGGAAAGGGTGTAGTTAGAGTCACTCATGCCATCGTAGCATGAGATTAATGCGTCTTTTAGAACATGAACAATGTAACACATGAATACTGTATACTTATAATTTACTTAATTGTTTAAATGAACCAGTCAGTCTCTGATTGGATCATTTGGGTTGGGTTTTACAAGTTTTTTTTTTCTTATTTCTTAGCTGCACGTGAGCATTGTTTGTGTGTACACAAATGAACAGCCGCCCTCACAATGTCATCGTAAACTGAAATTGCAACTGTCTTGTAATTAAACATTACAAGACAACGGAGAGCTGTTTCCCAGTTCTGTTGTGACTACAGCGGCCCTGTTGTGCTCCTCTGAGATGGGGGGGGGGATCCGTTGTCTGTTTTGGGGGAATCATGCTCCTGCAACCTGGCAAAGCCAAATGAAGGGTAACGGTCTAACGTCTCCGTCTCCATTCCAGAGAGCGATTACTTATGGGACGCACAGGAAGATGATATCCAATGCCACCCAAGGTCTGTAACAAATGACTCAATATTTCTGAGCATCAAAGGCTGCAATGTGCAATGTGGTGACCTGTGAGGTTGCTGGACTCCATGACATCAGACCCAGTATCACGTCATGGTCAGCCCCTGAGTGCTAATTAACACCAGACAGAGGGATCTTGAACAAAGCTCAGGGCATTACCATTCATCACTGAGCAGCTTACTTTGTTTACTTGCAGATGTAGGAGAGAGAATAATAACAGATTGTGCAAATTGAAGGAAAGACAACCCATGGGGTATCTAAATTAACAAATAAAAAGGTGGGTGAAATTATTGTAGCAGGGTTTACTGTCTGCTACATCCCAACATGTGTGCCAGTGTCCTCAGCTGATTACACTGCAGCTGCACCCGGCTCCGGGCCCTTCTCTCATGTGATCCACTGGTCCATGTAGTGTCATCAACCTTTATGAGCTGGACAAGCCCAGAACAGAGGGCCTAAAAGCTTGCACATGAAAGACACTGTGTTTGCTTTCCTGCCGTTTGTGGAAGCAGCCAAGACCAGAGAAGAGAAATGGAGGAAAACAGATGCAACGGCATGTTCGTGGAAGAGCGTTCTCTAAACAGTGAGCAACAAGTCCTCCCTGTGCTTTTAAACATGAATTAATGTAAATTCCAGGCGTATTTTAACTCCGTCTGTGACGCCTCGACACACCGGCGTGGTGGAATTTCGTAGGGGTGCAAGAATCTCGCTGTAATGGGCATTCCACTGCTGCAACATTACCACTATTTCCCAACAATTAATCATGGTCAGTGCTTCAGAAAGAGAGAGAGAGAGAGAGAGAGAGAGAGAGAGAGTGTGTGATTGCATACATTTTTGTGCATGTGGGTGTGGGTGTTTGAAGCCAACAGGAACACTAGATATGAGGTAATTAAACAAGTCTGATAGTTTATCTAATGTCATGTAAATTGTCAATCAGAACAATATTAATACACTGTTAAATAGGATACATCTAAAGCACACATTGCCTATGAAGACAGGTGTGGGTAAGTACTATTAACACATATGTAACACCACACATTACACCACTCAGTCTCATAGGATCTAGAGTAGATCCTCATACCCTGAGAAGTTATCTTAAGCTGTATGTCATGTAGGACTCCATGAGGGGGAGCATAACATTGCCAGAGTTAAGGGTTTAACTCCTTCTCAGGCCACCCATGTTAAAAAATGCGATCGTGGTGCTTGTAATGTGGTCAGGATTAAGCACCGTACCGCATGTTGCATTATTTTTACAGTTAGCGAATTCCGATAAGTAACCAGATGCCAGTAACCAGACATCCCGGGGGTTTGCAGAGAGCAGCTGGCTGCTTATTTGGTGGTGAGTGTCAGGGAATCATTTGCATTTGCAGGGGTTTTTATTGCATTCATGTAAAAATAATGCAACGAAAAAAAGACAGAGATCATCTTACAACCTGAAAACCTGAACAAGCGCTTGTACTAACAGCTCCACAATGCAGAGAAATATCTGTGAGGAGTTAAAGGTTGATCTTCGAGCATCAGCTGTATGCAGCGGGGCACAAACAGGCAGAAAGTTGTGAATGTATAGAGGCTAATTTATCACATTTTGTCTACTGAAAAGGCACCATGGAGTGCTATTTATCATGGTTTGAACACTGGAGGGGCATCCTAGGGAGCAATTCATCACATTTTGTTTGCCGGATGGGCACCTTAGAGGGCAATTTATCATAATTTTTTGCACATAGAGGGCACTATCATGTTTTATTTTCCCTCTAGAGGGCACCTCTGCTGTGTTTTTTTCCAGCATGGGGTCACCAGGGCGGCAGTCACCTCCTCTGAAGCCAGCCCTGGGCTGTGAGACCTGCAGATATTGTTACAGTTCCTATTTATCATGCATAAAGTGCAAGAAAGGATATATCTTAACTTACTTCATATCCTTTGAATGGCCACCACCCATTTAGATTGACGCAAAATGAACATTGTGTTCCTGCTGTATATCAGAAAATTGCTATGTGAGACTATGAATTTCTCCATGCTTAAGTATGTAGCTGTGTCATATGTTTATATTATCTTTCCTGCTCATCATCATAACTGCTTTAAAACACAGCCAGGATACCAGGCCAGTAAATATAATGCACAATTTGCAGTACCGGTAAATCATCTGCACATTGCAGATTTGCTCTGGAATGAACTGTCTCTGCAGTCCCTGTAGCTTACAAACATAAACCATTAGCATCTTAGCAACTTCTTTTAATGACTTTGACCAATCCCTGTGCTTCTCTTACCCAAATTAACTTCAATTAATTATTTAATCAGATGGGTAAGCAAGAAGAATGCATCTGAGATCCCTTAGTGGCAAAACAGCAGATAAGTACAGTGGCTGCTCAGATGTTTAGGTCTGAGCTATAAAGTTTTCTCCAGGCAGTGTCATCCATGATCTCACTCCACACAGCCTTCTGGCTGACTCCTTCTGTTTAATCAAAGGACATAACAAACATTTACAGAACTTTTAATGTTTAAAAAAACCCAGTGCGTGTGTATTAAGGGCGTTTGCAGGGTTGAAGCATGAAGGTGATGGGCAGCGCCTGAGTATTTGACAGTGACATTGCACACATGCACCTTTTTGACATGGCTGACGTCCGGCACATGTGCTCCGCTTGCCGTCGGATCACGTTCGAACCCTGTCTGAAGAGGGAGGTGAACGATGTTGTGAAGCAAAAACAAGAGGGCGTTCACCGCCGTGTAGCCACACATTCTCAGCTAATCAGGAACGGCCCTGCTTGGAGACACAGTGTCCAATGAGTAACAGCATGCTGTGATAAGGTCACTAAATTAACTAAAGCTGGAATCAAGAGTCTGAAGACATTTCTAATCCGTGACCAACAAGATTAGAGAGTGTCCACTCAACATATGGAGCGCTGGAGGAATCACTCATGGACCTGAGCTGTATTGGACAGAAGAGCCTAAATTAGTCAGTATCAGACTCAGAACAGAAAACTGTTTCCTGGATGCAGTAAGCACCAATGCTGTCCTCTAATGAAGTAGTTCTCAAAGTAGGGATCGTGGTCCTAGAGGGGATCGAGATGGTCCCCAGAAAATAACTGCATTTTATCCATAAGCAGTGTTGGGTGAGTTACTTCAAAACTATTATGCTTTATTTATAACTTGTTACTGCCCTTTCAAAGTAATTCGTTACATTACAATATTACTCTATTTAAAAATATAGGGAATTACATTACTATTACAATACTTTAAAGTTACTCTCACCATAAAATCTGAAAATGACCTTATCATTGTTGTTGCTAGTCAAGAAGGATCATGCTGACAAGTTTTAGAAAAACTGGTGATTCCACTCATGAAAGTGATTTTCATATCTTCAACAACATCCACCAACACTCCAATCTCCTGACCTCTTGAGACTGAAGAATCTTGTCCTCTGCTTGCTTCCTTGTAGCTAATGTTTATTTAAATTAATGCAAAGTGCATTTAGCTATGATGCTTCAAATCCTTATATTTTTCACTTTATTTTAAGTAATCAAGCTCATGCCCATCTGGAGAATGTGTGATCTCACGTTTCTGCAGGTTCACTCATCTCTGATGAGCCAACAGGAAAAGGAAGTGAACCATGTTGCATGAACATTTCACTGCTGCTGGTCTCACTTCAATCCAGGTTAAAAAATTGTAATGTGCATTACTGACATTTGTACTAAGTAAATTATTACCATTGTTTTCTGTAATGCCTTACACTACTGTGTTACAGCAAAAAGCAATGCATTACAGTAATTCCTTACCTTTGTAACACTGCACTCAACACTGCTAATAAGTAAAAAATAAAATGACAAATTGTATGACTACTCCTAATAAATCATTTTATTTTCTTTAATAAAATATCTAGATTAAAACTGATCAAAAAGGTGTCTGCTGTCTAATAGGAGTCAGGTTAGGGGTCAGTTTGAGAACAACTGCTATAGTTTATTAAACTTGGTTCCGGGGTTCAGGGAATAACTGAATTAGGGTCAGGGTTAGGTATTAGTTGTATTTTAAACAGATGTAGCATGCACTTGAATGTGGCGAAGAAGACAAAAAAAGAGTGAATTTGCTCATTTTGTCAAGCACATCGCAGCATCAGTGGGTAGGAGTGTCAAGGGAAATGGATGAATACAGCAAGTTCTGTATTTTCCGTTCATGCCTCAGCGAGAATTGCAGCAAGTGGCTGTCCCTGACACAGATGGACTACATATGTGCTTCAGTTGCTGTCATAGTATTGTCTCTTCACAAAACAGGTGTGTCATTTTAAATGCAGTGTTATTATTGTTTTTCATATTTTAATTATTTATTCACTAATTAATAATATATTCATTTATTTGTTTTCAAAGAATCCAGTATTTAAATCTAATAAGTAGCTTAGTATGATGTAGAAAGCAGTCTTTATAATCTGCTATTTGGTACAATTTTCCTGCTACAAAATTTGTAGTTCCATCGAATGAGGGACCGTATTTTGCATGGGATAACCAACAAAGTCAGGTTTCCTCTGATATTAGTCGTCAGTTTTTTGGCACACATGTTTACATGTGAACATCCCTTCAGTCCAAAGCTGCTTGTGTCTTTAATTGTTCGATTTTGTTTAATGAAACCTACATTCACACAGTGAGTTAATGAAACTCACATTATTACGGCGCAATGCTGTTTGATGATTCCGAAAATGTTTGTTCCCTAAAAAGTGCTTTTCACCTTTACAGCTATGAAGAGCTGACCTCAGATAATGGCATGGAAACCCTGTGCGTCATACTCAAAAAGCACAATGACACAGCGAGAAGAATTCGCGTTTGGAAAAAGCTGTGCAATATATGCAAAAAGAATTGGTGTCTTTTCCCAAAGCAGCCTACTCTCTGAAAAGGTTCCATACATGAGGTAGCGAGGAGAATGCCACACAGGCTAAAAAGACGAACTGGGGAGAGGAGAGAATACACTTTCTCCCTCCCTCTCCTTGCTCAGTGATCCAGCACAGCGAACACAAAAGCTACTGTTTGCCAGTGTGCCGAGGAATCCAACCAGTCGCCTCAATGAGAGAAAAGCCTGGAAAGTGCTTCCCATAGAAAACACGGGTCTATCAACAATGCAAAGGATCAGGAATCAGCAAGGCACACCTCACTAGAAAGTGAGATATGTTATTTGAACTTTGAAAAACGTTCCACTTAACCGTAAAGATTTTAAAAATGACATAACTGCTGCTGGATACTATGTGACCGAGCACTATAGATGTGAAGTAACACACCTGAAAGTATTACAGGACAGGTGGATCATATAAAACTTTTAGCTATGAGACCACTCTACAAACATTTTTGAAACTCTCTGGGCATGCTTAGCCAAATCACGAGACTTGTGTGACTTATTAGTTTAGCATCTATAAAGATAATTACATGTACTGCTTCAGAGACAACATCTTGGCTACTTTGGATAATCTGAATTATCAGCAGTGATATTTTTTGATCAGTCAACTTAAAATATTTTGGACTATTAGAGGACAGAAATATAACTCCATAACAAACTTTGCATTACTTATTACATTCTGATATTAAGTATATTCAGTATACTGTCTATGCAAACACTTTAGGTATTTTTCCACCATATATACTAAAATATAAATCCCCTGAAAGTGTTTCAGTGGATGAGAAGATGCAGTCAATCCAGCCCAGGTTTCTTCCCTCGTGTTTCTGTCCCTGATGAGAACCACACACAATCCATGATAAATCCACCATGCTTTATGTTGCTTTTAGCGGAGCATAATTCTTGCGGGCCCGTGTTTTTATCATCCAGTGTTTATCCTGAGAACACATCCTCGCTCGACGAATTTCACATAGGACTAAAGGATGACATTTATCTTCATCAGAGGGAGGTCTCGCCGCAGCTTCGTGCCTTTTAACACTACTTACCTCGATTGGAGGAAAAATAAGCTCTCACTGATGGAAACCAAATTATCGGCAAGATAAGACTTGATGATGTGGTTTACAAGTACCACTGCATTCTTAATTTCCCCCTCTATCAACACAGTTTCATGTTGCAGCGTATAAGGTGTGTCAAGGTGTGATGGGTGAGATTACAGGGTTTTAGGGGCTTGTTATGTTACAATGCACATATTTTGAAAAGAAAAATATTAAGAGATGAAGTTATTAGTCCCTGATTTTCAGTGGCATTGGGAAACTTACATCAATGTTTACCCCTATTATTGAACTAATGAGTGTTTTTTTTCTTTTTCCTTGCCCCTACAAAAATAGACATGGCATTTCAAAGATAGAGTGTAGTTTATTTTATTTTTCACCTGTAGCAACTGTCTCTCCTGTGTTTTATTTAGATGTACATTCCAATTGGGCCACATTTAGAGAAAGGTTTATCATACCTGTCATACTTTCAGAGCCATTTCCCTCCCTTATGAATCCTAATACTTTCAGTCGCATTCTCAGGATGAGACCACACAGCTTCTTATACAACACATAGTTGCAGCCAAGCCATCTGATTGGTCAGTGATGTGTTCCAGCCGCACCGGCAATTCCCACAATGCATTGGTTGGATGTTATGAATAATGGAAATGGTTTCGATACAAATTCACGGTAACCAGGGAGCTCAGAGACAATCTGTCCTGCTTTTCCACTGAATCACTCTCATTTATGTCATTTATTCATGACTGTTGTGAAGAAATGGTACGTAAGAAATAATGTTTAGGAATCCTACTTTGGATTTTATTGCTACAATAAAAAATAAATGCATAAATTTCACTGGGACAGCCTTTTTTCCCTGGATGATTCTGTTATTCTGTAAACATGCTGTCACTATGCACTGTCCTTTTTTTCTCCTATTTTATTTATTTCAGTTAGATTCTCTTTGTCTGAGTTCATGTCCATCCCAATCAAAGGCAGAATTAGAAAGAGGTGGATAGATGGTTCAACCACACACGTGACTTTGACAGCAGAAGTGCTTGTTTGTATCCTGTCTCCTACCAACTGTCAGTGTTGTTTTCTTTAAATAATGATAGGGAATTTAGTATCTATTATGCCTAAACTTAACGTTGGAACAATAATTTGCTCAACAGATTTGTGAGGTAACTGGCAAACAATGTTATGGTAGTGATCAGGGCGTCAAAAACGCATATATGGTTGATTGTAGACGGCAAAGGCATTTTGGAGGAATTTTTGGGGAAAAATTAATTTCCACAAGCTACTTGTCACTATGTTAAACAGCCAGATAAAGAATTATAAAGTGTAAGTCACAGAAAAACACAAAGAAAACAAGAATACAGGTTTTATTAACATTATGGGCCCCCCAGAAAGTGTAAAATCATTCTTATTTCTATAATAACATGTCATATTTACAAAAAAATATGTTCCAGTAATACTTACTAATAGTAAACCAAATTTATGTGATCACTCCACCAAGATGCAGATTCCCTAAAAACCTGACTGATGTAAACTTGATTTCTGTGATTAAACTTCTTTCCCATTGTACTATTACTATTTTCCATGATCATGATCCCAAAACAAACAAACGAACAAAAAATAATTTCTTATTTCAACGTATTATATGAGAATGTAAAAAAAAATAAATACATACATTATTAAAAAAAAAAGCTAAAATGCTTTATGACTGGCCTGAGTTAGTCAGTGGGATTGTGAGTAACTCACAATGGTCATATTATAATGGTATTGTGATTCTGCAATTACCGATAAATTACAAGACAATTAATTTCTAAAACATGATTTTTATGACTAAATAAAAAAAAATAATACCATTCAAAAGGCAAAAAGGCAGTAATTATATATTTATTCAATGCAGAATCAGTAAAACACACTAGTTTAAAACACAAATGTACTAATACCAACAGGAATATGCATTGTTGATGTTTATGATAGTTGCTTATGCTGTTGCTATAGCGACGTTTGGCAGATGCACTGACCAGTATCATTCTCTGCAGACTCAACACAGGTGCAGGTGAGAAAAGCTGCCATGTGCCTTTGATAACTGTTTTACGGTTGTAACGTGACCACCGTACTGACATATGTCCAAATGTCCTTTACAGACACAGCTCGACTCTGATGTATTGGTTACATCCTTCAGATGGGCCTGGATCTAATGCCACAGAGTTAGACCGTGACTTTTTCACATACCAATCCAGCAAGAGTACGCTGAAGACCAGCTCAACAATGTGCCATTAATTTTGGATCAGAGCATTCTGCTTATCAAAATATTTTGCTCCGACTTTCATCAAAATACTTCAGTAACCTTGGAATCTGTCAAAACATTTTGGGTGCATCGAGTTTACCTGACGGCGTCTGATTCCATCAGAATGGATGTCTAAAGTACTCCAACGTCACAGATTTAGTGGGTGTTTGGTTAAACAAAGGCAGGTTTGATTCTGAGCAGAGCTCGGCACTCCACCTCTCAAACATTACATAAAGCGGGAGCCTGAACTTGGCATGGTCTGCCTGTAACCACGCTCCATGAGAACATGACTGAGCAACACAAATCCATGACCCCGTGTACACTTGTTCCTTGCATCACCCTGTCGCCCTCTTCCACATCTCCTTCTCCCTAGTTCAACCATCGCCCTCCCTTGTTTTTTTTTTTCTTCTATTTTGAACAGTATGGCTCTATTCAACTGGTGCTGGATTTACAGCTTTTCTAAGCATAGAATTATTTTTTTGCACTGCAGTGAGTCAGTGGTGGAAGAACATCTTTGTTTTAAGATTTTTATTTACTGATGCATTAAATGACAGCTTCACACAACTGTTTAAGTCTGTCCTAAAACAACAGGTGCACAAATGAATTTCTTTCTGTGATTATTTGTCCCTTCATATTAGACTCACATTAGGGGATGCAAACAATATGGGATGCTTTTTAACTGTAGCTGAACAGGAAAGCAGTATACATCAAGACATAAAAAGTTTGATTTTCTTTCGATTTAATTAAGAAGATAAACTGTGGAAGATATTCACTTCATTTGACTTACTAAGAAGCTTTATATTATCTTCGGATAAGCTTTTAAATCTATTTTTCCTGTATGAATTTCTAAATCTTCTAAAGGTGTGTATGAATGTGTGTACCTGTAGTTGTGCTCCCACTTCCTGATGTCTGCCGCCTGCTAAAGCCTGCCTGCTGCAGGTCCTGCCCATACACTTTGTACCATATCAGCAGCAGTGATCCCGTGGTTTCACCCTATTTGCTTTTGTGTTTTTTACGCTTCCCGTGACTTCCTCTCCCATCTTTTCCATCACGTATATAATCGCACATCAAAGGCCTCTGCTTGATCACAGCCAATCAAATCATATCAAAATATCATTGCTGTCACCGGCTCTGTTGTTGTTAGGAGCGATGACGCTCTTGTCTGCACTCTTTGCATATTTTTGGTGGAGCATGGCCAAGTCAAGAAGCTATAGTGGTATAAGTTGATATTGTTTGAAATCCCCTATACACATGTAACTGCCTTACTAAGCATGTCAAATGTGCATAGGTGTATGTACAGTTAATGATTAAGGGACACCATAGATGGAAAAAATGAAAGAAAATCTAAAAAGAAATTGTAATTATTATAACTAACACATCACTGCACCGAGCTACCCTTCGCACCTGGATAACCTGTCAGTTATGAAATACCACAGTGTTATTGACATAATGATCATGATCTAACAAAGTTGTTTTCAGTGCAAACCTTTTCAATGCAATTATTGCTATCTGATCTGATCTGCACAGCACAGCAATCGCCTCCTTTTTAAATATCTACAACAATTTATTATTTGACCTTGCAGGCCTTGCAGCTATTGATTTTAAGATTTTCATTTTCTTTTTTGGCATTGAGCCTTTATTGACAGCAGACATACCATCATGACACTTGGATGACATGCAGTAAAGGTCCCCAGCTGTTATCATTCCACAGATGTGGATTACGTTGTTTGCATAATAACCACTGAAACACAAGCGAAGAGCATCCTTCTCCCTGTGACTGACTGGTCACTCTCTACTTTACAATGAATACATGAATGTAACCCTAATTATTTTTGGAATACAATGGAATCACATCACAAGATTGTAATGTATAACTTCTGGCTACAGCTGGACTAGAACACCTTCACAGGGCAGGATTCCGCTGCTGGCCACAGAGACCTCCACTGGAACAAGATGTCAAGGACACCTCACGAGGAGATAAATGTAATGACACAGAAGTAGATGTAACAGGTTGGGACAAAGTGGGTATCTTAAAAAAAACAATTACAACAATTAAATTAATTAAATTAATTACAGCTCAATTTCGTTTTGTTTAGTTGGTTGAGTTGAGTTCAGGCCAGGTTGGGTTAAGTGGAGTTTAAATGCTCTATTAGCCCCACCATCAGTGACTGGGGCCGAGGCCTCAGCCCAGTGGACCTCCCCGCCCACCTCACTGCTCGGTGACAGACCCATCATTGTCTCTCCACCTTCTCACCAGCTGAGGATTCTTTGGGGATTGAATAAACGCAGGTGAGTAACTGCTTTGACAGGGAAGTGAAATATTCCTATATTGTATAAACATTACATCACCCATACTATAAGCTGTAACTGGCAATTGTCCACAAGTTATTAGATGGAAGAGCCTAGTTCTTTGTTTCTGTGCTCCGAGTGTTCCCCTTCCTGCCTCTTTAAATGAATGTAAAGATATGGGGGGGGGGGCAAATGAGGAAGTAGTGTGACATGGTTTTAAAGCCACAGTCTACCAAGGAGGTTGAGGTGAATGAGTAGTTTACTTTAACAGAGTAGATCACTTTTTGTTTCCAGGGTCCAACATCCATCACATCCAAAATGGACCACAATTGTTGCATGCCAGCACTTGACAAAGGAGTTCACACAATGCGGATTAGGTCTATCACCATCAGGTCTCCGAGTGAAACCTAAATTTTAAATAGTTTCAGCTTACAGGTGCATGTCAATATTCAATAACGGTCATCTGTGAATCAACCCTTGTGGAGCGTTGTTGGGAGACGCTCTGGTGTACAGATACCAATTGATACGTAAGAGTCTCTGCTAGAGGGTAGGACTCGATTCATTTCAGGACCACGTCAAAGAGACTAACCCGGTGTTTAGGACTCTCTATTGACATATTGGGATTCAAATTCAGCAATGACAGCCAATTATATGAGAACAGAGACTTTACCAAAGAATCTGTTCTTTGGGTAATGTCATTCGGAGCCTTAATAAAAGGATCCTATGTACTTTGTTGGGACCTAAATCTTGACTGGAAAATGTTAAAGTTGTTATTTACTATCAGAAAGTTGCTGAGTTGCCTAAAGACAGCTTGGTACTAATATTGTCAGGCTTGATAATTGACAATGGCCTGTAGTTGATTTATACTAATGTATCCGAAGAAGCCTTTTTTTCTTTAGTGGCTTGGTTACAGAAGTATTCAGGGCTTTGGGGAAGACCCCTGAAAGCAGTAAGCTGCTGTCTATCTGTAATACATCTGTTGCCAGGCAGTTAAAGCAGCTTGTTCACCCCTATTGCAGTCATTAAATTGATTCATGCCTCAACAGACCTTCTGCACCACAATTCTGCCCAGGCTGATGTCAGAGAAATATTATTATCATGTACAGAATAAGCTCTATTTAAGACCAAGACTTTTCTTTTATTCATTCTTGGCACTTTTTAAAACATACCACTTATTTTGTCCCTCCTTCACTCATCCATACAAATCTGATAAAATAACCAGGCTTCAACACTTCAACTGGAAATATTTCTCCTTTTGCTGCAACTCACACAGTACGTGCCCTTTGTTTTCTTGTGCAGATCCTCAATGTAAACCAGACGTGTTTTAGTTTAAGAAGGTCTGTGGGAAAAGACAAGACACAGAAGAAGACCACACTCAAAACAAAGGGTCACAAATCTGCACAATGCAAACCAAATACATTTCTATAATATCTCCCCTCCCTAGTCTCCAGAGTTGACACAGGCACACATCTGCAATGCTTTTCTGAGACTGTCAAGTGATACTTTTAAAACACTGTAATTCTTACACTTATATTTATGCCAAGAAATCTGTGAGAAAGTATTCCAACATGCATTCTCATGGTAGGAGGACAGCATGTTGCTATGATGTTAATTATGAATGAGAATGCATATGTACATAGTGTATAGACACTATAATGCATACTGCTTTAGCAGTTCAACATCTGTTAATTTGTCTCAGTGTTTTTCTCACATTTTCAGAACACAAAATGTGTCTCAACAAACCAATGCTTGAATTTTCAAACAACTATTATCACTATTAAGATGATGGCAGACAGCCATGGAATTGATTCAGGAACACTGAGGTGATGAGCACATCAGTCAGTCAGTCATTTCCTATACTCGCTTTTTTCTTACTAGGGTCACAGGGGTCTGCTAGAGCCAATGCCAGCATATCCAGGGGCGATAGACAGGGATACACCCCAGACAGGTACCAGCCTATGGGGGCACACACACACATGCAAATGCAAATTCCACACAGCAAACCGATTTTTGAAAAAGTTTGGCCAGATTTTCGTCAAATTTTCAATGAATATTGGGAATGGTTCACTGAACAAATACAATTTTGGTATTCATCCGGAAGAAATCCTGGTTTTTGGATCACTTTGAATTTTTTGTTGTTTGGTAACATTGCAGTAAATGGACCTTGAAACAGGCACCATCACTTAGGGCCACCTGGTGGTGATATCTTGTACCTCAATAGTACTGTATATAGAATAACAAGGTTAAATGGGAGTCACAATACTCTAGGTGGAGGTCAATGCCCTTAGAGTGCCTTTGATAGTTATTGCTACTACAGTGGTATTAGCCAAAGACAACACACATGAACACAAAAAGCAGTTTTAAAAAAAACGTTATTTTTTACTATTAAGGGAGAGAAAATCCAAACCTACATGGTCCTGTGTGAAAAAGTGATTGCCCCCTAATACTAATAACAGGTTGGGTCCTTAGGAGCAACAACTGCAATCAAGTGTTTTCATCATGCGGAATGGTTGTAATTCAGCCACAGTGGAGGGTTTTGGAGCACAAACAACCGTTTCAGGACTTTGACTATGTCACCCCCAAGTCTTCATTTTGTTTTTCTTGAGCCATTCAGAGGTGGACCTGTACGTGTGTTTTGGATCATTTTCCTGCTGCAGAACCCAAGTTCATTTCAGCTTGAGGTCACAAACTGATTCTATTTACCACAGCAAGTCTTCCAGATCCTGAAACAGCACAGCAGCCCCGACTACCACCACCATATTTTACTGTTGGTATGAGGTTCTTGTTGTAAAATGCAGCATTGCTTTTTCACCAGATATAATAGGACAAACACCTCCAAAAAGTTAAATTTTTCCAAAGGTCACTGGGATCAGTACACATCAGTAAGACGTTTTTTGGCAAAATAACAAAAAAAAATATGCTAACCCAAACATTATATCAACCCATCTCCATCAAATAAAAAAAGTTTTCAGGAGATATAACATTTTTTGTAATGCCTGACAGTGCTGGAGATGTGAGGATAACAGATGGTAACGAAGCCACAGGTGGATGTGCGAGAAGTGACCCAGCCATAACTCGCTCATCACTTGTCCAAGGGCTCAAAACGGATCTCCACGTCAAATGAAGGCTGCTCCTGAGAGATCTTCTGCAGAGACACGTTTTTGTCTCTGACTACAGTCTGCTCTACTGTCGCAGGTGGCAACAGACAGTGCACGTACCAATGAGCAAATTTTTAGGGCCAACTAAATCAAAACTGCATTGAATATATAAAAAAGAGAATGGACATGTTTTTCAGCTTGATCCATGTGCTCAAAATGTGTAACAGTGGCAAAATAACATGTTTAAATTAAAAGTGTAGGAAATGGATGTATACCATGTATATGCAAATGGACATGGTTAGAGTGTCATCATTTGGCCATATTGAACCAAATTCAACATTGTATGTACTGCAATACATAGGATTGGATAAACAGTTCTTGACATACCCGACAGACACAGATTCCTCTCTTTATAGACATCTCTTACTAGTCGAATAAATCTTTTCAGAAATTGAGTTGTCATAATCTATCTTTCTGTCTATGATATGCATGTGTTAAGTTAGATTATTCTGGACTGATGCATAAATATAACAGCTAATGGATCAGCGGGAGTTGCTGTAATCTGATCACAGATAATTTAGAGATATATACATCACAGCTGTATGACAGCAGTTTCAGTTTTGAACTTCTCTGACTCCTTGGATGACAGTGATCTCTGTGCAAACAAAAACCTTCTGACGGGCAATCCGTCACAATCTGCCTACCGACCAACCTATACATGACAAAGCAACAAATTGCCTTTGAATTGCTTGTTGCGGGTGAAATCCCAGCTTCAGGGGTAGAGTTTTTCTCCTCATCTCTCAGAGCAATGAATCATAAAAATGTGACAAATATAGTTTGACATTGCTTTTTGGGGCTGATTAATGAGTGTAGCTGTAGTCCTGGTGGAAAGTCCCACACAGACAGGTTGGAGGATTTCTGTTTAGCGTTGGAGCAGTGAAGAACAGCTTCTTCATGTGTGTCCTGGCATTGAGCACGGCTTGGCTGTGTGACACGCAATCAGGCTGTTCGCCTCATGTGAACCTTGAAATTCACTTTAAAGCAATTTGTCATTTATACATTGACACCTCCAGAAGTCCAAGAAATTATGTGGGTATTGGGAGTAGTGGCACAGTAGCAGCAGTAATAAGAGTGCAGTAGTAGTATAATGTCAAATTGAACTAGTCTAATTAAAGTGTATGAAGCTTGGATTATCAACTGGGCAAAGTGGACAAAAGACCCACATTTATTGCATGTTAAATGGTAACTTTTAACGTATTTCATTTTTTTCACATTAATAATCTTCCCAATTTAATTATATTTAATGAACGTATGGCAAACTAATATAAATTAAAGCACAGTGTGTAGTTTATGGTGTCATCTAGTGGTGAGGTTGGAGATTGGAACCGGATGAGCGTGTGTGGTGTAGTGTATTTATATATATATATATATATATATATATATATATATATATATATATATATATATATATATATATATGTTTATGTATTGAACAACACATGCTCGAAGTGACTGTGTGCCTGTATAAAGACAATTTGCACCATTTGTACTGCTGTGTATTCAGTGTCACTATGGAAATTATGTAGAAGCCAGGAAGAATTGCAACTGCTATACAAAAGCTAATGTGGGTCCTAAAAAACAAAAAATAATGTGGACTTGAAATATTTACAAATTAAAACAAACACTTACGCCCAAAATTATTCATACCCCTGTCTAATACAAGGGATTTCTTGATTTTTTTCACTTGCAAATTATTCTTTCACTTTAGTTTTTACTTAAATAGGGCACAAAAGAAAGTCTGAAGCCATAATTGATATGTGTTTCATTAGATGTGTAAATAAATTGTTTGAAAAAAAAAAATCATATCCAACAAATGACTATGATATAGAAAGGTCCTGGCAAGGCATGCATCTTTCTTTATATATACACTTTACAGATGAAAGATTTTCTTTTGTGTCCTATTTAAGTAAAAACTGAGGTGAAATACAAATTTTTAAGTGAAAAAAATCAAGAAATCCATTGTATTTGATAGGGGTATGAATAATTTTGGGCTTAAGTGTACTAATTCATTTCTGCTAAGTCTATTGTGCTAGATGCTGTTGGATTTATTTCTTACACATAAAGATCTCACACACTGTACCTTTAAGTATTGTGTCAGCATTGCAGTACTATGGGAACGTGGAGGTGACAGGGTATGTTCACTTTGCAGAGGGCAGTATTTGAGGGTTAATGGGAGCCTAAAAGCAAATATTTGCACTGGGGATCGCTAACAGGTTAATCCAGCCAAACTCTGCTCATAGACAAACTGTTGAAGAATTTATTCATGTTTCAATGACTGGTTCATTGCCGGTACAAAGAATGTATTCCTATAGAAAAGTCAAAGCTTAAGTAGATTTTTCATGTTTGGCCAAATGAGGGTGTGTTGGACTGTCACATCGTCCTTATATGTAAATTCTACTTCAGGTAAGATAGTGATTTTACGAAAAAGGATAGAATTTATACTGAAAGTTTGGATTTCAATCTACATATCAGTTTTAAAATTGTGTTGATAGGCCAAGTAAAAACAGCTTACTTTGTTTGCATGATTTTTTTATGAGTGTTTATGTGTGATAAATAAATTCTGTTCTGTTAGGCGATAGTGCTCAGATTTCCTGAGGGTCTGTGAATACATCTTGGGGTAATACAGCTGCAGCCTAGTCAAATGTGTTAGTGTGAGGAATAAAATAACAACTAAAACAGCTAATGTCTTAGCATGTAAATTTTCAGAGACATTACAATACTTCTGTTATGGTGGCTGCAGTGAAAGTGCTGCTGTGACATCTAAGTCTATGGGAATCTGTTGTTTTTTGTGTTATTGATGCTTCTATTATACAGATATAAAGTAATGGAAGCGAGAGAAAGAGAGAGGAAGACATGCAGCAAAGAAATGCTATGGCCAGAACTGCTGTTTAGGAGCACGGCACTAAATGGTCTACCCATAAACCACTGCAGCACACCTATGGGATTTGAATATCCATTCAAAAACTTAATATATCATCGTACCATGGGCAATCTATATCCAAAAGTTATATTATTATTAGTTAGTTATTAGTTCTATTAAGACAGATAGATAGATAGATAGATATATAGATAGATAGATAGATAGATAGACAGACAGACAGACAGACAGACAGACAGACAGACAGACAGACAGACAGACAGACAGATAGATAGATAGATAGATAGATAGATAGATAGATAGATAGATAGATAGATAGATAGATAGATAGAAGTTAAGTAATAGCTAAGAAGTTGAGCAAATTTCTCTTGTACAAGACTTTTGTTTCTAGACTCAAAACTTCTACTTCTTCTACTTCGTATAATAAAGCTACATGTACCGTTACCAAGCCTTTACCACCATCTTTTAATAAAGCTACACTTTCTGGATTGCATCTAGTTTACTTGCTTTAAACTAGCTGATGCACACACCCCATTTTATTTTTTTTGTTGTTGGAATTTGAAAGTTGCTTAAAATTGACTAGACAAGTAGAAAGAAAACCAAGTAATGACACATTTTCATCCAGTAAGTCCTTGCTGCTACTTTTAGTCCCATTAATAGGAATAATATTCAGAATTTAACTGTTGAAAACTGAAAATGATCAGTCTTGTTTTGAAGGTAAAGAATAAGTTGTGTTCAGTAAAGGTAGCAGTAGTAGTAGTAGTTTCAGTAGTGATAACTGGACTTAACAATACCATTAGGAATAGAATTATATATCATACATAATAGTATATTGTATTCACAATTTGAATCCACTGTGTTGTTCCATAGTTTCACCACATGTAGAGACGTTGTGCTAATGCTCAGTAGATATCTTACAGTTGAAGAGTTACAGCAGTAAAGTATGAAATCATCATCTTCACCTATAAAAAGTCGGTGGTATTTCTAGTGTCGGCGCCTGTGATAGTAACCATGACTTCACAGAGAGCTGTTTGGAAACAACCGCTTCAGATTTGCTAAACTCTCACCGGTTTATTTTATTTGTCACCTGTGGCAACATGTTCGTCTGTGTTTTATTTAGATGTACATTCCAACTGGACTACATTTAGAGAAAGGTTTATCATACCTGTCATACTTTCAGAGGCATTTTCCTCCCTTATGAATCCTAATATGCTCAGTCAGACCACACAGCTTATTACACAGCATCCAACACAAGTGATCAGTCAGTGATGCAATTTAGACACAAACAAACATCTGACTGCTTTGGAAACTAATAGCAACGTTTTTTAAAATGTCATAACAAAATGTACCACTAATAAAAAGAAAACATTGTTAGCAAATTAAAAGTTTTTTGTGGATTAAATAAATTATAGAAAGCTGTTATAATAATAATGATAGAATCCAAATACGAGATTGAAAAATCATGATTAGGTCATCTAATAATAGATATGCCATAATTTACAATCCAATGTTAGACAAAGACACAGGTACAGTACTTAAACATCAGTTTTGTAAGGGAGATCAAGGAGGAATATCCCTTTGAACAGCTCCATGTAAAAAATAAATGTATTATATGTGATAAGTGAATAAGATTAATACAAACTGATTTAGGTTCCCACTAAAATCTTGGATAATTGAACATGCATTGATTTAGACAAATGTCTTTTTCTTGTTTCCTCGAAAGTTAACATGTTGCAGGTGCATAATTTTCACTGTGCACAGCCAAATCATGATAAGAACAGCAATGTGTTCAAACTAGATCAATCTAGAATAAAACTAATTAGAAAACAGAAATAAATTCCACCCAATCTCCGAAAAACAAAGGTGAAAGAATTGGACTTCAGTTACACAAAAGGACTACAAAAATGACAAAATATGAATGAATGTGTCTTGATGCATAATTTAGTTTCTTATACTCTGCTAGAATATAATTTGTGTTAGTACTGTGTTATATACACTGTGATAGAAAGAATAGAAATAATTCCCAACAGGAAGCTGGTGCAATGAGCTTGCTTACACACATCCATATTATGTAATCCCTCATTATACTAGTATTATTCATTATACCAATTATATCATTGGAGTGATGAGCCACAAGACTACAGTAAAATAGTATAATGAAGAATTAAAGGTACAGGTGTAGTTTCTGACCACATTGAGTTAAGTTGTAAAATGCCACCATCTGAGTACAAGTATGTATGAGAACCTATGACAATGTTTGCCTTGTCCTTTGTGGGCTACTGTGAAAACATGGCTGTGCTACAGATTTTTCACATGTAGACAAAAAAATGCTCAATTCTATGATTTTATTCTATAAGATTAAACCATACATAAGAATACCATACTAATTTCTGCCAAGTCTGTTACACTACACGCTTCTAAATGGCACAAAATCTTACAGGCTGCAGCTTTAAACTAAATGTCAAACATAAAAAATCATCATATTAGGAACTGTAACTAAACCTGGCAATGCAACAACACGATGTGTGCTCGAACTCCCACAGATAACTGCAATTAATCTTGTTTAACTTAATCACGTACTCCATAGTTAAAGCACCCCTAATCCTTTAAAATAGGTTTAGGTCCTTCTCAATAGGATTAAATGTTGTAGGTTAGGGTCTACTTCTAATTTCCGGGAGCCCAACTGATAAGATAAATAAAACTAATTCCTGTAATTCTATGGAGGAAACTCATTTTTCAGGCCTCTTTAAAAATAAAATAAAATAATGGGAGGTGATGGATACTGCCTTTAAATGCAGGTTAAGTACACGGAAACCCAACGGTGACAGCGAAAAAAGGTTTTGATTTGTGCTTTGCTCCTTTGAAGAGTTACAACCGATAAATATGGAATCATCATCTTCAACTAAAATGTCAGTGGTATCTCTGGGTTTGTTTTATGATCTTCTCTTGGCTGTCAATAACAAAGTAATACATTCCTTTCATTCTTTTCTTTGCGGTTTAGTCCCACAGCTACAAATATGTTGATAATTTAAGAAGTCCCATTACAACAGACTGTGTGATTTCAGCATTGTTTGGGAATTTCCCTGAAGATGCTTAATATTGCAGAATATTAAAGCCACAAGACGGTGTGAAGATGTTGGCTTTGGAATAGATAGAAACAATTTTTCATTCAGCTGCTACAACAATAAACATTAGCATTCCTTTCTGTATCTTGCTATCTAGAATTACACACAGCCTGCCAAAATTATCAAGGTGATTTTTTTCTATGTGTGGTATCTAGGATTATACACACGGATATTTGCTACATAACTTGTCAGGACACTGTGTTCTTTACCCTTGTTCTCTTTACTTCTGTAATTGTTGGTAAGCCTTCTGAATGTCTTATCATTTAAAGTGAAAATAAACCTTCAAGTAAAGCAAAGATGGCTGATGAACAGATGGAGATATTCTGCTCAGGGATAGCCCTAATGGTGCATTGAAAAAGCCAACAACTACAAACAATCTTATATCATCTGGAAAAACAAAATAATGGATATTTCTCAGTCAAATTAAGTACAATCACAAAAATTAAACATGCTCTCGGGTTACAATGCCACAGGGTTTCCTGGCAGTGTAAAGGTGCAGAGGCACACAATTTCTGGCTGAAAACAGGATTATTTTTTGGCTCATGTTATCGTAATCTGAGCTATATTTCATGATCGTCATTTTTAGCCAATTTCACTCGATTCTATTTTTATTTGTTTTTCAATAGAATTGTCTTAATTTTTCATTTAAATTGTAAACAGAACGACAGTGGCAGCGATGCCATGCAACTCATCATCAAGATCCATGTTTTCCACGGTGCTGACGGAGAGGATCAGAGGATGGATCCATCCTTGTTGAAGGCATGGAGATGCTGCCAGGACGTGGTGGAATGGCCAAAGCTTGCACACTGCTCATTGGGCTGCAAACCCTCGAATGCAACATTTAGAAGTGTTTCAGAAACTGTTAAATGAGCTTTCAGTTACGCTATACTTTTTCAAAAGAGCAGAAATGACCTATAGTAGCATGATCCATGTGTCTGAATATTAGTCACATTTATGGCTGCTGACATGTCACTTTGTTAATTCCACGGTTGATGTTCCAAATTTTTACTGACTGCACCAGTAAGAGAATCTACAGGTGTGTGAGTATTGGTGATATGTTGGTGTTTGACCAAATAAAAGCGTTTATTGTATTGAACTTTAGTTGTGTGTGATTTAGATTATATGAATGCATTGACAAAATATTTTTATTTTGTAACACTTATCTAAAGAAAATTTGCACCATTATCATAATTATTGCATGTAACATCTCATGAAAACTAAATTACAGGTAAATGGAGTAAAACGTCTACTCATGTCTTTCAAATAAATGTAACTTATAACTTAAGTATAATTACAAAACCTTTTTTGATATCTTTACACAAAGTAAGCTTAGTTGTAAGTATGTTTTATTTGAAACTGGCAAGTAAGTTGTACTTTATATTAAAGCAGAAAAATGTACTTGGCAAAAAAAAATCAAATAAATAAATCAACGTACAGCAGTGAGTGAGCAGTACACTATCTGAACTTTGTCCTTCAAACTTTTCTCTTCATTTAATCCCTCACAGACAGTCCAGTCATGCTATTAACAGCCTGTTGCCGTGATCGGTGGCGTTGATATGTTTCATTAAGACGTAACTCTAGCTGCTCCCAGGTCTGTTTCATCCCCCAGGACGACAAAGGCTGCAGGCTCCTTTGTGGGGTACACTCAGGACCGGGTCAGTTTACTGTAAACACGCTGGCAGGGGCAGCACACAGGTCACATATGAGTGTTTGTGTGTGAAGGCTTTTGTCGCGCTGCTTTCATGGAGTTAAGTTGCAGTTTGTGATGGAGAGGGAAAAAGGTGGAGGAATTTATACTTAGCAATTCTACTAATAATTTCTTTAAAACTGCTTGTAGAGACACAGAAACTGGTGTAAAATGCAACGTTTTTTTTTGGTCTTATAAAACCACTTTTATTAATGTAACTCTGCATTATGACTGATAGAAGCGGGAGAAAGATGAATTTCATATTTTATATTATTCATATTTATTAGATGTGTAAATTCAGCCCTAGTGGCTTGAAGCATATGCAAAAAAAAGGGTTAATTGTTGTCTGACTAGTTAGCAGGAGGATCACCTTAGAAAAGATTTATTGGGTGTTTGCCATGTGTCACCTTGACCCCCACTCATTCTACAAACATTGATTGTGGCCTATGAGGTATGGCCTTTGGTTGTGTGTGTGTGTGTGTGTGTGTTTGTGTTTGCGCTCGTCCCTTTTCCGACACAGAGGTCAACCAGTCAACTAGGTGCTGAGGGAACAATTTTTCACAGGCTTTGATTTGCCCATGAGTAAGTTGGCAAGTATGCTTTCAAAGTCCAGTAGTCTGCGGTCCCAGCAGACCACCACAAAGGAGCTAATCCCCTCTATCACAGCCAGCGCAAACACATTAGCCACACACATCAACACTGCACTCAAGAGCCCCATTGACAAATCCTCCCCGCTTTCTCAATGAAATTCAGACTGGGAGCCACCAAACTTCCTTTCCCAGCGAATCAAGGAGCTCAAATGTTGAAATTCAAGATGCTGTGAAGAACAGTGAAGATGTAGTGTGTAATGTTTATATTCAAATGACAATAAGTGAATAAGATACTTAACACGCATGAATTCAAAGTATAAAGGGGCTTCGGATTTTGTCGATATTCATGAAAACACCTGCAATCCATAAAACAAGTTTTAATAAATGTAATCACTTTCACATTGTACAAGTTTTTTTGTATGCTCCATCAGCTGTCTAACAGCTACTTTTGCTGGTTTCATAATTGCAGCTTATTTTGGTTTCAGGTGACATGTTTTAATCCCAACAGGTCATGAACTGACTGACATGTGTCAGGGGCATGAACTTGACCAACTGAAGGGTGGTTGGTAATGGCAAAAAGTGTCTTTTCTTGAGGCCAAAGGCCATATATGGCATCTTGAACATGTTGCTTCTGCTTAAGATCTACCACTGAAAGACACAATTTAAAATTGATGAATTCATTGATTATATAATATTCAGTCATGGAGAGAATATGGACACAGACTCTGAAAATATCCACATTTGTACCTAACAGAGAAATCTGTCCCTGTGTTGCTCATAGTCATGTGGCACTTTTTCCATGGTACTGTGGTTAACCGTATAGCTTGGTTTCTGGTTGAAAAATAAATTATTATTGTTCATATAGAAGATGGAGAAATGCTGTGTAAGGCATTAATCCGCACTGGTATAGGGAATGTGCTTGAGAAGACTATGTTTGTACAATTTTTCCGACAACCATCAAGGTTGACAGAGAAGGGGAAGATACCATAATATTGGGAATCACCGCTTTTAAGATGATCTTTATTGGAAGGTATTAATAGTTTTGCAGTTGTTTGTACACATGAAAAGTCCCAGAAATAGTTGCGTAAAGGATAATAAAAAAAGAAAGCGTGGGATAAAAAGGTCAAGTGTGAGTGTTGGTTTGTCGGTTTTGGAAACTTTGGACGCAGCACGCCCAAACCACAGAAAAACTTGTCAGGATCAGTGTTTGCACATTCACCCTCGTGTCAGTGGAAATTCATCCTCTCGTTGCAGCCGGGGCCGCGGCTAACGCCGACGACCGCTGTCTCCGCTCACTGTTTGTTTGTACAGAAACACAGTCTGCTAGTGGACGTCGGGTCCACATTCCCCTCCGGCATCCAATCACGCAACAATGCTGCGTGATGTTCCGCCTCTCTCTGCAACACTGTTGGCACCACACCTAGCAATCAGGCCACTGAAAAGTAGAACACCGACGTAGCTGCTAGCGGTGTGAACACGGAATTAGTGTCGAGCTCCTGAGAGGACGTCCTCCCAGGCACAATAGGGAGCGGGCAGCGGGCCCTTGGGCCCCCGTGGGGGTTGCAGGCTCCCGAGTGAGAGCCCTGTGGACTCCCAGCTGTTCTATGCAACATGCTGAACAGTAGGGGGTCACCCTGTGTTTGTTTAAAACTAACAGGAGTCCCATTAAAGCCCTGACTCCCCTCATTTAGGACTTCCATGGGGACACAAAGGACAGCCCTGGGAAGCGGCACGTTGCAAGGGACACCAATTATTGAGGCGAGGACACAGGCCAGCTTGTTCGTGCTCAGGGACATGTCAACTCGTTGGACGACCCTCTCCGTCAAACCCATTGACCAGAGCACACGGAGAGGCATCTTAATTGGTGTTGGGCAAACAGATTTTGTCACAAAGTTGCAAAGGAAGCTAAGTAGCTGAATGTTCACATTGTCCAACCCCTGACCTGAGCTTCAGGGGCCGTTCCGAGACATCATTATGCTCCATTACTTTGAGTAATCGTCTCAGACTCGTCCTATACCGCAGCGGGGAATCCAGGACAGCAATTAAAAGCAATATTCTGGCAATAACAACGGCGTAAATAAAAAGTGAGCCCTTTTCTCTGTGTACCATGATATGATAGTGGCGAGGGGTAAGATTTGGCACAGGAAGTAGCTGGTAGGGTCTTTGGACTGCATCAAGTTGAATTTTTTGGACAATAGGGGGATCACCTCAGTGGTCTTCTTTGCCCCAACCTGTTGGCCCCCTCCACTTCAACTCTATCCCCTCACTGGACCCCCGGAGCCCCCGCGCTTCCCTCCCTCTCTGCCTCTTTTATTCTGTTTTAAAAGGGATTCTGTTAGAGGGAATCACTTGACATCATTAGTTTTGGAGAGCGGCCACCATGGCAGGGTTGCTTGTCTTGGCTCATGAAAACATATGTCAGATTAGCAGCAGAGGACCTGTGTTTCGACCTCAGGTGAAAGGTCTGCATGAGTGTTTCTTTTTTTTTTTTCTTTTGCTTTTATTTCCTACTGTGCTCATTCTCTCCCCTACCAAAAAACCCTATTTTTTATTATTATTATGCTCAGCATCGGGTTTAAACCTGACTGGAAGACTGAATCGTGTGAGTTAGGCCTGTAGGATAATACAGTTGTCTCTTTTTGTCACCAAATAAAGCAAGACTGTAATACTGTTATCTATCATTTGGACTTTACAGAGCAGAATCATATAATATAATCATATTAACTGACCAGGGAGCCCTGGCTTCAAATCACAAAATAGCAAATCTACACCTTAAGTTCTAACACTATTCAATGAAAAATAAAAAGTAGTAGTAGTAGTAGTATTTTTATACTTTATTTTATATATAGAAAACAAAAAAATGCACTTTTTTTCACACTGAAATGGGAGGCAGAGTTTGAGTGTGCTATGATATACCAACAGAATTTAGATTTTAGAAAGACTGCAATTTACTGTTTAACTTCTAAATGCACCAGCGTTTTACAACTGTAACATTGGATGAGTATAAGAAGTGTTGTAAATTACCTTTAGGCTGCTGGGTAATCAGTACAGTGAGCCTAATCTCTGCAAAGCTTCTTAGAGCTTAAATACACATGTAAAGCAACAGAAGGGCAATTACTCTTTCCTCCAGAATTTTTTAGCTTTTTCTTTTGATCTGATGCTGTTACATTTGACCTTAACTACTAAAGATTTAATAGGGTGCCCAGAAGAGAATGAACTGTGTGTTTTTTATTGTTTGTTACATAATATTATTCATTTGTATTTATAGCTCAGACTGAATTTAGCTTATGGATCACAAACTATTTACAATATATATCCAATAGATGCTTTTTTGTCTTTCGCCGCTTACCACAATTAAACAAACATGGCAGCCAGTGCATGAATGTGTTTGCGGGCGAACCAATAACAAGGGAGCTGATTGGCCGGTCGCCTACTACCCAATCAAGTGACTAAACTACTATAATACACAAATGAACTGGTCCTTCATCACACTCATCAGCTGCGAATACTTTACGCTCAGTTCATGTGCATGTCACATAATCGGCATATCATTTTATTCACGTGTTACAAACTTCCAGTCACCACAAACAAGCGAGTCTCCTGATTTGAACCACAGTTGTGGCTTTTCTACTATTACAGGCTATAAATACTTGAAATAAGTTGTTTTGGACATCATTTCTGCTACTGGTTTTCACTATCAATGAGAAGAATGACTGAAAAATAAAAAAGAAAGAAGAGTAGATCTGTATACACAAAGATATTATAAATCTAATTCTTTTGTTCAGATATAAAGCCTGAATTAATTACTTATGATTTAGATCATGTTATTACTCTGTCCATCGTCTGATCGCACATACATGAGAGTGAGATTTGACTTTCCTTGTGGCTCCTGCAGGTTTTATTTTAGTGTTGATAAGACATTTTGATTTAGAAGCTTTTAATATATTTATTTATATTCTACTCTCCCTTTCTCATATGCTTATATCTTTTCTTTATATGAGTATGTGTTATATGTTTTGATTTTCCATTCTTTTTGAGCAGCTTCGGATGTTTGAATTGATAGATTTTGTAGCTAAAGGGAGTATAAAAATGAGCAAGGCTGTTATACTAATCTAAGTCTCTCTCTCTTCCTGTTTCTGGTTGACAGTTGTAACTATATCTCACAAACTCAATCATTAACAGTTTTGGAAGATTCATGATAACCCAGCAGATCTGTAATAACTAACCAATAATTCCAGATGTTAAAAAAATTAACGGAAATTAAGGAGGATAATCCAGAACGATGTGAATGTGGGAAGATAATGAGAAAGCAGAGAACATAAACAGGTTAGCTTCTAATAGAATCATTGCTTCACGTCACATAGAAGCCATCAGTTTGATGACAAGAAAATCCCCTGAATCATGAAAACAAATCTAAACATGCAGAAACGTTCCAGTGTTAGTTTTAAAACTAACGCTGGAACGTTTCTGGAGTTTTGGAACTCCAGCAACGTATCAGGTACATTTCTGCTTAATGAATGACTAACTAATGTGACCTCGTAATGACCATTTACTTTCTTCCATTTTATGAAACAAAAACATAAAGTTATACTTGAACATGATAACAATAAAAAAGAAGAATATTTAGCTCCTAGTATACATCCAATTATTCATCATCCTACAACTGTAGCATCCATTCTTTGAAACCAGTAGTGTGTCCAGATATTTCTATTCCTGGACAAGGCATCACAACTTAAAAATTTGGCCTTGATAGAAACAGCTTCTGCCCATTGGTGGGAAAGTGCTGATTAATTGTGTCGTAGCCCTGTGAGAAAGTACGCCCAGCGCAAAGCACTAATTATGGGCCCTGCCTGGCCTAGAGAAAAGGGGGCAAAACTCTCAACAAAGGCTCATCTCATATCTCAAGACAATGAGGAGCCAAGAGAATAGGAGAAAGGAGAAGTTAATGAGCTGTGTCACCTGGCATCTGTTGATGCAGGGACCAGGCCTGCCTGGTGTGTGTGTGTGTGTGTGTGTGTGTGTGTGTGTGTGTGTGTGTGTGTACATGTGAGAGCGACATACATGTTGTATGTATGTGTGCATGTGGTTTCTGGTGCTCATGTCAGCTGATATTATCCAGTCTCACACTGCAGGTAAAAGTAAAAACCAACACATTTACGAAACGACAGTGACCAATTTCTAGTAGATGATGTATGAGGAAAATATTTTTTCTGCCAACTGATTCTTTTGTCTAATTGTTATTACTGGGTCAGCAGTCAAATGTGTGTTTATGAACGATAGCTCAGCACCAGGAATAGATCGATCACATTCAGGATCTGCTGGTTGCAGGTTTGATTCCTAGCTGATAGGGGCAAACATGCCGTGAATGGGAATGATGCAAAACCAAAACCACAGTAACACGTAAAACTAATGCAACAAAAACAAATTCCGCGGGAGGAAAAATGCTGCCATCACAGAAACCAAGCAGAAGCAAAGACTTAGAAACCCACAAAACAAATATAAAAGAAACATGCTGCAAATATCATAAAACACACAAACCCACAAAACAACTGCAAAAGGGGAACGCTGCAGATTCACTCACTTTTTTCACATTTGCTCCCTTTTCTCACCCCTGGCCTGAACTCAGTCTGCAGCCAGCTTGTCATCTCATCGCTGGTCAGCTTGACCACCAAACATCAAGTAAAAACTAGGGTCATAAGTTAAATTAAAACATGCCAACATTAGCTACGTAACTATGCTGCACTTCTATGAATATTTAAAGTTGACAGCCAAGTGGTTAAAAAGTACATAAAGAAAAATGTATGTGTTCACTCTTTGTCCATTTTTTTAAATATTTGCAGCATTTTTTTGCATTCCTTTTGTGGGTTTGTGCGTCTTTGCTTCTGCATCTTTTCTTTATCATTTCTGTGTTTGCAGCTTCTAGCCATTTTCTTTGCTCTTATTGGCCCCTGTACAAACCCCAAACTTATAGAAGTTATTTAATTATTTTATTTTTATACATTTAGTGACTTTACTGATAGGGCCTAATTTTGATTTAAAAATTATAAATAATATAATATGGTTGAAATGTACTCATTTACTTGTTTAATGTGTTTTACACATGTTTTAATGTATTATTTGTTACTTAATTGACAGATTTAGTTACTTTTCAAAAGAAGAATTTAACATTTTACATACAATTAATATACCTTAATATGCGATTATCTAGATTTTATTAAATTGTTGCTGAATCTACCCAAAGTTTATAAACCACATTAATGAATGAAAACATTATTTTGAAAACATTCAATTCTCTCACATAAATTTAAAAAAGAAATATAATACACTTTAATAATATAACACAGTCTACATAATGAGTATTTATGATGATTAAATACATTTTGATGATAATACTACTGTACTTTTAGCTATGTAACATTTTCAATGCAGGACTTGAGTATTTCTACTTGTGCTCATCTATCACCTTTTTTTTTCACATATCACGTTTGTGTTTCATGGTGTTTGGACTAATTAGCTGTTGAACTCTAACCCTGGCACATGCCTAACAATGTTTTACAGCCTCAGTGTGTCCCTATGAATAAAAAAAACAATAAACAAGCTGAAAGGAGACGGAATAAGGCCGACACACACACTGAACCTCCTGACACTTTTTCTGACCATCTTTCATAACACGCCGGCCACATGTTGTTATGAGGAGGACACGGGAGAGCCCTGGCTTTCCAGCAACTGTATGTACAGTAAGCACATTTGTAATCCTGTAAAAACACAGCTCAGCCATGTGCATAAAAATACTTTGAGAATCACAGAGTGTTTCCCCTGTGGATTTCACAGTCATTATAAGAGGCGACCAGTCCACTGTGGTTTAGCATTTAGCACGAGTTAGATGGGCGGGAGCACCAGTCCTGTTTTGACAGTGGATGACAAGACGTGAAACTACATTTAATGGCACAAGGTATATTCTAGCATGAACTCTGAAAACTGTTTGATTTGGCTTTGGACTTTTGTTTTTCACTGACCTTGAGGGACAATTTCAGTAATATTCAGAGAGACAAAACTCATTTCGTGTCTCAAACTGAATAGATTTCTGTTGACATGGCTAATTGTAAAGTGTGCGGTTGCTGATCTTGAGGCCAGAGAGCCACTTTTGGTTGTTCCACTCAAATTTGTATAACTTATTCAGAACCACAAAGTTTTTCTCCGCATTGACGGGTCATACTGTATCCATTGTGCACAGTTTTAGAGGGCTGAGATTTTCTAATAATAGAATATAAACTACTTGGCAAGTGGGACTGCATTTAAAGATTCCACCTCCTTTTGAAAAGGGGACGGGCTTTCACGCAAGGGAATTCTACGTTTCATTTTGAAGTTATTGGTCCAGTTCCAAGATCATCTAGCCTCCAATGATCAAAGGTCGAGTCAGAGAAAAGCCTGGCGGGAGGCTTATGCAAAAATGTCGTCTCTTATTGCGAATCGGCCGACACGTTGGAAACCATCGGCGCTCGTTTAAATGTCAATATACCCAGATGCACTTTGGCTGTGCTTGGTCAAGTTTGAAGTATGTGGATGAAAAAAAAAAAGAGAAAAGCTTCTTGCTCACATAAATAGAATTTGAAGGGTTTTGAAAGCTGTATTGATTGAATTTCTCTGCTGATTTTAACTCCCAGATGTCGCAACACTTCTTTTTTTTAGACAGAGATGCAGGGAACAATATATAAGGTGCAGTTTATCAGAAAGAGTCTTTTAAAAAGTCTATTTCTAGCACATTTATTTTTTTTTCAAATAGTTCTCTTGTTGCTTTATATCATAATCGAAGGCATAGCCTGCCATGTGTTTGCTAAAATGCATTTCCCCTCTCAATATCATCACTTTCATACGGAGGAGACAACACGCCGTTGGAGGAGATGAAAAACAACACGAAGGAACAAAAAACATTCCTTGAAATCCTGCTGTCATCTCGGCTTCTTCTCCTCACCAACCCCTCCCCCGTCAAGACAAGTCGGGATCTCCGGCGCTGATGCATTATGTTAATGGTGAATCACTGGGTCGCACATCAAGCAGCGTGTTTAAAAGCAGGCCAGACATCCAAAATCCCATGACGGAACGAGGGACTGTTGGAGGTAACTACCGGAGTGGAAGGGGGGGGGGGGGGGTTGATAGCATCGCTAGGAATTTAAACAAAAGTATTTTTTTCTTCCTCAAAGCCGCCATCTTTCAGTCTGACGGTTACTGTAAACATCATTCCAGCGCGGCATTATAACACATGCTACTCCGCATTCCTCCGGCGCTTTTAAAAAGATGGAAAAATGTCTAAAATATTGTATGTTTACCGGCCCAGAGCGCGGGGCATTTACATCAAAGTAGGTTGTGTTTTAAGTGCTGGAAGGTGAGCGGAGGTGCAGCTCAGATCATGTTCTTCACTCTCGACAGATAATATTGACTTTATGCTCCTTACCTCTGTGCCGCTTGCCACAGCTGTGTCGGGCTTTAGGCTGGGACCATTTATCCCATTTCATTTAGTTTCTGACACTGAAAAAGTACACATGCAAGTATGAAAATCTGACTACACTTTTCTGTATAATTATGTAATGGTGTCAATGTTTAAAAAAAAAAAAGCACCAACTGTGAACTCTCATTCACTCCCTTCACACAGTGATATAAAAAGGCTTGGGAGATGTTGCAATAGGCCTTTCTCAATTTAAAAAAAAACTGCTGACCTTAAAAGCAGCGCTCACACTTTGGGTTTGTATATAAAAATGCATACCTTGGCAGTATGCAGGGAAGGGAATGTACTCTACGTCCAACCGATCGCTACCTGCAGCATTTCTCTTTTAGACAGAGCGAGATTCAGCGTTGCACATCATAGAATTCCAGTCTGAGCCGGGACATAAAGACACTTTTACCTTTCTCTGGAGTGCAATTAAGACATTCAAAAAGTTCTTTTTCTTTAAAATATAGTCCTCATTTTATTAACAGAGGCCAAATAAAACTCATCACATTTTATTTACAAAGGGAGGCAATAAATATCTTAATAATAGTCATAAAATTATTTTTGCTTACATTTGTTTAAAAAAAATCATAAATGTGTCATGTTGTTAGTAGCAACTCATATAAAAGCTTGCCAGTAGACAGGTGAATACATACTACTGGTGAAAAGAGGCTGAGTTTGTCGTCAGTGACAGACAGAATGATAGAAGCACAGACTTTTCCCCCTTTTTTTTAGGATTTACACACAAACTCTACCGCTGGTCTCTGGAAACGTTCCCTGAATCCCGGGCAGGTTGGTCTGGGTTTCTGAGGAGAAGTCGGAATTGTCGAAGGTGGACGTGGGGAAGTGGTCAGGGGTGGACGAGCTACAGTATTCATGTCCCGGGGCTTAGCTCTCCCAAGAGCATCTTTGAGACGTTCATCCTGCGAGAGCGGAAGGACGAGCTCACAGTCAGAAGACGGTTTTGGAAGGAAAAATGAAAAAAAAAAAAAGTTCTTGGTTGTTGAGATTCACTGAAGACACAGACAGTCCGACTAGGTATGGATAAACAAAAAAAAAAGAACGAGGAGGTAGAGGGAGTCTTCATCACCGACCCCAAAATATTAACTAGCTCACACTCCAAGAATCAAGGCGTCCTTTTCTGGAGCAGCTCTGACACACGTGAGGAAGAGCTTGTTTGAAATCGAGTCCAGTAGTGATTCATTCGCCAAAGGGAGGTGAAAGGGATTAGCATCCGTCTCCCGAACACGATGAAGTTGGAAGTCAGCATGGAATTGCCGAATCGCATTAGCCGTTACCTTTTTTTTTTTTGTTTGTATTGTTTTTTTTTTCTTTTCCTGTGTTTAAACAAGGCTACGGCCACGGCTGGTGCCCGACTAGTCAAAGCATGTCGTGTTTTAGCTGAATCACCGGCTGCATGGAAATGTCAAGGAAATCACACAGTACTCTGAGCGCATTCCATCCACGAGTGAAGCCGGAGGTTGAGAGACGTATGGAAAGAAAAAAGAAAAAAAAAAGAGGACGAAGAGAAAGAGAGAGACCTGTAAAATATTGCACTCGAAGCTACACAGTTATCCCGGCGGCGGCGCGGCGTTGCCGTCGACCGCCGCCTCTCTCCGTTTCATCTCCATGGTGTCTGATTCCAGTGGAAAGTATGGGATCCTTGTTGTCAGGGGCAACACAAACAAAAACCGACAGGTATTCCAATAAATCTCTAGTTGGCTGATTTTTATAACATTGCATCAGCTCCTGCTTCAGCCCCCATTGTCAAAAAAAAATAAAAATCAAATAAGAAAAAGAAGAAGAAGGAGAAGGAGAAGAAGGAGAAGAAGAAGAAGAAAGTGTGCCTTCAGCTCGCAGTTCAGACGTGGCTGAGGGCGACGGTGACAGGAACTCTCTCAGAGGTCCTTTAGTTTATCCAGTATAAATAACATGACAGACGCGTTAGCACAATGACATCAACCCAGAAGAATCCAAGAGTCAGGAAAATATTCAGTCATCCTGAAATACAAAAATAAAACATCTTTGACTTATTTTGTTCTTTTAGTCTGTCTTTCTTGTACAGAAGTGGAGTCTTTAAGGTGATTCTTTTAAGACAAGAAGGTTGAGATTTCTCAGTTAGTGTTTTTTTGTTTTTTGTTTTCTCTCTCTCTCCCCCCGCCCTCTGCCCCGAGGAAAATTAGTGCTGTCCCATTGGTTCTCATCAGTTCCTCTTGGGGTTGGCTTTTAATCGGCGAGCCCTTCGTGTCCGCTTAGTCACCGTGGTGAACCGAAACTCCTCCATGGGCTCCACCCGGCCCTTTGGGTGGCGTTTCATGAAGTGGACTTCCTGTTGCCTCTGCGTGGTCCGCGAGCCCTTCTTGGGCCGCCCCTTCCGGTTGAAGCCCAGGTACCATCCTTTGTACTTAGCCGACACCAGGGCCGTGTAGTTGTTCTCCAGGAATTCCTCGACAAAGACGCACTCCTGCTTCCTTCCGTCGGGCTGAAAGCAGGAACAAACAGGCCGTTAGTGAATCATTACCTCGGCTGCCTGGCATTTTTCTCCAATAGCAGTCTGGCTTATTTCTATTGCATATGCCGGTTCTGCTGCACCACGAATTCTCCAGTTTGGTGGAAAATGACAAAGACAGTGATGATTTTCATTGTGGTTATCAGAAAAGTGTCTCATTTTCACTAGCTTATAACATCTAAAAGATCATCAGACGTTTTCACACAGTAGGATCAACAAAACTGAGGTTAAATGTTATTGTATTATAACTCCACTACAGATATGTACAGTATGTATCATCCCCTGTGCATTATAAAGTGAATCAGTGGGATATATTGTAATTTTCAGAGGGCCTCATATTTGAATAATAATTGATTGATAGTCAGGTATTAAAATGACTTTAAATGTGTGAATGTGAAAAAAAAGTTTCAACATTTGAAGAAATATCTATTTTTATTTTATTTTTTGCTTTCTTGCTAACATCTCCAGTATGTCAGCGTATCTGCTGGTCCCAGATTTACTTTTTCTGTTCATCGATCACTGTTTACAGCCTGACTAGCAACATGTGTTTTAGGCCAGGCACCATTTTGGATTTTTTCTCAAGCTAATAAAGGCTAATAAAAAGTTGGTCATGAAACACCATTAGGTTCTATCTCAGTTCAGCTCTCTACATGGACTCGTCTGCTCACAGTTTTTAGTGACAAAATATTGTCACTTTTCTTACATATTCTGTATTTTCATATGCATATGTCAATTCATCAAGATTAGTTTAGACATCAGCATACAATCAGTGTCCTAAAGTTTATTAAATGACCCTTTAATATCTAAAACCATACATATTAACATATTTTTTTTTAATTCTGTTTTCATATCTACTTTATAAATATAAGAATGGTGTTAATCTTAGCAAATCTTACTTTAGAAAACTCAAATAAGTGCATATCCCAATATGTTACACTATTTCTTTAAACTGATGGAAATCTACAGCATTTACAGTTCTGTCTAAGCTCACACCATGGTAGGACAACAGATTTCATGGGAACTGTTTCCCAGGCAGAATTCCAGTGAAATTTGGAGCAGCAGCAGCAGCACATGTCTGGAAAGAAACTTTTCACAAATATAAAACTATATTTGAATCAACATTACTTCACAGTAACAGGAATATATTTTTTTGTGATGCGGGTGACCTTTACAACACCTTGATGCCAACACCGGGGAGTTTAAGTGATTCTGTCAGCATTTCCTGTGATTTATAGTGAAACGTTTTCTTCATCATTAATCAATGTGAAAGCTACTGACCATCAATAATTAACATGTCACTTTATTCTATTTAAAAAATAATAATCCTACAGTGGCTTAAAGGAGGGAGTCAAAGGATATTTAACAAAGAAAAACGAGGCCCCCTCACCTAAAACTCAAAATGCATTTTCTAATAGATGACCATGATGAGAGAGTGAAAACGTGTGTGAATTACAGCAGCCCCACCGACGCTGACAGCATGACTTATTAAAGCAACAAAATCACACGTGTGCCTCCAAAAATATTAACTTCTTTTCCACATTTGAAGCGGCCGTCTGCAGAGTCACATGCAGTCATCCCGCGCTTGTGGCCACCTGGTGTGACTAAGTGATATAATTGCAATGGCATTCCTCCTAAGTGACCATTAGTCTCTCAATGCATTGTGGTGATTGCAGTCCGTAATTGACTGATCGAGTGTCAAAGGAGTAGGCCGATTACGTAATGGAAGAATGGCTGTGAGTTATCAAAGGGGTTTTGTTAGGGTGTACAAAAACAGCAGGAGAAAGCAAATCTGACGCTGCGTTCAATGCAGCTGGGATTAAGAGCTCCCTTCAAAACACCCTGTCTGATATTAGTGATTGGCTATTGAGATTTTTCTAAAAGGATCACTCGTCTTTATAATGTAAAACCAAAAGACACTCACCCTTCCGACTATTTTGCCCTTCTCGTTCATGCAAATATAATGTTCGCTCTCTTTTCCTTTTATCCGAATGTGGCTCCCGAAGGTTTCTGTCTCCACAACAAGAAGAGCTGGAACAGAAAAAAGTAGACTCGGTTAGGGTCAATTTTTTTGGTTTGTTTTTTGCAATATACAGTTTGGTTTGTTTTTTGCAATATACAGTAAACTATAGCATGCATTTAAATATTGCCATACATTTAAAACAAATCCATTCATGGTGCACACTTTCACAGCTCCTGCCTATTTTCTGATTCTGTTTGAGGGAAATAATTAAGTTGCTGAACTCAAGAACTGAAAATCACTTTAATTTCTATTCTCAAACCCTGCAGAACAAAGTATCCCCCATTGTTAAAAACAGGGGTTTCCAAGGCTAAATAAAACATTGCAAGAAGGATAATTAGGCCTAGCTCAGCCACAACATAAACTGCACAGGAGCTTGAATTTACTTTAATCAATGGCAGTAAGGATTGCAGGCATTAATCCAATAACTAAAAATCACAAATCATGCATAATGTCATGTGATGCTGGGTTATAAACATATATTGTCCTGACAGGACACTGTAAATGATGTCTGAGCATTATTGTCTTTGTGAATGTGGAAAACGTGTGTGATGTTTTAGCCTGTTTTCCGACAAATAAAAACTCAAACCAACACATCGAGATGCATTTGGGTCTCCAGAGCAAATCATTAATGTTCTTTAGGGATATAAAGTGTCATATTCCTTTATCATCCTTCATTTAACACCATACAGTATATGCACCAGAACAACAATGCCACCGTCACTTAAACCTGACAGAGCAGTAATCCACTCTCAAGACGCATCCTGGCGGCTCTTTCATTTTTCCAACCCCCTCCCCTCCCGAATGTTAACCCCTGCGAGGTCACCTTTGTCTCAGCTCGCCCCTCCAACCAGCAAAGAGATCTGCCAAACATTTGTGGAGCGGTTATGTGCCCCTCGGGATTAGGTTTCAAGTTCCCTTTAGTCTGTGTTCACTCAATCAAAAAGTTAAGATGATCCATTTGTTTAACACACAGGGCCATTCAGTAGCGCTCAAGGGAGCAGGGAAAGAATAGGCGAAGGGGACGGGACGGGCTGGAGGGCAGAAGTCCCTCCCCCCTTCCCCCCTCCAGCCCCCGACCCCAACCCCAACCTTGGGATGAGAGTGGGACGCAGAAAACCTGATTTAAGGTGAAACCAGGGGAAGAAAGAAGTTGTTCCTGCTGTTCTTTGAGAATATGTTGTTTAATTTAAAGCACAAAGGGTATTTCTGATTTTGCCAAAGAAGTGAAAAGACCGTCCACACTGACTGTTTTTTAAACTAAACAACTAAAAAGTGTTTAAAGGGGTATTTTAGCTCTACAAGTTAACGCAGAAGTCATTTGACAACTTTGGCCTTGTCACTGTGAGCTGGTTTTGCATGAAGGCCCAGAATGAAGCTTCAAATCAGAACAGATCAGATAAAGCAGCATTTCCCTCCATGAGTTGTCCTTTGTATGCAACCCCATCCAAACCCTCTCTTGGCTCTTCTCGGGGTAGACCCATTGATGGTTTGATCTGAAACGAGGAGTCTGGCAGCTGCAGCCAATCAGATCACTGAATCATAGTTCAACTGGAGCAAAATCACTGAGAGGAACATCGCTGTCATCAATACCACTGACAAGTGTCATTTATTGTTACAAAAGGAGGGAATGTGCTGCATTTATTTACAGTATAAGCACCACAAAACCACAATCCACCTAATCTGCCTTTTTAAAGAAATCTGTTAATGTAGGAACATAACACTTCAATAATCTCTTGGAAGCTCTCTGAGTTCAGGAGTCTTACAGGCTGCTCTGGTAAAATAACAATAATAAAGTCTAAAACAGGGACAGAATGTCTGGCAGTGGCCTCACTAGTGCTCGTCTAAGTATCATTGGAGGGTAGATTTATGTATCTTTTACCTCTTACTCCAAGTGAGGCGTAGGGGGTATATTTTTAAAAGTCATTAGGCTGTGAATAGGCTAGAGCCATTTTTCCATTTTTCTTAAAAGTTTACCACAGGTCCTATATTCTTTTCTATAAATAAACAGAGTAGAAACAATTTCTACTTTTTTTGTTGGTATCCCTATCAGTCTCTGATGGTAACCTTTTAGGTCCCTAAGGTACTGAGAGGTCTTTTAAAGTGCAGCACAAGGGGTAAATGTCATGTTTCAGAATCCAACGCTGACCACAGGCAACATATAAACAGACAGATATTCTACAGCACCTGATCAATAACTTGACCAGAAGAGCACTTCCAATGACTCTTTGTTTCTTCTCCTTCGGGGCAACACTCAGCTTCTTGTGCAGGAAACGTTGGTGTAAAATGAACAATATGGGGCCACAGACATTTATTAACCTCTGCATTTAGTCACCTGTCAAAAAAAAGACTGCTTTAATTCCAGATTGCAGCTTTTATCAGTTTAAAAGCCTCTGCAGCAACCCACCATCTGCTCTCAGCAGACAACGGGCATCACTTATGATGGACCACTGTGGAAAAGGATTGTTCTAGTCTCTTTAAAATAACGAATATGCTACGCTAATACCTACAAAGAACAATAACTCTCTCTGCTTGAGCTGCACAGACATGCAGTGGCTGAACGCTGCGGTCATAAAGCTCCACACCAAAGCAACATATTTCTTCCGCAGTGGTTTGTGGCCCTTTATTGTGAAGCCGAAGTGACTGAGGGTGGATTAGAGCACAGGGAATATCTTCCTGGGCTTTATTAGTGAGTGCAAAGGAGTTCACAGGTGCCAGGTACTGCAGCTGGATGGGTAGGAGGAGGAGGAGGAGGAGGGGGGGGGGGAGGACGAGGAGGAGGGGTGGAGGGTAGAATTGGCAAAGCCTCATGGGAAAAATTGGATCTGCTTCCACTCAAGCTCTAACAAGCAGTGAGGAAACTTCGCCTCGGTGCATCTGCGACTGAACACACTCACTCGGAGGCATTCGAGACCGGCAATTTTAGGGGCCGTGAGTCAGCTGTTATGAGCAAAATATCTGCAGCAAGGCACAACACAAGTCCTGTTGTTTTATGTCTGTGCCACTGCATCAAAGAGAGCTTCCCTGACCATCAATTTACTCATCCCGCTCTGTATTTGTTCCATGGACAGGTCCACAACCAAAGCAGAAACTTTACATGTGCTAGCGAGAGCAGCATTAAACTGTCTGAAAATGTTGAATTCAGTGTATATAACTAAAATATGTTTCAGTGGATGAAATGTTGGCACAGAGTCATTTTACACTACTTGACAGTACAAAATTGTCCTGGTGGCCCCTTTCCAACGTTTGTATGCAACAATTACCATAGCAAACCATTGTGGAGTGACCCGACTTCACGGTTATAGTTGGCTTACATATTCCAATGATTATACATAAGATTTGACTGTATTACACTTCCTGACATTGACAGTCACAGTCTCATTCCTCCTAAACATTTTCTAAGCCATTGTTTAATTCTTAGCTGAGTGAATCCACAGGGTTTCATGCTACATTACCTTAAAAGCATATGACCTAAAAACTTAAAAGAGAACAGGAAAGAATATTTTGGGCAAACCAATGACTCAATTTTGCTCCATATTAGGTATTCTTAGGGGGAAAAAAACGTCTCACCCATCAAACTAAAATAGGCACAGGTTTGCTCTGGATACCCAAACATCCACTGCAAGCTCAGCAATTTCAACATGTTTCCAACCATCTGAACCGGTACTTTGGTGGCTTCCAGCAGTCACCATCCACTCCTGCGCCAGTCAATCACAGAGCGATGAAAAGCACCTCCAAACAATGGGCAGTAAATAGCCAAGTAGCTAAAAAAACCCTAAAGAAATGCTCATTTCTGGCTGCTAGTTGGTGGCGATTTATTGTTCTGCTATGACAGATCTGTGTGAGCTGACTAGCTAAAGTGTCAGGTGAGATGCACAGGAATTCTCCCATACCATACTTGCCCCCATCATCTCCGTTGGCGTTGATTTTCTTCCCCAATATCTGGACGTGCTTCCCCGTGGTCCTGCTGTACAGCTGGTAGATCCGGACCTGCTTCCGGCTCAGGTCGTCCGGGTTCCTTGTGTGGTTCTCGATGTAAAACCTGAAATCCGCAGAACTCTGCTGGGATTCCTGCAGGATAGGCGTGCGAGGAGGGAAACGGAGAAAGAGACGGACAGACAGGAGGTGGAAAAAACACACACAAAGACAGACAGTGAGAGATGTTGGCAGCACAGGTGTTGATAGTAGTGTGTGCTGTTGTTTTATGGGCCCTGTGTCAAAAAAATGTACTTCAGGGGCTAAAAACTGAGATAACAACCTGGAAGTTGTGGCTGTGGGTTTTTAATGTTTCTCTTATTGCTTTCAACCTGAAGATTTTATATGCACCACATTTACAAGCTGATAACTATGCTGCAAGATGTGTTAATGAAGTCCCAATTTGAGTACTAAAAAACCTCCATGGAACAAGTGCAAAGCTTATGTTGCAGCCTTGTGCTGCTTTTGTTGAGACAACAGCATACTATGTGCCCTGGGCGATATTGAGAAACATGTACTCCATTTCCACAAGCAAGCAAGCCACTAGCAATTATACACCTGAAGCATCCAGACCTGTTGCACTATCATCAAACAAATATCTGCCTGCAGGCGGAATAGGGTCCATAAATTAGAAAACGCAGCAGGCGGAAGACAAGACTGGGATGGAAAGAGGCATCTTGTACAACATCGACACTCTTGTAGGAAGGAATTTTTGATCAAATCGTAGAAAGCCGCCCTTTCAGAATTCACCTGTCTGATATTTATGAGTCACCTGAGACCTGGCACGAAAAACGGGAAATTGCGGACTTCACCAGCATGTGAAAAAGCAACCGTGTCACCCAACATATGGAAGGGCGAGAGGAAATATATACTTTCAGAAGCCTTGGAATCTCTGTTCACGCCAAGATCCCATTTCCCCAGCTGTATGGTGTGGTAATTGCACAGTAATGGCTTTTTATGTGGCTGTTCTCAGGTGGCTAATTATTTACACATTACATACCCCAAAGTCCTTGTTATTCTAACTTGGGCAAATTAATGACATCTAGCAAACATGATGGGAAATTGTGGCTGCAATAGAACAAAAAAGTATACACTTGGAGCCGGAAAAAAAACATTTTGGCGAGTGAAAAGCCCTGTTGAAGCTTTTCTGTTCCAGGTGTCATACGAGTTGTGCCCCAAGTCAGGCACCTAATCCTTTAGAGGATGCAGTCCAACCTGACTTCTGAGTTCGACCCCCACCTTCCTTCTAAATGAGATGGTTGAGCTTCACAGGAATCAAAACTAACAGCGTGTGAGCATCAGCTTGTCAGCTTTCAATACAAACACTGTTTATCAAAAGAACCTCGCCTCAACAACACTGCGTGAGTCTTCTGAATGATATTAAACCTGCTATGACGTATGCGGTCTAGAAATGCGGACCTCGGAGGATCCAGTCCTCGAACAGGGACACGGCTTCTGTATCTTGACAGTAGAGAAACACGCCCATGATGTTGCTTTTGGCATGGGGCAGTGGGGGAAGTGAGACTATATGTCTAATGTCAAACTGCTTTACCTACTGACGCAACAGACTTGTGGTGGTAATGTTTACTTACGTAAACCCTACACATAATGGGTTCTTCTGGGTGCTTCTCTACCTGTCTGTCGTGATTTCCATTAGGGAAATCATTTTCTTATAGCAAATGTTTAACCTTTGCCTAGATTTTTTTTCCAAACAATAGCCAATTAGGAAATAAACTATGGCTTTATCATCGGTTTGTCCAACAATACCCAGTTTACCCCTTATTTTCCTAGAGATCTTTGTCCTTCCACGTAACACATGCACCAACCATGTAAGACATTTCTTTTTACATTGCGAGGAGGCACCGTTACAATGCATATCAAACCATGGTATTTATAGCTGAACAAATCTTATTTCACTTTACTTCTTGATAAATAATTGAAGACCAACACCAACAAAATGCATAATGGATAGCCACATCCACTGTGCATTTTAATATGTACACAATAAAATGTGTGTGTGTGTGTGTGTTTGCGCGCATGTGTGTGTGATGGATCATCACGAAAAAATCCAGCATTTCAGAGCTGAGCCGTTAGCAAGAGCGACAAGAGCCACAAAGGCTGAATAAAGGAAAAAAAAGAGCATTAACTGCAGCCCTTTTCATCAATAGAAAAACCCAAAGGAACAGGATGTCAAAGTACTGCTCAAAATGTAGGACAACAGACATACATTGCGAAAAGAAAAAAAAATGAATCAAAAATCTGGCAAAGATGTTCCAAAAATGAGAAAGATATGCAGAGTGCATCCTTTTCAAAAGACAAACATCAGCATCATCTGTTGTCAGTTCTCTCAAAATTAACCTCAAAGCTGACGGGCAGAAAAAAAAAAAACGAGGAGGTTGAACACACAACAAAACGTGGCCTAACTGGGCTGCTGAGGGATTTATCCCAAATCTCCCCATCTCTAAACAAACATAAAGGTGTGTTTGGTAGACAGTTGCGTTTCACGTCAAGGGAAAGGCAAGCCTAAGCACATGGCTGAGCTGAGCGCTAGCGACAACACTTTCTTTATCACGCCGTCTCCTGCTTCAAAGACACAGCATGAAAACGGATATTGTTGAAACTTAAAATGTCTGGCGCTCATCTCCACAGAGGAAGCTTAGTTGTCGCATCCATCTAAGATACACCTTGCTATCTGCTGCACACACACACACACATCCACGCATGCATGCACACACACACACACACACACACACACACATTGGCAGTGTATTCAAAGTTAACTTCCAATTATGGTTCCTTCTGTTGTTTTTTCTCTTGAAAACACGACCACAGCGTGACATGTATGCATTTTGTATGAACTTCATCTTATCTTACGATGTGAGGAGTGGTCAGTCGACACTATAGCTTTGTTTGTTCCAGCTTTGAATAGCTCCGGAATAATCTGCTCATATCCACTGAAAGTTTTGTAGTTTTGTTTTTTTATATTTTTTTTCTTTGGCAAATAAAAATCTTGAAACAAAAAATTTATTCCAGAAGTAAAGGCAGTGTGTCTTTCAATGACTAACACTAAGTCATATTTTTTTAAATAAATTTCATGCAAACAAACATTGTAACCTAAAACTTTTTTGTGCCTACGAGGAAAATGTTAACTCTATGAAAGATTCACTACAATATTTGAATATATGAATATATTTTGCAATATTTTACGGTATTTCAAATAATATATATTCAAAAATATATACATATAGACATAAACATTTGGCTAACTGTGTATAAGGAAAAGCCTGTCTGAGCTTAAACCTAACCTTCCCCCTCCAGACAATTCATCCTGTTTTCCTCTGTCTTAACAGTGGGAAATTAATTCAAAACACAAATCATAGGGCTAACCACGTCATGCCAATAAAGTGACTAGATAGCTTTATGAGAGGGGGAAAAAAGCATGTTTTCTGCATCTTATCTGAATCACAGCGCGCAGTCAATTAGGTGAATGGATGCCTGCAAATCATTACTGTTCAAAGTGAGACGCGACTAATAAAAAACTGAGGCAACAAGCGCCAAACGAGCCCATCTGTTCAGAGAGCAACGTTCTGTGCTGCTTTCCCCTGTTTGGTATAAACCTGCTAATCATGTTGGTCTCTTCACTAACTTTATTAGGCTTAGAATTGTGTTTCCTCTCCGTTGTAATATTCCTGCGTGATTATTTGTATTGTATCCAACATCAGCTTTAAGTAATATTGATTGGTGTTCAATTAATGACTAAATTTGGTGCGAAAAATTATTGTGGCCACACTTCAACTACCCATCATTATGATCATCATTAAAACGTTGCACAGTAACACGCGCGCGCGCACACACACACACACACGCACAAATAATTGAACATGAAAGTAAACATACCTGTAGCTGGAAATAGAATACCAGAAAATGTAAACACCTAAGTGGAGAGAGGGAGAGAGAAGGGAGGAGGGGAGTGAATCACACAGGCAATTACACGGAGCGTAAACGCAGCCTACCTGGCTGACAGCAATGCGCAAACATACAGCTTTTGGCGACTTCTGTCGGTAAGAATGCATGGCTTAATGTGCAAAAAAAAAAAAAAAGGCGAGCGGCGGCGTGGAACACTTACAGATATATGCACCTCGAAGGCAGCAGAGACATCTTGGCTCGCAGAAATACACCTGAAAAATACACCTGCTTCCACAGATTTAGCGCCCCGGGAAAGGTTGGCGAAGTCGCCCCCCTCTCTCTCGCTCTCTCTCTCTCTCCCTCTCTCGCTTTCGCTTCCTCCGCGCGTCCTTTTACGCACACAACTCCGGCGGTAAGTAGGAGAGTGAATCCCAGTGTAAGGATAGATCACTGGAGAGCAGCAGAGTCACGGAGTGCAACATTAGGTGCTTCCTTGTTGGGTGGGGGGGGGCAATTATCCAGAAGTTTGTATTTATTGATTTATTTTATTTTTTTTGTGTCAGCTCAGTCTCCTCCGTTCCCCGAAATACCGCGACGTCTCCGTAAAATCGTGCGCCAAGCGTGGAAAAGGATTCGACCTCTCTTGAAAAAAAAAGAATCCTCTCGCTCAAAAAAAAAGAGAGAAAATATCCTTCGAGTTTCGCGCACCTACAGCCAAGCTGCCCCCCCAAAAAAATCCAATCGTGCTGCTCCAAGGATCACAGGCTCCTCAGCTCCGTCCGTACCTGCGGGGGATTTCTACACCTTGCATGGGTCATTTTATTCTACCAAGTGCTGCGATGAGAAGGGGGGGGGGTAGGGAAAAACGCCGTTCCAGGCAAAAGATAGGAGAAAAAAGTCGCTTGAAGTGGACAAACAAACTTATCCAAGCGTACAAAAAAAGTTTTTTTTTCAAAGAAGCGGCGTGTGAATCGCAGCGGCAGCGAGCGGCGGATCCCTGGAGAGGTTCGGGGCTGGTGATGGCGCAGCACTGCAGCCTGTCAGTGGTGTTTGTGCGTCTGCGGCTTCACATTTGGGCACAGAGAGGCTTTTTTGTTGTTGGTGGGTGGAAACATGTCAGCGGTTTGCACCTGATAGGGTAATCTCGGAGAGACCATCAACTTGGAGAGGCTTTTTTCCTCTCGGTGGGCAAACCGCTGCGCAGAGAACATCTACAACAAGGACATTAACTGCTCCTTTTCTTTCTTTTTTTAAATTTATAAATGCATTTATTTATTTGCATTTATTTAAATGCGATTCATTCCTCAAACCAATTTGGGAAAATATTAAATTTTCTTTTTTACACACAGACAATGACAGACTTTTTTTTAAAAATCCAATTCATTTAATATAAAGAGATTTTGCGTATTTCATCAAACTTTAATGCAACCGAAATTAAATGTCATAGACTAGGTTTCGACCATCAAACCGTATGTTTTAATACAGTCAATGCATGTTTTTAGTCTGTGCTTTTTGCGACTTTTTGTACCGGTTCAGTTGCTTCATTTGCGTGTTACCCCACATGGTAAATGTGCGTCTGAGCCACAGAAACTGCTTCTCCCTCTTGTGTTATTTGTCGCTTCTTAAAGCGCTGCCGGTTTGTGGATTGGCCCGGGCTCTCCCAGACACCATTCAAATGCAGGTTGACGTCGAATTTTTTTCAATTATGTGCTATAACTTATCCCGCATTTAAATGAAAGAGAGGTGTGAATGTGTTTACGAGCGCTTCAGAGCAGGCAGCAGTAAAGTGAGCCCACATCCCTGCTTCCATTAATAAAAAAAGAAAGAAAAGAAAAAGAAAAACCTTTGTGGTTCGCCTTTATTGTCCCATTAAAACTGGATCCTCGGCATTCCTGCAGCCATTGATATTCAAAATGATCCTAAATGATTACATACTGTACACAACTTCCCCATGTTGGGAATTTCAAAAGGGGGCCTCCTGCAGTGAGTTTAGTAGGAAATGAAAATGAGTGTTTAACTAAGAGCTCAAGTTGCTGATCAACATCTTGCAGCAAAACACACAGGAATCCATTATATTACATGGGGGTAAAACGGTGTGTTTATTCAAAAGGCTGCATTTGAGTATTTTGAATATAACGACGAGATAAATCACAAAACCTGCTTTGTCTGCAGGAGAAATGTGGATGAAGTGGGTTGATGTGGGTTTACCCTGATTCATGGCCGTGTGCCTAAGAAGGCTTGATCCTGTCAACCACACTGCAGTTTAATAATCCCTGTAACACAACTGATGTACAATGTCATTTAAAGCATGACTAATTTAGCCTTGTCTGCCCCAGGGCGGGGAAATCACAGCGAAACGAACAATAGCAATTATCCACAAAGATAATTCGACGATTTCTGAACAAATGCAACGCTGCAGGTCTGTTTGCTACGTTAGCTGCTCGCCACCGAGAAAGGTTTTTGCAGAATAGAAGCGGCTGACAACTGATTTGAAGGAGTTGATAAATAATAATTACTGCACAGCCTGCGATAGAGGCAGCAGAGCAGAGTCACTCATCGCCTCTCAAGCACATGTTTGTGACAAACTTCTCAGAGCATGACTGTGAATCCACAACAGAGAGAAGGGAGAGCGCGGCAGCCTTGGATGTGGCCACCTGAGTCACAGGGCGGGGTATCTACACTCGTGGCAAAAGGGAAGGCCGCTGACCTCTTTCTTTTTTCTTTTCTTTTTTTTTTTTGTAACTTTCATCATTTTTCCCGAATCATCCCACAAGCCAAAAGTTTGCTTGGTTCTGCCAGTTACTTTGGCAGCTGACCAATCAGGAGTCAGTGGAAGAGATTTATTGTAGAAATGTCAAAATAATGATTATAGTAAAAGCAAAGCAGGCCTAACATTACTTTTCTGCTCTACCTGCACATATCCTGCCAAAAACAGATCTACTGGATGGACTGAATTCACTCTCCAAATTTAAGGTGCATTAGTCTACTTGCCCCTGTAAAATACAATTGTACAATTTGTTTCCTGTTATAAATGTTCCAGCAGCAAATGTACAGTCTGTGAAAATCTAAAATAAAAAGACAAAATAGCTCATGAGCAGGATATGTTGAAAGCTGCAATTGTCGGTTTACACACATTTAATAATATATATAGACTTTTCCTTATTAATTAATCTGTTGTTTTTATTTCATTCATTGATGAGATTTCTCACTAGACTAAAAAATTTTTGATGTAGCCCCAAATCACAACAGAATATATATTATTAATGTATTTATGGCACTTTCCCTATAGTGCTGATCCAGACATTGCTCTTTAAACTACAGAGACCCAACATCCCCCCACTTGTTCAAGCACTTTCTAACAGCAGCGGAAACTGGAAACTAAATTTATTCTGCTGATTATCTAAAGTAACTAGGACATTGTTTCTGCTTTTAAATCTGTTTAAATCACAAAGGAAAAATGTAAATCTAATTTAAAACCAACAATTTGAACGACAAGATACAAGTAGAAAGAACTGAATGACGAAAAAAAATTTTTTGCAACTTTGGTGAAATTACTCTTTAAAATGAACTTTTCCCCATCATCAGTCATACTTGGTGCTACTACAAATTGCCTAATGACACTGTTTGAAACCACACAAAAATTGCCTGATAAACCAGCCAAAATCAATCAAAAGCAGGCAGCCCCTGGTCGAGCATAACAAGAGTGAGCTTTATGAATGGGGAAAGCTGTTCCACGGTCCAGTTTCTGAGGCTCAGAGGAGGGAAGGGGCGGTAGGGTGGGGTGGGGGGTGACTTGGAGGGCGGGGGGGCAGCCACTCAAGAGTTGGGATAAGGTTACCCACAGAGATTAGCTGACAAGAGTGAGGGAGTGAGAAAAACAAGCAAGCAAGTTAAAGGTCTTAGTTTACCTGGCTTGCTGTGCTTGGCAGCCAATGAAAGTGCTCTCAAACCACAGACTCAAACGGTGCCTGAAACGATCCTCCGCAGCCACATTCGCCAATTCTATTTCAATTTCGATGAAAACGGATTGAACTTCTAACTCTGGGCGCCGCGGAGTGGTGAATGATGTTATTTAGACGACTCACAGGCCCCTTTCAAGCCTTTGAATTTGAACCTCCCTGCGTCCGTGCAGCTATGCGTGTCTGTCCGCGGCGACGGGAACTGTGGGAATGTCACCGAGGATATCTCATTGAAGCTAAAGGAGGAGGCATCCGAGGGCGGGCGAGCGCTCAGCGGTTCAAAGGGCCCTAGCAGGCATTTAAGGCCTGACAAAAGAACTTGGCAGATCAGTAAGTGAAGCCCAATGTACTACATTAGTGTCAGGACCCCCTCCGCGTCCCTCCCACTTTGCACTTTCATCTCTGACACGGACATATTGATTTAAAGGAAAGGAGGGGTGCCCGGGTTGCGAGGGAGGGGTGGGTAGTTGTGCTGTGTGTCCAAGGGGGTGCATGTGTCCCATTCAACTCCCAAGGTGAGGCGATTGATGCCGAGGGGTGACCACTGACTCATATAAGCCACCCAGAAGCCTTTTTTTTTTAAAAGCTAAAAGTCACAGGCCGACAAGCGTGTGAAGGCCTAAACGGGACGGCCTTCTTCCTCTCATCTCACTGAAATCAGGCTCACCCCATTAGTGTATTCTAACCCCCCCCCCCCCCCCCCCCCCCCCCCTCGCCTCCCCCCCGCTGCCTCCCCAATGCCACACACTCACATCCCTTTTCACACTGTCAGCTCTTCTGCGGGCTACCGAGAGTCCGACGGCTGACACGGGTTCAGGTTTGGAGCAGGGTCGCGACACCTTGACATTGTGGAGGGTGACAGAGAGAGGAGCCAGAGGAGGGGGCAGCTCGCCAGCTACCTCGGAGACCTTTCAAGTATCACCTGAAGAGGAGGGAGGAGAAGGGGGGACTAAAAAAAAGCGGGAAGTGTTTTAGTAATTTGTCCCCCGTCACACGTTGTTTGCATGGAGTCATTAAGGGCCATTTAGGTTTTGCCTTGAAGGGAAGAGGCCAGAGAATTTGGGTGCGGGCTCTCTTTCAGGGAGAGGCAGCGGGGAGTGAAAGGTGAAAATTAAAGCGGTCGCTCTTCAACAAATCATCCCCGAGCACTAATGGTACACGCACAACATATTAATATTTCCACTCAACTCCGGTTGCCTGTTTGACGTTAATGATGATTTGCTCCATCTCGCTCCGACGGGGAGTCTGAAGTTGTCCAAGCCATAAACAAAAAGTACGGGGTCTCTTGTTGCTAACACATGCAATAACTTTATGTGACTACATGCATTTTGAAGACCTCACTAAACAACTCTTGCTTGGATGAAATATTTGGCTGTTGCTCAGCACAATAGAAGCTGCCAAACTGTGTCACAGCACTACAATTGAATAACAATCATCCCACAGACCCAATGTGTCTTTTTTTGGCCAATGTTTGACAGATAAATGTCAACTCCCTTGGATAAGCAGAGGTAATTCAAAAAGTCTTGCTTCAGTTCTCAGACTACAGCACTGAACAATACAAGTTTTTAATGACATAATAAGTCTTTAGAGCTGGGTGGACTGCTGCTGAAAGATTTGGGAAGTGAAATGATGTAAGTGTTTTTTTGTCAGCTCTTTAATTTTTTTTCCCTCCCTGAATTGAACGACCCCATAATTGTTTTTTTTTTTTTGGATGGTCATAATTACCTCATTAAGGGACTGGTTGTTTGTAACGTGGCATGAAATTTTGTGAGACTGCACAAACTGGCCAGATAGTCTGACTCATTTACGCAAAATTTGCGAGTATTTGACAATAACTAAAAACACCTAGGTGGGTTTGGCAGTTTACAAGCCTCATTAGGTCACACAAAGGCCCCGAGTAAATTAAAAATCAGCCTGAAAACAGGTTTGAAAAGGTGATGCTTTAGAATCAAAAGGATGTAGGAGCCCACCAAGCATGTGACCCGAACTCACCCACATAATTTGATGAGGACTTTGATTTTAAGTCATTACCTTCATGTCAGGGGTGAGAAATACTAAGTGAGTGTTCAAAGCTGAAACCTGTCAGGCTAATGTTTATCTGATTACTATGCTGTCTGAGAAGCACTTCCTCAGGTGCAACTGGCCTGTTGTTCCCCTTGTTGTGACAACAGATGAGATTGGTCTCATCTTGTGTAACTCCATCAGATTTGTGAGCATTTAAATGGTAATCATCAAAACTTGATGCGGGCAATGGTTAAAAAATACTTTAAACTACCGTTCTATTAATTACAATGTAACAAATAGCAATATTCTTAGTTTTTGTTTTGCAGTTGAAAACAAAACTTTTCAGTACCTGTATTTATTTTATTTGTTTGCCTTTCATACTTATGAAAAGCTTTAGGCTTACTTTCTACATTGCTAACTAACGATGACAGCATGAGGCTTTTTGGAAAAAGAAGATTTTTACACTTCTGTTGGTTTTTATTTCAGATTTTAATATTCCCAACACAAGACTTGGTGGCTTTAAGCATAAAAAAACATCTTAATATAGTTTTACATTTCTTTACTCAAGCTTCTCTCTGAAGCCAAAGAAAGAGAAGGTTGTGTCTGACTCATTAATATTAATGAGCATCTCCTCTGATTGGTTGATTTGAATTGAGGTGGGCAGCGACTGTATAGTTGTGACATCACAACCTCACCGAAGAACTTGTTTTGAGGAACATTTTTTTTTACATCTTCTGAAACATTATTTACAGTATTTATATAACACAGGGGGACCTCTCAGTTATAAATACCCAGTAGCATTACAAAGCACCCGGCCTGCAAACAAATCGCTGGATTTAAGGCAAGATTCTTGCAAGATGAGGTGTTTAACATTACAGCTTGTACTTATTTTTTAAGACCAACTCGTGCAGCCTTAAGGTTAGACTCGAGTAAACACTCAGTATGTTGGGTGACGCTCAGGAACCTTAATCTTACCTCTTACCAAAGTTTCAACTCTGCAGCTTGGGGAACAGAGTAATCACTAAACTCCAGAGCAATGCTAGTGGCCTGGTCATTCAACTTCAGATGCTGTGTTACGACGGGAGCTTTAAAACAAGTTGCAGTGAAGTGCAGCTGCTGCCTCTCTTTCCCAGTCACGAAATGTGCCACAGCAGTTGGAGTGGAGTCCCTCCTTGAGCTGTCTGTGCTCTGGTAAGCTAGCCTGAACCTGCAGTTCCACTCATCCTAATCGCTGAGCCCAATCCATTCCCCTGTCTACCACCTCTTCAGAGGCCGCTTGCCCCTTTGTTCTGACAATACACAAACGACCATTCAAATGGAGGGACTCTGTAATCAGTGAAATACTAGCCTCTGGGCTTTGTAGCATAGAAAAAAAGGGAGGGGGGGTGGAGGGGGGCAGGCGGGCGGGAGAGCAACATAGAAAGAGAAGAGAGAAAGAAAATCCATCCATGACCAATCAACTCTAACTACCTGTCTGGCTTTTTAGCTGCAGATGTTATTTGGAAAAGTGGGGGAAAAATGTGCCCGTTCCAGATGTAAGATGTACAAAGGGAAGGCAGGCTGGTACCTCCACCCACCCAGAAAAAAGGCCGGACCCTTCCACACCCATCCAGCTTTGATATGGCTGATGTTTTTTTTGCTCGTGCCTATACACCGTCTCCTTCAGAGAAATATGTGACGCGTTGCATCACCTTACGCTATATTTAGACCGTAAGAAAGATAAAATAAAATATGATTAATGCAGGCTCTCTGTCAAAGCATGGCGAGATCTTACCGGAGCATTCGGTGCATCACTGTCACCTGGGAATGTTTCTGGATCATCTTATGCAGGTAGGAGAGATACAGTGAAGAAAGCAACACTTTCATTTTTTCCCCATTTTTAAGGAGTTCAAAGAAAGTGAAAGCAACGATATATATATATATATATATATATATATATATATATATATATATATATATATATATATATATATATATATATAAAATGCTTTAATGTGGTCTTCTGTGTCAAGAAGACCACCAATTCAGGTAAGACAGGTGTTCCGTGAACTGTTCACAAAAAAAATATGGCGTTTCCTCTGCAGCCTTCGCTCCTCACCAGGGTCTTGGCCTGACCAGTGAGCAGACTGCCCCATGGTGGTCAGGCATAAGCTGCAGCCAACAAACACAGGTGCATGTCATTCATCCCGGTATTAATGCACATGTATACCCCGCTCCGGGAAATACAGGCAGACTAAATGGACGTTGTTCTGTAAATCAGATGAGGAAAGGAACTGCCTTTTTTTGTTGTTTTTTTTAGAATAAACAAGCATGACGCAGCATTTCCCACACAGGCTCTACTTGGATGGCCCGCCCAGGTAGATTAAGATAGAGTACAGGTAGATGAAATCTGAATTCCAATATTTTTTAATCATGACGAGCAATTGTCATCACCAGCAGCCCTCCTGAACATAATGCATTCATTCCAGATGATGCCAGCACCGCAGGCTGGAACCTCTCCTGGCTCGTAACGCCACACTTCACTACTGGTTGTACCTCACTAGCACTGGACGTCTAATCAGGACTGTTGGCAAATGTTTGTTCTAAGCTTTTATTTGATATATTTGATTGATCAGCAATGTGTGTGCAGCCATCACTTGCCTACAGCATAAAAAAAAGTATCCTAAAAAGGAAAAGCAGGCGGCACTTGCATCTGGTATGTTCTAAATTGTCTTGCACTTAAGTAATAAAACACTGACAATCGTAAACCAAAAGAGTTGACCCTATTTAAGAAGCTATACCTTTGCCCTATTGTATACTCAGTGGTGTTGGAGGATTTAAGTTAATTTACTCCCCTGTGAAATACAAAGTAGAACATCACTATTATATATCAATCTATTAAGTTTAGCTGAGCTTTTAAGGCATGATTATTTCACCAAATGGAATTAAACCTGATTTAAATGGTAACTTTTTCTATAAATGAGCACTTATAAAAGTGTATGTTCAATAATGAGTTCTTTAAACCAAAAGTGGATCATGATGGCAATTATCAATCCAACAGAAAAATGCTGGAGCTCTTGGGAGGAGATCAGATAAATGAGCAGCCTCCCCTGAAAGATGTGGAGTCATCTCAAACCATCAGCCTGGAAACGGATGAAAGCATGGATCTCTTTATAGACATGTTAATGTGTTTCTAGACAGGTGTCAATGTAGGTTGATCCCTGGCATGATAATTATTGAATTTAATACTAATCATTATTTGACCAGATATGAAAATTTTCTACATATGCAACAGCTCCCTTGAGCTTATTTCAGTAACATGCTGCTCATCAGCTTGGACCTGATTCATCTAAAGGTCAAGTACATTGGAACTTTTAATGAGCATCCCAGGAAAACCATTTGCATTCCAGAACCATCCTTCCGTGCTGCATTAACCTGCAAAACAGACATTTAAAAATAACCAGTGGCCAAAAGGCTTTGTTACTGTTCTTTATCTTCAAGTTGATGTTGTGCTGCAGCTTCCATGGCTGTCCAAGGTGCTCCAGAAAGTGGACGTCACTTTTCATTCAATCATTTGCAATAAACAATCAATTCATCAATTATCTTGCCTTATCATGGCGGGTCTTTAAACCCTACATCATCAGCTAGGAATGCAATCTTGAGAGCAGATTCCAGAATGTCCACATTCTTGGAGCCTTCAATGTCCTGGGGGCCACCAGCACCAGTGTCCAATGTTGTTCCTATGGAAACCCTCACCAGGAAGTCCAAGCATCCAAGGATATACCTTGTTAGGTCATATACCTTTATCTTGTAAAAGAAATTTGATAACTCACACCTGACTGCAATGTAAAGAACATGACCCAGGTATGCATTTGCAATTTTGTTCCAAAACTTATCTAATTAATCAATTTTGCAGATATGTGTTACCCAATAAGGGTAACGTCCTTATATAATTTTTAATGGTTTTGTATTTTGATTTCTATTCTTTTCTGTTCTGGTGTAACAAAAACCAGAACAGAGAGCATGCAGGAGTCGGCCAGTGAATTCAAAGAAAGGACAAACATCTGTCATCAGCAGGTTGGAAGGTTGTGGCTGCACTGGTCCTGGTCATCTTGGTCTCCTGGGTCAACTGTGGAGATTTCTAAGAAATGGGCGAGGTTTTGAACCATGCAAGAGACATACAATGTGTTAGGGATAGTTATTTGAGTAGTTGTTAATTTGCAATAAATAAAGTTATTCATAAAACTGTGACTAGTGAATTACTGAAACCGCCTGTCATTGCAAAATTAACTTTACTTTTTTTTTTTTTCTTTTTAGCTTTTTATCAATGGAACTGCTAAAACAGTACATAAGGCAAAAAATCCACTACAAGTGTGTTGTAGGTCAAGAAATGCATCAGCTCAATCTGAATCATGTGTTTTCTCTGCCAGTTATAAGTCAGCCCTCCTACACACTCCTCTTGTCAGAACATTTTTTTTAATTTTGAATCATAATTGCGTGCAAGCCATGAAAATTCCCCTACCTGTTCACCGGAAAACATCAAGTCAGGGTTTTACATTTCAGGGAGGCACCTAAAACTAACACAATAATTGGCTCAAATGCTTGTAGTGGTAATATTGTATTCTTGCATTTCCTTGTATGACAAGGAATTAAGGCCAAAGTTATGTAATGGTTAATCTGAATGTTCATATATGTTCTAGTACTAGAAATAATAGTACTATTTTAATCAATACAATGTTACTGCACTTAATAAATGTTTGGTTTATTAATACACAAAAAAACTAATTACATTGATAAACGGTACTTCTTGTAAAACAACAAGCATTCATTAAAAAGCTTGCAGAGCATAGTTAAACATATCAAGCAAGGTGCACAATGGCCTCACAGCTCGGGGGCTGAAGTCATTACAAATATCAGCTTTTTGAAGTTTGGGGAATGACAAATTACCTTGTTGCACTGCACTGGTTTGAGTGAGGCATGTCTGTCAAATAGCTGGTAAAAACAGCGCCTGAGGCTGCTGCTGATCTTAGATGGGAAACAGATACGCGTGTGCTCAGTGAAGTCGAACCTGTGCTCAGGTGGTAAATTAAAATGTTGAGACAACAGCACGAGTGGCCATCGATCAGTCAGAGCATAGACAAAACCTGCACAACAACTCTATGTGCTACACATTATTGATCAAATAATGATCAGCCCTATACAGAACAGACATTATTGTTTACATGGAACTGATCATAGACCATGATGGTATCCACATCCTTCATGTTCTTAGGCAGATCGTCATCCATGCCTGGTGCCTCGCTACTGCTGAATTTTAGTTACCTCAGTCAGAGACAGGATGTGGCTTCTCCAGTCTTCTGGCTTGGTTTCAATGAGGTCGAGAACTTTAAGCATTCCGAAAATTTAGAGGATAGCAGTAGTCAAGGTCAGTTCTCCTCCTGCAAAAAAAAGAAAACGCTCTGACCACGCACCCATCTCCTACACCCTCAGCCATTCTCTATTCAACAAGCCAACCAAAAAACAATTTATATCAAAATTATCCTCAATGCCTACTGTTTCCACACAGGTCTGGCTTTTATCATTACCCATTTGTCTAACACAACTCTGGCGACCATCCCTACAATGGGGGTTTATAAAGGGCCTACTTGGATTTCATGTCCTGTGGATCTAGATGAAGACCCAGTGAGCATGATTATCAGCCAAGGTTCACAAATATTAAAAGCAACCCTATCATTCTTGTGATAAGACCACTAACCACAGTTTTTTTTTGGCACCATCACACAAACATCCCCAGTATGTCTACTACTAGATTTGCAACATTATTGCATACCTGTGCTAACTGGTCACTGAGGCTACAGTGCAGCAACCCTTTCACCTTTCTCTGGGATCTCCTTCCACACCTGGCTCCAGGTTTCACTTGTCTGAGGTGGTGTGCACCTTCCTCAGGAGGCTGATCTATAGACATCTTTGAATCACTCTTGATAAGACAGTCAGATGGGCATAGTAGTTCACAGGATGAAGCAGGACTAATTCATGAGCCCTGTGCTACCCCAAAAGTCAGAATCAAGTGGTTTGTCATTTAAGACAGAAGAGCTTTAGGTAAAAGGGATGGTAGTATGAGTTAGTTTAACAGACATTAGGTGGGGACATAACCATTTGTAAAGGGACATGTTAATAATTAACAGCAACCTGGAGGCAATTGCTACTGTACATTCCTTGAGGAAATACAGTTGGAGAGCCTGCAAAAAAGTTTAATGTGTGACAAAATATAGAGATGGTCTTGCACGGTGCAAGAGTCGTTACTGAAACATTGAGTGATTAATGTGATTACATTTTGTTGACAAGAAAGTTGCCTCCAGGTTGCTGGCAGTAGAGAGTTCTAGAGTTGGTTTGAATCAAATATCTTCTAGAGTTAGAATATGTTTTCACCCAATTTTTACATGAGACAGCCAAGTGTTTCAGACATGCTGAGAATGGGATAAACAAAGGGGACTCAAAGATATGGAGGTTGCAGCTCCTCTCAGTTCTTTCCAATCTAAACTCAACCCACAGGGAACTGACTCGCGCTCAGGTGTCTGTATTAAAAAAAACATTACATGCTGATCATGATGAGCTTTGTGACTGGGAGATATGTCCAAACTTAGCTAAAGCAAACAAAGAATGAGTCATATACTACTTGGCAACTTACTGGAATTTTTTTGCAATGCCAGATCATCTTGAAATTATTAGTCTAAGTCTTACCCTGTGTTTTTCAGTCTTTACTACATAATTAACTCTTTACAAAAAAGGCTATTATAGGTTGAGAAGCTCTTTTGCGATATATCCAAGCAGGTTGGTTGTCTGTGCCAACATTCAGTCAATTGGCAACTCAAAGAAAAACACAAAAAACAGGCCGTCATCATCATCATCGTCGTCATGCAAGAATAACCTTCAAGAGATGAATATGTGGGAGACAAGGCCATAGAACAAAGTCTAGGCTGATTCCCTTTTGCCCCCCCAGATCAGAGCTCAGCAACTCTGAGTGAGAAGCTTCTCCTCTACATTCGCGGGGAAAAAAAAAAAAAAAAAAAAAATCGGAGTTCGTGGGCAGAGGAATGCAGCTCACATCTTTGCCATAGCAGCCGTAGAGGTAATGCACTCGCGTGTTGGCGCTTGTCGAGGTGAGCGCACCTCCCTCTCCTGTATTAATAAGCGCATGTCCTATCGCTGTACCAACTGGGCTGTGTTTTACTGGGCCAGCGTTTGCTTACGGGAAGATAGATGAACTCCCCCACCTCTTCCTCTAATTTACACAATTACTTCCCTCCATGTCTGTTTCGCCAAAGTGTTCCTAATCCATGAATGAACAGCCGTCCCACCCCTCCCCCTTCATCCCAACACGTAGCCCCGGTGCCAGAGAGCACACATTTGCAAAAATATAAAGAAAAATGGAGTGCGAGGACTCAATTTATGATTGAGGACACTAAAAATAGATGTGTTTAGTATTCACACAATTCATGATAATGCCACAGAGTTCACCAATCCTGACAGGAAAAGAGTTGACTGCTTTCTTTTTTTTTTTTAAGAAAAATGTTTACATAAGCACATCATCCATGACAATTGACTTATACATAGAAGGAATTGTTATTAAGATACAGTCAACTGTCAAAATTGTGCCGTGAAAGAGAAAATCACTGGTGATGACAATGATGGCTTCCTTTCCGTCTAATATAAACATACCAGCATGATCACTTTTTTCCCCCGGGGCAAAGTCATTGTTCCATTTTGAAAGCTCTCCGTGAATGCTTGAAATGTTCCCTTGATATTTTTTTTTCCCTTCACTCGTTTATTTGCTCGTATCCAGGTGATATGCCAACCTGTCACATCAAGCACGGCCGGCCTTATTTCCTCAGAGCAAAGGTCAAAACAATCGCCATGGGAGGGATGTGTGTGTGTGTGTGTGTGTGTGTGTGTGTGTGTGTGTGTGGAAGAGGGGGATTAAAAGATCCCACTCAGTAGTTTTAGTTTGAGGTAAATACAAACTACCTGAGAAAACAGATATTGTTGATTGTTGAAATCTCACATCTGTGACTAATTTTGACATCTTGACAGGTCCTTTTTGAAAGAAAAATTCAACATTTATAATCAGTCTCACAAACTGACAGAAAATGATCTGATTCATGGTCCGTCATATTTGTATATTAACCTAATTACACTCATTTAGTTTGGACAATTACATTTGTAATGTTTGTCCATCTGTTCAAAATCATACTACATCACGAGTAGTACATTTTTAATAATTCAAAAATCAAAGAGATTGTTCAGTGCCACTTGGGGCCGCCAAAGTGCAAACCTGACAGTGCAGTTTAAAAAGAATGTTTGTTTTACAACACATCTGTGTGTCCCATTTAAAGGACAAATACGGAGTTGCTTGCCAGCCATTTCATCTTAATAACAACCCCTATTAGCAGTTACAGTACTGACCACATGTCCAGACCTACAAAATTATTATATACTATTAACGCGTGTCAACAACACCTGTTGTTGTGGAGAGGTTTTTTTTTTTCCCCCCAAAAGTAGACGCACAGATGTGCTTAAAATCACACACATCCCTTTGGGTCATGAGAAAAAAGAGGGCGGAAATGTACATGCCTGCAGAGACATGACCTTACATTTCTTTCCACCAGGGATGGAATATGAAAATATTGTACTCGATTAGACATCCTGCAGGGAAATTCGCAAAACACAATTTGACTGATAATATGCAATTTTGCTGTCGTCCCCAAACTTTCACATAACTTCTGCTGTCATGAAACAACACCTACTGTACGTAACTAAAAGAGATTGCATGCAAAACACGCAAGCACATGGCATTACTTAAAATCACAATAATTAGAGCAGTTGGACTTGCCATCTCTGCTTTTAGCTATCAAAACTAGAGTTGTGAAAATGCAGGCTGGGGCATTGTGAGTAGAGTGATCTAGTCAGTCTGACAGTGGTGTAAGCATTCCCTGAAGGCACTTTAAAGAACAGTGTACGATGAGGTTGCATAATCTGCACCTCAAATTCATGGAAAAGAATGCCTGCTCTCAGAGAAAGATATACTGACACTTCCAAGACGTCTGGAGAGAAGCATGTGGAGTAACGCTCTTGGCAGCAAAATGGGTGATTGTATCAAATGGAAATTTGCAGCTTAATTGATACTAGTTGCTACAAGCCGTACTAACTAAGGTGATGAGGTGGTGACAACGCACGTCTGAATTTTAATGTGGAGGTAAGAGTTCCTTCAAGCATATCCGAACACATTTTTTTAGAATCTTGACCTTTACATAAACAGTGAAACTGCAACAGCTTTGAACGGGATATAGACATTAAATAAAATTTTGAAAGGGTGAATTTATCAAGTTCTGAAAAGTCTTTACTCTGAAAAGAATTTCATCAGACTGCTGCACCTAAAAGTTTACAAAATTTAAAATGTAATTTCTAGGAGAGATAGCATCACAATATTCACATTTGTTTTAAAACCAGTGGTGGAAGTAGTACTCTGATCCTTTACTTAAAGTACCAATACAGGAATATAAAAATACCCCAATGAACATAAAGTATTAGCAGTAAAATGTGCTTAAAGTTCATTTGACTACTGGTCCAAGACAGGCCTGTTTAAACTCAAGTTAAGACCTAATATCATGATGTAAAATCCAAAACTATCCTGATACATTTTTGGATTTTCTAAAGCCAGCACCTTTTGCAGATACCAGCATTACAATTACATATCTTTTTTAAAGCATGCTGTGAGTTTTCAGTGTTTCGCAAAGAATTTTGTCAAGCCTCATTTACCAGGAGAATCCAGGTGAAAGCTGTAACATGTTATTGCTTTCATCAATTCCAACCACAACAATCGTGCAGAACAAGCGGACTGTGTCAAACCGGGTGCAAATAACTTTTAGTTGGCAAGGGTAGAACCAAAACCAGTTTTATTTGTGTGATGAAGAGGAGAGAGGAAGGGAATGTTGACGAAATCTCATTAATACAGCTGTAATATCTTATTTATATTTTATATTTAGTCCATCTAGTCACATTAGGGTCGACCATTAGTCACTTATATGACATGATGTGCTGGTTTGTATTATGTGAGTATCAAATCCTTGGAAGTATTTTAACAATTATATATAAAAAAAAAGTTTTGTCTGGAGCATTTTAGCTGCTTCTACAACAGATTGTTTGAATGTACAAGAACAGCCTGAACCTTTTAGAACATATCTACTGGATGTCCTCTCCCACACTTGAAATCAAGCCCAAATAATGATTTGTTTGTGAAAAAAAGCATCTTAACAGCACACATTCGAAACAAAGATTACTTAATCCATCCCATCTACACACATACGCACTCTCGAGGCAGGTAGCTGTAAAATCTGGGCTTCTCTTTGGGGGCACAAACATACGCACATGCGCGCACACGCACGCACACGCACAACAACACAGTTGTAGAATAAAGCGCTGACTGACAGCATGAGGCTCTATAGGGATACGCAGCGGCACAGTAATGGCTTTAAGCTTCATTCAGTCAAAGTTAAAGACATTGTGCATTGATCTATGACTTAGAACAGGCTGTCCCGTCCCGTTCCGTGTGAACGCTGGATTAGGGACAGGGGCGGTATTTCCCTGATGGCTGTTATGTTGTGTTTGGCTGACGTGTGCAGGGCACTGATACCTGCAGTGTCTCCTGCCTTGGGCACCAATTTACAAACAAAACATTAAAGATGCAAATACTTTCGGTTATATTTGTCCAGGTTTTGAAATATCAGTCCCTTTGTTCTCCATTCCAATAACACCATTATGACAATACACCGACCCAAACTAATTTGCAACCAAAGAAACAGTGCGTATGACAATGTAGACAGTGCTTTCAGTGCGTATTGCACCTAGTGCAGTGTCTGTAGGAAGAATGTATTCCTATAGAAAAGTGGAAGCTTACGTATATTTTCTATGTTTGGCTAAATAAGGGTGTGTTGGAGTGTTACATAGTCTTAATGGATATTGTATAAATTGGGTAAGACCTAGACACACATTGAGATAAGTAGAGACATGCAAATACAGTTATTGTAAGAAAAAGAAATGTTGATAGGCTAAATAAAACTGGACTTACAATAAATGTCTTTCTTTGTACTTTCCTGTGTAGTTTAACAACCTTGGCATGTCATACATTTAGGATTGTTTGGGCCCAGATTTTGTTCTTTTAGGTGATAGTGCTTGGATTTCCTGAGTGTCTTGGAGTAAGACGGCTAGCGTGTGGAATAAATTACCCGCTACACCAGCCAACGTCTTAGCATGTGGTTATTGAGAGACATTACAATACTTTGATAACATCAGCTGCATGATGGATGCAGGAAGAAACGGGACAACGGAGCTTTGAATTGTCATTAAAGTGCTGTGAAGCAACAGGAAGAGGAGAGTTGTGACACTGAGCTTCATGATGTAGCAGGATAGCAATGAATTATTTATTTTTTAAGATGTCTTTATGAAATAAACATGTATTCTACAGTAGCCAGACAGGAAGTAGGGGAGATAGAGAGAGAGAAAAAGGAAGATATGAAGCAAAGTTATAAAAAAACAAAGGTAAAGGTATTAAGGTAACTTAATGATAATCTCTTGAATATCTATCCAAACTCCTGCTATGCACAACTAGTATATATGAAAGCTAATTTTGAGGTGACTAACAGAGATATGAGAGCTACAGACATGCAGACACTCCTTGATTGATAGATAGATGATGATGACTTTAATGTTTAGAATACAAGTGAAATTCCATCTACTTCTGCTGTATAGGAGACGATTCATAAATCTTAGGCGACAGATGGAAAAGAAAACCAAACTGCAGTTTGTGTATAGAACTAGAAGATGCCATCAAAGCTACAGCAGAGTGGCAGCATTGCCTATATTTTATTTCCTTTGTTTAGTTTCACACTTAACAAATACAAGCAATGCAAGACTCGTAAACCATTATCACAAACTCACTTCTCAAGTATTATCAAATTTGGGTAGAAAGTGGTCAACACAAATCTTCTTTCACTTAAGCATTATTTGATGGAACTGTTTGTACATTTCTTTTATGGAGTTTACTTAAAGACACATGGAATTAAATGGAGTGGACACATGGGAATAAAGGCGTATTAATATAAGCATTAATTAACACTTCATTTTTGACACAAGGCTCTCCAAACATAAGCAACTGCCACATCTCAAAATAAATTTCCTTTCACTTGCTAGATGAGGAAAGAGATTCACATGATCTGCAGGAACAAGCCCCGAGATGGAATGACTGACACGTCCAATATCTACACTTGTGGGCAATGTGCTTTGAATAAACATATTCTCAATGGCACCTTCTCAGGATTTTGCATTCCCTCTTTCAGGGTCTAAAAACAGGGAATGTTTTAAAACCCAGAGTTGTATCTGTGATTTGAGATTTCCGAGCTATTAAAAATAAACTTGACCTCATCTTCTACTTCAGGTGGTGGTGTATGCAACTTCCCATCGTTAGATATCCTCCTCTCCTGGCTTTTACCACCCGAGTGATGCTCATTTCTAGTAGATATCAGTTGCCCAACGGAATTAAACAAAGCCCTACAACTACGTTCTCTCCACTGAGGTACACAGCAACTTGTAGGCCTACCTTTCTTTATCTGACTGTGTGTGTGTGTGTGTGTGTGTAGTGAGATCTGTGTGCGTCTGTGTGTCAATACCTCCAGGCTGGTTCAGTCAAACCCAGGACTGGAATTCGAGTTAACCACAAAGGGGGGATTTCCACGTGCCTCTCAGTCGTCTTGTTTGGAACATAAAATCGTGCGTCATCCCATGGCTGCATCCGCTAGTGCGCCTCACTTCTTCGTGGCTAGGGGGCAAAACCCGTTCAGCTGGCAATGAAGTAATGCCTGACTCACACTTCAGGTAAAGCCTTAATAAATTTATATCATTACGAGAGTCGCTCAGTGAAATAACGGCTGGGCATCAGTGCCACCCAGTGGTGACAACAAAGATGGGAGGTGATTACAATTAAGGGGGAAAAGGGATATCGTTGGCATTGTAAAAAAATAATGTTAAATTGAATGAATTGTTACATTAGTTCACCTTAATAAATGCCATGTTGATACACCTAACATTTATTTGAATTCGGAAAGAAAAAAAAACAAAATTGTAAAAACAATATATCCTCTAATCGAAATGTATTTCCTTCATTCAATCAAAGTTACTGTGCAGTTATTTAAGCATAAAGTTTAAGAGCTGCAACTATACAGGAGGGAAAAAAAACAATCGTAAAGCATATTGGTTATATCAATTAACTTTAGATTCCATGACTAATATTTGGCCCTAGCCTCCAGTGAACAATCCAGGATATGCAAATCAAATCTACCTAAGATTCATTTTATTCAGGTAAATGTTACAGATTGATAAAAAAGGGGTTGGATATGACCATCTTAACAAACAAATAACCATCAACAGTCATGCATCAACTAAATGACTAAAATGTACTTTCTTTCAACATATATTGAATCAACCAATCATCTACTTGTAAATACACTTTGACATATGCAACTTGTTTCTTTGTTTTTGTAACTTTACATCAAATACATCTCTTACACTCATACTGATGTTTTACAGTAGGTATAGCTTAATGGCAAGGCTAAATTATAGGGTCACTGGATTGATTATTTTACACTAGAGTTGCAACTACTTTCAATCCATCCATTCTTTTCCATTTTACTTCATTTTTTTCTTGCAGCTTCACTGTATACAGTAAATTCCAAATAAATCTCAGAACTATAATCTGATATAGCAGCGGCTTGCTGTTTTTGTATTATGAAGTTCTAAAATTACAAACAAAAATTCTGAGCCTTCAACATACATCAATTTAACAACAAAACATCATTAACATATTAAAGACTGACTAAAGATTCTGAGCAACAAATGGCAAATACAAAACTCAAAATTAGCAAAAATAAAAGTATCTCAAATAGGACTTGAAGGACCCATATCATGCAAATAACCACTTTCCGGGATTCTACTTTAGATAAGGACTATGCCTATTATATGAGAAATGAGCATAACCTGCATTTATGTATTTTGCCGTTTCCAGGCTCGTTTATACTTCCTTGACCTTGGGAAGTCATGTGGTATCTTCCTTTGCCTGTAGAGGTTCATGGCTAAATCACCTGTCCCCACCGTCTCACCCATGGGGGTGGACAGGGCAATGTGCCAAAGGCCATATTGTGGAGGCCCAGCATTGGTTGTGATCTGGTTCTCTAACCACAATAAATGAGACATCTGCACAAACAAAAATACTCATAACTCACCAATATTTTCACTAATTTCCAAACAGTTTGGTTTGTTATCCGTGGGCAAAGGGTGATTGAATAATTTGAAATTATATTTTTTATTGCATTTAATTCATTGTAATAAAGTGTTTTCACTTCAATTTCTGATTTTTCTTATGTGAAGATTCTTCTGTTGTGATCATGCATATCTGCATAATCTTTCTCTGATGTGAAAGTTGCATTATGCTTTCTGAAGCTCCAGCAAGGCGCTAGATTGAGCACTTTAAACCTGTAATGAGTTACATTTTTGTCCTTTAATAAGAGGAAACCTCAAATAAAAAGCAGATAAGTGCATTATATGGGACCTTCAAATGGAACAACATAGATGTATAACATCACCAAAAAAAAAATCAACAAATCCAAGCTATGAGCAAAGGTGGATTAAACATATTCTTAAAAATAATTGTTCAGCTGCCATGTTTGTAAATACAAGCAAGATAAATATTTACAGAAAAGCATGTCACGATCAATGTATTGGTAAATCATTAATAAAAGGACAACAAATGACATACGTGAGTTTTTCTATTTGAATGTAAAGATTTAGGTCGATTATCAGGGTGACTAATAATCACAATCGGCTGAAGTGGAGATTCAGCTTTCGAATTTCAAATGCCCTTCACAGACAAAGGGATTGGGAGGTTGATTTAAATAATCAGATTAGTTATAGAGCTCATAAAACACATACAGGATCATAAACACATAAGCACAGAGCGAGCGCATTCTTATTGTCAATAGAGCACTGATATAAACAAATTCAACCAATTATGGGGTTTAGTACTTTATAGAGTTTCTGTAAATGTGACGTCAAGTTACTCTAATGCAATTATTTCATATATACCATATGTTTAAGTTGTGATAAAAATGATAAATGTATGTCATTCATAGGGCTGTCTTATGGTTTTAGTGTAGGAGTACATTGAAGCGCACTGGAAACTGTAGGTGCCAACTTCTAAATGTACTGCTGGAGCTAGTTTAACAATGTTTTCTTCTTGTTTGTAACGGTTTGCATGTCATTTATTTATTAAAACATTTAAGTCAGAACATGTGTTGGTTTTATAGAACTCATAATACTTTAGAGCATGTTTTGTGTACTCTACTCATGATTACAGAGACTGGCTGTAATCACTGTAATAAATGCTCTCATGTAATGATGGATATTAACAGGCTTAAAAAATTATACCTACATATAAACTAAACTACATTTGTAATGAAGGCATTACAGAAACATGAATGACACTGATCTCATCCAGAATTGTCAGGTGTTTTCTTGGTAACATGTTTTTCACTTGAAAGATAGTTATCACTGTTTTACTTTCTTCTTCCTTGTGTTTCTATTTTGTTTAGTTTTGTTGACCATGTCATTAAACATTCACCCTAATGCAGGTGTTTGAGTTTGAGTGACAAATATTTGTAATCTCATCACTGCTGAATTCTTGTAAGATATGTACAGCAGAACAATGCCAGACACATTCATAGTACAATCTGTAAGCATGTTTCAAAAACTAAAATGCCTTGTTAAGCCATACAGAAGCTATCATAACACAACAAAAACACACCGTCACTGACTGATGAAAAATAAAAAAAACAACAAAAAAGCTGTCTCAACCTTCCTTGTATATGCTAATGAAATTCACACAAAATAGGACTCATGATTTCTTTCATTTTACAGAAGAGATATTTAAAGGCACATTCTGCAATATCTCCTATTGCATTATTGATTTTAAGAAGGACACACAGTGTCACTGATGCGAAGCACCTGAAATCACACTCAGCCAACTAACTAAAACTGACAAAGTCTCTGTCTGCATGTAATGTTTGTCCTACAGTCGCCTGCTTACTTTGCATTTACTTGGATGAGAGGTTCTCGAGAAAGCTGCAAGCAGCGGAACCAGAATCCGAGCAACCGGCCCATTCCAAACATGCTCGTTTTGAACAGGCACTGCACAGACATCACCAAGTTTAAGACAGCATCCAACCTGCAGACCCAAAGCTGCACACAGCACCAACAGGCAGAGAAAGTAAGATGCAGGCAGACTGGAATCACTGTCTACAGGTGAGGAAAGGAATAGCTTCTTTAATTTGATGGTACAGTACCCGGACGGAATGAATCTTACATCTGAGGTTGCTTTCAATGTTACAGCCACCGTTTGAGGACTTATATTGTACATGTTAGAGCCCTTGTGGTTTGGATTTGAAAAGATCTTTGTTTGGAGAGTCTTTGTGGTGGTACAAAAATGATACTGTTAAACCTGACAACTGGGGGTTATATGGGTGCAAAAAGAATGAGCACCAACTAGCACTGGTGTTCTTACTTTAGCTCTGAATATTTAAATATTGAACTGTGTGACCTATGTAATTTCCATACCTGTTTACTGCAACTATAAAAATCCAACATCCATTGCCTGTAGGTGGTACAAATGTCAAAATTGCAGCAGCTATTTCTTTACAAAATAAAACAACCGACATTTTCAGGTTCTAATCAGTAGATTGCTATCACTTTCTTTGCCTATAGGTGCCATCTTGCTAAATGTGAACAAATAAGTTTGATGTGCTTCGCATCAAAAAGAACAATGACACCTGAATCTAAACATTGACAGCTTTGCCCATTTTCAGCACTCAGTCCTTCTGATCACTCCGAGACATAGTTAGCAATGCTGACATGATAAGGCTGCGTAGGAAATCTCACCGACTGTGCCTTTAAATGTCCTGCAGGATGCAAAATATAGAAAAGCCCCAAAATGCAAGGATTGTTACTTCTTCTCAATCTTCAGTGTTTGTACAAAACTCCAGAGGTCCTTGACCACCTGAGGAAGGTACAGAGACAGGAGAAAGGGATAAAAATGGAATGAGGGAGAGAGAAAGAAAAAGAGAAATTATAAATCATCCAAATGAAGTGCGATACAACATGAGACACATGAGTCACCGGTGTGCTGCTGGCGTGTGGGAACGCCGAGTCTGGATGTTGGGGAACAACGAGGGGTTGGGTGGGGGCAGCAGTACATACCAGAGTATATGACTAGGTGCTCCAGGTCTGACAGATCTCAGCCTTGGCTGATGAAACCAAAGCACTTCCACAGATGTTTCTACACACTGGGATCAACAAGCTCTCCCCAACCCAGCCTAGCCTCCCACCACCCCCCGAACAACACTATTTTCCTTGTCCACCGGGCCTTTGCTCCAGCTCCACTTCACCTGCTTTCATAACTGCACAGTAACTTCCAAGTCTAACAGATGCCGGAATACAGAGCGTTACTATCTGACACGCTGTAGAATAAATCAGTCAAGTCAGGTGATAATCTTCAGGGGTTTTGTGTGATTAATTCGTGGCTGTAAAACAGCATGCAGGGGCTGTTGATTCGCTTCTGAAAATGACAAGCAGCGTTAGAAGAGATTTAAGTTCTGCGTTTGAAAAAGCTCGTCTTGGGCTGGTGAAAGGCCTTGAATGTGAATGTGAGACTGGTACCATCCACATACCGCCAGTCCCTTCATTAAGGCTACAAAAGACACACACGCCAGTAAATCACCGTGGAAGAGTTTGCCTTGGCAGGTGTACTCCCATTCCATCTCAAGAAGAGCCCACTGACACAAAATGAATATAATTCAAAGAGAACACGCTGTGCTGGAGAGACTTTTGAGGCATACTGGACAGTGTAAGGTATGTGGATGGTGTGAACAATTATGCATTCCTCGGTATCTATCACGGAAAAGAGTTCTTAAAGCTAAAATGACAGTTGAAGTAGATGTGCCAATGGCTACAAACATCAAGCAAGTGGAATATTTCTAGAAACCTGTCAGCAAATAGCTCCACATGGTTGGGTGTTAAAGTGTTATAAGATTGTTTTAAAAAAAGGATGTGCATCAATAAATATATACATAATAAATCTGATGTTTCGTGATTACTTACTTTTTTGTCTGAAATTTTAAAAGCACTCTTCACAAAATTCTCAAACTTCTGCTCCGTCTTCGGTAGTGGTTTCCCCTGATGAAGCAAGAACAATAAATCATCAGCTAAACTGTGCATCAGACAACTCAATTAAGAGTGGTAATTTGCAAAAAAAGAAGAAAGAAACAAAAAAGAGAATGACAGCCATACCTCCTTGGCTGCAGTTGACAACTTGCTCTTAATCTCTGCCAGAGGAGGCGATTTCGATGGCCCGGCCTGGGGTTTGTCTTTTCCTGGGGCAGGTGTCTTATAAAAGAACATATCAGCTAGATAAGAAACACTCATTGATATCTCAAATAGAGAGAGATTTATATGTAGTGTTGGATTATGTCACAATATTTTTCTTTTTCAATTCAAGTTCTTGCTATGAGCTTTTTTTTCCTTTGTGCTTGTGAAGTTTTTTGTGAACTATTGAGGAATATAGTGCAATGTCAACATTTTCATATTTTCTTATGACTCCTCCTAACACCAAATTGCTGATTATGATTTGGAGGTAAGAGATAGATTTTTGACAGCAGGCTGGTCTGGACTTCAGCCCTATCTCATGACCCATTTAGACCCATTGGGTCTATCTTTACAGGCTTGGAGTAGGCAACCAGCTGGAAGGACATAAAAGCATATGAAAGGACAACAAATTCTATACTAATTACAACATCTTTTTTGTTACAAATACATCGGGTACAGATTATCATTTTATTGTTTGCAAGCAGGAGAGGGCAAGCCCCGACTCAACAATGAGTTTTTTTTTTCCCGGAGCGATGACAAATCTGCTGAGCTAAAAGAAAGGTCAGAGAACAGCTGATGTTCTTTCGCCTGTTTTCATATAAAAGCTGCTCAAATGAATTACCTCATCAAGGAACAATGTGTAATTGTCAAACAAAACTAGCAACACATATTTGTCACCTCTCGGTGGCATCATAGGTGGTAATTTCTTGCACCAAGAGTCATGTGGTGTGCATTAGCACTGTACATGCAGGCCAACAGGTGTGTCCAGACATAGGCGGCGGGGCCCCTGAGGTCCTCAATTAGTAAGTGTCTTAGTGTGACACAACAACACATATGCACACACACCAAACGCTATGACTGCATGTTACACAAGCCACAGAGCTTGTCCCTGCATGCAAAGACAGTGTGGAATCCAGTGAAATTGCAGGGTTTCATTGATAGCCAGAGACGCATCTGAAAGAAGCAAGGAGCCCCTTAGAGGAACTTTATACATAGCGAGTACAGTAGTTCTGTGTGGTGTTCAGCTTCATTTGCTGATCATCACTGACTACACTATAATACATAATGCCTCTGAAACAGAATGAAACAGAATGGTGGAGAATGGTACTGTTCATTTTTAAGGTCATGACCTCTTATTTTTCTGGAAATAACATTTAATGTGAAGAGGATTAAGAAACATTTTACTTATAACAATTCAGATTTCAGTTCACATCCATATTTCTGTTGTGTTCCTTAATATAGTAAATAACCAACAATACATTTAATGGTAAAAACAACATTGGTATTTAGGGGCTTTAAAAGCCATATGATTTATCACATGGTTTTGATTCATCCAGATAGAGAAAGATTTAACCATTTGGCAGCAACTGCCTGGGCTATAGTCATATTATGTTTTGATATATGAAAATATGAAATTATGTTCCTATGTATCCATACACCCAATACCTTACAAAATGCTCTCAAAGCAACCATTTTATCACCATCAGTGGGTACCCATCCACTACAGAACAGACTATTCTATCACTACACTTTTCACTGAAAATGGACACTGCTATTCACCTGAAAGGCTTTATGCTGAGGGAGCTGAAGGAGTTTAAAACTTTAAGGGACAGGCTATTTCACACATCCATGAGTGGATGAGTGGAAACAAAAACGTGTCTCTTAAAAAGGTCCCATATTGTTTAAAGGGATGTTTTTGCTTTATTAGTTATTAGAAAAATATTTAGGCATCTCCTTCCATATTATCATATTATAATAAAACCACAAATATATCCTATTAAGGATATCAAAACATCAAATGAAATATAAAGAAAGGAAGGAAATATGGGACCTTCAACAAATTCCACCTTCTATACCTTTGGGAATTCCTCAATATCAGATCTCTCCGTATGCAACCCTAATGGTAAGATCATTTGGACAAAAGCAGTCAACAAATTTCATGTGTTACTGCTTGAGTAAGACTTAAAATGTTAAAAAACAGGTGTACTAATTCGAGAAAATAAATTAGTACTCGTGCAATCATCTGTCCCTGTCCCCAAGAGATCTGTATTTTAAAGGACAGATCAAAAGGTATGAAATTAGGGAAAAAACCTTGTAGCACACATACCACACTTGAGAAAAAAAGCACATATGCTGCTGGCTCCTGGCCAATCAATTCCACTACGTATTTATTATTTACGGGCAGCTCTCCACTTCCAAAGGACAGCTGTGGACCTGAAACAGCTGATAAACACACAATGCCAGCAAGCTTTTTCATCTGGGCCAGACACTGATTACAGATGCCACGAGTCATGGAACTTAATCACAAGCACACTATCATTTGACGCAATCTCGACTTCAATCCTGTACAAACACATGCCTGCGACACCTTTGCTCATCAGGTCTGTCCAGGGATAGAACTTGTGATTTTGTTGGAATTATTATTATTTTTTTATTTTTTTTGGGCGGGGTGGTTGAGTCAGCCCTTGGGTCGGTCTTTTCTACATTTTTCTTAAAATAGTTCCAATCTGTAGAGCCATATTGAAAAAGAAACATCCTTATACTCTATGCTGAGCAGATAGGCACCTGCTGCAGCATACATTAATCAGCCCCTAAACCAATGACTTTTGGGATAAGCTTAAGTTAAGTGGTTAACAAGTTGTAAACTGCTTTAAGGCATCAACTTCTCAAAAGCAATCAATCAAAAGACACCGACTGGAAGATAAAGTTTCTCCAGATCAGCACAACTCTGGTTAGCTGGTTCTCATCTTGATCTGGTTACGCAAGAAGGTGCAGCTACACGCTGGGATGTAAGAGGTGAGAACTGCGGTACTGGCAACAGATCTGACGAGCCAATCTAATGACCAGTCACCTGCGTTTAGGAAAGAAAAAAACAGACATCCACGCCCGCTTCCTCACTCCTCAGGGGCATCTGGAAGCGCAAGCTGCACCAGACATCAAACGCTGGTAATGAGAGCAATTGGGAGAAGGTGTGTCCAGGAAGTGAGGGGTGTGAAGAGGTTGTTGAGAGGGAACAGTTGTTTGTAGAAGTGGAGAGAGGGTATGGGGGGCAGTTCAAGCTCCATGGTCCAGAAAGTTAAACTGATGGGATGGTTTCGTCGGTTCAGCGACCCATCTGCTAACGTCGAACAGCATTCAAGCCTTGTGTTATTTCTGAATAACAACCACAGGCAGAAACACACCCTGAGGGGGAAGCACTTTCTTGTCTGGGAAAGCAAACCTTTGCCTTAGTGATAAATATGAATTTAAAAGAAATCAAATATCTTGAAAGAAATCAAGATGTCATATAAGAAATGACTGTGTAGTGAGGTGGGTGTGAGATGGTACGCCTTTAGCACAAGTCGTGTTTTATCAAACACGCACCGGCATTAGTATTCGCATGCCAACACACAGCCTTATCTTAAACTGAGTTTCTGTCCAAGTAATTTTTATCAAAGTAGTATGCTATCTGAGTGTGAGATGTGTAAACTTGCAGACATGCTTGCCAATTTGTATTCCTTGATGTGTGCATGTTGGCTACGGGGGGGTTAGGGGGGCATCAAAGGTGGTTGCAACTCAAGACGATGGGGTCAGGCCAAGGGGTCACAGATTTAAACCTTGCCCCAGGAAATCCGTTTAGAGGTCAGGTGTGTTTGCTTAAAGAGAGGCAGAGTTCAAGCTTTGGGTGTTCAGAGGCGGCTGTCCAAGACATTCCATCGAAGAAATTAACTATCAGCTTGAGCTAATTGCAAAGTGCATTTATCACATTCCCTGGCAGAGGAATGGCAAGACTCTACATGCTTTTTTCCTACTTTGTTTGGTATGTTCTAATTGAATGCCAATAAATACAAACAATTAGACTTGGTCATGGACACCCTGTGGCTCCAGTTTGAGAAGAAATGATTTTGACAAAAAGATCCAGATGTTTGATGGTATTGTCTGGAGAATTGTTTTCTTTTCAGCACAGGAGTGATTAGGTTCTGTGGTTTTGGTGCGAAGTGTACGGGATCCTTCCCCAACGTTATTTGACTGAAAATGATGTATTTTCACATAATTTTGGACTATTATGGTTAAAATATTAAGAAAACCCCTTTGTACCCATTAAGATTATTAATAATAAAATACTGACAAACCAGGATTATATTGAATAGAATTGAACATAATGAGAGTGAAAGAACCCATGATCAAATTTAGTGAAAGTAGGTGAAGTTAGTGTCTACTTGGTGGTGGTAATGTACCTCTAAGCTTGTTTGCCAACAGTTAATTATCTTTTTTAAATGAAATGAAATCTGAATGGAGAATATATAAATTTGCGAACTGTAAACAATCAAAATTAAATGTCTTTCTGCAGTCAAGTGAACATGAGCAATACTTTAAAACCTGTAGCTTGTGGCCAACATTTTATTTTTAAATAGAGATAAAATATGTTACACATAAATATAAAAAACTGTGCAAAAGCATAAAATGATTCCATTTAAAGTCTGCATGACATAGGTTTAGGTTAGGTGTTAATCCTCTACAAATCCTTGGCCAGACACACCAGCATATCCACTTTTGCTGGCTTCAGAAAACACCTTTGAGGCGTAACAGTATTCCTCTGATGGATGCCTGTTGTGCAACAACTCGCATGCTACAGATAATAATAATGGAAAGTGAGACTCGTCTCCACCGTCAATCACTGCCTCCTGTTTGTACATTCCCACCTTTGCTGCAACTTTCTCATCATTTGGGGAACGAGAGTAGCTGCCAACCTGATGCCAAGAAAACTTTCCAAAGTTTTGCTTTCAGAAGTGGGGGATAAGCTGATTCATCTCTCATCTAATTTGGTGTGTTTGCCTTGCCATACTGAGTGCCTGCTCCTCCACTTTGTGGTTAATGCAACCCAAATCTCCTTTAGGAAAATGAATCCCTTGAAAATTTATATCAATGAATGTGGCCATGCGCGTCAACTCTTTGAGTCTTTGTCATATTTTGAACTTGAGCAGCGTTAAGATGCCAGCTGCAAATTCTTGGTGAGGTCTGTGTTCTCTTCAGCCTCATCAATATTGAGATGTTGGAAGAAGAGAAAAGAGAAGAGATGATGTGGTGACATAGTTCTCCCCTGAGAGGATGTCAGAGAATTCACTGAAGGGTTTGAGGGCTTTGTAGATACAGTCCAAGACATTAATATCTTGCCAAGTGAGAGAGGGATGTGGGCATCATTCAACACTTTGAACACACCGGATTGCAGTGCTCTGCTCCAGAATTCACTCAACTGTTTTTTGTTTTGAGCACTAATGAGTTGTACAATCCTGTTGGATATAATAATATAATGAGGCTTTAGTTCAGGTCAAGTATAAAAACATCAGTAGTACCTACAATAGTAACTGTAGGTTAAATATGCACATATACCAATAACTCACCTGTGCAATCAATATTTATTCTGCCAGCTGTTGTTTCTTAGCAGTTATACTTGTAGAGTTTTAACACATATATAGATACCATTTATCAGCTGTTGCTATATAATGTTGTTTGATGGACATTCTTATTTTCTGTTTCTTATAATTTTTCTCTGCTTATATATATATTTTTTTCATCTAAAATTTGAGTAATTGTGACATCAAACAATGACCCTGGGAGATAAATAACAACATCATCATGAAATGAAGCATCATCAATACTTGGACAATTTTTCCACAGTATTAAAAAAACTTTTACCGTGACTTTTTTTTCTGCAATGCATACTCTTTGCTTTATGTGTTTTTTCTGGTTACCTCTATGCTTCAAATCCAAGATGTTCCCATTTTGGCCCAGTTTTAGTTTTCTTGCCACTTCTTGTGACCCCGCAGAACCACATGAACTTCTTCTAGTAAACACTAGAAACGTTCTCGTAAATCCGTGACCCCCCCCCCCTCCCACTTCTAGTGGGCCATGGGGGCCAAAATCCACAAACCTCCTTCTGGCACCACATGCCAAAAATGTATTTAGAAGTTCATCTGAAGCAAATATGAAGCTTCAATCATCTCAGTCATATAAAGTGTCTTTTAATGCTACAGGTTTTTTGTGATTTCTACTTTGATTAATGAGTTTTGAGACATGACTCATTTCTGTTCCTGTCCGTGTAGTTAAAAGACTTTTAACTACATCCAAATAATTTCGTAAAAAAAAAAGAATCAAAGAAAAGAAAATGCATTTTACAATGCGTTTGCTTTCCCTTGGCTGTCGAAGTTTATGTTTTGAACGCAAAAACCTTTCCTACCTTAATCTGTGTTTTGACGGCTGATGATTTTCCTGCAGGGCCATTTTGTTTCAATGGTGTTTTGTTGGACTTCTTGGCTGAAGATTCCTGGCTCTAAGAAAACAAAAACACAAACAAGATCCATAAGTTTTGAATAACAATCCTTAAGTTTTTAGGACACTTGTACAGTTTAATCAGCTGTAGCTTATTTGTTACCAGGGTGTTTTACTGGGGTGGTTGACACCACTGTGGCTTTAGTTCCATTATTGTCAATGTGTCGTTAGGGCACATTTAGATAAGAGATATAAAAAATAATATTATGGGACTATAGATTTATTGAGTTGTTTGTAATCGCCTATATCAAGCACTGACTGCCAAGCATATTTTATAGCTGACAAATTATAACTGGCATTTAACATAATAAGAACCACATTTGTTTAAGTGTTTGCAATTATGGTTAATTTTCTCGAGTCTTTTGCCATGAGGTTTACATTATTTTCTCTCTCTCTGTACAGACATAATAATATTAATGAAGCCTGTGTACTTAAAAAGCAATTTACACCAAAGTAGAAATAAAAATTATACTACAATTAAAAACAAGGATTATAGTGGCAGTTCTGATCTGTTCAAAATTAATAATTTATTCAGACATAATATGTGAAATGGTTAAAAAGGTGTATCTGTTTATGCAAGCTTACTAAAAGCATAACTACTGCGCATCAGAGATCATATTTAAACAAAAAATTGTGATATGTATAAAAGTACAGAGGATACAATAAACATAGTAGGTCATTTTGCATTGCTAGGATATTTTGTAATCTGCCATTGTTCTTCTCCACAGTGGTGGCCTTGCCGTCAAGCTGCCATTACTCTAAGTCACCTGTGTAATTACCTTGTAATAGCTGAGGCAAGTACCTGCATTTCCTGAGTACCAACCCTTTCCTCTCAATCACTGGTATTCACCTTGGAACGGCTAAAAGTGTAATTGCCTGTGTTGACATAACTGCTACAAGGCAATTACACATGTAATTTCCTAGAGCAATGCCTGGTTATACAAGATGCTGAAACACTCTCCTGGAGAGAGAGAGAGAGAGAGAGAGAGAGAGAGAGAGAGAATCACTTTGCTTCTTCAATGAAGCAACATTTAGAGAATACAGTTTGATGTGATTCATCCAAATATCAGACAATGAGTTCAGGAGTGAAAATATCTGCAGCCAAATTTAGACCACTTTTGCTAGTGGTGACAATCTGCATTTTTAATTCCTTCAACTCATAACCTCTAACTGAATTATGTTTTACCCTTAACTCACTCATTTGGTGTCTTAATCTATTTTTAGATTAGACTTGAAGAATACTGTACTCTGGGTGGATTATAAAAAACTTTTACCCCTAAAGCAAAGAAATTTTAAGAGTTTAAGAGCCACGAAAGGTTCCTGTAATTTAGGTCCCTGCATTCTTATATTCTGGTAAAATGCCCTCAATATGCTCTTCTGAAATACAACAAAACTCTGCCGTTCTACTTTTTTTTTTTTTTTAACATTGACATATATGGATCTTACTGCCAGTTCTGTACAGCCAAGCTATCATTGCCAGAAGTATGCCATAGACTGAATGAAATTATGTTAGATTTACTTGTCATGGCAACAATTGCAAAGTAAGGTATGTAAATAAAAAAAGTAAAAAACAGTATATACGAGTGTTTTCTAGAAATAACTTTTATTTAAAAACTAATATTTTTTATTTATCAAAATATTGCAAACTTGCCAGTGTATTAATGTTTAATGTTGTTTTAATACTTCTGTAACAAACATTTTCTGTTTTATGTAGTTATCTAATCAAAGAGACAAGCCATTTTTAGACAGAGTAAGTATACAATGTTTTGTGTCCAACACAGATTTTGGTTTGTACTGGAAAACAGTATTGAGGTTCAAAACCAAACTCTTGCACAAGAACATTGTATTGAAATACTGATGATATGTCGGTAAAGCCATAATTGCTCCCAGTCCTATTTTGTAGAGCTTTGTGCCATTACTATTTAACAGTGGGACAGGCTAGCTGGAGAGGAGACGGGTGAAGAAAAGGATTAAGGTCATAGCGGGGAGGGGTGTGAGGAGAAGACAACAGAATAAATCAACAGGTGACAGAAATGCTCAGCAGTCATCTCATCTGACCCTGAGGCAAGGATCGGCGCTCACGTCGCAGGTATGCGCATCTGCCCCGCTTTGATCTTTTGCCTGGCACAGTTTGCACTTGGATTGCGTGTTTAAAAAAAAAGGGGGGGGTGGGAGAAATCACAAACAGACACTGACGTTAAAAATTACGCAGATACACACACATGCACTCACACACTTGTAAGTGATTGTGGTAACACGCAAAAACAAGTGTTCAAAGGCATCGGCCAGGTGCAAAGCTGAAATGGCATGAGAGACGATAAAAAGAAGCAATCATATTAACAGTGGGATGACAGAGGGACAAAGATATGCAGGGTTACACAAAAATGTGAGAAGAGGTTTCCCATAACTGGTGTGTGCGTGCGTGAAACTGTGCATGATGTCTGCAGAAATTTATACTACATGTTTGCATATATGGAAGTGCATTTTTGCAAGCGTGTATATGTACATACACATGCATTTGTACAGATGTATACGAAGCATACATGTATCGGTGTGTGCGTGCATGTCATAGCGCCGTCTTGTTGGTGAGACGGTGAGAATTCAAGCAGATTACAGAGGAGAAATCCGATCATTACGCCATGCAGACCCTGTGTTTTTCTCTCTGAAAACAGGTGGGTACAAGAGTGAACAGGATGAAAAAGTTCCATGTTTTGCCTCATACAAAAAAAAAAAAAAAAGGGTGGACGGTCAGTGAGTGCAGGAATGGGAAGGGCCTGCTGAAATGAAACTACAGGATACAGTCTGTGGGAATTTAAATGATGCAGTAGTAACAAAGGAAGAGCGAACACACACACACACACACACACACACACACACACACACACACACACACACACACACACACACACACACACACACACACACACACACACACACACACACACACACACACACACACACACACACACACACACACACACACACACACACACACACACACACACACACACACACACTTTTGGCTACCCTGACACCTGGTGGACAACAGAAGACTGGAAACAGTCCATGGAAATAACATTTACTGTACAATTTAGTTACCTTACTTACCTTACCAAAGGACAAAAAAGATAATCTGAACACGATCATAATATTAATAATGATGATCTCATTCTTTGGTGATTATTTTAGTACCTTAAAGAACACAAGCGATAACGGTGAAGAGATAACTAAATATTAGCATTTGCCTAAACATGTTAAAGTGTCTATTCTCAGTCATAACGGACAGGTTTAGCCATAGCTTCCAGGATTATTTTAAGGACTGGGAACAGTTTGATACTGGGAATCATTTAATGTAGTAGTAGTAGCAGTAGCTGTAGCTGTATTGTGTAACGTTTGTCTCTCCCTTCTGGCTGTGACAGTAATTACATAAACACTGTTGACAGAGGCTTACAGCGTAGGCTGTGCTGTAGCCTCGTACATTGTTACTGTTAAAGATGTAAAACAGTGGACACATTGTTTTGAGCTCCTCAAAACCCTGGCTAAATGACTTGTTTTACTGCTCTGTCTATAGATCATGTTCAGTATGCATTCATGTGGCCAGTGGCAATGTCGCCAGACACCAAATTTAACTTTGTAATCTGAAATACAGAGAAATAAAGCTGGCTTTGATAGGCTTAAATAGGATAGCACTTAGATAGCAACGTTTGCTTAAAAAATCTTGATATAAAGAATGGATGCTATACATACATACATGTTTTATCCTTTTATTGCTTTCGTAAATCAATCATGGTCAATGCAACAAAAATGTATTGTAAAAAACACTCTTTAATGTCAAAATAAAAACAGATTTCTATACAAAGTAATGTCAATGAAATTAAAATATATTAAGAAATTTAATTTCTGTACCCTCTGAATTCTGCTGTTAACACTGTTTATTTATTTTAATATGCAAGTCAATTTAAGACTCTTAAACATGTGATGCTTATTTATAATTCGAACCATCATGCTCACATCCTCAACCATTTAATGTTTAGGTGTGGTTCCTGATTTAGCTAAAATTACATGATTTCTGCCAGACCTGTTCTCAATCAACATATCACTTGAAGAGGACCTGCCTAACAAAGTGAAGTAGACCAAAAGATCCTTAAAAGTAAACATTATGCCAAGACCTGAAAAATTCAGGAACAAATTAAAAAGAAAGAAATTGATATCTTTTAGTCTGTAAAAGGTTTGAAAAAACAAGGAACATTGGTGAACCTTTCCAGGAATGGCCAGTCAACCAAAAGTACCCCAAGAGCATTGATGACTCATCTAAAAAGGTGAAAAGGTCACAAAAGACCCCACAACAACATCCAAAGAACTGCAGACCTTAATTGCCTCAGTTAAAGTCAGTGTTCATGACCCCACCATAAGAAATAGACTGGGATAAATGGCTGCATGGCAGAGTTACAAGACCAAAACTACTTCTGACCACAAAGAACATTAAGGCTCCTCTCAAATGCCAGAAAACATCTTGATAACCACCAAGACCTTTGATAAAATACTCTGAGATCTGACAAGACAAAACTTGAACTTTTTGGATGGGATGAGGTCCCTGCATTTAAGAAAAAGGTTTTTACACTACTGTTCAATGTTTCATTACAGGTGGGGTTTGCTTCTAAAATACCCAAACATATGACATAAGTCTTGTCAGCAAAATGTTGATATTCCCATCTCCTCCTCAATATTACAAATTATATGATTTAAACCATCTGTATTAAAATATAACTGTGCATTTACATATATATTAAATTATTCTGCAGCTACTGCCTTTACATTTCTATGGTTATTAATAAAGGGAATGAGAGAAACAACTTACTTTTTTTAGCTCTTTTCCGACATTCTTCTGAGGTTTCACATCATTTTCGTCACTTTCGTCATCTTCATCATCACTAGAAAAATATCAAGACAAAAAAGGTTGAAACATAAACACAGAGACCTATGACAGAACAGTTTTTTGACAGAATATAATAAGTTGTATGTGTGTGTGGACATTTTGTGTATGAAACAAATCATGAATGAATTTCAATGAATGCATTAAAAAAAAAACCATACTCATCATCATCGTCATCGCTGTCATCTTCATCGTCATCGGAATCCATCTTTAGCTTTTTCTATAAAGAAAAGTGTCATTTTTTAAAAACACTTTAATTAAAGGCATGAGTGATGATATTGATGTTGGATTGGACTTGTAATAGCGTATCAGCTCTATCAGTTTAGTAACAGTGCACCAAGTAAACAACCTGAAATGTCATAACTATATTTTGTGATGCTCTCATCCAAATGATCTAAAAATTAAATTGAAAATATGTGCATTGACTACTTATTACAATAAACTACAGCAGCAGCAGAAGTAGCCTGCTCATTGAGATCATTTTCTTGCTGGCTTGAAAAAAAGCTGTTATAAATAAATTGTGGTATCTACCAATACAGGCTTCTTCCCTGACATCAGGCTTGCTGCTCGCTTCACTGGTGATGAATTGTTCTCCTCTTCTTCATCCTCTGAATCCTTCACACCTACAAAGCAAACACTGGTTAGAACATGAAGGGGAATTCTGTTTAATTCAAGTATAGCAGCATTTATATGGTCAATGTTGCAAAAGCAGTTACATCCATCAACCGTTGGATATAACGCACACATTTTAGGCAGTTCCTGCTACTAGGGGTCTCTCCATCAAAATAATAAAAAAAGCAGATTTTGATGACACTGGGAAGTAGCTTGAGTTAATGACAGAGTTACTGTCTACATAGCTGTGTAGTCAGCTGTTTGGTTCTTGGTTGGACAACCTCAGTGTTCACCATTTAGGATTTTAACAGGAGCTGAACTATCCTCACATGACTATCTCCACAACAAATATAACTAGTGATTAAACCTGGAGCAAACACTGAATAAAGTGGTTTGTCCTTTTCCTACAAATATGTTGGCAGCTATAATATCTATTGTGGTACTCACTAACAAAATGCTGCCCACTGATGTGAACAGGTCCAGATCCGGACTGGAGGCGGAAGGTGACTGGAGGCGTGATCTCAAATCCTCCTAAACTCATCTGGAAATTAAAACGTAACAATTACATCAACAGAATAAGGAACTACTTATGCATGTATCTACTTATAAGATGTGGTACAAGATTACATTCATAGTATTATTATTTCTCGGCCTTTATTTTGACTTTTAAATCAAGTAAAGGAATAGAAGAGGAGAGATCTGCTTACTTCCAAGAAATTTAAAAAGAAAAAAACTGACATTCATGACATTATAGTGGGGCAGCTAGGTTGTAATTGACATAATAACCTAATATTTTAAAAATCACCCTTTTTGCACCCATGAACAAATAAAGATGGAAAATCACCCAATACCACCTAGCTAACATTAAAAGAGTTTTCATGAGGTCACCACAGTAAACGACTTACAGAGGGAAGGACTGACGGCTTCAGGACAACAAGCGGCACTTTGGTCGTCTTCCCATCATAAGTAAGGCCCTCGACTTCCACCATGTGGAACTTATCCTCGGCCTCGGCTCCCAGACACGCCTGCAACAGCCACACATCAGACGTTGTACAGAAGGCCTCTGTATGATCAGACTAAAGTTATTTATCTATTTTTGACTAACAACAAAAACATTTAAGGCAAAATTTGTTTCATTATTTTTATTTTGTATCAGGTTTTCTTAAGAGATGTGTGTCCAGTCAGGTAGGGGCCGGATCTGGGCCGTTGCATCAATAGTGTAGGGATGACAATTGGAGCTTTTAACTAATACTCACAATTAGTTTTGATAAATAATTATTACTATTTTTGGATAATATGATGATAATATGACAAAGTATGTAAAGCCTAATTAAATAAAAATTTATTTGTAAATTTTAAATAAACATACTGCAAGTGCTTGCTTGCTTAAAACTGTTCTTGTCTGATCATTTGGCAGAACTGCCAATTCAGTTCTTCTAGCCTAATGTTTAAATATTTAGTAAATTGTATAGCAAGAAAACATCCCTCAGTTTACCACCAAAAACTAATCTTTTAGATTAAAACAGATTCAGATACAGATTACATTAACTTCGGTTAGCTTCTTTCTTTTATGACTATCTTGCAGCCCTGCCAATTCATTTACTACAGCTTTGGGTATACAAGCTAGAATAGTCTTTTTAGAAGACTACATACATCGCATATCCACAATGCACAAAAAATGGGAGTTGTTCTGATTGATTCAACGGTTCTGGTTGGTTCTCCTGCTAACCTATAAATTATTTTGGTTTTTAATAATAATACTCATTCTATTGCCTACCTGTCCTGACATGAATGTTGACTGTATCATCATATCAACACACTAAAACTAGTTAGTTATATTAAATAGGTAATTATAATGGAGTATTCATTTAATTATGATGTCTGTTAACATGTTACACACATTGTAAACACTAGGACGAACTCATCACTATATATATATATATATATATATATAGTGATGAGTTCGTCCTAGTGTAGTGAATAATTTCACTGAAGCAGCTAATGTTTGTGAGGTATAAACACTGACTTCATCCCCCTCAGTGACAGTGAGTGACGCCTACTGCTTTGAGTGACAGCTGTTGCTCCGTATCATCGTCGTCTATTTCAACTTTGAACTCCCGTCGGTCGGATTTCAGGGTGCAACCTAGAGAGAAATGAAACGTGCAACGGGTAACCAACGTTATCTGTGCGCTTCTCTTGTGCAGCATGAACACATGCACGAAATAGTATGAGACATTGGCGATTTTTATTTACAAAGGCAGCGCATCTCCACGCTTTCCTCGGCTAGTTAACCTTAGCTAACAAAAGAGCTGAATTGGCGCGAGAGGGAGCAGGCAGGTTAAACAGCGATTCGGCTTACTTCCTTTAGTTCGAAATGCTAAATGTCTACTTGTGCCCGAAGACAGCGAGACAAAGTTGACTCTACGACCCAAGACCTGTAGGTTTGCCAGAAATAGAGCGCTCACCAAACAAGTACATTTGCGGTCTGCTCAAGTCTGAAATATCGTCCTCCATCTTTGAAGAGGGTGGATACACTTCCGTAAACTGGTGTGACGGACACATGACTGAGCCAATAGGGACGCAGAATGTGGGCGAACATGTCAGACACGTAAGCCAATAAAAATTGAAGATTGGGCGAAGCAAATAAGAGAGGCTATTCTATGAATGAACATGTGATGGCGCTAAAGTTATATAGCTGAATGTCATCAAAACTAAACTAGGCAAATACAGTACAGGCTACAGTATGACAAAATAAATATATCATAAATATTGCATCGGTCTTTAATTGGATTATTATTATTATTAGATGTATAGATCGATGCTGTTTGAATATTCAGCAGAACAAAATTAACTGTGAATGATAAAATGAAACAGAATAAATCTAAATAGCATTTTTTTATTCAACAATTCAAGGACCTTTGCTGTCAGCTGCCCAGATTTTATTATACCATTCTTGTTCAAATAAGACTCTAGAAGAATTTAGGTTTAGAAAAACAAATAAAGAAACAATTGAGAATATAATGTGCAAGACTTAATTGGTACAGTTTTACCATTGAAAAACTATAGTAGGATTTATGAACATGGATTGTGTAAAATATATACTGGCAGGAATAGATGCAATAATCAGCTATTTTTTGTTAATATTTATTTAAATTGGTAAATGACAGCTACAGTATTCCATGCCACTGTCTTCTTCACTTTATTTGTTTCCTCAAAGATGTATTCTAGCTTTTATATTGAGAATCAGATATTCTCACCAGTGCATCTATACTTCTTGGTGGTGTTTGGATTAAATAAAAGAAGCGAAGAACTATGAAGAGTTTCTTTGAAAATGCTGATAATAAAATGGAGAGCCACTGCAGTCTCAGATATTATGAGATGTTAAATCAAAACTATTCAGGATTCTATGGAATACCGATGTTTATAAGTTCATCATCACAATGTTATTAAAGAGACTTAGATGACAAAAAACATTTAATTTAGACTCTACTTGCTTAATTTTTTATGCTGTAAAATAAACATCTGCAATGGAATTGTGAAACAGCATCTGAGCGCCTTAATTGTGAAATTTCTTCCGAGCTGGCACGTAGCAGGTGTTGAGTCACAGTACCAGAATTACTCAAAGGGAATGACTTGCCTTCATGCATGCCTTAAAGCTTGCAGAGGATTTATTGTGTCACAGACTGCCACGACATATCTGCGGATCACTTCTCATGCTGATCTGAGATTGTTGCCCATCAGCTTACTCAACACAATTGACTTTGCATTTCAGTGTAGATTTCTGTAGGTGCAGGAATGTAGGAAATTCATTCATATCATCTGCCATCTATCATCACACATCCTGTTTCTAAAGTAAATTCCTATTCAGCATAAAACTTGAGGAATTTGTTTTTGTTTCCTGTTGCACTGGTAGTTTTTGCCATTATGATTGAATTTTAATATGAGTTAAAAATAAATGATTAATCACATTGCCTATGTGACTGCATTTGAACAAGTGTATGCTTGTTTTTGTCATGTACTCTTGTATGCAAACATTCATATGTGTAACTGTTGGTACATGCATATGGAAGTGTGTGTAGATGAAATAGAGAGAGAGTCATGGAAGCATGTCATGTCAGCAGGTTGAGTCTCTGAAGTTACTGTCAGACTGCAGAAAGAGTTTTTCATTCTTCACTTGAATCAGCTGGAAGTGACTCCATGCTTCTGGATTTTCTTCCTACAGCAGCCAACAGTTGTTTGATTGTATCAAACCATAAAACCAAAACAATAACTTGAAAAAAGCAATTATTTAGAATAACTATTTGTGTTACCCCTAAAATTTTACAAATGTCTTTTGAGCAGTTTTTTTTAAATCTATGGCATTGAAAACAAATTTGGTTTCCAGTGCTACTGTCGCTACAGGTTTGGTGTTTCTTGTCCAATTCATTAAAATAATAATAATAATAATAATAATAATAAAGACACTACCCAAGATGCCTCAAGACATCTTGAAAACCAGTAATTATATCCTGAATCACATTACATTATGAATTTACAAAATAACATCACTTAATATTATAGGATTGTTCCAGCCGTCTCTGTGGTTCTGAGTCATCACTGTTGGTGGTGATGAATGAATGAAATGTTAAAATCAGGCAAGAAATATTTAAACAGACCAACGCACATCAGTGATATATTTACTCTAGATCCTCTCAATGTCTTCATCAGCAAATACAGTATAATCACTCCGGTGTCTCCGGTGTGTATATATATATATATATATATATATATATATATATATATATATATATATATATATATATATATATATATATGCCCATTGAATCACAGAACTATTTCATTTTAACCATCCTGTTTGATGTACCTAAAAAGGTTTTGATTATTGCACCAATAAAGATTTAAAGCTAACAAATCCATACTCGGTAAATCATTATTCCTTAGCAATATGCAATCATAATTTTAAAATGAAGCAGCACACCGCACTAGGAAGTCCTAGAAGAACTAATAGGTTGTAGCAGCGTTGTAAAGTCAAGAACCATAAAAGCCTTTCGTCAACAAAGCCTGACATGTCAACACATTAGCAGTGATCTAATAGACATTGGCAGCGCGAGGCGGCAGTTGCTTCCCTCCGAAGTCTCGTGGCTACAGCAGCTGTCACAGCCTGAAAATGGTTGTTAGGACTGTGGACTGATGTTATTATGTGTGGTATCAACTTTGCATATGGTAACTAATGAGTCAGTGTATGTTGATGCTACTCATTATCTGGATCAGGATATGGGACAGCATGAGTTTTCTTGTTTGACTTACATATATAAACAGTAGATAACCCAGTAAACTTTGTAAAGACTGAGCAATAATTTATAAATGTAATAAATAAAAGATCCATAAAAGAGAAGTTTATCTAATGACTGCATTACATAATATGCAGGAATACTAGTTGATCTGATAGCTGAGGATCATCTGAATGAATGGAGCATGAGACAGGGCACAACACATGAGAATGAGCTGAATATCTTTTGGTGCTTCTGTTCAAAACAGAGTACTTGATAGGAAGTCTGATATATCCCAAGTCTTTTGCTCTTGTTCGTCTTGTGTGGTGACATTTTATTGGATAAGAACTGCAGGGCTCTTTGGTGGCGGCGACAGAGAGGGGAGTGAGAAAAAGACAGAGCCATGACAAGAGAGGAGGAAAAAAAATCTTTAAGCACCTGTAGTAAAACACAATGCATGGTTTTGAAAACAGTGAAGGGAGGAATTTTTCTGAAATGGGCCAAGTCACGTCTTCAAGGCCTCGGAGACAGAGAGATGAAAGCAGCGGAGAGTGGAGGAAATGGGGGTTGAGTGGGCGTCACCTGGAGAACTGCCTGCTACTGACAGGATCCCAACCAGGCGCGACGCCTTGAAAAGCGACTACGCATAGCGCCTGTGTTTCAGAGAACGCAGAGGGTTGTCCGGGGTGGCTGCAGTTGCAGACAGCTGTTGTGAACCGGATCATCAACCTGCTCTGAGCGGCGATCTTGAGTCTCGAGCAGACAGATGTCAATGATATACAAAAGGGGCGAAACATTTGCTGCAGAGTTTTTTTTTTTTTAATTCAGGCCTTTCAATAGTGTTTGTGTTAGTATGTCAGCAGCAGACACGGCCAATATCAACAAGAGGCCCCCTTCCAGTCTAATAAAAAACAGTGTATCCCAATCCTGGAGAGGAGGTGGGAGCCCAGTTCCTGTGACCTTCATGATGTTGAAGGCTCATTTACCAGCAAGGGACATGAATGGTGTGTTTACTGTGCTTCCAGAGAGGTGTTTTTTGTTATGACTCGGGCGATAAGCATTTTCATGATCAGTGATAACGGATGTTTACAGCTGTCTGGTGTCTAGTTGGCCATGATTCAGCCCAACAACAATGGGAGGTAATACTAAAACATCCAAAACATTAAGGTATTTTAAACAAATAACACTGGTGTCAATCAGAACTATTGAGAGCCAATATGTATGTTTAGATTACATTTCAACCAATTTTTTTTCACAGTTCTGTAATATGTGATTCACCTCAGTCAATAACAATTCCTGTCCAAGCAAATAAAACCTCACCCTTCAATGAAAAAATCTATATAGATGTGACGACAGAGGCTGTCAGGCGATTGTATTTAAAGGATTATTTGAGGGCGTATATTTTCAGTGCTCAGCTGCTTGACAGGTAACGGAGCGTAACGCAGCATTGATACGAAAACACCTCACACAGGAAATGGCCAAAAAACAGGCAACAAAGTTCAATCGGAAAAAAAAATGAAAAAGATGGTTATTATGAAACTTGTTTTTCATACCGTGGGAGAAAGGATTTCGTAAAGGTCCAATATCACAGAAAGTTATAGAAAATTTGATAGAAAATGAGTTTAATTGCTTTTAGATTATAATTGGGTCGAGGTGCTACGTAAATGCTGCCATATGTTTCAGAACACTTAAACCACAAAGGAATGCACACACAGCCTGCATTTAAACAAGCCATCTAAAGTTTGCACAGACGTTCAAATCAGCCAATCAGAGGGGAGGCTTGTTACTATTAATGAGACAGATGCAAATCAGACAAACAAAACTTTTTAGAGCTGCATAGAGGAGATGTAAAACTATATTGAGATAATTTTTAGTATTTAAAACTACAAATGTATCTAGCTAAGGACATCTTTGTAAATTGTAAAATTTTGAATCTTTAAGGAAGAAGCTTGTCTCTTGACAGCTTTGGTCAGGCGCTACGTTTGTGCACATCTCTAGCTGATAGGAAGGAGTTCCACTGAACTCACAAGGAAAAAAAAACAACAAAAAAAAATAAGCTATTGCATTTCAAATGTTCACTTGGCAGCTGTGCAGCTTCCTCTTGTACCCTCGTTCTAATTTGAGGCGGCTTCATTTTTCAAACCTTTATTTATCTAGGGAAGGGTTTGCTGAGCGCGCTCGCTGTGTTTCAGCAACGCCCTGCTTCACATTCACACATGGGATCTGTAGTCATCAGTTTTTATGGATAAAAAAAGGTATTGCACCGTTCTTCTGATACAATCCAGTGGTATTTTACCTTTGGGTGGTTTGAAACTTAATAAGCATCTTAATCCCGTGGGGGTAACTACCTTGTTTAGAAGTATATTGCATGGTTTTCATAATAGTGACAAACAAAAGAAACAGGGTGTGAAAGAATCAAACAAGAGGCAGGAAAAACAGAGGTTTCTCTTTTTCAAAAAGTCACAATATCATTTAATATAAAACACCCTTTCAATTGAACATAATGAGGGATCCGTGACCAGGAGCTCCCACCGATCGACTACCACGTGAACACTGCGGTTGCTGGGGAGTTCCACCTTGACAGCAGCTGACTTCAATGGTACTTCCGAGTGCACACAATAAGGGTTGAAACATGCATTTTTACTACATTGTACAAAGTCAAAAGCGAAAAACAGGAGGCATTTTTTTTGTCTGTTTTTGTTTTTTTTGCCGTCAGTGGCAGAAAGTCTCTGCCGCCTCGTGAAGGTTCCAGAGGCAAAAGGGGAGGGGGGGCAGTCTTGATAGTTGGGCATGTACAGAGGTGTCCATTTGTTTCCTGGCACTTAGGGATAAAGTGCTCTCCTCTCTTTTAGAGCGACAGCTGAAGGGAAAGTGGAAACTTTGTGTAAGGCAGGAAAATGACTCAACACTCTTTAGATATTCAAGATAACAGTTGTAGACTTGCTTTAATGTCGACAAACAGCGATCTGCAGTGTCAGTGCGGCTCCTGTGCTGTAAAGTCTGCATACAGGGCTTTGTAGGTCTTGGCAGTAACAGATAGCTGTCTCTCTACACCATGTTGCTGGTCATGATCAATGAGTGAGGAAGCACGATGTCCTTTAACACTTTTTTCTCTCCTTTGTCTATGATAATCCCATAATGGTGCTGAGTTTTTGAACGTCAGACACGTCAGAGATTCCTTCCCTTCTGTCCTCTGATAAACACATTTCATTCATTCAGCTTTGTTCCCCTCTCCCTCCTCCTTCCCCCCCTCTCCTCTCTCTTCTACACACACACACACACACACACGTTCAAACTACAGATGCCACGGAGGTGACGGAGGACACCTTGTTTTCGTCCGCCCACGGCTGCAGGTTCTGCAGGGCATAGAGGGAGGAGTTGTGCAGGCAGAGCGGGTCTGGCTGCAGCGGCTGGCTCAACGTCTTCTGGAAGGCCTCCTGCTGGAGCTGCAGCATCAGCCGGTTGGCCTGTTGTCGCTCAGCCTCCCTCTCCTCCGCTGTCTGTCTCCTGGGTGGACAGGAAATAAAAGGGGGGCAGAGTGGATTTAGGACGTTTATTTTTAACGGGATGAACGCCACATACCACAGCGAGTATGAAACAATTGTCTCTTTGTCATTATAAAGAAACAATGTGCAGCTTTTCTTCAAATAGACAAAATGTAGTAGACAGTGCAGCGGCTGTTCCCGATCCAATGAGAAATATAAGGGTTCATTAGATGATTAACATAGACATACAGTATGTCTACAACATAAAAATTCGATTTTTTTTCAAAACATTCTTCTAATCTTTGGTAAGTTGCAAGCAGACTTTACTTAATATGAAAGGGTCATAGGTAAAAAGATCAGGAACCACTGCAATAAACAATATCAGATTATTATGAATTAAAAGCAGTGGTGGACCTTAACTTGAAATACTGTTGAAAAATAATAATATTAAAAAGGTGAAAAATGAAAAGTGAAAATTGTAGAAAGTACTAGAAAGTAACACATTCAAGTAAAATTGCAGAACATTATCAGCAAAATGTAAAAGTACTCATTATGCTAGATATTCATGTTTATATATTTTAATACTTTAGTATATTATACTTGTTTTTGTTTTGATACTTTGGGTAAATTAATAGTAATAGTACTTCATCATAATTTCTAGCATTTTTCACACAAAATTTAAAAAAGAACAACAATTTAAATATCATATTGAAGTACATTAATAATGAATAATATATATATATATATATATATATATATATATATATATATATATATATATATATATATATATATATTATATATATAGTATTCACATCTACATCTGAAAAATAATATAGGTGTAAAATAAAGACAGATAGATGTGGAAACTAAAATAATTCCTTCTAAAATGCTGCTCTAAAAAATACTGTAGATGGAAACGTGGAAGTAAAAATCTAATTCCTCAAAAGTATACGCATGTACAGTATTTAAGTAGATATACCTAGTAACTTTCTACAAATGGTAAAAATAAATGATTATTAATATTATAATTATTCCACTTAATAAACTTGCAACATACAATGTATTTAATAAAAAAAAAAACAGCCTATTTTCATAATTTAAGAGCCTTAACTTTTCTTCAGTGAACTAGTTACTGCTATTAATACAAACATCCAGCAGACAAAAAGTAGTAACATGATAGCAATGAAGTAATCAAGGAAAAAAACGGCGGTGAAAACAGAAGCGGTTACATGTGTCACAAAAGGAAAACCTGCTCATTTGTCAATTGCTTGCATTTGTGTTTATCCAACACCTGTGCCAGCTCCTGCGGCTTCACGCTGGATGACAGCTGATCAGGGTGAGTGACAGGTGCTGGGGAGCGAACGTGACTAAAGGAGAGGGAGGAGGAGCAGCTCACTCCTCTGCCTCAAGGTGGAAACTTACATCTGTCTGTTCTCAGGCCGCCATATGCTGAACCGGAACGTACGGTATGTCTTGTATCGGCGGCGGAATAGGTGCTGAAATTAACATTTCCAGTGTTGAAAAGCAGCAATGACGTGTGTGCAGAGACGCTTAGAACTATGTGCCCATATAATGGGAGATGTGCAGTGTTTATGTTGGAAACTGTCCAGAAAGACACCAGATGATTTTAGGGATTAGCAAACTCAGAGTTATACGTTTTATAGTAAGTTAGCAGATATATGAATCGATGCCTTAATGGTCCCATATTTTACACTTTTCTAGTGATTTAATCTGAAGCCTCCCTAATATGATTTATCTGTGGTTTTAAGAACAAAAAATCATCTCAATATAGTTTTACATCTCCTAGTCAATCTTCTCTCTATTAGGAACAGGTCACTATGTATCTGTCTCTTAATATTCATTAGCCTCTCCTCCGATTGGCTGATTTGAATGACTGTGTAGTTGTGACATCAGAACTTCACAAGCTTGTTTTAAGGCACAGCTTCAGAAGACGGTGACTGTGACAGTATTGATATGACAGATCCTAACAATCAAAAAGCAATTAAAATCTTGTTTTCTCCAATTTTGGATTTTAAGCAAACTCCCAATTGTGCTTCATTTGATTCCATTTGATTCTAAATATAGATAAATTTAGTTTTCCTTCAATAATATTCAGATTGACTCTTCTGACAAATGTACTCTGCAATCCAAACATTTTTTAACCAAGAAATGTTCTGAATAATCCTTATCAGCAATACAGTTATCATTACCACAACCTATAATTCATTAATGAAAACAAATGAATAAAAATGGCGGGTAGGAATCACCGGCGGAAACACACCTCTAAAACACTCTTTCATGCACACCAACCTCCACCCATTAGACACACATTATTGTTAACAGCATTATCATGATCTGATTTGCTGCCTGTTGATTCGATCATCCTCTTGTTACTAGCGTGGTCGTCATGCAAAGACATCCCTCACGCTCATCCTATCAGGTGCACACAACAGGGAAATGGCATAAATCTCAGCAAAACTAGGAAATCAGAAAAACGAGTTAGGCCAATTCCCTTGTTACTCGTGACATGCCGTTCAGTCTTGGATTCGGTGCGCTGCTTGGTGTTATTTTAAGCAAATTAATTTCCGTAGCATCTGGGAGCAAGCATGTACGGGTCTGACTGCTGGAGTCACAAACTTGCTGGCTTATATATGTTTACTCAAGACAAAGTGGGCCAATAAACTCTAAAATAGCCATGAAATTCTGGTTTAAGCTTTAAATTCTAAGCAGCTTAAGGAGCATTTGAAGATTAAAACCATAAAAGGTTTTGAGAGATGTGCACTGTCCCTTTAACTAAGGGCAGGGCATCATAATTTGATTTCCTACTCATCTACTGCCAAATGGCTATAAACAACAGTTAGAATTAGAATGAAGTGAATGAGTGTGTGTGTGTGTGTGTGTGTGTGTGTGTGTGTGTGTGTGTGTGTGTGTGTGTGTGTGTGTGTGTGTGTGCGTGTGTGTTTTCAGTCAATTCCTCCTGTGAGTGTTTTTCAGTATTGCTTTGAGCAGCAAGTTTGTAAAAGGCCTTTTAGGAGGCTCGGAGTAATTGTGCTTGGTCAAGTGAACTGGCCTCGACTGGCAGCTACGCTAAGCAAAACAGGTGTCGTACGACGCCTCCAACGCTTCAGCTGCGGGAGTTTAAAGAGAGACATGTGTGAGCAAGGTGGAACTATACTGCAAAACGGAGACACATTCAGTACAGTGTCAATTTATGGTGCAAGAAAAACTGCACTTCTGAGCAATCCAGCCCACCTTCATAAAAAAAAAGTTCAAATAAATGAAATTCACCAACACCTCTTTTATTTTTTCTAAATACATCATCTAGGAAAGTAAAACACGCCAAGTGGAAGTGAAAATGGCAAGAAGGAGGGGAGGTATAGGTTGATCTTTACTATTCTGTATTCATGAGCCGAACGGAGTCACAGGCTCGCCCTGCTCCTCCAGGACCTTACCGCCATTTCGTCCGCCTGTTCTGGAACCATGTCTTGACTTGTGCATCCGTCATCTTCAGGGCTTTGGCCAGGGTGGCACGCTCGGCTGACGCCAGGTACTTCTGCCGGTGAAAGCGTTTCTCCAGCTCGCAGATCTGCACACGGCTGAAGGAGGTGCGAGGCTTTTTCCTCTTGGGTGGCGTCCGGTTCTGGTAAGGGTGGCCGATGCGGCGGGTCACGGAGAAGGGCGAGAGGGCTGCTGGGATGGGGAGGAGAAAGAGTAAGAATGAAGATATATACATACTTATTTTTGGTAAATGATTTGTACATTTTATGTAATTGAGCATTTAATATCATGTATATCATTAAAAAAAAAATTTTTTACATTAGCAATAAATTTGTTGGAAAAACCTGGACTATAGGTTTCACATTAAGGTCTGTTAGCGTAAGTAGGTATTTCCATTTCCAGCTTGGAATGATCTATGCTTCTCAAGTATAAACTTATTTCCCTTGAGCTTATTTTCCCTTCCCTTTTGTTTGTATACGTGCACACAATTGTGTTTTCCAGTCCTCGGTTAGATAAAATTATTGTCCATTTTGTCTTAACTCTGGAAAACCCTGTGTGTTTAGGGAGTCTAAGAGAGGGCCCAGAAGCTGCCAATTGTAGAAGATAAATGTAATTACAGCTACAATTCCCCTGTCAGATCTTGAAAATCAAACAGCGCACGAGTTTATACAGGAACAAAGTCCAAGAAAAAGTCATAGAGGGACATTTTGAAAGCTGGGATCTGCAGTATCGGTTCCAAAAACAATAACAAGCGTGTGAGAGCTGGAAGCTGGAACCTCTCACACTAAATTAAATTAAGTAATATCGCTTGCAACCGGCAATAATTTAGCAATAATGTGAACATTATCATTTCCATTTTTCATACATAACAATACATTATTCAAAGTTCAGGTTTAATTAATCACATACACTTCTGCCAAGCTGACAAGATGCATTTGGAATCACAGATGGGGGATGGTGGCTGGTTGAGGGAGGGGGGAAGAGGGTGACTCACCTGGGCAAGCACCCTTAGGGAAAGGATAGTCTGTTAGAAGGCCATTGCCGTCTCGCAGGTGAGCGAGTTCGGGGTAATAGCATTTGGCCAATGTCTCCACAGTGCTCCAGACAGGGACCCTGCCGAAGTCTCCCTTGGGGAGCGGACAGAGAGACCCGGCGGCCCCCGGGCCCCCTGCGGCCTCCCCTGCTCGGCTCTCCTCTGCCTGCTCCCCTAAAGGAAAGGGACACACAGTGAGGTCCCACATCTGGAGCACAGCAACAGCAGTAGCAGCAGCAGCAGTGGCGGCAGCAGCAGCCGACGATGGCATCGGTGGCAGCACAGATGCATAGAGGCTAATCACATGAAGGATGAACACAGGCTACTTTAATGGGATTTACTGCTATAGTCTCTTAAGTTAGCATTTGGAAAACAATGAGATATCTGCTATTTAGAAAAATAAGTGACATGTGGCATAGTCACGAAGATAAATCAAACTGACCCTAGTCAGCCAATCAGAATCGGGCAGTAAGGGTCGTTCGCGGACAACATGGAGGTGGAAATTAGAATTAAATAAGCGCTTAAATAAAAAATGTCAACCCATCAAAACCAATGATGTCACCGGTCAAGACGTGCAGCATCCGAAGATAATCTGAGCCCTTCCTCCCAGGAAAAACAACACTACACTGTATGTTGTAAATTCAGCCACCAAAACAATCTACGCTTGAATTTCAGTGACAGATGCCACCTAGTGGCTGTAGTTAGTCACGCATTTGAGATGACAAATTACCATATTTGGAGTTGACGGGTTGTCCATCTGATCCTAAATTGCAAAAAGTGGACTTAGTGGACTTTGCTGCAGGGGACGTCTGTCTTTTCTTTATTAATTATTTGGTTGATTTATTAATTAATTATTAGCATTATGTTGTTTACATTAAAATTGAAATGAAGCTTTCCTACTTTTTAACCCGCCTGAACCTCAGTGTGGCCACGTCTTCATATCATCAACAGTGATGTGTAATGGTTTTGGAGAAAAAAAATGATCCGTGGTCCTGACGATTTGTGCCGATAGAGGCGCCATAGTACGAAGAGAAATATGGAGTGGGTGGTACAAATGAGTCAAGGGCCTGGCCTGACTTGACAGTATTCTCTCCATTAAACTAGTAAAATGCAAACATATTCTATTTTATATACATTTTTTTTTATATAAAAATATGTAATTTTTCATTAAAAACCTCAGCAATTACATAATTTTCAATTATTGCATTATTTCTGCAGGTTAAAGAAGAACAGAGTATTACAATGTATTTCACACATATTTGTGTTTAATTAGAGGTAATGTACTGTATTATTATTATTATATACAACTAATTACATATACTTCTGTACCTTTTAGGTAGCTTTGTCATTGAAGCATTTCAGAAATGTTCCCTGCAAACACTGAATATTTGTCTTTTGTTCCCTCACTGCCCGGTGGTTCACTTTCACATATCACTGTATCTGGGTATTAATAACAACTTATCTTCTGCATCATAAAATATCTATGAATCCTGTCTATTTTGTCAGCCATGGGTAAACAGAAAATCAATAAATGTAATGAGATCGTTTCTGGCCATAGATCCACTCCCCCGGCCACATTCTCAGTTTGAAGCAGGGAATAGAGACGAACAGAGGAGGAAAAAAAAATCAGTTTCTGCCTCTTTCTCTGCACGTCTTTGTGTCGTTCCTCCCCAGCAAGCTGTTTTGCCTGTTGTCTTACAGGGTGTTTATTTGTTTTTGTTTTGTCAGAAAAGCTCACCAGGAGCCAAAATGAATATGAAAACATTCACAAAGGTGTCTCTGGGGGGCCCTGTGCTGCCGCCACCACAGAGCCGCTGCTGCTGCTGCTGCTGCTGCTGCTGCTGCTGCTGCTGCTGCTGCTCAGAGTTTCAAGGACCTGAAAATTCATTTGCCGTACAGAGGATGACAATTTGGATAGAAAATAGAACATGAAGCCGTTATGTGCTCGGCAGCCATTTCCAGAAAGCCACTGATGTTCCCCTGACGGTGCTGAACACAAGTAGCAAATTGAAGTGTACACAAGCAAATGATTTGTAAAGACAAGATGAATCGCTGTAATGTGCTGTAACAGGGTCATATAAAGTTAAAATTACCAGACTGTAAATTAGCAGCAGATTTAGTGTCTGAAATAAAAACTCATCATGATTTATGTTAATCTCCTATAGCTATAGTAACATTATCAGGTTTTAGAGTTTGTATTGCTCAATAATAGTAATCTAATATTTCTTTTGGGAAATAGACAGGCATCCCTTGTATTTAATCATGAGTTTATTGTGAAAATATTCCCATGATGTTTCTATAATATTCTTATAGGTGTTCACCGTGTACTATAGCACCTTTGTGGCCTTTTGAATTGGGTGCATTTCACTTCATAGTATGGTTTAAATCTTCTATGCTTCCCAGTACAAGGCTTATTCTGACTTTTTATGACATTTCTAAATTTAAAATGCACATGCTACCGGGTTACAATGCTTCTTTTTGGATAACTGTCTTATTGCCAAAAACTATGTGCAGCCTTGTGGGGTCACATGCTGAGAGCAAGCAGGCCTGTTGTTGCTCCCAGCGGCAGGTCTGGCTAAATAATACTGCATTAGATGGCTATTTCGGGCCATCTGTGGGCTAACTAATGGACCAGGCACATACAAGCACGTTTCGTAGGCAAGTGAAACACAACATGCAGCAGCAGGACCCTTTGTACCAGCCTGAAGGATATATACTGATGATATGATATGTTACTACACGGCATCATGTTTAATCTTTACCACATATGCCCTCAGATCTATCCAGTGCTATTATTATAATAATAATAATAATAAAAATAATAATTATTATTATTATCCTACTTTCAGTACAAGAAAACTTGTAATATTTTAGCCTGTGTAGTCTTAGAAAATACACAATAATATGGATTAAAAAATTATTTAGTCAAATATGTCCCAATAAAAAAGGACAGTATAAATTAATTAATTAAGGTATTCATGTGTTCATTGTTAAATGCCTATACTTACGGTAAAAGACTATAGGAATAATTTACATATTACTGAATGAGGCAAATGAAGCAAGCAAAAAAAAAGTCATAATTTTAAATAACACAATCCGATTTCTTTTTATGAGACTAGTGTCAGAATCACACAAATAAAACGCCTGCACATGTAATAAATGCAGATACTGGAGCACGTCTGTTATTTCCTATAAATAAATATTTATGAAGGGATTGTTAAACCTAAGTATCGAGATAAGCGACCTGCAGCCTACTTACATTAACCTTAACGAGCGTTTTCTTCTGCAGCCAAAAGTTGAGGTGTTAATTATTTTTGCCTTAATTGCTAATTGTTTTCCCTGAACATCCTAGGGGGGGGAAAGTAGTTAATGCAGCATCTGTGTGCAGCCAGTGAAAAACCCCAAGTCAGACATGAAGGAGGTCATGTGCTCCACAAATGAACCACATCGGCCCATTTATTGTATTTAAAAAGAGAGAAAGGAAAAAATATAATAAAGGGGGGAAAAAGAAAATGGACGAGAATACAAAATCTGCTGCCTGGGTAATACAATTTAATATAAGCATATCACAAAATAAAATGCTACCGTGGAGAATATGTTTCCCATAATAAAACCACTTATACTTAATAACACTTCTCGGTGACAGCGCCTCCCTTCCCCACTGCGGATATTACCTTTGTAGCAATCTAATAAATATATCCGTGAAGGATTCTAAAGGGGATATTGAAATATAACATGAACATATATTGCTATTTATTACACTGTACGGGACAAAAGGCAGGGACACTGTCTTTTGTCACACCGAGAATCAGGCAGCACGAGGACAACACACAAATACAATCATATAAACAGCAGACACAGATTTATTGGATGGAAAAAAAAGCTTTAATTATGTTTTTTATTGATGACACGTGGCCTATAACACGTTGTGTTGTTCTGTTTATTGTCAAGACGCCCGAACGATCCACAATAACTGCTATTATTTTTTATTATTATTACCACGCTGCGCGGTGCAAAAGCGTTTTTTACACGTATTTTTTAATAAGTTCATTTATTTGCATGACTTTAAACGCCTCGTTTTATGATTTTTTTCAACGCGGTTGTTGTGCAATACACTTTTTTCATCGTTTGTTTTAACTAGTCGCTGACGAGAAACGGTTTAGGGGGTTTATTGATTTTTCATCATATCATCCATATCGTTACAAGTAAAACAAATACTAAAAATGAGATTTCATTTTTTAAATACAAAAAATATCCAAGTTATTTCACAGAGAAATAACTGTATTGTTATTAATGTCATATGTATACTTCTATTTCTAATATTTTTATGCCTACTACTCATATGAGATAATGAGATAGAGTGAACTCACAAAGGAAACAGATTATAAAAACGAATAATTCTTAAAAAAAACATATTGATGATGGACTGCTTATAATAATAATAATAATAATAATAATAATAATAATAATAAATCATGTGTGGGTCGTTCGTCGTGGGTCGAAATTACTTCAAAGTGCAATTGCTGGAAATGCAATTTTAAAAATACGGTTAAATCGTAATTCAACGAGCTGTTGGCCACAGTGCGATAAGCTGTGCTGAGTGAATACAACTCGCCATGATTAAACAAGCATTATTGTTTTAGAGATGGATTAAATGTTCCCCTCAACACCTCAAAATCCTAATCCTGGTGCGTCACTGACAATACGAGCGCGATGTACTGATTTACTGGTTTCCTGGCTCCGTTTCTACCGTAAAGCAGGAGTTTACGCCGTAGCTCTCACGCCATGGTGGAAGACGAGGGGTTGTGCAATTGAAATGGTTTCGTTTACATGTCTGCCAGAGGAACTGCTGCAGAGCCGAAATAAAAACAGTTAATAGCTGCAGGAAGCCATTTTCCCCCCTTTTAAAATCAAAAAGCAAAACAGGAAACAAAAAAGATATAATAATAATAAAAAATTAAAACGGTTCATCTGTTTCCACCATTAAATGATAGAAGACAATACAGCCCATATGATTTACGGCCTTCAGGAAGGTGTGTGTGTGTGTGTGCGTGTGTGTGTCTGCTGATCTTTGGCTGATCAATACAGTGGAAAGATATAAGCTGCGAAATAATTACAGCGACACAAAGCTGAGAGAAATTAAACGAGAGGCCCTCGGTGACTATGAGTAAAATTGATAAGCCTATTTACACTGTATCTTTTTGCAGTTGACATATCGTCCCCCAGTATTTAATAATTAATCAGGTAGAAAGCGCGGAATAGTGAATATTTAATGCGTGGGGGCGAGTGTGCGTGAGTGTGTGTGTGTGTGTGTGTGTGTGGTGGAGGGGGGGGGGGGAGGGGGGCAGATCCATGATGTTCTTCATTTTCATTTTCATAAAGATGAGGTCATGTGAAAAAAAAAGCAGTAGAAAGACCCCCCTCTCCCATTAGTGAGTAAAAGTTCTAAAGGCAGAAAACACTTCACGTTTTATACAACATGCATACAGACGATAATAAAAAATCTGATTATCAGGCGCAATAAAAATAAGGGTTTAGTTTCGTTTCAAACTCAGTTTTTTTTAATGAATAGAAACTATTTTAGTTATTCTGTTGTAATGCATTGAATATGGGGCAAGCTTATAATATCACAATTTAAAGGTAATTACAATTGCTGTTGTGCAAGTGGTAAAATACTATATTCATATTCATTTGTGAGTTATTATTTCAAAGTCAAAAAGAGCCAACACGTTAGTGAAACAAATATATAAACTATATTTTAGAGTCAATACAGACATTTTGAAGAATCCAATGAGAACGAACTAATGTCTTCAATAGTTGAGTAAAGCTGAATTATGCAGACCAACGATCTGCAAAGCAATAATAAAATAAATTTGGTTGTAAAAAATATGAACATGAGACATGCTGAAAGCATAAATATAATATTGTTATTGTTTGGTGCGGATAGTATTATAGCCTCTGTTTTATATGAGCAGGGTGAGATTCGTAAATTTAGATATAAATCAAAAGGGGGTGACTTTGAAACTTTTTTTATTCCTAAAATGAATTAGAACCAGAGTGGGCCTGCAGAAAGCTTGGGGTCTAAATAACAATGTACCTAAATTAAAAAAAAAACAAAAAAAAAAACAAGTACGCAGCTTAAACTTGACAAATGAATTTGAAAGAAAATTTTAAAACTCATTTTTCTATTATTTTTATGGTTTGTTTTTATGATTATTTAATCATTTTCGCTGTCAGCGACGTGACGTCAAGTTATAACATGCGCGTCCTTTCCTCGTGCGGCCGCACACGTGTTCGAATACGCAAAAAGGTTACGTGCGTATAATTTACCACTTTAGAATTAAACCCCCCCTCCCGGTTGTAGCGACGCACCGACAGTCCCCAGCATGTCCCCGGTTCCTGGAGCGCAGTGAACTTCAGCCTTTAGGATGTAGGGAATAATGGCAACGCCGTCACAACAAAACAAACAAACAAACAAACCGCTCCGGAATGCGTCTTCTTTTCACGCTGTGCCATGGCGGAGAAGTAGGTAACCCCCCCGCCCCCCCCCTCCACCCCCAACCCGGTCCATTTACCGCGTCATCGCGGCTCTTCCATTGTCACAGCGCTGACAGTGAAAGCCCATTTATGATTTTATTGCTGTTTGCACTAATGACTGTTCTCACGTTGCAGCTCTTCACTTCGATTTTTTAAAGAGCCTATCTTATTTGAAATATTTGATATGGTGTAATGGGTGCAGCGGCGTACATCACTATGGGTGGGGGGGGGGGTTATTTAAATCGCACCTTGATTAGGACTCAGCTTGCAGCTTTCTCTCAATAGGCACAAGACGGAGAGGGAGAGGGGGGGAGAAAGAAAATCATTCATCCTCATGAACTAAACGGGGGGACGTCGTTATCCGTCATCCGCGGTAAATGGAGAGTGATGGTCCAATACTGATTCATCAGCGCGTCCACGTCAATTCCTGCCCTCGTCCGTCAGGCTGCCCTTCATAATAAAACCGTGTGCATACGATTTGTTATAGTTTACAACCCGAAGATGAAATCAGCCTCACTTTGTGGAGCCTGTTAGGCCCAGTTCAGCTGCACTATTTTTTTTTCTTTTAAACACAAACGCTAGAAAATCCATAAATCAGCTTGGCGATGCGGGGAACACACAATGTGTTTATATGTTATAAATTCATCTGTTTTAATGTAAAAAAAAAAAAAAAGGAAATCAGTGTGTTGTTTTATTGTTTTTTTTTGTTTTTTACCTGTTAATCTGTCCTTCGCAAACCTCCTGCTGCTCTCCATCCAGGGGAAGGTGAAGTTCCCCGCGTTCCCCATCCCCATGCCGGGCACCGAGGGGATGCAGTGCCCGATGCCCGGCGCGTGGGCCGAGGGGGGCGGGTGCGGCGCGGCGGCGGGCGGCGGGGGCGGCGGCGGCGGCATGGGTCTGTGCGCCGGCACCCGGATCACCCCCCCGGCGCCGCCCGAGTTCACGTTCACGTTCATGTTCATGCTGACGTTCATGTTCATGTTGACGTTGTAGGAGCCGGCCAGACCGGCCGCCGCTGCCGCCGCCATGGAGCAGGCCGGGTTGTACACGCTGTTGTAGCCGTTGCTGTACACGTTGGAGGCCAGCGCGTAATCCGGGTCGCCGGTCCGGTTGGGGAGCATGGACTGGTCCGAGCTGTTGAGGATCTGGTCGATCCCGAAGCTGATGGGTTCATGCTGCTGCTGGTGCGTCTGGTTCACCTCCTCGATTCCGGTGTGCTCCATAGTTTTTTTGGTTGTTTTTTTTTTTTATAGTTTTTTTTTTTGTCGCTGAGTTTTTGTCAGTATGTTTGATCGGTGCTCGGATGTATTTTTGTCATGTAGTAATTGACGCCGAGGGGATGAGACGTTTCTGCAATGCTGAGCTGTTTTTTAAAAATGTTTTCAAGCATCGACACAGGCCTGTGTTACTCACTCCCAAGAAACCAATAACGTGTCCAGCTCTTTCCAAAATCTTGCCATTATTTTTGTCCAAGAAGCCTGTCCGTCGGGATCAGAAAAAGCGTATCCATCTTTAACGGCGGGTTCTTTCCCACTGAACTATGAGCAGAGCAGCTTAACAAATAGAAGAATAAAAAAAACAAGCGGAGGTGTCAAATGGTTATCCTGAGTACTTACAGATACAAATCCGTGATTTTTTGGGGGGAGGCAGCTCTCTGGAGAGGCTTGATGCGCTTTGTTCGCCTACACTTGCGGAGACGATCCATGCGCGTAAGGGCACGGCCGGGTTCCCCGAGCTGGTCGCATCCAAATAAAGCCAAAACACAACCAGAGGGGCGTAAAAAAAAGAAAAAAAAAGCGAAGCGAAGCGACGACCTCGCTGCCGCGGATATTAATTGGAGGTGAGAAGCGTCAGGCGGCTCCGCTGTGTTGAATGGTGAAGTGCGTTTCAGCAGGTGAGGCAACCCTCTGCGTAAAAGCTGCCATTCGATCATCCAGCAGAAGCTCCCTCCCCTCCCATCCTCACCCTGCTCTCTCTCTCTCCCCTCCCTCTCTCCTACCCGACAGTTGTTTTGCTCGCAGCTCTTAAAGAGGCCGCAGCTTTCTGGATTTTTACATTTCTGCCTCAGCTTTTCTGTTATATAACAGGAGGTTTTTGCGCCTTTTAGAGGTGCTGGAGGTCCGGATCGAGCGGCATTCAAATAGAATGCGCTAACATGTTAAAGAATATACATTTCAAAGAGTTTCCTGTTTCATACATTATTTTTTCAGGTTTACATTTTCATGAGAATTTATTTAAGGGTTCACTAAATGCTAAATTCATTTACATATACTTTGTCCAATTTTTACGGATGAAGGTAAATGTGTTGTTATCTTTTTGCTAGGATTAGCTGAAGATTCCTCTGATAAGATCTGGATTTAGGGCGGTTTGAATTTGGTAAAAATGGAAGGTGAGCACTTTGTTTTCAAAACAGCAATGGTTGCCTTTATGCGTGTGCTCACATGTGTAATTAAATATTAAATCAACCACACATTGCATGGAGGCTACCTATACACGCGTGTATCATCCACTTCAGCCAATACGGAGCGCGGATTTTTCGGGTGATGCAAATCATGTTGATAATCAGGCAGCCGACCTTTACAAATAAATGAAAACAGGCTGCAGCACTGCAGACTTCAACGGAATAAACCAAATAATGAATCGGATTAATATAAGAGTGTAATAGTGAGTTGCTGATGCAAAAAGTCTGATGGGCACAATGGAGAAATGAATGTAGTGATATTGACGGGAAGTGCGGGCCTGATTTAAAAAGGTCTGATAGGCCCGTTTCTAGAAATGACTATAAACGTGAGTATAACAAAAACATAGATAGATAGATAGATAGATAGATAGATAGATAGATAGATAGATAGATAGATAGATAGATAGATAGATAGATAGATAGATAGATAGATAGATAGATAGATAGATAGATAGATAGATAGATAGATAGATAGATAGATATTTAATTAAATAAATAGCAGCTGGAGTCAGATCGGGAAACGCCGCAGTGTTGCTGATTTGCACAAATTATTTAACCTTTCTTCGCCCGGAGCGACGCCAGGATCTCAATTCAATAAAAATGAAAAATGGCTCATAATAAAAGCGCGACACGGGGAAAAACGAATTTAATATATCACCGTTTTATTACGCGCTTATTTCACTTTCCGCGCGAATAAAGATATCTCTCGACTGCTCAAGGTGGCTAGAGGGAAGCATAAAAATCAATTGTGTGAATTCAAGGCCATATCAATAACGTGAGCAGTGCGAGTGTAGCCGCTATTAGGCCTGTTTATATTTGCGCGTTACAATAAAATGAATAGTGACGAGAGGATGCTCTGCGCCTCAGATCAGCTTACTGACAAGGTAATTGGTCGTTTATGCAAAACCAGGAAGATCTACAGGCAGGAGGCTGGGAAATAATGTTTGAAAGCCTCTTTGGGGTAACACATCTCTCTCACGGCTGCTGGTGATGTCAGCGTCAAGTCTGACTGCGCGTCACCGTCAGTGGCGCAAACCAAAGAGTTTGTTTGCACCATCATCGGAATCATACCGGAAAAAACACCGATTTCTCAAGATATTGAAAGGAAAAAAACTACTTTAGGGGGAATTTACACGCAAGTTTTCAAAAGTGCAAATAGTCAATGTTTAATAATTAGTAATGTGCACTGGATGTAGCACTGGTATGAGCACATGTCCTTCGTTTAAGGCTTAATACCAATATTAACATAACTATGTTATTTCTTATCTTATCTTAACACAACATTCTTACTATATATATATATATATATATATACTATTTATATCATACTTACAAACAGTCAAACATTCATCTATTTTGAATAAACGAAGAGGAATAAACATGAATATTAGTTGTATAAATAAAGTATATACAAACAAACAGACCCCACAACATAACTGGAATAAAAGTGTAAAGTTTGAAGACTGCAGGAGCTGCTGAAGTAAAGATTTCTGTAAGTGTGGGACTTCCTTTTTAGAAAACGTCAAAGTCGACACCAGCCAATGAGATTTTGAGTTTAGCTTTAAACCCTCCTCAGTAATATTATGATTGGTTGCTAACCCATAGACTATTACAATATTTAATCTGAGAGAAGACATCTGAATAATGCAAAATAGGTCGAAATAAAAAAAAATGGCAGTGTAAAATTAGGTGCTTTTGCCTGTTGTGTATGACCATTAATCTTTATTTAAAAATCATTGCCTTTACTGTGTAGATTATATGATGAATGCATCAAACAGCATTTATAGATGTACCAAAAAAACTCTGTATGTGCACATTCATAAATACTTTTAAACATAGACTTGAGCTGATGTCAACACCCGCAAACTGTTGATTTTACACTCTCAGGATTAGATTCAGTCTGGCATGAAACATTTTCCATCTGAAGGACACAGCTGTTGACATGTCAGGCCACACAGAGCAGTGGATGACTGCAACTCATACAAACCCAGTTGGACTTATTTTTTTATTACTGTTAAGTTAGGTGGAACATGGTAGAACATTCATGATCTCCATTCATTTTTGTTTTTAAACCAATATTCAAATGAGATAATCCCTAAAACAAAAATGAAAAGTTACTCTCATAATTTGATAAAAGAAAAGGAAGAAACACACAAATAATTTCTATACCAATAAATAGGAAAGAAGTAGAAGTTTTAAAGGTAATGAAATGATATATCCATTAATAAAGTGGTTAATAAGCATTATTTTATTACTTTATAAACAAATTTCCATCATGTTTTCTCATATAAAACAAGGCCCTGCATGTACAAATCACTGAATGAGTTTATTTAAGTATTTCCGGCTGACATACTAAAATGTTATTTAAAGAGAATTTACTGAACAACACAAAAATAGTCCTTTTTCATTATTCGCAACAATTTGACACCATGATTCATTCCCATGAGCGTTTAGAATAGTAAACTGTATATTTAGAATTATATTCTATTATTCTAATATAATCATTATTATGTTGTTCTTGGCTTAATGTAATTTGTGTTCTTTTCTGTTGTAGTCCCCCCGTTGAGTTCTTTTAAAGGAAGTTTTTCTTTATTCTGATGGAGGATCTGGGGACATGGGGATGCTGTAAAGACCCATTGGGAGAGTATGTTTTTTTCTGATTTGGGGTTTTAGAAAAAAAATAAAAAATTGACTTAACTTAAAAGGTTATCAAATCTCTTCAAACATATCTGTGACATTTAATTTCATTCAATATTAAATAATGACACTATTTAATATTCATATTTATAAAAAAAAAGTACTAGTTAACTCTTTTCAGAGACATAATATTGTATACAGGCAAAATCATTTGTACTAACCCTCCACATCTTTCTTCATCTCCTGCTGTGCTGCACATGTGCGTCTAGCATGTTGTTCTGCAAAGGAAACACTTTTTTTCCCTTGGATATAATGAAATTAAATATGAAGTGCTTATGCTGCATGATTTTCTGCTGCTCCAAATGCTTGTTGAAGTACCTTCATTATGCTCTTGCTCTCTCTCTCCCTCTCTCTCTTTCTCCCTCTCTCTCTCACACACACACACACACACACACATATATATATATATATATATATATATATATATATATATATATATATATATATATATATATATATATATATACATATACACACACATCCCTTAATCTGCTACTGCAGTGACCCACTTTTCCTTTGAGGATCATTTACCATTTATCTAATAAGCTATAGTTGCAAAACATGAGGGAATTTTAATTATTATTTCCTTTAAATAAAGATCCCTGACTTATTGTGCTCTATACTACTAGTTATAAAATATGCCAATAGGAGGCCTACCTATAGGGCTTAAAGGCACAAAAATGATGCCGTGCATGATTGTAATCAGCAATTTTTCTAATCCAATAAAAAAAAACATTGCCAATTAAGGTATGACACCCTTTCTCCCTCGCACACACACACACACACACATACACTGTGCACACACACACCTCTCCATATGAAAGCCCTTTGCTGACTTTGCCCAAAGGCATTGTCCATGGTTGCCGGCTGTGCATGATGAATCGTTATCTCCAGGCCATGCTGCTCGTCTGGGTAATAAAGTACCAGCAAAGCGGAGACAAAAGGAATTTGTCACAGTTGCCTCCCCGATATATTAGTGACCTACTGGTTGGTTTAGCCTTTTGTTTGGAGGCCAGGGGCCTACGCACCAAATTAAAATGAATTAAAAAAAAATAATAATATGAATAATAAATAATAAGAGCACGAAAAGGGAGAGTTAGCCATGTGAAGTTATAGGCTATGAACCAATAGAGGGTTGGTTGAGGCCTGTAGGTGGATATTTGTACTGGAAAACTAAGAGGGATAACATTTTGACTTCCTGTTGTGTCTACAAATACTGTGATCCTGTTATTACTACATCTACTGTTACTAAACTACACTGCGTACACCAGTTTTGCTGCTTTTATGCTATATTTTGTAGTTGTTTATCTGCATCTGGTTTACATCTGCAGTGGGTGACATGAAGAAGGTATAACTAAGTGTTGAGACTTTTATTTTTAGTGTATTTCATTGAGATGGCTACTGTTGATGATGTTGTTAATATGCAGTCGTTAACTATTGTTTTGTGTCATTAGTTTGTATTAGTCCTCTTGGTTATTGTCCATTTGGGTTTTTCACTAGTTATTTCTGTAACAAGAAATAAAATAAATTCATCTGTGTTATTCTAGCACCCATCTAACATTTACCACATTAAGGTATCTGATCTCATTCTTGTTTAGATGACGTGACAGTGTTAATTCATTGGGTTATTTGGGATCTTCTACTTCCAGTTTGAGAATTATTTGCTGTCAAGATGCTACAGCTCTGATACCAGCCCTCAAACCTGAAACCCTGGATTGACATTTAGCCGTAAAACACCAATCTGGGTTTCAGTGAAAAATGGCCACACATGGCTAAAGTGCTTTACAAGCTGTCAGCTGGTTGTTTTTTGCAGTCGTGTCCAAATTTTGCATTAAAAAGCAGGAAAGGCAACCAGACAGTAGGTGTGTCCCGGAATGGATGTCTAGCCACTAAGTTGTCTGATAATGGGTGCATTTAAACTGACAGCTGAAATGATCGCAGACCTGGGGAGGAGGAGAAAATGCCTCTGCAATCAAGGATGTCAGGTAATAGTGTGATGAAGACTGTCATCCTCGTCCTCCTCCTCTCCCTCCTCCCTCCCCGGCCCCCGTTTGACTCTTTGCTGCTATTAGGCTGAATTTCAGAGCAGATACACCCAGAAAAGACAGAGCAGTAAACACACACACACACACACGCACACACACACACACACACACACACACACACACACATACACACACAGACACAATACACTTCTATTGAACAAGGAACCACTCTTCATGTATGCTTTGTTTTTGTATTTTTTTATTTATGAGAATTTATTCTCAGCACAAAACGGATGAAGAGTAAAACATTTGTTTGTCTCACACAAGTGGCTGATTAAATGTTTAATTATAATGGTTGATTTATGTTCTCTTTAAATTTTACAACAACAAAAATCATGCAGATCTACATGTTAAAGCCTGCATGGAAAAATTTACTTTTTATCCTAAAATGAATATATTGAATCTATTTTGTGAAATATATTTATAAAACATGCTTATGTGTTTTTTTTTTGTTATGTTGAGGTTGAGGAAAAGAATTTTTTCCACACTTATGCTTCAAATAACCTTTTAACAGTGCTTTATGATTAAATTGATTTTAGAAAAAAAAAAGTGATTTCTAAAAACTTAACTTATCAGTTGGAGAAAGCTACACAATCTTGTACACAAGTTGTAGGACAAAAGTTTCTTTTATTCTACAGCCTCCAGCTGCAGTAAATATGGGAAACATTTGTAGTGACCAGTGAGAGCTGCAGCATTTTTACACAGCTGAATCATCAGAGTTCTTTGTTGCAACAAATCTGTCTCTTCCGCTGTGGTGCAAGAACCATTTTATTTTATTTTTTGAGAATTCTCTGTCAATCACCTTCTAATTCTGTAAACAGCAACGTGTCGACGTGATGTTGCACAATTTCCCACAAATGTTCACCTGTTTATGTCCAAACATTTCCGCCACCCAGATGAGGGCAAAGTAGCTGAAAACATCTGGGAAATAAACATGAGAGGAGTTTCATGACCTGATTTCCTCTCATCTCAAAGGACTGCAATGAGCCGTCTAGTGTTGCTGCAGCCTAAAGGAAAGAGTTTGCTAACGACAGACAAATTTTATGTTGGACAAAACCTCAGAGGGATTATGAATTTCCTCTTTTGTACAGAAATGACTACATTGAAAAGAGCATGTCTATAGACGCTTTTTTCAAAGTAAAATACAAACCTTGCTGTAACTTCAGCTAAAACATGATCTCAATACAGTATACACCGAAACAATCCAAATATTTATTTTCTCTGATTACTCCACACCACATGTTTCAATATTAGTAACTAATAAGTAGATGATAAGCATTCACAATAATATAATAGCCATGCTGTGCAAAAGAAGGAAAAAAAGGTTTGCCTTTTCCTGAACATGGAATCAGTTGCTCCTGCAGGCATCTGAAGAAACATCAGTCCTGCTGCTGCAACCTTTTATTCTGAGAGTGTACAATAACCAGGGTTCTAGCATCACCATTCTGCAGCCACCAGGGGTTCTGCTAACCCATGTTTGGGGGAGGGGGGCATTTAGAATCGTGGAACCGTTTTTCTTGAGAGTGTGGAATTTCATTATTCTGCATTTGGAGGGTTCAGTCCTTGACTCTTCGCCGGCCTCAGGGGAAAACCTGGCGCCTCCTGCCCGGATCAGACGACGAGAGACTGGGCAGAGTGGGAAGGAGGGGGGGAGGAGGATGGGGAGGGGGGGACAGAAAAAAGAGCAGAGTAACAAACAGCTGAAAAGCAGGCTTGGGACGAGGAGGATGGAGGGATGGCGTGTTACTACAATGAGCGTTGCAGGCCTTATACGAGGAAAGGAGGTAATTATATTGTTATTATTATTATTATTATTATTATTATTATTATTATTATTATTATTATTATTATTATTATTTTTATTTTTTTATTTTTATTTTTTTATGAGCAGTCCATCATCAATATGCTTTTTTAAGAATTATTCGTTTTTATAATCTGTTTCCTTTGTGAGTTCACTCTATTATGAAATAAAAAACCCGTCAATTCATGACTTTATATTTATCGCGACTTTCAAGCGCAAACCGATTCATTTCTCTCCTTCCCAGCTGTTTGCCTCAGATAAACCTATCGATTAGACATCAGTTAGATTCCTGGCCGGGGCTTTATTGAGTAAGTTGGTGAACCTTAAAGTGAATTACAGGAACTGCTCTGCCCCTCCAGTGAACTATTTAGGTGAATCTAATTTACTTTGATAAAGACCATTTATTTTATTTACTCTGATCGCCATTTTCATCCCGGGTTTATTGTGAGGCTGCGAGACTGAGCAGCGTTTATGGAGGATTTTTGGGGGTAGGAAACAAATGTACACTATCAATGTAGACTTTAACTAACAACTACTATGAATAGAAAACCTACAGAATTATTATATGAATTAGGATTTTAGATAATAATAATAATCAATGGTACAATTGTTTTTATTTTCATCATTATTATTACTATGACTAGTAGTATTACAATTAGGATATAATATTTTATTATTTTTATTGTTGTTGATGATGTTGTGGATTGTCTCAAATTGTGTAACAGATACAGTCAGTTATGTCTGCAATATTGTATTTCATATTTTCTAAATCAATACTCTTTAGTATCTAATCAATAACATCTGCAAACAAGCCTCAGTGTATTTTAATATGCATTTTTCTTTTTGTCTGCAGAAGCCAAGAGCTGCACAAGTGCATCGTGGATGAGGTTATTCAGGACCTAGGTTCTGCTTTAGATGTGGATCAGCTGTTGGTGAACGAATAGAAAAATAAAACAAAAAAAAAAGTAAAACAAGACTAACAGTAAAATTGGTTCCCTCTCCCACAAGGCTGAAGTGTTTGTTAATATTTAAAATTAACAAGCACGGGCAAAATACACGTTTTGCATATTTGAATGTGGTCGAATGCCTCTGGGAGATAAATTAAGATTAGTGTGTTTCTGTGCCATTTTTTTCCTATTGAAGAAAATCCTTATTCCCCTCGCATCAATCTTTGTGTAAATATGGCAAATACACATGACTACATATCCATCAATAATAATCCACATAAAATTGTGGCGACTGAAAATAAAAAAAAACTGTGTGTGTGTGTGTGTGTGTGTGTGTGTGTGTGTGTGTGCGTGTGTGTGGAGGCTGCTGCGTCCCTGGCAGCGTCTGAGCGCGGCTGGTCTGAGGGCCTGTTGTACACATGCGTCGTATTTAAGTGTAATTGGCCGTATCATTGGCTTCTGTCTTGTTTACAAAGCGGGCAACAGGAGCGGTAATTTAATTTCCTCCGCCGTGCTGAAGAGCCACCAGCCGCCTGTCAGGCCCAGCTCAGCCTCCACGTCCCCGGGCAGCGGGCGGACCGGCCCGGGGCGGCTCTGGAGAGAGAGGGGGCTGTGGGGGGGGGACATCTGCCTACCAGTAAACGTCTATGAGAGATCTCCTCAATATGAGGGAGGACAAACATACACCTCTATTCTGCACCAAAACCTCTTTAAATGTATGTATTAGCAAGTTTGCATCATATATAGTATAAATTAGGTTTTTACTTGAATTTCCAAATTATTTCAATGTGTGTCTTGAATTCGTTCTATTTTAATAAAAAAAATGGAAACTATTTTATTTGTTGTTTTATTTATTTATTTGTGCTTGATGATGCTCTTGTTATTATTGGTTGTTGCAACCATCTAGTTTTCATGCAGGGTAGCAGCAGGGTAAAAACATCCCAATAAACTAGTTTCTCAAAGTAGAGCCTTTTACAGTTATTTTAGTTATAATGGGTTTCTATGATCAGCAAGAACAGGTCATATATTTTATTTAATTTTAAAGCAGAAGTATATCGTGGATTCATCAGGGGATAATGTCTATGAAGTGTCTACAGGCCTGTTGGGAGGAGGAATTCAGTTTTTAATGATGATCACCATCTAGAGTTTTTAACTCCCCTCTCACCTACATTGCAAATGATCTTGTTCAAAAAAATATAAAAAATAATACAAACCATTATTATTACAGAGGGGAGCTAAAAAGATGGATTAAGCTGCTGTTAGGTGATTTTATTTGGAGAGCAGGAGCGGCGAGAAATTAAGAGAAAATTACAGCAGTGTTTCCAGACTAAAGTAACGGTGAAGAGAAAGCAACGTAGTGTCTCTAAAAACACCACAGAGGATTCAGTAGCTGTATTTGTAGGGCTCAGTTATACGTTTATCATAATATTGAGCTTTCTCTCATTATATTTGGGTTTATTCTCCACTCACTACGACCCCTGTTGTACTTGCAGTTTGAGAATTGAGACACAGTGAAATCAGTCTACATGTGAAAGACCATTTAAATCCCTGAGTTCACAGCCTGTTTGGAAATGTGAGAAATTAATAGTTTAACATTAAACCTATTTTGAAAAATGAAGCCAAAAGAGATTTTTTAAAATGAACTCCTTATTGGCATCAGCTCAGGAATAATAAAACATGTAGAGTATGTGTGTGTGTGTGTGTATTTACTAGACCAGCAGAGAAACAGAGAGATGGCACATTAGGCCTGAGGGCGCATCATTATTAGAGAGCCTGGCTTCTGTCCCTCCCTCCTCATATCCCTCCACCTTCTCTCTCTTATTCTCCCTCTCTCTCTCTCTCTCTCTCTCTCTCTCTCTCTCTCTCTGTTCCTCTCCATCCAATCACAGAGGCGGTGGAAGGACAAACGGCACTCTGCAGCTTCTGCACAGGGCAGCGGAGTTTCCTGCTCTCTAATTACGCCGTGATACAATGCGAATATTCACACATAAATTCATTTCACAAGCCATTAAAGATACAGCAGGTGAGATCATTTACATCACCGTGTCCCAGCACAATACAAACAGGATGCCAGCTTTTACAGTGCCCGCTAAATGTGCCAAGTCCCCCCGGTTGAACAGCAACCTGGTAGGCATTAACTCAACATAATGTCTCACAAATTAAAGTATTGCTGGGGCTACCACCGTGGCGTCAGATAAATGTGCTCTATTAGGAGGCCCCAAGCTGTGCACGAAACAATTGATTGCTTGTTTGTGTTTTCATATGGCGTCCACAAACATGCAGAGTGATGGATGGGAGCCCACCATCTCCAGTTGCTGTTAGTCAATTGCTGTTGGTGTTGTTTTTTCCTCCTCTAATAGGAGAGTTGGTCAGCACGCGCGTATGTGCACACACACACACACACACACACACACACACACACACACACCTTATATTTTCACTTTATTGAGGCTGTAGGAAGGCTGAGAGGGGGAGAGTGTGCAGAGGGGGTTGATGGGAGTTGAACTCAGGCCAATAAGGGCAGCTGTGATTGCAGAGGCAGCAAGGTGTTATGTTCATGCCGCACGACTCCGTGCCTGATGTATGTGTGACATATATATATATATGTCTGTTCCAGTGGTGGCATATCTAAAATACATAGGAATTAATCTGTGTGCCTCTTTGCTGTTCACAGCTATTACAAAACATCCGATCTGTGTGTCAACACGTTGAGCTGCACTGTTCACAGTTACGGGCATTAAATCAGCACGATTCTGCCATTTCATCCAAAACAGCCTCCTCCAAAGAGAATCCAAGACAAGCCATACCTAAGATATGAGATAAAAAATAGGTCATTCATAACTACCTTTGAAAACAACCCCTATCAGTGTTTCCTGCTGTTGACTGATGGATGGCCTGTATATGTCACATGTAATAACCTTGGGTTTCAGAAGTGTGACCAGGTTTATTATAGATATCTAACATTACAACAGTGTATGAATAACAGGGAATCAGTATCTGAGATGATTTTGTTAGATCAAAGCTGGAAAGACTCTCCTCTTATGAGCTGAGCTAATGAGACGGATCTGGGTTGTTGCTTTCAATCTGTGATCTAGTAATGAATACCTGCTTGAAAGTGTAATCATTCACTTAAACCATTTGGATTCAACGGCTCAAACGCATAATCCGATTGTACTAATTTTCCATTGGACCGCTCTCCCCGCAAAGCTGGTTTGGTGTGAACACAATTTAGCGAGTTTAATCAGTTATTTGGCCATTGTTGTTGTTACAGCTGGAGTAAAAATCTTGCAAGATGTTCATTTGTTGCTATCAATAAAAACAGTGTTATACACCTTAAAAAATCTTTTTTTTCAGACTGTCTCATTTTTCATGAGGTGACATCTCATTTTGGCTGGATAGTAATGAGATGAATGAAATGCTGTTTTTGTCATGTGTGTAGGGCCATAATGCCAGTGCTTTTTAAATGTATTTGTTGTATTTCCTGTGTTTTATTTTAAAGACATACAGTCTTTAAAAAATAGTAAAGAAATAAAATAAATAAAGTGCAGACTGTAATGTTTAATGTCTGGATTCTGCATCAAGCTGCAGAGTGAATTAAATCTGTTGATGCAACAGTATGGGCAGAAGAAAAAGTTAATGTACTGAGAATAATGAACTACACCAAAACAGCGTCATCCTTCCGTGTCTCCTGGTCGATCGCAGTCATTACCGTAATCAGAAAGCTGCTGCCGTGAAGCCAGATGAGAGCGACACGGCTCTCCGTGAGGATATCGTTGCATTAATTGATGTTTAGCTCGATCAGTCTCGTAGGTGCTGATCGCAGGTGCAGCTGCAGACATGATGAGAATGCCCTCGCTTTGCTCGTCGCCACCACTCACTTACACCAGCAGCAGAGGCAGCAGTCACCCCCCAGACCTCCATCCACCCCCTCACACAAACTATGACCTGCAGTATGTGATCATCATTAACCACATAACCACCTATATAAGTGATATTTTAAGGAAGTCTTGCTTTTTATTCCTTTCACTCAACCTAATAGTGTAGCTCTAATAATGAAGAATGAATAATACAGAATATTACACATCATATAATGTGCGATGTGTAACCAACTGCAGATTTTCATGCACTAGAGTCGCAGTAAACTGGGTGTTTTATCTTGGGGAAGCGAGCAGCCAAGAGGAGGCCTGGCTGCAACGCCAGCCACGGCAGCTAATTACATTTCCATCTCAACAAGAATGGAGGATCCCTTCCTATGTTATTAATCATAATGAGGGGAATATAATAAGCTACCATACATCATGCAGTTGATAGTTGTAGTTTGCCATTTGCAAGCCCCAGCATTATTCTTCTTTTAATGGCTGTAAACTGAATTAATGTATGCTGAGTCCGATGCCCGTAATCAATTGTGGATGAGATTTAAGGCCTTTTATCCCTCCAAGATTTTGGATGGATATCAATAACATTACTGTCCAGGAAAGCACTAAGGGTGTTTATGTGTTGTGCATGAATCAGAATGTGAAACAGTCTTCTCTGAAGAAATATTTTTAACATGTTGCATTAGATAAACTCATGTTGTGGGACACTATATGCTGTTCAGATCCTTTTTTTTATCAATTTATCATTATATTATACTATATACTATAACACTATTATTATACTAAAAATACATTATTTCAGAAATGTTAACTGCAATATCTGCTTGTGACAAATATAACATCATTAAGGTATGTACTGTATTTTTTAAGTAGTATTAATCAGTATGTTTTCTGTTTAAAACAAACAAAAACATAATGGATGTAAGGTTACAAAATCATATCCTTTAAGTAAACTTTCATTAATGAAACATATTTTAGGATCCAACTGAAAACTCTCAAACTTTCATAACAGCATTTCTACCATATATCTTACATAACAAAAGAGCATTTGTCCTAGGAATATATGACAAGCAATGTGATAAGGTTATAATGCCAGTTATAGAGTATTTCTCTATAAAATCTCTGTATGAATTCAGGAGCCCTTCCCAGTTTATTAGCTGTTTTACAAGCAACATGTAGTTAAACCAGCTTTCAAAAAGTAATGACGTGTTCCTGTGTGTTAGTGACATGTTCCCATAAAAACATTTATGTAGTGTTTATATAGGACCAGCATGAGAGAGCTGTTATGAAAGTTGGAGAGTTTGATCGGATGTTTAGAAACAGCATAAGAGCACTTTAATAAGAAATTAACTTATCTTTAAAAAAGAAAGTTTTGGATAATTTACCACAAGCTATCTGGATCTTTTAGAAAACATTTGATCCAGTTAATAATATTGTATATATGATAATAGGACCTCCATTTGTTAAAGACAGGCGTGCTCGTCTTTTTTTTTTTTTTTTCTAATTCAACAAACATTTTGGTGTCTACTGGCATTTAAATACAGGTGTAATTGGCCATCACTGTATTCCTTTAATTAGGGGTTGTGTGCAGTCATAAAAAATCACAGTACATGTCCTAAGCAACAATTTCGGAGTTCTCTCACTGTCTCTGAAACACAGTTTTGGTTGTGATGGTTATAAACTACCACATAATCAGAACTGATAGCAGGTCTGCTTGAATCCACTCAGGAAGCCAATTAAACTTAATATAGTTTGAACCTTGCCTGAATGGTCTGGACTTAATGATTTGTCTTCATCTCTTGCTGAGTGGACCCACAAAAAAGTCTAATAGCTTGATTTTTTCCGTTCTTCTGCCTAAAAAATGATAAATTCAGCTTTAAGGCAACTGACGATACAACGAAGGGCTCGGGTGGAGGAATCATTGGTCTTTGCAGCTACAATATTGTAAAGATATAAAAGGAACTAAACCACCTGGTTAGTGTCATTGCACACTCATCCACAGTTTTTCCTGCACTACATATTTTCTTCATTGTTTCTGTTTTTGCCAGTGAGTATAAATCAAGTCAAACTCTATTTGTAGGAGAAGCTATGTCTGTGTGCATGCATGTGAGGGTTTTCTGTTACATCTGCAAAAGTATTTGTGGTTTAGTCTTTGATGCAGTGTTGAAGCGTGGTAAATTGCAAACAGTCAGGCATTCTTCTTCTTCTTCTGCTGTCAGCCCTCACGCTTCTGAATCAACTAAGGGAAGACGATTCCATCACTGTTTAATAACGGCACGAAAAATGAAAAGATCCTGAAGGTAGCTGTATACCTCCCGAACGGCTATCTGGAGAGAGGGAAACAGCGCTGCAATGTAATTTATAGTGACTGAGCTCACAGCCCTGCGGCTTCTCCTTGGAAAAAAAAGAAATCTCAAAAACTAACAAATAGGAAATAAAGGTATTTCTCCTCTTAATCCTCCTCACCTCAAGGGTGAAAGACACAGGTTAAGGACTTCACAGCCGTATACATGGGAGATAAGTTCTGAGTCAGCCTGGTCAGTATTTCGATAACTTCATCAATCTTGGAAAATGCAATCAGATACAGTCCAACTCTAAGCTGCTGTTGCCCTCTGGGAGGCTGGGAGAGACATTCATTTTAGCGAGGAGGGCTCATGATCTCCCTTTTGTAATTAAGAGTACCCAAATAAACTGTGTGTGTTACCCCTGAAGTGGAACAGTTAGAAACAAATAAAAGGCTAATGAAGAAATGATTGCTCTTTTACAGGAAGAGGGAAGAGAAGGAATCTGGAGGCAGCGAGTGGCTCGCATGCAGCACTCTGAACTAGCTCGGCTCAAAGTAAAGGTGGAGTGCAAGTGTATGTGTGATATAGAGACTAACAAAAAACAGTTGTGAGTGCTATTATGGGAAGTGAAAGTTCACATGGTTCTAGAGCATAATCGCAAAGAAAAAGAACTAAAATTCAGGATATTCAAGCTTCTGCTGCATCGTCTTAGATCATTTTGACAATTTAAAAACCTTCTGGAAACACAAAATTAAATCTTCGGCAGTCATTATTTAGTGATAGGTTGCTGTTCCGAAGGAAGTGGTAAAAAATATTGATAGTTAGATAGAAATAGATTCTTGGAAATTCTGCACTTGCATCTGACAGGTGTAGTTACATTCAGAACGTGTGATCATTTTATGAAATAATGCATACATCCTTTAAAACAGTAAAACAAATATGCTTACATGTTGTGAAAAGCATAAGATATATGCCAATGGAGCTCTACTGGTACACTGGTACATGTGACAAACAAGGAGTAATTTACCTTCAGTAACATATCTAAATCAGGACTTTTCCTTATAATTGCGTATGTTTTGATTGTGATGTTGCAGCACTTTGAGGAACCTGAATCCTTCTTCCACCGGTGTCTGATGACCGGCTGGAGTTGCGATTCACTTGAACACATTAAGCGTCAGTGAGCTTCCCATAATTAAAATGTTTCTCAGTGTTCCCGTTACCTTATATTCCTTTAAGTGTGGACCTTTTGTTTCGTGTTTACTTTTCTTGGCACATAACTGACAGCAGATCAAGACACTGAGCCATTTGCGATGAAAGGTTTTGACTGCGGAGATGAAAGTTTGTGAATTCCAAAGTACAACTACATCTCCGGTTACAAAGCGAGGTCAATCCACTTGCGGTGACTAGAATTTAGTGGTGAGGGTGCCATAGGTGCAGAAAACACGCAGCAACAGCAGACATCGTGGCAGCTATTTCCAGATTTCAGCTGTCTCACCGCTGTCGCCCCCTTTTCAAATTTCACTTTTTGGGGAAAGTCTGTGACCAAATCAAGAAATCAAGATTAAATCCGTCAATGTACTACCTAACAAATTGTAATTTTCTGCAGCAAGTGCGGCACATACCTCTGTGCAGAGTGGCTGTAGAGGCTTGTTGGGGCTATAGGTGTATCAGAGCTCATCTGAAATGTGATCTTCCACATCTGCGTCCTGACACTGTGGCAGAATTCCTGGCTACTGTAACTAAGGGGATTGTTTTGTTCCACGGCGCTGCAATTTCTGCTCTCCTTTGACTGTCCACCCATAAAAGTGTCAGGATTGAAATATCTGGATTAAGAATGAGTGATCCGGCTGCCATTTTCAGCAGTCTGCGTGAAACCGCTCTGTCGTCGGCAAGCACGGCCTTCCAGCAGGAGGAAAATGCATTAGTCCCGACGGATCCCGGTCCTCCGGAAACCAGATATGGCGCTTTTACTCTAAGAAGGACACAAGTTAATTTATGTCAGAGCTTAAAAACAGCCTGTTGCTGCTTATTATGTTGACGGCGAAGCAGGTGTTGTGTGGGGTTTCACCTCAAAACAACAACTGGCTCTTGGTCAATTTTGTGTCTGAGTTCGAATGCTTTCATTTTCAAAGAATAAACGCAGTTTGTAAAGTCACTGTCTGTCAAAGTAATGATGCTTTATTGGAACGAACCCTAAGGATGTTTCAGAAAACAAATACAAGAGCATGTTGCCACATGTTTTCACTGAAAGAGTTACTGAAGAGGTTAAGAGAGGGAAACCGTACGCAGCATTACACAGCACTGTCAGACAAGAAAAGAAAACGCAAAAAAAGCACTCGTGAACTTTGAATGGCGTGTCCATGCAGGCAGAGGGCCTCTCCTAATATCGACACATTCCCCATCTGCCATTGTCTTGCCAAAGCGCAGGCCTGAGGATCACAAGTTGGGGGGGGAAAGGCCAACGTCTCCCTTCCTCTCCCCCCACTCACAGCCTGTGATTGACTCACGGAATGAACACTTCAACTAAGGCAAAAAAAAGAGAGTGTCTGGATAGCATCTCCCGGCTGGATCCTCTTGAAACGTTTTGTCGCCATGCTGTCCAGGCCGTGCCATTTTCATTCCTGTGCAGCCGCTCTGCTCTTCCACCTGTCATCTGCACTCCCAGCTCGCGGCAGCCAAACTGCTGACAGCTCCTGGACGGGCGGGGAGGAGGGCGGGGGGGGCTATTGATAAACCGAGCCCCAACCAGCTCTGACTGCCGTCACGCCCTGTGACATCCGTCTTCATGTGCAGAGTCTGGGCTTTTCCTCCACTTTTATTGAATGTGTTGTGTTTGTTGTTTAAGGGACTGAGAAACGACAAAGACAAAGAGATAAAGCTACACTAACAAGCGTCATGCTGACAACGTTCACAACAGAGCGCGACAGGAAGTTAAAGTCAATGGGTTTCACCTGAAAGGAATAAGTTTAAAGGATTTTAAGTGCTGGCAAGTCATCAAAACTATCAATTTAAAAAGAAAAAGTAAATAGTTGAACCAACTTAATTGTTTCAGTTGGTAACACTTAAATTAATTAAGTTAATCTAAATTAAATTAATAAGTGGGAATGAACTCAATAAACTAATTTAGGTGTAACCAATGGAACATTTAAAGTGAACTGGTTCATTTTTCAGTTAAATTCAATTAATTGTTTAATCTAATCAAAAATATTAAGCATTTGATATTTCATTTCAAATGCATTTTGCTAGATAAGTGAATCATTCGACATATGAATTTTCAAGGTATAGGATTTGTTGTTTGTGAACAAACTGAGTTGGTCTCTTCTCTCCAACTTTGCACAGGTGGGACAAGACAATGGAGGAGGAGAAGGACCATGGAGAGACCAGGGTGGAGCAAACAATGACATGGAACAAAGATCAATTTAGTTTGTTTATTTCTGCTCCACAGAGGAGACATGCAGGCACATCAGCATCATATACTTCTAATATTCTGAGTTCATTTTTGTTCTGCAGCATGAGATATATCAGTAAATACACTGTGAGGCTTGTACCTGCCTAACAAAAGGAGGTTGCTAACAAGCGAATAAAGGTTGTCAGGATGTTAAACATCATCATCATGCCAAATCGCAAAATGAAATTTTTAATTGGAATCTTAGTGGAGGTGATACTGAAGTCACATGACTGTGATGTTTGTAGCCAAGTGCTTTTATGCTTCAAAGTATTACAAACAGGATGGTCCATTGTGAAGATTATCTTGCTCAACAAAATATGTATGTATCATAAACTTGTATTTATGATAGAGGTTATTTTCTGCAATAATCCAAAACCCAGTGGAAAAATCTCATTGGCTTTTTGATGAGGAAACCAGGGGGAAGTTAAGGTGTCATCCCTGCAGCATTCAGTACGGTAACATGGCCCATTTATGTGGTTCTGCACACTGTTTTAGAATATTGTGATATTTCACTGATCACAGGATCCGTGTTTTTGGTACATACACCAGATTCTAGGCCAAGTCTTGTGGGCACTAAAACACTAACACACACTGTGCTGGAGACAGTTTGCATTCCACAGTTATATTTAAATTGGTGTCTTGCTGTTACATCTAATGTTGATGCTTTAATTACATTTGGGCAATAGGGTCTACAGTATTTCAATTAGTGATAATGGGGCGTGTCTCTGTTGCGTTTCAATTTTGTTTTTCAGGCTGATGAGAATGCATCACTGTCATGTGATCTCATGATAAGGCCGACCAAGCAGGACACCCATCAGGGTGTAATTTTACAGAAAAATATTGCCCACTTAAAGTACTACAACAGCTAATTTTCCTTTAACTTTAGTAATGAAGAACTGCATTAGATGGCAGCCTTATTGCAAATGTTCCATGTAGGAGTAATTAGAAATAGAATAAGCAAGAATTTTATGTCCGTCTCTCTGCAGGTGACAGTAAATTGTCTTTGCCATGGTTCCTCAGTGAAAACACAACATATAAAAGATGAACGATGAAAAACAAAGCAACTAGATGAAACATCTGGTTAGGCTTTCTCAAGATCATCACGCAGCATGTAAACCTACAGGGGTCAAACATCAATTTTAAAACCTCGTAAGAGTAAATTTGACAGATCATGAGCAGGACACAATTTGCAAGCCATTAGCGTTCGCCTTGATCAACGGGGAAATATGTTTGACCCGTTGCAGTTTTGTTACTTTTATGGAGCCCAGATACAGATCTGTGTAATTCACAGGATGTCTCTTTCACAGCGTGTGAGAACACCCTCAGCCACCATTGCTGAACAGGTGATATACGGGGCTCAAACCATTGATGTCGGCCCATAATAATCCTGGGACAAAGCCGGGAGTGTTTGGAGAAACACAAATACTACCACCATGGCTCCACTTTCAATAAAGCCGGGCCCATATTCATTTGTCAGCCTATCTCTGATCTTCTGCTTGAGTTGCGCTACCCTCACCTTGACGGATGCAGAGGAGAGATCAGCTTAATGGCCATTAACAGTGAAAATGGTGATGTTGATGAAAGCTTTGATCTCACACGATAAGGCAGAGGAACACTGCTGCAGCTTTACTTGTTATTGACAATGAAGAGGGGGGTGTATTGAAAGAAATGGTTCATTTTGTTTACAGCTTTACAAAATAGTGTGAAGCTTTGGCACTGGAAAAATAAATTATAATTACAGTTTTTGCAGATCAGAAGAAATAATTAATTCAACTTCTTAATCTTTATTTTAAGATTGAAGCTGAAATTCAATACTTTTTGTCTTGACAAATAGCATATATATATATATATATATATATATATATATATATATATATATATATATATATATATATATATATATATATATATATATATATATATATATATATATTCTTTGTCATGTGTATGGTGCATTGTTAGGTAGGTAACAGATTGAGATATTTACAGTTATTTTCTATGTAGGACACCTGCCACAAATTTTTCTGACATATTCATCAAAAAAAAATAAATTCAACTGTGATTCAACAAATAAAACTGGTATCTACTAGGTAGGTCAAACACATTTCTAAGGGTCAGTTTAGTCTGCTATGGTTTTCTTAGCCAAAACTCTCCCCTCTTTACACTTTATACTCCAGATTGGCTAATCAGAAGAATCTAGATGAGGGGAAAGCAATACTTAGGAAGGAAGTGCCCTTATGAGCCAAGCAAGCCAAGCAGCCAGCATCCTCTCACATCTCCAACTGCTGCTCATCTAAAACCTGAGAGCAGATAGGGGCCAGAGGAAGGCACTTGAATTGCTCATTTGACTTATGACTTGCCCCTAATCTTAGGATCTACAACATGAATGATGGCGGTTAATGGGGTGTGGACGGTAGTTTCTCACTAAGTGCCATCAGTCATACATTTCAAGCCTCGGTGGTTTTGCTTCAACTGTCAGAAATGAAATGCTTAATTGAAAAATGCTCCACAGTCCGGAACAACACGGGGATGAACGATGACCCATGTTTCTTCGAGTATTCATTCCAGTACAGGAACAGTCCATTAGGGAAAAGTGAAGGTGTGTGATGGAAAGCTGCCAGTTTGAATTCTTGCAGCTTAAATTGATCATAATGCTCCTCATCATCATGTCATGTATCTTGAAAAACTGCCCTAAATGATCTGGATTTCACCACCTGATTAGCTGTAGAAATTGTTTTCCCAGCACACAGGAATCTTGATACAAATGTCTCAGCATACATTAAGTCACTGGTAATATTTTATTATCTATAGCCAACAGTTGAATTTAAGAGGTTAGGATTCAAGATACAAATATTAGTAATCGGTATCTTCTGCTGCTGTCAAAAATCCCTTCTGATGTCACAATATCCGGCCATTTCTTTACCCATCACAGTGTTTCTGTTATTCAACAATCACCACAATGGAGATTTAAATAAGAGCATCTATCATCTGAGAACTTTTCTCCACCATCGGACTGAGGGTCCAAGAGGGTCAGACTCAATAGGGTCAAATCCTCTCTGTTGATAACCTCAACAAATGTCTTCAGAGACATCTGCAGTCTCATGTTCAGTTTTACTACCTCTTTTTTATGTGAATAATGTTTCTCTATTATGAAGTTATAAAGTTAAGGGCTATGTATACAAATATATAAATTGTAAATAGTAAGGGGATGTTCTTATTAGATTATAGAATCGATAAGGACAAATTGTAAAGTTCCCTGAGACAGCTTTGTGATAATGGGCTGTATGAATAAAAATGGGCTTGATATGACATGAAGAAAATACTCAAAAAATGAAACTCTTTAAGATGTATAATTATTGTATAAACGCAATACATGCTCAACTAGATATAGTAAGTTCAGAAGTCATGAATCAATTCAGGTCATGGTAGTTGTCATCAAGATCCGAAAACTGACACTAGAAAAAACCTATTCATTTGTATTTGTTTGCACAGCAGAGGCAGGAGCAGCAGGTTCAGTCAGATCTGTATGATGCATGATTATCTTCAATACAACCAAATTCTCATAACAAGATAAGTAAAAGCAGCCGTGTCCTCCCTCAGTTACATCCCCATCGCTCAGGGCCCCACCTCCACTAATTGAAACAGAAGCCAAGTAACTTTTTTGTCAATGTAAGCAACATGAGCGCCAAAGCCAATTGCATGCAATCAGTTTAATTCGCACAGGGCTGTGGTGGTGGTGGACTCACGCTGATAGTGGCCTCTTGATTTTAAATGAATGCTGAATATCTGCCTCCCTCCTTTTGTATTCCATGCTCTAAAAATTGAAGAGCACAGCAACTCAAGAGATGCACTGCAAGAAATATCTGCCTCAACAACTCATACTATTCATTCCCTCCTTACAAGAGAGTTATCATAAACATGTCTAATAGTCAGACAGTGAGGTGGAAGCTTGTCTACTGGCAGATAAAGTCTTTGACATAACCCTAACCCTAGACATTTATATTTATGAAGACATTATCATTCATCATAGAAGGTGAAGTAAGGAATCTTTCTGGAAGGGATGCATGGTGATGATGATTTTTATAATGTGGTAATATTCAATGTTACTTGTGGATATAAAAGCCTTTACCTTTCTTGTTTGATAAGTTAGTGCTATTTGTCTATTGAGCTTACCTCAGATCGTCACTAGGCTTTGTTTGTTGCATTTTGAATTAGATTCAGGGTACAGACATATTTGAGGAAACTATTGCAACCTGTCTGAGGTGTATCCCTGCCTCTCGCCTGAAGTACATTGGAACTGGCTCCAGAAGACCCCTGTGACATTAGTGAAGAATAAACGGCTATAGAAAATGGATGGATGGAAGGATGGATGGATGGATGGAGGGAACTACTATTGTTTTCTCTCATTTGTCATTTGCTGCAAAGTAGCTCTTGAAAGCTGACCAATCACCAGAGCATACTCCATCAAGAGGAGGGCCTAAAGAGACAGAGTTTAACTGTAACTGTCCATTATGCAAAAATATCCCATTAGAGCATGGAGATAGAAATAGAGAAGTGGAAATGTGCATGCTGCGTGCTCATTCAAATAAGCTCCTCATTTCTTGCAGTGTTGACGGCATACAGTGCTGCCTAAGCAGGCAGATCCTTTAATGAACCAGCGGGTATCAGCAGATGTGGGTCTATAACTTAATTTCCCCCCTCAGCTATAGAGCAGATCCTATGGCGTGTAAGTGGTCGTGATGGATGAGTGCTGCAGCTCATCACACCCTGCCATCACCACAAAACCCCCAGCATGCAGCACCCTTCGGCACGCTCTCCCCCGTCCCACAACGTGGCTCCAAAATTCATATTCAATCCACTTACCCATGTGTGTACTCCAGCATCAAAGTACACAAGGCATCCTTTTCTTTCCTCGCGAGAGGAAAACTGTTTTCTTGCAGACGCCAGGTTAAGAGTCTGGATTGCCAGTTGTCATTTTTCATGTCATGATGACAAATGGTTAAAAGGATTGTTTTGTAAAACCGCTATTTTCCAAGCCAGTAATAGAGAGTAACAACTTTTAAACCTAGAGATGTGAAGTCTTTAAAGTGCTCCTAACAACTTGTATTTGAATAGTCTTGAAACAATATATAATAATAAAAACGTTATCTGTATAGCAAGATTTCAAAGTGCCTTGACAGAGAGAAAATTCATAATAGAAAGAACAGTGAATAAAATTAAGACAATAAGAAGCCAAATGATGAAGTAAAATTGCCAAGAAAGTAGCTAAATGATGACATCATATGAAAATGTGTTTTAAGAAGAGAAAGACGCCACTGATTCTGTGAGTTGTATCTCCATGGGCAGGTTGTTCCTGAGAGGAATCCTTTGTCAAATTACAGCATCTTCAATAACTAACAGAGTTTGGTTAATTTTGCCAGATGACCACTGATATCATCCAGAGGATTCAAAATCAATCAGTCAAACCAATCTCAACTTAAGGTAGACTAACTTACTCTCATTCAGGTGATGGAAATTTCTCAATAATGTGTATTTCAAGTTTCTCCACGTATAACTCACTGTGTATTGGGAGTGAATAATAACTCTTTTCTAGCCTAAACATGAAGGTAAATTCTAAAACTAAATGTTTTTAATAACATTGAGACAAACGCATGAGTCTGTCTCTTGTTTGGTGAATCATCAAACTCAAACTGGAAATGTCGTTATCCCATCCCTGTAGCTGTATGGGTGCAGCTTGTAGGAACGTGGGTAGTGGGGATAACTCATCTATAACTCATCTCCTGTTTGCACATCATCATCATCATAGTAAGACGATGGTGACTGCTGCCTCTTCGTCTCCCTGTAGTCCTTAACACAACACAGATGGGGGACGGAAGGGTTTCAATTAGCTTTCAGTTAACTTCTAATGATTTCTGTCACTCTGTGTTCAATCCAAACCTTTAAACCATTTGACATGGTTGCCCATACAGCCATGTGTTTCTCTAAAGACATTGGATACATTTGATTAATCAGTGTATAGTAATCACTCATAAGAACACACAGAAAATTATCAACTGACTGATTTTTTGAGTATTTCAGCTCATTGTTTTAGTTTAACAGCTCACAACTTGACTGGTTTCATTCAGTCTCAACAAACAGCAACAATTTCAACTGGCATCAGTGATTATTTTCAATGAAAAACCTTTGGTAAACTAATGTATATGAAGTTAGCAGCAAGCTGGTGAAAGTAGCACAGATATCAGTGAAGAGTGAATATTCCCATCAAGTATTTGTACAATGACAGACCAAAACAGACATTAACAAATTGCATGTTGTATAACCCTAAAAGTTGGCAGCAGATAGTTTATCTCTCATAAAAAGGTTTTAATTAAATTAAATTAAAAACACATGCTATCAAAAAGTTATATTCTAGGTGAACTAATTTAACTTATCATTCTTTTTACTTACACCATTTGACATTTTGTGTAAAAAATCACACAAAAACATGTAATTTGTAAAAATAATTGGTACAAATAGACTTTTATATCCAATACAAACTTGAAAAATACATTTCGAAAGAGCTGATGAGTGGTTCTTAAAACCTTATTTTCAAAACTTTTTGACTTTTTCATTGTACCAATGTGACTGACCCAAATACTGAACTTTATTCACAAAGATGACCAAAACCATGACTCCTATCAATAATACATGCAATTCTTTTTTGCTGACACTTTTTTCACACATTTTGATAGATAAGTGATAATATATTGGTTTGTTTTCATGCTTTTCCCCATGTGGCCATAAAATAAGTTGCTGTAGGTTTAACCATTAATTCAAGTCTTAAAAATACAGTTTAAAGGGAACATGATGCAGTTTTAATGTTAGTTTTACATAAGAACAATCTGAGGGAACGTCCCAGTGTGGGTAAGGAATATTTTTATGTATTTCATATATTTTTTTCTGAAATATGTAATCTGACATTAAGGCTTGCAAAATGAACATTGCCTCAGAGGTTTTGAGGAAAACCGACACGCAACTTTAAACTACACCTATAGACACAGCACACACACACACACACACGCACACACGCCGTGGTCTCAACATATCCTCTGTCCCTCTCAAGGGCAGAGAGTGTGGTTGCTGCTGGAGGGCCCAGGGAGCGTGTGGTGAGGCGTCCATATGGAGTAACCCGATAAACGCGGGGTAAGGCCAGCGTGCATCGCTGCACTCTGTTGACTGTTTCAACAGACATGTTTTCCCAAAGCAAGAAAAAAACGTACACTAAGAGGGTGCCTTAAGTCACGGCTCAGTTAACTGAGGTATCTCGCTTCAGGAATCTGATCTTTCTCACTTAAAGCCTGTGGCTTCCCTCAGCTCTGCACTGCTTTGACATGCTTTATGAGAATAGATTCCTGCTTTTTTTTTTTAATTTAACCTGTTAAAATCCTTAACCCCCTGATACAGGGGCAGCATTGAGTTGTATTTATTAATGATGAGATAACCTCAGCTCCAACACTAAATAAAGTATTTTATCTTTAGCAAAACACAATGTTACTGTTACAGCATCAATATATATCATCATTATCCACGTCATCAATAAAAAAATTGTTTAATATAACATCAAAAGAAGGGATGCAACTAACCACTATTTTGATATTTATTTTAGATTTGATTGTGAAATTACTTAATTCGGTCCCTTATAATCTCCATTTTAAACATCTTACAAAATATATTTGTATTCTGTTATAATTTCTATAATTTTATGGACTTGGACTTTGAACTCTTATCTTATTAATCATTGAACCTTGCATTGCAAATATTTAGTTTTGTTTTAGTTTTAAATAAAATATTTTAGTGTCACAATTTTTTATTTTTTTTTTCAAAATATTCTATTTATATTTGCTCACAGCATCATAAATTGATTCAGTCAATTCTGTAGTCACCTTACATGTTGTAAATTTCTTTTGGTAGCAGGTTTAAGTACAATAACCCTTGTGGTTGTAGAGATATTCCATATTTGTTATTAATAATAGAAGAAAACTTGTGGATCTGAGTGGATATATTGACTAATTTGCACAAATGTCTCTCTTTATAAAAATATCTTACTGCTGCCATTACAGGCGTCTGACTTTGAGCTGTCTCTGATCTTTTATTTTTCCCTCTCTTCAATTCACCTGCGGATGCAGTAGCAATTAAAAATGCTAATTACCCAAGTGACTTAATCAACATTAGAATAATTACGCCATTAGAATACAAGCAAGATGCAATGAATGTGGGATGGTAAACTCGTGTAAAACACGAGTACCACTTATTTGATTAACATCAGGATACAAAGATGGCTCCCCTACCAACAAAACAGGTGATTGTTTGTGAGTCTATCGAGCAGTAGGGGGGGCAAAGCGGGATCTTTTTGGTGTGAAGCAACAAACTGCAGGCTTAATGAGATTGGAAAATTCTTTATAGTTGATAATAATGCTCCTTGTTGCTCCTGTCCTGCCCAAGTGCATCTCCCATGCATACTTTTTTACCTGGACAAACAGGTGATGGGCTGGCAGCTGTGCACTCAAGCAGTCGTGTTGCACAACATTGGTGGAATTATCATTAAAAACTGTGCAGAACTCCATTTAAGCTATCAAATGAATGAGAATTCATTGCATGGTGACGTTTTGGGAGCTTGCGGGTGAGGCAGGCTGCTTACAGGCCTGTTTCCTTAGATCAACCTGACGAGTCAGCACATCTCAACTACAGCAAACACAACAATAGGCTGTAGCAGCCTTTTCACTGTCAGGTAGCAACAGCATGGTATTTTAATTAATTTTGTTTTTAAAACAGAACCATAAAAAAGCAAGTGAAATGACCTGTACATGTCTGAGCTCTCATTCTAGTCACACACAAGTTATAAATCAATACTAACTCATGTTAAAGTTAGAATGAGATTGCTAGCATGTTTTGTAAGTAAGTTTGAGTAATGAAATGTGTTATTTACAGTTAGCTAAATGCATTGTGAATGAGCTTTTTGCTAAGTTTAAACAGTAAGACAGATAGTGGATGTTAGAATTTAGTTGGGATGAGTATTAATGTCAATCACTGTGTCATCAAAAAATAAATTATCAATTTTCAAGCTGTCAAAACTTCAGTTTAATCACCATGTAATGATCTTTCATGCCCCTTTAACGCTTAAAGGTCTTATATCATACACTTTATAGACCTTCAATATGGTCAAAGAAGAAAAAAAATAGAAATGTCTATAACTGAAAGAACTAGGTTAGATAATGTCTTTGAGGGAAAAAAACTCTTTACTTTACTTTTTTGTTTATTTATAAAGAGCTATAGTGATTCTCACAGTCTAACAAAGTTATGTATCATCCTGTAAAAAAGAAAAGCTTTTCAAACAAATTCAGAAAATAACCCCCAACTTACAAATTAATGAGTGGCCTAGTGCTCAGTTGTGCATAAATGAAGCTAAAATAATTGATTTCCAATTGAATGTGAACTGGGTCGAGCCACTCAGATTATCATGAATATTTAAGCGAGCAGTGAATAAGTGGTATTTAAGGACTGTTTTGCTGACGTTTTGACCTTAAGTGTCTCATTTTGGAGACAAGTTGAGGAACGTTTTCGGGGGGGGGAAGCCAGGTCAATATTGAGACACACACACACACAAGTCAATAAATGCTGTAAAGTGTCTTTTCTCCTCTTTCTCTGTTCTTCCCCAGCGACAGACTGAACTCTTAACACCATCTGCTAAAAAGTCTCCCTAAACTTGACCCCGCTGCCCCGAGGGGTTGGCTGACCTCTGCAGCCAGATCCTGTTCTTCGGACCATCCAGGGAAAAAAAAAGAAAAAAAGAAAAAGAAAAAGAGAGCTTGACGTGAGCCGACTTGTCGTGGCACGAAGATTCGATGATTTATCACGGCGCAAACCTTTAGAATCATAACCTGCGTTCAGCACTGTCAAAACAAAAGTGGCAGGAATACAGCGGGTGAACGGGCAAGACATTAACACCCCATAAATCTGCCAGAGAGGGCCACAAGTGTTCTGTCTTTGCTGCTATATAAGTTGACGGACATGAGGGCTAGACGGCACGTTACCCAGAATGCATTCCACACAGGCGTCTGAGTAAGGTGCACTTTCACTGACTCGCAGAAGGGCTTGTTGATTATGCAGGATCTGTTTTTCATCCTTTCTCACAGTTTGAGCCGATGTCTGAGGAGCCCGGAGGCTGCAGACCAGCTTTTAATTACACAGGGAAATGTTTTATTTTTCTTTGCCTAAAACAGAAAAATAATTCATTGTGTCTTCAATATTGTTTTAAAAAAGGCTGAGATGACATTATACTCATTAAATGAGTAAATATTTGCATTCTTCTCCTCGGGGGGGCCCGCAGGCTGCTGGATTATGTATAAACAGTTTTATTTTTATTACTTCTGTTGATGAAAAACGAGAGCTAAAATGTGTTTCACGCAAAATCTTTTCGTGCATTGAGCAAACATGAACCTCCTTCATGTTTCTTCTGGCTAAATAGGAATGCTTGTTTCACACAAAAACACCATTGTTGGTTTGACCTTGAAAAGCCTTTACTTGAAGTTCTCATATATCGTAGAGAGTGAGATTGTAACTGTTTTTTTAAATAGCTCTGTATTATAAATATCTTTTAAAACACTGAATTCACAGAGTAATGTGCACAGGCTGTATAGAAAAACTAGGCCTGAGAAAGACCTGTCAGGATGTTGGTTAAATTGTGATGTCACAACTACACAGTCCCCACTCACCCCACAATTTATGATCATCCAAATCAGCCTTTTTGTACTTTAAACAAACGTATGGTGGGATAAACCCCAAAAAGTACAAAATGTGGCACCTTTCAGGGTTAAAAGGGATGAAAGGATTATGACTTGGTGACTAAACTAACTCATGTTTCGGTTCCATTCCACCACTCTCATAGCTAAATTGCAGTAATAACAATAATAATAATTTTATTTGTATTGCAGTTTATAAATAATAAAGTCAATATTTGACCTGCATTCATTAATAATTTATTTGTATTTCTTTTTATATATAAACTCTTCACACACTAAGGATGGATTTTTTTCAATATGATACATCTTGCCTTCCAGCAGTAAAACTTTCAAAATAAAAAAAATGTTTGCATGTGAACTTTTTAATAAGGTCTAGATGTTATTGTGAGAAAGAAAGGTATATTGACTTTTTTGGTAAAAAAAAAAACATTATAAATCATATAAATTATAATTAAAAGCAGAATGTGTTTTTATATATCTTAAAATGTCTCTGAAGGAGATCTCTAATTTAAGACATCCAAACATCTTTCAGTTCTGAACAGGTTTGGTTTAGTTTGAAAAAAAAGCAGAAAAGCATTTTTAATACAGTGTAAATATACATCTTAATGTCTTCTTTTTTTCCCAAAGCAATTCTCACAGGGTTCACATTTGACTGCTGTTAGAGATCTGCTGCAGATGTGTTGGGTATCTATCTAGTCGGGCTGAAACGTCGCAATACTCCGCAGGACAATAGATAACATGCTGCAGCTATTGATCTCTGCTGGTATTTTAAGTTTTGGGTGAGGGGCGCTCTATCAGGTTTCCAGGCACAACTGCTCAGTCTGCCTGCTAGCTTCCCCGTATTTAGAGCCCCCTTATGTCCCTGCAGCAGGGCAGGGGGGATAGAGTAGATCCCTGTTTTAACTCAGAATTGGTCTGGAAGCATTAAATGATCTTTGTCAATCACTCGTTCACTGTAATCCAAATCCCAATAATTATTTCCTTCTATACCTTCCTGTCTCTTCTAAATGTTTTAAAGAATTTTATACCTTTGTGACAGCTCAATATTCAGTGTGAAGCATATTTAAGCTGCCGAGCCCTGCAATGACATCCAGTTCCAACCACAATTACAGTCAAGACAATGGGGTAGAGTCGATGCTACAGATAATTACAACCCAACCCGTATTTACTACCATTATCACAGTGAGACACAGAGTCCCTGGCAGTGGGACTGATATTGACAGATATTTTAATGTTACAGATATGCATTTCCAAATTGCTCGTTTGGAAAACGCGTGTCTGAAACCTAAATCCTCATTTCCATCAATGCGTTTCAAGGGATTTGTGTTTTTTAATTTAAAAAGACAAAAGAAGTCAGAAAAAAGGACATATAGTAGGACACATAACCGTTCCACAGTACAGTTGAGCCTCACACACAACCTTGATAGACACATCCCTCCAAACAACACACGACTCACCAGGGAAATAAGCAACAGCGAGCCTAATGATGGAAACAACTTAATGTGGCAGCAACATCGCCCAGACTCCTCCCCGACAGCGCGGTTTGGCGTTGTGTGCATGCGTAATGTGCATTTGGGACAACCAGCTAATTTACCGTGCCCGAGAACATCGCTGCGCGGCCTTAATGATCGCCAAGTCGCCGGAGTCGGCCCCCGTCTCAATCAGACTGTGGTCGGGGCGCTGCACAACCGAGGCTGCAGCAGCAGGGTCGGGTCTGAAGCTGGAGCTGGGGTTCTAAAAGATGACCTTTCACATCACATCAACCTGCCTCCTGACCCATTATTCTTTACATGTTACCTAGTTTTTTTTCCTTTGCACAAAAACATTGTCATCAATGTGTCCCTGATGACAAGTGGGATAAAGCGCTGTCACCTCGCTGAAACCATATGAGAGGACATTGATAGACAAGCCGTGACTCCTCCGAAAACCTCGCTGAGGTGCAGTAATTGATCATGTGAGTGATGAACCCCGGGATTGGAAGTTCGCCTGCCGGTGGTGTGTCTCCAAAAGTCTTCCCCGGGGAAACATCTTCCCCACCTCGTGCCATGGCCTTCTTGGTAACGCTATATCCTCATCAGAGAGGCCGGCCCCATTGATTTAGCACTTAGCTCTATTGTCCCATATGAACAGTTATCATTTTTGGCCAGGGGCCGGAGTCCAGGCATCATGGTCCAAACTCTGGAGATGTGGGAGGATATCCACTGCCAAGGGGGGGGCGGGGGGGGGGGGGGGGGGGGGGGGGGGATTTGAGGATGAGGTGTAGACAACAGGATGTGATGGAATTGGGAGATGGTTAGATGGTAGTATAAAGGGGTACAAGTTATTACAAGGTATTTATTGGCAAATCGACAAGATAATCATTGGCGCTGGAAAAAAAAAACAGATAATGCAAAGAGCCATATGATGCTAAAGGAGGTAGACTGCTGCTTCCTCGCTTTGTTCATATTCTTAGACTGTGGTGTTGACACTAGGCTCACAGATGAGAAACAGCACAGAGACCCGGCAAGGAATTAAGTCAGCAGATATTACCGTGTTTATGAATTCATTATGTCTTAATATGTTCAAGTCTGTCTTGTGTGTTCAACCAGATGACAAATTTCCCCCTCGGGAAGTAAAAGTTGAACTTGTTAGGCTTGTTATGTACTGTATAGTTCTGCAAATTCACATGCAATTAACGTTAGATAATCTGTAGAGATAATCTTTCTCTTTACCAAAAAGGCAGAATGCTAGAAAGGAACATTAATGTGGACTCTTGTTCTGTTGATGAATGTAGTTGTCTACTTTTTTTCTAGGTAAACTTCAATGTGGTAACAATATGCAGGAGCTTTTAATGACATCTTGCAAAATATATTTCTACTTTAGATATTCAGCATTTCAGCACCTTAGGGTTAGGGTCTAAAAATTTGGTAACCACAGGAAGTTGTGAACCAGCTCGGATGCTATGCTATGATACCGTGGTATAACCCTTACGAAAATTAACCATGGTTTTACCATGGGAAATACCGTGGTTTTACCATGGTTTTTTGGGTCATGGTTTACCATGGTTTTTTTGTGGTAACCATGGTTATACTATGGTTTTTATGTAGTAACCATGGTTCTACCATGGTTTTTGGAAGTACCATGAACCAACCATAGTAATACTATGGTATCCAAAAACCATGGTAGAACCATGGTTACTACATAAAAACCATAGTATAACCATGGTTACCACAAAAAAACCATGGTTAACCATGGTTACCCAAAAAACCATGGTAAAACCACGGTATTTCCCATGGTAAAGCCATGGTTAATTTTCGTAAGGGAATGCTCATGCACCAATAATGGACCCAGACTCTGATCACACATCCCTGATCACTAAATAGGACAGAAAAAGACCACAGAAAAACTCCAATTAAATAAATTATATAGAAGTGGGTAAAAATAATCTAATGAAAAGCATCATTCAGCTTTTTTCCTGGAAATTGAATTTTTGATTTTTTGCATCGAAACTCTATTCTTTTTGTTTAACTATTCCCTGTTAACACATTCATAGATATATTTTCCTGGAGATGTTGAGAGGTCTCATGGCAAAAGAGTTAAGGAAAGTTAAAGCTGACTTATAGCAGTTCTTTTCAAATATATTACTTGATAAACTAGTTGATTTGTTGGTGAAATAGACAGTGCATTCTGAGCAACACCAGAGTTCTGCAAAACCTTGCTTTTTTTTGTCTTGAATTTCTCATCGTGCTATAGTCGAAAAACGGAATTCAGAAAACTTTCTCCTCTTCATTGAGAATTTCGGCTGCGCTCCTAATTTCTGGACAGTCTGTTTAAGCACCCTCTTGGGACCATGGGGCAGAATGGCAGAGCAGATGGGAAGTTTTGCTTAGAGATCGTCTGCTTGAGATTGGAGATCTGACCCCTTTCACAGGGGCCACAGTTTGTCTCCATGTTTTCATGTTTGAGTAGTTCTGCATGAGCGCTAGATTTCACTCAAACTATGACAAACTTACTGTGAAAAGGACAGGAGTTTTGTAACAGCATTTAACAAATGTTTCGTCAAACAGCAGTTGTAATTGATACACAAGCCAACTTCACTTCAATTCATTCATTTAGATAGGTAGAAAAAGTGGAAAAAAAGCCCTGATGAAGGCCTAGGCCGATGTTCTTTTAAATATATACTTGCCATGTTATTTTAAAAGCTTTTCATACTTTTTCTTTTTTTTTTTTATCTCAAAATACCTCTGCTAAGTCCATTTTTTCAATTTTTTCAGAAAAAAAGTCTTCCTTTAAATGGATTGTCAGTTGTTTATGGATGATCAGAAGACAAATGCATTTGCCTATTTTTCATCAAGTCTATATAGAGACCAAGTACGCCACAGGCCTGTTTTAACAAAAGCTGAAATAATTACAATATTAACAGAGATGTGAGCTATATGGGAAGCAGAGACAGGAGTGCCTATGAATGTCAGGCTCTAAAGACTGCAAGTGAATGTTCCACATCATTTAAAACACATTAGATAGTATGTTTCACTATGTTTATACTTATATTTATAATGAGAAAAAACAGGTGTTGTTTTTTTTTCCATCCTGGATACATATCCCTTATTATGTACTTTCAAAATAAACACATTTCTCAACCTAATATTTTTCCCCAAAGGAAGAATATGCTGGTTAATCAAATGCTATTACTCTTTATTGGTTATACTGTTAACAGATTAGTGGAGTAATCACAGCCTGTTCTTCCCATGTTGTCTTAAATCGCAACCTAAATGATGTTATCATCCCCTTAGTAATTCATGTAATAATTTCTCATTTACTTAGATAATGTGCATAATTCATATCCTTAGATCTAATAACAGTTAGTTGATTTTTTGCATTAACAGTTTTTGGGCAAGCCGTGACCCTGGGTTACTGAACATATATTCTACCTGTGTTTCCAGTTTGACAAACTAAGTGCTTTGCATGTACAAAAGGATCTGCCTCAGTCAGCCTCCAGCTGCATTGTCGTTAAATTAATTCCATTCTGTCTATTTCTGGTGTTTGCAGTTACTTATTTGAATATGGCTATGGGACATGAATAACAAACCTGTCTTTAAAAAAGCACCATAAAGTATATAGAGAAAAAGTTGAAGGTTCCAGCAGGAGTGCTGCAGGGATGATGTATTTTTGTAGCCAACCCAGGAGTTACCATTACCCTGGCTTGCTCGACTAATAGTCTATAGGATTTTTTCATTGGATTTTGGATTATTGTTGAAAAAGAACTTAATGAAGAATATAAGTTGATGATGCCTTATGAACAGATTGTGGAAATGACAGTATTACTAGAATTCACTTTTGTTTGAACTACAACTGGAAGAGTCACCCAATAAAAGTGAATAAACACACATTGTTCATTTTTGTTTCACACCGTTAAACTAAATTAACATCTTGCTAGCTGTTTGAAGCAGGGTTTTTTTTCCACTATTGCTGTCATTAGCTAGTTTGCTGGTAGGAAAAATGGTCGGTAAACAAAGTATAAAACCTCAGCGAGTCTGATTGGATTTTGTCAAGTTTTAGCCACTCCTGGTCCAGGACGAAAAGCTGCGTCATGGCAGTGATGAGCATCATCGATGAAAGTTGTGGGCACATAGGCTTCCTAACAGTTTGGCTGCTGCAGCAAACTCCAGTTCATGTTTAATTAGATTGTGTCTCTGATCCTTTGATCAGGAGGAAAATTTACATACTCACACACTCACATCTCCATTATCTCATATATCATCTCTAAACAGATCATGTAAGCCTTTTGTTGACACATGAGCAGTACTTGGAAAAATGTATTCAGCACAAAACTCATTGCTTAAGGTTAGGGAAGGTGGCAGGTGATAGCACACACACACACACACACACACACACACACACACACACACACACACACACACACACACACACACACACACACACACACACACACAGAAGGTTTAGCATTAGGGTCGCAACTTCCATTCTCTTGGAATGCTAACCAAATATTTACCTCACCCTATTGGCATCAATTTGAGAGCTTGTGTTTTTCTGCAGACTCATGTGTTTGTTTATGTAGCATCTGTACAGATGTAAATCTTAAACATATGACCAACCTTTTTATCTGAAAAGAACACTCTTCTCACTCTTCAGACTTTCTCCAAGCCAATGTGCCTTTAAACTGTGCATTAAGCCAAGCTATAAATTAATCTTTGCACACATCATACCGCATCTTGCATTTACAAGATAAAATACGTGCATTCAATATGAAACAAGCAATATTAACAGTGAGAGGCTACCAGGAGGGAAACAGCATCATATAGCACTTCTAAACTTGAGCTGTACATCTCTGTTTAAGAGGCCTCATAAAGATTTGCCAAGTTTTGTGCTCCAAGCCAGGAGAAAATTGGGTGTCGTTGCAACAAATGAATACCACCCTGTCTTGGAGGCAAATGAAAACCCTTCACTCTGAGTGGATCTGAGCAGCCAGGAGTCATTGCGGCCCTCCCTGGTGTCACCTCCAGCCTATTAGTCTCTATAAAGGATGATGAATTAGAGACAGAGGGGGAGGAAAGCCTCAGCACTGATGTCGAAGATGGGGGTCATAAGAATGATAAAGTGAACAGCATGATCGCTTTAATGGGCGACGCCAGCAGAGAGGACGGAAAGAAGGAGGAACATGAAATCTTAAAGAGGGGGATCTCCATGGCTAGTGCAAATATGAGAATTTCATTTGAATCTCAATCAATTTAAGAACACAGACCATATTTGGGGGCAGAAAGTTGACACTGCTGCTATTTTTTCACTCTGTTGAAGGACTGCTGACAGGTACAAAGACGAAGAGTGGCAGGAGCCATCTATTTTAGCCTAAGAAGCTCTGTAAAATATTTAACAAGAGACACAAGCTGCTGTCATTGTACAGTGAAGACAAAAGTTAATAGTAGAATATCATTAAACATGATGACAACTTACAGAAAGTACTCACTTGGCAGCAGATGTCATCAAGTTCAAATGTATTATTGTACCAAACATAAATCCCCATTTTTTATACAAGTTATGGTCCAGCAACAGCCATTCAATGTATTTACTCTCTATATAATAGTAAATAGGAGAGTTCACCATTTAAGCACTTGAATCAAATTACACACCTAGACATGTAGGATTCAAAGAAAAATATGATTGCGTGATATACTGTTATGGCTACTTTTGGATGTGAGAGATTGAGCTGCTTACCCAGCAACTCACCACACAACAACCACACAAACACTAATTGGGCTTCTCGTTGATTTCAAAACAGACCATCATTGCAGCATGTTTGGGGACTTTCTGTTTTATTACGAAAATATTTCATTGAAATGTGTTTTTGAAAATACACTAGATGAGAAATACAGCGTGCAGTTGCTGAGTCTGTCTTTATTGAGAGTAGCGCAGTCCTCAAATATATGCCGATGTGGAGCAGCCAATGCAAGGTTCTCATGTCTCAAAGCACTCCTCAGTGCTACCACAATGCATTGCACAGTGTCCAACGTAAACAATGAATGTGGAACGTCAAAACCGTAGATGCAGAGAATCAGTAGCTTTTTACTGTTTGTTTGTTCCTATGTGTTTATATTGGTTCTCCTGGTATAAGTATCAATTTACTGCAAATATTAACAGATTTCCTACTTCTGCTCTTTCACAATGAAAGCTTTCAACTGGTAAAATATATGGCAGCTTTTATTGTGAAGCTGTCACAGGAGACTTTTTCAAAAAACAAAGAATTTTGTCTCAAAATCGAGACAAAACAGTTATTTTCTACATTTAAAATACTTCTGAGAGTAATGGAACAAGAAGGCACAGCCACTGTGAGTTGGTAGATGAAGACTTTCAGGTGACAGAACTCCCAACCATACAGCAAGGTATCACTTTAGTCTCAACTGAGGATGTAATGCTGCACGTATTACTTGTGAAACTTGGTTGTAGGCAGGGGCGAAAATCCTATTTCATTAATGGAGGGGTTACAATAAACAGTACATTTTCAGAGAATAATTCCTGGGACATGAAAAAAAACACCAAATACTACCATACTTCCATAACAATGTGACCCTATCTTGTGACCCTATCTCATGATAGAGACCCTCCTCCTTCCCCCGAGTCGCTGCTGCAACTATAACTTACATCATTTGAGCTTGTTAATGATTATTAGGTCAGATCTTAACCTGCAGACTGTTAAAAAGGGTTAGGGACATTTTTTTGTAATCAATGACTTTCTGATTTCTATATATTAGTTCTTCTATGTAGCTAGCTTTCCCACTGGAAAACAGCATCAGGACATTATTAGGAATGATGAAATTAAGAACAACACAGTTTGTCTTTAATATTCAAAACATGTAATTGTATTTACAAAGGTTTTTTGGGGGGACAACTTTGTGGAAGATGGGGGGGTCATATCCCCTGTCACCCCCAACGGTCAAGGACAAACCTACTAGATTTTGGGGCAGAGGGTGATTTAGTGACTATTGGTGGCTCCTATTCAACAGCATCAGAGTTGCTATCATAAGGGGAAAAGTTGCTGAGATGATACCACACACCGAAGATTCAGGCTTCTTAATTCTTTTATCAATAAATCTTAAACACATTATCATCTTACTCCCTCAGCTTCTACTCTATCTGAATAATTTATACATCAGGGTATAGACAATGACGCATTCTCTCCACCAATGTTATTTACATTATATTATTACTAAGAACCATTTTTTTCATAAATCAACCAAAATTGCAGAATGTGCTGTGCAACTGTTCCATTGATTGCCATGTTAACACAGCTCTGAAGCTGTGTCAAAAACACATATTATAGCTCCTTATTGTGAATCACACAGTGACACATACATCTTTGTCAGATATGAGACTGACCACTGGCCTTGGTGAAGGTATGTGCTCTCAGAGTGCCTTTCTAGGTATTATATATTACTGCTTGAAATCCTTTCAATGCACAATCCCTGACATGATCTAACAATGTTTTATGAATGTTTTCATATTCTCATACTTATCCTGTTTCAGCATTTCTTGACAGATGTGTGTTTTTTGCTTTTTAGTTGTGTGTTTTGGGTCCTGATAAAGAGATTGGCATGCCTTTATTGGTCTTTATATCAACCACTGATGCTGTCAGATCGGACCAGGCTCGGAAGTAAATCTTTTGCCTCTTGAGATGAGAGTCAATCATATCTTTACTACAGGAGACAGTGAAAACAAATGGCTACAATATAATATTCCGAAAGAAAGGAACACTTAGGCTGAGCTCTTAATGGATCTTTGTCTGGCAAAACCTTTCATCTGACATTGATGAACGAGGCACGGTCCTACCTGGAATAACAGCTTGTGCATTACTTCAATGGTAATGGCTGAATGAGGTCATGTAGTATTCCCTTTTTTACTCAATTACATTGCAGCACTCCTGTTTTGCTTTTCGTTCATAGACATGCAAAACAATTTAAAGACAACTACACATGTGTCTACTCATGTTTCTGTCTGTACGAGGGTGTCTTCTAATTTACAGTCTCCGAACTTAATTAAAAAAATGGTAAATCGGCACATCATTAATCTGCATCAGTCAATAGGTTTAACTAATAAGAAAATCAGTGTTTGTTTCCGTTTTGATGCATGCCAGGATGTGCCATTCGTGACAGCTGGCATTTATGTTGCTTTTCAACAAAACATTCATCAACAACGACACGTCAGTTCGCTGTTATTCTGCATGCTCTGTCATTGTTGGCAGTCTATGGTTCTGTGGGGCGCATTCTAAAACGGTGGGGTAATATTTGCTGTTGGCAGCGTGGGTTGCAAAAGAAAGTAACTCAAACGGACACTCTGTCAGAAAAACAGATGTGGTGAAAGTGACACATCTCTGTGTGAGTGTGTTAACCTCTGCTGCTGCTGCTCTGCCACATGAACCTGCAGTATCCTCTTCCCTGCATGGATCGCTGACAGCTGAGAAGCTAAGTATTGTGTAATTGCAGGAGCCGCAGCAGCATGCCGTGCAATAATACACTAAGTGACTATTAATCATTTTGGAGACAAATAACAAAATAAAGGCGCGACGTGGGAAGAGACTCTGACTTGATTGATGGTTGTCCAGGAAAAGTTCTGTGCTGCTTAATCGCTGATTAGGCATCATTTGCTTATGGAGTGTGTGTTGTTGTTGTTTTTTTTTCTCTTTGCAGATCCACTATATGAAAGGTGCAAACATTAAGTCAGTCAACACTGACAAAATTAATACAGACTTGATGTTCACTGTGGTGGATGGCTTGTGATGGATTTTGACATACCGAATCGAGACATGAATGAACTTGGAAATGCACATGAAACTTCACATAAAATTTGCGTGACAAGATGGAAATACGGCTAAGGTCAAAAATAACTTCTTACATGAAATTAGACTCACTATTGAAATTTAAAGAAGCAATTAAAGCTCTACTCTTTTCTATGGGACTCGTGGTTCTGTTTTTCTATTTGGAAATGTCTCTGACACATTGAACAGTTATTTTGACAGCAATAAGATGCTGAGAGGTTTACACAGGCTCAGTTAATTCCTTTAGGCCTGAGGAGGGGACCTGGTGCCATTCAGCTACAGTGATCTTTTTAATGAATGACATCTTAACCACCCATAAGCAGCTGAAATTATCAACACTATATATTTGACACATTTGTAGAGTCAGTGGATCACTTTTGGGATCAGTTATTTAAGATGCGAAGAAGATAATCCTGGAGTGCCTGTAAATTCTCAATGTTTATCATTCAGTGTTACAGTATCTCAGTGATATGATGTAAATATGTTAAAGCCAAAAAGCTTTCATTTTTCATCTGCAGTCCCTGGACAGAGTGATGTTTACAGGAAGAATATGAGATAAATCATCAAATCAAACTAAGAGAGTATTGCAAAATGAAGGGAATTACCTTTATATAATTACCTATGCCTGGTAACTCTCTAGCGTTCTTCACATTTTTTAACTTGAGTAATCTACAAAATCATTACCTATGCTAACATATGAGGAAGATATCTTAAACATTTCCAAATTTAGGATTTGGCAACTTTAATATTATTCACTTTAACTTATATACGTAGCAAAGCAAAACTTGCAATGAAAACCTTTGAAAACATTTATTTTAAAACTCTAACATTGCAAACAACATATTATCTATTATATATCTCAAACAATGTTGATAGATGACAAGTCATGACTGAGTAACAGCAAGTTATATAACAAGTAAAGTAACTTATTACCTTTACTGCTGAGAGTAACGAATGGGAACCTAAAAGCTTGCCAGGCACTGCTGCTGCAGGAAACTGTCAGATTACACGTGTACATGTATTTGCTTCATCTCCTCTCAATTTCAAATTAAACCTCTATGATGGATGTATCCAAGGAAGCGTTTCCTGTTTCAATGAGATCTGTTGGTGGTAGACTCACTGGTCAGGGTTCAGCTTGAACTCTGACCCATCGTGGTGGTAAAAGGAAAAGTCATCATTCATCAGACAACATGGCTCTGCTCAATCATTTGTTACCTACACTCTAACAGTTACATCACACTGTTTGCAGGGCTGAGCATGCAGCGGTTTCATCGGACAGTTTATGTGACTTGTATGAACACAAGCAACACATAAGGGAATCTGATCATCTCTTCACGTCATAAAAGGATATTAATCCTGTGAGATGGACTGTATGAACAGTGATGGGGTGGATAATGATTGTGTTACACTCCTGTCCCTGATAAATAAAGCTGAGGAGAGAAGTGGCTCACAGCAGATGACGGAATTGCTTTTCTGCTGCAGCACACAGACGCCTGTCATCCAGAAGTCTCTCCTCCTCCATCCTGTATGTTCTCCATCACTGGGTGATTAGGGCCGGGGGATGATGGATGGGGGCACAGAGGAGCTCTTTCTATGCTTCTTCTCAGGCCTGTATGTCATAGCGGCCATCAATCTGGTACCGCGGCCCTCTCAAACCTGCGTCCAATAACGTGACAGCACTTCAGACTAAAGAAGAAATTAGAAGCATGCAAGGGAGAGGGAGCGAGAGAGGGAATCCGAGGGAGAAAAGGAAAACAAGCTGTTCGCGCTGACATCAAATGCACCTCAGAGGGTCGTCAAGAGGAAGCGCTGAGCGTGCGTCGTCCCGGTATGAGCGCCTACAGACGGGAAGTGAGCGCCGGGTGGGGAGAGCGTCTGCGAGAGAAGGATGAGCTAATGCACGGGGGAGGAAGGGAGAATCACCTCTTCCTCCTCTTGATTCGACTTGATTTATGTGACAACTTCAAAAACAACATTAGGCACAAATAAAATCAGCGAGCATCATTTCAGTAGTAAATCAAAGACTTATTACTGTGATCCGCATGATGTCAAGATGGTAAGGAAGCATTTTGTGAAACATGTAGTAATGATGTGGAGGCGATGCGGAGATGAAGACAGAGTAGATTCATTATCAGAACACATAAGAGCATCAGCATTTACAACACGATACCAGTGAAATGGTTGGATGCAACATTCAGATGATCGAGAGCGGTTCTAGGCATTCTTGTGAAGCTTTGACTCCTAATTTCTCCCACAATTTAATTATTTAGTATGTCAATGTGTTAATATTTTGTTAGCAAAAGACCTCAGTGTCCAAGTGTCTTCATTTGAAAGATTACTCTGATTCATTTATCTATTTTGTTATCATCAGGACGTTCTACATTATATAATATTATTGGCTTTCAGAAAGAATGTATACATATACACTTTTCACCATTTCCCATGGTGCTGTATGTTAAAGGCATCCTGTGTTTACACATTTGTCTTGCTCTGAATCTCTGCAAGAAACATGAATATGTTTTGTTACTCATTTTTTTAGCCTTAACAATGTTTATTTTCAGCAACCATCATTAATCCTTTTTACACTTTGACATTTCCACTCAAGTGTGAAAGTGTGAATCAGTGTCTTTCCATCTGCTGCCCTTATTAAATACACTGAATGCAAATATATACACATGATTTTTTTTTGCTCGAAAAAAAAAAGTAAAATAACTTTTGAACTTGAAGTATTTGAACTTTTCTTGAGCTGCTGACATTAAAAAGGCACTCTAAAATGTGCAGTATTGTTTAGACTACAGATATAAGGGTGGGGGGCGGGGGGACCAGTCAGTTGCCTTGATCAGGTTGTCGATTGTTGCCAGTGGAATGTGGGTTCAATTCACATTGTGTGAACATCTGCTAGATGTTGGCAGGAACTGGATCTGTTGTACACACTGATCCACAGCGTCTCCAACATGCTCAGTAGGTGACATGTCTAAGTCTGCAGGTCATAAAAGAACCAGGATGCTTTTAGCTTTGAGAAATTGTGTCCAGATCCTTGCAACATGGGGGCATATATTCTCATGCTGAAATATGAAGTGATGATGGTGGATGAATTACACATTCTGAAAGCCTCAGGATCTCATCGTAGTTTCTCTGTGCATTTAAAACAACATCAATATTATGAACCTCTGTCTGGTGTCCATTCCTTATACCTGACCAGACTGGTCTTAGATGATCTTGCAGGTGAAGCAGGATGTGGAGGATCTGTGGTCTGTGGATATGAGGCCAGTGGGATGTACTGCCAAACAATGTTGGCGACAGCTTATGGTAGAGAAATGATGTTCCATTCACAGGCGACACCTCTAGGGTCCCTTAGAGTGGCATTTTATTGTGAACAGCCTGAGGCACACCTATGTAATAATCATGCTGTTTAATCATCTTGATCTGTCACATCTGCCAGGAGGATGGATCATCTTGGCAAACGAGAAGTGCTCACAATCATGGATTCATCAACAAATTTGTGAGCAAAATATTGAGGATAAGTATTATACAGTATGTTGTATTTCATGCGATGGAAGATGAGGGAAAAAACGAAAGTGTTGTGTTTATTTTTTCCATTCGTATCTCCATATACAGTTTGTAAATAATAAAAAAAAAAACAGTCAGCTCTTTAAACTGGAGTCGTGTAATCCATCACAGAGAACAAGTCTCCATTTATTTTGTCAGTGTTGCATTATCATTGTGTAGTAATGGAGTTTAAGAGGAGATTAATTTTATTTGAAACATCTGCACTGCATTACCTCATGCTGATAATGTAACTTTGACAGAAATTACTGTTGACTAGATGTTCACTGTGATGAATTACAAAACTCACTCTCCACATAAATGTTCATATTGTAAGGAAATGAATGAAATCAACAGATTTCTTGGAGCCGTTAAGGAAAAAAAAATAAAACATTTGTTTTCCAGAAACATTTGTCTGCATTTGTTCTTCAACCTCATTGTTTCATGTGAAATCAAATGTGTCACTGTCCACATTATTAGGGACAGAATGGTAATCAGCCGCTTTTTTCCCAAAATCATTGATTAGGACTTTAGGTGTATTGATTGATTGATTGACTTTTTCTTTTTGCCTTACTTTCTTTCATGACAACAATAGCAACAGGGGAGACACCAGTGACAGTTTGACTGGCAGCGATGTCATTAATGCCTTTATGGCAACTGTCATGGGTGTGCTGTCACGTCCTCTCAGCTAGAGACACTGCTATTTAATTGAACTGTCATCTTTAGGTCAAAGCAATACTGCTCCAAATGGCAGGACACTGACTAAGATCACCTCTGACAGCAATTACAACTGACTGCAGCTCAACATCACTTACATCACTGATGTTTCCCATATCAGATTGATTGTTCCTTATCAATCAAACTGTCATTTGCAAAAAAAATAAATAAATAAATAGATAATAAAAGGGGGGGGGGGAGACATCAAGGTGATGAATGGTCAGTCGGTGAAGTAATAATTCACGTTTTGAAATAGAAAAATGATTAATTTCATCTATAATGTTGACTGACAAAACAAAAGTGAGTTCCCATTTGTTACTCATAATGAAAACTGAGCATTAAATAGCTTCACAGGTTGAAAAGGCAGAGCCAATGCTAATTACCAAAAGGAAAAAAAATGCATCAAAGCATGTATTAAATTCTAGGGAGCACCATAGAGCAAATTAACACAAAATACAAATCATTTAGGTCCCATGTTTTTCATAGATTCAAACCAAAGGCACAGCATTGAGTAATGGAGAATTAACTCATCAGATTGATTTAACACCTCTCCAGTGATGCCGGCTCATCGAGCCAGACGACAGCGACAATAGCTAATATCTAAAGTGTTGGTGGAGCTGGATGGGCTTCGGTAATTGATGGTCGGATGTGTTTTCCGACCGATAATGTGTCTTTGCTGTCATGGGGTTGCTGCTTTCCTTCCTCTCGCTCTGTCAGAGCCCTTACTGTCAAAACAGCACATGTGTCTCCCCAATGAAGATGGATGACTCTGTGTCGGGTGGATACTGAGGGATGCAGAGGAGGAGAGGTGGAGTGGGGGGATGGAGGGAAAATCCAGAAAAAAAGAGAGAAAGAGAACAAGCAGAGGCAGCAAAGGGAAAGATAAAGACAGAAAACAGGAGGGGGAAGGAAGAGCTAATGGAAGGTGGGGGGAAAGGAGAGAGTGAGAAAACAAGGTGGGGAGACACAAGAAGAGAGACAGGACATAAAATGATGGAGAAGGTTGGGGCACATATTGAGGCGTTTCCTATGTAGACTCAGCCGTCAATATGTTCTGTTTCCTGTGTGGGTGTGTTGGCCTCGGACCAAAATCAAAGAATGAGAACTTTTATTTTGATAGACTCCCTATGCACAGGGCACTGAAACTCAATCAACTGTCAGCAGTTACTCCATTTAAAGATAATGTATTTACTTTGTGTTTTTTACATTTTCATGTCATCATACTGTAACATTTAATCTGAGGAGTAGGAATGTATGGTGGAAGAATCATTTTTAAAAGTAAAGTAAGAGTATCAATACCAAAATGGTATATAAATATATTTAATATTTGTTTTATTATTTTTTATTTAAGTATATAATATAAAAACAGCTTTTTAAATGCTGCTGCCGGTAGAGGTGAAGCTGATTTTTAAGTCTCATGAGATAAATCTGATTGGGTAAGGGGATAAAAAAAAAATCATAGCGCTGCTACATAAGTTTGGATCACGATTTTACTAGATATTACTCTTTATTCTTTCTGTTTGTTTGAGAAATATTGTAAGTTTTGCCTCTTTGGGCCTCGAAGTGTAATTTATTTGGAACCGAATGAGTCTCATATAGTGAAGTTTGGGTGGCACTGCTGACAACTCTGACATCTAAAACGTGACAAAGAGATATCACCTAATGATAATGATATTTTTAAAGGTCCACAAGCCAAAAGGTTTGGGAACTAATCTTTAACAATGCATTGTAGGTTATAAACTCAGTGTTATTATATACAATATCAGAAAAAGCAAAACATCTGCTTTTTTATTCATCATATTGTATTTTCCTTTTGAGCCATTATGAGATAAGTTTCTTGGTAACAACAGACTGAATTTAGCCAAAAATGTAATTCTGCCATTAGATGGATTGAAAGTGCATTTACAGGGTTTCTGGAAGTGATCACAAACTACTTTCACACTTTAAAACAGTGCTTCAAAAAGTCCACAGAGCCCTTGTTTATATGATGCAGTACATCACAATAACTGCCACATACACTAACAGGAAACTCCCACAGCCTTTATGACAGAATGTCCTCGAAACTGCAACACTAACACACACACACACATACGTATATACTCACACACACCCTGACATAAAGCTGCTTCCCTTGCTACACCATCCATTAGCATTGACCTTTGACCTGAGCAGTTGTGATCATGTGATTGTGCAACACAGAGGTCACGCCGACTTGTCAAAACACTGTTGCTGATGCGTGACAGTGTGGTAACCTTCATGCCAATCTGTTTGAGATGATGACTCTGACTCAAAAGACTTGGTGCCCTAGAAGGAGTGTTGGTGCAGCACTGTAACACCAGAGGCCTGTGATGATATAAAACTATGGTTCCTCATGAAGGTTTCTGCAGATCGAGGCACACTTTTGTTGTGTGATTTATGTATTGTTTTCTCCACAAGTTATTAAAATACAACAATGGTTTGAGAAAAAACATGATTGAATTTTTATTGTGATTGAGTCAAATTCGCTTTTAGCCAAAACTCCTGCTTTTCGCTGTTTTATTCAAATAAAAGTTCAACTTCATTAAATTGTACTTTATGGTAAACTACAAGTATCCCTAATGCAGAAATATTAAATTTTTTTTTTTCATCTATTTTACCAGGTAGTCTCATTGATATTCTGATCCCTTTGTACAAGAATAAACATATAAAATGTATGCATAGGCAAACAGACATTTCACAGACACATGATGGCATTATTTTCACATTAAAGGTATCATGTAGTGTCATTTAGCAGCATTTAGTGGAATGGATTCGGACGAAATGGAATATATTATTCATAAGTATATTTTAAGCAGTATATATTTCAAACACTTTAAGAATTATTGTGTTTTTATTACCTTAGCCGTAGCGCTCGATCAACAAAGCAACAATGGCCTTCTTTGTGGCCTCCAACCATTATGAGTTTATTGATGTATAAGCATGTAAGGATAAGTTTTTATTATTGCAGTAGATTAAAAGTTGGAGCTAATTTGAACTACTATGTACTACCTCTACTATATTCGAAAATATGCAAGAGGAGAGTGAGGCGAGCCTAGTGGATATGGTCAAAATAGACGGGAAAATGAGTTGGTAAAGTCAGAAATCAAGACCTTCCTCTCAAGAAAAATGAGAGCATCAATCCTTTAAACAAAAAGACAAAAACTGTTAATATGTTGAAATGATTAAGCCCTCTAGCGGCTGCCCTAAGAATTATAGCTGGACTTCCAGGAACAAAGGAGGATGCAGCGTGACGTGGTTATACAGCAACATAGTCTGCAGAGTGAGGAAGTCGCTGTGGACGAGTTGTTTGACAGAACCATTTCGTGTTCCTGTGTCCTGCCATCACTCACTGTTGGTTTCTGTTAAGCGTGGTGATTGTTCCCTACTTTTAACCAAAATGTTAATATAGCTATGACAACCCTGTTCCCCTAGCCTTACCTGAGCAGTATTTTAACCCATTTCTGGGATAAATCGGAGCATGCGTTCTTGGAGTCCTACATAAACAACCCTGACAGATGCCGTAGTTTATGATCGTCATGTAACAGTAGAAATTTATCTGCATGTGCTTCCAAAGCAAATCTCGTGAAGTGCCTCCCTCCATAGACTATTGTAAGTGATCTGTGGTTGGACCAGACGGTCGTGTTTGGCTTGTCAGCTGTGAAGGACAACAGAATTTGTTTGTGTACCAGTCGCGATGATTCAGGTAGCGTATTAGTTGAAGGAGATTGGAAGCAGGGAATATTCCCTGACACTAATGAATATCAGTTTTATTAGGATATGATTGCGGCCATCAAAAAGGTTATTGCTTTCATAACATTGTATATTAAAAACAATTTAATCTCATCCTTGTAAACAGTAATTCAATCTATTCAAGGCTCTATTGCTTGTGATTGATGCCAAAAGCAGAAGTATATCATCCATACAATGTCACAGGGAGACTGCCTTATTTCAAAACAGTGTCACTTGGTCAAAGATTGTGATCTTGACAAGTAAAAACACCGTAGATTTTCTGGAGAACGACATTAACGTAAAAAAAAAGTAGCAATAAGAATGTTAGGAGTAATATTTTCTAAGGGAATCTAGAGGTCAAGAAGGCAGTTAAAGGTACCGACATGAGCTTTGATGGAGTTTTGTCAGTCCTAAGATGATTAGAAAAGGGATAACCCTAGTTGTTCTACTCCTCCTGCCGCTTCTATTTATGCCACTGGTGGCATTAAAAGCTATCATGATGAGAATTTAATGTTGCCAACTGTGTCCCAATTTGACCAGAAACACGAAAGAAGAATGAGACCGAGAGGCAGAAAGAAAGATTAAGAGGAACGGAGAAAGAGTGAGGGAGAGAGAGGGAAGCTTTTAAAAGGATTTTGTCGGTTATTGACTGGTTGCACTCTTCAGCTAATAGCCATTTAAAGATTATGGGCCTGCTGGTGGAAATCAAGGCCTCCATTGTTTGCCTTATTGCATTCTGGCAGATGGGGGCTGACACAACAACACGCAGCATCCCTCCGGGCACACTCGCCGAGCACCGACCCTCCATCAGCAGATCTCCTATTGAACTGGCCCTAATAACTGGCCATGAATTATTAATCCACGTACCATATTGAAGACAGAGAGGGAAGAGGGAAAAACAAAGGAGCATTGCCGGCCAGTTGCAGCGTGTGATTGGCGTACAGGTGCCAGTCGAAGGAAAAAAGGGCCGTTCAAAAGAGTCCCAGGGTGGCCATTTCTCGGAACGGGGAGGACATTCCGATAACTGGCACGGGAAGATAAAATATATATTCATTAAATGTCAGATTGCTGATGAAATGGGTCCGATCCATTAGTGGGTAGCAGAGCGGCCGGTTAATGTTTCCCGGTTGTTGCTGGGTTGGGTGGCTTTTAGTGTTGCTCTGGGTTGCTGCTGGAAACAAGATCACTTGATCTAAGGGGGGGAGGGAAAAAAAAAAGTTTGCAAAAGCAGGTGTTGTTCAAAATAAAAAGCAAATACTTTGGAAATCCGAGTCAAATGCACCTGTTAGTGAAACTAAATAACTTTTGTTTCAAGTCAAGTGAACTCGATCGCTTATTTGCAGTTCTGTCTGTCTCCTCTCTGGGAACTGGTCAGGTGATTTATTTGCAGGGATTAATTGCTTACTTTGGCAGGACCGACTAAAGTGCTGGCTGGCAGATTTTATCAAAGAGTGCCTGTAAATAATGCTGTTTTTTTTATTTCTAAGGACAGTTCAAACGGGGCCAGATTTCAGGTTTTAGTCTCTGTAGCACTATTTAATGGCAACCCTCACACATCCCTGTAAAGTGTGTCAACAAACATGAAGTATGGTTTAAAGCTGTGTTTGGCCTGAGGTCTGTTGGCAATACTTAACCACAAAGAGACGCCAAGAAGACACATGTCTAAACATGTCAAATCAAGTGTGACATATAATATATACAGTATATGGGCTGAAATACGAACTACACTGACAGAGACTTCTGTACAGTCTCATTTGATATTCATTTTGACCTGCAAACGTCTTTAGAGAAGTATTTATTGAGTTCATAAAATGTTCTCTGCAGCTTCTTGGCTGTTTTCGGTGAAATATCGAAGATTTGTTCTAATATTCTACTTAAACAATAGGACTTCAGATTAGCCCATTGGCTGTGTTAAGCCTGTACAACTGGTTAGCATTTTTTGAGTGTCAGCCGCAAGCTCCCAGTGAATTAAAAAGCCTTTGGCAGGGCTGTTCTCACTTCCCGTTGATTTAAAATGAAGTCTACCCAGCGCCTGATGAATTGAATTTCCTGTCAAAAGCCTACGATTTCAAAGAATATAATGAACAACGCCCGGAGAATCCCCTTTCAGATTTCATTAGGAGGGAGAGGTTCTAATTGCGAGGAAATTTCCAGTCCTTTTCTCTTTTTTTTTTCACAAGTCACTTGGCTGCCACTGATGATGTGGTGAGGTTAGTTTCACACACTTTGTATCCTTTTAAAAGCCAATCATCTCATCCCAATCATTATGTTAACAAAAAAAAAACTGTGTGAAAAATTGGAATCAGCTCAACAGATTATTAATGTGTCATTTTTTTGTTGCTGACCAGTGGATGATGTAAACTTCTGCAGGTTCTCAGAGTCTTCCCTTATCACTTTGCCTGAGAGATGAGGGCTCTCCCTTTTACCAGATGTACAGACACCAAGAGCTTAAAAGAAAACTGTACCAGACTAGAGCTAAACATGGTGGTATCCATGGCTACAGCACTGTTGATTATATTGATACCTCCAAATGAGAAAACAATAAACACTTAGCATGTATCATATACAAATTTCACAGTTGTTTTGGATAATACATTTTTGTTCTCTCTTATATACTACTACTATATTATTTCTATATACTATAGTTTTACATCACCTCTTCTTAGATTATCTCTGGAGCTCTAGAAAAGTCAGGTTGCTCTGTATTTGTCTCATTAATGTTAATGATTCTTTTTCTCTGAATAGGATGTGGAGGGGTGACTGTTTAGTTGTAGCATCACAACTTTACAGACGTCCTGGAAGCTTGTTTTAAAGGTGGTGTGCATTTCTCGGTGGATTGAGCTTTTGAAACATGGGACAGTATTTATATAATAGCTAGATATCAAATGCTATATCAAAAGAGATTAAAATCTCACATTTTATGATATAGGACCTTTGACGAAAGTAGTTTGGCTGTACAAAAACATTTAATATGTCATTTTCTGTGCAGATTTTCCCTAGGAAAGATATACCTCACATTACACATGTGAGGGGTTTAGCGATCAGCAGATATGAAGATATTAATATTTTTCTCTCTTTGCGGGAGGCCTTGGATAAGAGTGTCATTGAAATTTTAATATAATTTTTTTAATCTTCATAATTTAGTGAAAACATAAGACGCAAGTAATTGCTGAAGTGAACAGAGCTGGACCCAACCATGTGAGATGGCCACAGTTCCTGTTGTGTTCACAGATAGATGGGCCACAAATGGGCAGTAATCAGAAAAACGTGAGGCCACTTTACAACTCATCAACGGTTAAACAATGCTTTAAAAACATATGTTTTTGAGTTAGAATTTTATCAATTATTTTTCAAGGAAAGTGCTTGTGTTTACCTGCTTGTTAAACTGTAATGCATAAAGAAACATTAATGAGAGTGATAAATAAAATAAAAAAGCAGGCAAATACAAGCTAATTGCTTGTTTATCTCCTTTCTTCCCCCCAGTGTTATAAAATACTTGAGTGTTCCTCCCTGCTACTGTACTGTCTCTGGCACCAGCTACGAGATAATGTATTTGACTTAGAATAAAAACTGCCTTGTTCTTTTTTACTTTTCCTTTTGAAGTGAATTTAAAGAAACATAAATGTTCAGTCTAAAATGCTGCTGTTTGCAAGGGATTTTTTTTTTTTTATTAATATTAATTATTTATTATTTTTTTCCTTGCATGTACTTTATTTTGTGCATGAGAGACCATAGGAGGCCTGAGCAACTGTTGGTTACGTCAATGAATATTCAAGCAGAACATAAGAAGTGTACCTTTGACATTCAGGCAGGATCACAATGGTTGTGCAAATAAATCATCAGCACACAAAAGTGAAAAGACTTGAAATGAGCTTAATCGTGTGCCACGACACAATCATATGGGTGACCACAGTGTGTGTGCACGCGTGTGTGTGTGTCAGTGCAGTGAAAAGAGAGAAGGAAAACGCCTGCAGGCAGAGAATGAATGGGACGTGGAAATGGAGGGGGGGTGAGAGGGGGCAAACAGAGAGCAGGTCAAAATGAACACCATCTGGGTACATGAAAGGGAGGTGTGTGTGTGTGTGTGTGTGTGAAGTGGGGGGGGGGGGGGGGGGGGGGGTAACATAACAAAAGCACCGGCGCTGCCAGCATGTAAACCAGTAACGCCACAACACCGCCACCTCTTTCCCGGTCGTCCTCTCCCACCTTGGGAGCTCGCCATCACTCATGCAGCACCTCCCCCCTCCCTCGTCCCCCCTTCTCTTATCCCCACGGGGGTTCAGATCATTGCCAAAGGAGCCACAGGCCACTTGCAGGCTGACAGTCAGCTCCTCTAATCTCTTTATTTTGTACCGCTTGGAAGTGGATTAGCTGGAGGTAATTATGGTTAATGATCTGCCTGCCTCACCCCGCTGATCTGTAGTCACCCGTTTGCTTGGCTTGTCGCAGCGTATAGCCGCCGGCACCATTAATACGGGATAATGTTACCTATTAGAGCTACAAAAGGGAAAGAGGAGATGGAGATTTGTTAGATGGATCTGAGTGTGAAGGGGTTTCAGAGCGAAATGACGTGCATTCATTTTTGGAAGTGATGTTCACCAAGGTTCAAGGAGCTTTTCAAATTCAAATTTGATTACATGCTCGGACATGTTGTTTAGTAGGAAAAGGCCTTAAAGCGAGGCTATCAACTTCACTTTGTCTGGCTACGCCACAATGGGATTTAGTTTGGACTGAGCCACAACATTTGCTGGGATGAAACTGGTTTTCACTTTCACTATTCTTATTTTCTAGCAGGGTTACGGCATGTCAGCCAGTATGTTCTCGCTTACTGGACATAGATTAAGAATCACGTGTTGATATTCTGTGTATTTAAACCCAACTCTGACTAAGCCAGACTTTTCTTTTTTCTCTCTATCCCAAGGCCAATACATCTTTGTGTTCTCACTGTATGCTGATGGTGGCTATTATATGTAGAGAGATAGGTGTATTATTATGTTTCTCTATGCCTCTCAGCAGAAAACAGCCCCATTTTCAGTATTATGACAATGTTTGAATGATTTAACAGGGTTGAAATAGTTTGAGAAGAATTTTCTCAATCAATTGTCTGAAAAACTCAGCACAACAATGATATATTGTTTAGGTAATGATACAAGCTCATTTTGCAGATTTTTGATTTTCATGGTCTCAACTTAACAATGTGTTTTTCTTAGCTGTTTATGTTGAGACAACACAACAATAAGACATGAACATGTTTCATCATGACTTTCCACATCCTATTGGGAAATCATTTTCTCATAATAAGGACAAGTAAGGACCAAATGAACTTTAAGAAAATCATCCTCTTCATCCTCTTTAACTCAGGCTACATCTGTCAGTTAACACTTTGGGCTTTTGACATTGAAAGTTTACACAAAGTGGAACAGCTTCCACTAGAAAGTAATCATATGTGAAATGATTCCTCAAATCAACAGAACCATTTTGTATCAGTCAATAATTAAAAAAACATAATCAAATCATGTCACAATACATTAAATACTATTTAATAATTAATTAATCAATTAACAATAAAGGCACTAGGGCACACCAATAGTGTTTTTTGGGGGGTTACTATTACATTTAAGAGTCAAATGAAATTAGGAAATGCTTCTCCATTATGTCAATGTAATTTATGGTCATCCTAAACACTTTGATCTTGTATTGCAGCATTATGTTTTATAGGAACGTGAGACTCTCTCCCTTCAAATGAACCTGCACATACACACACACACACACACACACACACACACACACACACACATACACATGAAATGTCCGAGAGCGACATCAAAAACTGCTCTCTTGCTCTGCCCACATTTTTTTTTCCACATTCATCCATCTTGAAAATGCACCAGTAATAGCGACAAAGTGGTTTTTTCCCCCAAAATGAAGTTTTGCTTAATCAAATCAGGGGTCAGAGAAACATATCTTCGCGTGAAAAGGACAGGACGCATCAGGGTTAAACTGATTATGTCCTGTTAAACAGGCATTTTCCGTGTCTCCATCTCAGACACATTTTCCTGCCTTTTCCAGTAATTTTTGAAAGCCTTCAAGCTGTAATAAAATATCACTTTTTTGTGCATTTGTGCATTAAACACTCTTGGTCTCATTGCCTTTTTTTTGATGATAATCACATTTCCCACCGAACCCTCCCCCTGGTCTATTCCCATCTCCCCTTTTAAAGCACTTTGCTCCTGTTTCAGAGAAGATGACACTGACTCGGGGTGTGGTGGGGGGTGGGAGGTTAGGGGGGGGTGCAGGAGGGAGTTGGGCTACCGGTTCCAAATGGAAAGCTTTAGCTGGGGCCTCGTTGTGCAGGTTACGTGGCGTCACGTCTCGTTTTGACTGAGCCGGAAAACAGCCCCCGCTGTCGCCACCGCCCTCTCAGGGACCCTCATAAAGTGCTCTGATGCTTCATAATGCAGATCATTACCCAGAATGCTGCGGAGACCCCAGGTCCCCACTTAGACGCGGAGCCTCCCAGAGCCCCCGCTGTGTTATGTATCCCTACAGCCCCCCCACAGATGCTCTGATTGTCCATCCCTGCCTGCCGTCGCCTTGCCAGCAGCGGGCTTTATTGACACTAAGTTGCCAACCTGAAGGCGCTTACAAGCCTGAGGTTATTGAAACACAGAGCCATAAAGCTAACGGAGATATGCCTTAAGATGTGATTGCACCAGATGACAAGTACAATCAAGTCACAGACAATGATTTCAGAACAAGAACAAGGGGCTGCGATGCAGGGAGGGAGGCTAGGCCTTATGAGGCTCCTGATTGATGCGGCCACTAGGGGTGAGGTGATTAGGGCTTCAGAATTCACGATGGCTGCAGCACAGCAGCATCAGGTATGAGTTCTAAAGACATGTCGCTCTTTCCTCAGCTTCCTTGCAGAGGCATCGTTTGGGTATGGCAGAGTATGACATATCACCATACCTTTACTATAGAAAAAATGTCATTGTTATTTATAATTAGCTGGACTCCATGTTGTGTGATTAGGACTCAGAAATTGTTAAATTTAGCAGGTCAAATTGACTGAAACTGCTTGGTTTGTGTTCGCCATATTTTTAAAGCATTTTAAAAGCAAGTTTTTGTTATTGAGACTATTTCTCTTGGTTCTAACAACCATTAACACTTGCCTTGTCCACTTACATGTTAATAGTGTTAAAGATTTGAAAAATATTCCTGTAAGTTACACTTAGAACAGATACACACAATTAACTTGTGACTTGTGGCAATTTGCTTAATCTGAAGATTGATATTATGTATTAATAGTGATTATTGGTAAATTTACAATTTTCATATTTTTCTAGGATGGCGTTTTCTATGATGACATCACCCCTACTTTGTCTCAGGTTTATTGATATGATTACTTATAGATTTCCATGTTTGCAACATAAGGCATTTTGCCATATACATGTCAGAACTCAAATTCTGTGGTTGCTTCTCACATTTTTTTCGCTTATTTCACATCAATCACAGAAATATTTTTCAATTTAAAGGCCCAACATGTAATGTGTCCAGATTAAAACGTATAGAAATTGGTAGATTGATGTTAAATATTTAGTTCTGAACTCTAATAATCCCTAATGTCTGTATCCAACAATTTTCAAACTTAAAGAAATACATAATTTACCACGAATTTAATCTTTAATCTGAAAGGGCAGGAAATGGCTCCCTCTCACTGTCCCCATCAGTGTTGTAGTTGTCAAAGAAAGCTGTATTAATTGACCTTTTAATGTTTTACATCACACAACACACTTTCTGCTGATGGATTTAGCCATCAAGCATCTGGATCTCAATCACGGGATCTAAGAGGAGAGATCTGTAGGTAATTACACGTGGTGAACCCTCCTGAACCTCTGGATTTTAGGTTATTACAGAAATGAGCATGATGGGGACATTGTTTGCAGCAACTTTATGGTCCCTAGCTATTTCATGACACCATCAACTCGTCTTCTTGTTTTGAAAGAGAGACATCAAGTGATACATGACATACTATAGCTAGGTAGCTATGGAGGAAAATGGCATCCTTGTTCTTAGTTCCACCTCCTGATCTTGTATCAGAGATGTGGGTAGTGATTCAGGGCTCTGGGACCAGGCTAAAGTTATTTTACACAGTGCCTCATTTAGTGTTTTATACGAAGTGGTACTCAACTGTTACGTTTATGTTGATACAGACAGTGGCTCTACACCTTCATACTTGCAATAGTTCTTCTAATTTCACCCCAATTTCCTATAATATTCCATCTAAATGAACTCAAACACAGTACGATATACATTGGAAAGTTATTCCTTTTTACCTCTTACAAACAAATTAGAGCAAAGCCTTAACCTCTCAGGCCTTTTTTGTTCTTTGCACCATGATGTCCATGAAAAACGAAAAAATTAGGTAACCACAAAGTAACGTATTGAGACCATGGGGTAAAAACAAATTTCCAAAACATGAAGTGTTCAAGAGACTGTTCTAACAGTAACAGTGTGTTTGAGGTTTTCCTTGTATATGTCCAGGAATGGTATAAATAGGCCTTCTTCTCACCAAAAGTAAGAATGACAAGGTTTGCATGACAGAAGCAACAAGTAAAATAAAAAAAAGGGTTTAAAATCTAAACATGATATTGAACTACACAGATCCACATCTTGATCTAAAGGATTCTGGGGCATCAGCAGTCTGAATATTTCTGGTATTAAATATCTGATATCTTTCAGATATCAGATATTTTTGCAGATACAATTATCTGGGTTTCTATTGCATGAGTGTTCACGCTGTCCTCAAGCAATCATTTATTCATCCACACAATTATGAACAACACAGCCGCTGATTCATTAACTCTTTCCCTACCTGGCCACTGTCTTGCAAGCACAAAAGAGGGCTTCAGGTGTTGAGAGCAGGAGGCAGCGAGAGAAAGGGGAGGAGCGGATTTAATGAAAGCTCTGGCATCTGTATCCGATTCATCTTGTCAACGTTGCACCGCCATCTCTGCCCCAAACCAAACCCCCAGCATGCCTTGCCAGCCACTTTAATTACTTTTCCTTTTGCGAGGAATGGCGACCCGCGGAATTGACAGACAGGTGCAGCGATCCTGATTAATTAAAATAATAAAGAGCGGGAGAGGACGAGGAGGGGGAATATCAATGCGTGGACAACTTCTCTTGATGGGCAAGTGGTGAGGGGACATCAGACTGGGGAGGGAACATTGATTTACTTTGTGACAACAGGGTGGACTTGGGCTAGACAGGGCTGTATAGAAGAAGTAGCGGGGTGGGGGAGGTAGAGTCTCTGTCCCATTCACATCCTCAGGGCCTCAGTTCAGCTCCCAGCGTGGGGACATGAAAACCCCCGGTGCCTCAGCAGCTGCAGTGGCCTGCTCTGAAAACGCTGGTGCCATCACACCTATCAACATGAAATGGAGTTAATAAAAGCCCCCTCATGGGATTCATCAGCTCTAATAGCCACATATTATTTCACCAGACAAAGGAAACATCTTTTTGAATGATAAGCCCTAAGAGAGTCCATACTTATTGTTCTCCCACTTCCTCTTTACATATTGATACACATAGTGTTGTTGATGGTATAGGGACTCAGAGAGATGTAAAAGAACTAAGAAAAAAAAGAAAATGCATTTTTGTGTTATCACTATGAATTAATCATGCATGTACATGTGTGCATATATATATATATATATATATATATATATATATATATATAAAGTGACTCTTAAACTGAGGACCCAAACCATGTAGAAGAACCTACAGTGGCTGCAAAACTTATTAGGTTTGTTCTGGGCTACTGTAAGAAACATGACAGGGCAACATGGCAGGAAACCCATTCCCCTTGTAAGATGAAAATGATTCAAAGTAATAAAACAAAAACAATTTTGATTTTGGTTGATTTATAAATTTGAAAGGTAAATTCATGTTGGATGTTATATTTTACATATATTTCATAAGTATGCACAATGCTGCGAAATGCCACAAATTCAGACATACTGTACCTTAAAAATATGTAATCATGTAAGCGTTTGGCGTGTCAACTGCATGCAGTTTTGGACTTTGGTAATTGGTCAGCACACATGGTTTTTATGCAGATTGAAGTGATTGCATTGTAAGACATTAGTGATTTGAATGACATGAACTGAATACTGTTTTTTCAGAATTATGGATTTTATATAAAAGTAAAATTATTAACAACTTTGAGAGTGTAGCTAAATAACCTACTTAAATGTCAGCACAACATTTTCTCTCACAGCAGGACTATTTTTAAAGAAGCCCTTTAACTTCCACCAAGCATCATGCAGTTCATCACGATCGGCAAGGGGACACTTGCCGTAACATTCACCCATATTGTGGGCTGAAACGTGAGAAGTGTAAGTTTGTGTGTGTGAAAGCTGACCTGCAGTGCCCACATCCTCAAGCTGACACTTTAGAGCTGCTCTGTCTCAGCTGAGCGTGTCAGGACAACAGAGATGTGGAAAAGACCGGCATGTTTACCACCTCTCTGTGAAATCAAATACAAGCTGCTCGCATGTGCCCGGCCACGTGAAAAGCAACAGATTGAGTCACTTCAAAGTTGCTCTGATGCACTGTTGAAATGTGCAAAGTAAAGCCTTCTAAAATTCCCCTTTGATTTATTTTCACGGGTTCATGCAAATAAATGAATAAATGTTGAGCACGAAAGTGTAAAGCTGTTGTAATTTTTATGCGTGTCTTTAAGCTTTAGGAAGTTTGGATTCGATAGAATCGCTCCACATAAAATAATCCCTATTTATAGATTATCACCATTAACCTACACAATGTAGCTCAGCTGGTACAGCATGGTACTGACACCAAAAAATGTGAGGAATTCACAATACTGTAAAGCTTTTGCAGTGGTGGTCAGTAACCAAGTGCTTTCACAAATTTTTGAAAATTTTTAATTGTATTTTACTTATTTCCTTTCACCTCCAATATTCACTCAAATATTTTAGCGAAAATACAATACTTTTTACCACACATTTATTTGAGTTAAATTTCAAAATTTTAGCTTCTAAAATCGTTATACATTGGTATAGATAAAACCTACTTACTCTATATAGTGTATACAAATTGTATGCAGCTGTAGATCCACTGTGACTACCTAAAAGAGGCTTACATGTGTTTATGAGAACTTCTATGATAATGATAATGATGATGATGATTATTATAATTATTATTATTATCATTTAAACATGAAGTAAACTTTATTATTAATCACAATGGTATAACTGTAAGTAAAAGTTGTTTTTTAATGACACGTTCTAAGCCTATAAACTAGTGTCTTTCCAGCTGAAATCTGTGTTAGAAATAAGAACGTCAGTGGGCCTTGACAACTGAGAGCGTTATACGCCACCTAATGGACAAAGGATGCTGAGCTTGTTCAGTGATGCCAGTCCCAGTTCACTGAGAGCAGCTGTGTAGGATCATGATGACTGATGGTAAGTAGTGACTGCTTCACAATAAATTTAGCTTTTTTTAGTTTCTCACAGCATAACCCTTTTTTTTCCCTGCCTAAGATTTTTTTTGTTCTGCTTCCCTTCAGGCGACATGTTTCTAACTCAATATGTATCAGATTCATTGTCCTAATAAAAAGGTGACATATCAAGACATAAAACTTATCAACACAACCATTAAGTAAAAGTTTGACGTGTAGAAATGCTAATGTTTGTTTGTATTCAATTGTAAACTGATTTTCTTCTCAGAAAGATAGTCCAAATGAAATAAGACCTAATTTAGTATCACTAAATTAGTTTTTAATGATACAGCAACAACATTTTTTCTTTTTATGACCGAGGCATAATGCTATGCTTTAAAAGAACATACATTGATTTTCAGTGTGCTTATCAATGCAACTTACTCAGAAGCTCTCAAAGAAGCTGACTATTTGATATATTCATAATCAAGTGCACTGATGTACTGTGTAACATTCTTAAACGGTGATGGATCAGGCAGGAAATGAAACAAATTCAATTGGCTTCCTGCTCCGTGTTTGAAGATTGGCTGCTTTGTTTCCTTTTGATTGGTCAATTAAAAGTGCGCTTCCACTTTTGAAGGCTGGACCCATTATAGAAAGTAATTTCAAGAGCCAAGCTGTTTGCCCTGCGCTGTCTGCTATGAGGAATTCCCTCTCCACTTTCCCGAAGTCAGGCACAGAGAGAGAGAAAGAGAGAGAGAGAGAGAAATGGTAATATTAGCTCCCGTTTTATTGAGAGATCCATTAATCGTAGCCTTCTGCCACTGACCCTTTGACTCCTGCTGACCTCAGGACATCATGTTACCAGCCAGACAAACTAGAGTTAAAGGCATTTGTGGAGTCCATGAACTGCTAAAAACACATTTGCAGCAGCTTATTGGTGTTTTTTTATGTTGATCTACATTTGTCCATAACGCATAGCAATCTCATACATGTTATTATTAGTGCGTGGATGTTCCACTGAAAATATGCAACTGAAACGTGTATATTTAATGCTGCCGTGAATTGTTGACAGTGTTTTTTTAACGAGTCTCAAGGGCCTGAGGATCAAACAAGTTCGCCAAGCATAAAAATGTCACTTTAAACATTCAGGTAATTAAAGATAAACTATGGTGTGAGATATGATACCTATTGTAAATATGTCAAAAAAAAAAGTCTAAGTCTAAAATAAGATCCTTGTATTTGTATATGCTATAATATTACATTTTGTATAATATTTTTTCATCTCAAGCTATCACAGACCATGACACTGGGACAATGTGAACCTTAATTTCTATATCTAATAATAATAATTGCATAGCTTTTTTTTTAAGAAATGCATGCTTTTAAAAGCATATCATCTATATATATATATATATATATATATATATATATATATATATATATATATATATATATATCATTAAGAAAATATTTAATAAAAACTTTCACCCAAATCTGAATCATAAATATGTTAATTTATGAAAAGAAGTAAACAAAATGCCATTGTGTTTCTGGTCAGCAGCAGCTCTGTGTTGTGTCTGTTTCTGCTTTAATTAACATACACGAGGTGTCAGCCATTTGGAAGATGACAGATCCATTTCCAGAGAGCTTCTTGAGAGCATAAAAACATTAGGCAGCATGAAGAGCACTTGCATTAGGGTGTGGAAAAACATCCAACCAGGTGGGGTTATGTACAGTAATGTACCCCCATTAAGAACCCTACTTATCTAATGCTACCATTAAGTAGGCCATGTCGGTACCAGTAGCATAGGATTCCAATGAAATAATGAGTGCAAGGATTGTGTACAAAATCTGCTAATAATGTGTTGACAATGTGAACCTCTCATAGAATATGAGTTTCATTTTCAGATCCTTGACAAGCTATTTCTAAAGATGGTCGCTGAATACATTTATTGCAGCTTTATGATGGGTCATTTAGGAAGTATCATTCCTCCAGTACTTTACAGAATCTCTTTATCAGCTGTCGAGCACCCCACAATAGAAGACCTGTGTAACTTTATATACGCCTTTGTCTGATGGCTACATAAACTGCACTCTACCTGTTTTTCGACAGCCGAGGCCTGGGCCCAGGATGGGGCGTTGAAAGCAAATACCTGATTGTATTAGTGTCTCCCCTTTAAGCTGTTGTCACCTAGCTGACCGATTATGGGCAATTACCTGCTCTGTCGGAATCCTAGCCGAATAGATTGAATTCAGATTGATTTTTGCCCAGGAAAGAGGAGGGAATTTAAAGCCTTTTTTAATTGGGTATTTGGTGTGTGCTGATCTGAACACCGTGGCCTTCCCGAGGGATCCTTTATGGGCCAATAATGGCATTGGAGTGGGGGGTGCTGCAGTCTCGTCTGCCGACTCCCTCCCAAGGCCATAACCCTGCATTTGCTCTGAGTGCTTTTCTATTATGCATTGATAGTTGAGCATCAATCAATAAGAAGGGAAACAGAAAACCCAGCAAAACCAACTTCTTAAGTGTAAAATGCCTCTTAATACCCGGGGCCTTTCAAACAACTTAACCTGGACGCTTTTTACCCTCGCCCTTCCTCCCTCTGCTCTTTGAGGGACACTTACCGGCGCCTGGCGACACAATGTTTTATTTAGGAGGGCTGGAAATGTGCAGCTCTCAGGTGAAAATGTACCGCAACCCTCTGGTTATATCCTAGCAATACATCACTGTTTGTGTGCGTGTGTGTGTGTGTGCACACAGAAGCAAAATAGATCATTGCATTTCCATTAAACTTGCACATTTTGTTCTTCTCCTGTTTAGGAATACCTCACTGACAAAAGACTCTGAAACCATATCATATCATAACAAAGTAAAATAGGCAATGGCCTTTCATTGACTGGGTTTGTTAGATTTTGCTGCAAATTATGACCATCCTCAAGGTTGATAAGGTCAGCAGAAACCCAGTTGATCATATTATGAAAGTCCTGAAATCAAATCCCACAAAATGATTTAAAGATGATACTAGAAAGATGGCTTCTTTACATGAACTTTGCTGTTGGTTGAAATTAATGGGGAAAAAATTGGCGACAGAGTCACCTTTCACATTACCAATGCGGCAGTTCACTAAACTGGGATGATTCCAGGAAGGAAAAAGGAGAGAAACTGTGTTCAATGCGCAGATAAGAGCAGCGGTGGGCATCGGACCCCTCGTGGAAGAGATAAGGGAGAGACAGTCACAGCAATGGCCAGCCACATAATACACAAGCCCACCTCCAGCCGTCTAAAGCGCCTATCAGCACCAGTCCCCACTGGCCGGCCTGTCACCACTAATGCACCTTTTCCTATAGGACGAAGCCCCAGATGCAGTAAGGTTATCTGGGGCTTTGCGGGATTTCTCGGAATTGGCAAGTTCACCTTTCCTTAAGTCCAGATGACAGGAGATACAGTTGGGTTAGATCGATTGCTGGTCGCACTACGTGTCTTTGTTCGACATCTTCGTTCCCCATCAGCTGCTGATTGTTCTTTTTAGATGCCAACAGGTTAGGATGTAGCAATTTAAAGCTGTTTTGAATCATAAAATAAAAAATGTCCACAGTGTAGTGAATTTCAATTGCAAAACAGCATGTGTGAGAGAAAGTCATTTCCCAGTGAGCATTAGTCCAACCCTTCACCTGTCTTTGGTGACATTATAGCCCAGAGTCCTCCTTTAAAACCTTTCTATGTGAATGATTAATTATAACAATAAAAAATAACACTTCCTAATGACCAAATCACTTTGTAATCAGTGTTGGGCATATTAAAAGACGCCTCTGAAAATGTCACTGTCACCGCTATGGAGAGATGGAAATATTAAGTTGGTTGGGGGAAGGTGCGAGGAGAAGGATGCCCCCAAACTACTTTGGTTACACAAACTTTGTTTTCGGCCTCAATGCATCAGCCCTCTCCCTCCGTCTGCCATCTGCTGCCGAAGAATCTGTTTCACTCGATGAGCCAAGCCCAGGCTTTATTGGTCCTAATGGCACTATCAGCTGAGCCGCCAAACCCAATTACCTTTTAAAAAGGGAGGCCACCCCAGCTAATCATGGCTGCCTAACCTGATTTGCCTGTGATGAAGAGACGGGATAAAGAGCAGTTAATGGAGGGAGAATGATCTCACAAATACAAAAAACTCAATTCATTTCTCCGGGAGAGCAATCTGTCCGATTCAGCGGTAATGGAGTGGAGATTCATTAGTCCTCGCCCTTAGTAGTAGCACCGTCCCCTTATCAACTGAATGACAAAAGAATATTCAGTGTGCTCCTTATATAGACTCCATGCTGCCGGGAAGGCATGTGATTGGTAAGTGTTATTACTCCTGTCCTAATTCCACATCACGTTAAACTACAGTACCAAGCACTCACACACGCAAAGTCAATGGTGCCATTTGCCTAACATGAACTCATTGTTATTAGCCAGTTTCGAGTTGTGCTACCTTTAATATATATAGTTATTTCTGAACTGTATACTTATACTATACAGTTATATATATATAATATACCATACATATCATGTGTAGCTTCAAGCTACAAATTAACATTTAAATACTGTTTCTCCAGCATTTAACATCATATTGCTTTAAGAGTAATGTAACAAAACTTTTCTTGATCAAAGAAGACCAGTATTTACTATCACTAATATTCAAATATGTATTCACCAAGGTTTAGACCACTGCCTCCGGAGCAACATGGCTTTTCACCATTGAAGTGTCTTTGTTTTGTTTTTTTGTTTTGAAACTGGAGCTACTTGGCAACCGAGAACACCCAACATCCGTTCTGTCCCCCAGCAGACTCCAGTCTCGTTCTCACACATGTTCGCTTGATGATGTAAGTGACACACATGAATGACCAATTGATGCCAAGAATGTTGTGCAGAGGAAGAGCCACTGGGAGCATCGGGCAAAGGACAGCAATGACCCGACCCCCAACCTCACCGAGTCCACACACCACTGCATCTTCAGCTTGGCCTGGCCCAGATATGATCCAGAGGACGTCGGCTAGATGGGGTAGAGGGCCATAGCCAGGGTTTGCAGACGGACATTAGGACAAAGCCAGAGTTAAAATCCTATTAGTTTGAGTTGGGAATCGGATTATCGTCGTCGAGAATCACTCGTCTGGCAACTAGGGTCTAATTTACGCCAATCAACGGCAATTATTGAGGGGAAGGGAGCCCCTATTAGAGAGCCTCATCCACTTAGTCTAATGAATGGGGAAGATTCAATCTTGGCTGTGGAGACGCATTGGAGAGCTGCAGCTGAACGCAACTGCACCAGCAGGCTAAAGAAGAGCTGCTGTTATTTATCAATGGTTGGGTGCTGTCAGAGCAAACATGCGTTAGCCATGGGGCACTAGGCTCTGGTTTCTGAGGGTCTGGGGGGCACTCTGTCCAGTAAAGCAGTTAGTGTAGCTTTCTACCTTTTATGTGAATATCACACTTGTAAAGACATGTCAATGCGTTAGGCCATAGTTGGATCTTTTATTTCTTATCATTTATCATAAACTAGTCCACTAAATGTTCATTTCAGAGCCACTGCAGACTGCAAAACACTGTAATTGCCAAACTAAATTTATTACATATATTACTTACATATATTATCAGAAGATACTTATATTATCTTCTGATAATATACGTACAAAATAAGTATGAACATACACTTTTGAAAATGTGTTCTAAAATGGTTCTTTCTTCTTGCATACAATACTTCTTTTCGTGTTTTTCTTTTCAAATTTAGTTTTGTTTTTTCTTCAATTAAGCAGGAAACCAATGTGAATAGATACTTTACCACATGATACTTATAAACACCCACACACTTCTGGTGGAGTATTTTTAACTTAAAACATCCTCCTATTGAATCACAGCATATGTAGTTTTTTCCCTCATTACTGAAAAGCAATATACAAATACATGGCATGGCATGTTTCTTAGCCATAATAAAACATAACTGCAGTTTGTAAACTATACTATTGTCATAGACTTTAGTTTATCTCTGTTCTTATGCTGCCCTCTACTGCTAAAAGAGCAAAGTACTTGGTTCTATGGTTCCATGCAAGCATCAGTGAGAGCCAAACTGCTAATTATGCTAATGTATGTTATTAGAATAAAGATTTATGTGTGTATATATATATATATATATATATATATATATATATATATATATATATATATATATATATATATGCTGTTTTGTGAAATTAAACGTTTTCTATCCTGAATCTTACCTAACTAAGCCTATTATTAGTCTATTATTCATATATGTAGCTAAGGTCAGGTGCTCAGAAGATAAACGTACGTCATGCCTGAGTAACTGGGTATTTTACCTGTGATTATTATATACAAAAAAAAAAAGGTGGAACAAGTTTCTGTCTTTCTGATTTCTATCTGAGTCTCTTCTGATGCACAGTCATGCCCTAAAAATCTAATCCAGTCAGGGGAAATCCCACTGTTTTCACAGCCTCTAATATCTTTCTGTTGGGGTTTAGTTTTTTTTTAATTGTGTGAGGGTTCAGAAGAACAAAGTTTGTAATAAACATTTCCAGGGTTGAGGGTTTCATTTCTGATCAGGGCTTTTGTGATTTTCCATGCCACCTAAATAACCCAATCCAACCGTTTCTGTGGGGCAATAAGACTTTCATCATTTGTGTACATATATGGACCATATACAGATTGTATTTAAGCATAGAAATCCCTTACAAGATATATCAAAATCAAATTATAAAAGCTTTAGAAGGAACAGATTGTTATGTCTGTCTATTCAGTATTAGGTTGATTTGAATAGCTGTAAATGGGGGCAGGTGGTGACTAGGTGTGACATCACAAATTAACAGAAGTCATGACATCTCATTTCAAGGCACAGTTTTTGAATACAGGCTGTGTGGATTTCTTTGGTAATCGAACATTTTGAATTATAGGATAGTATTTATATCGCATCTAGACCTTATAACCAAAAATCTCAATCAATTAAGATACTACGATATGGGACTATTAAATTACATTAGGAATTCCAGATCAGTCACAAAATACAAATTGTGAAAAAAAAAAAACACCACTTGGTTTACATTTTTTTTTTTACATACATAACATAACTGAAGAAATCTACCCCACGATAAAGGAAGAACATAGTGCAAAATCTTTCTTTTCCAGCTTCATTAATGGGAAAACTGGTTAAGGTCACACCCTCGGTGCTGACAGTCATTTTTTTGTTTCATCTTATCTGCTTATGGGGGAATCACAGTCATTTTTAGAACATTTCCTTTTTCAGTGTGACTGATCAGAGGAGGTGTAAAACCATATTTGTTCCTGTGGTGACCTTCACTGCTCACTGTGGGCAGGATGTTCCACTTTACTTTCTTGCTCTCGTAAATTCTAATCAAGAGGATACTTTAAGGTTCAGTGGGGAATTTGAGGACCCCTTAAACTATGAGCCGAGTAACCTTTCAGTATGACGTTTTGATTTTGGTGCTTACCTTTCCACAAGCAACGTCAAACTCCTAACCACAAGCAGGCCCCTCACTACTGTGTCGAGGCTACTCTGCCAATTACATACTTTGGTCTACTGGAGTTTTGACTAAGACAGTCCAAACAGTTTTCATTAGATGAGTGACACAAGGCGGGGGGCCGGAGGCTGAACCCAAATGCACGACTCAGCACGGATCGTTCAAAAGGAAAAGTCTTTATTATAATTCCGTATAAAAGATTCACTCTACATGAGGTAAACAAAAAATCACTCTTGCGAGGAGAACAAAAAATCACTCTTACGAGGAAAACAAAAATCACTCTTACGAGGAAAACAAAAAATCACTCTTACGAGGAAAACAAAAAATCACTCTAGCGAGGAAAACGGGACTAGGATAAATAACGAGGGAAAGACTGTCAAAACAAGACTGGGAACTTTAGTAGACAGGATCAAAACCTGGTAGGACCTGGAGCTGGGCGCTGGCTCTTGACACATGGGACGTGACGAACTGGCACAGGACAAGGGGAGACACAGACAATATATAGACAGGGTAACAGGGCACAGGTGAAAACAATCAAGGCAGGGGAAGGCAATCACCGTGGCGGGAAACACACAAGGGCAGGAAGCAAAGGTGCCTGAAACAAGAGGGAAGAGTCATTTCAAAATAAAACAGGAAGTGCAGGACAAGACAACACGAGTGACAACTTAACATTTACGACGAGACATGACAATGAGAGGCATGCTGCTCCAGACCTTCATCATCTGGCTGCCTGCATGAAGTCACAAAGCAACTCTATAAATGTCGGGTGTGTGTGTGGCAGTGGTTCAGGGGTTAAGTCATTTCAAGTTGAGTCATTTGTATTGTCCAATATCACAAATCACAAACATGACTCAGACTTTTTTTATAGAAGTTTTATAAGCACTATAATACTTATCAGATAGCTGTGTCAGTTTTCTTTGTACACTTTATCTGTCCCTTTCAAAACCATAAATAAATAAATAATGGCACACTGAGTCACCTGTTACCTGTTTAGTCACTGTGTATTATAATATTGCAAGAGCGCGAAAAAAAATGCATTTTAAAACAACTGTCCTAGTGCATGCAGGTAAATTCTCTAATGTATAGGCCCCCTACTACATAATAGTCTAAAATTAAATTACACAACATAATGTACTTAACATGTGGATGCAAGATGTTTTCTTAAATACTGTGAGTAGGAGTATGATCTGTCTCATCAGCAAACATGTGTGTGTGTTAGAGGAAGCAGCACCAGGAAAGGTACATACCACAACTTATAGTGGGAGGTGCTTTTATTAATGATCTCTCACTTAAACCTTTCAAACAATGTAAATGGGCACTCAAGTTTTGAAATGCAGAGTTCAATTGGATCAGCCCATGGATGGATTATAGACCTGCATACAGCAGCACTAGTGGTCACTTATGGTTCTGCAACAACAAATCCCATGAAACCCAAAAATCATTTTTCCCATAGCCTGCAATAGTATAAGATAATCCTGTAAAACTGCTGACAGGACACCACCAGCTATAACTCTAAGTAACTAATTACTAATATTTGTATTCTATATGTTTAAGTCAGGGCGACACGGTGGTGCGGTGGGTAGCACTGTTGCCTCACAGCAAGAAGGTCGCAGGTTCAAGACCGCCTTGGGGCCTGGGTCTGGGACCTTTCTGTGTGGAGTTTGCATGTTCTCCCCGTGTCTGCGTGGGTTTTCACCGGGTACTCCGGTTTCCTCCCACAATACAAAAAACATGCTCAGGTTAATTGGTAAACTCTAAATTGCCCATAGGTGTGAGTGTGAGAGTGAATGGTGTGTGAATGGTGTGTGTGCCCCACGATTGGCTGGCGACCATCTGGGGTGTATCCCTGCCTCTCGCCTTAACGCGCTGGGATAGGCTCCAGCAGACCCCTGCGACCCCGAAAGGGAATAAGCGGGATAGACAATGGATGGATGGATGTTTAAGTCATGGACTTTTCATCTGTTAAAACCTTTGGAAAAACTCTCTCTTTTTCCAGCACGATGTTACAGCTGTGTGAATGAATTAATTTTTAAAATTATTTATTTTTCTTTGAACAGCTTGTAATGTGATCGGTAAAAGTAATTAAATTACTTTGAGGTGAGTTTCTTTGTGATTTGCATGTTATTGTCACCCTGGTGATGGGAGGCCCTGGAGCATCATGGGTGGTGGGTCTACTGTGGAATCTCTATGGGTCACATAACAAAATACAAATAAGGAGTAAACCCAAAAGACAGGAACTTTTTCCATGATGTGACAGGTCAGCAATTTCTACTGAAATGAACGACGGCCATTTTTCAGTCTGATATCCAGGTCCTAATTCATCAATGAGTCAGCCTGGGAGCTCTCCCCGGCAGGGGAGATCACTTATTTTTTCAGAATTTTGAACCATCCGATCAGCAATGTCAAATAATTCATCTTTTTCATCATTTTTTCTTTTGTGATATGATGCAGACAAGAATTTGGAACGGCAAAAAACAAAATGGACACAAACCTGGTGTATTTTTTTAATAATAAGCCAGCTGTTGAAAATATATGCTTAATATATACATGAGCAAACACTGGTCATTTTAACCTTTAAAATGTTATTTATTGTCTGTTATTTGCTTGATTACCCCCTGGCTTTAATGCATGGAGCAAAACTGTTTGAGAGCAAAACATTTTTCTGGCAACCATCTGAACATCATATCAAATAGTAATAATATGGTATCCAGACATGGTGGCTATTTTTGTTTTAATGTAAGATGCTCTCCAAGCACAATCACCACAGTTCTTTCAAGCTAAAAATAAATGCAGTTCTCACTTGTAGAAAACTATTCAAGTGGGAACTGCTGCTGCTTACTTTCCTTCCCTTCAGGCGCGGCAAGTTTGCAAGTGTGTATCTGACAGCGAAAATTTGCAGCCTGCTTGTTAGAGGAATTAGAAGTTATAGCTTTATTAAAAAAAAAAAAAAAATGAAAAAGAAATGATTATGATGTCTGATAAGAGTCAGCAGCCGCACTGGAAACTATAGGATGTTAGCAGAAGTGGAAGAAATACTCAGATCCATTAACAATTACCATACAAAGACAGTACCGTAATGTAAAAACACACCATTACAACTAATAAAGTTAGCTGGATGTCAACTTTGGTCAACACTGTGATGTTAGGACAAAATCACTCTTAAGTTTTCTTAGCTGGGAGAAGATGGTTGGGTGGATGGCTTAATGCCTTGTTTCATGGACTGGTGTTGGTAGCAGGAACAGGAGTGGTGGATAAATCACTTCTGACTGTATGCCTTTCTTCTTCTACTGAACATTCTGACATTCTGCCTTAAGCTGTTAATTGGGGGGGGGGGTTATGAGTGACATGGTTGGTTTACTGTCTTCATTGTCAAAAAATACTGTATACTTGCCAAAAACTGTAAATATACTAAACATTGAAACAGTCCATCGCTCATTTTTTCTGAATTTTGAACCAAAAATAACTCATATGTAATTATTTCTCATTTATTTTTCAATGTAAGAACGCAAAATAAACTATGAAAACTAAATGCAAAAATTATTGCAATGCAAATTAAAAAAATATGTAAATTTGTGAGCCGACTCTTCATGTCCAAGCATAATGTTTTGAGTCATTTCTTATCAGATAGATTCTGTCAGACAAATTGATACAATATGGTGTGACAATATTTTGTGGAATTTCAATGGAAAATGTTTTATCAGTCTTTAGGAAGGAGGGATCCTCCTTCAGCATAATTGTTCAGTACTTGTACGTAGTACATGACATGGCACAATACTGAGGGGTGTTTTATATATTATATGAATAAGATCTTGCTGTACTCAAATTCCAAAAATCCCCACTTCCAGATGTCTTTTGGTGACTGCAATAACAATGTAAATGGGCACTCAAGTTTTGAAATGCAGAGTTCAATTGGATCAGCCCATGGATGTAATATAGACCTGCATACAGCAGCACTAGTGGTCACTCGTAGTTCTGCAACAACAAATCCCATGGGACCCAAAAATCATTTTTCCCATAACCTGCAATAGTAATAGAGAATCCTGTAAAACTCTCACTTCCAGATGTCTTTCTGTGACACGGCTTTCATAAAAATGCGAAAGGATTTTTTTTTGTGAGAATTACATGTAAATATATGTTGCCTTGTCATAGCTAGTATGTTGTTAACATAATGATGTACAGCTACTAGACTCAAGGTGGGGCTAAGTGAAGAAAAACATCATACACACATCATTATGGTGTGACAAGTCCATCTGTCACACCATATGATATAAATTCTAATTTCCTGCAGATAAACAATTGTTTTGGTCCAGTATTATTCGGTGATACTGATCTCTAGCTCATCAGACAGTTACAATGAGATTGCTTCACAGACACCTTAAAATGTGTTGTTTTTTGTCTTCTTTTTCTTAAAGCGGTTTAAGCAATGTTTTGTCTTTGATTCCCTATGGATTTTTTTTGTCAGCTTGAGATAGAAATATAATGTCAAGTGCAGAGAGGAATAAACTGTGATCAGTATTTACCACTTCTTAGGTCAATAGATGGTTTGCATTAACAAAGGGGGTCACATGACACTATATGTTTGGTGTGACATTCAAAATTACATCTCCTTACTACTTTCCTTTCTTTCCCCTTACTTGCTCTTGGAATATATATATATATATATATATATATATATATATATATATATATATATATATATATATATATATAGTCACGGTATATCCAGGTATATTGTGTAATAGTTTCAACAAGGTTTTCACAATAATAAAAAAAAAATCACAAGAAAGGAGTAGATCACATACATTTATAAATAAATTTAAATATTTTTCATAAAACTATGATGGATGACAATAAAGTTATGATGGGCTAGACTTTGATAATATGACAACTTAAGAAAAATATAATTAATATTCATTTTATGACAGTTATTTTCATTTTACACCATATGACAATTTTAGGCAGTAGTCCAAAAAATTCTCACATAAATTCAGATTACAAGTGAAAATCTAAAAACAAAATGTGTCCCTACAAAGACGAGAGTGAGCAGAACAAAAGCAAATAATTCGTTTGCCTTTTAGGTTAGGTGAGTTCTCAGTGACCTAAATGCATAAATAAAAAAATAGTAGATGACAGTATTCAATAAGGGGCTAGAGTCCAGCATAGCCTGCATACAATCATGCATGTGTTTTTCATTAGCATACAGGAGCATTCTACGAATGAATATTGTCATGGAAACCCCAGGGTTATGACGTTTGGATGTCTACTGCCACTGCGTTATACAAACGATCTCGCCAACAATCAAACGTCAACCGCCAACGCAGGTCTGATGCCACGCCCACTCTCTGGAACCTTCATGACGGGTGAGCGCGGTGGAGAACCATTACAAGTGAACAGATAGAAACCCTGTTTGTTGGCGTAGTTGCAGTTGAATATACTTTAGATGCACACAGTAATTAAGACAATGCACGTGGCGTGAATTAAAGCGTGTCGAGCTTTGGAATGCTGATAAATGTTTAGCTAAATGCACAAAAGGAGGACGTCAGTACATGTGAGTGAGTAAGGCGATGTTGGCTAATGCTAAAGGTTAGCATCACCCTCAAGTGTGATAAACAAAATATCGATTAGACATTTACGAGTCGATCTGTAACGCTATTTTTTTACTGATTTGTTTTTAACTAGGTGGCACATTACTAATGGTAACGTTAGTACTAATCAGTAATGTCAGTAGGTAGGTATTGTAGAAGTGTGCATTTCAATAAAAACACCACTTCTGCGTGTGTAGTTGCCATGCAACGCATAGACGGGTTTTATTGAATCTGAACTCAAATACAAACTGCCCGCCGAGACCGTGCTCTCGGGGGAGGGGCTTAACGTGTGACGTGCTGTTCAACAACGTAACCGAGAGCCCACTCAACGGAACGGATAGGGGGAATTATGTCCATGAATAGCTACCGCTACAGTATCCTCCTATGAAACGTCGCCCTCTGGGGATACTGACGCTTTCTTTATTGAAAGGTGCCCCTCTTCTGGTTCAAAATGGAGATTTTGAGCGAAATTACACGCACAAGCGAAATAAAACGAATGCGGTATTGAATAAAGTCAGCACCATGTCGCGACAGACAACGTGCCTTCTAAGTCCCATGAAAAAAACAAACGACATTTCCCAAGTTTTAATCCCGCGTTCTTTTAGCCTAATAGATATTCACATATTGCTTGGTATATGCATAATGAACATAAAGCTTTAAAAGTATTTTAAAAGAATTTAATGTATTAGTCAAAATATTCTTTTCTTGTTAAATAGACTGACCTTTAAAGATTCATCCTGCACTTCGGCATGTACACAACCTAATCCAGTTAAATTTTTAAATATTATGCTCCTGTGATCCAATCAAAATGGAGTTCATGGGGCCTTTAAGGTAAGTATAGATCTGTTTGATTGGTACACGTAGGAAAAAGTAAGGGTGGAATCTCATTTTAGGGTGGTTACATTAAGTGAAGTCTCATATGAGGCTGTTTGAAAGGATAAAAAGAAAAACCTTAAAATTGATTTAAAACAATGTTGACTGCTTTTTCCAGGTCATTCTTCAAAAACAATTTGCTGTTTTCCCATTTTTAAGAACTGAAAAAAACTCCAGGATGTTGCCATCTGGTCGTTCATTTCAAGGTAATTCATTCAACAAATAAAATAACTACTTCTAGACATTGTGAGATTGGGTTACTGTTGTTTTTTACAGTTTGATAGCCAAACTGAAACATCTATATTGGTCTAAACATGTAATATTCATTCTTTTTTATTTCACAATCTAAGGTGCTTCTCACAAACTAAAAGCCACAGCTAAAATGAAGATAGACCAGTACAACAGTGGTGAGCTGAACGCTGTGTCCTTGCTCCATCAGCTTTCTCAGATTTTGCAGTTCCAACTGGACATTAAAGAGACAGTGACTACAGGTAAATTTCCACATGTCAGCGTGTCTTTAAAATAATTTTTAGAAATTTTTGACATTCTTTTGAGGCCTGTTGATTAATTTTACTTGACAGCAGTATAGCAATCAATGGTTGTTGAAAAATTCAATTGGCCTAGGGTCACCCATCCTAAACATACCATGAGGCACTTATGGGAACTTTGATCTGCTGGGGCCTGTATCACAAAGCAAGATTGAAGGATTGGCGAACGGCTAACCTGCTCCAGAGCAGCTTAGTATCAAAGCATAGGATCAAAATGTATAAAGGGACTGCCCACTGACCAATCAATTTGCTGGAAGAAAGGGCATAATCATTTCTAAAGGAACATGGACAAAAAAAAGTTTGAAGTTAACAATAGAGTAAGAGTGAAAGTAAGACTTGTATTTTTAGTTTATATATATATATATATATATATATATATATATATATATATATATATATATATATATATATATATATATATATATATATATATATATATATGTTTTATGTATTTTTTTTCAAATCCATAAAACATGATTTTGAGGATCACGGTTTTTTCTTAAAACTTGTAATTACCCATCCAGCGACTAGACAAACACTTTCTAGCTGTATAGAGAAAACCTTAAATTCACACAAGATGATATCCAGCTTTGTGATACAAGTTGATGAATTCCTAAAACTGTTTATCTCCTACAATGGTCAAACTTTAACCATCGGCAGCAGAGTTGATGCTTTAATTTCTTTACTTTTGTTATCATTTATTCAGGCAACATAGTAGGACTATATTTTGCCTTTTGTGTGGTCATTGATGGAGTTGAGTACAAGACTGGCATGGGAATAACTAAGAAGGATGCCCGGCTACAAGCAGCAAAGCTTGCTCTAGAGGACCTCCTGCCTACTTTGGAAGATCCAAAGTCTGTCCTCCCCGGGACATCAGGTTAGTCTATGAATAAATTGTTTCTGTAGAAGACCTGAAAATCCTTCAGTAATGAAAACTTTGATAATCTCCCTTGTATAAAATGCTTTTGATATTTTTTAAATATAGAATTATAATAAAATAAGTAAGACATGCATATAGGTCACCTTTGTAGGCAGTTAGAGGATGATTAATGATAGGAGTAAACAATGACAAACTTCAATTCTTTTTATTTTTTGTTTTTTTGTTGGGTGTTCCTCCAGTCCAGTCAGTCAGAGAAGAACCCTCCATCTCAGAGGTCCATTCTTGTAGATCTCTTCATGGTAAGGTTGATCACAAACTATCTGCTTTGTGACTTGGCATGGGTCTGGGTAGATAGTGTTGGACTTGTTTGACTTTCAATGCAGAGAACACATTTAAAGGGTTGGAATTTGAATTTCAAATAAAATTCTGATATGGTTGTAGGGTTGGTCAAATTATTTCATGCCCTATATAAGCCATAAAATAAGGAGGTACCCCCTCAGGCAGATGCATCAAATTGTAAATGACGGTCAGATAATGGCTACAGAACAGGCTTCTTCAGGCGATTGGCCTGTTCGCTGTGAGGAATCAAAACATTATCCTACTGGAGATGTAATCTTGATCACTGGCCTCTGAACCGGTACTGAATTGAGCCTGTTTGATGAAGCAATCAGCAGTGAAATGAGCCGACATTCTTACTTGTGTTATCTCCTTAACATGGTTGTGTTGTTCAATCATCGAATGAGTCCCGACTTCTGCTTGAAGACTGGGGGGCCTGTGTTTATTTAGATAGATAGATAGATAGATAGATAGATAGATAGATAGATAGATAGATAAAAACTTTATTGATCCCACAACAGGGAAATTTGTGTGTTACTGCAGCGTTACAGATAAAGAAAAAGAAAGATAAAGTTGAAGAAGATAAAAAAAAAACTATAAAAAAATAAAAAAACACAACACAATGAACAAATTCGCAGAATTTGTTAATCTGCATACACAGTATGCATTATGGACAGAATGGAGAGAAAATGCTAATAAATAGTAAGAAAAAAAGTATGCATAAGCAAGGCATATATACATACATACATGGACGTACATACCTACATACATACACATACACACATATTTGCATATATATATATGGACATACATACCCACGCACATACCCACCTATATTATTTCCCATTTTTTATGTTTAATGTATTTTGACAGTTTTTATATAATCACGTTATAGTGTCTATTTGAGCGATGTGGAGACTTTTTATAGTTGTTTAATTTTACATCAAATATGGCGAAACAACAAAAATAGCTACCTCATTATTATTGGAGGACTGCTATGTTATAAACGAAAAAGAAAGTAATGTTTAGATATCCTGTTGCATTTTTAATTTTTTTTTTTATATAATTTTGTCTTGTCAGAAAGGAAGAATTCTGCAAACCTCCAGTTTCTACAAGCTGTCAAGGATCAGCTCACTAAACTAATGAACAGCCATCCAGAGTTCTCGGTCTGTGCACGCAGCACAGCAGCATTCATCATTCAGACTTGTAAGTGAGCTCTCATGAAGAACAAAGGGATGTACAGTGGATATAAAAAGTCTGCACACCTTTGTTAAAATACCAGGTTAAGCCAAGACAAATAATTTCACATATTTTCCCACCTTTAATATGACCTATAACTTGTACAACACAATTGAACAACAAACTGAAATCTTTCAGGGAGGTAAAGTAAAAATAAACTTGCATAAGGTTTGCACAGCTTCTTATAACTGAGCATGTGGCTGCGATCGGATTTATTGAATTACATTCATATCCATGTTAAGTTGGAGCCAGCACACGCTTGTCACAATTTAAAAGGCCTCTGACCCTAAATAAAGTTCAGCTGTCAGCCGGCTTTTAATTTTCTCCTTCCAGTACAAGCCATGGTCTTCAGAGAACTTCCAACACATCAGTAGGATCTCATTGTTCAAAGATATGAGTCAGGTGTAGGATACAAAAGAATTTCCAAGCAGTTAAATTTACCATGAGAAGCAGTGAAGACAGTCTTCAAGTGGAGGAAAAATGCCAAAACAGTGACAATACCAAGAACTGTCCAAAACTGATGATATGATGAGAAGAAAACTAATCATTGAGGCTGCCAAGAGGATGACATCAACAATGAAGGAGCAGCAGGAATATCTGGTAGATACTGGTGGTGTAGTACATGTGATTACAATCCCTGTGATGCTTTATATCTATGGACTATGGAATAGGGTGACAGGGTCTTATGTTACAAAGACAAGCATCCAATCCTGGCTTTATTTTGCAGAAAGACAATTGAAATTGTCTATGGTCAAAAAATATCAAGGTTGAACATTTTGGCCATAATTCCAAAAGCTAAACTTGATGCAAAAACACTGCTCATCATCAAAAGAACATCATATCTACACTAAAGCATGGTGGTGACAACCTCAGTTTTTCTTCAGATGAAACTGTGCCCTTTGTCAGGGTGGAGGGATCTATGAACAGTTCTAAATACCAGTCAGGGCTTAGGTAAAATCTTTAGGCTTCTATTAGAAAGATGAAGAGGAACTTCAACTTTCTGCATGACAACCACCCAAAGCTTACATCCAAATCAAGAAAAGTTATGAAATTGGACTTCTAAAATCCAGACCTGAATCTGATCCAACATCTATGGGATGATGCACATGTAAATATATCCACAGTATGATGTGCAACCCTTATTGACTACTACCCAAAAAGACTGGGTGCTGCCGCTCAGAAAAACCTGGTATTTTAATTGGTGTATAGACTTTAAGTATGCAATGTACATCAATGTTTTGCAAGGAGATGGCTCTGAAAAGTCAGCTGAGGGCTGCTTCAGTCTTCTCTTCTGTTCTCTGCTTTGGCTGGTACTTTGCCTCCATGTCATGCCTTAAAACTGTTTAATGCACACCTATTGTTTTTTATTAAGCCAGTGGATGTGAGGTGGTTGCCCTTGGCACCGGAAATTGCAATACCAAAGAGAGCTCATTGCCTAATGGACGCATTGTGCATGATTCACATGCAGTGGTAACTGCAAGGCGATCTCTTATGAGGTTAGTTACAAACATCACTGTGTAAATCTGTTATGATTTGCCTAGAAACAAGTCACTGCCTCATTACCCTGTGATGCAAGTATACCACTGTCAAAATACTGTATACATATACCTGCAAACATGTCACTTTTTGACTACACTCAACATTTGATGTCAACTGGGGTTGAAGTGAATTTTTTTTTCAGTTGTCACCTTTTTCCACTACTCATATGCAGGTCTATGACGACGTAAAGAGCCCCAAACCTCAAGACTAAAGAATATTTTAAACAGCATCAACCACTTATAACTTCCTAAGATGTGGTTATATCTGACAAATTGTCTGAATATGTTGTTTTGCCAGTGAGACAAATAGGTTAATACACAGATATTGTAAAATGGAGATACAAATGTTTCTAAGCATGACTCTTGATGTGGATGCATTTCCTGCAGGACCAAATGCTCTGAGATCATTGTTAATTCTCTGGATATTTTATTATGTCTTCAGTAAGGATGTATAGCTTTTGTAATACATCAGAATTTCAGAATGTATAAGTGGGATAAGGCTATTCAAGTTAAGAAAATAAGCAGTAATTTAATTATAATCTGCAAGTGAATAATAGGAATACATGTATTTTCACCTAGAGACACTTGCCACGTAGATGCACAATATTCCAGATGTTTTATGAGCCATTTTTATGTCGTCAGGTTTCTGTACCGGCACCTGCTGATGTTCTTCAGCAAAACTGCCAATCTGATGGAGAAGTCAATCTTCCAGAAAAATGGCAAGAGTGGCCTCCTCAGCCTGAAGAGAGGCATCACCCTTCACCTCTATGTTAACCAGCTGCCAAATGGAGCTGCACAGATCCCCTCCAAGCTGTAAGCATTTAATTCTAGAAGATCTCACTATTTTCAAGTCAAGTCAATCCCATCTCCTTAGACCCTCACATTGTACAAGGTAAAGTGTAGCAGGAGGATCCCTCTATCATAACGGAGATGAGTCCATAGATAATGGGTGCAGATGTAAACATTACATTCAAACAGAAAAATATTATATCAAATGGAATAACAGAGATATATTGAATTGTGGTGTATGTGGAGAATGAGGTGATACGGTCCATTGCAGCCTCCAGGTGAACAAAGACAGCGACAGACCCACTGACAACTGAAGATCCCTCAGTGGCTGCAATGCATCATGTTCTGTTAATAAGTAAACACAGGGCAGGACTTTGGAAACACAACAGATTTAAAAAGTACATAAGTGAACCATGAGTATTACAGATGGAATAAAGAAAAAGAAGCTCAGAGTATCTCATGATGTCCCGGCAGTCTAAGTCTATAGCAGCATAATGATTTTCATAAGAGCTTCTTCAAAAACGAAAGTTGTTAACCCGTTCTTAAATGTGGGAAGGGTGTCTGCCCCCTGGATTGAAATGGGAAGATGATTCCACAGGAGAGGACCCTGGTAGCTGAAGGCTCTGAATTTTAGAAATTCTGGGAACCTCCAATAAGCCTGCATATAGCGAGTGTAGTGTTCTCCGTGGGTGATATGATACTATGAGATCGTTATGGTAGGATGGAGCTTGACCTAAGAGCTTTGTAGGTGAGGAGGATTTTGAATTCTATTCTTGATTTGACAGGAAGACAGTAAAGAGAAGCTAAATTAGGGGAGATATGATCCCTTCCTTTTGTCTCAGTCTGTTGCAGAGTTCACCAGATGCTTCTTTTGTCACCATAAAAACAGTACAGGCTATACACTGCAAAATGTTATCAGTTTGATCGGTGCATATTAAGAGATAAGAGATAAAATAAGATAAAACTTTATTGATCCCACAACAAGGAAATTTGTGTGTTACTGCAGCGTTACAGATAAAGAGAAGAAAATAAAGCTGAAGAAGATAAAAAAAAACTATAAAAAAACAAAAATAAGAAACACACAACACAATGTACAAATTCGCAGAATTTGTTGATCCGCATACACAGTATATATTCTGTCTCTATATTATAGACAAAAGAAAGATAAGTCCAAAACACACATACACTTCATTTGTTGAAATGAAAAAGAAGAAATATGTTGTTATATTCACAATATGATGAGGATAATCTATAGAGAATATTTTGATGGGATGGTGATACTTAGTCTAAGAATGAACAAGCAAATACATTCCTCCTCAGTGTTGATTCTAACTCAATATAATATATATTTATATCATATAATATACTATATATATTACATAATATATTATAATAATTGATAATGTATAGGTATGTAAAGTATCATTTGATTTTATGTATAGGATTTTGTGGTTAAGTTGTAACCAGCACTAACACTGGTCTATTTTCAGGTGCCTGAACCCGCTCTCGATATCAGCATGGCAAGTCAACAATGAGATCGGTCTGCATCTAACAGTGGAAGGAAAGGTATTTTTTCTGTTACTTTCTAATGGGGATTTTGTTTGTCGCTTTTACTGTACATGCAAATAAAACATAATGGAGTCTTCATAATATAAGTCAGATTACACCTGTTCATTGTATTAATGCTTAATCTCACACTGCTTTGCTTCTTTTTAAAGGTATTCTCAGTTTTCTCATCAGCCTATGAGTATTCTGCTTCTAAGGTGGTTAGCATGTCCACCACTGACAAGATTACCCAATGGCAAGTGTTGGGCTACCAGGGAGCCTTGCTCAGCCATTTTATTGAGCCTGTCTATGTCCAAAGGATCCTTATAGGCAAGTCAAAAATATATATATCCAGATATGAAAATGAATGTCTGTACACTCTTGCTTTGTCACTTTCTTATGCTCTCTCCTCTGCAGACTTGCAATGAAATATTTGAGTGATGATTAGGAGCGATTCTGTTTGTATGATAATATATATTGACTTTTTTTTGTTTTGACATCCTGTATACTATAAATTTAACTAATATAACTAAGTAAGGTAAAAAGGGTGTAATTTATGATATACACTTTTATTGTAAATTATATCATGTTATCATTTCATCATGTTGTTATGTCATCTGCTATCAATCAAATCTGCTAGGTGACATGGGTTCCATTGATATTCGTGGTATGGAGATGTCTGTTAGCCAACGCACGGAAGGGATCACCCCTCAGCTGCCCATGTTCTACTGCATGAGTAGGCCCCACATCAGCCTGGTGCCTCCTGTAGCTACAAATGGTGCTGCTGGTGGCCAGGTGACCTATGGCATCAACTGGAGTGAAGGAGATGGTTCCTTTGAGGTTGTGGATGGCCGGGAGGGCAGGACCACAGAAAAGTAAGGATGACCATATAGGACAGGGGTGGGCAACCCTGGTCCTAGAGAGCCACAGTGGGTGCAGGTTTTTGTTCCAACCGAGCAGTAACACACCTGATTCTACTTAATGAAAGTCCTCAGCAAGAGCTGTAATGGTTGATCAGTAGAATCAAGTGTTTGATTGCATGGTTGGAACAAAAACCTGCACACACTGCGGCTCTCTAGGACCAGTGTTGCCCACCCCTGGTATAGGGAATTGGCCGCATGATATCATATGGTAGTACTTAAAAAATGCGATAGGAAAAAACAAAATGCAAAAGGATTTTTGTTGGACCCATTTGCTGGCAAGTCCTTTGTAGTGAGGTGTATTTCCATTTAAAAATTTTAAGGCTAGTTAGCTAGCCAGAAATAATAAGTAACCACTAATTACACTTCACAACATTATGTTGTGAAGTGGAATTAGTGTTATATAAGAAACCACAAAATACACATCACAACATTATGTTCTACTCAACCAAGGTGTTGTTTTCACATTTGGAGATCTGATGAAGATTTTGTGTCTGAAGATATCATGAATGGGTAAAGTGATCCAGACCAAAACATGTTTTTTTTTTAAATTTATTGATTATCGTACAGTAGCACTAATAACTTTTAGGTTTGTGTTGTTTCAAAACATCCTGGTTTTTCAGTTTATAGTTTTTCTTTATCAATTTTAATAAAGGCGCGCTGTGCGTGACACAACCGGTGTGCACCGGACTGTTTTTTGGCAGCCCACAGACCAGCCTACCATTGGTTGTGCTAGTTAAAAACAAAAGCAAACTTTACAATGTCCACAAGAACAGCACCAGGAAACATCTATTTGTGGACGAGCAGCAGCTTTAGTCTGGCCCACTGTTCCTCCGCTTGTCGCAGCTTCCTCTTTTCCATTACCTCCTCATCTGTACATTCAGGCGATATGGACGCCCATCTTATTCAAGTTGTCGATCTTATAATTTCAATTTTCTTCCATTTTGAGAGATAACCTGATATGATGGCAGCGATCTTTCTTGCAAAGGAAAAGCTAGCAGGCAGGACGAATGACAGTTCAGTGGCCAATTAATAACTGTTCTTTTCTGCTCTCTTATCATGTTTAACTGCAAATACTTCACCAGTTTTTTCTTTACGCTGTTTCTCACGTAGTTCTCCCTTTAAGAGTGGCTCTGCTCTGGCAAGCCGCCTGTGTAAAGCAGCAATGCTGCACCGCTTTAAGTTGGTTGCCAAAGAGGCCCAGATGCAGGACCTGCTAGCCACGAACTCCTACAGAGAAGCCAAGGTAAGCCCGACAGCTGTGGAATGTTTAGTAAACACTGCAACATTGATTAAATGACATTCATTTTCGGACAGACAATATTTTGTCAATACACTGACATAAAGTATTAAAAGAATTGTCTCTTTGCCAACGATTGGCAAAGAGACAATTACAGACAATTTAAACTGATTTAGCGAAGAAAGTTTCAAATTTACATGTAAAGGAATTCCATAAGATATTATCTATACTTTCTGTTTTGTCATTAAAGAGAATGGCGAAGCCATACCAGGAGGCCAAGAGTGTTCTCAAGGCATATCTCTTGCAGCGGGGCTTTGGTTCCTGGTTGGTCAAGCTTCCTGTTAGTGATAACTTTAGCAAGTGAATAAAGCCACATTATCACAAAAGATACATTCTACATTCATACGTTAATTTTCTGGGTACAGTTTTGTGTTAGTGAGCCCTGTGAGAAGTCTGAGGCCCTCTGTTTTTTTCAAAAGAGAAATAGAATTGTTATATTTCTATAAAAAAGACATCTGTGTAGGAAACATTTCTTGCAGACCTTTTTCAGTAATGTTTCTGAGTTGATACAGTGTCTTTGGAGAACATGCACTTTTTGTATTGTTGTATTGTTTTAAAATAGTATTTCCTACTATTGTGGGCAATGGAAATGATCATTTGGAGTATATGGTCATAGCTTTGGTTTTCAACTTCTGAAGTTCTTTATAGTACTGGAAGCTATGCTGTAGTACAAACAAGTTACTTTCTGATTGATACATTAAAGACCAGATTTCACTAAAGTTATTGTTTTGTATTTTCAATTTCTTAGTTCCTCCCATATTCACACGATTTGATTTAACACTTTACACTAGGGGTGTCCAGTCCTGGTCCTCGAGGGCCTGTATGGGTGCAAACTCTCTTCTATTAATGAATTGGTTAAATACTAGAATCGGGTTTGTAATACACACGTGGACAAAATTGTTGGTACCCCTCAGTTAAAGAAGGAAAAACTCACTTGAAACTTACAAAAGTAACAATAAATAAAAATGTATTGAAAATTAAATAATCAAAATCAGCCATTACTTTTGAATTGTTGATTAACTAGTTATTTAAAAAAAACAACTAATGAAATAGGGCTGGACAAAAATGATGGTACCCATAACCTAATATTTTGTTGCACAACCTTTTGAGGGGTTTCACTGCAATTAAACGATTTCTCTATTTGTCAATGAGCGTTCTGCAGCTGTCAACAGGTATTTTATGATAATGTACTAAAATAAAAAAATATATAGGTAAGTTTGTTCATATTCCTGTGTGCATGGGGCTATTTTATAGCCTCAGTCTTCTCAAAGAGATGTTTTTTTATCTACAATATAGAATTAGAAATCAAGTCAGTCAGTAGGCGCCCCCCTCCCCACACACACACACACACACGTGTAAACTCAAAAGGCTTTATATTGTTAGATTTGTTAGTTATTTCCCCCCTTAATGTTTATATTTCATTGAAGCTGAGACTGCAGCCCTAATCCATTTTTTAAAAGTCTAAATACATGATTATACGTCAAGCTTTGTGACATCATTTTGATAGAGATTGTCACAATTGATCAGATGTTTAAGAGAAGAGTGAATAAAAATGCTACCAAGTGAACAAAAACGGTTTAGGGGGTCCATAATGAATGATGAAAATAACAAATAATGCCCCTACCATCATTCTGACATGTAACAGTCAATAAAAATGATTTCTACTTGTGCAGGAGACACGCAACTTGTATGGAAAACATTTTTTACTATGTTATAGTGCACCTTCATTCTGCACTATGGTCAAACTAACACATGGACTCTTTCTGTCCCCTTGAATAAGGAAGCGTGTCAAAATGTTTTACTAAAAATATTACTGTACTGCTTACCTTTTTTTGAACTGTCTGATAGATTACATAATTACACAAGCATTAAAATATTGTCACATTTATTTTGGGGGCATTGCACTCTGAACTATTGCAAAAGTTTTTGTAGAAACGTGGATCGTATGATGACTGTTATTACACATAAGCACACAGGAAATGCACTGGTTTCCTGTCTGCTGTGAGGCAGCAGATCATTTATTTCAGAGCACTCTTGTGAATGGAGTGGTGTTTTAATTCCTACTGGTTTGGCCAATGGAACAAATTACTGGTGCATTCAGGAGGATCAAACCTTTCCTGTACGTACAGGTTTAGATTTCATTTTCTTATTTTTCTGCGTTTTACTCAATGCATTTAGATAATTGGAGGTGCAGAGTGGCTTTAGAGTGTAAACATGGATTGCTTTTTTATTATAATATTTTGTTAATCTGCAAATGTGTTAAAATGGTTAAATGCAAATTGAATTAGATTATGGTAGAACTGCTAATTGGTAAGGTTTCTCTCCACATGTGCAGCTCTTATTGATGCTGATGTGTTTATAGAGAGAAAACATTAAGGCAGCGCATGCACAAAATAGAGTGGTTAGATGTTCTTTACTCTGGAACATAGATTCTTGTGTTCTGATGCACGCCCGAATGTTGCAGCCAATATCTTTTGTATAGACTATCAATTAAAATATTTAGTTTTGGGATTGTCCATAATTAATTGCAATTAATCACAAATTAATTGACTTTTATCTGTTCTAAAAGCTTAACCTGAAATAGCTGTCTAACACCCTACTAGTTCTACTAAGAAAATGTAGTGTCCAACTTATAAATGCACTGTAATAGCGAATTAAAATTCTAAGAAAGTATAAAGCTGTTTCACCCCCCCTTCCCAATCTTGTTAACATTGACTGGAGACATCTGAGGAGAAACAGGACAATTGAGCTTCACATTGTAACAAAAGTGCTACTGCAGTATAGTGCTGTGAGGATGATGATGTTTTGAATATCCATCCATCCATTGTCTATCCCGCTTATTCCCTTTCGGGGTCGCAGGGGTCTGCTGGAGCCTATCCCAGCGCGTTAAGGCGAGAGGCAGGGATACACCCCAGATGGTCGCCAGCCAATCGTGGGGCACACACACCATTCACACACCATTCACTCTCACACTCACACCTATGGGCAATTTAGAGTTTACCAATTAACCTGAGCATGTTTTTTGTATTGTGGGAGGAAACCGGAGTACCCGGTGAAAACCCACGCAGACACGGGGAGAACATGCAAACTCCACACAGAAAGGCCCCAGACCCAGGCCCAAGGCGGTCTTGAACCTGCGACCTTCTTGCTGTGAGGCAACAGTGCTACCCACCGCACCACCGTGTCGCCCTGTTTTGAATATATATTTTTAAAAAATGCACAAAAAAGAATGCCTGTCATTGTGCCATGTGCAAGCTATAGCCGACAGCTGAGATTTATATGCACGGCTCACATACAGTGGGGAAAATAAGTATTTGTATTTGAACGCTATTTTGCTATTTCTCCCACTTAGAAATCATGGAGGGGTCTGAAATTTTCATCGTAGGTGCATGTCCACTGTGAGAGAGATAAACTAAAAAGAAAAATCCAGAAATCACAATGCATGATTTTTTAATGATTTATTTGTGTGATATAGCGGCAAATAAGTATTTGAACACCTGTGTGTCATCTAGAATTCTGACCCTGAAGGACCTGTTAGTCCGCCCATTAGAAGTCCACCTGCACTCCATGTATCATCCTTAATCAGATGCACCTGTTTGAAGGCGTTAGCTGCATAAAGACACCTGTCCACCCCATACAATCAGCAAGACTTTAACTTGTAACATGGCGAAGACCAAAGAGCTGTCCAACGACACAAGAGAGAAAATTGTACACCTCCACAAGGCTGGAAAGGGCTACGGAGCAATTGCCAAGCAGCTTGGTGAAAAAAGGTCCACTGTTGGAGCAATCATTAGAAAATGGAAGAAGCTAAACATGACGGTCAATCTCAATCGGAGTGGAGCCCCATGCAAGATATCACCTCGTGGGGTCTCAATGATTCTAAGAAAGGTGAGGAATCAGCCCGGAACTACATGACAGGGGTTGGTCAATGATGGTAGCATCATGCTTTGGGGGTGTTTTTCTGCACATGGGACAGGACGAGTGCACTGCATTAAAGAGAGGATGACTGGGGCCGTGTATTGTGAGATTTTGGGGCACAACCTCCTTCCCTCAGTCAGAGCATTGAAGACGGGTCGTGGCTGGGTCTTCCAACACAACAACGACCCAAAGCACACAGCCAGGAAAACCAAGGACTGGCTCTGTAAGAAGCTTATCAAGGTTCTAGCATGGCCCAGCCAGTCTCCAGAGCTGAACCCAATTGAAAATCTTTGGAGGGAGCTCAAACTCCGTGTTTCTCAGCGACAGCCCAGAAACCTGACTGATCTAGAGAAGATCTGTGTGGAGGAGTGGGCCAGGATCCCTCCTGCAGTATGTGCAAACCTGGTGAAAAACTACAGGAAACGTTTGACCTCTGTAATAGCAAACAAAGGCTACTGTACCAAATATTAACATTCATTTTCTCAGGTGTTCAAATACTTATTTGCCGCTATATCACACAAATAAATCATTAAAAATCATGCATTGTGATTTGTGGATTTTTTTTTTAGTTTATCTCTCTCACAGTGGACATGCACCTACAATGAAAATTTCAGACCCCTCCATGATTTCTAAGTGGGAGAAATAGCAAAATAGCAGGGTGTTCAAACACTTATTTTTCCCACTGTAGATGGATGCCCCTTGCTTTTTAGATTCATGCAGTTTTTACAGTGCAGAGTCGGGGCCTTTGTCATTTGTCACAAGGTCGTTGTTTGTATTAATGCAAAATATTGATAAACAAGGTAATAACTGATACATTTCTTTTATTTCAATACCATATGTTTGACTATATTTTCGAACATTATCTGTTCATACACCCGCCTCCACAGTAGCGGTATAGTTACCAAATAAACATTTGTCTGCTTACAGCTACATTATTGTCTGTAAAGTTAGGTTACTGTCGAATCTATCTGAACCCAGTGATGTTTACTGGCATCAGTCACTGAGGTGTTACTAGTAGGTTTAGAGATCAACAGGATACGCGACTGTCTTGATGTGGTTACAGAAGTGAAAATATTTGAGGCCTGAGCTCTCGGAAACGGTAGCACCCCTGCTGAAGAACTTTGCAGCAGTATTTGTAATATAGTGCATTTTTGTAGATTGTGGTTGGGTTTAGAGCTTCATTGGCCCCTTGGTGTCTTTGTAGTCAATTTCTTTTTGAAATCTACAACATTAGATATTTAAATAAAAGGCTAAAACAAATGATGCCAGAGTACCCATCACTGCAGCTCTTGAAATAGCTTCTTCTGTGATATGGGTGAAAGGCTAAAAAAGTAAAATATATCATGTCATTTTTTCCAAAAAATAAGTCTATGGATGAAAGTGATGCACTGTAACTGTGTTTACATTGTTGCACAAATGGTCAAATTACCTTGAATAAGTAAAGATCACTGAACACTCATTGTGATTTGTGAAATGCAGTCTGCATGTGGTTGATCTCAATGATGATAACTGCAGCAGCTTCCTAGAAATTAATCTGCTCTTTCATCCATTTTACCATCCGTGGACAGATGATCGCATATTTATGGAATTTGGCAAAGCCCAGTTATCAAAATCTTTACCCAGCCTGCACGAGCTTGATGCTAACAAAGCAGTCGTGTTGTCAATAATGAGCGGTTCATTCTATAGAACACGTTTGTTCTTTTCTCAGTTGAGTTGACCTTTTATTTAAGCAGCAAGACAAGGCATGGAGCAAATGCATAAAATCTGCAGTTTGGGAAAATGTGCAACAGTCGTATTCATTGCAACAATCCCTCACCCTGAACATTTTTAAATAGTGCAGCTTTGCCCTGAGGGTTAAGCATAATTTTTTTGGTAATATGTCCATCAAGCAAATGTTGGGTGGTTTATCAATTGTCAATTGCATGGCTGTATATTTTTTGGCTGTTGTTTAAGGCAATCATGAATCTGTACTTTTTTTTTTTTTTTTTTGACTATTTAGTAAATTCTTAAAATGTAAATAAATGCGTACATTTCTGTAATAGACCGGTTATCATTATGGTCTTTTAAAGCATGGCTCACAAGATCTTAAATCAGTAATGGAGGGAAATATCCTGACCACTATTGGTTTATCTAATGTCTGATGTTAAGATATCCCGACTTGTGTAATTTAATAATTTAAAACCTGGCTAACCTGCCAACATTCACGCAGTAAAGTGAACCTACTTCTCTGCACATGTAGCTCAGCATCATGGGACTATATGGAATTTGGGTTTTTTCCAAAGATTACTTGACAATGACTTCACTATGACTAGATTTTCCATACTCCTACAGAGGCCCACAATCTATTCCCCCGTGCTGATGCTCAGAAGGAAAATATGTCTGTGACGTGTCTTATTTTATGTTAAGTTGTCATCAAATCTTAAAAACATTTAAAAACATAGTTTGTTTTTCATTTGTCGAACATGTATCAGCAAAATGCAAAAAGTATTTATTTCATTTCACAGCACATTAAATAATTTAAATATTAAATAGAAAATCAGCACTTCACAAAAGCTTACATCAAACACATTCTCAATGTTGGATATGGTTTGAAAACTTTTAAATACACTTATTAACACTTTTATACAATGTATATTATATATATATATATATTTCTTAAATGATGGTGGTGGTCTATATTTAAATGGTTAAAAAGCTAAATAAATTAGCATTTGCATTTTTCCAAATTACAGTGACATATTCATAAATACAAATATTAGAGCAGTGTTATCATAGCATCACTTAATACAAAGATATACCTTAACATGTGTAGAATCTTTTAGGTTGCATATATCCATAGAGCGTTTATTTGATTCTTTCTATACACATTTTAAATCTGGTCTGCTTTACGATCGGTGGTTAGTTATGCAATCTCCTACCAGCAGAACTTTAGTTGTCCATTCTTTGCAGCGCACTAAAGCTGCTGTAGGTTTCCTGCAGCGTTGCCGTACAGCTGACGGGGGAAGCTGGCACAAAGGTTGAAGATGCAGCGTGGCGGGTGCCCCAGACTTATTGGCTGTGGGAATTCATTAACTGATATAGCTCTAACGTTTGGTTCAGAAACTCGTTGAAAGGAGTTAGGGGCCATTCCTCACAAGTTTGTTCACATTCATTGGAGATATCCAGCAGCTGGAGGTGAAGAAAATTAGTCAATTTAGTCCCTTTTAACACCTAATGTTGTGTTAATCAGCCTTCACAAAAACAATGTCACTTGGTTCGGCAACATAGAAGGGAGAAATACTTACAGTGTTTTTTTTCCAATCCTTGATTATTATATTAAGCGTTTGAACAAGGTCGGGTATGTAATAATTATCATCTCTGCATTCTACTGTGACTGTTCCGTTAAGTTCTGTCTTGATGCATTCCAGTGCCGTAGTAATGCATTTGCTCTGTGAGTTAAAAGAGAACGATTTTTTAGTTTCCTCCTACTGCTGTAACTGTGGCTGTCTTCTTCTGAAGACAAGAAGGCAGCAAATAAAAGCTGTCACAGTTGTGAGGAGGATCAACACCTGCCAAGTTCATTTCCTGTACTAGAGAACCTTCACATGTGGTTCAGTAAACCTGAAGCTATAGCCTCTTTGATACTGGGGAGTACCCGACATCTGTCATCATCATTGTTTTATACTATTGTTATAGAGAAAGATTGTAATGTACCACAGAAATTTCTCGGCATGCTTTGTTATAGTTTAAAGCACTCTAAATCCAAAAGTTTGTCTATCTTGTCTATTATCTAAAACTACATTTCTTCTATAATCTAGACATAGTTCAGTATTATATTGAGACAAAAATGTATCCTTACCTTTATATTTTTTGGAGTGTAGAAAGCTGAGTCTGATTCCTGTTTAGAGAGAAGAAAACATTGAAGTGTTATTAGCAACTGGCAAGATTACGAAGGGCCAAAGCAGGCAAAAACATTCATCTTCAAATGACCTACACATTCGACTTCTTTTTTAATAATACTGATAATCTCCATATCCGTGTTGAATGCTTGAGGAAGTAGAGATTTTGCTTGGAGACAACCGGAGAGAGTAACAATCCAAAAGGCAATCCTGATAAAGTGATCCATAATCAGTTGGTGACTTGTCAGGATTAAGTATAGTACCAGTGAGTTTAGTGAAAATGTTGTCTTTGTTTACCTAGTCTGTGCTGGACTTAGTTTATATTCGTTGTGGGGTGGAAAGGGTGGGCTGAATTAGTTGTGTCACCTAATGCATACAGCATGGTTTTTTCTCTTAGGGATTTTTTCATGATTCTTCAAGGTAAAATCCCTCAAGTGGATTTTTGTAGCGCACCATTTAACCGTCCCTAGCTTGTGGTTTCTCATACTTTCTCTGTTTGCTCTCTGCAGAATGTATATGTAGTTGTAAGTTGTGTGTTTTTTCTTAGATTTATCTTCACAAATAACTTGAAGGTGTATTTTAATACATTATAATTTTCTTACATCAGTTTTGTAGGCCAGGGAAAAGGGAGGGGAGACTAAAACAAAAATTTAAATACTATACCCCAATGGTTCTTTTTTCACATTTCACCCCTAAACTGACTGCGATTACACCAAACACCCCAATTCATGTAGATTTTGTCCCAGCGTCCCAATCTGATACGATTTTTAGTTTTTGAGATGTTTGACTACATTAAGACATTCTGCATTTATGATCCTTATGGATGGAATTATAGTAAAATTAAATAATTTCCCTTTTCTCCCCCTCAATGACCCTTGGCAGTCCCCATAATGCAATTTCAGAACTACTAGATACATCTATGTCTTTGTGTCATCCTGAATAATTGGTACATAACGTGGGCTACATTTGCTTAGGCATTGTTCATATCTGCTAATGGGTAATTCACCGTGATGTGACCAGTGGAATATTCATTGATCAAATCATAATCAGTGGATAATATTCATAACCTTTATATCAACATCAAGGTATGATAACAGAGGTGTTTCGTATGCTGATGAAATTCACAGATTAGGCAGCGTTGGTGGATATTACAAAAACATGAAATCCAGAAGTATCTGCATTTTATTTGATATGCATTTATTAGTTAATTGCTTCACAAGGAACTAGCAGTCGTTGCTGCAAGTTGTTGTTCCACACGGTCTTTCCACATAGTCCATTTCACTTTCAGTGTGGGTGTATTTTTACCTCCTCCGCCATGCACCAGTGTATTCCTGTGACCTCTGCTGCCACTGAACACGCATCATTATGATGTCAAACAATAATCTATTATTAAATGTAGGCATTGAATTCCGAATCAATTTATCTACGAAATTAAAAGTGGCCTTAGAATGTGCATACTTGGTTGTTACATTAGTGAAGTACAGTGGGAGAAGTGACTGGTGTTATAGAGATTGGTTTTCATTTAGTTTCTCTTTAAAGTGTTTCATGGTCTAATCTATTAGATTTATCATCATGAGTTAAAAGATCCACCAAACCAACATTGAATCATATGTGAAAGGACACAACAGCCTTGTGGCCTGACACTTCTTTCTGTAAAGGCTGAATATGCACAGTAAATGTGATGTGGAAGCAAGGAAGTGTTTTACCTACAAGTGTATTTAGAAAAAAAAAAAAAAAAAAAAAGTATTAATCATCTTCACTCCTAGGTCTGTCTGGACAGAGGCAAAATGACACATCACTGGATGTGATTTTTTTTTTTTTTAAATCACTATTTTTTTTAGATTATTACATGTAAAAAAAAAAAAAAGTTTTTTTTTTTTTTTACAATTATTTTGAATCATGTCACGGCTTATTTTTATTTATAGATAACAAATTTGCTATACCATTTCAGAGGTGTATATTTTTATAAACTTCACTACTAAAACTAATGTTTTATATACGTTTTTTAAGAAAACTGAAGGACAATTTAAAGGTGTTACAGGAAAAAAAATGCAATAACGGGATAACTGCTCATAGTACTGGACTCATGCTAAAGATTGGTGTTCATGTACAGTGTGTACTTTCAGACCAAAACTTCACAATAGCAGTCACAAAACCCACACCGTTACAGTTATGTTCGTTTATATTTTATTAGCAAAATTACACATGTATATTGATGTGCTATGTCAATTGCATAATAAATAAATAAATATATAAATTATAAAATGAGAACTTTTTTTCCTCCAGTGTTTCTTAACTCTTATTTGGACAGACATCACATGTTTGCAGTGTGTAATATTAAATAGTGATAAAGTAGAGGAAACATTTTCTTGGGTCAGTTTTAGTTGGTCAATTTCCTTTCTTGGATCTTTTCGACCAGAGACGTTAAATCCTCCACGAAACTTGTAAAGTTCTTCTTGTTTTCCCACTTGCACTCTGTAGAGTTCTGGGCCTGGATGTGAGGAGAAGAGGCATTTTTAGAATTGGATCATGTATTTTGAATGGACAGCTTAAATCATGAACAGTGATTCATTTATTAAGGAATAAAGTACTACTCAGTACTCACAAGGTGGCTGGTGCAGCCCTTAAGTACATCCAGAGAGTCTGGGATTCGATACTCTTCATCCGTACAGGTCGTCTGGGCAAGTTCCAGGCCTTGAATGAAGTAGCTCAGGGCTGCATCAATGCAGGATTCCTGACAAAGACAGCAATACTTTGACTCACTTGAAAATCAACCAATAGGTGAAATTCTGTGAAAAGTTTAAACAAAAACTATTGATGTTGCCATAAACGATAAAGGGTAATGGCAGATATAAGCAATAAGCAATATGTAGGAATTAAATGTCTTAATTACATCCAAATGTGCTTAAGAAACAAGATTTTTTTGAGAAATATTGGGAAAACAAATTTTCACCCCCTTGTGGTTTGCACTGTGTGTACTTGATTTGCAGTGGACACTTACCTTTACATTTGTGGGAGATGTGAAAGCCTTGTCGTCCTACAGCACAATAGGAAAACACCGTTTTAATGTTAACATTTACTTTCTAAAGCAACATAAGCTGCAAACTTTGTTACAGGAAGATTAACATTGTCACAGATTTTCAGATTCAGTGCTCACACATTAATTCTTTATCATGAAATTACTTACACAGACTACTTGATCAATTCCTGCAAGGTCACCGGTGTTGCACATTTGATGGGGAGACCTTGCTTGACGATGCTTTCCGATAGGACTTGCTTGAAGAATCCCTACAAGAAGCAACATCCATATGATGGTCCTGAGGCTGCGCTCCATATCAAAGTTCTTAAAAAAGCTTGATTTCACGTTGAAGTGAAGATGACAATAGCTCTGATTATCAGTTGAATGTGATGTACCCTTGTGTAGCTGTCATGTTATTTATAGAGAGAATGAGTGGGATGGGTTTGTAAAGGTGTGGTCTTGTAACATATTTTTTCCTATTAATCATAGCATTTTTCCCTCAACTGCCTCAACTGCAAAGTCAAAAAAACATCAGGTGGGCACAGAGTTGCCTTTCTGATGGTAATTACTCAAAAATGTAACAACTTAGTCCACATTTGAATAGATCATTTCAACTGATATCTCTTCATATATAATTCTTGTGTAAGTTCTTCTACATGCAAATGTATTTACACTATTCGTTTTATATTAGTATATGGAGGAAAAAATCCCAATTAATTGAATAGGAAACTCTTTCTGATTATAATTTTTCCACGGCTATGTATTAGTTGTGTTCTTTTAGATGTTGATTTGGAGTTGTCTACTTTTTGATTTGTTTAGTTCTTATCAGCGTGCAAGTTAGAATCATGTCTGCATTGGTTTCCTGTCTATCCTTGTTCAGCATGAGCAGCTTGCAATACCGCCAACTCTATCTTTCATGTGTTTTTGGTTGGTTCGCTAGCTCGGCCAGCAGTGACAGATATTTTTTTTTCCCTCAGACTTTCTGAGATTATCAATCAGACTGCAAAAACAAAACAACAAATAACACATGATCTATGCAAGTTAATTTTGTTTATTATTTAACATAGATCCTACATACAACATTGCCACAAAAAGAAAATATGCAAATTTGTGGGTAATTTGCAGGCTTTGCTTCTGTTCAGGATTGGAATGCAAGAAAACTAGAATCAATAAATGCAATGAATATGGTGGATAAAGACTATGAATGAATGTAGAGTGGAGTAGTTTAACAGCTGGACTTAAGGTTCAGTGACTGACGTGTGAAATGAAAGGAAGACTTTCGCTTCGCGCCTACGTCATCAGGGGGGGGTTTCCCTGTGAAAGAATCCTAGAGATCGGATGACCGTCCAACCACAACTGGTCGTCTCATCTTGTCACACTCTGTGTAAGTGTGTCTAACTGGTTAGGTGTTTTGGTTTCTTCAGGAGTCATCAGTGAATGTGAGTGGATTTCGACGTGACTGAAGAGGGTGGGGAAATTTCTATCCCTGGTGTTTGTCACTATGTGGGGGCATCCCTGCGGTTTCCATGGCTTGCTTTCCTTCTTGCCCACATTAGATTAACTTTCGAAAACCAAGGTAGGAGTACCTTTTTTCAACTTTCCGGATGGTGCAAAAAATTGGTTAATGCTCCTAACATTTTTCATAAAAATTAACATTAATTATTTAACATTAATTTTTGGTTTTTGAGGTAACATAAAATAATCAAACCAAACCCAAATTTAGTACTTACCATTTTTGATGCCAGACAAATCCAGGTCAAATTTAATCTTATGCGGGTTATGTCAGTATTGTATTTTTTTTTATATTTGGAACCATAATCTTTTGTTATAATATATAAAATAATATATATTATCTCAGATTGGTCATAAAATCTTCCCCATCCTTTAAAGCTGTTTCACGGTCAACAGATGGCTTTTATGTAATGCAACACAAGTAGAAACATGTACATACAATATCCTACACCATTCTACCATAGTAACCAGACATCTACATATAGGCAGGAGTACCAATCATTCCACATTGAGAACCGGAGAGAATTCAGTTCAGCGTGTTGACGCTGAAATCATATTTGTATTGGCTGTGCCCACCAGCAGAGCAGTTGCATTAATAACAGCATTAACCATTATTTGGCTTGTGCTGCAGCTTCTTCAAACTTTGGGCCTGATCAGGCGATGCTTTTTTTAGCAGCCTGTGGTGACTTTTTTTCCTCTTCCCAATGTGAGTGAAGCTTTGTGCTTGCTCCATTTGCATTGCTGAGCATCTTTTATTCCACCCTACGAAGAAGAACAATTTCGCCCATTTGTGTTTTTCCTCCATCCGCATTTGTGTCAATACTGTTTTTAGTCTTTTGCTCGGGTTGTATTATCCGGTGTATGTCTGCTCAATAAAATTCAGATTCCAAAAAAAAAACAGAAGATATTAATATCAATCATGTAAACACATTTAAGACTATAAATAACTCTGAATAAAAGGGCCTATCATGTTGCTTTAAAAAATAAATAAATAAATAAAAAAAGGCAGTGGCGTGCGCCTCATGTTTTGCAAACTGATCCGTACTCATATTGTATATAGAGTGCAACTCAGACAAAATGTTTGTTTGAATCGCTGCAGAATAATTTTATCATGATGTATTGTTTTATTTCTATAATGAAATTGACAAAGTTTTTGCTGTGGTTAATGAACCACGTTAGGTTGTAGACATTTTCCTGTTTTGTTTAGATTAGTGGAACAGTGTGTGATATGTGTTTAGGAGACAATTCACTTAACATACTTGTCAAGGCATTTCAGATGGATTTCAGTGGTTACGTATTGTGGTTCATTCTATTTATCAGAAAATAATCCATTCCCCCTTGTACAGTTAAGCAAAAGAATAACAACCTTTAAGCAGTTGATCCCTGCTTTGCACCTGTTGCTGGCTGCATGAACACTATCTTGCAGTTAAACCTTCATGGAAAGTAGTCATTGAAACATAACATTATTTTTTGTTTAATTTTCAGAGAAGCTAGTCAATCAAATACTATGACTCTATAATTGTTGAGTAATTTTGCACAAGCCTAGGTTTCACTTCCTATGACTCTTATGTGGGCATTGAAATAACAATGACCAGGAAAGAATTTATCTCCCTAGAAGTAAATGTCATTGATCTTACCATATTTCACCTGTAAAGGATTAAAAAAAAAATACACACACACACACACAAAAACGGTGGTTTCCGAGATGGTAGTGATGTCAGTGGAGACAGTGGAAGTTTGGTTACCACAAGCCACCACAGCATAGTAACACCCTCAGGCACCGCGTTTGCATTTTTACATTTGAGCCAGCTGTGTATATACTTATATCATCAATTATATATTTTTTGTCAATATCTTTGTTTTTGAACTTAATGACTCCGGGATCCTGGGTGTTTTCTTTGCTGGCCACTTTATATTTAAATTTTTCTGAGTGTTAGAGTAGAGCTTTCCCTTTTTAAAACAGGTGAAGCAGTCAGGGTCAAGTGCTTAGCTCATTGATAAGTTATTGATAATCAGTTTCATGTTGCATGTTAAGGCAGGCAGGTACTGTCAGAGTGTAATGACTCAAATCAAGAGTTTTAAGGTGCATTGTGTAAGAATTGACCAAGTTTTTTGAGGTTCTTCTGTTTTTTAAACTAAAACGTATTACTAATGGAGCTCCTAAGGAGAAATCTGCTTAGGACAGGGAGGAGGACCTTTAAGAGGCTTAGAAGAGTTTCTTAAGCAAAAAATGTCTAAAAGAAGAGGTAGAAGAAATATTCTCCAAATACTGAATGACTGAGTTAAATAAACGCTACAGATTGTACCATCTAGGAATCATGTTTGTGGTAGATTTGATTCCTCGGAACAGCTGCTTGTTGGTCAGTCAGAAAACCCAGAAACAAGCCATTTTACACTCATTAATACCAAATGCATAAAGTCCTAAAATAACATTTTTACGCTAAGAGATTTCTCAGAATCTTTAGTAATAATCTTTAGTTACATGGCCGCTGAGATAATCTGTTCTTAAAACAAGCTTAAGTTATTTTAGTATACTTTTACTATGCCAGTAACTGCCTTACTTGTGAATTTGGTCATTTAAAGCTTTTTGTATAAAAAAACAAAGCTGATTTGAAAAGATGCCACTATAAAGTGGCTAAATGATACTAGAGAGGCATATTATAAATGGCTGGGTTGGACTACAAAATATGTTATTGCAACACGTTTGACACACACCTGCAAGGTAAATTGAAACTGGAGTTTGTTTGTGCATCAGCTTTCGGCGCTGAAATGACGCACAGCTGCTCAAGAAATTCCGAGTAACTCAGTGTTTATATCACATTTGAATTGAATAAACTGTAGGCACTATGTGGACACATTATTTTATTATTGACATGGTCCTCATCTGTAACTAAAGCCAAAGCTTGCTATTTGGATATATCAATTACTTAATTATAAACTGTAGAGTTTAATGCACAGAACCTAGACAACCAAAATTGTGCAGCTACACATTCTACCAGCATGGCAGATGAGATTCAAGCAACAGAGTGACGCTCTGATTGTGATATACTGTGCACTCTTGTCAATATTAGTCGGCAGACTTATTTTTTTTTCAAGATATGTATTTCATGCTGCACCTTGACACACATACCCTAGAGCAGTGACCTAAAGAGAGAGAGACAGCTGGCTGGCTGCTCACTGCACAGCTGCTTGGTGTTGCATGCATTCAGCACAATGTGGTTTCAGGTGTAAAGAAGGCCATTTTACCATCAAGCTTTTTTCCCCTTTCTTTTCTATTGATGAGGATGCATATTAAATGAGATCAGTATAATTACACTTAAGTCTTGCAGTAGGTTTTACCTTGGAGTCCACTACAGACAATAAAAAAAAATACAGACATGAAAATGAGACATGAAAAAGACTTTTTTTTATACAAAATTCTAATATCGACATCAATATATTTAAATATGCGCCGTGGCACACTGGTTACCAGCGTCGTCTCACAGCAGCACGATTTTTTTGTTTGACTGGGTTGGCCTTTCAGCGTGGAGTTTGCCTGTTCCCCCCCCCAGCTAGTGTGGGTTTCTCCATCTGGCTTCATTCCACACACCAAAAACATGCCAGATTTATTGTGTCTATGTGCGTCAGCCCTGTGATTCACTGGTATCCAGTCCAGGTTGTGACATGCATTTAAATCTGAGACCTAGTCATTGTCATGGTGATAAGAGGCACTAACTAATAAAGCAGGCTGAGAGTGCAGACCTCCAAGCTATGTAAGTGCAAGACTTCACCACCAGGTGGCCCCAAAGGACAGCACCTGTTTGAATGTCCATTTACTTTTAGAAACCAGGGTTTCCTTCTGATTATTACCAAAGGGATGCATCTGTTCATGGAATTCAATTCCAACATTCACTGTAAGTTTGATGAAAATGTAGGCCAAACTTTTTGAGTTATCTTGCAGACAAACAGTCACTGTGGAGTTTGCATGTTCTCCCAGGCCAGCATGGGTTTCTCCATGTTTGGCTTCCTCCCACACACCAAAGACATGCAGGATGGTGTGTGAATGTTTGTAGCAGATGTATTATCAGCAAAACCTAGAAAACAATAACGTGATGGAAAAAAACTGTGGATTTCATTTTATTGTCACATTTCAACAAGTTATTACAATTGGATCCGTTTCTGAACTGTTCTGAACTGAGCTCTTTTGTCTGTTTTGGTGCACATTCTGATTTTCAATCAGTGCTTGCTTATTGACATTTTGCACATCCCTGTTTTGCACTGGCAATAGTGATTGTTTGAGTGATTGCGATTGATTTTCATGCTTTTCTTGCTCAACCACAACTTTCACCACTGTTTCTGCAGTGGGTTCTGTTAAAACATGTTTCGGCTGTAGCAGAAATACACCTTGGTAAAATTTGATGAGAATGTGTTGCTGAAATCCCCTTTGTCATCAGGGAATTTACAGTGTTTTGAAATGAAAACATGTGTGCACCTGTCACTGCGAGAGCTGACAGTGGTATTTTCATTACCTTCATTGCCTCTATATGAATGATTGAAGTGTTTTAGTGGTGGCATTTATACCACACCCTGTTAGCATGTTTGCTTTCCCCCCACTTTCAGGTGTTATGGTAAGCACTAATGTTTAAGCAAGGTGTTAATGGTCATAGCTTTAATGTATATACTCTGGACATGTCTTCAAATCAATCATTGGCTTTGTTATAGCAGCTTGTTTCAAAATGAGCAGCAACCCAATAAGGGACCAGGCACAGCCGCATCAAAATGAATTATGAAACCCTCCCTTATGGTATGATTGAAGGGATCAAAGCTTCACACCACAAAATGGAAAACCAAATTTTTCTGTCATAACCAATATTTTACATTTTGCTCCAGCACGTTCCTGTTATGGTGCGTGCTGTTTGTTATTTTGCTGACCTCGAACGGACACATTTATTGTGTTGTTCTGAGATTTAGTGCCAGGGAACTCTGGTATTTGAAACTCAATAATTGGGAGACCAATTTTTTTTTTCCTATTTCAGTGTTACTTCACCAGGTTAGTCCAATCAGATTCCAGGATACATTTATGATAATTAAGTGATTTTGAAACAGGGGAAAATATAACATGAAGCATAATACAATTGTGCTCTCATGAAGTTCGCTCAGTATCAAATAGAGTAAACAGTGTATATTGCCACCTACTGCCTTAAATGGAGAAAAGCTTTATCGTCTGTATTTTATATTTTTTTTACTTTGTTTTCCCTTTGCTGACCTGCACAATATTCACTTATTAGATAAAAGTTTCACCTCTGCTGGATGTGTTAAACAATAAATAAGACAATATATTGTAATGCAAATAAACAAAGTAAACCAAAACCTCTGTTTTATTATATTTATTAATGTTCCAATTGTTACAATTATTTAAATAAATGTATTGCTATATTAACAATTCATACACAGTATAAATGCCATTAAATACTTTATATTCTTTAAGAACTACAAGACATAAATTACCTTTCACATTCAGTGAAAAAAAAAACCTGCCAAGTCCACCAGGTGGCAGCAAAGCAGCTTTCCTGAGAATATATTCTTTTAGCTTGATTGTCACCACAACTATCTCTATAAATAAATAAATAATAAGTTAAATATCTCGAAGGCTACAGCATGTAGACGTGGTCATGTTTAGCTTCTCTTCAGCGTAGTGTCTTCTCTACGTGTAATCCTTGGCTCACAAGTAGACCTTCCACTCTTCTCAGTTACTGTCTGCTTATGCCCTGAGGAGAAAAAAAAATGTTAATTTTAACACCCGATATTGTCTTGATGTTTTCCCATCACAGCTAGACATACATTTAGACACTTTCTCCTATTGATACAATAAACAGTACATGTTATTGTTAGTAAAGTTTTGATTGTAAGGATTGTAAAGTTGAGGATTTATGAAACTGTCTCATATATCAAAATACTCATATCAAAGATATTGCAAACGGCCCTTATTAAGACCCTGTGACTTGAGGCGTCAGGACTTCTGTTAAGTTGTGATGTCACAGCTTTCATTTAGATGAGAAGAGTGACGCATTAATACTAAATGGAGGCAAAATGCTCTGTTCTTTTTTAGAGCCCCAGAGAGCAAGGGAGAGAAGATATAAAACTACATTGAGATGATTTTTGGTACTAAAAATCACAAATATGTCCTGTTACCATCAAATAATACCCAGGGAAAGAACCAAAAAAAGAAAACTGCACTTACTCTTTGAACAAGAGACTCCAGTCTCTCAAAGAATACAGTCACGTTGGTCTTCACATGTGAGAGGCAGTCTTCACAGGTGGACTGAATGGAAACACAGGAGAAACGAATTTACTAATGCACATCGACTGTGAGAAAAATAGTTAATAACATAGGGAAGAAGATAATTGAAAGTGGTGAAAAAAAACATCAAATTACCTCTGCATTTCCTGATTTATAAAAGTTCAGAGCTTTTCTCTGAAATGGAAGGAAGAAATTTTGTTTTAGAAAAGTACTGCAAGTATGAGCCACACATCTAATATATTGTTACATCCTCCTCATCCCCCACTCATTTACTTACAGTCAAGGTGTGGCCAAGGGTCTTGTTAAGCCGCTTTGTTATGGCCGTGTTGTTGAAGTTTTTCAGCTGCTTGTTGAAGCATTGCAAGGCTGACAGACTGCATCGGTCCTGGTATAAAAAGAAGACAATATCTATGAATAAAACATTAACCAACATATTTCAATACTCTATGGTTAGTTTGACCTCTCAAAGGTCACAGACCAGTTGTTTCATGCATGGACATTTAGTGGTGGAAGACCCTTGTCCACAGTATCGATTGTCTATATAAAAAAAAAAAAATTCTTCAAAATAGAACATCAATTACTTAAATCCATATATTTATATGGAAATATTATGTATAAGGGGAAAAAAAAAACACTTACAAGAAATCTTCTTGGTTTCATGTCATAACTTTAGTTGACTTTCCAATCAGAAACACGTAAACACTTACATGAACTGAAACCCAACCAATGAAAGTTTCCACTATTTTATAGATAAGTTTCTGTTCCTAAAAAAATGCTTTGGATGTTTTTCAGTCCAGAAATCTGACCAATAATGTGAAATGACACGTTTTCACCAAGTATGACACTGGGAGGCACCCAGGATTACGTATCATTCTTTGTTTATGAGATGTACATTTGTCACTTTTTTAACATTAGATTGAGTCATGTATTTGCTAGGATGCCACTGAACCTTCTGAGTGTGTGTGTGTGTGTGTGTGTGTGTGTGTGTGTGTGTGTGTGTGTGTGTGTGTGTGTGTGTGTGTGGTGGCGGCAGCGCAAGGAAGTATCATGGTTTGGTTTGCTTGATTACTCATCACATTTCACTAGACAATGCAGCGGAAGCTGTGAGAAAATGAAAAAGAAATGAAAAAGCCTACACTGCTCTAGCTCTAGAGTTGACTCATGAGTACCTCTGACAAGAAAGAGGATCCATCTGAATTTATGTGTAATGCAGCTGATTTCATTTAATTAAAACTTAGCTTTGGACATAATTACATTTTCAGGTCTGATTGCTTTGGCAAAAATAACACTGCACAACATATGAAAACCGTATATACATTTTTTTATATATATTTTATCATACTAAAAATGCATGTTCTATGAGATTCTTTTAACTAACATTTATTCTGTAATTAATTTGATATTGATTTTAGCTTCATGTTTGCTGTTTCAGAGAGGAAAACTACTCAATTAAAAAAAACGAAACATGCACACAAGCTCTATAATTGATGGGCATTTGTCAGCCCAGTGCATATGTTTAGTTCAGTAGGTCTGACTGTTGCCTTGTTTCAGTAAACAGAACCCAGACAACAATTTGGAATGAAATCTATATTCTATACGTATTAAATACAACTTGTGATTACTTGATATATTAAAAAAAAATAATAATAAATAATAATAATGGTACGATTGTGTAGTCCTAATATTTAAAACAAAGCTGATACATACTGTACACTATTACACAACATGAGATGTGATTTCACACATCAGGGTTGACTTACTCCTACAGTAGCCAACACATGACAATTGGTAACTCCAAGCGTGAGAGTAACGATGACTAAGCAACCACAAATATTAAATGTGGCGGTGACCGTGCAGTCAGTGTTATTTTGAATAGTCGGGTTAGAGTAGGTTTTTCTTACCTGTATGTTCTCTGGCGGCGTGTTCAGCATCTGCTCACTGTTCTGCAAGACAGAAACCAAGAACATGGGATTTAGTATTTCTGACTGCGACACGAACAAAAATTGTAAAAAAAAAAAAAAAAAAAAAGCAAATGTACCTGCAGCATCTCTTTCACTTTGTCCAACTCCTTCTTCACTTCCATTAGTTTCCTCCACTCTTGTGTGTTATTACCATTCCCATTTGCAGACCCGGTGAGCAAAGCAGAGCAGCAAACTGCAAGAAAGCACACGATAGCCAGCTTCATGTTGTCAGCGTCAGGAGCAGGAACCCGAGTTATCACAAGATGCTTTTCGAAGGTTTTACTGGAAATGCAAACGATTGTGTCGCTTACCTTTTTATACTCATCCCTGAGGACACAGGAAAACCACGTTGCACAGAGTTGGAAATCGGCAGAAACTGGGGTGTGTGAGTAATGACATTTTCTTTTCCACTGGCAGTCACCACTACGCGTATCGAGTGTGGCGTCAGGCTGCGCGTGCGTGGGGCCTATAGATGCGAGTGTGTGTGTGTGTGTGTGTGTGAACGTAAAGTTGTTTCGGTGCACCCGCGGCCGACAGGAAACTACAGGAAGACGGCACTTCCCATTTTCATTCTGAATCAGTGGAGCCATCGCTGTACCGTGTCATAGGTAGTCTTGTAGGTGTGGTATTGACAACCTGATTATTTTCAGTGCATCAAGGTCACCCACATAAACAGATTGTGGCAATAACAGGAAACTTTTTAAAGCATTAAAAATAAACTACAGTATGTTTATTAGTGCACGAGACAGTGGAGAAAATAGTAATATATTCTAACCCTAAGACACACAATTTCACTTCTGTTCTGGATGGTTAACAGAGAGATAAAACTTCTTACAAAGCAGTTTCTCTTATGTCTGTCATCTTTGGCAGAAGCACGGAACCAGTACCAAATCCGAAATATTTCAAAAGGTGACCGATTTCCTTTTAATATAATTTACCTTCCATCCTGCAATAAAAAATGACACTTGTCATAGCAGTTATTTTAATCCCATTTCTGAGTGATCGTTTAAATTAATCTAGTCATCAAAAATGTGTTAATTTAAAAAATGCCACAAAAGTTGTTTTAGATTAGATTAAGGAGCATAAAATTATTTTGTACTGGGAAATAATACAAATTCCAAAAGACACTTTCTAATTAGTGTTTTTTTGCACAATGTCCACCGCGCCTTTCTGTCCACAAAGGTACTTTTAAAGATGACTTCACTCATAAGCATGATTCAAGTTACATGAAACTTTAGGGAGTTATCTGTAAGCATCATGTTTAAATGTAGAACATGACTGCAGATAACTAATAGATAGATTCATCAGCGAAATCCCCATGAGGAATTCTTTAGCAATGAATAATATGTGGTAGTTTTTGATTTATACATTGTACAGATTAACACATTCATTTTAGAGATTTACATTATTTGTTCCTCTAAAAGGAAAAAGTAAACTTTTTAGTGCAAGGCAAAACTCACTCTACAGTTTGTATTTCAGTAAATAAATTGCTGGTGTTACGCATTGCAGATACAAGTTAATTATGTAAAATAACTACAAAATGAATGAGTTGTTAAATATGTGATACAACCGTTCATATATGTGGTCTTCATGCAGACAGTAGTGTTCAAGACAATAGGAGTGTATTTAAATACATGAGTAAAGCCAAAGTCCTTATATTATATATATATATATATATATATATAGCACCATGCTTCACTGTCTTTAGACCAAACCTTAAAACCAATTAAAAATAAACTAGAGTATGTCTTTAGAGTGAACTGTGGCAAACTGCTGCAGCCCTTGGACCCTTGGTCAAAACCAATAAAACCAATTAAAAATAAACTAGAGTATGTTTATTAGTGCACAGGACATTACCTCATATATTCTGAAGAAAGGCAGAGGAATTGTGAGGCTGAAAAACCTGTTCACAGCGTCTGGTCAGACAACTAAATATTAGTTGTTAGTGATTCACAGGAATAGTAAATATTTCAGTTTATACAGTAAATATTTGAGTAATGTACATGAGAAATGTGTATCTTTGAACGGGCAAATAATTTTTAATGTAAGTAATTAAAAAAAAAAAAAACAAACAATTTTTTCTTCACATTTTGATACAGGATATAAAATGCAGTGTTCCCATTACATCAACATAAAAAATGATTATAAATGATTTCTCCTCACATTTCTTAAACAATGCTATTATCTTGAGCACTAATGAGGTTGGTTGGCAGTGTGTGACAGCCACAGTTGTACACCGTGTATACCGTTTTGAAAATTGTTTGAAAGATAAGAATAAATGAAATCAGATATAGCTGTGTAGAGCTTTCAAGTGAGGTCACAGAGAAGGGCAGCAAGTTAATTTTTTTCATGGAAATATCACTAAATATAAGTCTTACAATGTGATAATCATACAGCATTATGCCTTTGTATTGCACATTTTGGAAATTCTTCAGGCATCACCTGTTAGTCAGTCTTCACCAGCTCACACTGTCAGTGTGTGTGTGTGTGTGTGTGTGTGTGTGTGTGTGCGCCCCAGGAACCGTTCACACACGCTGTCTTCACGTTGATCTTCTGCAGCGGGAGGGGAGGAAGTGAGAGTGAGACTGAGAGAGAAAACCCCTCTCTCGTCTGCTCTGCCTCTGCCGGCGTAAGGGAAAAGGTGGGTGGCTCCGACTGGGCTGAGAGGTGCATCACCCTCAGCCTGCCGCTGTCATCAGGAATCCCTTCTGCGATGATGCGTGAACACGAGGGGAAAAGTGTCCCCAGGTAGACTCATTAAAAAATTCACAAGAATTTTCCTCCATCAGAACCCGACCTGTGGTGTGTGTGTGCAAAAGTATTTTTATCTTCAGCTTGACACTGATATCTTTAAGAAAGGAGTGGGAAAAAAACTAAAGTCTATCTGAACTAAAATAAACCTGAAATAAACTAAGTAATATTCATAACTAGGAGCCTTACGGGAACTATTTAACTTCAGCCCTGGGTGAGCTCTCAAATCATCCATGAAAGGATGGATTGACGTTTGTTTTCTAATAAAGCACTATTTACTGAAGGTTAAACATTATTAACACGGACAAATTCTGGGTTAAGCTTTTTAGCTTTAGTTGGCCTGATAATTAACCAAAATGTGCAATTAACAACTTCATTATGGGTGGAGAAGTGAACTAAAATGACATAATGTGTTTAGAAGGCATGAAATAAAAAGAGAATCTTCATAGCCCAAATTATGTTTTCAAAAAAATATATATAGTTATAGGTTACAAGCCCTTTAGGAAATGTTGGTGTATCAGAGAGCGGAAAGAATTCGTTTTATGCAATCACAATCAAAATCTTAACGCTGTTCTTCACAGGTCGTTTTATTCTTATCTACATACGCTATAGAAAGCGGAGAAAAGTACCGGTCACATACGCCTCTTCTGTGCTTTTTTTTCCGTGTCTCAAGCTTTTTTCCGTGTCATATTTTTGTAGAGCCCTGCCGTGCCGAGGCCTGGTTTTAGCGACGAGGGAACACATGTCAGACAAGTGAGAGTTGCTGTTTGTGGTCAGCCAGGGTGTTAAACGCAGCGCAAAACGTGCGACTTCAAGTGTGGCTTCAAACGGGAGAACGTGACGGATAAGTGGTCAACCAGTCTGCCGGGTGAAGGAGTGCAGGGAGGAACAGAGAGAACAGGGCTACTTCATAAAACATGGGCGTTATGAACAATCATCCTAACCTTTAAACAACCTTTAGTATCAGGATTCCCTTCCTCCTACAAATGAATACACTAGTACAACGTTGAAGTTGAAGCTGCTACAGCAGGAACGATCAACTTCAGGGTTCAGTTTGTTTGAGGTTGCGTACATAACGTTCCCAGAGCCTAAACCATGTCAACTCAAGAGTTTGATGTGGTTTGCTTTTCTCTCTCTTTTTTTTTTGGTTCAACCGTCAAATTGGAGAGAAGAGAATACCTTTTTTCAGCACCGTGTGTTCCTTTTAAGCAGGTTAATTCCTGTGATTTTTCTAGAACAAACTCATGCTTTCCTGTGTGTGTCTTTCCCACATTTAGATTTGTGTTTTATATCTGTTGTGTATCACTTTTGTTTAAGTATGCATTGTTCATTCTAATAAAAATTGATAATAGACTAAGTTTTTTAACTCTTTTATTTCCTTAGCTAAGCCTGTGTATCAGATTTATAATTGAAACACCTGTAGAAGTATAAATTCAGCTAAATTTCTGACACGTTTTCCACTTTATTACAGATGTCTCGTTTGTTTACTTCTTGTTTTGACTTGATGTCTCGATCACGCTGTAATGATGTCATTCCTGTTGAGTTTCATTCGCTGTATGTTTGCCGTGCCCTTGCATCGTCCGAGCCGAATAAAATAGAAACTGTTGCTGTGATATTTGTCAAATTAACGTGTTGGGGTTGAATGGATCTCATTCAGCTTTCTTATATGTAAACTTTAATGATGTAAAAAGTGAAATGCATACGCTCAGTTATTTTGTTACAATCTGTTACATCAGACATATTTATTCACTCTGACCTAACGTAGTTTACTTCCTACTCCCACTTGCAGTAGTATGACTTCCGGGGCTGCGGTCTCCCCTTCGTGAACAGTTTGCAGTTCGGGGCGAGTGGGTTGAAAGCGGGCATCATATGAACACAGTATCGCAACCATTCTTTTGCTTTTTGAAAACGACCCACTTTAAACGCATTAAAAGTCAAATTCTGTGCTTCTTGACAGCGATTCAAAAACATGGAACAAGTAGAAGTGAAGGTGATTTTCAGTGATTTGAGAAAAGCGAGGGTGCACGATATTACCGTAAGTGTACAGGAAGAGAAGAAGGAGGCCGTGGGTGGGGGACGGCCGCCTCTACCAGCAGTGACACAGCGTGTTGTACAATGCATTCGTTTTTCACAGTCATCATTAGTGAGTTCTTTACCACCATAGTGTATAGTGTCTTTTTTTGCTTCTGCGTTATTCCCTTCATCCTTCAATGTATAATAGACTGTCAGCCAGTTTCCTGCTCGTAGGAGGTTATTCTGCATAAAATTAGGTCAATAAAGAAATAGTGAGTAGCTGGTGATACAGCCCTGACTTTCAGTCAGGAAATGATGTTTCTGTTCTGACAGTTTTCTACAAAGGACAGTGTTGTTCAAAAAATTATTAAAATAAATCCAGTCAGAAAATGAAATGCTCATATTTTATCTCTCATCAGAATGTATAAACAAAAATTCCTTTTTTCTTTTATCTGAACTCTGAGATTATGATATTATTCTATAAGATTTTGATAACCTCGTCTGCCTACAGGTAGGATTCTCACAGCTAGAAAGTCAAACAATCTGATTCCAGTTACAAGTACTTTTACTGACAGGGAGATGAACTTGTTTGCTTCTTATTCACTTTTTCACATTTTGTTAGGCTGATGCCTTGTGCTAAAAGTTGTTCAAATTTATTCCCCCCCCCCCCCCCTTCAATCTACTCTCAATACCCCATAATGATTAAGTGGTTAAAGGATGTACACTATTTTACAAATTATTTAAAACAGAAAGAACTACAACCTTTCATAATTATTTAGTACAATTTGGTGTCCTCTTGGCGTGATGAGCCTTGCACACCTCTACAGATCCTCTCATGCTAGGTTGGGTAGGATGAGGACCGGAGGTGAACATACATTTTAGGCCTCTTCAGGGTTGTTTATTAAGGTTTTGATGGAAGGGGAATCTTCGGCCCAGTTTGAGGTCCCAGGTGCTGTCTCTGTTCTTAACCCAGACTAGTTTACCAGTCTCTGGTGTTGGGCACGGGATGAGTAGTGCTGGGTTTCCTACAGCTTGGAATTGAGGACAAACAGTTCAATCTTGGTTTCATCAGACGAGAGAATCTCATTACTCACAGTCTGAAAGTCCTTTAGGTGCTTTTTTAGGTGCTCTCCAGATTGGCGGAGTGTTGCAGTGATTGGATCTCTTGAGCTGGACCAGAGTGACCATGGAGTTACTGCCCACCTCTACTACCTTATCCCCTGATCGTTAGCTCTAGGAGATCTAGTTGTTACAAATTTCTTTAATTTAAGAATTAAGGAGGCCACTCTGCTCTTGGGAAGAAAAGAGTAGAATTTGTGCCTCGGCAATCCTGTTTTCTCTTCGTCATGGGGCATAAAGTTTAGATTGATGAGGGAAAAAAAGCATATAAATGATTTTGGCATCACACTGCAACCTAGTAACGTGGGAAAAAAGTGAAGGTGAAATTAAATTCTATCTGAATTTATTAATAGACTGAGGGAGAAGTGAAGTTTACTGAAGAAGCAAAAACTCTATCTGCACATTCCTGGTATAAATGTGCCCTCAAAAAAGCATTTCAATATGAATGATAGAAAATAGAGCACATGATCTAGACAAATGGAATCATGTAGAGCTATTATCTTAGAGATCAGAGATTTTCACTATATAGTGTATATACGACATCTTGATGCCATCAGTAGTGTAAAATAAAGTCATACTAATACTCTATGGCAAAGATGAAATAAAGCATGCAATAAACACACGGTAATTAGAAAGTACACTGTTTTTATGAAACCTTTCTTATCATATCTGAGGTGTTTAGCAGCGCTATGAAAAGCATCAAAAGTGTTTTGTTTTTATTCCATAGTCGGGTTCCATACAGTACCTGACAGAATCGAAACGAAGGTGATTGGTTAAGTCACGGAAACAGATCTCCGTGAACAGGTGGAGCTTTAACATGTGCGACTTGTATGAGCTTCACGTATCAACAGCTTTCAGTCATTATGGGTTTTAACGTCACGGCTGCAGAGGTACAAATGTTTCAGTGCAGGAAAATCAAATAGACGGTCTGCTTTAAAAGCCATTTGTACCAAATGTGTGAAAACAGCAACTTTGTGTCAGCAGACACTGAATTGATCAAATACAAAAGGCTTCACAGAGGATTCTCATTTTGGCTCCCACTGATCAAAAGTTAAAAATGAGACCATTGCTCTGTGTGACAGTTCTATAAGACAACAGCTATGTACAAGCTACTCGACAAATAGGACTGAAGTTAAAAAGTGAACATACCAGGGATGCAGCCAGTCTGCTTCTTGGAGGCACAGTGACAGATACAGTTTGCCATCAACTTGCCTCACTGAAAGGGGGCTTGTGTTTGCACAAGTGTGAAAATGCATTGCGGTGACACGTTGTGATGACACATTCTTGAACCTTTAGAGTTAATGCCATGATCATCTTTTACCAGAAAAGGCCAGACATACAACATCTAAGCTGTTTTGGAAATTGATCATTTTATGGGAAAATTAAAGCAGCAGCGGAGCAGTGGGAGTACTGAACAGACCGCGAGACGACAGCACTCGATGGAAGGGGAATAACGCTCAGCCGAGGGGCTGCAAGACGCTTCACAAAAACATCCCGATTGGAAAGTTTTGTTCTAAAATCAAATATCCGCTGTTTGAACAACACCCACTCTTCCAAAAAGCAACCACGCGCTCTTTTTTATTTTTAAGTGATCATTTTTCAACAACATCAACAGTTCAAGATACTGGTGAATTTAGCAGTGTCTTTTCAAAGTCTGCATGTTTGACCATGTTTTATATGCTGTGCCAGATGTTGAAATCACATTCAAAATATATTCAGTTATGGGGTGAAATGGCTGGCACTTAACTTCTTAAAGTTTCCATGTCCTAGATGGTGAAATTTCAATTGCATTTTGATTATAAGAATGTTACAATATAATCAATACATAGAGAAATGCACACAGCCTAGGTACGGCATAGATTTTGAATATCTGTACCTTAAAACAATCCATTAGGGCTTCTGCGAAGATGTGATGTCACAACTATCAAAGGAGAGGCTCATTAATAATAATAATCAAATCACAAAACACAACTAGGAAAGAAATAGTACTCCTACTCCTTCACAAAGTGATCTGCTGAATAAGAAACACTGGCGAGGTGATGGAGGAGCAACTGTGAACTAGTAAAAGAAGAAAAGTCTCTGGTGATCATATAGAAGCAGTGAGTGAAGATCTAATTTCTGTTAATGTCTGACCAGCCACTGCGGCAAGACTCTGTGGAGATGTAAAAACTATATTGAGGTCATATTTTGGGGTGTTTTAAACTACAAATATATCCTGTCACAGATATTGCAACTTCATATAAAACCCAGGAAAAGTGTTGATATGGGACCTTTAATGTATCATTGGCCATCATGGCTCTGAAGAACTTTCAAAGACATTCTGCTATAATATATGGGTGTATTTCATCAAGGTGCTAATTTAAACATCCGTCCAATCAAAGTGAGCTTCAGTAATGCTTTGCAGCTCTCACCTGTGGAGTGGTGCGCTTTGAACTCCAAGAAGGTGGATAGATTTGAGTCATAGGGGGTAACAGAAGATGAACCTTTGAAACACTGGCCTTCTGATTTGGCTCATCTGAATCAATTCAAGGTTCCAATTTAGCAACTGAGAAAAACTAAGAGAATCCCTATACAAAATATTTGGCACTGGGTTCGTAAAAAGTGAGGAAAAATTCATAAAACAATAAAGTGCATTCTACATTCTATAGAAAGATCTGAGGCATTTTCAGAATTATACATACAAAAACCCCTTTTTTACCATTAAGAACCACTAAGATAACAGAAGTACGCATGTGTTATCGTGCATGCATCCTGTTGCAATCACTCCTACTTTCTTCATTATTTTTACTATCTCTTAACTTATTTATTCCTCTACTTTTGTTCCTAAAGGAGTTTCCCCTTGGGGATTAGGAAAGTATTGTGATATGACAGTTGTTATTTTAGAAATCTATGATTCTTCAAATGCACTCATATTTCTGTTTTTATACAGGGACTTTTTTTAATGGATCTCTCATATTTTCCACCCGATGTTCCTTCGTTGTCGTTAACAGGTTATCGCAACTTTCACAATACGTGGAAAGCATCCTAAAATAATAAACAGCCGTCTGACGGTTCGGAAAAACACGTCATTACAATATCCTGTTTATATAAATCAAGGTATGGTGTTTGGGCCAAAACCAGACATCCGCCGTATACTACACTTATTTCCTATAAGATGATCACAACATGTAGGTAGGACGGCGTTGTACTGTATCTATCTGTACAGACAATGATTTAGTTTAGCAAGTCAACACATGAAGCGAGAGTAACTTTTACTGAGTTACTCATCTCGGGTTCATGTTTGTCATTTCTGTCTACAGTAATATAATTCTTGTTAGTCGAGATCAACTTAGTCATGACTTTCACTGTCTGCTCCCCGTCATCTGACCACTATACGCATGCATTGCTGTGCAGGATGCACTGCAATGTACAGTGTATCGATATTACCTTCATTACAATTTTCAAAACCCTAACCCATGTATTTCCAGTAACTAGAAAAAAATTCAATAGACTATGAAACTATGATGAAATAAATTTATTTCTCTCGCATTGTAAAAAACAAGACAAAAACAAAAAATCTGTGCAAAGATACAGAATGTTAAGAGTAAATATTTACAAACCAAACAAATCTGCCTAAATTCCTAAATTCTATATAAACTATTCTTGACAATAATCAACGGTGAATCTAAAAAAAAGTTCCTGAAATAAAAGTTTAACTCAAGTTTAATAAAGATTGGTCTTTCTCATTATCCGCAAGAACTCCTGCTCGTTGACCTCGCCGTCTCCGTCTCGATCTGCCTCATCGATCATTTCCTGAAAGAAGAGATACACTGCTTCAGTCTGCTCAAACCCTAACATGAATACCTTATTTTACTGATCTAAATCCAGCAAATATGTACTGTATGACCACAATTGAACTGAGGGCATGTGTCATGTTTCAGTAGGGGGGGGGGGGGGGGTTCAGAGAAGATCAGTGAATGTGTCAGACTTGTTTGTAGATGTTTTGATTAAACTATTTATTATTGACAGTAATGAGAAACAAGCCTGTCATTCCTCAAATCATGTTAATTTGAATTTATAGACAATGACATAAGACATAGGTCATTCGCTTTTAATTGTGAAGATACTAAACCTTTTCGAGACATGTATTTATTTTATATTAGTGTTTACTAGTATTTCTCTATAATTTACCTTTTAATTATATTTGTTAAAATCTGTCAAATTGTGAAAAAAATGAGCCGAAATATATTAATAACGATTAGAGTCCATGGAAAATGGGGAGAAGAATCTACAATACCTGTAATTCTACATCTGTGAGGTTTTCGCCCAACTCCTTAGCAACTCTCTTCAGGTTTTTGAATGAGATTTTTCCTGTGCAATCATCATCGAACAGCCGGAAAGCCTTCATTATTTCATCTTTGGAGTCCTTCTCACTCTATAAGTTTTAGAGAGTGTGTTTATAGAATATTAATCAGCTGAAAGTTAAACTTCAAAAAAATTTCAAGAATTATTTGACTTTTTCCATTTAAAGCACAAATGCCAACTTTCCAGGTTCTCTGTATTTCAACTCACCATTTTCAGTGTCATCATACTGAGAAAGTCGGCGAAGTCGATTGTTCCTGAGCCTTCTTTATCAATGTCCGCAATCATCTTCTTGATTTCTTCCTTCTTCGGTTCAAATCCAAGAGCTCGCATGGCGACCTGCAGCGCAGATACACAACACGCGAGACGCCACCATCACATCACACATTTAAGCATAGGTGGTACAAGCATTCAGATCTTTTACCTAAGTAAAGATAAACACAGCAACTTAAAAGTACTACTTTTACAAGTAAGGTCCTGCATGAAAAATCATTCATTAATAGCACGTAAGTATTTGCATAAAAATGTTCTTAAAAGTATAAAAAAAAATTACTCATTCTATGATAACTGATATATTCTACGATATCACTAGATTATTAATATGAAGCATTAGTGTTAGAGCAGCACGTTACTGTTGGGGGTGGAGCTAATTTCTACTACTTTAGACACAGTCCAGTGGTCCCTAACCTAGGGGTCAGGCCACTCCAAAGGGAGGCCTGGAAGTTGTGATCCACAGATTTGTTTTCTCTAAATTCTGTAATATATGATTTTTGGTGAACTGATGGACTATTAAACCACGTGAAAAGTCTAGGGGAAAAAATGTATTTTGTGGAGCTGTTAACAACTGATAGACATGTAAACTATTGAAAATAGAAAGTGCAACATTTCACTCTAACATTCCACTTTAGGGGACTGAAAGTATAAAGTACCTCAAAAGTATACTTAGGTACATTACTTGAGTAAATGCTAGTTCCACTACTGGTTAAAGGGGCGTTTTAAAGAAACTAACCCGAAACTAACCTTTAGCTCCTTCACGTCTATTGTGCCAGTTCCATCAGTGTCAAAGAGGTCAAATGCCTCCTTTATTTCTTGCTTCTGCTCTTCAGTCCCAAGTTCACATTTAGGACCTGCTGCTTTCTTTCTCTGGCCGGCCGAGGCAGCTGGTTTGCGGTAACCGGACGCCTGGGAAAAAGTAGACAAGACGCGGTTGAGACTTTAAACAAGGTGTTCAGCTAGAATATGTAGCACATAGACGCACAACAGATGTTTGGACGTTTTAGGCAACTGTTAGCTAATTGATTAGCTACATCTATGCTAGCTCCCATTAGCTTCCGTACGACGAGAGCAAACAAAAACACGAGCTGAAGTAAATAGATAAATGAATGAAACCCCGTTTCAACTGTTCACGGAGGCTTTTAAGTGAATACAGCGTGGAATTCAACTTTAGACACATATACGGCCGTAACGTAGTACCATTTAAACGAGTGATTCAGCCAGGAACGCTTCAGTTCAGTTTTATTTGAAGATCGGATGTCAACAAACTAGGCAACGGCTGTACAGTTTCCTATTGAGTGGTGTTGGAGATATCCAATAAAAACCCTTAAAGTAGCACGACGCGCCCAATTTAGCCAATCACAAGTAGAAGTAGGCGGGATAAAAAATCGTGTCCGCCAATTGATTCCCGTCGCCCACATTCGTCGCCCGGCAACCAGGAAACAACGCATGCGCATTGTGTACCTGTTGAGCAGCTGGGGCAGTGGAGCGGATTGAAGTGTCATATTATCAACGTAGGTATCATTGTGATAGTTTTATAAGAAGTTAGAGTGTGTATCTTTGTGGGTACCTTCACATTTCCTTTTTATAGACGGGCTAAATGTAGAAGTTAAGTGCTTTATTCTCTTAAGACATTAGCATGTTAGCTTAGCTTGTGAGCCTATTCTTGTGAGGTGTTGAGGTGTTTCGCTGATGCTGACAGCAAAGAAACATTATTTTGTGATCATTTGGTCACCTGAATGTTGTTTACATGTTTTTAAAAGTCATCTATCCTTTGAGTAAAGGGGGCATTAGGCTGAAAAAAAGTAAAACATACTAAATTAAATTCAGCTACAAACGAATAAAAAGTAAATCAATCAATGATTATTTTGCACCTTTCATAAAGATTAGAGCTATAAAATAACTACTTATGTAGAAGTGTGCTTTTCACAGTGTTTTATCACAGTGTGGACTATATCATTTACTCTATAACTATGCTGAATAAAAATGTTGTAGCTGATTTGAACTCTTCCATCTTAACTTGAATTCCTGTCACAATGTTTATTATATAACAATTCACAATATATCACAAAATGAGCACTTTTTTATGCAAAACCTTTAACTGTAGTAATTATAGCAGTTTAGTGAATAATATAGTGTATTACCTGTAAGTATTTCCTTCTGAAATGTGGTGGACTAGAAGTATTCCGTTGCTCAAGTACTTCAAATTTGTATTTGTTTTTTTTTTTTCTTACAAGAAAATCAATCTAAACTTGTTTTACGATTCTTTTTACAATTCAGGCACCTTGAGTAATGCTGAGAAGCACCATTATAAACCAACAACAACATGTTGGACTGCAGAAGCTCTCAGTGTTGGCAGGGATCACACATTCTTCTCTGGGCCCCAATAAAAGGTACAAATTCATCCATGACGCTACGAGCGGGGAGTCAACTCTTGTGGGTTCATGCCTGCGTGTCTTTGAGAACCTGGAGCTGACCTGTGCGGTGGGTCAGCTGGTCTACGAGACTATTGAAGCGCACCAGAAGGTTTATCACACAGGTTCGGGATGCCTGCTGTTTCTGGCGGGGGCATGGAGCCGTGCTGCTCTGGACTGCCTTCAGAGGGGAATTTCAGTAGCAAACATCATCTCGGCGATGTCTGAGGGGATGGACGTGTGCTTAGATGTCAGCAGACGATGCAGCATTTCAACTGATGGTCTTGGTGCAGCGCCTTCAGAAAGCCGCGACGCAACGTGTCGAGGTACGGGACTCCATCTATCACAGAAACCCGTTGTGGAGGATTCACCAGCACCATTAAACCCCCGTGGCACAGCGGAAGTCAGTCACAAGACTTTCAGCACCAGCGGATACAGGAAAATAAAGCTTAGCCGACATTTTTATGAGACCAAGTCTGAAAATGTAAGCGTGGCGCCGCATGAGCCAAAGCTTCCTGACATTGCACACATTGCTAAGGGATTAGGTCACGGTTGCATCGAAGCAATGGATTTAGTAGTCGAAGCCAGCCGAATGCAGTCAAGAACCGACGGACAAGACACCAGGTGTTCCACCTTTGATGTGACCAAAGTGGTGACTTGTGTGTTTCCTGGTTTGCCAGAGGGCCACGCTTGTGTTCTACCAGGCTGCATCGTTGTCTTACACGCTGATCAGGCTGCAGTCGCTCATCACTTGAAAGACCAACACTTGAAGGTTGCCCTTATAAACGGAGATTTATCAGACACCTACCATCACCCTGGCTTTAAAAGGCCAACGGGAATACAACGCGTGTGCAACCAGTCAGTTTCGTCAAGTTTAAGCAAAGATGAAGTGTGGCTGGAAACTATCGTGACACTCCTGTTGAACCTGGAGGTGAACCTGATACTAGTCAATGGGCTCGCCGCTGTGAAAGTGATTCAGCGTTGCTGTAGGCATCACGTACTTGTGGTGGAAAAAGTGAACACTTCCGTCTTAAAGGCGTTCGCGAACGCGACGGGAGCTGTTCCGGTGACTTATACCACACAGCTGACTAAGCACTGTGTCGGCAGTGGAATGGAGGTTGCCGTATGGAGGGAGATTCGAGGCGATGGGAGGACGGCAGTGAACATTTCCGCGAGCAGGAACAGTGCTTTGGTCACGGCGGTCCTCACTAGCTGTGTATGCGGCAAGCTGCAGGCCCTGGAAGATCAGTTCTGGGCTTGCGCTTATCGCTTGCACCATGCACTGAGAGAGCGAGTCGTTTTGCCCGGTGCAGGAGTGACAGAGATGCTTTGTATTCATCACCTAGAAAAGCGAGCGGAGCAGCATGTGAAACGTTGCAGAGACGCTGACCCTGGCTCACGAACCGAGGCAGGGACTGCAGCTAACCCCTACAGTGGCATAGTGTTGCATCTTATGGCAGACGGTCTAATAGATTACATATCAACCGTAATGGCTAACTCTGGTGGGATTTCCAAAGTCAACGCCAGGACTGTAGTGAGCCAACAACTGCAACGCTGTAATGGAAGTCTAGGCACTGCTGCAGGGTTCTCACAACTTTTCCTGGAGGGTGGAACCGAGGATGTTTCCATTTCCTCAGCTATGAAATCTGGGGAAGCAGTAGCTGGAAATGTCTATGACAACCTTTGTGTGAAGCAGGAGGCAATGAGGAAAGCATTAGACCTGGTTTTCCTGGTCTTGCAGACTGATGTGGAGGTCATTACAAGTGTCGACCAAAACCCTGATGTACAGGCAGATCTAATGCTTTTATGATCTCCATGCAGCATCTGCAGCAATCATGTATCTGACTGGACAGTCTATAGACTGCATTGTGTTGAATAATATTTATATAGGTTCCTTAGTATTACTGATGTAGAGTGAAAGTACAATAACATGCTTTTGTATTATTTATTTTCCTATTATTGATAAATAATAAAATAACTATATTTAAAAAATCATTTCAATAAAGCAGTACTACCTATTTTTTACCACAAGGGGGAGACAAATGATAAATATGACACAAGGCCTAAATTCTAATATTTGTTTTTGTTTCCTAACTTTTTTTAATATAAAACAAACATAGTGATGATAATGTTGTGTGTAGGAATTTCCTGTAATAAAGAGTTCACGAACAGAAACTGTCTTTCCGAAATTTATTATCACACTTGCAAGTTGTAACTCATCATCTCTGACAACAGCTACCTCCTTCCTTATCACACGTTTTTTATTTTATTCGGGGCACTGTGAGATGCATTATGGGAGCACTGCAAAGGGATTTATTGTTTGTGCGAAAAAGATACAGATAGATACTGTCACAGGTTAGTTTCTTTAATTCATAACTTTCCCAGACCATAGTCCACCATTACCTCTTCAACGTATGCCATTTGTTTTTGTCTTGAAGCCTCTGTGTGCTTTTCTCACTGGCAATTCCCTAAAATGGCAGTTTTTATTTTTATTACTAACCAGGTTTTAGCTGACGCTAGTTGGACATAATTCTGTACACACCTTGTCTTTGTGCTCAGTTATAGCCAGGAAAAACAACTCTTATGTCCAAAATCACAACTAAATTGCCCTCATGGAACATGGGAGGAATTATTTGTGGTGCCATTGTGCATTTTAGTCATGTCCATGACAATATTTGCTTCATTATGTCTCCTGCTTGGTGAACATAGTTCACTAGAACACTGACTTTCTGCCAAGTGTGGCGATTTTATGACCTATTCTGTCATAATGGGAACTGCCGGTGGAAATGGAGTAGCTCCAGATGAAGGACATGTGTGTGTGTGTGTGTGTTTTTTGTCGTATTTGGTCCTTGCTGTGCCACACTGCATGCATCTAAATGTGTGGAAATCTTTATTTAATCTCCTGCTCATTAACAAACATTTAGCCGAATGGAACGATGATTCTGTGTTGAATTATTGTTTATTGATTTTGAACATAAAAATAAACTTTAACAGGAGTTAAATACAAGCCAGCAAGCCAACCCTGAACACAACACTTCCTCATATATATGCTTTCAAAAATGTATAGGTATAATTTCTTTTTTAAATTGTTGAGCTGACCCTTGTACCTCTCAGTTTGCTAGGCAACATTTGGTTTGTTCTAAAATTAAGTCATATTCTACAAGACTAGAGTAGAAAAATTTCCATTTGCATAAACAAAATGCACTGCTCAGCATCTCTCTGGGACATGTTCATTCTTTTTCCTACAACAGTTTCATGTTTCAGAGGTGTCAGTTGCACCCATACACACGTGAGACCTTCCATTTCCTCTGAGACCAGAGAACAACGGCTTTGTATTGCATTCTAAAATTAGTGAAATAAAACCATCACAAAGGGCCTGCCTTTGTCATTAGTCAACAGTGTTATGGCAATGACAGGGTCGGGTGTAACAAACACAACACTGAGAAGGAAATCAGGATGCCGAAGGTGGTAGCACAAATAAGCCATCAGGTTAAATGCACATTAGTTCTCCTTGTATCGTCTGCACAGAACAAACTGTGGTCTGAATGCGCAAAGTTACAGACTACTTTAAAAAAAAGTATATTAGTTAGAAGAGATTATCCAGGTTCATTTAATAATTTCTAGCTGACAATGTATACAGTTAATTTAATTTTGGGGAATGTCAGCACATTCAAATGAACCTAACCATTTCATTAAAAGTAATCATATTTGATTTATGTATACTGATTCACAAAAGCAAGCTGTAAATATAGTTTTTCTTGTTTTTTGCTGAAGTAGAATGCCCGAAGAACCCTCAGGTAGTGTCTGCCAGGCTGTAAAATAAAGTCAACTGTGTTAGGGAACAGGTGAGGGAACGGGTGCTATACTGACCCGAAGATGTGTCAGCAACTTATTTTTAGAAAGGTATTTGAATGCGCCTTAAACTGTAGTAAACAATAAATCTTGCTTTTTTCTTAGCGAGAATCACAGTATGTTGTAGTATTGCTTTCTTCATTAGAACACGCAGTATTCAGTACTATTAGTTTGGTTCATGTACATGTTATTGATGACATTCTAACAAGCCATACCTTTCATTATAATTCATACATAACTGAGATTGAGAATAAGCTTAATAACAAATGGAGTTCAAATGTGGTCCATTGTAGGGCTGCAAGCAACAATTACTTTCATTATCAATTGTGTTGGTGATTACTGTATTTAATAAAGTAATTGTTTGGTCTACAAAATATCACAAAACAGTAAAAAATTTAAAAAGAAATAGTACAAATTTGTCTAGTCTTTACTGTGATAAAAGACCAAGAAAGGCTGCAAATTATTACATTTGAGTATCAGTAGTAGATGTCAAATATTTAAACACTCATGATTCTCAAATGTAATAATCGACTAATCAAGTCGATTATTGAAAATGCAGTCGATTATTGAAAATGCAGTTCTAAGGCTGTTAATGAATATTTTGCTCCATCTTCTGTACCAGATGCAGTTTTGATATTGTCTACTATGAGCATTCAAACACATAGTCCTAGAGTGTTGGGAGCAACGAGCCCTTTCTCAGGTGAGGTGGACTCGTTCCTCACATGTATCTTATTCTGAGTTTCTGACTATAGCCTTAAGTAAGTTTATCTATTGTGAAATTACTGCATTGACTTTTATCAGTGTTAAAAGATCTTTAAGCATTTGAACCAAAGGGACGCTGTAATCATTGAGGGCCATAATACTAATTATAGGCTAATATCCATGCATACTTGTGTGGAATGTGGCAGGTCAATACCAGTCTAGCTCTCTAATTGAAGAGGCCTTGACTAACGTTCTCGTGCTGTCTTTTTAGCTATCCGGGTGTTTTTTCTTTTTGGAAATTGTCAGCTTGAAAAAAATGAATTCTCAGCATGAAATTTGGAGACTAGTTGCACCCCTAAAAGTTCTTGTGGGTCACCAGAATGTAGCGTATTATACTTCGAAAGCCTGACAGTGGAAAGTGTGTAGACAATAAAAAATTTTTTCCATTACATTGCCCTCCAATAAGGAAGATTACTGTGTTTGCACACCACTGTACATGTATGAATTGGCCACCCTTCAACTTCTGTACAAATAATCCCTTTTTTTGAAGATATGAGGATATATTAATGCAGTCCCTGGAAATTCATCCCAAAGATGTCCAAAATCATGTGAACCTTTCCCATGGTTGGACTTCTATTTTGAGTGTTACAACTTTTCAAGTCTCCTGTCTTAGTCACTGGAATCGTTCAGATGTTTCACTGACCAGTTTCGGGGGTGTCACTACCATCATGACGTCAACAGTCAGCACAGCTGACTTTTTAACTGATCCAGCACGAGTTTCAGATGTGGTCACCCAGACCAGCGAATGCCTATTTTAACAAATGGATGGCCTTGTTGGTCTTAAAATCATAAAGTAAGAAATCCTACGCAGACTTTCAACGCTTGAGGAACACTGTGTCTTGAACGGTTAAAAAGTTTGGCTCCTTTCCTGCATCTTTTCTCTCTCTTGAACAGACAGGGTGAATGAAAACTCTGGTTCTGCTCACATGGCTGCCGCTGCTCTCGGTGCTCTGAACGGTCTCGGTGACTCCGGCCAAGTTACCCTCCTCTCCTTTCTCGACGTCTGCTTGCTTGGCTGGTTAACTCACGGAGCATTAGTGGGCGTGAGCATGTGTGTGTGTGTGTGTGTGTGTGTGTGTGTATGTGTCTGTGTGTGATGGTGCTCCTAGGGCGCATGCGAACTGAGGCCCAAAGGGGAAAGCCTTCCACACAGATCTAAGGCAGCTGCCCATATTTAAACACTTAAACACTACAAGGAGAGTGGAAGAGAGGGGGGAATCCGCATGCATCCCCCCTACCAGTGTGCTCAGAGTTCGCTGGAAAGACAGCCCCCAGCTCTACAAACAGCAAGCGGGCAGCTCAATGGTAGATTTAGACATTTGCTGTTACGTAGAAGCTCGCGTAGGACACCCTTGCGTCAGACCCTTATTCTCAAAGGGCACTTGCTGCCCTGAAAGGGGAGGGGGGTGTTCAGGCAAACTGACCTCTGAGGTTAAGGAGAATCAGTTTGTGTAAAGCTCAGTGGAGGAGGGGAGGAAGGAGTAGGCAGCAGTTGGTGGGAGGTGGGAGGCCACAGCGGGGCTCCTGCTATTCAAAACGCAGACGAAGCAGACGCCAGGATAGCAGAGGAGATGGCCACCGGAGAAATCACCACACTTCCCGCCACACCTGAGGATGGCGGCAGCGGCGGCTTTCCTCCTGGGAGCTTCAAGGACCCTAAAAGGCTGTACTGCAAAAACGGGGGCTTCTTCCTGAGAATAAAGTCTGACGGGGGAGTGGACGGAATCCGGGAGAAGAACGACCCCCACAGTAAGTTCTTCTAATCCCCTTCCTTCTCTTCTGCCTTTTCACAGAGCTCACACAAAGCGTCTTTATGTGCTATTTTTTTAATATGCAACGGGGAAGTAAAAGAAAAAAAATCATGGAGGAACGATGTGAATTTTCCAGCTCACTGAGGTTTATTCTCCACTTGCAAACACTACGACCAAAATGTGTTCAGGTTTACTTATGGAAAGTATAATATGTCCGGTTCTAGGGACGTACACCTCAGAATTCCTTAATCAACGGGAACTTTGATGGAATATAAGTGATGTTTTTAGTAAATGTTGATCACCATGCTGAGTCACAGCCATTTACACCGCTCACTCTGTGTTTTACGTCACACAAGACAGCACAGCGTGGAGCTTAAAAGCCAGAATAAGTGAATTCCTGGACCATGTCAGAGATAAATAAAACTAACATATCTAAACAAGATGATGGTGAAAATATAGGATACTGAATTATACTGTAATGACTGACCTGCACCATACCAGGGAATTCTATTTATACTAAACTTTAGGGTTTTTCATAGTTCATTTTTAAATACAATTAAGACATTAGCAGCGTTAAAAATAAATTAACATGCTTGGTCTGAACAACTGCAGCACAAATTGGTGCCTTTGTATCAGTGATTACTTTTGGCTAAGCTACATCTGTAGGAAGGAGGGGGGTCATGAAATTGAAAAGGAAAGCTTGGAAATGTCTTGCTCAAGATACACTGACATTTAAAGCAGGTGCGCGCCAAATCATTTTTCATATAATTCAATTACATTAACTCAGACTTTATTAGTGAAAGTTACCTTGTTGTGTTTTTAATTTGTTTACATTTTTTAAAAGAAAGTTTTTGGGCCTATCAAAAACTTTCAGAACTGAACATAGTCATAATGAGTCATACAATAAGAATCAGTACTAATAATTTGCTTTCTATCCGGTTTCTGTGACCTGAGCTGTGCGTCATCAATGGTTCTTTTGTTAAAACTGTAATAGACCTGCCAATGGGACATACCTGCCAGTTCGAAAGGAGAACTCTTACCCAGAGGTCATCATGTGGGATTTTGTAGGTCAGGGTTCTTTTCCAGCACATTTGGCTTCTTTTTAACTTGTCATTTTACCCAAAGTTTTCTGAAGGCCAATATTGCCCATCAAGATCACCACAAACCAACCGTAGAACAACCTCAGACTGGAGCTTGGGCCACACATACAGAGACAAGAGAAGATGAGGGAGGGTTTTTATAGATTCACAATAGCTGTGGGATATAAAGTAGTATGCCTAGTAAACAACAAATTACTAATTATAGCCCATTTTTTCTTTTCTAAGGAAGTAAACCACTTTGATCTGTGACACAAATCATCCAGGCAGCAAGCCTAACTGCAGACAGATGTGTGTCCATGCAAAGTCTTAATGAGGATTAATTCTGGACAGATTGTGTAATTTACCTTACAGGGCCCCTGCTTCCTTTTGGGTGGTTTGCCCTACCCTCAGCACATTCCCTACAAAGATGATTTGGATCTAGTTGATGTGGAGGTTGTCAGAAAGCACCCAGGAACTGTCTAGTTAGTCTGCTGTCAGCCACAGTGTGTTTCAATGCTACTGTGTAGTGGCTGACGTTATCTTATTGTTACAACTGGCATGCATGGGGTTTCATCAGACATGAGCATTTTTAAAGCTGCATTACATTACACACATTTTATGCGAATGGGGACACACACAGCTCAAATCACATAGCTATAACAGTTAGTCATCACTTATTCTGCAGTTTTAAGGAGCATTTCACCCTTGTTGTGCTCCTCATTTTGGTTCTACAGCAGATTTAATGAGCGGTTCATTCCCATGTCTTACCATCCATCTCGTTTCCAGCTGTTTTCCTATTCTAAAGTGCCTAGCCAGCAACAAACAGGAGATAGGTAGCAGCTGGCAGGAGAAGAATTCATTAGATGACAAATGAGTCTTCATGTTAGCCTGAACAACTTTTGCAAGCTAGATATAGGATGTGATTGTGTGCGCTGCCCTCTGGTGGCCTGGACCTGATTCATGCAGCATTTAGCATCCACATGTCACATAGATCACATCAGTACTTGTTCTGGACATGTTTATTGAGTTGTTGCGCATCCGTTCCATAACAGAACTTAAATGTTTCACGTTCACATCTCAAGAGGTTAGGATGTCTAAACTATTTATGCCCTGTTATATATTTAAAAATAAAAATGTAATATATTCATTAAGCGTAGCATTTTTTGCTTTGGAAAAGTTTACTCCAACAGACATTTCTGTGTTTTATCTCCAGTAAAGCTTCAGCTGCAGGCGACCTCAGTGGGCGAGGTGGTCATCAAAGGCGTTTGTGCTAACCGCCATCTGGCGATGAACAGGGACGGGCGGCTGTTTGGAGTGGTGAGTGGCTTCCCTTATCATGTTTCTGTCAATAACACATACATTTCCTTACATGACTGTTAAGTGTAATAACATTAATGGATCAAATCACTTCTCCTGTGAAAGGGTGCAAAGAAGTTTCTTTTGACTGCCTTTTTCACACATTTCTGCAGCTTTCTGGGGCTGAGAAGCAGATTGACGTCAGTGCTCTTGTCACCAGCAGTGTTTAGTGTGCTCTGTTTTGGAAACCAATTACTGATTAGTCACGCAACAATAAATCGTCTCTGAATGAACCGAGATAACTAGGCAGCCCTGCTGGCTGCACATGTAGAAGCCATCCAGCTGTAGAAAGTAACTAAGTACATATACTTAACGACTGTACTTAAGCACAATTTTAAGATACTTGTACTTGAGTATTTCTATGTGATGCTACTTTATACTTCCCTTACACTATCGGTACATTTCAGAGGGAAATACTGTACTTTCTACCCCACTACATTTATTTGCAGCTTTAGTTACTTTTCAGGTTAAGATTCCAATATTTGACATAGAAATTATATACTTTATTTTATACAGAATGTTAAAATGTTCCCAAATGGATTTAGTAAAAAAAAAACAAAAAAAAAACAAATAGTATAATAATCTATAATATTATAACAGTCTGCATAATGATTACTTTGTTACTTTAAGTACATTTTGCTGATAGTACTTTTGTACATTTATCTAAGCAACATTTCAATTGAGGAATTTTACTTGTTATAGAGTATTTGATGACAGTATTTCCACTTTTATTCAAGTAATGTATCAAAATATTTCATCCATCAGCATGTAGATAAAAAAAGTAAACTATGACATTGCAATATAACCATGTCAAAAGGAAACCCAGATATATAGGATTCAGAAAACTTATTAGGTCACAGGCTCAATTCCTTGAATCGGCTTCAGGTTTATTTACAAATTGTCATAGCTAAGCCTTAAGCTAGATAAGATGTAATATAACCATAAGTAACTATAGAGTACTTACAATAGAAGAGTAATAACAAAGGTTTTGTGATTCTCCTGCTTGTTTTGACCATAATTTAGCTCCAACTTATCTCCGGAAATCTAATCGGTTCATCCATTTGTCTTTCTTTCCATTGTTGGATTGCGACCTCTGCGTTAACACTGCATCAGCCGCTTTGAGCAACAAAATCATGACACCTCTCACAGCAACACTGACAACAGTGGGTCTGAGTACTTGGATTTAAATTACATGGTTATATGATGCTGGGTTTGTTTTATGAGCAGTCCGTCATAAAAACAAAAGACGTTGCAACTGACACCATTATGTGCCAAATACAACAAGCATTACAGGCTGTTGGAATGATTTTACTGAGCCACCAGGGGCAACCTGACAGTGGTGACACTGGATGTGAAGGGTGTGTGCTGCAGTTGTTCTGAAAGGCAGAATAAAAGAATTCCTGAGATGTTTTTTTAAGAACCTTATCCAAACGGGATAAAGGGAAAACCAGTAATATTAACGGTAAAACTTAGCAGGACAGGATAGAAACTCATCAGTAGAAGAATAAAGGTAAAGAGAAAAAAATTAAAAATTAGAAGAGTCTTCTGCTGCAGATGCAAGTGATCATCATTAGCAGAGATTGGGGTATTATTTCTTTCTACCCTGCAGTTGTGTGCAATTGGATGATTTTTTTTAGTTTATTGACATTCTGGACCTAATGGATTTATCATACTGATCAACCAATAGGGTGACATAAAACAAACTGTGTTTGGTTGTTGAATAAACAGATGATTCACGTGAGAAAGTGACAAATCAGTGAAAATCAGAAGGCTGAAGCCCTCTTACATACATGATCTGCCCCTGCATGTGTTCTGACCAGTTTCAATGACAAGATATGATACTCTATTTGCATAGCAGCATGACATTGTTACTTAAGCATTCTCAAAATCATTTTCTACCATTATTGTGTAATAACAAACCCTCTTTTCTATAGCCACAGCCGCAGTGGAAGCGTAAAGGAGTTAAATAAAACAATACATAAATAATAATAATTATTAAAATTACTTTAGCTCCCCTCAACTTTAAACTACTACTGATATACATGCGTTTTTAATTGACTCAAATAATTGGATCCAACAAGTAATTAGACTCCTCTCTGCATATCAGTATTGAGGCTTATGCAAGTTACTATGGAGGATCTACTGAGTATCAGTAGTTGTTGTTGCAACTGAAATACCCATTTTTGTTCTACTTTTAAATCAATTTTTTTGGGAAATCACCCTTTTCTTCCCCAAAACACACAGTTGTAATAATGTCTCTGGCTATAATGATTTACTTCAACCAATCTTTATTCGTCAAATGCAATCACAGTGTAATATATATATATATATATATATATATATATATATATATATATATATATATATATATATCTTCAATGCGAAACACAAAAAAAGATTTGCTTTAGGGGAGTTACTGAACATTAGCAGAGAAGGTTATTAGCATTTATGAAAAACAAACACTAATTTGTTGTAGTGCATTACAGGACAGGGACTGCACCATTCCAGGTTTCACAGTTTTCTGAAGTTAAGGATCTAGTACACTGAACAGCAAATAATTACTTTTTTTGTTATTCCTCTATTCCTTTCTCTCCAGAGACGAGAAACAGACGAATGCTATTTCTTGGAGCGGCTTGAGAGCAACAACTACAACACGTACCGCTCCAGGAAGTACCCTAACATGTACGTGGCCCTGAAGCGGACTGGCCAGTACAAGACTGGAAACAAAACCGGACCGGGTCAGAAAGCCATTCTCTTTCTTCCTATGTCTGCCAAGTCCTAATCTGGGAGCAGGGGGAAGAAATATTAACGTCTTAGTGGTAACGACAAAGAAGATGATGTGACGGCAATGAAGACAAAGTGTTCCATCAACATTGCCCAAAATAGCTGTGATGCTTTCCGACTGTTCTATTCTAACCATTATTTATCCTGAAGTGCTCTCATTCACTTTTACTTTGAAACAGTGGCACACATTCACACCTGGCTGCTTCCCAGTAAAAGCAGACTTTTACTGTGGTCCAGTCAACAGCTACACTACAACATTTAGAGCCAGGTGCCTCGCTCAGGTGCACCATGACAGTGACGCAGCACGGCAGGAGTTGTTTATTTGAACTACACAACCACCACAGGAATTCAGACTGGCTACCTTGTAATCACAAGTCTGCTTCTTAACCTTCAGTTTATGACCATGTAACTGCAGGGTAGAGGGCATGCAGAGGTCATTTTTGTTAAAAATCGCTCCCCAAAAAACTGGATTAGGAAGTGCATTCAGATTATAAATTATTATAAGGGGGAGGGCAGGATTTTAGTAAAAAATCAAATGTACTTCTAGTACAGTACAGAATAATAAGCACCGGAAAATAAAAACCTAGCAGCAAAACTTTTTCCTGACCCCAGTGTCCTCACACTTACAGTATAAAAGACTTGAGCTCGTCTTTGTTCCCTGATAAAGTTGTGATTCCCTTTTGCACTTGTATAATTTGAGATTTGTGCAAAAAGTCGAAACTGCCTGTAGCACAGAAACAGGAAATATTAATACAGCAGTGACTAGCCACTAGCATGAGTTTCTGCTAATAGATGGTCATCTTAGCTATTTAATAAACTGCAAATTAGCTTAAGTGAACACAGGTTATGAAATGATTGATTCCTTAAAAAAATTGATTCCTCCTTATTTCTGTGATAATGTAAAGAGATTTGGACTTTGATGACAGTCAAGAAAGATCCAGGCTACCATCCCTTTATTTATACACTATTATCCCTGGAAGACTACACGCTGCCCTAAAGTAACTTATGCTGTTTTTTTATTTGGATGTCTGGCATCCTAATATAGGGATCTGTGACAACTCACATGATTGATGAGAAGATGCAAGATGAGGAAGTCCAAAACTTAAAAAAAAAAAAAAGTTTTTCTTCTTCTCTCTTAAATTGTTCATTTTGTGTTCATGTCATTTAAAAGTCCATTTGTACCATTTTTACAAAAATCAAGATTTGGTGCAATTTTTTGACACAAAATGGCATATCCGAAAAAATAATTAGAAATTTTAAATATTTAATCCACCTAGAATACAAAACTAGTTGTTAGTATACGTTTATTATACTTAGTAACATTTTTAAGAGAGTTAAACTATCTGGTAGTTTTTAGGGTTACACCACATGGCAGTTTTGACATTGTCCTATACACAGATATGGTGAACGGTACCCTACTAAACCCTAACGGTTTTAATTAAAGAGTAACTTAATTTACTGGAGGAAAGGGGAAACATATCAGCAGTGTTTCTCTTTGTCAAGCTTGTCCCACTAGGACTTAAAGTGGTCAGGACTTGGGAAGAGTCAACCGTAACTTCCTTAAAAACACAAAGTGAATGTGTGTGTGTGTAGGCTACATCTGTTGCTTCATAATTCTTCAACAGTAACAATATAGTGTGTGAAACACACTGCAGATATGATTCCTGTCGGGAATACACTCTAAAACAGGGGTGTCAAACTCAGGTGTGTTACTGCCTGGTTGGAACAAAAACCTGCACCCATCGACCCTCCAGGACCTGAGTTTGACACATTTACTCTAAAACATGAGAAATACTGACAGCAACTTGTTAGCCTTCCTATCCATGATGCTCCATGTCCATCAGGGTCATGACTTGTTAAGATTTTGCGGCAGCTGCCTGTGGTACAGCTGGTAGAACATCCCAGAGTAGACGGCAGGCAGCTCCTCCATGGTGAGGTCTATTCTGTAAAAGCCGTGCTCCAGGCCGTGGAGCAGCAGCCTGGCAATGCGGGAGGTGATGGGTGTGGTTTCGGCGGTCTCAGCCAGCTCGGCCAGGTCTAGCCAATCGCAGCGCAGACACTCCCGGGTGCAGAAGTGGATGTCGTAGGTGAGCGGGCTGAGCCGGCAGATGATGTACATGTCCGACATGCCGAAGGCACCGGGATGATTGTGCTGCTGTCGAATGCTGAGCAGCGATCTGAACTCAGAACGAATGCCTGTTTCCTCAAACACTTCACGAACTGCAGTGGTACCTGGGAAATATTCATATATATATACATATATATATATATATATAGTCATGTTCCCTTGTCAGAAATAATATCTGCAGGTAGTTGTGGGAGAAAAGGGAAAATACGTATATTTTTTGTAAACATCTAACGCTGCTTTTTTGGGTTGGAACATGTATATAATAATAAAGCTGCTTTAAAAATGTTGAAAAAGGTGAAATAGGAGGAACAGATAGTAGGTACTTTGCATATATCATGTGCCTTATCGTGTACAGTTCAAATGAATGTATATGTATAATCTTGAAGCATACTTAAAAGGATTTAGATGTACTGTATTAGTTTTTTTTTTTTCTTAGGAGCTCTGACACTCACCGATATTTTCTCGTGGATCGGACAAACCTCCGGGGAATTTCCAAACATTCTTTGTCTGAAATCAAAGAGAAAAGGTCAAATATAACATCACACTACTGTAAATGTTTGTATGAGTTTCATTGTGTCTTCGTTCATAGTGGGACTAATGAATGTTTTCTTTATCATAAATGTAACAGATGTTTTTATTTGACATGTTTATCCGGTAACTAAGAAGGTTTAGAAAGTTCTTCCAAAGAAGACAGAAGTTACTGTCGAAACATATCAAGGTAAAAACAACTGATCTGAGATTAAATCAAAATATTCATTAGTCACTACTGTGAATGTACCAAATGTACCCTAGAGTAACATTAACATGACTCTCTTGTTTCTTTCAAGTTTTTTTTTAATCAGTGGCAATAGCTTACATTAAGGCAGTATTGTTTAAGAAATGTCAGCAGTATTCAAAGCGATCTTATGTATTTCAACTAACTATTATACAGGCAGAGAGAGGTTTAGTGCTCAGACCTGAGCATCTTTTCATTTTATGTTTTTTATTCATGGCCTCTTGAGAGGTTTGATGCGGTGAAGTGTGTGCCTTCCAAAACTGTTTCACCACTTATCCTTTATATTTAATAACAGTAAGCTGCTGGATAAATTATGTTGTAAGTGTTGTGTGTGTGTGTGTATATATATATATATATTTTTGTAGTTAAAAGATTTTTTGTATACAGCGCTTGTTTTCAGAAATGCGATTAGATCTTAAGATCTTCCTCATTTTGCAAACCTTGTTGAGCACAAATGCATTACAGCATCGATTTTCATGTTTTGTCATCTAAATGCTTTATTTTTTTGGAACTGTTTCAGATGTGCAGTTAGGAAAAAATAAAGAGATTTTGTGTAACTGTAATCAGTGTGTTTTTCATGACTAAAACAACTCATCCCCACAGGAGCCGTCAGCTTTGAATGCGAAAATAATAATCCCTGGAACTGTTCACGCTAGATTCAAAGGAAAATGATATGTGAATGTCACTGACAGATGATTCAATTAAACACTATTATCCGTTACGTCATCCAACCCCACAGTGAATGAAATCACATCCAGTCTGATGAGGATCTGTCACTTGTCTTTTGTGCTGATGTGAGAACGATAATGTCCTGGTTTGTTTTCACTAGGTTCATAACATTTTGCGAGTGCTGAACCGGCTCTGGCTGCCAGAGACGCTGCGCTGCCAAGGGCCAGACTGTTTAAAGCCCAATTCCAGTAAACAGCTTGACTGGGAGGAGGAGGAGAAGGAGGAGATAAAATACTTCCAGGCCACTAACTGTTTCCCTCTGCTTCTGGGCAAAAGCCATCAAGATACATTAAGCTCTCAAGATCCCACTGGGTGCTTGTGACGCATGCAATGAAAGATTTCCATTTTTCCTTCGCTATAATAGTAGTATATAATAACAGAGGTAAATATAATATGATAATATATTATATCACTCAAGGAGAGGATAAAATATATTTTTTTTAATTTAGAAAAACCAACCCTTCAAAGTTATCCTGAAATAAGAAAAAAATATTTTTCAGTCCCTTCAGATCACATCCCTGGTCATACTGTTTGTTTATTTAACTATATTTGCCAAAAAAGAGCATACTTGTATTTTTATATCAAAATATTCAAACATTTTTCATGGTAAAACAAATACCACATGAGCGTTGTCATGCTGCCCAAAGTGTTTTCAACCAATAGTATCTTTCATCCACATGTCAATCAGTGGTGGGCGGTCCTACAGAGTGTTTGCTGCTGCCTGTTTCATCCTGCACACGCTACGATACGACACCCAAAGGGGTGACGTCCCAGTGGCCATATTGTGGAGGTCCAGGTCCAGCTGTGATCTGGTTCTCTAACCACTATAACGGGGGGATCTGCACACACAGAAATACTCATAATTTGCAGATATTTTGAAGGATTCCCAAAAGGTTTGGTTCATTCCCTATATTACTAGAGTAGCAGTGATACTGGATGATTGAAGATTTTGAAATTGCAACTTTTCATTTCATTGTCATTGCAATGTAATTCATTCTAATGAATTACATTGCAATGTTATTTGAGCTTTTGCTTATGTGCAGGTTCTTCTATTGTGATCATCTGTAAAACAATTTGTATATATACTGTGTCTATAACTTTAACTATCTGTATAATGTTATTTTGATATAAAAAGTTCCTGATAATCAGTATCTAGTTAACTACACTAATGATGCTTATAACAAACCAAGTAACTTTGTGTCAGTTAAAAAAAAACAGTTGAAAATGTGTGTTCTTTTTTTTTAGGGTTAATTTAATAGTTTATCTACTTTACATCCATAGCGGACCAACAAATGATAGCAGCCATGTGGGGGATGTGGTTCATAGGGCAGCGGCATTAGGTCATATCTTATCTCATTATCTAGTGTTCTATAGTTATCTAGGATGAACTCCTCTCATTTATTCTGTAAGTGGGCAAAACTGTTGCCTTTAAGTACTGTATAGTGTGTCTGATTTTTGTAAGTATAGTGTAGTATCTAGAATTTATATAATATATTATATATTTATAATAATAAATATGAGTTAAACAAAATCAAGGAAAAGGATTCCTTAACTTAAAATGCATGTTTACATGTGAGTGTGTTATGTGATAATTTTTTACTTAATGTTTACTTTACCTATTACTTAATATGATGATGATATTTGATGGCTTAAAAGTATTTTTTCCACTTTTCTTAATGAAAGCTATTTAAATTTCACAGTCAAGCTCACATGTAACATTAGTGTCAGCTTGTTAAGAGGAGCAACATGCTGCATGGGTCCACATAAAGTGGCAGGTAAGGAATCAGGACCACCTACACCAAAATTAAACATCAACCTACTATCTACAAAAGGGGTAAACTAATTCCAATACTAGACAATTCCCGCAGCAATTGTGAGAGTTCGGCTGGGCCATTGGGCACCGGGACTCTACTGTGGCTTAATACAGAAGTTCAACACCACAGGTGGGATGCTGATGTCTGTCTGATCATTACTGCCAAATTTGGTATGCGACGGACATTTAGATCCAAAGTTATTACGGAAAAACCAGTAGCCAATCAGCTCTCAGTCGGTCATGCTGCAGGAGCTGGGGCCGTTAGTGATTATGATATCAATTACAGTATCTGGTAACACAAATCATATGTGCTGCAGACTATCTCCATAGAAATGAATGCGAAATGAAGTCACACCGAAACAGCGACTATGTTGCCTTGGTGGACAGAATGTCACTTGGGATGGTGCAGAGCATTTCTTTTATCACTCTCACAAAGGTTTCATGCTTTGTGATGTGAGAGTTCGCGCCGGGCCGTTGGGCAACGGGACTCTACTGTGGCTTAATACCTTCAAAGCAAAAGTTATTGAGGGATAACCTATAAGATAATCAGCTCTCAGTCTGTTATGCTGCAGGAGCTGGGGCCACTATGGTTACCCACACACACACAGCTGCAGCTCTTCGATGTGGAGGAGATCATTAGCGATCTCGATGGGGGAAAAACGGCTGTTTCACATGCCCTGAACAACTACTCATGACTCAAAAAACATAATTCATAATCACAATATGAGCATATTTTCAGAGAGGTGAGGGTCTCCTGGTTGTGGTGATATGTCCTTTACTTCTGTCGCTTGAAAAATGTGGGCACAGGAGCAGGTTAGAAATTCAACGTTTTATGAATATGCAGGATGAGTCATCAAAAATGTATAATGGGAGAGATAGGAAGAGCTGGAGAGGCGAGCCGTGCTTGGAGGCTTATAGCTTGAAAACCGTAAACATTTCAGAAAGAATATTCACATTTTAGTGATCGGGAGGGCCAGGCCGACATTTTGATATAAAAATCATTAACGTACGGTGAAAACTCAGCTTTTCACTGCACATTTAACTGACAACTTTATAACAGTTACCATATAATCCAACCTGATCAGCAAAAAAACAAATTAATCTCTCCTTGACTAGCTACACCAAACATCAAATTGTTTCACATGTTACTGCCCCAGAAACAATATTCCATTAACATATAAGTAACTTTGTATACTGGAGGCTTTTAAATTTCATATTATAAATGCATTGACATTGTTATAGTAATGTTATTTATCACTATTAATCATAAACAAGTGAAAAATCTCTATGAAAGTCTGCCCCTGACTGACTGACACCATGAATCAGAGTATAGTACCATCAAGGCCAAGCTTTCAGATAATAGTAGAAACAGAAAAATACAGAAAAGCTGTTGTAGAGAAGTTTTATAACAAAGAAATACACAAACCTAAACAGTGCATGTGATTTGATCAAAGGTGTCAAATTACATTGACTTCTAGGAGCCTTTAAGGTTTTCTCCTGGTTGGGAAGAAAACAGTGGTGTTGTTTGGGTATGGCACTCGCCATGCCTTTATTTATTGGGAATAACTATTAAATTAAATTGAAATATTATTAAAGGACTTTTCATTTAAAAAATGTATAGCATGTCTTTTAAAGAGTAACACAAATGCTTAACACCACCACCTAAATCAATTTCTGCTTGGGTAGCTATGAACTGCTGACAAGTACATATTAAATTATGGTGATATATTGTTAATTATGACAATAAACATACTATTATATATATTATATTATTTTTTATAGCTACCACATGAACAAAAACAAGACATAGGTGAAAACAGGAATCACACCCTTGAACCAGAACATTACAAATTAGTTTAAACATTGATATAAGATACAATTCTAATGATCTTGTTTGGTTTAGTCCAGTTTTGTCTAGGTGGTTGGGGTCCACTATGGGCCTGATGTCAATAAGTTGCTCATTCTAGTTTCTGTAACAGTATTTTTTGTGGGTTGTGCCGACTTTAGTCCTGCTCCTAATCTGAGAGCAGTCTGGTGAGGTTAAACCTGCCAGGAGCCCCCCCCCCAGCACAGCTCTCAAGGTCCTAGAAGCAAGCTTCTCCACCACGTCAAGGTCACAGCACAGGGAGAAGGTGCAGTATATACAGTGGGGAAAATAAGTATTTGAACACCCTGCTATTTTGCTATTTCTCCCACTTAGAAATCATGGAGGGGTCTAAAATTTTCATCGTAGGTGCATGTCCACTGTGAGAGAGATAAACTAAAAAGAAAAATCCAGAAATCACAATGCATGATTTTTTAATGATTTATTTGTGTGATATAGTGGCAAATAAGTATTTGAACACGTGAGAAAATGAAGGTTAATATTTGGTACAGTAGCCTTTGTTTGCTATCACAGAGGTCAAACGTTTCCTGTAGTTTTTTTACCAGGTTTGCACGTACTGCAGGAGGGATCCTGGCCCACTCCTCAGATCAGTCAGGTTTCTGGGCTGTCGCTAAGAAACACGGAGTTTGAGCTCCCTCCAAAGATTTTCGATTGGGTTCAGGTCTGGGGACTGGCTGGGCCATGCTAGAACCTTGATATGCTTCTTACGGAGCCAGTCCTTGGTTTTCCTGGCTGTGTGCTTTGGGTCGTTGTCAGGTTGGAAGACCCAGCCACGACCCATCTTCAATGCTCTGACTGAGGGCAGGAGGTTTTTCCCCAAAATCTCACAATACACGGCACCAGTCATCCTCTCTTTAATGCAGTGCACTCGTCCTGTCCCATGTGCAGAAAAACACCCCCAAAGCATGATGCTACTACCCCCATGCTTCACAGTAGGGATGGTGTTCTTCGGATTGTACTCTTCATTCTTCTTCCTCCAAACACGCTTAGTGGAATTATGACCAAAAAGTTCTATTTTGGTCTCATCTGACCACAAAACTTTCTCCCATGACTCCTCTGTATCATCCAAATGGTCATATGCAAACTTAAGACGGGCCTTGACATGTGCTGATTTAAGCAGGGGAACCTTTTCGTGCCATGCATGATTTCAAATCATGACGTCTTAGTGTATTACCTACAGTAACCTTGGAAACGTTGGTCCCAGTTCTTTTCAGGTCATTGACCAACTCCTGTCGTGTAGTTCCGGGCTGATTCCTCACCTTTCTTAGAATCATTGAGACCCCATGAGGTGATATCTTGCATGGGACTCCACTCCGATTGAGATTGACCGTCATGTTTAGCTTCTTCCATTTTCTAATGATTGCTCCAACAGTGGACCTTTTTTCACCAAGCTGCTTGGCAATTGCTCCGTAGCCCTTACCAGCCTTGTGGAGGTGTACAATTTTCTCTCTTGTGTCGTTGGACAGCTCTTTGGTCTTCGCCATGTTACAAGTTAAAGTCTTGCTGATTGTATGGGGTGGACAGGTGTCTTTATGCAGCTAACGACTTCAAACAGGTGCATCTGATTAAGGATGATACATGGAGTGCAGGTGGACTTCTAATGGCGGACTAACAGGTCCTTCAGGGTCAGAATTGTAGATGACACACAGGTGTTCAAATACTTATTTGCCGCTATATCACACAAATAAATTATTAAAAAATCATGCATTGTGATTTCTGGATTTTTCTTTTTAGTTTATCTCTCTCACAGTGGACATGCACCTATGATGAAAATTTCAGACCCCTCCATGATTTCTAAGTGGGAGAAATAGCAAAATAGCAGGGTGTTCAAATACTTATTTTCCCCACTGTATATATCCCAGGTTAGAATATATGGGTTACAATGTATTTACCTTTTTACTTAATTATGGTAAATGTTCAGGTCAGGGGTTAGTGGACAAGTCCTTACTGTTACTCCATGGGACCCTGAAAAACTCTTTATGGTGTATGGTAAGGGGGAAAAAATAACTAAGTCCTGTTTTATTTGTTGCACATATGTGGTTGTAAAACTGTTAAAAAAAAATGAGAAGAGACGGGAAAGTCTTATACCTGACATCAGCACCATTCTATCGTCACTTATGCAACTCTCTGGTCTGTGGTCTTTCTGATTATGTTTTTTTTTTACTCATACACTTCAACAGTTTTAAACACTGTTGTGCCAGAGCAATCATTAAATAACTGAGTTATGGCTCATCAATAAGTGCTTGACCAAATGTCCCCAAAGACAATAAAAGTTCCATTATGGCAGGAAAGACAGGCCCCCTGGAGCCTGTCTCTTCAAGCTTTTCTTTGAGTAGCTTACCTAAAACAGAGACACTGTCATTTATTTGCTAATCAAGCAGGAACCCACACTTGGTTTCCCACCAGGGGGGCCCAAAACACAGACACCATTTGGCCATAGTGAGGCCAAATGCCCAATAACAACTAGGATAAAAGGACGCAGCAATCCAGAAATCTTTGCCTTTCCATTTTTTCTTCTTGGAGCAAGAAGACCGGGGGTAACAACTAGCCTTTCCTTCCGGAGCCAGCGGGAGAGAGGTCCCTCACCGGCCGAGATGCGTCTCCCCCCTTCCTTGTTTGGCGGATCCACCTGAAGCAAGTTTTTCCCCGTGGACAGAGCAAAGCCAGCGTAAGAAGAAGGACCGAGAGCGCAGTTTTCTCCCCTTTTGTTCCCGACGCGACGCTCTCCCTCCGAACCACGGACATCGAGAGGAACTAGCAAAGACGCTACGCTACGTCCCACCAAATGCCAGATCAACGAAGCCGGATCAACAAGCTCCAAATCCACGCAACCCCAGCAATCATCGAAAGAGGTTATGTTCTGGGCAGTGAATATTAGCTGTTAATTTATTATTTCACCTTCCTGTTTTTCCACTTGCTTGTTTTAATGTTTTCGGATCACATGTTGTTGGAAAGGCTCCATCTTTTCCCCACACATCGACCTTATTTACCAGGACATCGTATTGGCCCGCGTAACCGCCATCTCGCGATCGCGTACCCACGCTTGCACACATGCATGCGCACACAAACACGCACACTTATTCTCTTTCTCACACAAACTTTTACATACACCCCCCTCTCCACTCTTGTTACTGTTGTCTGTCTGTGACCTGTAGTTAGTTGATAGTAGATATAGTATATAATAGGATCTGTTTAGTCAGAAGTATTTGGACATTCTGGATCATGACTATAGAAGCTTCAAGGTTCATGATGAGTTAAAGATTGAATCAATTGAGCCAGGATAGATTCATGGCTGACCTCTAGACAGAGAAGGACAGAAACAACATACAGAAGTATGGATTTCAGAACCTCTAAAATACACATGAGGATAGGCCACAGCTGACCTCTAGTGGAAAGAGATAAACTTCTCATAGAAGAAAGAATTTCAGAAGCTTCAAGTCTCACATTTAGAGTTAAAGATGGTGCATAAAATGAGACAAGATGAGTTCACCACTGACCTCCAGGAAGAGAGGAACACAAATGCCTTAAAGAACAAAGAATTCCAAAAGCTACAATTTTTACATGAGTTAAAGATTGCTCTATGAAACTGAGCCACAAAATTATTCACCATTGACCTCCAGATGGAGAGAGATGTCCTAAAAGAGTTTCAAAAGCTTACATTTACACACTGAAGGTCAGTGGTTTATAGAGCGATCTTGAACTTTTCATATAAAAATGTAAGCTTCTGAAACTCTTTACAAGATGTTTGTGTCTCTCTCCATCTGGAGGTCAATGTTGAATAATTTTGTGGCTCGATTTAAACTCTTCGCGTAAAAATTGAAGCTTTTGAAATGTGTAATGCCTGTTTTACAGTGTAGTAAAACAGGCAATTATCTGATTGACATGCAGCAACAGAACCTGGCAACCTGAAAAAATTATAAAGTTTTGAAGCTGTCAGTGAATCAACCTCTTATAAGAATCACACCTGTCACACACACAAAAAAAAGGAAAAATATTCCTACGCAAGCGCGCCCTTACAAACCTGACACCATCACTATGAATAAGAAGAGAACTGCACATACAGTGGGGAAAATAAGTATTTGAACACCCTGCTATTTTGCTATTTCTCCCACTTAGAAAACATGGAGGGGTCTGAAATTTTCATCGTAGGTGCATGTCCACTGTGAGAGAGATAAACTAAAAAAAAAAATCCAGAAATCACAATGCATAATTTTTTAATGATTTAGTTGTGTGATACAGCGGCAAATAAGTATTTGACACCTGTGTGTCATCTAGAATTCTGACCCTGAAGGACCTGTTAGTCCGCCCATTAGAAGTCCACCTGCATCCATGTATCATCCTTAATCAGATGCACCTGTTTGAAGTCGTTAGCTGCATAAAGACACCTGTCCACCCCATACAATCAGCAAGACTTTAACTTGTAACATGGCGAAGACCAAAGAGCTGTCCAACCACACAAGAGAGAAAATTGTACACCTCCACAAGGCTGGAAAGGGCTACGGAGCAATTGCCAAGCAGCTTGGTGAAAAAAAGTCCACTGTTGGAGCAATCATTAGAAAATGGAAGAAGCTAAACATGACGGTCAATCTCAATCGGAGTGGAGCCCCATGCAAGATATCACCTCGTGGGGTCTCAATGATTCTAAGAAAGGTGAGGAATCAGCCCGGAACTACACGACAGGAGTTGGTCAATGACCTGAAAAGAACTGGGACCAACGTTTCCAAGGTTACTGTAGGTAATACACTAAGACGTCATGATTTGAAATCATGCATGGCACGAAAGGTTCCCCTGCTTAAATCAGCACATGTCACGGCCCGTCTTAAGTTTGCATATGACCATTTGGATGATACAGAGGAGTCATGGGAGAAAGTTTTGTGGTCAGATGAGACCAAAATAGAGCTTTTTGGTCATAATTCCACTAAGCGTGTTTGGAGGAAGAAGAATGAAGAGTACAATCCGAAGAACACCATCCTTACTGTGAAGCATGGGGGTGGTAGCATCATGCTTTGGGGGTGTTTTTCTGCACATGGGACAGGACGAGTGCACTGCATTAAAGAGAGGATGACTGGGGCCGTGTATTGTGAGATTTTGGGGAACAACCTCCTTCCCTCAGTCAGAGCATTGAAGATGGGTCGTGGCTGGGTCTTCCAACACGACAACGGCCCAAAGCACACAGCCAGGAAAACCAAGGACTGGCTCCGTAAGAAGCATATCAAGGTTCTAGCATGGCACAGCCAGTCTCCAGACCTGAACCCAATCGGAAATCTTTGGAGGGAGCTCAAACTTTGTGTTTCTCAGCGACAGCCCAGAAACCTGACTGATTTAGAGAAGATCTGTGTGGAGGAGTGGGCCAGGATCCCTCCTGCAGTATGTGCAAACCTGGTGAAAAACTACAGGAAACGTTTGACCTCTGTAATAGCAAACAAAGGCTACTGTACCAAATATTAACATTCATTTTCTCAGGTGTTCAAATACTTATTTGCCGCTATATCACACAAAAAAATCATTAAAAAATCATGCATTGTGATTTCTGGATTTTTCTTTTTAGTTTATCTCTCTCACAGTGGACATGCACCTACGATGAAAATTTCAGACCCCTCCATGATTTCTAAGTGGGAGAAATAGCAAAATAGCAGTTCAAATACTTATTTTCCCCACTGTATGTATTACCCATCCATAAAATGATAGTGTCATGATTTCCTGAGGGTCTGTTAACACATCTTAAAATTTCACTGTAGGTTAGCGAAAGAAGAAAAGACAACAGCACATTTTCTTTAGTTAGTTGTTTTTTCATTGGCTACGTCCACAGTAGCCTGTGTTAGTAAAAAAAAAAAAGCAGCAGCTAAACCAGGAAACTTACTTTCACTACGTTAGAGCACGATCGGAGCAGGAAGAAAATTGAGGTTTGAATGGTAACGAAACGAGTGGGATGTAATCATCATTCCTACCAGTTTTACCAATTGGTAATGATTTTGATGTGATTTTCAAAAGAGCCAAAGTATTGCTGTGTTTTTGTCAGATATCCTGCATTGATGCAGCCCTGAGTTTCTTCATTCAAGGCCTGGAACTTGCCAAGGCAAACTGTAGAGATGGAATGCATCAAATTCCAGACACTCTAGGTCAGTGGTTCTTAACCTGTGTTCGATCGAACCCTAGGGGTTCGGTGAGTCGGTCTCAGGGGTTCGGTGGAGCCTCCGCCGCAGAGGCCTACCCCTCACTCTAGTCTGCAGTTAGTGGGCACAGTCATTATAAGCGTTAGGGTTAGGGTTAGGGTGCGGGGGATGAGCATATAAAACTGGTGGGGTTCGGTGCCTCCAACAAGGTTAAGAACCACTGCTCTAGATGTACTCAATGGCTGCAAATATCTTGTGAGTACAGAGTAGTTCCTTAATAAATAAATCACTGTTCATGATTTAAGCTGTCCATTCAAAATACATGATCTAATACTAAAACTGCCTCCTCTCCTCAGATCTAGGCCCAGAACTCTACAGAGTGCAAGTGGGAAAAGCAGAATAACTTTACAAGTTTCTTAAAGGATTTAACTTCTCTGGTTGAACAGATCAAAGACAGGAAATTGACAAACTAAAACTAACCCAAGAAGAGGTTTCCTCATAGCAAACATCCCCTCTTCTGTGAATATAAAACTGATTTAAGGCAGACAACATTGTGTCTAAGTGCAAAACAAATTGTGTGACGCCTTCATTGAATTGCTGAATTTTTAATAATCTTAGTGCAATAGAACAATGTCTAATAAATGTGTTATTTTTACTTAGAACTTGTCATTAATGTGGAATTGAGTGAGCTAGTCCTACTAAAAATATAATTATTTACCAAATTACAGCATCATTGCGCAATCCCTACTTAAAAATGGTGGAAATTGGTGTCATTTTGGCACAGCAAGAATGCAAACAGATTTGGTAAAATAGGCCTGTTGTAAGTCACCCTCATCACAACTTGAGCACTAAAGAGCGGCTCTGTGAGAGCCGACAGAGACACACACACTCTAAGTTGTTAGAGTGCATTCAGCCCATGTAAACAGCATGTTTGCTTGAGGTAAACTAATGTTGTGTTGCACTAAGTTAGGTGTGAGGAGCTAAAGGTCAGTGAGTGGATTTACAACCCATATCTGGATAAACAGGCAAACTAAACAAACAAAACGAGTCAGGCTATTTGTCTTCAGTGACGACGAGGAGATCTGTTTCAAATATACATTTTTTTTGGCTCATCTGTCACAAGTGTGAGCCTGAATCACTAATACTACTTTTTACATATTTTCTTTTTTGTTTTGATTACTTATCTTGCCACTTATTCTTTTTCTCTTATAATTTTTTGAGGTTGTTTTATGGATTGGTGTTATACCACCAAAACAGATACAAAGACAACTGTCTGTTGCATGTCTGTATCATAAAATTACTGTTGGTAGGAATTACTGTGGAATCTGGTATGTACCTTCTTTTTTAAATGATTAATGTAAGCACATGCTATCCTGTTCAATACACAAATTAACTAAACTAACTATAGATCAATGCACAGCATACGATACAATCAGTGAACTGCTTATACCTTTCGCTTTGATTCAAAAATATTAAATATTAGAAGTTTTAGTCCCAAGTACTAATAATACAACTTTGATTTATGCTATTTCTAAGTATCCATATTTCTGAGGGGAAATAAGAAGACCATGCTATTGTTTCATCATATCACCTAACCCCAACCCCAAGGGACAAACTAGTACAGATTGATGTTTGAGTGATTTAAGTGGATTTCACTTGGTTCGAAATGTATATTAAGTTGAAGATGATAATGCTGTATATTGAGGGGAAAAAAATAAATACCTTGTTTCGATCTTGGACAACAAGTACTTTTCTTTTGGACTCATCAATGACTGCACCTGTACAAAAACATAAATCAGACATTTAATCCACATTTCACAGTAGAGTAGTTACTGTGCAGATTATTCAGAAGGGAATGTTGTTGGCAGTTTGGCTCAAAGTTAACAATTAGGTTGAACAATATTAAACCCTGCACCATGTTGAGGAAAAAGCCAGGAGCCGAGTCTCCTTTAGGCTGTGGAAGACAACATCAGTGGCTTTGTCTGTTTTAAAGTCAATAACACATCTCTACTGTGTGTGTACTGTGTTTTTCCACAAACAAAAAGGCCATATAAATGATAATATCATTGTTGGGTTTATTGCTCATAATTTTTTTAGTAAAATCACAAAAATGAAATGTCACTTTACTTTTATCCAAAAAGAATAAAAACAAAGTTGATTGGTTGAACTTTTGTGAACTGTTTCAGAGGAAGAGGGAAAATATATCTTATGTTGATCTACTGACATATATTTAGATATATACCACGGATAAATAATCAAACAAAACTGGGAACATTTTTTTGTTATTAATGCAGGCTCTCTCTTAAAGGTATTCTTGATGTTTCAGTTGCACTGTACAGTCTATGTATATGCAAAAATTGACTGAGGTAGCTGTATAAAGAATGAAACTGTTTAAGGCCATGCTACTGGCTCTATAAAGATGCACTTAAATGGTGAAGGATGCTTTGAATTTAATGTGAATGGCTCACATAGCCAAGCTATGGTCTATGTTCACCATCCATGTTGACATGCTTATATTTGCAACAGAGATGGTTGAGCCTGATTGGAATGGAATTCCATTAGTATTATTTAGTCATAAACCAAAATATTGGACTCATTTGAATTGTGTGATGGATTTATAAGAAATTTCAAGGAATCAATAGCTGTTGAAACATTTCTCTTCAAAACCACAAATGTCAACATCATTGTTTAAGACAGGGCAGGTGATCATCAACATCATTAGGGTTAATTCTTGTGACCATGAACCTTTGTATTAATGGATGGGAATCTATCAAATACTTAACTTTTACGTCAACACTACATTTGGAATAAATATGGATAATCATGATGTTACCCCAAAAAATGTGGACTACAGGGACTTAAAATAAAACATGTCATGGGGCAAGGCAACGTTCTTAGAAGTTTTAGTCTTGACTTCTAGTGTAGAGTGACTCAGCTGTAGTCATAAATGATGTGGGCATCCCACTTCAGCACTTAACATTTTTTTTTTATGTTTGACCATTTTTTTCAGCAGGTAGTGACTAAGAGAGGCAGCAATGTGCTGCTGTTGACAGCTCAGAAGGCAGAGGAGGAGGAAAAACGGGCCACTTTATTTTCTGGTGCTACAGTATGTCTGGCTGACCGGGACGGGCCTCCCTAAATAAATGTCACAAATTTGTAAAGAGGGATGAGTCGTCTTAAAGGCCTGGCTTGGACTTCCATGTGGAAACTGATGTCATCCCCACTCCCTGTGCCATATGGCACTTCACAGGAGGAGGCCTGGTTGCTGCTAAGGGAGGCTATCATTAGGTAGCCTTCAGTCCAGGAAACTAAATGCTCAACAAGAGAGGAGAGGGAGGAATAGGACTCATGGGAGAAAAAGCCAAGAAGCATCATCAAAGTAGAACTGTGTTTTGTAATTGGCAATTGTTAGGTGCTTTGATATACAGTTGGCATCTGAGCCAAAGGGGAAAAAAGAATCATGTATGCTTTTTCTGCTAATTTTCTGTAGGTTCACAGTAATAATGTATGTACTTTCTACTATGAGGCCAATATGAGTCTGATCTCACAGTCTTAATCAACTTATGTCAGTCATTTAGAAATTGGCTGTTCTGATAGAGAATTACTTGATTAGAATACACAATTACATAGTTAATAATTGAACTAGAGTTATTATAATTGTAATCTTCTGGTATTTACACCTTCTGTAAAGTGGTAAGAAGGCCCTCCAGGACCTGGGTTTGACACATGTGCAATAAGGAGTTGAACAAAGTCCAAAATAAAATTGTCCTTTGAGGCACGAGGTGATGCAATTTCTCTGAATGCCAAACAGTCTCTGCATCCAGCTAGTTACCTTGTTACCAAGCTGACAAATACAAGTCAATCCACCCCATAGACCCCCATATCAGAATGCCCAAAGTTACAGTAGATTTACACATACTGTATATAAGAAGTCTACACACCCCTGTTAAAATGCCAGGTTTTTGTAATATAAATGATGACACCAAGATAGATGACAGATGTGGAGGGTATCTGCTGTGCACAGCACTCTTCACATTGACCCACACATGTTTAAGTGGATTCAGCAGTGTTATTTTGTGCCATATACCTATTGCAATCAGCCAAAATTGCCAAAAAGTCCAACCGTTATTTCATTGGGTTTGCAAGACGAGGCCGGGCAGCTCGGACGTTCTACCAATCCTCCTCCATAGCCCAGAGATATGAAGAAGATGGATTTGTCACATGTACTACACAGCCAGCACTTGCCAGATATTCCTGCAGCTCCTTGATGTCAGCCACTTGGCAGCCTCCCTGACCAGTTTTCTTCTTACATTTTGAATGAACTTGTTCTTAGTAATGTTATTGCTATGCCATGTATACCATGGTATATTTTATTCCTTGGAAATGGTTTTGTATCCTTCACATGACTGATATCTTTGAACAATGAGATCCCGCTGATGTGTAGGAAGCTCTCTGTCGACCATGACTTTTGCTGGAAGACGAAAATGCCAAAAAAAAAATCCTAGAACAGCTGAATTCATTTGGGGTTACAGCGGGACTTTGAACAGTGACAGGTGTGTGCTGATTCTAATTTAACATGCGTTTGAATGTAATTGATTATATAGGGTGATTTGGGTAGTTGAAAAAGAGGACACCTTTTGTGTACCATCTCTCTGTTAAAACACACTGCAAAAGAAGGGAATCGTTTCCAAATGAATTCCATTTACTGATAAATGCAATAAAATATTTGGAGGAATCAGGTGTAAGATAAATTAGAATGTAGCTACACATGATCTCGAAAACATTTTTGGCGACTAATATACTGGATGACTTTCTTCAATAGACCTCTGTGGTCTGACTAGGTTTGTTACCATCATTGTCAAAAGTAATAAAGACCTGAGGACAGCATGCACGCAAGTATCAGTTTATCTAACCAGCTGCCCATTTCAGATTCCTGACCCTAGTTTCATCATTGTTTGTGAGGGGGAAATTCTCACAAACAAACTGGGAGTTTCTGGGCCCGGTTCCACGGTGAAGGATGCTCTGGACATGTTCTGACATGCTTCAAGTGCATCTACTCCTTTGTAAATGGAACCCTGCCCTCTGCTGGATAATCACAGACCTAGCACATGGGCCAAAGTTAAAAAACGGCAGCTTCAGAAAAACAATCTTCTGTTTAAAAATAAAAAAGGCATCACAATTAAAAAGGGGAAAGTGGGCACAGGGCGAGTCTTATTCTACAACATATCAAAGATCTGTCAGATTTAAATCAGTCTCTCTGTAGTGTAACAGTTTTTGAAACATTCATTCATATTAAGAAATGTTAAATGTTTAAGGCTGCCTGCCGCAGTGCAATGCCAGTTTTCATGATTGCTGGGATAAACATTGCTTACAGATCTGTTAATTAGTCCCAGGAGGTTGTTGTGAGCTCTGTTAGTAAAGTAACACAACACCAGCTCTGACAAACACAGCAACCAAGTGATCATTAAGCCCGGTAAAATTCTCTAGTCCGTAACAAAATGAGTGTTTGAATATACAGTATAACCACATTCTACTGGAGCAGAGTGAATAAACTGAAGATATATTCTAGGATAAACTACAATATATCTGATATCCTCCTATAAACTCCACAAAGCTGGTGTCAAGACATTTGTCATGTCCTTCATTAGTGTATAGTTTGTGTGTAGTTCACCTGGTTCATATCTTCAAACAACAGTATATCAGCCAATTTTGCCTTTTGTTTTTATTTGGTGCCACCTTTACGAACCTATGTCGCCTTGGTTTTCTTGCCTTGAGTAAAAAAAACACTTAGGATTACACTTGAAACAGTGTTCGACTCTACCCTCAGTTGACTAGTCTGTCCTAATGTTGGTTGGTTTCAAGGGGGCCACAGCCACACACTGATGAGAGGAAGTAACCCATCTTAAATGGCTGTCAAACCTGGGAATTAGCACTAGATCTGTTGTAATCTACATCTTTTCAATTTCATTGTGGAGCACCTAATAACTGTTTTGAAACGTGGCATAAATAAAAGGTATTATCTGAATGGAATAGTTTTGACTACCATGAGCAAATGTGTGAGATGTCAGGAATGCATAGGGCACATACAACCAGTCTCGGCACAGCTGTGAAGTGGCTTCATTTATCCATGCTACAGAACTGCTTTAATTTGGGCAGAGGTGGCACTTTAGCTGTCAGATAAGTGAACTGGAATTTTGAGGAAACACTCATACCTCAATTGTTGGTAATAATCTTTTATTACATACGAAAGTTTTAAGACTTATGAAAGTACTGCAGGTTGAACCAGTCTGTAAACTAAATGTTTGAGCTAACACTGCTGCTTGCCTTTGTGTTTTTATTCACCAAAAAAGCTGGTCTAACCGGGGTTTTGTTTAAAACCTGCCCCTGGACCTTGCTCCTTGCCCCATTTGTTACTAGATCTCAGCATCAGTGTGAGTACATGGTTATTACCAAATACAGATCTGCCCTTTTAAAAGGAGGTAGCAAATAATGCTGTTACATTATTTATATGGTATCTTCACTATATGCCCATTCATTTGAATGCTTAGGTGAACTATTACTGGGGATGTAGATACATTAAACAATTGTAACATGGGTGTTGACAGACCCACAATAACCACAGTGTTATCTTCCCTTGATTAGTACATAAGATCTGTAAAAGAAATGGAAACCATGAAATAGTATGACTTCATTCTGGACTTTTATCTATGATTTCTACCTGCTACTCCCACTTGGTGAGTTGCAAACCCCGGCAATCTGCTTTCCCCATCGCCCAACCAAAGGCACAGGACAGCGTGGTCATCTTTGGCGTGGTGGAAGGTGAAGCCATGCGTAGAGGCGGCGGCAGCACAGCGGCTCAATGAGATGGGAACTCGAAGCCACACAGCAACTTTCCCCTCTGCTTTCCACTGGCCCAATGCATCTGGAAACAGAGGAATCCACAAGCTTTTTTTTTTCTTTTATTAAATAATTTTATGTACTTTCTGTTATGTTTCCTCTGTTAAAAAAAATAAACAAAATTGGCAGGAAATAATCTCTAAGTGGAACATGTAAAGATAGTAAAGATAAGATATCTGCTTAATCTAGTTGGGGAGAGGAGGAGGAAATTGGCCAAGATAAGAGAGAAGATGACAAGTAACAGACAATTCGGTGGAAGCTTTAAGTAAATTTTGGTAGAGAAAAGTGGTTGATACTGGAAGAGCTCAGAATTCAATTAGTTGAATGACAGGAAGTTAACTGGAAACTATTTTGAGAATTGTTCATCTAAAAGGGCTAAATTTGAGATGCTTCTTAAATGTAAACATGTCACAGCTGTTCATTTAACAGTTGAATAAATAACTTCACATTTGACTATGTTAGTCAAAGTAAGAAATAGGAAGACATCACAGCATTGAATATATTTTGAATGCAATTTTCTTGATAATTTATAATAATTTAAGTATATATTTATAAGTAGCCGGCCTCAGTGAATGAGGAAATCTCTCTTCCTTCATTGAATCTAAAAATCTGCCATTGCTTGGAATGCTAATTTATTTTGTTATATTTTGTGCATTCATGCCTTTTTTCATCTGGGATCATGCATTGGTTTCCTGAATTTCTGCCTGGACCAATCATCTTATTGCATATTCAATTAAAAGCCAGAAAATATCCGTGAGCGCATATATATATAGCCCATAATAAAGGAATAATGCAACAATATACAGTATCACAAACATTTTAGACATTGGACAGACGGGGTTATGGTGGGCAGCCAGCTGTCCTAGTTAATGGTCAACGACCTGAATCCCCCTGACTTCTTCTTCACAGGATTGACCTCTGCTTCGTGTACAGGTGACACCAGCACAACCGACCTTTCAGTAATCCGCTGAATGAACTCTCGCTGATGTTCGCCGGTAAACCGGTGTCCGCCAGGTTCACCGTCACCCCGCCGAATCGGTCCACTTTCCCCGTTAAGGCCGGTCTCCCGTTCACCGCCTGCCGCAGCTGGGAAGGACCCGCGCCGCACGAAAACGCCCGTGCGGCTGCGTGCGCGGAACAAGCCGGTTTACCGCAAATCCTTCCTCTCAGCTGGGGTAAAAGTTTGTAAACAGAGGTGCAGGCGGCCATGTTGCTCCGCCGCTCCAAGGGTGCGTTCACAAATTCACTGTGACGCTCTGCGCTGAAACGAAAGGTCTTGCAGCGTTTCTGTTTGTGAGTTAAAAACGGACATGGAAAGGAAAGACGTCCCTAGCGCCGAAGTGTATGACACGAGCTAATACTTTGTATGTTGTCTATTTGAGTGGACGGCTCTGAATAACCGAACCCTCAAAACTATCAGGTCCAGTTAGTTTCCATGAATTTCCAATGGGCTCTGGCTCTTAGAAATAATACTTGGAAACGCACCTAAACAACCCTTCACCGTTTAAAGCCACTTCAATTTACAGCCGGCGTGCGGCGGGGTTACGTAAACGTCTGCTCAGAAAGTTGCACGATTACCGTAATACTCGGGTAAAGTAGCGCTAAGAAAATGTTAGGCAAAAACGGTATACTTTTCTTCAGAACGCCTTTCACATATCTGATAATTTAGTTAGGTAATGTTTTTACTACTACAGACAATATTAACGATGAGTACTAAGCAAACGTATATGCCGCGGCAACACGGTCGCCATGTTGTGTCGGGGACTGTGACTGTTCTGACCGTTGTACATCAAATGCCAGACTTTATTACTTTCTTTTTGATGGCCCAGTGAAAGAAAAAAAACAGTTCATCTTTTTTTAGTTCTTCTGTTTTTTCATTATATATTCGTTATTTGGATACTGTAAATACGTACAATGTACAGTGAGTTTAATAGGTAGAAATTCAGCTGCCTCAACATGTATTTGATGCACGGCTTCCCCGACACAAGATGACAGCATTGACGCATCGTTCCATTAGACAATAGCGGTGAAGACGGCATCTACGTAAACATATTTATGATTTATGGTGACTTTTTAGCCGTGTTTTTCATTAAAAATGACCCTTGAATTCACCATGGTATCCTTGTTGATGCAGACAATAAAAAAGAGAACATTCCTTCCCAGTAAAATTTCAACCAAGAACCGCGAGGGTTTACGGTAAAATGGGGCGGAGCTAAGTGTCAACCAGGAAGTTGACTAATACCGCTACATGTTTACACATGTTTGCAGTTTCACGTGGGGAGGAATTCGACTAGTAAAATGTCTTCAAAGAAAAACAAAAACAAATCAAAAAGAACCAATGAAGGAGAAAGTTCTCTACTGAAGGACGGCTCCAATGACTCCGAACTGCAAACCTCTGGCCACGACGGAGGGAGCAGCAGGAGCTTAAACTCCTTCACTGTCATTGATTTCATTGAAAAAGGTAAGGATGGAGCAACGAATATACAACTTATTTTGGTTCTTAACTTATAGGTTCACAGGCCATGGCCCGCTTTCACTTTAGAGTGCACATTCAGCAAAAAAAACTGCACTCAACTTATTATGAAGACGAAGGAGCCACTCTTAGTTGCTCAGAGATGCTGTGAGTTGCTTATGAACCCACTAATCAGCCATCCAGCTGATCACAGCCCAAAACTCACAGTGAACACTTGCTTTGTGTCTAATTAAAGTAAAACGAGGAACATTTTAGCTGATTGTGCTCGTGTCATACTCAGTTTTGAACAGTGCTTATATTTCTTTGTTTTCATAGGAGTAGTGTCTACTGATTAGAGCTGCAATGACTAATCGATTAGCTGCCAAATATTAAATTAGGCACCACGAATATTGGTAATTAAGTCATTCTTTATAATGATTAAAAATAAACACATGTACAAATTCAGTGAGTCCCGCCTTTATGGGTTCTATAGCAGTAATTAATTGACGCAATTGTCAAAAAATTAGTCAATGCTGAAAATATTAGTTAGCACTACTGCTGATTGGTTGCTCTTTTCCTCATTTTGTTTCCTATTGTCTGTTTATTTGTATTTTGTTCAATATTTGTTTATTTATTTTTTCAGTTGTTTTACCTTCATATTAGTATTTTTCTATTCAATAGTAATAATAATGACATAGACATCCAATGCACAGGAGCTTCACATAAAAGTTATAAGACGTAAGCAACAAAATTGTAACGTGAATTTAAAACCAATTTGAAGATCCACTTGAGAGGGTTTTTTTCTTCATCACACACAGAAACATTGGATGTCAACACCCATTTTTCTATCCCAGACACTGAACATGTCCTTGTTGTACATATATGTGCAAACTCATAATCTTTATAAAATAGACAATCAGACCAGTTACAACATCAAAATGATTTATGCATGTTAACACATTGATAATTTACTACTTAAGTATATTTGACTAATACCAGTTTCTATATGTTTTAATTGTAGTCTCAATTTTTGTCTTTTAAACATTTAATTTTTTGCTGCTTTTTTATCTAAAGGAATCCACTTCCGTCTTGTCTTGTATTTGAATGTGTGTTTTCTTTACAGCTGATGACAAAACACCCAAAAGCTGCAGGTCATCTTTATCCCAAATGAGCCTCAACTCAATGAAGTCAGCCAGCGTTTGCATCGGGAGACCTGTCCTGCTGACGAGTCCCACAGGACAACAGGAGGTCTAACCTTCTTGTCTCGTCTCTTCTCGTCTCGTCTCGTCTCGTCTCGTCTCTTCTCTTCTCTTCTCTTCTCTTCTCTTCTCTTCTCTTCTCTTCTCTTCTCTTCTCTTCTGAAATTCAGTTGTTCTGCATGTTTTGTGTCTTTTCTTCAACAAAGAACATTCATTGTGTGTCTCTCATCTTCAGTGCCTTGCTTGTTTTTGCTTTAATGGAGACTTGAACTAAGATTGTTAATCTTTAATTGAACACAACCTTCAATATTTGACAATGCAGTAGTGAGTCTCATGTCTAAAATCTTGCGATAACCACCCGTCTGCATTGTCTGTGTTCCAGGTGTGTCTGGGATGGCCGGTTGCCTCTTTCCCTGGTGGTAGAGTGGGTCTTCAGAAATGTGCCCAGAACAACCTGAGAGTGAAGTCAGGGGATGAAGTGGTGCTGCAACCACTGACCGGGCCTGTGCTTCAGGCCGAGGAGGTGGTTCTTTCTGCCAGGTAATGCCCTGCATTCTAATTATTACACACCAGTTTTCAAAGAAAAACATGCTTTTTAATACAGTCTTTCAGCAGATCACCTATCATGTTTATTTAAAAAAAGGACATATGGATGGTGTGCTGTGCAATTTGGTTATTTTTACCATATCACAGTCTGCCTTAGAGGCTTGGTTGGGTTGTTAGTTGTATATTGTAGGTAGAGGCTGCCATCTGCTGGTGTCATCTTGTAACTGCGCTACACTTGTTATTGGATAGTCAATTACTAATACCATATTCGATTTTCTCTATATAAATTAAATGTGTAGGTTATTCTCAACTACTTGTAATTTTCATCCAGGTCAAAAGATGACAAACTAGATACAGATGATTTCAAGAACTTCCTCCTGAGGTCTTTGGGTAAGTTGGTTTTAACCTGACACAGATTACAGATTTGAAAGCACATCATTAAAAGCAACATTATTTTTTACAGCATGTTATTGATGTGCTTTTAATGAATAACTCTAAAGAAAATCATGTTTTCATTTCAAATGTTGAATTATCTCTATTAAAATTAGAGATAATTTTTCTTGTTACTTGCAATGGTTGCTCTGTAAATTTTGACTGTAATGTTCAGTCTCATTGTGTTTAAATCATGCTGCTCTCTGAGCATCAGTGTTTAGTCATTAGATGCCCTCCACTTTGACTAGATGCGATCTGCTAGATGTTTCAGGTCTGTTCTCAGGGCCAGATCTTAAATCAGACTTCCATTAGTCTGATTTCATCAGCTTCGATTTGTTTTATGAAACTGTTTAATTCTCCTCTATAAACTCTGTTTTCTGGCCACCTTTATGAAACACCCCTCAGTTCATTACTTCTACTTTGCAAAAACAAAAATGAATCGATGTTCAATCAGTGTTTTATTTCTGAGCAGACTGCCCTGGTTCATTTAATGGAATAACGTCCCTTGGTTGGTCTGTCTTGTGCCAGTTGGAAACATCGTCCTGCCAGGAAACATCCTCTCCCTGACCTACTTTGGCCGGTCGTGCGGTCTCCGGGTAGAAGCTGTAAGAGGGGAGGACGGCATCACCCTCCAGAGACCAGCTCCTTTGTCAGCGTTTGGCTCTGAGGCCGAGGAGTCCTCCGTGGTGAGCTCCATGCTAGACTCCACGCCTGCCGACCTCTCCCTGCAGCTCAGCCTGCTCACCGTGGCCGACAACGGCCCACCAGGGACGCCTGGAGAGCCCGGTCCGGCAGCCAGCACTCCACGCAGACCGGCCAACTTCTCTGCTCTTTCCTCGCCCTCTGGTCCCGCCACCCCCTCCTATGACTCCCAGACTCCCCCTACAGGGTTAGGGGAAAATGCTGCAAGTCCGGAGGGCTCAGAGCTGGCCGGGGAAATCCCCACAGCTTCCCTCGCTGGTGCATCCACACCTTCTGACACCTTTTACTGCCTTTCCTGCACCACGAAAGTCACTTTCAGAGACAGAGCAAGGCAGGAGGATCTGGATGTAGAAGGAAAAAGGTCAAAGGTCACATACGACATGATTGGAGGGCTCTGCAGCCAGTTAGATGTTATCAGAGAGACAATTGAGCTTCCTCTGAAACACCCTGAACTGTTCTCCAACTATGGTAGGTTACCTGCTACAATGTAATGAAATCACAGATTACTTTAAAGGTTTGATGAGAATATTTAACTTGCTATTTGATTATAAGGTTTATTGGATATTGCATGGACAATGACAGAACAGATTCTAGACAGCAGGAAAGGGGTTTTGTTCCATTTTGTGCAACTCTCCCTTTGACAAAAACTATTAATTCTTCCTAAAAGTCAAATAAACATTATGAGTCTACTGGCCAGATCTGATATTGGTAAAACAATATTGTGTTTTCTGATAGTTAGAAGATTTTGACATGGCAAGACCACGTCTAAACAAGTCTGTATTTGCCAATATCAAACATGATCAATTATCAATTATTATTTTTTTTTTCAGCGATCCCACCTCCTCGAGGAGTCCTTCTGTATGGTCCTCCGGGCACTGGGAAGACCATGATTGGACGAGCCATAGCCAATGAGGTCGGGGCTCACATGACTGTGATTAATGGTCCAGAGATCATGAGCAAGTTCGTTCATATTCCCAAACGTAGTATTACATTTTGTTACCATTACAAAATGAAAAAAATAATTGATGATGTCATTGCCCAGTTACATCGCACATGAGCTCTAGTCCTATCAGCCACTTAAAGGTTCATGTCTTTACAGATTCTATGGAGAAACGGAAGCGAGGCTGAGGCAGATATTCACTGAGGCCTCTCAGAGGTAAATTAATCATCATCATCACAATCCTAATACATCATTCATATATTAGTTCTCTATATATGCTGAACACTATTATTTTTTAAATTCTACATCCAATCTATCTCATTCAGTTTTTCACGTTTTACAGTTATACTGATGATGTACTGTAACTACTGAAACAAAATGAATAATTAAATCTTAAATATGTACAGCTCATGATTTTTATCCGTACAGTCTTGTGGTTTGCATTAGCCTTCTGTAATGTACTGATGTTGTATATATTCTGTACATTACAGACAGGTAATGCAAACCACAAGCATTTCTCACATACTCTCCATTTAACAGGCAACCTGCAATAATCTTCATTGATGAGCTGGACGCTCTGTGTCCGAAGCGAGAGGGGGCGCAGAACGAGGTGGAGAAGCGGGTCGTTGCTTCTCTCCTGACTCTCATGGATGGGATCGGTTCAGTAAGTATCTCTTGAAAGACGTCCTGTTTCCTTCTACCACAATACTTTATGGTATGTATCAGTTCTGAGGTTACCATTGTGGCAGTTTTTTTTTTTTGACGTTTTTTTATAAAACTGCAGTTTTAGTTTCAGTGGCACTGTAAACTGGTTCAATGTTTCTTGTGCTTCTTTTTTGTTCTTTAAAATAGTTATTTTATTAGTTGCACACTCAGTTCATACAGCATCAACAGATAGTGCTGCCCTACAGATCTTTAAAAAGGTATGCTCTTTTTTTCAATTTGGAAAAAGCAATGTATTTCAACATTTTTACATTAAACTCTTTACCATTTCCTTTTTTTTATAAACATGCATGCATTCTTATGCACAGATGGGTAGTTTAGAGCAACAATATTTGTGGGCTGTGGCGTATTCTTCTGGGAAACACTCAATCCTCCACCTTTACTTCCAAAAGTATTTATCCATGAATACACCTCCCCGTATACAAGTCTAAGCTATCTACCCACATACATATCTATTGTAAATTCCCCCACAGGTACACAACCTTCATACCTGTGCATACTTCTACTTCAAACTGTCTCCAGGACTCCATTTAATAGAAATGGACGGCTTGTTCAACAGACACACAAGCTAAATATATGAGATATATGACCCTCTGCAGCAGAACGTGGCTCTGTCAGGATATGTCCTCATTGGAAATGCAGATTGTCATGCAGAAACCATCTCTGTATGCTGGACGCCCTTCAGACACTGTGGGCTGGCCTCCCGGGTGCCGTTTGTCTGCAGAGCGCTCTTTCAGTGCCTGATGAGAAAAAAGATCACCCCATACACACACACTCTCTCTCTCACACACACACACACCCAATGGGAGCCTGGGAAACAAATCACCTAAGGTTGCCACGACCGGCCAATTTGGCAAATCTTTATCAGCAAAGAAAAAGGTCCTGCGTTCGAATTGGTGATATTACACAGATGCACTAACTCCTTGCCAGTTCCCCTCTCCTGTCTGTTTTCCAGACTGGAGGGATCCAAGGTCATCAGCAGTGATTGGTTTGTGGTATGTGGAGAAAGCACTTCCTGCTCCTCAGCATTCTCGCTTGCGCTGTAATTTATTTGTGTTTGAGTTCTCCCTGCAGTATTGGAAAGGTGGAAAAATATATTTCTCATCTTACAGGCAGACCACCCCGGGAAACACAGGATTGACTCAAGTTTAGCAACAGCCCGCGGTCAAAAACTCTCTGAGGCTTTAGACATTTCAAACTTGTCAGGTATATGAAACACTGAAACCCCGTTGGACAGAGTCAGAAATGCAAGGTCATCAAGTTGAATGCGGAGCTGCTTTCCTTGGTTCCTGGAAAGTTGATATTGATGACTCAATAGCAACAATATTTCTTCTTCTGTATATTGTTGCTAAAAAATACCTGAAAATGCATTGGTATAAATGACTGAGTCGTGCATCTACTGTATATAGTGGCAACAGAAGGAACTAACTGGCCAGCTTGATCTGAACATGTCAATTGTGGCGTTAATGATCCTCTATTGTAGCAAGTGAGATTTCAATTGTTTTTTTCACTGAAAGCAAGGAATTCTGCCCTACGTTTTAGAAAAAAGCTATCTTTGCTATAAAATTAGCTGTTCTGACTTCCTCCTCACACCTGAAAAACAGCCCTTCAAATCAGCCAATCAGGGGAGAGGCCCATTCATCTTAATGAGTCAGGCACAAAATGACTTGTGTCAGAGAATAGAGAAGCTCGAGAAAAGAGATGTAAAACTATCTTTTTTTTCAGACCTTTTAACGCTATCGAGAAACCAGAGAGAGCTTTCTGCTTTGATTCTGCACATGTGAACATGTGTGTGGGTGTATGAAATAACTATCTCCACATAAATGACTTGACTGCTTCTCTTCCAGGAGGGTCATTCAGGTCAGCTGTTGGTCCTGGGGGCCACGAACCGACCCCACGCCCTTGACCCCGCCCTGCGTCGGCCGGGGCGCTTTGACAAGGAGCTGGAGGTGCGTACTAGCAGCCGCTGGGTGATACCTAGAAAGACCTTCCTGTACTCAGCAGGTTAAAGGTTCTGTGCCATGTGTTTTCAATCATGGAATGGAATTTATTAGTTTGCGTACCGTCGATAATAATGAACCCACGGCTGAAAATGTCGCCAAGGTTCTTTAGGTGCTCCTTTTGTGGTTTTGAGGTTCCTTCCAGTTTTTTTTTGCCGCAATTTCCTTCGACAGTAAACGAGACGTTCAGTTGTAAAACCTGTTCTCTTGTTGATTTTGAATGCAGGTGGGAGTTCCCAGTGCCGCGGAGCGTGCAGACATTCTGCAGAAGCAGCTGCAGCGCGTACCGTGCAGCGCCACCACCGAGGAGCTGATGCAGCTGGCCGACGCCGCCCACGGATACGTAGGAGCAGACCTGGCAGCTGTTTGCAAGGAAGCAGGCAAGTAAAGGCCATGCTACTGACATGTGGAAAGTCAAAAGCTTTATAAGGCTCAAGTCTCAGGACCCTGACACCTACAAATTAGAGCATATGACCAAAAGGCAAATACATTAATTGGATAAGATAACAGAAAGATTAGAAGTAGCTTTTAAAGAAGCAGGAATAGATTTCCTAAAATGAAACTAAATTTTACTGTTTACTGATTAACTGAAAAATCATGGTTTGGACTTTTTTTTTTGTTCTTCTAAATGCTGACAGTTTTTCCAGGATCCCCCACCCTAAATTTTAAGGTACTCTGACCACTTTAACCAAAATATTAATATGTAAGAATATGAAATACATCCAAGCTACTAGCCCCTCCCTGCTACTAACTGAGTTTATGTCTGCTTAAAGTTAGAAATTATTAAAAGTTAGGAAAAAAAACTAGTTAGTCTCCTTTTTCATCACAGATTCAGTACTTTCTGTCAAGCCTCAGCAAATAGAAAGTTGTAATTCCATGCAAATGTAGGATATAACAATTCAGATTCCAGCGAGAACCTTATAATTCTAAGGCTGGGATAGATTGCAATAAAACGAAACAAAGTCTGTATATCATAAAAACGCCAGTGAAACCAAATTGAACATCCACAGCTACTCAGAGCAGTTGTGAAACATCAGCTTTGATTTCCGTCTTCACATTTCCCAAAACCAGCATGATTCTGGAAAACTTGAACAAAGAACCCTAAAAAAATGCTCACCATCTTTTTAGTAGTTTGGTTTGCCTGGAGGACGCAAGCATCCACACAACAGACTGTTATCCAACCTTAGGTATGTTTTAGGGTTTACATAGTTTCCCTTCTTTGTCGTGGCCTTGCCTCTGCTTGTAGCACTTTGCCCAAACCGCACTTCCTACTAACGTATTTCTTCCAAAATGAGTTTTTAACAGCTTTTTTTCTGACATGCCTGCAGCCTGTTAGAACGCAGAGGGTCAACCTTCCTTTGATATTTGCCAAAGAGGAAGTTGGGGAGTTTCTGTGGTATTATGATCCCAGAGACTAAAACCACTGAAACCACCTCTTGTTGTGAAATTCCTCTGCCCCCTCACCCCTGCTGCCACAGACCAATCTACCTCACATGAACATGCATCCTGAGGACAAGCACATCGGCCCATACAGTATGTTTGTGATTGTAAGAACACATACGCATTTCCTTTTCTGTGTGAGTGAGTGTGAAACCCCTAGACTGTATATAAAGAAGGTCAACAGGACAGCTCCCTTGAAGTGAAGCCATCTAAATTTCCCCTGATCGCATAACCAATGTAAAAATGATGGTAAGGACCCCAGGAAGAATAATGATGCCTGGCAGAACTCCACTGTTGTGCCTGGATCATCGTTCATGAACTTGTTCATATTCTTGGTGAACATAAACTATACCATATATTTTCTTGATGAAAGTCAGTGTGAACACGTTCATTCTGGCGGCTGTAAATGGAATTTAAGATTAGATCCTTCCAGGGGGAAACCCAGTAGCCTAATATATGTCTGAAAACCATCTGATCTGGCAGCAGCTGTCATACCTGTTGCACTAACAAATACATCATAAAACACATAGCAACAGCCAGGAGCACGGAGGAAGGCAGCACTACAGCTATGGCCATTAATGCAATTTGATTTTGAGAATATACTGCAGTGTGAAAATTGCAGCTACTACTAGTGTGGACTGAATGGATGGAAACAAAGTGTTAGGAAATGCCAGAATTTAGAGCACGGTCACCTCAATACTGAACCCTGGTTGGATAAGGGTTAAAATTGGATGCAAAGGTGAATCTGACACAGTTTCAATGATAACATCAATAAAATAATAGCTATGTTCTATGGTTTTCTATGTAAATAATTTGACAAATAGCTCACAGCAATATATCGGAAAAAAAGGAAATATGAACTAGTTAATTTTTTAAAACCATGAACCTAATTGAAAAGTTTGAAGTATGAACTGAACTGGTTTATTTTAAAATTGTGAACTGAACTTTAAACTAGCTGAACGAGAATCCTAAACAAACAAAAAGGCTGGCTGCAGCATAGTCCCACCCCCTCCCTGTTAGCAGATGGGACACGACAAATACATTTTTCCCCAAGATGGTTTATGTCGTCATAGGTCGCTCTTATCACACTGAGGTTTGTTGAAATGCTATTTTTTTCCTGATATGTTCAACACCTCTTTCAGCTACTCTCAAACCTCCGTCAGGCCCGACTCTAGAGCACCGCCTCTGGCGGAAAATGATGTTACACACATACACAGGACCAGACCGCTTCCGGAAGTGAAATATCAGATTTTGCCCCCGAGGCAGGAAGTGGAGACGCGTCATCCAACTTTATAAACAGCTTACGGTGTGACCCCCACGTGCCTCCTGGGTGGTCCCGGCTCCCGGGGTACGTGGCGTATTGCATTTCCAGCTGAGTAGGGAGCAGGGGCTGCTGTGCGGAAAGCACTCTGGCGAAGAACGTGATTTACTGTCCGCAGAGGACCAGACGTGACTGGCAGTGTTTTCTGAGAAACCTCCCCGCGGCCCAGAGGGAGACAATAACCTCCCAAAACCTGTTTGACCCTGCTCGCTTCCCCCGAAATCTCAAAACCATAATCACTAGACAAACACAGGCCCTCTTAAGTACGCCACAGGAGAACAGAGTCAGAATACATGTAAAGCCTCTTTCAGTCTTTATTTCGTTCTGTCTTCACCTCTTCCTTCTGTTCACAAGTCTTCACCTCCTCTTTTTGTTCACAAGCCTCGAAATGAAATAGAAACGTGACAAAAATATGAGTGAAATAAAATACATAGAAGTCTCAGGCATCTCCTCGTTCATTATAATCATTCACTAGTGACAGGAATCCGTATCATTTAGTGTTATCACAGGTGTGGAGCTGCACAACCTTTCGCATATAAAATGTGAAATGTTGCACTGTGGCAGCAAAAAGCAGGGTTCTTTCTATGCACAGGGCACTTCTATTTTCAAATATAAAAATAACAGAAACAAATGTGATGTAATTGTAATATCAAATACAAAATGAAAAAATATAACTATATATATATATATATATATATATATATTTATATATATATATATAGTGTTACATGTTCACTATGAGAACTATCTTAGTTATAAGTATGCCAATATTTGCTATCTATCCAGCAAATGTTGGAAAAAAAGTGTTGAGCTACACTATTACTGTTATAATCTGGGTTCAATTCAGTTCATCTCTCTGCAGTGTTTGCAGTCCTTGCTGCACTATTCATATATATATTGTACAGTTAATTATTTTTTCTCTATTGCTCTATCATTTATCAGTAGCTTGCATCATGTATTATCAGGGATAGCTGAGGTTGTTTTATGATAGTTAGACTTCTATTTCGAATCAGGTTCCCGTTTGGAACATTACTTGATTTCTACAGCTCTATTGCTACAGAACATCTAATCAAACCTTTAATCTCACCTCTTACACCTTTTTATTAGCAAAGAATGTTAAAACACTTCACCCTTTTTTCTGTAGGCCCAAATGTAATCTTTAGCATGACTTGAGTCACTATTAAATATCAGTCTGCAACTGGAGTGTGTGTGTTTCTGTTGAAGATGTGGTGCAAATTGTTAATTATCAGAGCTCTGAATCATTGCCATTGTAGTTTTTAATAATCTTAAGAGCTGTTTCCAATTTAAGGTATGATGCAAAGATGAAACAATTCTGACTTAAAAGATCCAAACCCCTAAACCCCCTACACATTGCTTGTGTGCACATAAATAGATGCAGTTACACACACGTGTACCCACAAGCTGATCTGTTTTTTCCTTCTTCGCTTTCATTGAAAGGAACAAAAGCCGAAGAGGCACAAAAACACATCAAGTAGGAACTGCAGTTGTTTCCTTCTGCTGCTCAGGTAACAATGAGCTGCTAGGGGAACGTACGCTCAGACGCACCACTTCCTGAAAAATAGAAATGGGGGGACGATGTGACGGCGGCTGCGACACGCTCTGGTCACGCACACGATCCCCACCTTGCACAGCTGCAGAAAAGCATACACACATACACACTTTATGGCTGATTTCTAGATGCACACACACAAGGAGCAAGTTGTTGTGGGGGTTTCACTTCCTGCCTTAATACAATACCAACCTGCTCATAGATCACAGCATATTCCTGTTTAAATCAGGTCTTCACCTCTAGGTGAGGACATTTACAAGGCCAAGTGGTGTTCTGCATGAGTTTCTGAGAATGTTTGTATGGTGCATAAGAATGGATGGAAATCTTGATGTAATTAGGGGAAGTTTTTTGTTTGTCCAGTCAGAGTTGTACCGAGCCCCAGAAAAAAACCTCTTGACGACAGATGTGTTATATCATCAGAACTTAATTACAGTAGATCACGGTTCGGCCGGTTTTGAACGCAATGTAATGCAAGAACACACTCATACCAGATCTATTAAAGTCTGTTTCATTGAGGTCACCTCAAATCCCTTTTAAGCCTCCACTGAGCACACAAATTATTAAGAAAATCTGCGCTTTACATCATGTGCACTGACCGAGGGAATCCAGGTTGAACGCCCTGATCCTTTAATGAAGGGAAGGATTTTAAAACCTGGGGAGGAAAAAAAAATTGGAATGCAACTCGGTATTAAGAAGGCACCATCCTGTTTACCTGTTTTTTGTAGACAGAGGTACAGCCATCTTTGATTTACTTCATGTGTCTTTTTGTCCCTGTAAATTTTATTTCGTAGCATAGATGTTGTTATGTCTACTTTCCTATCCTGTTATCTAGATGACCTCAGCATTTAAAGCATAATCTTAGTACATTTATCATGTTTAGTTTCAAAACACATTGATAAAGGTGGAGTTGCTTAGAACATAGTGTTTGCAGTTCTGCTACAGTCAGATTGTTAAGTACCTACACTTCGGAGTACATAATTGCCACATTGCTCATTGTTGCAGGAGAAAAGGTCAGTCCTCTGGTAGTTCTGAACGAGGACATCTAGTGGGGAAAATATCATATTGCTGCAGCGAAGACGGCATGAATAAAGCTTGTTGATGAACGGATGCAGCCGTTTTAAATCAGTGAATCAGGATTTTACAAGAGAGAAGACAAACTCAAAGCAGGTCCTATATGGTAGAAAGGGAGATTTTATCACTCTTATTTTAAGAAGCTCTGGGTGGCATATAACTTCTGTCCTGTTTTTCAAAACACTCAATATACAGAGAAAAGCGTAAGGCCATATTCAGAAACTGTGCCTCAAAACAAAATGTCAGGACTTCTGTAACGTTGTGATGTCACACCTATACAGTCACTGTACACTTTCCATTCACAGCCATGCATTTCAACCAATCAGCAGGTATGGTGCATTAATATTAAGAAGACAGACACCAAATAGTCAGTTCTTTAGAGAGAAGAGGTAAAACTATATTGAGATGAAGATTTTTACATATTCAACTACATATATACCTTCTTAGGGACTTCTCAACTTCAAATAAAACCCAGGAAATGTGTACGATACGGGACATGCAAAAGGCCTCGCTCCATCAGTGTCTGCACTTGTGGATTCTGACCTTCAATCAAACTCCCCCCCCCCCCCTAAACTTATTCTGTCTCATTCTCTGATGTGGACATGGCTTTCATCATAGTTTCTTACTGGTTGACAGATTTATGCACACATTAAGATGATCTGCTGGACTATGTTAGTCACAGCAGAAAAAAATGTACAGCCTGCACGCTAGTAACTCTATTTTATACACTTTTTTTTCCCTGACAGTGTTTCTGTTATGTCTGATGTAGCTCCTCATCACGTCGTTCTGACTGGGTTTTATGTCGGGCGTGTGTCAGCGTGCACACCGTTTCAGGATAGAGCCATTGTAGAAGTCCCATGTTTTATAGCTTGTTGGCTGCAGCCCCGCAGCACTGTGGCTGCACATGTGATCCAGTTGATCGTTGAAATTTGGTCGCCTTTCATCTAGAAGAAAAAAACCCCTCTTTGACAGGTTTTATATGTGATGAAATAATAACAAACAGGACTCAACCACTTCTAGATTTCATAAGCCTAAATCAACATATGAGTTGAGCAAAGTCCCGAACCTTTTGTCTTAACGTCTTATCAATGACACTGTCACTTTATAAAACAACTAGGGCCTCATTTAGAAATGCACAACATGGGGCTTCAAAGATGCACGGAACATTTCTCACAAAAATGGAATCCTTAAAAATAAACTTGAATGGGAACATGTAAGCATCTGTATAGAATCTCAGTTTTGCACATGCGTATAGTGAGCCATACATTTTCTATAGGCCATTCCATCTTCCTTTCAGATTTTTTATTAAAGTATTAATGAAATTTTGAGTGCTATGCACTGTTTCACCCTCCCATTCCGATCCCCTGCAGTAGAAGGTCGGACTGTATGGTGCTCGTCATCAGTTGTGGAGCAGCACAGAGGATTCTAGAACGTTTGGCTTACCTTTCCCCAATGTTAAGCATGAACAAATACTTTTTACTTCTAATGAACACATTAACTAAATGATGTAATTATGATCAGTAGCTGTAGAAGTCCAAGATTACCTCAGAAAACTTTGAAGAATTGCAGAACTGTGTTTTTTTAATATTGTCTTCTAATAAGGTGCATGTAACATTCAGTGCAGTTTTATTTGTAAATGAATACAGTGTATATTTACTGCAGTGGACACATCACGGTGGTGGAAACGCCACGGAAGCTGCACACACACACACACACACACGCATACACACACTTTTTAATTCTTCTTCAACATGTGCACTCATATATGGAGTGTGTAAATTAGAGAAACAACTGTATGCTGGAATTTGAAAAAGAAATATATATATATATATAAATCAATACATTGGTTTTTGTATTTTAGATGTTGAAGGCAGAACAGAGTAGCAGTTTGGAACACCAGAAAATGTGTTAAAATGAGCACATTATGAAAACAAGGTCACAATTAGCTGTTGCAAAAACCTAAAGCTGATTTAAACAATGAAGACAAATCTAATAGAAGGGATTTTTTTTACATGTACATTTTTTGCACAAGATCCCTGAAAAAGATTTTGTCTCAACACAACCACACACAGTAGGTGATGATTTCTTCTGATCCTTTCCCTCTAAATGTTGCATTGACCCTGTTCCCAGCTCAGCTCAGATTATACAAAACAGCTTTTCATAATGAATCCCTCTAGGTGCTTTGTGTGGTATTGGCAGCTATCATGTGGTCTCGTGGAGCCTCGTAGACTCTGGGCGTCTTTCTGTCGTCCTGTTGGCGTTCAAATGATTTGGTGCGAGCAGATGACTCATTTCCACAGTCTAAACAGTGCAAATTGTGTGTGTGAGTGCACACGGCAGTGTGTGTGTGTGTGTGTGTGTGTGTGTGTGTGTGTGCGTGTGCGTGCTTGTTTGGTTTGTGCCACATCCGGACACACTGTTTACAAGCCTCTCTAAACAGGGGAAGCCCACTGGAACAAAAAGGGCCAGTAAAATTGATTATGTAGAATAATAAACACACAACTCTGCATTGTGTCAGCTGAAAGCTTTTTGGTTAGCCTGTTATTTGACGGCAAAGATCAGGCCCGATATTTAACATCCACTCCTTCAACTTAGACTAAACGGCCTAAATGATTTACTCTGTAAATGTGCAAAGTGATTTGGCAAACACGCTTAGTGAAAATCCCCCAAACCTAAATACTCAGTACTTGAGCGGTTTTAATCCAAACTATTGATCTTTCTGGCCGTCGGGGAGGAAACTGCAGGAAATGAAGACTAGAGGTTACTTCGCTGTGTAGGAGGAACGGGCAGGAAAACCGGCGTCAAAAATGAGCAGAGTTTTGTGTGTGTTTGACATAAATTGTGCAGAGGAAGACTAAATGGCCCAAACAGTGCTAAATGCTCGCTGATGTTTACAGCGGCAGCCTTGCCTTATAAAGCGCTATTCCCAACTCGTTTGTCCTTTTAAAGACACATGAGGAATTTCAGGACAGGTCACATAAATATCAGTCGGATCAGCATGTGAAGTTTATTTGAGGCCTCTGTTTATAAAACCCGGAAATGTGCTGCTTGTACTCCTTAACCCCGGCACTTACCTTTACTCAGTGACAGCTGTGTGTGTGTGTGTGTGTGTGTGTGTGTGTATGTGTGTGTATTTTGTAACATTTACTGTGTGTGTTGGTGTGTAGGTCTGCACACGTTTTCTGCATGTTTGGAGTTTGCGAGTACGTGTGTGTGTGTGTGTGTGTGTGTGTGTGTGTGTGTGTGTGTGTGTGTGTGTGTGTGTGTGTGTGTGTGTGTGTGTGTGTGTGTGTGTGTGTGTGTGTGTGTGTGTGTGTGCGTGTGTGTGTGTGTGTGTGCGGGCGTGTGTGCACTTTTAACAGCACATATTATTGCGGTGTTTCAGCTCCGGGAACAGATGTTGGGTATTGTAAATACAGGTGCAAAGAGTGCTCCGGAAGCCCCGGCGAGTAATGAAAACGTTCCTGCGGTTTTGTAATAGTGTAATGCCCAAAGTATTTCACAATTTATCTGAGGACAGCACTGCTGGAGAGCTGCAGCTCGCGGGCGGTTGACGCAACGCTACGCGATGAAACACAACACAACACACAGCCCTGCCTCCTCCCTGTTGAAATGCGGAATGCCACTATTGAAGTGCAGATCAACTTTGACGCGCCTTCCTGGACTCTGTGATGGGTGATGATCTGCTGTATCCACATACTAATTCTATTTTTTTCCTTCCCCCCAGAGTCTCAGATGTGCTGTAATTACTCTCAATTGCTTGCATGAAACATACTTTTATCAAGAGTTCCTCTGAAATATACTACTACTAGAGAACACGTATTAGACAGCCGTTAAGGGAGCAAGATCATCATCTCTTTCTTGATCTCAACTCTAACAACTGCAATAACTTTAGGTATACCAAGTTTATTCACTTTATTCACTGTAATTCAGCACGTCACCAGTTACCACCCTGCCAGCTCAGATCCTTGAAAAATGTGATGAATTTCTATTACTTCATCGATAGCGTCTCTCATTAGGATCTGGACTACGCCGCAGGGTGGTGAGCTGTCATCAGTCCCATCATCGGTTCCTCACCCACTTTGAAGCCATCACTCCTCCGTCCTCAGAAGACATAATCACACACTTGAAAACCCGCATCTCATCCCGTAGATATCAAACCCAGTAAGTTTCTATTACAGGTCTTTGACTTCCTTGGCCCGTACATCTTACATATCCTAAATAGCTCACAGGCCACTGGTTGTGTTCCTTCTTATTTCAAACATGCCATTATCCAACCACTTTTAAGACATGCGTGTTAGGGTTAATGCTCCTGTCAGAGCCCCTGACCAAGGCCCTGGCAGAAGAATCGCAGTTGGGCCCTGGGCACTGTAGCTGCTGCCCACTGCTCCTAGTGTGTGTAGGATTGGTACATTCTTTTTCTTCTTCTCCTCTTCCTCCTCCTCCTCCTCCTCACTTCAGCCTGCCTGTTGCATGCAAAAAGGCTCAGTCTTTGCTGCAGTATTTTCAGTATACACCAACAGAATTAGAATCTCAACATTTATGAGTTGAAACAATAGCAAATGAGACTTGTTCTGTGCTCTCAAATCCTGTTCTTAAATTTGTTTAAAACTGTCTTAATGCACACTTTTAGTTTTAACCCATAACATGATGTCACAGATGCCACAAGTACTAAGGTAGTGTGTAACTGGCATGCTGACCGTAGGGATTTCCACCGGAGCTGCAGCTGCCCCTGAATTGTTTGTTCATTTCACTAACATAAGGTGTCTCCAGTGTAATTTAATATTACACACATCCACTTTTATGTAGAGGACACCCATCTTAAATAAAGTCATCTACTGGCAATTGGAAAACTGTCATTTATCCTCCAATTTTGTTGTGAAAGAATATATTTTCCTCCAGTTAAATGACATCAGATCAGAGTTTGTTTTTATTTGGGTGACCACACTATAGAGCTGATCCACAATAAGCTTGGTGGCCTGACAGTGCACGTTGATGTTGCATCTATAGGTTTACTTTGAATTCTGACTCAGGGGGTCTGCAGCAGGTCTAGGATTTAGCAATATGGATTTTAAATAATTCAATTGTTTTTTCTTCACTGGTTATTTGTTTCCTTTAGAATTGTTATTTAAAGCTGTAGAAATTACATTCAAGGCTAAACCAGGTCCTGCTCCAAAGTTCAACTCTGAACTCCTCACCCCTTATGGACTGAATTGCAGTCTGAGGTCCTCTGGCAGGGATCCATTGGCTATGAGCGTGATTTGGACAGCTTATCTTCTGTTCCAGCATTAAGTGAAAGCTGAGGTTGAAATACAGTTTGAGCTGATCCCAACTACTCTGACAACACATCACTGATTGAAAGTGTTGGTTGTGTTGTAACTTCTTCTGTTCCCTTTCTATGAACAGAGTTCAGTGGGATTACCGACCGTATTTTTTTTTTTTAACAGTGGAGAATCTGGAGAAATCGAGTAGGGTTTTAGAAATGCAGACCCTGATTCATCAGAAAATAGTTGGATCAGCCCTGAACCTTGAGGACCAACTTGAGATATCAGTCTTGCTGTTGAGCATTACTTCAACAGATGCTCAGATTTCAAATGTGCAGGATTATGGCTGCACGCTGTCGTTAGAGACAACCACACAGCTCCAGACGGTTGGGTCGCAGCATTCATGTCAATGATATAAAAACTGATTCATGGCCCTCTGACATGTGTTACATTTTATTGTTGATGTTTTCATCAAAGTCTGTGAATATGAGGATTTGTGTCTCGGAAGACAGAATTGTCAGAAGTTACTTGTGGTGCCATTAAAGGATTGAAGTATCTGTGACTATGTTGTTTGTATCCAGTTCCGTTTCACCAAAGGCAGATTTAGAGCAGGGGTCAGTGAAGGTGATTCTTGAAGAGACGGCACACATAATTAGGACCACCTCTGTTGAAAAACTACAGATAACTTCTTCCAGGCCAGCTTCAATTTTGTGAAATTAGTTGTTCCCGCTCCTCCATACCTAGTTTGGGCCTTGGTGTGATGTTTTGCAAATGTGCATTCTTGTACGTTTAGGGGGCCCCTTTCTCTCTCAATTCCCACTAGATCTCTGGCGAATACGAAGCATTCTGGAAAGGAGGAATGCAAAAAAAGAAAATGAGTCCACATAAGGTTCAGATTAAATTGTGTTGTGTTGCCTTTTTTTTTCTTTTTTTCTTTTTTTTCTTCCTCCCTTCCCATCGGATGTTTTCATAACTAAACCAAATGTGTGCTCGGAGTCAGCCAAGAGCAGTCAGGAGAGAGAATCCCTGAAGCAAAATGTTAAAGTCACATCGTCGAAATCAAGTTTCCGCTGCCCTCCGGGTGTCCAGGCTGGACCGAAGCTCTGTGGCTTATGAACCCCGTATCCCCCATGACAGCCTGTTGCACTGTGAAGCTTGACATTACTGCTGGCAAATTGCTAGATTTACTGTAGACAGTTTGGGAAGATTTTGGGTGAAACAATGATTTAATATCAGCTGTGTTTCACAGTCAGCAGGGTTTGTATGCAGCTGTACTAGACCTTTAAACCAGCTATCAGTGTGTATTTGCAAAGCCCAACTCCAGGTGCTGGATCAGGGATCAAGATCTTTACATTAAACCTCTGCAGAAACACACTTACAACATTTAAAGCTCCAAACCTATTAAAATTGTTCCACGAATAAAAGCCATAAAACCAAAGTTTTGACCTTTATAAACTATATCTCAATGTTGCAGAATGCTTTCACTGCACACATTTTATTTGAACTGCATGTGTTTTTCAAGTGGTTGTAGGTTCAACTTTTTTTCCTCTTTTAAAAGTCAATTGTGAATGGGTTTATACATGGCATACTTGCTTGTGATATATTTTTTGTAAGTTTATTTTTTAATGGGGTTTTCTTCTTTTTCATCAGACCTTGAACATTTGAGTTCATGCCGTGTATACTTTTGATTACATGTAGATTTCTTAATGCAGTAATGAGAAAACCCACAGAAAGCTCAGTAATGGATATGCATAATAAAAAAAACACAAAGGGAAAAGAAAATATGTTTTCCCCCTCATGGGCCTTCTTCAGCTCCCCACAAAGCGTCTTTTATCTTTTAAAACAAAATCAAGACCACAGCAGGTTCTCAGGTTTTTTTTTTTGTTCCCTATTCCATTGTCCTGGACGATGGAATAGGACGATGGAATGACCATGGCGGCGGTGGCCTCCACCTTCACAGGTTTGGGATTAGTGCATATGGCGCCCCGGCCTCCTTCCATATCCCGTCCTGTCCTGCCTAGTCCCCCTTCTCTTCGGAGGGCCAGATGGTTTTGTGCAATCTGAGCGGCGGCGGGCCGAAGCATTAACGCAGATGAACAGCCGAAGCGTCAGCCAGGTAGAGCGATGTGGATGCCTGGACGTCTGGGGATCGAGAGCGAGGAGGGGGGCGGGTAGACGGAGATAGAAAGTGAAAGAGCGAGAGAAAGACATCATGCGCCGGGGGAGCGTGGACTGGGGAACACATTGACCTCCGCTTGACGTGCTCATGGAAGACAAACCTGCTGGCATGCCTGCTGCATTGTGTTTCTCCGTTTTCTTCTCTCTCTCTCTCCCCTCTCTCTCTCTCCCCTCTCTCTCTCTCTCTCTCTCCGTCTATCCCTCGCCTAGTCGGACGGGTCCTGGAAAATATAAACAGGATGCAGTCCTGTCTGATCGTAAATCCCCTCTCGGCTGCTCCCTGGCCTCCAGCCCTGGACCACGTCCGTTCCCCTCCATCCCTCGCCACCCCAACTCCCGCCCAGAACCCCCCACCCCCCTCCCCGCCCCCCTTTATCTCAGAAGAGGAGGCCAACGGTTTGTGTGTGTTTGTGTGGTGTGTGCACATGTGCATTGGGAATGGTTGTGTATATAATATACTATTACCATGCTCTCGGGTTGGAAACGTGGTCGCTGGCTGGTTTTGTGACTACTAATCACGGCCCACATTCAGCGTGTAAGTAGCCCAGACAAGCCCCGTCCTCCCACCTGTAGCGGGTTAAATCTGGACGCAACCTGATGCACACATGGTGGCTTGCATCTCTATTTGTTCTGTTCTCACACATTCTTCTCTGTCTATTTAGTAATGAGTGAATGCAATATTGCAACCAGACTTACCTGCAGATCCTTTCACTCTGTAATGTGACTTAGAGGAAATTACAAGCAGTCGGTTCTCTTGGCTCGTGTTCTCCGCGGTGATGCAGATGTTTGCAGATGTTCGCAGACGTTTGCAGACTTCTGACCAGAACATCAACCATTTTTTTAGAAACTGTCATTAGGAATACCACAAACTCTCCTTGAACAATACACAAGTCTGAAAGAACATTCTCCTTGGTGTCAATGAGGAGGCACTCCAGGAAGAAATCTTTAATCAAATGAATCTTCATTTCCCTCTCTGACAGCGATAACAACTCCAGTGGTTGTCGGAAAACAAAATCACTATGGCAGGAATGCCACTGATTTGAATCTGCATGAAACTGGAAGGAGAAAGGGAAATACGAGATGATCCCCCTTCCCTCAACAACTGTTGCTCCGCTTCCTATGAACGAGGCACTAGACCAAAGCAGTTTCAAAGATTTTTCTTCATGATATCTACAATGTTCCTCAGCATGAAAAAAATGAAATCCCATGGATAATTTAACATTATTTTCTCCCACTTAATGAATGGCTCTGAATACACTACTTCAAATAAACCATTTCAAAATGTATTTCCATGCTTCTACAAAGTGTACTGTTTCGCTGGTTTTTGGACCAGGATGAGAATCTGTGAATGCAACGGATTTTGGCTCACTAAATCTATTCTAATTATTTTTCTATTAATTGATATTAACAAAATACTCCTTAGTGGTCATAGTTGACTCCTCTTTAAGATTTATGCTCATTGATCAGTATCCTGAAAAAATCTCCTAACATGACTGCTCTGCCTGTTTAACGACAATACAGTTTCATGGGTATGGCTATCTATGCTCCACCTATGGATGATACTCTATGCATCCGTTTCATATGTTGTTGCCATTACTGCCGACATGCATTCATTTGTCCTTTGCCTTGTCATGAATGTTAACTTATGCATCAACCAGGAGGCTGCTCAGAGGCAAAGGTTTATGACAACAAATATGACAACTATGGAGGAGATGTTAATATTGTACGTATGTCTTGAGTAAAAGAAGAAAACTGAGGTGCTGTAAGAGGAGGTGGTCGGTGAGGCCGTTAAATTCATCACAGCTGGAGGACAGATAATTCTTTTTTTCTCAATTCCCTATTAGTTTCTTCCATTTCCTCCCAGCTGTTTTGGAGTAATTGTTTGTCTCTGTGTCCCGATGAACTGACATCATAAATATGGCTGTAGTTCCACACCAACATGCACAGTTTTTCCTTGAAAAGTTCAGCTATCGATGTCTTTTTCTTCTTCTTCTTCTGTCTCACACTGGATCTGGGCTACGTATCTGGTAGAAAAGCAACACTGCCCTCATGATTTCAGGTGGTACTGCTCCATCTGGTCCATCTCTGTAAGCTTTGTGGAAACAGATGAATGAGTACAGATAAAAGGCCCGTTCATATCCACATGCATATTTACACTGCCTATACTGAAGAATTATAATGGAGTTTAAAAAAAAAGATGTGTGTCTACTCACTCCTCACCTCACCCTTTTCTGAGCTGACTGGGCCCAGAACCTTTCTAATTCCCATCAGTGATCTCTTTTGCAATGTAAAAAAAAGGCTCATTATAGATATCAACACATCCGTGTTTGTTTTGTATTTCTTCTTTTTATTCAGATGCTGCAGCCTCTGGAACCCAGGCTTATTCCCTTCCCTTCGGCCTGCTCTCTTTTCTCCCCAGTAATGCTGCCCAATTATTTCCCTGTCAAAAGGGGGAATTAGTGTTCATTTTAAGATTTCAGTTCACCGCAGCGTGTACAAGCCTGAATGTTTTGAGTAAAACGTTGGACTGGATGCATGTGGGTTTGAGAAGAAAACCCTCAAGCCACAACAACACCAGCATTGCTTCTCTAGGCAAACAAACAGCAGCTTCATATCCCTCTCTATATTTGGGAGCTATCTCAAATCACAGTCTTTAATCTTCTAAATGGTTCAACTTCTCCCTTGTAATATTTAGGCCTGGATGTATTTTAGGCCAGAAGTTCAACATATTAAAGCTGATGACTTCCCAACTTGTTAAACCATGGTAATATTGTGATTATTATATATTAGTGAAAGTCTGGTTTAATTCCATATTGTTGTGATGTAGGGTTTTTGTTCCGCCCTTTACAGCATAACTTTACTATTAAAAAAAAAAAGGTCAGAATGAACATCTTCCTTGTGATTCATTTGAAACTCTAACAGGTAAAGCTTCTTTCTGCAGGTCTGCATGCCCTGCGGCGAGCACTGGGGGGTTCACGCCAGCTGTCGGACCAGCAGCTGATGGGGACAGTGACGGTCACCCTGCAGGACCTCCAATGGGCCATGTCTGCTGTGAAGCCCAGTGCCATGAGGGAGGTCGCCATCGATGTCCCCAAGGTACAAGAAGCTCTCGCTGTCACTCTAAACATTATGTCCTATCAAGCTTACACAACTCCATATGAATGAAGCTGTACGCAAGTATAGCTGCAAGGCTTGTGTCCTGATAGTACTTTGGACCTCAGAAATGACTTCCCATAGAGGAGCATTTCTTGGCATCAGAGGAACTACATTTATTCCCTGGTTCCTCTGTTTGGAGGTACACAACATTTATAGTCCCCTGGAAAGATGAGAGAACTGTACTTATTGAATACACACTAGTGCTATCATGGAATGAAATGTAGGTGTAGTCAAAGTCCTCCCTTAGTGTCTGGTCTAGTGTGCATAGTAGCGATGCAGGTGCCAAATATCTACACACGGTTGCCCCAAACGATGGCACCTGTTTGAAGGTCCATTAAACACAATGTTTCCAAACCACAGAAAAAATTAAGTGATCCAAAAAGCAGGCTCTTCTGGATCATTGCCCAAATGTAACTATCCGTTCTCTGTACCAGTTCCAATAGTTGCTGAAAGTTTGACGGGGTGGAAGAATTTTTAAGAGACACATGGTCTCCAAAATCTCTCTCACACATGCCCGCCTGGTTCATAGCATCATCTATAATGACACAATCTGTATTGGATCCCATGTTTGTAATCAGTGTTAGTTATGTCTCCGTTGCACTCAACCTCGCGATGGCCGTGGGAGGAGGGCCCACTGGTTTACATCATACCGTCTTTGCTTCATTTAAAGCACAAAACAAATTATAAACCCAACAGCATCGCCACTCATCGCTGTGACGAAAAAACAAAACAAAAAAAACCCTAAAAGCTCAACAACAGCGGCCGTGGCTCCTTTTCCCCCCTAACACACATCCTGAAAATCTCTTAACTACTCTTTGGAACCACTGACCACTGAATCACCAGCACTTAAAGGATGGGGTCAGGCTGAGGAAGACTGGAAGTGACCCCGTGGCCATTTTACCCTCCACTGAAATGAAGATGAATCACTTTGCTTCAGTGGATGGAGAGACAGAGAGAGAGAGATAGAGAGAGAGGGAGGGAGGGAAGGATGAGAGGACAGTGGTGAGACTCCAGGATGTTTTGGAGTTTGCATGTGCAAGACATAACGGACAGGAAGAGGGCTAACATCATCCTCCACCGGTAATTGAAAGCAGATCGGGTCGCTGACGGTTCCTGCCAGCAACCAAAAAAAAAAAAAAAAAAGAGAGAACGCGAGGAGAAGAAGAAGAAACGGCCTTCCTATCCGTCCCCCCCCTCCCTCCCTCTCTACACTCTGCACTGAGCTCACCCAGAGACGTTCAGTCCTTGCGGCCGGTTCCTGGAAACAAGAGGAGTGAGTTTGAGTTTGGAATTTTTTTTTTTTTTTATCCCCCTAACGCAGCTCAGCTGAAAGGCCAGCCGCAGAGCCCCGGACTTGATTATATCCACATGAGTGCAAACATTTGTTTCTAATCCATTTTATATAAGAAACTTCCAGTGGTGCCGGATGAATACACGCCTCAAGTTCCTCAGAAACCTTCTCGAATCACGTATCTAGAGATTTGAGTTTTCCAGATTATGCCTCTCAGTTTACATGCACATATATGTGAGGGTTCCTCCTCATTCGCTTGTTAACTTTGCAACAGAGATTCTTCCTATTTCTGACATATTTTTTGTTTACCCTGTGTCTTGCTCTCTCTCTTTTTTTTTTTTTTTTTTTTTAAATCATCTTCCACCGTGAAGTCTGGATTTAATATTTTCATTTGGCAGCTGTATAACGAGTCCATTTATTCCTCTTTTTAAACATACTCCTCGTCTCTCTTGAGTTTTTTTTTTTGTCTGAGAAGTCCCCCACACCCTCCTTTCAACCCCATCAAAGGGCCGGAGCCTGAGAGGCCCCTTGTAAAGTTCAGAAAACAACAGTAAAAGATAATAACCAGGTCTTGTACAAAAAGGAAGGGAGGGATAGAGGTGATGGTGGAGGTGGGGTGGGTACACATTGCAGCGAGGTGTGAGTCAAAACGTTGCCTTCTAATTCCACAGGCGCTTCACTTGTGGCTGAAAGCACCTTGCAATTAATGTAAGTTTATATTGTTATTTCTTACAATGCCTCCATTCTGCTGCAAAAAAAAATGCACCCAAAAGAAGGGGGAGGCGAGAACAGGTGAGTGATTTGTGTTCCGTCCCAGGATGTTGTTGGTAAACTCCGATGCTGGAGGCCTGTTAGGCCACAAAACCACAATCTGGTTTACGGAACATGGGTAGATCAGAGCGTTTGATTTCATTCGTGTTCCATGCCTAATGGGTGGACATTGAATTGGCCACCCCCCAGACCTGTACACTAAGTTGTTGTAGACCTACATGTGTCAACCTTCATACTGTATGAGGCCTGTTAGACCTATCCGTGGTCCCGCATGTTTCTGCCTTTTAGACAATGATCACATTGTTTTATAGGCAATGTATCCATTCTCTAACAAACACAAATAATACATTCGTGATGATTTCCAACACACATGCGGTCTAGACAGATTCCCTTCTTTATAGACTGCCAGTGCTTTTAATTGACTTGAGTCCAGTGTGAAAATGAAACTAAGGTTTCATCAGGAATTTTGGAAAACATTTTGCATTTACTTTAATGTTGTGAATGATCATTTATTGTTTGCAGCTACAGCAATAAGCGACAAATGTTATGCTGCAACCTTAAAATACATGTATAGAGCATTTACAGCGTGCACCTGTATCACAACCATTAACCACTGCTTTGTTTCTTCTCTGTTGCTTTGCTTTCTTTCATGCTTCATCCGTCTCTTAATCCATCTTTCTCTTTCTCACCCATTTCTCTCTTTAAGCCTGTTTTACTTTTGTATTTTATTTCATTCCTCTCTGGCCATCCAAAAGAGCGTTCTGGTTCGCTCGCCTGCTTCCGACCTATCTTCTCATTTCTGCCCCCTTCCCCTCTCTCTATCTTTCTCTCTCTCTCTGTTCCTCTTCTCCCTCCCCCTCCCCTCCATCCGCCCTTTCCTCTCTCTCGCTCAGCGCTGTCCATAAATTGTTCGGTATTTACAGTATGTGGCCAGACGCCAGGTTTCCATTAGGTGCTTCGTTCCCCGGAGACGGCGCCGGTGGCCTGGGGTGTGTTACCTCTGGATGGAAAGCGGCAGGAGGGGGGGCGGGGGATGAGCATAAGAGAGAGAACGAGAAGGAAGGCAAAAGGAGGGAGAGAGAGAGAGAGGAGAGAGAGAGAGAGAGAGAGAGAGAGAGAGAGAGAGAGAGAGAGAGAGAGAGAAGCAGCAGTATTTAAGGGAGAGAGTGAGAGATGATGTGATAGTGAAAGGGCAAATTAAAAGAAGTAGGAGAGGGAGTGCAGTAGAGATAAGATATGTAACCAAACAAAAACAGGAGGGAGGAGGAGGCAGGAAGGTAGATGGAAGTAACCAGGTTACACTGGGCTCTGCAATAATCTGATTATGGATAGAACCAAGAATTGCTTTTAATACAATTACAATCATGAAATGAAGAAAATCTGTTCCAAAATATCTTTGACTTTTGAACAACTTGTACTATCAATATTTTATTGCTATAATTGAGATATGTGTTATTTGTCAAACCTTATATTTTTTTTCTTAAAAACTTTCTTGGTCCTGTGTTGAATCATCTTTTGTATGTGTGAGCATGTGCAGGCCTAAATAAAACTGAAAGTAAATGTTACACCAGAGTGGCAATATTAAAATAAAAATCAATTAAATGTAGTGATTCCTCCTCAAAGTCAAAATGATTTATTCTGGAGTTAAATAAAAACTTTAATTAAGGTAATATCAAGAATATTATCTGAACAAAAACATGTTCCACATGTGCATAGACATTGTTCTACATATGTGGATCATATTCCTGAATGCTGCTTCTTTATAAAGTTTTACATTACCACACACCAGGGCACATTATAGAGTAAATAAAGCAGTGAAATGAAGCTTGGACTCACAGCAGGGCAGACTGAAAAAAACAGTATCTGTATGTAGAGCTGCAGTGATAATACAGTGACTAATAAAAAAAACAATCTTAATAAATGTAAATTGCCATCTACTTAGTCAATCAAACATTTGATGGTTCTGGTTCTCAGATGTCATTTTATTATTTTGGGGTTTGGGACTTCTGGAAAAGAGACTCAAAAAAACTCAATGAAGTCACGACGTGCTGACATATTGTGATGATTTTTTTTCTGATGGGCAACAAATTGATAATAAAAATAATTGTTTCATGTTTGTGGAACCCTTATGTGTTAGAGTTTTGAAGAAAATGTTCGGTTTATAATATAATATAAAATATATTTCACATCATATTCGGTCATTTTTATTACTTTTTTATTCATGCATATAAAAAATGTGAAAATGTTAGTGCAGATCACCAATAAACCAAAACCATTACCCAAAAAGACAAAACCTTCTAAAGAAGATTGCTGGAGAACAACTACAACCACTAGATCTGGGAAACCTTATTTAGTCCGTCTTAAGCTCTTCACATTTGCAGGTCCTCTGTCTACACCATATAATTTCAGGCAACATGCTGCACTAGACAGATTCCACATCTTAACTGCCTTCTATATGGTTTCAAAACAACAATATAAGGTCAGCAGCAGGGGAGAAATGTGATTACTGACATGCTGCATACACTGTAAATACACATTTTACAGTGACCAGGTTACTACAATGGTTTCCTGTGTAACCTGGTTTACAGAATTTCAGTAATCTGGTTCCTTGTGTGCATGTAAACACACTCAGCAGAAGGGCCAAATGAGAGGAGGAAGAAAAGAAGTGCAGGAGATGGGGAAGAAACAGAAAAGACAGGGGAGAAGAAAAGGTTAAAGAAAGATGGGGGGAAAAAAAAGAAAGTGATGGCGTGCAGAAAGAGAAAGACGGAGAGATGTAAAGGAGGAGGAGGAGAAAGGGGGGTTGATTGGAATAGAGCTGAAGAAAGGATGGGTGATGAGGAAAGAATCAGGAAGGATGAGAGTGAGGTCTGAAAGGTTGTGCATGAGGGTTTCTCCTTCCTTATCTGCTTTATCTCCTCCGGTTATTCCCCGTCGGACTCCCTCCCTCCTTCCCTTCCATCTGTCAGGCAGGCAGCTGTTGGGCGACTCCCTCCGTTGTTATTCACTTCGTCCAGAGTCTCCCGATTAAACCCGAGCCCCTCGCTTCCTCCATCTCCTTCCAAATATGCCTTTATATTCCGTTCCCCCCCAGAAGAATTTGGCAGTTCTTTGCAATTTACTCCCAATGTTCAGGAAGCTAAAGAGGTCTTCCGTGAGGGCTACACGAACATCAGTGACATCAGTGTGCAATCAGAGTTTGTTTGGTCTGTTGCATTTATTGTTGGCGATGTGTTTGTGTTGAAGCTGCCACAGATTAGTGCTGTAGGAAACTTCAGAGGAGCTGGAGTGGGCCGATGTTGATCATTTATTAGACGACGGTGATGCTGTCCACCTCCAGCGTGATACGTGTGATGCAGCATGTTACTGTGTGATGGATTAACAACACTGAACCACATGCCATTTACAAGATTAATTCATACATCTTGCTCTGTTTTTCCTTTTTCCATAACAACTACTTCAACTTTTTCCTCTGTTAGGACTCTATTTTTTTCTGTAATTTTGCTTTTTTTCATCATGCTTGCATTTAATTATTGTCTTATTAGAGTCTTATGAAACATATGAAGCATTTTCACATATATATATTAGCATATATTGAATATTTGTCATTCCACTGCATGAATATATATATAATTGGATATTGACACAAAACTTAAACTTATGAGATCAGCTCAACATAAATAAATTAAATTGGCCATAAAAATGCCCATTTAAAGATCCCCGCCAAACATCCATGTTACCAATGTGTATGTATTAATGTTAATCTATGAATATGCAAATATATTATTGTGCTGGAGGCTTAAGGTTTCCACACAATTTCCACATTGGCTACAAAATTATTTGTGGTATCACAAATCATACTTGTAGATCCACCCCTTAAAAATTTCCATTTTCAGCAGGTGGATGTGAAAACGGTCTTCTTTTGTCAAACTGCACTGCATCCATCATTCTGCACAGTGAAACTTAAACATCCTAAGATATGAACTAGAAGAAAAGAAGGTGGAATTAAAAACCTAGAATGCTGCATGACAAACTTATTGTACCTTATAGGGCAATCCATTATGGGGTATAGGGTTATGACGTGAGGGCATCTTCTTTTATATTATCAATATTGTGCAGCTGTCACAGTAAGATAAGACAAATGTATTAATTATTACATTTCAACAAGCCAATTACTAGTGATTTATGAAACATAATAAAAGCAATGAAAAGTGGAGAAAAATTACTTTTAAATACATTTTAAATTAAAGTGCTAAGTTAACAGAAATAAAAGAAGCTAAAATGCAATGAATCAAATATAAAATATAAGGATCAAAGTTGTAGTGTAAGAAATGGTGGTACATGATGGTACAGTACTGTAATTGTAACTCTGTTTCCTGATTTTAACCTCATCCCATCCTTCCAGGTCCGCTGGTCAGACGTAGGGGGGATGGAGGAGGTGAAGCTGAAGCTGAAGCAGGCCGTGGAGTGGCCTCTGAGGCACCCCGAGGCCTTCACCCGCATGGGAATCCAGCCACCCAAAGGAGTCCTGCTCTACGGACCCCCGGGCTGCTCCAAGACCATGATAGCTAAGGCCCTGGCAAATGAAAGTGGACTCAACTTCCTCGCTATCAAAGTGAGTTGTCATTGACTCATAACCCCACTTTTAAAGTGGCATACTTTCTTGTGTTTGTGTAGGCAAGTCTTTTTAATTTTTTTTAAATGCTGTATACGACCAGTTCAAATTAAAGAAACTTCTGGAAACCTGATTGTTAGACAAATAGTGTATTACAGGTGTGTCTGTTTATATCATACTTCAGTTGAGTGATTGGCCAAAAACTGCATTAAGACTATAAAAGAAAAAAAAATAAGGGTTCAGAGCCGTTCCAAAAACTCCTTCAACAAAATTGACATCATCTTGATGATTGATGATTGGTTCAATCTCAGTTGAGGCCTTTTTTAGCTCAACTTTGAACTTATGTCAATAACCATGTGACCAGAAAAAAGTTTTTGAAATGAGAGCAATCTGGTTTTCACTTCTTTACATGAAAGTTAAATGTGTTTTTCACTTAGTTAAAACTGAGTTATGTAGCAAAGAGTGACTAATAAAACACAATGGGCGTTAAGACTCTTTACACATACATATGCAAATGAAAATCAGCCACATCTACATACACAGTTATCAGATGTGTTGTAGGGATTAGTAGTAGAGTTCCTTCCCTGATGGAGAGATCTTCCTTTTTTGACCTTTGACCCTGTGTGTGTCCCCTCTCATTCATCACCCTCTCCTCTGCGCCACCCCCCACTGTCACCCTCGCCTCCGCCCGTCCAGACCTGGTTGACAGAGATTGATTGATCAGCTCGTTGAATTGTCGATCAATGGATATTTTCAAAGCTGTTGTTGCCATGTGACGGAAAGCTCCGCGACAGAAGCTCTCAACTGGCGTCATTAGGCCAGTGGAAAATGTTGGTGTCACTAAACAATGTTACCAAGGTTTTCTCAAGATCCCTTTTTTGTAACTTTAACTAACCTTAACTAACCAACTAACTAACTAACTAACTATACTTTGTCTACAATGTTTCATTGCACATTCGATTTGTTTCCCTATGAATGTAGAGTCTACATTCATAGGGAAACAAATTGAATTTGTGCAATGGTAAGTTTTCACAAAAAAAAGTGTCTAATGGCATAATTGTTAATTATCTTAATTTATTGCAGCTCCAAAAACCCTCATTAGTCACAGGATTACTGCTACTACAAAACTATCACAATACTTGGTCCAGGATAACAATACTATTATGATACTGTGATTCTGTGTTAATCAATTGCATTATGACATCTGTGGCTAAAGACGGAAAATTCAAAAAAGCAAACAAAAAGTTATTAATGATGTCTCAGAAACTGTGACACCTCAATGCGGTGTCAGTTTAGAAAAGATCAAAATCTGGCGCAATATATTGTATTAATATTTATAGTCCAACCTCTTTCTACATTGTGAAGTTAAAACAATTAGAAAATAAATAATTATGGGTCAGTGACATAAGTCAAAACCTTTTTAAATTACAATTTTAAGAAGCATTTATCAGGCCTCTGAAAAAATGTGTAACTGAAATAGAATGATACATTTAAAATTCTTAATCCACCTAGAATATAAAACTAGTTGATAGCATGTGTAATTTTTTAAAACCTTTTTAAAAGAATTAAACTACCTAGGATCAAGTTTTTAGGGTCACTGATCTGACATATAATGTACATAACAACAAAATAGTGTTCAGTCTTGTTTAAATTATGCATCATGATTTGTGTAAAGGTGACCCAAACAAGTTGTATTGTGATCCCATGCAGCAGTTTTCAAGTCATCAGGAAGGGTATCTGCTCTATGAAAAGGTTAAAAAACATCCTGTCCCTTCTGCTGAAACCCTGTTCTCCAGCATCTGCAATAACACCAGCATTTTTTTCCAGTGCAGCAGTTGCTTTGACATAGATATGTTATCCAGATTTAAATGTGGATACTTTAAGGCTCAGCCTGTTTCCTCTGTGTGAAAAAGCCCTATTATCATCTTGTCAATTTCAGTTTCCTCCCACTGCAGCCACTCAGACACACTCACATCCGCAGATGCATACGCGCACAGACACACACACACACACACACACACACACACACACACACACACACACACACACACACACACACACACACACACACACATGCACACGCAGCTCGTATCTCTACAGTGTCAATGGTTTTAAACTCACCATGTCCGGCTCTTGGCTCTGCCACAGAGAGGAACCTGGGATTAATGAGTCAACCTCCACACTTACTGCAGGAGACAAAAGGGCTGGGAGTTAAGTGTCATCTCCTCCGTCAGGCCAGAGGTGTTGAAAGGGTGGATTGCAGAGGGAGGAAGTTCTTCTGAGGGTTGAGTGGGATGTTTATCTGCTTCTGAGCGAAGGAGAGACGAGAGAAGAGAGGAGCGGGAAGTTAAAGGAAAAAGGTTTGGGGGTGAACTAGTAGTGCGTGTCATTGTGGGGCTGCACTACCAGGGGCGCCTCTGGCAATAATTGTAGTCCATGCAGTTTACCTGTGAAAACAACGTGCATCCAAACATTGAGGTCGCTGTTTCCAGTTTTTGATCCACATAAAAAAAATCCCTTTTTTTCATCCTGTTTTGGTCAGATAACATAAGCATGAGTACAGGATATTGACAACAGCTGTATTGTGTCATTAACTATAATGATGTTCACAAAGAAGGGTAAGAGGTTTATTTATCCACTTTGGAGAGCAGTTTTGAAAAAAAGCTTGTTTACTCTGGTTTCGTATGGACACAGTGCCAAGACAAGAGGAAAAAGATCCATGTTCAGGCCTAGCTGGTGTAATATGGACATACTTGTAGTCTCATATATAATACAAGCTGGATAGTCCAAGCAGCACATGAGCAAGACAGCAGCAGCAGCAGCTTCAGTTTTCCATCAGTGTCTGCACAGATGAGTTCAGGCACAGTGCTAAGTGAAGGTCAACGGCATTTTGGCACAGACCCGTATGCACTTACTGTGGTTAATGTGTGTTAAAATAAAAGGAAATACACATATTTAGGCTTGGGTAGATTTTTTGATATTTCAATATATCAAAATATCATATGCCATCATTTTCACAATATCTACATATTGTGTGGCCTGCTGCGAGTCCAAGCTTGATTTCACTGCTTTGCTTACTTTACAATGTACCCCGGTGTGTGGCAATATAAAATTTTATGGAGAAGCGGTGTTCAGTTTTAATGCTCCACATATCTTGAACAAAGTCCCAGAAAATTGCAACTCTCAGATCTGTTCAACCAAGGCTACATAGAAAATAACTAAAACATAAAGTACAACAATGCAATGATATTGTTGCTATTGTAATTGAGAAAACAATCGATATATCTGTTTATTTTGACCACCACCCCATCCTATTAGACTATAACTAACTATATTTGGCATGGACAATATCACAGACTTTGGATATAAGCCTAGTTGCAGAGATGTGCTATATGCTTGAAGTGCAGGTTAAACACAGGCTGTGATCTAGTTTCATTGACAGCTATATTAATTAATTGAAGAGTCTCTGGTGTGGATGGACCTTCAGGAGCTGTCAATCTAGTAAAAAGCTGTAGACATTATGTACAACATTTTCACTAGTGTGGTCTGCTGTATTTATATTGTGTTGTGTGCCACTGAGTTCCCGTTAGAGGACATGTTCAGGAGAATGACAAACCCGGAAATGAATCAGCCGCGTGACACTCTTCAACATCTGTATGTGATGGTGGTTTTTGGGTCAACAGTGAGCGCAGCTGTGCAGAAACTTTGAGAAGTTTGACGGATCGTCCCACACAAAGCAGGATTTTGGATAATAATGTCAAATAAGATTTATTTGACATGCGGCAATAGCAGCGGCAGCAATAACAAGAGTGTTAGTAGCGGTACAAGTAGGGCAATCTGTGGACATAGTGGGGACAGCTGTAGAGGACAGTGGTGCTTCAGTGATTGTGCTGGGAAATAACCGTTTTGCCAACTGAAACACAGATGTTCAGACATAAACATAAAGCACACACACTACGCATACAGTCATTCCTTATGTTCTCCTACATAACGTCACTGTTAATGTTAAATACGCAAATACTACTTTATGTTAGTTATTAATTAATAATATGTACTACATAAACATTTCAAGTCACCATTTATGTTTTTTCTAGGGGCCAGAATTACTCAGCAAGTATGTCGGAGAGTCCGAAAGAGCCGTGAGAGAGGTGGGTGCATTTAACTTTCCTAAGCTTAACCTAAGTATTTACGATGAATGATGTGCAGGGATTTATTACAAACTGCAGTTATCTTAATGGGAATTTATGAGAGCCGGTGTTCTTTTCTGGACCCCTTCGCCCTCTGTGAAGTGGTTCTCCTCTGATTATTTTTAGTTGTTTACATTATGAACGGATGAGCTGGGGTGCAATTTATGACATTAGCGACGCCGCAGTTCCTGTGTATGTTTGCGTGCACTGCCAGCTGAGAACGATTCACTGCCGCTGTTAAAGATCTGTCCTGTTTTCCTCTCCTCTATTGTTGCTGACGCTGCTTTGCAGGTGTTTCGGAAAGCGAGGGCCGTCGCTCCCTCCATCGTCTTCTTTGATGAGATCGATGCTCTGGCCAGTGAGAGAGGAAGGTACAGTAGGTTTGTTCTCTTCATTTAAAAAAGGCTCGGGATTAGGGGAAAAAGAACAAAAAAACATACTGTACAAGTAATGTAAAGTAATGAAACTAAAATGTCACTGCCCACAAGAAGCAATATGCATTTCCTTGTAAGGAGAATAGTTCACTGTTCCCCGTCTCCTGTGTTTACTATTTTCAGCTCTGTGGTCATTCATTGTCTATTGATGACACATGCACAGTCACTGCTGCAGCCTGCTCTAATGTACCGCCCCTAGATGGTGTCCCAGCTTGTCCCAGCGTGTCTTGCAATTCACTCATGAATGGACGCTGCAAACATCCCAAAAAGTCTGCTTGACCGCCCTATCAAAGCCGACCACTCGGTTCCCATGGTGTCCTCTTGGACTTTTGCGGCTTTTTTTTGCTACCGGCGAGCACAGAGGACAGTCTTGTCCGGAGGCGCTTTAGTGGGATGGCACTGGGAACATCTGTGGCTTAAAGGAAAGAGGACGGGGGGGCGGACAGAGGACATAGACCGGAGGCGCACAAACACTTCATTGTGCCCTCCACGGCAGATGGGAAAGGCCAAATATGCAGCGTGCTTCCTGGTAAACCCGTTGATGAGACTACATGGAAGGAGCACAGAAAGGCCATTGGGCCGGCCTTATATGTGTTTCAACAGTGGCCTTTGGTCTGGCATGACTTATCCTCAATCATTCTAGCTGCAGTGGTCAATATTGTTATAATAAAATAGATTGACAAACAAAATATGAATCTAAGTCTGCATGTTTTTCATAGTGTAGGAAATAACAATATTTTCACCTCATCATAAAGGTTTACTTAACCCTCTAGACCCTTGTCTAATTCCAGGCTGTTGCTGCAGTTCACTGAGAACCCCCACTTAAATGAGCATTTTCCTCTTCTGTTCGTTCCAATCTCAGGAATGGAAACGAACTGAGAATCAGTAGTTGTTTTAATAAAAAAAAATAAAAAAAACATAAATCTTTATTTTGACAGCATTTATGTGTCGTATAGCTTTTTGGACTGTAGTAAAGATGTAGTAAAGAAAAATAGCACAATAACTTGTGTTTAATATAATAGCTATTTTCTTTCATATATAGTTATGCCAACAATCAAACATTTAATAAAGAATGCATGTCAGTGTACCTAAAAGAAAAGAAAGTTCCTTCAGGTCAATGAATCTGGCATCCACAACATTTTTATTTCATCTAGTCAAGTCAATGTTCAGCGTCAAAACCGATTATGAGGTGTAACGGGTTGGATATTGTATATGATGATAAATAACTGCATAAATCATGTTTTACAAATCGAATCACAAAAGAATACTAATCACTATTGAGTGGAGTCTCCTAATAAAATTAAAACAAGTAACTCACACTATCCAGTAGCCACTTCTTAAAGATACCATGAGTAGTTTCTCCCAGCATCTAGCGGTGAGGGTGCAGGTTACAACCAACCGAAGGCCCCTGAGTGTGAAGGAGAAACAATGGTGGCCTGAAAAGCTCGAAAGGTTTGTCCGTTCTGAGCTACTGTAGAAACATGGCTGGCTTTGAGGAGGGAGACCTGCTCCCCAGGTAGATAAAAACAGGTTAATGCAGGTAATATACAAAAAAAATCCTACTTTGATTGAATTTTTCTAATTAAAAACTTAGTTATATTACATTCCATTACTGCCAAGTCTGTTCCTCTAGATGCAATAAAATGGAGGTAAATCTTACACATTGCACTTTTACTAATTTATCCTGCCTGTTTTGACAGATGTCAGAGATGTTTTGGCATCTATATTCAGGTGGATATTTCTCTATCCTTCTATCTAATTAAATTTCTGACTAAGCATATTTAGCCAAGCTCGGCCGGCTGTTCTTCTAAATTGCTTTTACATGTATCGCAGGTACATGTTTTTGAAGGAACCTGGAACACAGTTTCTGTACTTGGTCGTCAGTTTAGTGCATTCTTGACTTGTTTGAAGTGTACAGGATACAACTCTATTGCAACTTGTCTTCATCAATAAATTAAGTGGAGCTGACAGGTCACTCTGCACTTTCATGGTATGATTGAGCTTCCCCCTGCTTAACTCGATGTTCAATTTGGGGAATGTGCTGGGTGGACTGTCTGTCCAGCCAGCTGCAGCGCGGCGTGAGAGGTTGTCAGCTCGCAGGATGGACGTGAGGCTGGACCAGCGCCTTGAGGCCACTCGCCACTTTGAAAATGCACTTAACTGATCTATAAAGGTTATTTATTGGCCTTCGCTTCCTGCTATGTTTAATCAATAAAGTGGCTCACGCACGCCAGCAAGAAATTTAAACTGTTGACACCAGACAGCCTCCGCCGTATACAGTGTGCATGTTTTTTTTTTTTTTTTTTTTGTCCCCCCCCCCCCCCCCCCTCTCCAGGCAGGAGATGAGAAGCACCTGTAAATCTGTCAGCCTACCTGCCACGAGTCCAAACTAGTGGAATGAAACGAAGAAGACAGGAAGAGAGGCGGAATAGGGGAGATAAAAACAGATGAAGATCGTTAGATGCAGGCAAAGATTGACAGGCGGGATAAGACAAGAAAACAAAAATTCAGGGTAGATTGAACTGAGAATAAATCATGACATACTTGACCAGAAATGTGGGGGAAAAAAAGGGAATATAGTTCAGGATCAGGACCAAAGAGAGCGAGATGTCCCTGTTTTCTTTCTCTCCGGCTTTTATATAGTGGCTGTCTTTCTGCTTTCATCCGTTTCTCTGTCGCCTATTCACACACTCCCTCTCACCCCACTTTCTCTCACCACCTTTATTCTTTCTCTTTATCTCCGCCCCCTATTCTTTCACATCATCATTCTGTCTCTCATTCTCCTCTTCTCTCCAATCCATTGCTCTATCCCCCTCTTTTTTTTTTCTAGTCCCCCTTCCCTCCATCTCTTCCTTTGCTATCTCCCCTGACCCAAACCCCCTCCCTCCCTCCATCCCGCCCTTCATATCTCAGTGACAGAGCTTCTTTGTGTTCCTCGGCGGCCTTGTCTCTGCTAATGACGTCTGGCACTTCCGCTGGCCCTGTCAACAGAGGCTGTGTGTGTTTGAGCTGGGAAGGGTGGCTGTCTGCACTGCGCTGTGGAAAATAACCACCTTGTAATGCAGTGTCTAATACAGCCACGGGGTTCTTAAAAGGGTAAGCTCGCGATATTTGATATATTTTTTATGAGCAAATTCCATGAAAAGACCAAAACTTAACGGTTGATCCCACTAACAAGAGCAGTCTGATAAATCGTATTCCTCCGTGCCATAAAGCTGTCTAATGTTGTCCAGAAACTATTAAAACATGTCAATGAGCCATGCCGTTGCACTGGCTGACACCGTCCCTCGCTGCAATCAACGCAGCTTTGTAGTTTAGCTTGATTTACCTCTCTGCTACTGTGAATATATACTGGATCACTAAATGTGTATTAATCCATGGCTGAAAATAGTCCCCATTAAATGCATAATTTACTCCTGTTTGAGTAACATTTGCTGAAAGCAACAGTTCCCAGCTGTTTTAGGAAATTACTGAGATGAATTACTGAGATTACTGAGATAATGTTTAAAGGTACAGTGTGTATGATTTAATGACATTTAGCAGCATCTAGTGGAACAGACGTGACAGAAATGAAACATAATTTATATTCATTTTGTATATAAATCAAAAGATTTTTTTTTTTATAGCTCACTATGGTTCAGTGACAAATCATAATTTAGTTGGCAAGATGAGAAAGTCAAAAGCTTTTTAAAATACAATTTTAAGAAGCATACACCAGGTCTCTCAAAATGTACATTTTGCATTCATGTAGGTTTCCTGTCATTTGAAATTCCATTGGTATCTTTTTTTTCTTTTACAAAAATCAAGATTTTGTGCAATTTTCTTTTGGCACAAAAGAAGAATATTTAATCCATCTACAATATAAAACCAGTTGGTAGCGTGTGTTTGTAACTTTTCAAAACCGTTTAAAGAGAGTACATATCTGGTACTATGTTTTTTAGGGTTTCACCACATGACAGTTTTAACATAGTCCCTTTAGTCTGCATGGGGTGGGAATATCCCTCTGTGAAGCCCACCATGATGCACCACCATGTTTCTACAGTAGCTTAGAAGGGAAAACTCAAATTATTCTATTCTTTTTCTCAGTCAATGTAGGTTTCTCCTACACACTTGAGGTACTCAGTTGATTGCAATCTGCATCCTCTACAACATTGTACCTCTTAAATGAGTGCACGTTTAATACTACACACACAATATATTATCAGATTTTGATTTAACCTTCATTACCAAATGTGTTTACCAAGCTTCTCCATTTAATTTATTTCTTAAGAGTTTAAAGCATTGAGTTGAGTGCTGTGGCATGTGATTTGCAGGACAATTCTCTTTTGCTGCCAAAGAGAATAATTATGATATTGGAAAACAGTGCCAGTTTCAATTGTTTAAAAGTATTAAACAATGACAAGTATTTCAGACTGCACAGTTTTCATCATCATGTAATATTGTGAATAGTGGTAAAAAGCAGTGTTTTCAAGAAGTTAGACAATACTATGTACTATTGAATCACTGATTCATCCATCACTCATCCACCCCCATTATCTCTATTGGTTTTTCATCTTACACCATACATCCCTTTTCTGCATCCCTCCCATCCATCCACCATCCTTCTGTAATCCATCACATAGCATTTCCATCTTTTTCCTCATCTGTCTTGTGCTCCCATCCGCTCCTGCAGCTCCTCGGGATCCGGCGGCGTGGGCGACCGGGTCCTAGCTCAGCTGCTGACAGAGATGGACGGCATTGAGCAGCTCCGGGACGTCACCGTGCTCGCCGCCACCAACCGGCCCGACATGATAGACAAGGTAAACTGACGCCGGCTCTCCGTCTTCATCTCTCCTTCCTCCCGTCTGTCCGTGATTGATGAGTTTGGAGATGTTGACTCTGTGTGCGTGTGTGTGTGTGTGTGTTTGCTCGTATGCATATTAGCCACCGGATTGTAACAATAGTTGCTCTTCATTGTGGGCCTCATAGATTTTTATTTATTAATACTTCAGTAACAGAAAATACAATAATACACATCTGCAGCATTTATTCATTTTCTTTACACAAGAACAAAGGAAAAAGGCATGAAGATCCTCTCATACACACAAACACACATTGCAATACCACACTCAGCTGAAATTTGAAGTTCCACCATCTCCCATCATAACTCATAGTTTTTCTATGGCCACTAATCCGCTTGCTTCTTGGGGCCTACTTATTACTAAGCTGAAATCCAGATTAATTTTTTAACTCTATTCCACATGTGTCCCTCTTGTATCCTCCTCTCCCTCCCTGCGTTGAACATGATGGATAAGGTTAAAGGTGGCGTGCTCCAGTCTGTCTTCCTCCACTCTCTCTTTGGCTGCTGTCACTGCTTTTTGGTCCATTGGAATCCAATTATTAAGCATTTGTTGGCTGATAATGGTCTAAGCTGGAGTTGTGTGCATTTGCAGACACATCTTATTGACGATGTAGATTTTTGCTTCTACCAATGACACCAGCAAAGCTTAAAATATTGGAATTAAATAGAAGTCGGTGTCTTTTGCTGCTTTCACAGCCTCTAAACAAGGGTTAGGTTACAATGCCGTTCCATGTTGGGTCTGGTTCTCAGTAGCCAAAAATATTCTAATTAGCTAAGGTCTGATGCTAACAAGCCTCATATCAAACATTGTTTCCCTCTTTCCATCTGTTACATTATAAAACCAAAGAGCAATGTACAAAACATTCAGGTAACATGTACGGTTTGCATTGTTGGTTGAGACATTTTAGCAGGCTTTAACTTTGCCAGTTAATATTGGACAAATGTTAAACGTATTTTTTGATGGCATCAAGTGGCATGCAAATGCCACAAGGCCACGAAAAAAAGGTTGAAGAGGTATTGAGGACAAAACATTTATTATAATTATTATTCAACTATCTATATACTAGATAAAACTCCTGATTAAAATATTGATGAATGTCATATTACATTTCTGTCAAGGCTGTGCTACTAGACATTGCTAAATGCTGCTTAGTATTACACAATGGATCTTTAATTGATTATTTGATTATAAAAATAGTTGAACAAAACTGAGATAAACACTTTCTGTTCTGAGTGTATAAATTTTACATTTTAAATGTTTCTTTCTTTCCTCCATGACAATTTGACAGATAAGATCTAACTACTGTTAGTTTTTTTTTTTACTTGTCACCCTTTCTCTTTTCTATTTTTCGACTCTTTTATCTCCTTCTCTTCCTCTTCCTATCCACAAAAGCTTTCTTTGGTCTCTTATCCACCCATCTCCGTCCTAATGAAATTTCCTGAGTGCTGATCAAAGAAGGAGTCTGTGCCTTGTCAAAAAGGACACAGGAAAGGGGAATGTCGCTGTGCTCTTTAAGCTCCTGCCTCTGTCTTTCTTCCACTTTGGGTCTTTAACCTTCAATTGAAAAAAAAAATACTTGATTTATTTTTTTTAATTTCGTGGATCCATCAATGACTCGGCACCAGCAAGTATATTGTGTCTTCCACCCAACACCATTGCCCTACAGTATTGCTATTGGATACATGTAATATTGAGAAATGAAAAGCATGGTAGACATAGTTAAATCGTCTCTTAGTATCTGGCCTAGTGTGCAAAGAAAACAAGTGATGCAGGTGCCAGATATCACCACTAGATGACCAAAACGATGACCCCTGTGTCCATTTACTGCAATGTTACCAAACAACAAAACAATCTAAGTGATGCAGTACCCAGATTTCTTCGTAACCATTACCAAAATCGAATCTGTTCATGGTACAATTCTGAACATTCGCTGAAAACTTGACGAAAATCCTCCCAAAATCATTTGGAGGTATTTTGCTAATAGACATGACAGACAAACGCCAGCTGAAACAAATATGCTTAACATAATAATTAATTAATTAACAATAATTAAAAAATAATAATAACAATTAACAGTGCCTATAATTCTAATGTTATTGCTAATATAGGTAAGAATCTCTAAATGGAAAAAAAAATACTAAAATGGACATTTTTGTACTTTTAAAACTGGGATTCATTCCCATATTTGTGTCCATGGTGACTATTGCTAATGAAAATCTATTTCTTACAACCTCAGATTTGAGAAAATACAGATTACATCAAGAACAACACTAATAAGGGACTTTCCAAGGAAAATGCATAATGTTTAACATGATTTATTTTTTGAAATAACCACTGCCTGCTGTTCCCCTTTTTATGTTTTTTTTTCTCTGCAGAAGCACCAGTCAAACAGCATCATTAGTGAGCAATTAATATATGTTAATATTTATTTATTTATTTATTTTTTATCTTTTCTTCTTCTATTATCTTTTTACTCCCTTGACTTTAAACACGACAATCACATATCCCAACTCTGACAAGTTTTCACATCTGCAGTTGCACAATGGCAACTTCCCTCTGCCAATCCATCAACACTTCAAGATATTCCTTCAGAGAAATCCTCTGCCCCCCCAACACTCCACCTCCCACCTCATTTCTAGCCCACTTGTGAAGAACTGATCCCTCGCTGTGGTCGAGGAATGACAGCAGCTTCCTCCGCTCCTGCAACTGGTGGCTTTTCAAACTCCATTAGCAGCATGGCAGCTCAGGAGCAGCCCTAGTGTGTGTCTGTGTGTGTCTGTGTGTGTGTGGGTGTGTGTGCATGTGTGTACGAATCGAAGACAGCGCGGGAGAGAGGAACTCTATTAACAGTAGGCAGGGGGTCAAGCCCCTGGGTGGACAGATGGGAAACCCCAGGCATCCTTCCACAAGCTGGCCTCCCTCTCAGGAAGTGGTCTCCCAGGCAGCTGAGAAATCAGATTACCTCCTCCTGCCAGCACCCCCTACTGAGTGTGTGTGTGTGTGTGTGTGTGTGTGTGTGTGTGTGTGTGTGTGTGTGTGTGTGGTTGCTTAGTAAGGTTCAAGTCATTTGACTGAGGAACCTATGACATACATTGGGAACGGAGGCTGCCAAATGGACAGATAGGCCCGGGCGCCCCACACCCCCTACAGTTTTAGCACCCTTTACCGCCTGACTGTCAGCTCACACCGGAGATGGGCGGCCATTTCCATACCAATGGCAGGATATGATGGGACAAATGAAGATTAATGGGACGCTTGGGTGTCAATGAAGTCATTGTCAGCCGTTGGTGGAGCAGAGGAGGCTCCTGGGGGCCTCAGCTGTTTGATGGACAGGGTGGGAGGGAAGGGGGAGCGGGGGGAAAGTGGCATTTACTTTAGTTTGAAAGGAGCGGGCCTGTTGTCCATCTCTCAACTGCTGCTATGAGACACTGCTGATTTCTGCTTCATGTCATGCTTAGCTTTAAGTTTCTTTCCATATGTTTAATTTAAGAAAACTTTCTGCCAATCTCACAGTGCTTGTTCTTTTTCTCATTTGATTAAGACACAGCACTTTTTAATCACACACTAAACACGCCCTGCTGTTGTAATAGAGTTGAAGCTGACCTTGTGTAACTAAGACATATTGTCCTCGTGCACCAAGTAGGCCAACTTCCTCTTTGCCTTTGTGTTATTTCAGTGAAAAACATGACAACGAATGCGACAACTTAACAGGAATAACATGATTAATGCAGCTGAATGACATCCTAACAAAGGGATAAGAAAAGATAACAAAAGGGATCATTTTGACACGAGAAGACAGAGTCCCCTTTGCTTCCTGTCACCTTTAAACAACACCACTGATTAATGAAATGTGTGTCATTGCTTTGTCAGAGCTACAAACTAACATGCAATCCTGCTTTTGTGCCAGAACCCATGTGAACATAATGCTCTTTTTTATTTTTTTGTGGCACCATCTGCTACAAGCATATTTAATCGTATGAGGTAATATACTGCAGCGAGGGGCAAATTCTAGTAGGTTAGTCCGTTCCTCTACATGATGACATGTCACTAAACAACCCCCCCTTCACGCACACACACACACACACACACACACACAAACCTCCTACTGCCCCCTCCCGCCTTAAAATAACTTCTTACACTTCCTCTTTCCTTTGTATTGCGCCAATCACCCAAGCCCACCTCTGACCCGCCGTGACTGGGCTGTGGTGATTGATTAGCACCGCCAGGAAATATTTATCCAGCCTGCTCAATAGGAAGAACCCCCTGTCACTCTGTTTGTGGAGCAGCTGTCCATTGCACCTCATTGTACACACACACACACACACACACACACACACACACAAACACACAGACAAGATGCCCCTTTCACCACCATTTACAGTTTGTCTAAATGACATTTTGTCTCCTCCAGTTTGTTGTTGCAGATCCATAGGTGGCGTATTCCTCAGGAAAGCTCCCGTTGGTTCGTTGTTTCACTGAATAGCCTGTTTGTTTACCCTGATGTGTGCTGGGCTTCATCCATGCTATCAGGAGGCAGGACTGTTACACTAGAGAAGATTACTAGCAGATGGGTCTTTGTTTAGGACCAGAAGTTACCAACTGAGCTCTTATCAGATCAAGGGGGAAAAAAAACAACAAAAAACAGCGTCCATAGAATTGGAGTTGATAGAAGAGTATGATATGGCCTCATAGACCTTTATAGGTGCATGTAGCATGGCTACACCTCAGTTAATTTGTTAGTCAGTTGGTCCCTGACCTTTGACACTTGTATGTATATGTCCTGTACATACACAATATGACACACACTCCACAGTTGAATATGTCATTTGGAGCTTGCCAAAATCATTTTTTCTGTTTAATGATCTGTAAATGGTCAAATATCTTCAAATTGTTTGCCCAACCATCTCCCTAAAACCCCAAAATGATTAATTTGTGGTTAAATCCTTCAAAGAATTTTTTTTAATTATTAGCAAAAGACCTTACTCTTTATTTCAGCTGTTTTGACTGTTTCTTGGTAAAAACATCAATATAATGAGCATCTTTCCAACAGGGCAACACTCGGGTGGTGGTAACGCTGTTGTCTCACAGCAAGGTCCTTAGACTGGGACCTTTCTGTGTGGAGTTTCATGTTCTCTCTGTGTCTGTGTGGGTTTTCTCCACGTTCACCAGCTTCCTCCATAGTCCAAAACATGCTGAGCATGCATGTTGATTGGAGACTCTAAAGATCTGTAGTTGTGAGTGAATGGTGTGTGTGCTCCATAATAGGCTGCTACCTGTCTGGGGTCTCCTGCCTCTCACCTGTAATGTGCTGGCATTAGCTCCAGCAGACCCCTGAGACCCTAGTGAGGAATAAGCGAGTGTAAAAAATGATTCACTGATCATGAACTGAACATTTTAGATTAGATGCATTATACCAGCATTTTCACCTTGAATTTCAAATCAACAAATGCTTTCTCGTCCACCAGTTTCTCTACAGTTACAGACAGCCAAGTTAAATGGATTCACTCATCCATTTAATGAGTGGTAAATAAGTAACTTTTATTAAAATACTATACTTAATTATGTAAAGATTCCATGCGTTTCCATGTGACACTACTGTACACTTCCACTCCACTGCATTTGAGAAGTAAGTATTGTACTTTACTACATTTATTTGACAGCTTTTGTTACTTAATACTACTGGATAATATTACAAGCATTTAAAATATAATACATTGGAAAAGATGAATCCGGTGGTTTGGTTTGTCTCATTTCAATAAAGGATCTAATCTTTTGCCAAAAGAACGACCAGACACAATTTTATCACTGTATATAAAATAGTAGAATCTAGTTCCACCTCCAGCAGCTACATCAGTAACATTCTGCTACACACAGATGCTTCATGTTCATTATTTAGTGATGTCATATATAATAACAGGAACAAACCACTACCTTAGTTTAACTATATCAATCACGTATTACTTATGTACTTGTACTTAAGTAGGATTTTTCCTGCAGGAATTTGACTTGTTGACTGTGTTGATACTTTTACTTCAGTGAATGGTCTAACGACTTCTTCCACCACAGGATCCGCTTGAGATTCATAAATATCCACAAAGACCTAAGATCACATTCTTCTCAGCTACCGTTGACGCACAAAGTGCTTTGGATATTTATATTTTATAAATAAAAATATAATTAAACTATAATTGCACAAACAGATCATGTCCCGACGGGTCTGAGCGCAGTGGCCCACCCACTTAAAGATGTCCTCTTTCCCAGTGTTACCTGCCCATATATCACTCACAGTGTTGTGGGTGAATTTGTGCCAGAATGCTGTTTGAGTCACCTAACAGTTCCCCGGGCGTGTTATCATGCTGGAAGAACGACAACAAATAAAAGATAGTAGCATGACTGAAGCTTCCTTCCTGAGAGTTAATCAGAGCTCTGCACAGTAAAACACGTCTGAATATGAAGCGATGGCAGCTGAATGTCTAAAAGCAGATGAGACAGTAAAAAAAGAAATCATTGGTTTATAACTTGCATCTCAAAAAGATAATTTCATAGACTTCGCATGACTTATGTCATGCAGGTTTTTTTTTTAATTTACTTTATTTCATTGTTGCATGTCACTTAATAATTTATGGTTAAGCCTACCTCGTCTTCTCTGTCCAATGGTGATCAGTATGATCTTTTCTCCCTTCTTTATGTCACAAGCTCCTCCCTCTGACTGTAGTGTGGCTTCTGAACAGAAGATGGTGCCAAACCTGACATGGATCACTGCTTTTTACAACTATTTTCTATACTCACAAGTCATAAGAATTACAAATTTACCAGAATAAATACACAGGCTTAGGGGAAAAATGTGCAAACACACCCTTTTGTTGCAGGACTCCTCTGCCACAGGGGAATACATTCCAACCATAAACACTTACTCTAATAGAAATACACTCATGCTGCTGTAAGACATTCAGATACAAGTGATGAGTGAATGTCAGATGTAGCCAATTTACTTTGTGGCTATAACAACAGCAGGAAATATGTCACAAAATACATTTCTACCACAGGCTGAAAAATGTGTTGTATTATTTAATAGTCTGTAGAATGGTGTTAGGAAAGTTTGTGCAGCATGTAATGCATAGCAGTTCTGCTACACTTCATGTTGTCTTACTAAACATAGAAGTAATGTGGTCCGTTTTTTTGGCATTCGCTGAAATGTAGCACTACATCATGACGTATGACACTGAAACATGAGGATGAAGCGTGAGGTCTTGTGAAAGATTTTATGAGCCTTCATGGTCTTGTGGTCTTGTGTCTCAACACTTATTTCTACTAACACAAACCGGCATTGTAATTGTGCGACATGTGACTATTTCTCAGTCACTATTCATGACTTGAGCTCATGTTTATCATGTTCCATGTTTGCCTGTGGTCCTTTTTAATCTAATATCCGCAGCATTCACCACTTACGACTCCTCAGTAGTTCAACACGACTTAATTTCATCCTCGGGGTATTTCAGTTTTTGACCATCAAGAGCCCACGTTGACGAAGGCGCATTAATTCATAAAGTCTTTCTGCAGCCTACTGGGCCTTAGCAGGAGTCATGCAAAGTAAATACAGGCCAGTTTGAGCAGCCTGAACATCTGCCAGTGTTTTCCCAACCAGTCTGGACGTTGCTAATTGTAATCACAGTTGAATTCCAATAGACTGTAATTAGTGGGCCACTTGGCAGACATTCGGGCATTAGCCAAATGTAGCTTTGATTTTTTTTCCTTTCATTCTATGTTTTACACTGTGTGTGTGTGTGTGTGCGAGTGTGTGTGTGTGCGCGTGTGTATGTGCACGTGTGCATGTGTGTGTGTGTGTGTGTGTGTGTGTGTGTGTGTGAACCTGAATGGTTGGGGGTTTTCACCTCCACTATTGATAAAGTGTCAAATAAGCTATAAACCATGAACATAAATTACCATATAATATCTATTTGTACTTTGTGTGATGTGATTGTAACTCACTTTTATTGCATGTCTGATCAGTCTAGTAATTATTCTGATTAAATAATTAAATTGTACGTGTGAGAGTGTATGAGAAGCCAGGCTGCATGTGATAGCTACAATGAATACTCCGAAAACCCGGCTTTCATGGAGCCTCACAAGAGGGCATCGAAGGATCTTCCGAGTCTCCCCCCCACCCGTGAATACCTTTTGTTTTGCCTTTTCTTTGGCAGAAACCTCCACCTGAGCCATGCCTCCACTCAAAAGGAAACAACCCTTAGCTAAAAGAGCGGCTATAAGCCAGCCAGTCAAAACAGGCCATATTTTATTTTGTGTTGGACTGACGTTATCATCTCCCAAGCTTTGCTCTCCTCTCGTGACGAGCCAAGCATGATGGAATCTCTATTGGTGCTGTCTTAAAGGATTAGAGCTTATTCACTGTTTTTTCCTGACTGCACAGTTCTGAATAGGGCCCCACTGCCACAGAGCACAGTACCTCTGCTGGAGCTGAGCAGGGTTGTCAATGCTACCCACACCATAGCTTGTAGCATCTCTCTCCTAAGATGTTACACTCTTGTTCTCATCTCCAAATGTAACTTCCTAGTCATTTTCTCCCAGAACACTCTGGTCTATGACAGTGTTTAGCAGTAGCTACACTTTTGATGGTTTTGTCATTCAAAAAGTATTTCTTGTGTATCTAAGATGCAGTAATGTGAATGCAGAGTGATAGTTTTCACTTGTTAAGCTACAGTGGCAAAAGAAAACAAAGTGTGTGTGTGTGTGTGTGTGTGTGTGTGTGTGTGTGTGTGTGTGTGTGTGTGTGTGTCTTTGCAAGCAAGTAATGGGATATCACCTAGGGATGGATGAGCTCTGGGAAGCTGTGTGCATGACTATGTGTGTTTGTGAGTATTGGGAGAGCAGGATCCCCAGGCAAGTATCAAACTTCAAGGGCTGTATTAGTATCAGCTTACACATGTGCGCATCCAAGAATACCACCTCAAAAAAACCTCCACTCCGACCAGACGCAGAGGAAACCTGCGTGACCCGACCGACTCTGGTTATCTCGCCCACAAAAAACAGATATAATTTGGTTGAAGACGGTGTAATAGCATGTACAATTAGATTTAATGGGCCTAAAGAAAAACATGAACATAGGACTTCCCATTCTGATGGACAGCTATGGTAAAAAGCAGCCTTTATACTTTTATAAAGACATGCCTAAAAAAAAAGATGTAGCAACCTCACACAGAAAGTCTCAGGATCCTTTGTTCTTGTTAATATAAAGGTGAGCAAGTTTAAGTTTTATCGTTTTATAAGTCAATAGATGCAGCACACTTGTGTTTTGGTAAACAAGAGAGAGGATAGTGTAGGGGAACTGCGTGCGTCTGTGTGTGTGTGTGTGTGTGTGTGTGTGTGTGTGTGTGTGTGTGTGTGTGGTGGGGAGGGAGGCGGTGCGGAGGAGGGATAGGGAGGAAATGAGGGCTCTTTGTGCTCTGCTACCTGGCAGACATCTCTAGCATGTGTCGTCTTGCCTCTTGGCAAGCTGAGACCACCGGCGCCCTTGGAATGCTCTCAGTTCAGGAAATCTCGTTTATTCTCATAAATGCTACTCCTAACCCCCGTCCTGCAATGCTGCTGGAGAGCCGGTATACTCTCCGCGTGTCTCTCTATATCAGGGGTGTCAAACTCAGGTCCTGGAGGGCCGAGTGGGTGCAGGTTTTTGTTCCAACCAGGCAGTTACACACCTGATTCTACTAATGAAGGTCCTCAGCAAGAACTCTATTGGTTGATTAGTAGAATCAGGTGTGTTACTGCCTGGTTGGAACAAAAACCTGCACCCACTCGGCCCTCCAGGACCTGAGTTTGACACATGTGCTCTATATGCTCCCCTTTTTATTTAGCCCCTTGTAAGATGTTAAATATTTCGCTAAACTGCTTATAACAAAGTGTCTATCCTTTATGCTTGAGAGGGTACATTAAACCAGTGTGGCCAGTGTTGCTGATCATTGAGCATACTAAGGTCAGGAAATATTAAATCGAGGTGTTTATCAGGTATTTTATAAAATGCTTCACTTGCCGTTGTATTATTACAGACTTCACTCATACCAATTGAATTTAATTTTTAAAGGCACATACTCCAGCCAGTACACTCTTTCTCTAGTCTCCATAAAACAAGTAGGAAGGAGTCATCATTCGCCACCATCATGATACAGTCAGACCCACATACAGAATGGAAGCTGGTAGGGGGCCTGTGTGTGTGTGTGTGTGTGTGTGTGTGTGTAGGGAGGGGGGGGGGGGCAACAAATAATACCCCCTTTGTATGTTCCAAATATCCCCTGCTGAAGCCCCCTGAGCCCAGCTCTCTACCCCAGGGATACCAACACCATATTAATAGCTGCTTACAAGTGGATAAGGTGTAAGTTTTGGGGAGATTTGAAATGGGAGTTGGAGGTGGGGGTACGTTGATGTTGTAAAGGGAGCCACAGTGTGTCTCCTGTTTTTTCCTGTGATAAAAAGCAGGTTTGTACTCCCTGTTTTTTGTTCACTTCAATAAGGTCCAGTACCGTGCATGGAGAAGGGCTAAACAAATGGGCTATTATTTGCTGCAGGCATTTTGGAGGCGCAGTGGACAGGCCGGGGGAGTAACGATATCCCAATGTATATCCTCTGCCGGCTTCAGCCGTCCTCATCAAGAATTAAGTTACCCATTGTAGCTGAAATGAAATCAATCCCACCGGGCCCTTCTGTGAGTAGAACCATTTGGCTGTCAGTAGAGGATTTGTGTTTCCATGTACCAGAGCACATATACATATGTATATAAATGTACATTAGTGTTGCTAAAGCATTGAACTTGAAGATCTCCATTTTTTCTCTTACGAACTGTAATTGCAGTTTTTTTTTACTTTTTCATGTCCCACATAATAAAAATGGTGATGTCAGACTAGGAAAAAATAGTAGAGCGAGTGTTTTGCAGAAGCTACTCCTGCCCCCTTTGGAGTCTATATATAATATATATAATTTATTATTATTTTTATTATTATTTTCATTTTATGAGCTCCCAGAGCTCATCCATCCCTACAGGGATACATCAGGAATTAGGGAAATCGTTTTTATTTCATTTACATGTTGTGCCAAAACTAGCTCGATATCGCCTTTGTATGGTAAATACAGTCTTGCCGTCCCTGTTGGGGGTTGCCAGGCAACCAGCAAAGACTCCAGGAAGTCACCGCTTTGCTAAAACCACAAATTGTTTTTCTTACACTTAGACAAATGAGAAATGATGTGTTAGTGAGCTTTAGAGGCGCTCGTAGGCAGATTTTATTAGTCGGTGTACCTGTTTCTCCCTGGTTCCAGTTAAACTAAGCTGAATCACTGTTGGCAGCCGCTCTCAGCAAGAGACCAAATTAGAGTATATTCCCAAATGTCAAACAATTAATTTTATCCAATTCCTTCCTAATCAAATTATTTAAACAATAGTTAGGATGCTTTAAATTATTATGTGTCTTTCTGACACTGTGCCAGATAGTTGAATCCATAAATGCTGTATTTGAATAGGGCACACTAATCCAGAAAGGACCTGTTGTTGCTCACATCTGAATGAATCAGTTTAATACAAGGGGGTCTTACAATGCGCATGAGCCACTGGAAAAAAATGTGCCAACATCTAAATCTGGCTTCTGGCTTGTGTCCCCCTTTGCTTCCTTCCACTCTAAATGCACAATTTGAAACATTAAAACTAATTAGTATAAAATTCAAATCAAGCTTTATTCATATAGCACGAGTCATACATCAAATGCAGCTCAAGCGCTGAACATAAATAAAGTTAAAGCGCTCTCCTTCTGGTCCTGGTCAGCACACGAGCCGCTGAATTTGAGTATGATCTATGTTTTTTTTGTTAGACCAGAAAGGAGGGCATTACAGTAATCCAGCCTACTAGTGATAAAAGCGTGCATTAGTTCACCAGTATTAGCCTGGGAGAGAAACACCCAGGATTTCCGCCTGGTTCCTTCGACCAGACTAACACTATTTTATCCCAGTTGAGCCAAAGGAAGCCACCCCAAGCATTAATGTCTATTATATGAAGATAAGCGGTAACTTTTTCAGAAAGTTACAACGTGACCCCCCGGGTCAGGTGGAGATCCAACAATGAAGCCAGACAGAAACATGTCTGAGGTCTTTGAGGCCCTGCGGCCCTGCTGCTGCTGCTGCTGCTGCAGGGACTTGGCAGATGCATCGGAAAGAGGATGACGGGGCAGTGTCACTTCATTTCCTCTTTCACAGGCTCCGCGTGATGAATGACCGTGTGAAAGGCGGCTGCTTCTTAGGTTTGGGATTGCGTCTGTGTGTGTGTGTGTGTGTGTGTGTGTGTGTGTGTGTGTGTGTGTGTGTGTGTGTGTGTGTGTGTGTGTGTGTGTGTGTGTGTGTGTGCGTGTGCGTGTGCGTGTGTTGCGGTAAAGGGTACCCTGCCTGTCATTTCTGAAGTCAAAGTAATTTATGGTTGTCAAGAAGTCCTCTTATGCCCCTAAAAAACCTTGACTCGAGTCATAAGGGGGGTGGGGGGTGCTCTCATGTACTGCTAGTGTCAAAGGGCCGTGGGGAGGTCCCATCCCAAATCCTGTTGCCTGAGCAATGAAGGAATTTCAGAGGTTGCCTGGTCCACTGTCCTCCGGGCCAGACCCCAGAACTAATCTCTTTCATCTCTTTTTTTCGCTGGCGGGAGGGAGCAAGGCAGCTGGGATGAAGGGATGCTATGGCCTCCTCCTCTTCCTCCTCCTTCTCCTCTTCCTCCTCCTCAGGGATCTCTGCTTCTTTCGAGCAGGTCGCCTCAGGGAGACGCAGGCTGAGCCCTCCTTCCCTATCGGCCTTCCTTCCGCTGCATTACTCTGCTTATCCCTCTGTGCTGCTCCACCACCTCCCACCCAGCCTCTCCCCCTTTAAGCCTACCCCCTTGCACCCTCCCCTCCTCTCCCTCCCTGGGCCTCTGAGCTGGACTGCCTTCCCTTTGGCTTTCCCCTCTTCCTTCCTTCCTCAGTTCCTCCACTAATAGCTCCCTTGTTCCTGACTAGTCAGGGCTGCCAGTTGAGCGGTCATTCGTGGAAGATTCATTCGCGGCACGGTAATTGTAAACAGACAGAGAAAGAGAGAGAGCGAGAAAGAGGGAGAAAGAGAGAGGGAGAGAGGAACTTTCAAGCATTAACCTACTGGTTACAGACAGAAAGCAGAATGGAGGAACTCTCACTCTATCTCTTTCTTGGACTCCCTCCTCACCTCTCCTCTCCTTTTCCCTCTCGCTCTCTCATATCTCCATCATCTTTATTACTTATCCGGTTGCTCACCCCCAGTCTCTCCTCCTACTCCTTTATTTTCTTCCCCTAATAATTCAGGCAGCCCTTGCATACACGGGGCGATCCGTAAGCGGTCTTGTTTCATTGCTAAATGTTGCATGGAATTATGTTACGCTCTCAAATGCTTAATAGAGCCCAGCTACACGCTTGCTATGTTGTTTTGCTCTCCAAAAATGGAATCACATGTTTGTTGTCTATTCCCGTTCTAGGAGGATGTGCACACAATATTAACACATTCAGATTTACTAACACACTATTGACATTAAATTCAGATCCTCCTGTTTTGTGTTAGTGGTTAAACGAATGAAAGAAACTTTGAATTCACATGTCAAAGGTTTTAGGCAACTAAAACTAGTATTAAGAATCAAGTAACACTTGAAGAGATCTGACAATAGGAGAAGCTATTCTGGTACACTTAAAATTCCAACTAGAAGTAAGAAGTCATCCTAAAATACTGTATTGCATTCATGATCATTCTTATTGTACGTTTTAACAACACTTGTGGTTCAGCCCTGGCCTGTGGTGTGGAGAATATGATTTCTGTGCAGGACTGAATTTCTTCAAGTTGCCCGAGTAACAAGGAAATGCGTTTGTTGGCTGGTGGAAACAGTAAACATGAGGGAGGATGACACGGAAAGTGTGTTTGTGTGAGTGTGTATAAGTGAGAATCCTGCAGTGCCAGGCAACCAGACCTGTCCCTGGCCTCAAGTGATTGCCCCTTAAAGCCTGTGCTGTTAGCCATCAGCAGCCAACCAGTTACCTGTTGCTGTCTTTTTCTGTGAGTGTTGATTCATTTTTTCCCTTTTCCTATCACAGTAGTTGTACGGGGAAAGATTTATTAAACTGTTTTTTTTAAATATTCAATGCACCCCATCTTATGTGCTTCAAATTTTCTCATTCAGATACACTTTAAGAACTGAGAGGCATCCTATCACCAGCTTACTTGTGCTCCATACCTTGCTTCCACCTTGAATGGAAAGCTACATGGGAGTGTTTACTTGTCTGACACAAAACCACTAAAAGACCACATACCTGGCTATAAACATACCACAGTAAGCTTCAGTTTTGTGATCTCCTGTGTGTTTTCACTCACAGTTAGCATTTGTTGCATGCAATAAACATGGCTCAGTTGTTAGGTCATGGGTAAACATTTGCATTCAGATAATGCACTTTCCACAAGCCATTATAAAGAGGTGCTTATTTCATAGGCAAAACCCAGGTTCTGCATGAATGGGGCGTCATTTACTCTCTGTGATGCTTAATAGGTGTGCAGTATATACATAGATGTCAAAGGACAAGAGGCATGTATTCAATTTTAAAGGTACTCTGTAAGATTTAGCATTTAGCAGGACAGATTTGCCAGAAATAAAATATCGATCTATCCGTTTTCCATACCAGTTGATTTCTAACTAGGTTTACAGGGTCTACCAATCCTATCATAATTTGGGAGAGAGGCAGGGACACACCCCAGACAGGTCTTCCACAGGGAGAAATGGAATACAATAGGTTAATTATGTTTTGATTGGTGGTAATTCAATAAAAATAAGAATAATTTTAATCTACATGGGGAGGTATTCGTCTAACTCAAAGTCCACCAAGTTTCTAGAGTAGACCGAAATTGACAAACCAGTTAGTTCCTTTAAAAGTATTTATGTTTTCCTTTAAGCATGCAGTATGTCATGCATTTTTCTGCATGAGCATTCTGAAACCAAAAATAGTAACTTGTTTTTTTTCAGATCTTTGACCCTACTGCACCAGTGGCTGACCATCAAGGTATCTGAGCTTATCCTGCTGTCACACTCTTTGAAAAATGATAGCTAAGAGCCAAGAATGTAAGTGCATTATGTATAAAATATTGACAGCACTGAACACACCTTTACCTGCGGTTGGTCCCACAACCCGTACAGATTGATTTCCTTAAAATAGGAAAAACTAACAATGAACGAAGCTGTTCAGCACACCGCTGCCCTCGAAAACGTTCATTTTGTGCCTTGATTACGGTGTATGGTTTCTCCCAAGACAAACAAAGCACACTAAATGCAGCATGGCCAATTGGTCCAATTCTGAATTAAGGGGGAGGGAAATGGACAGAAACCAATTAGGAGACGGAAGCCACTAATTAAAAGCTGCATGCTCGACAGATTGCATCAATTTTATTTTCTTTAGCAATGGCCAGGGCCATAATTTCAGAGCTTGCTTGTACGCCAGTCCACATTCCGGGACAGCTGCCTTCTGTGTTTGGAGAGTCCTTGTGCACAGAGGCAGCACTGTCTGTCTACCCCTCTCCCTTGTTGGTAGTTAGGAATGAGGAAAACAAAAAAACGTACAAACTGGAGGAAATTTGGAAAAATCGTGGAGACTCCACATCATTCAGAATGGACGAGGAACCATTCATCAGACATTTTCAACAAGAGTCTGTTTGCAGAAATGTTTCCCCTTCCTGGATTAGGTTCCGTGGATTGCTGCCAATACATTTTGTGTGTTGTGAATCGGAGATTGCATTATGCTCGAGTGGTTTGGGTGGTTAACCAATACGCTTGCTTTGGAAAGCTACAGGGAAACGTTGAGCACCTGAGGAAAGCCACAGAGCTGCACTGAACAGCGGGCTCACAAAAGGCCGGGGCCTGTGTTTGTGAAACGTTTCCAGAGTTAATGGTGCTCATTTGGCTGGGTGACCCGGAGCACTTGTCTTTGTTCTCTCATTGTGAGATGGGGTTACACAAGACATTTCTGTTATGTTTTTTTTTTTCCTAAAAAAGTCAAAAGCAGACGGGCAGCACTCCCAGAAATAGGTAAGAAAGTGAGCCACAGAATCATAAAACCATTCAAATATTCCTGCAGAAATGTCTCAACATGATTAAAACAACTCCGCTGTGCTGTTCCGACATAAAATCTTATCAGCAGAGACTTTGGGAAAAGCTGAGTCTGAGCCTGTTTTATATAAAGCTCTACTTCCTGATTCTATTTCTCGCTCATTGTTTTGCAGGTTATTACCCAACACCTCTTGGCAACTTTTCACCTCAAGCTGTTGTGTAACAAGTGTACATGAACCCTAATGATAGCTACAAATACACTTGATAAAAATCTATTTTGAGAATAAATTTACTGCACTTAGATTAATTTCGTTAGCTGTAGGGGATTTTTTCCCCAAAATTTTAAATGTGTGTTTGTTATACACAACAAGGAAAAAACACACAAACACACTGACACACACTTTTGTGACCCTATGACCCTGGGGCACCAGATGCATGAGCAGTTGTCCTGTTCTGCTGCAATACACAAGTGTGTCCCGAATCCTCTTTTCATTGCTTCCTTCCCAGCCGTGACCACTGTGGCATCCAAGGAGGATAAACCCCCACCACTACCTCAACCCTTTTTCTCAAATGATGGAGGGAAAAGAAAAAAAGAGAGGAAATAACTTAGACCATGTCTCTTCCCTCCTATTCCATCTAATGGTTTTTCCAGACCTTGAACACTGAGAGCTGACCTTCCCTTTCGAACTGGATTTTTCCTGTACCCTACACCTTGGATTTCAGGAAATGTACAAAACAGGATAGCACAACACAACATATTTCTTGTGTCAGTTTTTTTTTTTTTCTTTTTTTTCAGGGGCAAAAAAAAGCACTTGAGAATCCAGTGACATCAGCAGCCAAGGCTACTCTTTTGTTTCCCTCTGTAGGCTTGTCTGCAGGGTATTTGGATGTCTGTCACTTTGTAATGTGATCACTCAGCGATACCCAAACCTAACTCAGTGATTGTTGACTATAATTCAATTTGGTCCATAACTGCATGTTGAAATATAGTCATTGAAATGCTGAAGTGACTATTATGTGTAACAGTGTAAGGGACAAACATGTCCAGATCTCGACTGCGAAATCTTTCAGCCTGTAAATCACAAAATTGCATTCATGTTTGTGTTTATTTGAGCGGTTCCTTCATGACAGTTGTTGAACGTTGACATCATCCCATTTACAGAAAAGCAAATGGCACAAACAAATCCAAAGCTCTGGCCAAATAGGAGCCAACTGTCACCAAGTCGGATGTGATTTGCATTTGGAATCAGTCAGGGTAACGGTTGTTGAGCCCCTCTGTAATTAGTGGGTGGAAGGCCTCAAATGCCTTTTTAGGCCAGTATAGGCTTTGCCACATTGTTCAGGGTGAGGATGCCGTTGAAGGCTGGAGACAGAGAGATGACTGTGTCCTTTTCCCTTTAGTCAAAGTTACAGTAGCCTATTGATGAGCTGCCTGTTTCAAATTCATTTTTTTGTTGTAGCAAATGCACCAACATTGCTAGCAGTATATTCTTGTTGTTTGAAGGATACTCCTTGATTCATACCCCACCCGTTTCCTAAATTATGGACCCTTATTTGCTATGTTACACTTGCTATTGGTATTAACAGTCACCCCCTCCCTTAAAAGTCCATCAACCAGACTTTGTCTAACAAAGGACAAAGCGACTTAGTCTCATAATCTAATTTTAGTATTTAGTTCCCTGGCATCACAAACCATATGCCCACAGCAATAAACACTTAAGGCTTTAAAAGCTGACACAAAAGCTTCCCCATTCCCATTCCTTGTGTATTTTTAGTCCCAATGTGTTTATTGGCAACTGCTGGTCACTGCACCTGTCGCTTTTTTCGGGGACACCATAACTGCGTTGCATCCGCGTGCTCTTCCCCACTCGCCGCGTTCCTTACCATGTTTGCTTTTCACAATGTTTTTCCCTCTCCACAATCAAGGGGGAATTATCTGTCTTCCGGAAAAAAAAGAGGCCGCCCACTAATTTTAGATTGAGTTGATTGAGCCTGGAGGCCAATGGGATCAAACCCACATCCGTTGAAACCCAGGGATGCTAATTCTAACCATAACATAGCTAACATATGTTTTGCTCTCCCCAAGTGCTGATTTGAGACCTGCTTAAAGTGGAGCTCCAGGGCTGCTGCCCTCTCCACTGCGCCCACTGCAAAGGACCATTCTTTCTTGTGGCATGTTTTGTGGGTATTGGCCCACCATGTGTATATTTATAGAGACCGGGTCATGACACATGTACATGGACTACTTGTTCTTTCTTAAGGACATGAGGCAGCCACTTGCCAATCCCTACTGTTTTTGTAAGTGTGAGTGTAGATATTTTTTGTTGTTGTTGCATAATTCATTTTTCAGCGTCGAACCCACGTTTCTTAAAATTAGATTTGCCAGTAACCCTATACCATAATTCTTAGGTAAATCTCAAGCAATAAGAAGAGGTCCTTTGTAAAAGATTTGGCTGCTACTTGTTTCCATTCCAGTCTATAGGGACCCTGGGAATACTATAGGATCCGATAGATAGTAAAAGCAATGTACCTTGTAAACGCCTAATGTTTAAAACGGCATCATTATTTAGGCCAAGGAAACTGGAATACTGTAAAAACGCCACTCAAATCCAGCTACTCTGTGACTTTCAGTGTCCAGTTTGCCTGTTGGATGGAGAAGGAAATTTACTCTAGCCTTCTTGAGTTATATTTTACTTTATTATTTCCAGACCTGGTGATTATTTATTATTATTATTACTTATTAAGTTACAGTGAGTTAGCAGTATCAAGCAGAACAGATACATAGATAAAGAGAGCATTATCGATATGTAGGTTTTAAATAAATACACTGCTATGTTTCTATGGTAGCCCGAAACAGACAAACCAAACAACGCCAAAACAAAACTCGCTCTGCTTTTTCAGAGGTCTTCTAAATGCTTGGTGAACCTCACCACTAGGTGCCGCTAGAAACTACACACTGTACCTTTAAGGGTTTTGTGGCCTTTCTGAATCTTGTGGCAGTAAAACACAGTCAGCAACTCCTCGCATATGCATGTCTTTGCAATTACTTGAAGATCCTGTTTTTATAGATAAGTAAAGATATGTTTTTTTTTTCTGAGTATATACTAATGTAGTCTGTTCCCTGAGATGAACATGCTGTTCAAAACCACCGCACATAAAAGTGCGACGCCTCACGCATCCATCAAACAAGCCGTGGTATTCTTTATTAGAGGTTTGTCACCGGCAGCAATACTGGGCTGCCGCAGGAGCGGCATGAAGAGCGTAACGAATGGTCAGGCCTGGTCTTTGGCGTCTTCAAAGGGAGCCTGGTAATGACAACGTTGCAAAGCAGTTTAGCCCTCGGGGTCCGGCGTGGAGATGCTTAACTCTGGCTAACTACCAGACCAATTACTTACAAAGACGACCTTAGGAAGGGACACTTGATGCTGCTGCCACAGGAGCTATCCCAGGTCCATCCCCCCGGTCCAGTATAAAAGCTCTAACCTAAATCCAGGTCTGCTGCTGGCTGAAGGCTTCAGGCCAGTCTCAGCTCCAAATCAACTTTGTGTCGCCACTTTTCCTGTCAAAACTGTGTTATTGCCATCTTTAGCTTGGGAAGCTGACTTTTACAATGTGTTTATTGGTGGCTGACAAATATAGTTTTCAGGGTCTTTTTCTTTCTGTATTCATGGAAAAAATGGGAGGAAATCATTGTATGTATCCTGTACAGTTTGAAGTCAAAGGCTCAGGGGAAGGCAGTAGTTCACGGATGGGAAATGGTTCCATTAATGATATTTAAACATCCTATTTATGTTTTCCTAAAAGGAGAGGGCTTTAAACACTAAACAAAACCACAAAAAATGTATTAGGTATCAGTATGGCGCAGACAAGTTGGGGTTTAATGCTTGTATATTTAAGGTCATGCAGACAAGAGACATTTTAGGCACCTGATGTTTATTGTTTGCAAAGCGCCATAAAACAATGTCTGTTTGTGGATCTGGAAAATGCACATAGCTCAGCCACTTCATTAGTCTTCTCGAGCACGGCCGTATGGGAGGGATTTAACACAATCATAGTCAATAAGGGAAGTGAACGCGCTCACCAGCTAGCGAACTATCCATCATTCTCTAAGCACGCTGCCAAGTCAGCGGAGACTCCACTGCAGTCGGTCGGGTCGGCAGTCGTGTTTCATTCCTTGAGTCAGCTCCAATCCCGCTGGCTTAGTCCCCATCTGGTCGGCGGTTCCGTGCTAAAGCTGGGAGATGCGTAGGGCCTAATTCCTACACACTAAAGCATTACCGTCTGTCCGGGGCCCACAGAGACAAGATGGTCGCCAGGTGTCTTCCTGTCTTCAAAGTGTCGGCGTCGTTAATCATGCCCCCACCCCGTCCGTGTCGCCGCACATGTGTTTTATTTTCCCCAGCCCTTCACCCCCTAACACACCCTTCGCTCCATGTTTCTCTGCCTCTCTTTTTTTATTTTTGGATAGTCTGTCACCCAGCTGCATTTCCTGCGGGGTTTATCTACAGTTTGGACTGGATTGGAACCACATTGGGAAAACAGCATGCCATCTTAATGAAGTCACTGTGATCCAAATCGGCGGGTGGGTGGTTGGGTGGTAAGGAGGGGGGGATAATTCGAGAAGCTGTCTGTCTGCCTGTAAAGGGCCAGAGGATACTACTAACCCCCCCAGCCTGCCCTTTAGCCCCCAGCAGACTGCTGTTTTGCTCTAATGTGGCCACTTTTATTCCCCGATCCCCTCCTCCCTGCTTCGTTCACTCCTTCAAAGGCAAATTTATCTTTCATCTATCTTTGCTAATGGCATTAACACAGCTCATGCTTGTGAACATAGCCTCCACAGCTGCGATGCCTTAAACCGCTTCAGAGAAAAAAGTACTCGCTGAACATTTCTTTTTTTTTTTTTTTTTTTGCGTAGAAGCAGGGAGTGGTATTAATGTCTTTCAAACCTATGCCAAATATGCAGTTTACAAGCCCGGCGATATTGCGATGTATGGTTTATCTTTTAGAAAACAGGAAGTTGTGACCGCATGGTAAGGTCATAAAACTCTATGCTTCAGTGTATCTTTTTGTGACCCAGAACACTCACGCAGATAAAAGTGAACCATCAACAGATTTGTGTTCAGGGAGCCGAGTCCGTTCTGTTCTGTCATAAAACGCACATCCTCTTTGTGAACTTTACGGCCATTTGTAGTTTTTATCAAGGCTGAGTCTTTTTTTTTTTTTTTCTCATTTCTATTTTTGAAATGTTGGATTCAATTTGGCATGTTGGCTGCTGAGACCCAGCTTCATTAACGGTGCAGAGGGTGCACTCTCCATGCCCTCGCTGACGCAAAACCAGGCAAGTAGAAAAAGAGCTCCTTCCTCTGGAAAAGCACCAGGGGGACTATTTCTGTAGTTTTAAATTGTTAAGGAGGGGATTGGCCCAGAGAAAGGGAGGGTGTGTGTGTGTGTGTGTGTGTGTGTGTGTGTGTGTGCGTGCATGGGGGGGGTTCAGTTGTGAAGCAGCAGACTGTTTCACGTGCCAGATCTGTAATGCGTTCCTCCGGGCTGGGAGCTGGCTGAACTCTGGGCCATGGCGCTCCGGGAGAGGAAGTCCCAAGCCTGGGGAGTTTCAGACATCCTGTTTTGGAGTGCCATTGGCCAGGGCCGGGGCTGTTGCACGCCACCTGCAGACTTATAGGATCACATCTGCCAATAGACATGGGACATCAGCATCAGCATCAACGTCACACACCTCCTATAGTTCGCCTCTTAATGGCTTCTCTTTGTCTCTCTGTCTTTCTCCTTCTCAGATTACCATTTGCTTTTTTTCAACATTTTTTTTTAAAGCAGCAGCCTCGTCAGTTAAATGAAATAAACTTTAAATAAAGCCTAAAGTTAAATTATCGAATTCTTGTGGCAACTGCTTTTCTCTTTGTGCCCCCCCTTTTTTTCTTTCCACTCTACCTTATTTCTAAAATCATGGGCTGCTGGCTTTCCATTTCTCTTTGTAGAACATTATATCATTCATGAGGAATGTATCTTTGAAATTGGATGAGGAATCGGTCCTTAAAAAGAGAGGATTTGAGCTGAAATATCTGCCATAACATATTACATACTCTATGCTCCGAGAATTTCAGTGCATGTGATCCACTCTCGGATTTGAGTGAAAACACAGCCAGTTTCTGCTGGATGTCACATTTCATGCAAACCTGTACTCTGTTTTTCATCAAGCAACACAATGTTATTTCCTATATTTATTGTTATTCGTCATGCATGCAAACATTAAATTTATATATCCGTAATACTAGTGCTGCATGTGTGTAACACTGATGCCAAAGAAGAAAAAAACAAAAGTAATGTAAATAAAACGTGTGCTCACGTCACTGTTCAGCATCTTGTCCCTGACCTGCACTGATGTGGTAGGATGCTGGTCGCTTTCTGACCAGCCAGGCTCCCCCTGTTCTCAGTCCCAGTCAGGAGCTGATAGAGCAGGAAGTTCGCTGCAGATAGCGCTCCCTTGGTTGTTGCTATTTAGGACAACAGGAAAGGGTTTTTGTCTGTCTCGACCGACCCCCCTCCGCCTTCCTTGATTGGCCTGTTGTGTTTATTCAGAGTCATTCTCACCAGTCCAGCTGCCTTTTATTCTTCACTGTCCAAAGAGCCACCATGTGACCTTTTTTCCGGCCTGTTCGCTATCAGCGGGACTTTTTTTCTTTTTGACTGTCCACTGTGGCTCCTAACCAAGGGGTTTTTGCACCTAAACCTAACCAGACTTTAACCAGCATTGTCACATAGAACATTATTACAAACAGACCACAACTTATGAACACAATAGGTTCAGAGAAGCAGAGAGTAAGCTAAATTGTTTGTAAGTTGGTCTATATTGAATTTCAATCTATAATTGCTATTTAAGGTCATTTAAATACCAATACTAAGTCAGTCCCACATGTTTCTTACCATTACTGTTGTGTGATGTGACACTGGTTTAAAATCCCAACTACTACGGCGTTTTATGAACATTTATGGACATGAGTGAGTGGTTGTTTGTATCTGTGAATGTTTGTAATTTGGATTTTTGTATCTTGGGGAACTGATGCATATCATAATAAACAGTAATGCATCACATACAGATGCTGAAGGCCGCCTCGTGTATCAGAGTCCATATCAACAATAGAAACCTTCAATGCTGTTCCTAATAACTAACAAACTAAAGGTTGTTTACATTTACTACATGAAGATTCTGCAAATGAAATGCACATTTTCTCAGCAGCGTTGGAGTCTGTGTTGAGTTATCGTTACTAGAGTTCGGGTCCCAGTCTGAGTCCCTGTCAACGTTGTGTCTGAGTTAGGTTTAAAGAGCCAAGCATATATGTTTTCGGCAGAAAGAAATCTGTCGTACAGCTGTAAATGTGTATAGTTTTAACTAAGAGTGCCATAACTATTTTCCTCAATATAAAATAGCTATGCCATTCATGGTTTAAAATGCACTCTATAGCATTTGTGGTTTCACATTCAACTTACTGTACATAGAGGACACTGATTGTAGTTTGTGACTTCCACATTTTGGCAGTTCAACATGCTGTCACTCAACAAGCTGTGGCCGTAGCATCGTCCTGGAAACCTGTAGTGTCATTGTCACCAGAATAATAAACAACAGGCCTATAACATTGACACAATACAACCCTATTGTTAAAATATACTCCGTTATCGCTGCAGTGAAACTATATCACATTTGCCGATCCCCTCCCCTCTGCATAGCAGCCGGCTTCTAACCCTGCCTGAGTGAAGCCGTTAAAAGCAGCGATAAAAGTGGTGGATTTCTGACATGATATCACGTCATGACAACCAGGTCTGAGAGAAAAAGAATAGGTTATTGGAGTGAAAGTATAGGTTAGGTCACTCTGACATGATATGTTATTATCATGTATATGACATCATTAGGTTATTAATGGTGAAGCATCAGTGCCTAAGCAGTATGTAAAAATATAAAACCCTGTCAGCAGGCATCCTGACTCCTTGCAAGGAACGTAAAGGATGCTTTTAAATCCACTACAGCACAACCAGCCTTTTTGGTAAAAGTTACAGCCAATGAGCCATTGCTTGATGTTTACATGATTACATTTTCTGCTGTAATAAAAATGTACATAACCATTACCCAAAACCGAGGTCAATACCAAACAGTGACCATTATGCTCTCATTCGCAGGATTATACACAAAAAATTGTGCAGAACTTTTTGATATATCCTACCCTTTCATAGGAATACTTTGCATAGGTACCCAAGTTAAATATCAATTGATGAAGGCAAATTTGCAAAAATGTACATAGATTTTGTATTGTCCAATTATTGTTTCCCTTGTGTTCCTCTATTATTATTTTTCTATTATTTTGGTCTGCTGCATCTACACATGCCTTGTCATCTCATACAAAGTTTTCCCAATTTATATTGGCAGACATTCTGGCACACACACCCACACCCACACACACAAACAAATGCAGCAGTGTCATGGGACTGTGGGATACTCATCTGGCATCCCTTAACTGGCCTGAACAGTCCTAAATGCCATGGAGGCTCAACTTTTAACCCCAGGAAAACACCAATAGACCCTGTAGGCCAACTTCAAAGCGCCAGCACATCAAACGAAACAGAGCGCGTAGATGGTCAGCTGGGATAGAAATGAGCATGAACCCTCCCATTTGTCAGTCCAGTGACTTATAAGCATCCTCTCTCCCTCTCTCTCTCTCTCCATTACAACCGGCATTTTGTCAAGGGACTAAAGTGGCGGTGGTCGAAAATGCAAAAGGCTTGTGTGTGTTACGGTCAGCAGTGAGCACTGCCGCCACACGTTGCGAGCTGCCTGAGCCATGGATCTGCCGTGCTGGGAAGTGCTCGTGCAGAATATGAGATGTTACGTCATGAGCAGGGGCTTGCCCCCAACTCCTCCCCCAAGAAGAAGAAAACAGATAAAGAAAAAATCTGTCTATCTGTTTTATTCTCTATCATTTGCCCTTGTCTATCTCCCTACACCCCTCCCACCCCCACCCCTTTCCCATCACCCCCCCGCCCTCCCCAACCCTGACGCTAGCTTGTCTGAGTGGCCTTTTGCCATGCATTCCTCCCTTCCCTGTTTGGCCTCTGTCTCAGGAAGTGGCCCAATTAGTGGATAAACACCATGGAGGAGGTGGGGAGGAGGGGTTGGGGTTTTGGTGGTGGGTGTTGGAGGGGGGGGTTGTAGTGGTGGGGGTGGTGGTGGGGGCACCAATTAGGCCTCTATGGGCTCTGGGACTGGGCCCTGCAACTGCACAGTAACTCCCACCCACCCCCCAGTGTCTTTGGCAGTACCCTACCGGCAAAGAGATGGAGAGGAACCGGGGAATCTGTGATGGGAGGAAAGGGGTGAGACCATGGGGGAAGAAAGTGGAGCACCAACGAATGAATGCATGAATAATTTGAATTCCCAGACACAAGGAAAATGATGATGCCTACAACACTGGATCTTTGAAAGTCGCTCCAAAAACAAATCAATGTAGTCTAATTAAAGGCTTGATGTTTGTTTGATTTTTACAATACAAAGAAACAATAATGTATATATCAACCTAATCTTTGATTTTCTTCATTTTTGATTTTTAAAAGTAATTTTTCAAGAATAGGTCAACAACTTGAATATTTTTACTCATAAGCAATTTTTTCAACAAAGCTTTGGAGAGTGTTTTTGACCCCAGGTGTTTTTAATTTGGTAACTGAGAGCAATATCAATATCAAAAAATGTATCATGCCCAATGCTATTCTACTTTGCATAAATAATACATGCGTAAGCAGTCCTAGAACTCTTAGACTATCCATTAAGCCTAAGAAGATGAGGTGAAGCCTCTTTATTTTTTGGTAAAGATAAAAAGCCTTTCTTATATTTTGTCACCACATGTTACTCCTGGAATGTGATCTTCAGGAAAAGTGACACAAGCTATAGTTGTAAATCCCAAATCTTTTTTTTTTTTCTTTGCCAAAGTGTACTTCCATGATGGATTTTGCCTTTCCGTTTTGAACATGCTATTATTGTTTGGGTTTGCCTCAAGTGATGAAGTACATGTATTTGTGGTTCAAACTATCCACAGATTGACTAGTGCAGACTGTCAACATCGTAGCCTCAGGACAGGAAATCTTGATCTGCAAGTAGCGCTCTCAATTAGCTATGTTTATGATTAAGGTGAACCACATATCGTATACTTTGTTTCCTGTGTCAGGTTGGGTTGGAGTAGTTTCAACAAGAGGCTCCCTGGAGTTTAATTTTGATCTTGGTAAGGATAACACACACTTTTTCACCACCATGTTTCATCCGATGTCATATTTCTCTGGAGCCAAATCTCCTGCCTGTTTTTAATGTCGGATCCAGGTATGAAAGTGGAGTGAAGTATGGTTTCAGGGTCCACTAGAGAGTATAAACAACTGAAATGTGCAGTGATGTAATGTCATCAGTTTAGTTTTGCTCCTCCTCCCCGCAAGTCGCAGTGGAATGCTTTTTGGCATTTAGCGAAGTCTAATTTACAGGTGACTTGGTGTGTGCACATGGCTAACCTCAGGAAGCACTTACTCTGACGTATGACACTCCCATGACCCCAAGCTAAAAACCACTGAATCTGCTTAGAATGTGAAAACTTAACTCAACTCAAACAAGTAGCAGAGCTCAACTCAAAATGACTGCTTGGCTGCTAAGTGTTAGATAATAGAAAAGACAATAAGAATAACATGGGCACCACCATGGGCTACACTAGGATCAAGATAAATGAAACAAAAAAAAACATGTTAAATACTAACTACAAAAATACGATTTTTCATGCATGTACAAATGTGTTTTTTTTGCGATGTAGGATCCAGCCTAGTGCATCAGCATGCTTTATTGGTATCTTGTTTTAAGAAATTTATTTCCCCAAAAAACGAGTTAATTTCTTTTAAGAACAGGTACAGTTCACCACATTGTTGTGATACTGGCTGAATGTAAAAATAATTGTCTTCTGTAAATAAAATTACTGCATATTATTGAGTGTGCCCCACCCCCCTCTGGCATTGTTATTGAAAACAGGTTGACATCTTCTTGTTTTTCACGAAGGAGCTTCATCAGTAGACTGGATAGAGCCTTGCATTCTGGATTACTGGATATAGAGGATTTAATTTGAGACTGAAGCTCTGTACATTTGATAGTTCCAGAATGAAATGTGGTTTGTACACAGGCCGGCTAGAATCATATACTATAAATCTTCGCCACACAACCCACTGAGCGAGCATGCCCTCTGTGTTGAACTGAAGCTGTACTTCTCTTGTTTGTCCTCTCTCCCTCTGACTAAATGCAGTAATTGGATTGACTGAGCTGCCCCCTTTGCCATATTACAGTTATTTCAACTGGCAAATATGTATTCTTCATTCCACTTCATCAAATGGCGCTCCACTTCCCTGAAAGAGTCACTTAACCAACGGTGCAATTACTGTCCCTATATGCCCAAACACAGTTGGAACCCTTGGTTGGATAAACAAATGTTACCCGATAGGTACAAATTATAGATGTATGGTCAAATTATAGACGCATGGACCACTTTCTGTTTTCTAGGCAGAAAATGTTTTGAAAAAGCTGCATTTCAATCAGGGTTTTAATAGTGGTGTGTGAGTGTATATCACCACCAGCATGTTTTAAAATGTTTGTATTCATTTTGAGATACCAGGAAAGAGGCCCTGTCGGGATACATGTTTTTTCTGTTGTTTTTCTCGTTTCTCCCCGGTTGGTGGCTGTGCGTTTTAAGAGTGTTTGCGAAGCAGAGCAGTATACCATATGGCTGTCAATATGTTTGAGTTACTGTGAGAGGGCTCCTCAGGTGCTGAGATGCAGGAGACGGAACTGGAAAAGCAGTTTACAAGCTCATCTTTACACATAGCGCACACCTTTGCCAGACAACTTTAAAGCAGTAGAAGGGGGAAAAAAAAAAACGTATTTTGTTCTTGGATCTGAATGTGGACGGAGGTGATGCGGGGAAAACTTCAACGTGCTACATAAATATTAGGAGAAAATGTCAGGACTTGCTGTCTTAGTCACTTCAATCTCCTTACTGTGGATGTGCTGCTGAAGAAATACAGAAGGTGTAAAAGTACAGATCCACTGCATTCTTGGTCTCGAAGCTTTCCATTTTTTGTCTATGCAGGACGTTGCATTCTGAGACTGGACATTGTATTTACATAAGGTTGAGGTCTAGGCTACTTCATGTAAATCAGGGGCATCAAGTGTGACTTGCCGTCTCTGGATTCTGTCATTCAAACTCCATTTACTGAAATTAACACAGATTTAGCAGATTTGAAAGCACACACTTCAGTCAGCTGAGATACTAAAATAGGACAGGAGCATTAAGGTGACAAAGTATTGCATGAAATATGTCCACAATGCTCCAATACTTTGTGGAGTGCTGGTGATTTGTTAGATATTTGGGGCACTTATGGCACCTTGCAGCCTTCCATGAAGAGAGGAGGGAGGGTTAAAGGGAGAGGGATGTTGTCTTAGAGTGTGTCAAGGAACCCACAGGATATAAGGCTGTAAGTATTATATTATCTTAATTGCAAGAACGCACGGCTTGAAACAAGATCACCCAAATTACACATCACAGTGTTTGGTACATAAATAGTCATTTCCGCACGCAGATCTAAAAAGAGAGAGAGACAAAAAAAACATGACTCCCACAGAAAATGGGATTCCTAGCTGTGAAAGTCAAGCTATTTATGGTATGCACCACTTTCCACCCCTGAAATATCCACTGCATTCCTCCTTTTTTTTCTTTCTTTTTTTCTTGACGGACAGTAAAAGCCACCTCGAGTCAAACTGCGAGCCCAGATTAAGTTTGACAGGCAAATAGCCGCTCTTAAGACTGTGATGGCTCGTCTGTTGTCATAGCAGGACACACACACACGCACGCACACACACATATTGGCGTCCCCTCAATGAAAGATTTACAAGGTCTGAAGTGCTGTGGAGTTACAGTACAGTGGGGGCCTGATGTGGTGAGAGCCTCAGACAGAGAGAGGTGGAATAGGTCCTGGGTTAGGGGCTCTAAAAAGGTTGTAGGTTATAAATACTTGACAGCGCAGTAAAACTGTCACGGTCTTCCTGAAGCAAGCATGCACTCGCATATGAACACACACACACACACATGTACACACACACACGTACACATGCACATACAGTATATTACAAACACAACCCGTGCTCAGGCCTCCTATTTGCCTACTTTCCAAGCAGCACTTTACTTCCTGTATAAACAGGAAGACAGTTGGCAGAAAGGACGTCTGGCTGGCTCTAGTAGTCACAATGTATAGCACTTTTTATTGTGTTTGCTCTGTGTGTGTGTGTGTGTGTGTGTGTGTGTGTGTGTGTGCATGCATGTGTGTTTGCACTGCAGATTGGCTCTCTTACATACATTTTATAGCGGAATCAGATTTTTGCAGTTAAAATTTACTTGTGACTTTTAACAGCCTCTGTTGGAAACCAAATAATTGACCTAGACAGGGTTCTATAACGAACAGAACCACATGAGGCACACAATGAATTGTAATGATATAACATGAGTAGTGCATGTAATGCTCTGAATTAAAATGCATAAAAATAACAAGGCCTGTGTTAAATAATTTGTTGAGTTAAGAACTTTTATTATCCTGATTTTACAAGTTTCAACTAGAAGCAACAAACAGAAAGAAATCTGTAAATTTTCATTTAAACAAAGGGCATTGAATGGCTGTCTTTAAATTTGCCCTTCATGCAGGCATCAGTGCTTTAGGTGTCCAGATTTAAGCCATATTTTTACAGTACACTTTTTAATAGTTGATTTTTTATGTAATGCTGTTTAATTAAGTGTTCTGACTGATTGAGTTTTGGACAGAGACCTGTAAAAGAATCTTAAACACAAAAATGGACCACAGAAGAAAATGGCTTCCATGATCCCACATGATGTCATCAACCCTGTCTTTGTTCATTGTTTTGATCGAGAGGCCCCGAACAGAAAAAATTAGATGTTGTCTATTTAAAGGCAAATTCATGTGTCATTTTACCATAGCTCTGACTCCAAATTTGCAATATATGTTTTTTCTGATTTTAGTGTGAAAATGCTCTAATTTATGGACCAACACTGTCCACAAGAGAGACAATGATTTCTCCCTAAATGTTAAGAAATACAGGTTCACAAGACCAAGGAATAACACCTGTTTTTTTTAGGATCAGTCACAGACAGAAAAGCAGTCTTCAAATAAAAGTGTGAAAACGTAAAAACAATATATACACCTCATACAACTTTAAAAATAAATAGAAATACAACATTAAAAAAACCCAGCATAAAGAGTGCTAGTAATATGTTGAGCCTCGTTGACAGCTTTAGTGCCCCTCGTCTCTGGTTTCTTTCTTAGAAGATATTCCATCATATCATTGTTCATTGAGCCACAGCAGCATCTGCATTTGCTAAAATTCTCCACTAATTCATTCATGTTATTCTCCCTCTTCTTTAATTTGTCATCCCACTTACATATTAATGAATAGGAACCTCAAAGCACTGTGACGTCTATTGAAGCTACCGTGTAAAGTAAAAAAAAAAGGCGTATTGGCTCTTTGTGATACTCATAAAAAGGCACATTTTTCAATTTGTTTGGTTTGCAGCTTTACTGTAAAGATAATTAGGTTCAGTGTCAAGTAGAGTAGGATTATGCACATACACACACACACAATCCATCACAATCCTGGGAGCTTTCACACAGGTCCCCTTGTGTCCCTCCTTGCAGCACATACAGGCTGCTGCTGATGCGTCATAGTGATAGCTGCCTTTAATATCTATGCTTGGGGTTGGGGGTTGGGGGTTGGGGGATGGACTTAAAACAACATCCTGACCCGAACAAAGGCTCTCACAGGAAGGGAAAGACCTTTTTTTTTTTTTCTTCTACTCTTTTTTTCCACCAAACCTATAACATAGCGGTACCTGTATTGAAGTGTGAAAGGAGCTTAATCATGTTGAGCAGTGTTCTCTGTGCTGCTGGTGTTCAGGCCCTGATTCCTTTCTCTTTGAAAGCCCAGGAACAAAAGCTCTTTGCTCTCAAGTGTTTTGTCATTTTCGTCTTTTCTTATATTATTTGAACTTCACAAAAGGTGGTAGGGCAGGAGAAAGGGTGCCGATGAGAGACCACCCTCCTGAGGGTTTTATCTCGTCACGGTGGGGGCTCTGTGAGGTTGCCGTGTAAGGACACCAGACATCACTTTAAATGCACAATATGTCATCTTCTGGCACCACGGGTCTCTCAAACAAAACAACAAAAATATACGGGGTTGATGACTTCAAAAAGTAATGCGGGATCATGGAGTTGCTACAAACATCAAATCCAGAGGTTCAGAGGGTTTTTACAGTTATTGAATTTTCTTGAGGTTTCCAGATGTCTGATTGGTGGCGAATCCAATAATGAAAACACTGATAGTGAACACTGAACAGTTTAACAAAAAAGAAAGAATAAAGAAATTGTTGCTTAAAACTAAATAAACAGTCAATTTAGCCATTTAAGTCAGGGAAATTACTGATCAGATAAAGGACAGTAAATCTAGACAGATTTGTCTAGATTTCACAACACATGCATAACGCACATCTGTTAAATTAAATAATTATATAAGCAGTTAATAGTTTTTAAAACTGTTGTTGAGTGTTTTTTGGTTCTTTCTTTGTACTGTGCAATCACTATTTTTTACATAATGATAACGTGAAAGCAAAAAAAGTCAACACAGCAATCCTATTGTTCCTGCCAAATGCACAACCTGTCCTCTTTACAGAGGAGAAAAGATAAAACAAAAAATCTGACATTTACATTCCAGACATTCAGAATTCCTCTCATTTATTGTTTATTACAGGCAGCAAATTATCATTCGACAACAATCATATATCTTTGATTGAAACTGTGGAGTCGTGGTCACATTCAGCCGCTCTGGTGGGTGTTGATCCTGCTTCAAAAGTATTAAATTCACAAGTACACAACTTAAAAAAAAATGTTTGCTGCCCAGCTAGAATTAATGCCTGCATGTTTAAGTAATGTCAGTGTAATGTGAAAAACCACAGCAGCCAGACAATTGTCCTATTGAGTTATGACTTTGTCATTGCTATTGCTGTTCTGCAAAAAAGTCACACATTAGTTTTCAAATAAAAAAATGTCCCCTCATTCTTGATTAGGACTCTCCTATCAAACAATGAAGAAATTATACCTATGACAAAGTGCCTCTCATAGTTTATCACTGTAATGAGGGTAAGCCATAACAAGATGTAACCTGAATGAGCTGATATCTCAACCTAATACTGAAACCAAGGTTTTCTGTCTTCGAAATATAATATCAAATGTCTGACCACACTCCAGATTAAGGCGAGAACTTCTGTTTCTCATTATTGCACTAGCTTATACAAAGTTTACACGACCCCGCACAGTCTGCAGAGTCCGTCCCTTACCCAAGGTCATGTGGAACCCACTCTAAACACAAAGTGTATACATTTTAACAGCGTAAAGTTGAGTCTTATGGAGCCTTGTGTGTGTGTTTTAAATTTTTTATCAGATATCTGACCATCATAATGAGACATAGAGGCTGAGCTAGACTGGTGCTGTACACACTGAGCCCATTTCTTTATGTTTGTTAATCCATTAAACTGTCATAACAATGCTTGGTTTATTATGATTATTATTTTAACGTTTTGATATCCCTAACAAGATATATTTGTTGTTTTAAGTCCTAAAATCATCTCAATATAGTTTTGCATCGTCTCTCGATCTTCTCTCTGGAGCTCGAGAAAGGAAAGGTTGGTTTGTGTGTATCTCATTATTAGTACCAAGCTATTCCTCTGATTGGCTGATTTGAATGCTGCAGATGGGGGGTTGTGACATCACAACATCACGCAAGTCCTGATGGCTCATCTCTGCATACTTGCTGTGTACATTGCTCCGTGGATTGACCATTATGAAACAATATGCATGCATTTATATAAGACCAAGACATTCCTTACATTCAAAAAGCAATTCAAATCTCATTTCTATAACCTTTTAACTTTTAGTACCTTAAACTGTACTTTTTTTCTATTTCCTTTTTTTTGTTTCCTCTTCTCAATCTTGGATACACCGATCGCGTCACACATACATGTATAGAAAAGAGAAAGAAGTGAGGTGTTGCTAGTTGAGAGGGACATGTACATGCAGCTCCTGGTCTGAATAGCACTTCCTGGCGTGTGAAAGGGGAGCTGGAGAGGGAGGGAGGGAGAGAGGGAGGGAGGAGATGAAGGGCGTGAGTGGTGGAGGTGCTGGTGGTGTGGGGCACCTCCTCCTCTTCCTCCTTCCTCCTCCCGCTGAAAGCCTTGTTTGCCATTCTTGCGAGTGCCTCACTGAAAAGGGAGTCAACGGGGGGAGGAATGGGGAGAGTCGACTCTGTGTGTGTGTGTGTGTGTGTGTGTGTGTGTGTGTGTGTGTGTGTGTGTGTGTGTGTGTGTGTGTGTGTGTGTGTATTGAGGGGGGGGGGGGTTGACAATGAGATGAGGAGGACCACATCCGTGTTTGCCAGGTGTTCCTTTTGTGATCCTCACCTTGCACTCAGGCATGGAGAGCGAAACAGAAAGACAGGGAGGAAGGAATATACCAAGGGAAAGGTGGAAAGCGATAGGAGAGGGTGAAAAAGAGTGTGTGTGGTGTATGGAGATACAACCCACACACACACACACACACACACACACACACACACACACACACACACACAGAAAGAGAGGCAGGGAGGGGGAAAAAACCCCTAGATCCCACCATTCTTTCACAGAGATAATCTGCAGGAAAGGTACTGTGAATATGAGGTGTGTGTGTGTGTGTGTGTGTGTGCGTGCATGTGCATGCATGTGTGTGCGTGCACACGCAGGCACACACATTTGTCTTCTTTGTGGGCGTGTGCTGCGTCATATTTATTCAGCGCAGGTTCATGGCTTTTATGCACGCTATTATGCTCCAGTGATAAAACGCTTTTCCACAGCACATCAACAATGCCTTATCAGAGCCCTAATCGCAACCCGGACTACAACAGCCTGCTAAACCTGAACGCACACAGACTTTCGTGATAGCGCCGCTTTTCAGTTCACATCCTGAGGGACCCCCCAAGTCAAGTCAGTTCAAAATTTATGCATTACTGTAAATGCTATTACCAAACAGGTTTTTCACCAACTGCCTAACTGCACTACAGAGGACGTAAATATAGATAATGGAAGTAAATTAAAGCATGGACCCTCATCTGAGAAACCTTTTCCCAAAAGATGCTTATCTCTTAGGACTTTTTGCTCTTAGAATGGATTTCTACACAAAATTGCTAGCAGATGGTAGCCAGCAAAGACGTTGTTCTCTTTTTGTGATTGATGCACTGCTGCCTCTCTGTTCTCACAGTAGTTGCAGTAACAGGGAATTGTATTGACCAAATTAGGTGCCCTCGCAGGCCTTAAGAATGGAACTTGAATGGAAAGGTTCTGCTCTTTGCTGATGACATTTTACTATTCACCTTGATTCTCCAACTTGGTTATATACCTACAATTTTACACTACCATGACTTGAGTTATAATTATATTTCTTCGCCTTTTACAAACACAGTGCATTCCATGGCCAAGCGAGCTTTGATATTAGGTCTGTGTGTCTGTTAGCTTCTTACTCATAGCAGGAATGTGATTGTCATAAATCCAGTTGTTTCTTTGCTTAATAAATTGTTATGGTATTAGTTTGTTTAATGTATGGGATTTTAAGGAATCCAATGGCCAAGCAAGCAGGAAAACACAACTTCCTCAGGTGATAATAAGGCCTGATTTCATGCATTATTATACTATTGCCATCCCTACTGATCAAAGACTTTCACTTTTTCATGCTTGTACAGTTGGTCTGAACAGCAGGTTATTCTGAATACACACCTAGCTGAATTAGCAGCTCAAAAACCTGACCTTAGGTGGAGGAGCAGAGGCTTGTTGTTGGAAAGCCAATGACTTTCAGTTTGTGGTTTGTTAGTTTTGCGATTAAGCATTTGACAGCATGCGAAAAGACCAGTTTATCTATCTTTAGAAACTGAGGGTTGTTGTTTTCTTGCCAAAAGGGAATCACCTAGATCCGGAGTTGTTACACAACCAGAGGTGCGGTTAGTTTATGGATTTCTTACAGAACAGACGTGACAGAAGGTGAGGTAGCTGAGGTAGACAAACTTCTCTTTATTCAGCAACGTCTTCAATATCTGTGAGGTAAATATGCAGATGAACTGAAAATCTTAGTTCACCTTTTGTTTGCATGTCTATTTCTACTGTTTAACATCAGGTTCAAAATCAATCAAAATATACCATGATCATGAGATATGTCATAAGTATTATGCCAAATTCACTTGTAACATGCAATTTCTACATATTATATCTGTAGTATGTGAAAGATAGAAAATACTTCTGTCGCTATTTAAGGCCTATATAGAGGTTTATCTTTTCTATGAATATGAAGAAATTCTAAGATCTTATTAATGAAGGAGCTGCCAAAAAGTCTTGGGACGAAGATTAAATACAGATCACCTGATTTCTATTGCTGAGAGCTGTGAAGATATGTAAAGCCTTGCAGTCCAAGTAATAAAAACAAACATAATTGGTATCACACAACCTAAATGAAGTAGAAGGAAGATTGTGCCTTGTTCTTAACCACTGTGAGTGATTCTGAATGGGTCCGCAGCACCATTCATGTCTAGCAGTCCTGGAGAGCATGATTCAATTACCAGCAGCTTACTGTAAGACAAATACAGAAATAGACTGGTGGGCGGTGTTGTGTTTCACTCCGTGTACCCAAGGTCAGGAGACTGTAAAATAATATCCCCTTGTAAAAGGAAGGATATATGTCTCTGCAAACAGGGCGTCGCTGAGTTGACTGAAAAGATAGAACTGCATATAATGCAATTATTGCTTTGAAATCTGTACATGCCCTCCCGTCCATGTGTCAACTCGATTTGAGTGATCGATTGATTTTATGTCGGCGTCACACAACCCCGACGTGCCCAGCCCACATAGGCCTACAAAACACCAATACATCATGTTGCAGTATTCCTGAACAGGCTGGTGCTACTGGTACACTGTAGTAGTTACCATATGAAACACAGTTCAAACGATCAAATGATGCAGCATTGATCATATATGATTCAATATTTAGTTACTGCCTGCATTTTATTTATTACCTAAAATATTTTCAGACTTCACATTAGCCTACCACAGAGTGCATCTTCAACTAAGTCTTTTCATGCAGAAAGCAGCTTGGTTGGTGTCAAGCAGAGTTAGCACTGTGATCTTGTGACCTTTCTGGACACATATGCAGGTAAAATGTTGCTTTTATTTAAAAAGCACATTCCTGACAGTGTTCTGGCTGTGTCTCCTCTGCTGTTGCTGCAGGCAGGTGCACTGCACTCACAATAATTGCTGCCCTTTTAAAAAAGGCATCTATTTTGAAGAAAGTTACTGTATTAAAATAGCAATAATTTTAAACAGTGGTTTTAACAGAATACAAATACTCATATTTTCTGTTTTAAACAGATAACGCTGTTACTTACATATACACAGGAGCAATTATTTAAAACTTTTCTTGTAAAATACAGTCTGAAATTGGTATTCAAAATCTGTAAATATATTATGAAAGAATAAGTAAAACTATACATAGCTTGTGTTTCTATCCACTAGTTCAGGAATTTTATATCTACAAGAGAAAATGGGGAGATCTTCGGTAATTATTCTCTTATTATCCCTGAATTGTGCCATCAATTTTATCAAAATCTTTTAAAGCCACACTAAAACCTTCACAAAAAATGAAAATGAGTGAGTTTTGAGAAGCTGCATCGCAGTGCAAAAAGAAAATTCCAAAATAGAATCATTGTCTGTGTGTGAACACACTTAGATAATGTTTTGCTTATTCAGGTAACCTTATAGAAGATGCAAAGATTTTTCATACAAGTATGCAAGCAATTTTTCATTTTTAGAAGAAAAAAAAAAGGTTTAATTGTCTTGGGCTGCTGGTCATCTGAGCCAAGCGCAAGCACTGAAGCATTGATTAGGTGTTAGTGTCCGGCGTGTTGGCTTTCAGTAAATGCAGCACCTCCATGGCTGTGCCGCTGTGATGGCCCTTGACCCCCTGGATAAACCCTGCTATCGAGTCTCTTTCCCCGGGTGAAGGATGCCCAAGCCGCCTCCGTCCAGTGACCTTGTGGCTGCAGCCTGTTATGTGGCTCGTGGTGCTGACCTGTCACTATATATCAATTTCCAGCATCCAATCCTATCCACAAACGGCGGCGCTCACCCCCCCGAGATCCCAGGTCGTCACCATGGAGACAGTCAGTCTGACCTGGAATGCTGCTGTTCAGCAGTACTGAGGGTTGTTGCACTGCTTGTTCGGAAGAGCTAAAAGTATCAATTAAGGCAATACTAGCTTCCTTATTCCCCCCCCCCCCCCCCCCCCCCCCCCCCCCCCCCCCCCCCCCCCCACAAGCACCCACCCAGCACTCCTCCCTTCACCTTTCTCTGGCCTGTCTCCCCTCCGTGTCACATAACAAACTAAGAGCACACCTTTTTCCAGCAGGCCAGCAGCCCCTCAACAGGAGATCCTTTGACAAGCCCCGGGCCTCTTTGGGCATCTGAAGGGCCATTCTCCAGGGTCAGGGACCACAGGGGAAAGTGTGTAAATGATACCTGATGACATGTAAAAAGATCACTTGGTAGGGCCAGATAGACAGGCATACCTGTTAACACGACAGGGCAACCGCGCTGCACTGTGGGAGCTAAATTACCTTGGACAACTGTCGGAATGCAAGTGGTGACATCCTACAACTCCATTATATATTTTTGGAGATCTCATCTGTTCAGTTTGATTTTCTATTTGTGCTTATCCATCTATGTTATCTCATCTTACTGTGTTTCATAGTCAACATAGCACAAAGAACTTGTGCAAATATTTCATTTATGTGTTTTCCAACATTGAAAGCAGATTAAAGCTGTATTTCTTCTTCTGCCTCTGTGGGTACTTATCAGTCCCCTTGTTCTAACAAAGAAATTTCAAAGGAGGTTAGACAGTTTGAACTAAGTCAGACGGGGCCAATATTAACTCACTTTATCCATTTTCCTTTGAATTGACTCGTAGACTGTATTTGCTTGGCTGTAGTCTTAGCTTTTTCTTATTTTTATATCTCTGTGGAAAGACAACATGTTCAGAACACGCAGGGCATCCCCTTAAATAACAGGCCCTAACAGGAAACGTGCAAAAGCCATTCAACAGGATGAAGATTTCCGTTCTTTATTTTAAAGGTTTTTTTGTTGTCTATAATGTGTGCTACCATGTCAACTTACACACTGAAGTTTTGCTTTGGCTATTTTAAGCCAAGAGTTAAGAAAGCAATAGTTAATAAGTGTGTAATCCTAACAACTGTACCCCACAATTATTCCGTTGGCCCATGTGTGTTTACCTCAGGTGATTCACGGAGGGGTGCTGTGAAACGGTGCCAGTGTCTCCAGAAACCTTTGAGGTATATAGCCGTATATGCACTTACAGTTTGCTTTGGTTTCCAATCTCTCCATCATCACTGGGAGACATTCCTCAACACACTGAGTAGGAAGCGCACTATGTAATTTGCACTGTCTGAAAGAATTATTCAGCTCAGCTCAGCTGCTCCAAATTTGATGGGAAGTTCCTAAAAAAAGATCAGTGATTTAGGAAAAGAGGTCAGTGATCACCACATAAATCACCTTACCACGGCAAAGGATTGCCCAGGAGCAGATGTGTCTTTGGTACTTGGCACAGGATTGCTCTCCCGGATCAAAAAAAAAAAAAAAAAAAGGCCCAACCCTCAGACCATAAACATGTCCTTCCTCAACCCCAAACGGAGGCTACAGCAGTACAGCGTGCCTCCCTCCAGCCCTCCCTCATTCTCTCTGTTTCAACACATCCCTCTCTCAACTTCCTTCCTGCCCCACCCATTGAATTTTAATACCTGCCTGTCATGTTTTCTTCTCTCCCCCCTCCTCTCCCCTCCCCTACCCCCCCCCCCCCCCCCCCCCCCTCTTCACCAGACCCTTGCTGTGTATCTAGTAATTACCAGAGCACTGAGAAAACCCTTTCATTTAAAGGATTGGCAATTATCTCAGTGGAACACAATAAAATGGCTTCCCCTCAAGAGTGAGGGGAAGTTTGAGCTGTGGTACGCCGCTGCATGTCGCACCGCCTCGCTCTTGAAGTGGGAGCAGAGGTGGAGGTCCTGTAGGAGGTGTTTTTTTTGTTTTTTTTTTCTTTCTCCTTTTTTCCTCATCTCCTCCCGCTTAGATATGTGATAATCAAAGAGGACGCCGGGAGGAAAAACACGGGTCAAGTGGTGGGGCTTTATTGCCAGAGATTTGTTCCTTCGTGTTGTTAAGTCACCACTCCTAAAATATGAACACAGCCTAAATTGAAAAAAAAAAGGGTTGAAATAGCTACCTTTAACCAGCCTTGATTTAGAGCGGTGGCCTCTTGTTCACCTCCAGGGGAATCTATAAAGTTGTTCAGGCCGTTGTAAATAACACTTTTATGGTACTGTGGGGAGAGTTTGATCCTAACACCTCATTGGGACCAACACCACTGGTAGGTAGATCAGTCGGTTTGGCCCTTTTTTTAGTGCAACAGCAAATGATCCTGTGACAAAGCACACAAAAATGTAAATGAGCATAAAGTTGTAAAATCCACTATTTGGGAAGTGTGGAAAAGGGAGACTGTTGAGTTTGGCTGAGGTGGCTGTTTTTAGTGTTTCAGGCTGTGTAAATGTAGAATGTGTTTGAGTTAGATCATAGAAAAGCTGCTAAAAAATCTGATCACATAGCCAGATGGTGATAATATGGATGGTTAGCAACAGAAGCATTCTGACATACATCAGGGCAGCAGTTTATCATACGAAGAGGCAGGAGGGCAATTTGTCCTCCATTGGTTTGAGTGGTTGAAGGGTTGTTCACCCAAATTACAAAAAAAACTTTTCTCGTGCAATATCCAGCCAGGCAGACAATTTTGGGCTTGTTTAGGATTCCTAATGTCCGTTGAGGTTTCGGCTGGTTATCAGCGGAGTTGAATGGTAATTTGTGGTGCACAAAAATGGTGAAAAATGCTGTTGAAAAAAATGTGCATAATTCACATGTCAAAAGTTGTCATGAGGATTATTTCTTTGGTGGAAAGTAGTTCAGATAAAGAAACACTTACATCAGGATTTGTAGACATTCTTCCAGGACAGGCATGCTTCTATTACATGTGTTCAGCCATTTCACCAGCCTCAGCAGAATTTTTTGAGTTCTATAAAGGTCCAGAGTGCTGGGAAGTTCAAATAACTGTAATGAAGATGCTGTTTGGTAGGAAATAAAAATGTTAAAAAAAGGAAATTCCGAGGGCACTCTTCTGGCAAATCACTTATTTTATTATTAAGAATATAGACAATGCTTGTATATTTAAAAATACCTTCGGTAGATATAGACATATAGCTGCTGCATCTGGACTTCCTCAGAAGTTCCAACCTGTTCCAGTAGTAGAAGACGTGTTTTGCATATGGATGTTCCAAAAAAAGAAATGCTAGAATAAATCAACAGGGAACATTTCACAGGTGAGAAGTTGTTTTACAATGCCTTGCACAAAAGTGTTGAATTTTACAGGTAACAAAAATATTGTCTATCATAAATAATATCATAATGTCTGGTGTTGGTATTGAACAAAACTGCTTGAAAATAGGTTGCAAAACCAGTGAGTTGGTGTGACTTTAATTGTGGGTTGAACATTTGCCTTGATACACATACATGCATTAGCAGATGCAGCTTCCCCTGACCAATATGGCAGCCACTTTGATACAGCTAATGCAGTATGTGTCTTTGCATCTTGTAGTTGAAAAACAGCTGAGTAATTTGTATTTATGCAAATGTTATCATGCAAACACACTGAACTACGAACATAATCAACATTACATTTGATGACCATCAGCAATGTGTGTAACTTAGCATGCTGACATTAACATTCAGTTTGGAGGACAACTGTTTAAGTGCAGCCTCACAGATCCACTAACATGACTGTACACTCTTCATTTACTTTAGCTGAGAATGATTGAAATGCAATTTCATTCTCATCTGTTGTACTGGGTGACAGCAGCAGAGCTGATGAAGACCGACATTTCAAAAGGTTTTGGGTAGAGGATGAATTCTAAAAAAGTTAGGTGGGAAATGTGTTTTTGTAGTTTGGGTGAAGTGAGTCTGAAAACCCACACGCTGCTTTACCTATCCAAGAAAAGGCATGTCCGAAAACAAAACCAAAAAAGAAGGGCTGAGGGAGGAGGCACCTTATTGGTCAGTGCCAGAGTTCAGCAGCATTTTGTTTGCATGGCGGCGGGTATTAGGTTCCTACCCCTGAGTCGTCTCAGCATTCAACCAGCTTTGTGTTTTCACAAGCGCCTCAGTGCTACTTCTACCCGCCTCGCAGCCCCACCTGTCGTTTTTGCCGCCGGCTCGAGGAGAGAGGCAAAGTTTGGCTGGAACAGCTGGTTGCCCTGGCAACACTTTGTGCCACTGCAGCGGATTGGAACAGGAACTGGCCTATCCATGTCAGTCTGCAGGCAGGATCTGGGCCATGCCTTGTGTTAACAGATTATCTGATTTCCATTCAGACGGCTCGGGTATCGGCCCCACTCCTCCGCGCTCTGGAAAAGCGACCCCGGCCAGCCTCTTTCTGAAAGCCCCCAGAGCCCTCCTCTCTTCTCCCATTTCCTGTCTTAATTACGCACTCCTTTGTGCCGTTTTTTTTTCTTCCTTCCCTCCTCCTCTCCTGCCTCCCCTTCTTCTTCTCTTGATCCCTCATCTCCTCCCTACTCACTGTCTGTCTCTCATCTCTCACTCTTTTTTTGTGAAGAGATGAGGACCAAGATTTTGAAGTTTGAAGCCTGTTGTGGGGACCGTCCTTGGCTGCCCCCCCCACTCCCACCATCACCACCACCACCTCCCACAACCCAGCTCCCCTTCTCCCTTCCATCGTCTCTCTACCTGAAAGGGAATACTGTGTTTTCGATGCATAAAAGGCTTGGCGCTGTCAACAGGATGAATCCACCAGGGCCCATGGAAAACATACTCAGAGCTGCAGCTACAGTTTCTCTGAAAGGGGAGAGAGGAGGAGGAGGAGGAAGAAGAGGGTGGGTGGGTGAGTGAGGGAGGCAGCTGGAAGGGATTACTGTGCAGTTTCATAGGCAACACAATTACAAACATACCAAGTGTTAACTTGGCTGTGCAGCATAACACCAATGATGGAGCTTTGGCTCTGGAATTGGGGAAAGCCTTTTTTATTTTTTTGAGTGTTTGCATGCACGTGTGTGTGGAATTTGAGGGGTGTTCACAGCTGTGCACAGTTATACAAAGCTTCTCGAATCCCTCCACAGGTATGTTAAAGCTTCACGGTGAAAGAGAACAAGGTGGGGGGGGGATGAAATATAGAGGTGTTGTAAACACAATGGACATATAAACCAAGTGGGCACCTCTGCTGTGACAAAAACAGGTTTGTCGCCGTCCTGAACCAGATCAGGTTACCAAGCCGGTGCATTGAGGCGAGACCAAGAGAGGGTGACCTTGTCTGTGGTGAAATCTGACACAGGTTTTCACATGCTGGGTGGGGGATTTTTTTTCCACTTCCTCCCTCCTTCTCTCTTACTCGGTCTTGTTATCTGTTGCAGTAGGTGGCTAATTGCTGTGATGTTGCTGATTGCATTTAGTGTGCAGCTAATTCTGTTTGTGTGCAGTGCATTCAGAGGTAACTGCATGCAGGATGTATATATAGTCTATGTTTACAGAGTAAGACCTCAGATTGGTTCTGTTGGGAGAGCTACTGATTTTTAGGCAATGAAAATGTGGACCTCTTGACGAAATTATATTTTAATGTATTTCTGTAAAGCGACCCAATTGCCATACACCTTTTCAACATCTCCCCCACAACAAGCCCAAATAGAGCTGAAAACATAGGCAATTTTACAACAGTGGTGACATTGTTTTTTTTTTTTTTGGTCTCTAAAATAAAAGGCTAAAAATAGCAACAACATCCTTCCCCAAGTTTTGTTTTTTTATTTATATATTGACCCTGATAGTTGAGTTTAACCACCAAATCCCATCTATAACCACACATGAATGTTCCAAACTCTAACTTACATTAAGCACATTCTTTAAAGATTAACATTTTACAACAATGATATATTTAACTTATAAGGAATATAAAAGTTTCTATTCCTATCAAGGGCTCCATGAATCAGAATTCCACAATATTGCTGTACATAAGGCCCCTAGCCAGGTCAACATAATGTGTGAGGCCCCCTCTCCTCCCCATATTAATGATTGTAGAACAATGCCTCTCATTTTGTGTTTGTAGCTCTTATATAAAATAGTGGTGCAACATTTTCACCTTGAACAGGCTTTATTACTTAATTATTACTTTAAGGGTGCTTTCATGCCACTAGTTAGATTATTTGGTTCACACCAGGCAATAAAATTCACACTTGCCAACAAACATAAAATTGGTCTGATTGACGTTTCTTCAATGTTTGTCTTCAGGTAGAAATAGTAGTTTATGGAGTGACACAATCGCACATTGCTACTTGCTCTTATCTTTGTGTCTTATATCTTCTGTATTTTTAGTGAAAAAAAAATCCCATTCCAAAATGAGTCGCAGCTGCGTCTGGGGAACAATCTGAGAATGCTCTGGAGTCACTGAAGATGCATAGCATGTTGTTTCAGGCAGTAGAGATGCACTGTTTTCACCAATGAGCTCATATGGGATGAAAATCATTCCAAAGACCCACAAGGTAGCTATGAAATAATTAGTATCCCCTCGTTTGGACCAGAATTTGCTTTCCCAGCAGATGAGAGTGAAGTGGACTGAGACCACCTCTTTTTGGGAGATCTTGGCCTCTTCAGTGCACCCAAGCTCGACTGATGCTTTCACACCAAAAAAAAACAAACTTAGCACATTTGGCTCGAATGGACATGAAAACCACCTTAACTTACTGATTTCTATGTATAACAAGCATAGAGGCTGCTGTGGTGTGGTTTGCAACACTGCATACAGTGAAAGCACTGACATATTTACTGCTCTACTAAAATCCTCTTGAAAGCATTGTGTGTTGTAGCCTAGCATGGGATGAAAAAGGTCTTCGAGCCAGTTGACCTACAGCATCAAACAGGCCTATTCACCAAGGCAACGCATAACATGCAACTACATCAGCTGCTAATGGCAATATTTATTTCTACAAGGTTCTCTGTATTGGCTAACGCATAAATGAGTTGTGCTTAGAAAATGGGAGTGATACTTAATGATATGACATCATCCAAACATAAAGTGGTGAAACAATTACGTTTGAATTAAAATCTGTTTTCCGCAGAGGCAGCTGAGCCAGCTACATTTGGCCAAGAGCTGAGGACTTTCACTAGTGATTAACTTGTATATCCCATGGAAGGATTAGACAAATTAAAAAACACTTTCCAAGATAACACTCTATTCATTCCTTTTGAAAGTTGTTCACTGGCGTAGGAAACATTCTTGAGGTTTCTGCAGAGTGTTGGGTCCTTCTTTCATCAAGCCAGTGTGGAGCATATGCCTTTCTGGGCTGAGACAAATTACTTCCTGTTGACTCCCTGCAAAAATGAATGGCATAAAAGTATGTAATGTCGCCATGCTAGACTAGCCAGATGTTATTGACCCAAATGGATCAAATCCTGATAACACAAAAAAGTCATTTTGGAATGTTTGCAAGTATTTACTGTTTCACAGCTGTTATTTTTCTAAACATTGTATACGATCCACAATGCCAGAATCACAGTTTGTTGCGGTTCATGGGGGCTTGGCATGCCCTCTATTGTCTGTTGATTGCTATATGCCTGATATGACTGATCCTGAGCAATGTAAATGTTGGGTAACTATAATAAAATCTCAAAGAAATTAGAAAAAAAAAAAGTTCAACAAGAATGTTACAGTGCCAAAGGAATTTTTTACCCTAGCTGCCTGTCCAGAACCTGAAGAAAAGCAATTCACAATCTCCTCTGCCAACAGTGTAGAAAGTAGTGTTGTGTAAAAGCTGTCATGGCTGACATCATGACTGATGGATTAGATTTGAGAGAAAGAGTGAAAGGTCTTGTCTCCTACCCTCTCCGTCTTCCTCCAGCTTTGTGTTATTGTCTCTATGCAACCATATCTATCTATTTCTTGTTTTCTGTCTCTCTGGACACACATGTAGTGACACACACGCACACCCCTCTTTCACCCAGGCCCTGTCTCAGCTCAGGATGAGGGTAAACAAGCTAATGTTTAGATTTCACGGAAGTGGAAACTGATCCGGCCGAGTCGACTCTGTCACTCAGCAACACGCCTGTTTATGTTTGTCTCTTTGGTAAGTATCTGTGAGTGGCAGCATATGTGAGCATTCAAATCTGTGTGTGTGTGTGTGTGTGTGTGTGTGTGTGTGTGTGTGTGTGTGTGTGTGTGTGTGTGTGTGCATGTGTGTGTCTGTGCAGTTCATGTGTGTGTGTCTGAGATGGCGCATATGCATACATAAGAATATTACAATCAGGTTGTTGTGGGAAAGTGGTGACCTCCAACGACATTGATCTGGACTTCATGATGATGATGATGTATGATGTTGTAATGGTGGTATAGTGGTACCCTGTTGCAATCACAGTCAAAACCTGTATTTTTACTTTGATCTTGAAGCTACAATAGATAAAGTTATGTCATCCTTTTTTTTTCCACCCGGACAAGTAGATCTGGTAGTAATGTCTGTATAGACCTAATTTTTAATGGGAAAAAAGTATTCACCCTATTTAGCATAACTGAGTCAAAAGTCTGTCTTCAAACATCATAAGCATTAATAATTGAAGAGATGATATTATACAGGCCTAGCTGGCTCTGCCTGGGTTGATTTGCTGTCAAGATTGCACAGTGCGTCTATTTTGCTACAAATTACGTAACTTTAATGTCATTTAAAGACACTGTACTGTTTCCGATCTGGCTAATTATCTGTTTCCATTCTTGTCATTACTGTATGCAACTAACTAATCTGATAGTAAAAGTTAAAATCAATTCGGACATGCTCAATAGATGATTTTTGTGAAAATAAATGAAGTCCTGACAGATGCTGCAACAAGCCTCGGTAAATGAACAATTCATCTTCTATGAATATGTGGTTTGTAGCAAACAGACTTTGCCATGAGTGCAGAGTGAATCTCAGCCTTTACCAAAAAAAAAACCTTTTCAAAGCAAAAATCCCTGAAGTCCTCCTTTTTTTTTTCCTCTTTTTTTTTTCCACCACTGCATGACGACAAGGGCTGTCAGAGAAACACAAAGCACTCAGGGTTGCGTGTTAGGAGCCGCCTGAATGGCACCAGGCCTAACGAGAGCCCGGCAGGGACCCCGAGGTGGGCCTGGCACCTGCAGTCTGTCTCTGGGGGAAAGGGGGAGGGGGGCTTGGTGTGCGTGTGTGTGTGTGTGTGTGTGTGTGTGTGTGTGTGTGTGTGTGTGTGTGTGTGTGTGTGTGTGTGTGTGTGTGTGTGTGTGTGTGTGTGTGTGTGTGTGTGTGTGTGTGTGTGTGTGTGTGTGTGTGTGTGATAGACAACACATTTATCATCCAAAACCAAGGCAAAAAATGTTTCCCAAGATATTGTATGGGAAGGAAAAAGTGACACTCATAATTCTAATTCTTCAAAGTTTACTTGTAAATGGTAGCATCTTTGCTATTTTCGGTTTCATTTGCAATATATATATATATATATATATATATATATATATATATATATATATATATATATATATATTGACTTATTTTCTGGAAACATCAAATTATCTTGGAAACTTGCATAAAAGAAATTTTTAAAACATGGGGCAACATTTTGGAAGTGAATAGAATAGATCATAAATGACTGTGTACATCAATAATTGAAAGTCATACTTCACTATAAGGTCAGGAATTTATTTCTTCATATTACTATTGTTATTATTATTCACATCGCATCTAGCCCTATTTCAATGTGAAAACAAATTTGAGTGATAAAATATTGTATTTGCCATGGATTATACTTGTATATATTAAACTGAAACATTGAGATGGTGTCTTGGAACCATGCATGTTGAATGGAAACTTTAACACGTGCCCAGCAGCAGAATGACAGTAGTGATGGTGACATCTGACTGTTTCTGCCATTTCGTCTATATACAGCTGGGGGGTGTGGAGGGTGCCCACAGGCTTGGGGGTGGCTTATGGAAACCAGACCTGGCGCGTTTACACTGAACGCAAGGCCCCGTAGAATTACACAGCGAACTGCGGACAGCTCACAGGAAACGCCTCTTTGTAAAGCAAACATACATGTATTTTATGGCAGCCGCTTTACTGCGTTTTTATTTTGGGCTCCAATGAGTCCACATTTCAACATGGCCTCAGCCTAATTTCCTCTGCTTTTTTTCACTCCCCCCTTTTTTTAATTATTATATTTTTTTTATTATTTTTTCTGGTGAACAACCCTTCCCACATATACACACACAAACACACACATGCGCGCTGCCCACCTATTCCTATCAAAATAAGAGTGCATTGGCCATTTTTTATTGTTATGGAGGTGTGAGGGCCAGCCAGTTGGGGTTGTTTTGACAGTTTCAGGGACTTTATTGCGGCCTCCAGGGCAGCTGTGCCCAACCCCCCCCCCCCCAACCTCCACCTCATCCTCCACCCCGGCCCCAAAAGGAGAGCAACACAGCTGCTGCTACTTCTTCTCCCCCTTTTCTCCCCATATCTCAGCCCCTTCACCTGGTCTCAATATGATCGTGACCCGCACACACACACGCACACATAAAAGGTAAAAGAGGTGTGACCACTAATTCTGTAATGACCCTACGCACAGCAACACCGAGCATATACACACTCTTTCACACACCTCTGTGGTCCTGCCAGGTTTGGAGTCTGACTCCCGCTGGGGCCACACATACTAAAAATTAAAATGTGTAAATTCACGACAACATAGGATTGAAACAAACACCATGCTGGGTTTGTGTTAGAGGAAAATTCTAGTTTATTACAACATAGTTTTGGCCATTAGGAGAACCTTTACACTCCACTGTCTGAGGAAAATCCAAAGCGGTGTCCTATCCTGCACTGAGACTCGTCCCTCGAAGACCAATTTAGAGGTTTTGGCGACCAACGAAAAGCAAGAAATTTAAGACCAAATTCTCACAATGTGACTGCTGCTCCAACCCACATCTACAATTAGAATGTCACATGAAACAACACTGCAGTAAAAGCAGTTTCGAAATCTGGGGTTTGTTGATTTGTACCTGACCACTTGTTTCTTACTGTAGCAATGGGGCCGTTTACACACATGTGTTATTATGTTTGTGTTGTGTTTAGCGAAATGCAAAAATCAGACAAAAAAGATGGCCAAGACTGAAAAGAACTATCCTAATATAAGCGTTCCTGTAGCATTTAGTGGGCAACACGTGCTGAAATTCTGTCCATTCCACTTCAGTTAAAGGAGTTCAACAATGGTTCTGCAAACAAGTTTAAATACAACAAAATAGGTCGAAACATTTTAGAGATTTTTTTTTTTAGATGTTTTTGTTTTAAGAGATATTTAGCATTTCCTCTACACTCTATTTCATTGGAACATTTTATAATGGAAGACCTTAATTTTTCTACCAGAGCAACAGTCATTTTCCAAGAGGAGAAATCACCTGTTCAAATGTTTTATACCTCATATTAAAGCTACAAATCTTGACTTCCTCCTCGCTGTGCAGAGCATGTGGGACAGTAGGGGGTTAACTGCACCAGAGTTATTTGGTTCTTGGACACGGTGGCCTCGCCTGCCGGATGCAAGTTTGACTCAAGGGCAAAATCCAGAGTGAAAGCCTCTCATGTTTTTGACTGGTTGCCAACTCCGCTCTCGCGCGCTCTCTCTCTTTCTCTGCCTCTCTCTCTGTTGCTCGCTCGCTCTCCCCTGTCACTCTCGTCCCTCTCTCTCCACTCTGCTGTCCCCTCCTCGCTCTGATTTACTCTCTCTGTCTCCCCAGTCAGTTCCTCCTCTGATCCTCTCCCACATCAAAATCAGGACTGACATAAAGCAGTTCCAGGGTCCCTCTGAGCACAGCACGGCCCCGTCCAAAATTATGTCATCTTTTTAGAGAGATGTTTTGTGCAAAACTCTTCTGTGGACGCTTTAAACCGGCTGTAGTTACAAGTCATTGTGGGATTTCGAGGAACTGAAAAACAAAACACATCTGATAAGTTGTTTTGTTTGACTTACAAGCGGAGGGAAGACATGAAGCTTATGGGTGTTTTCACACACTGGGAGAAGTTTTTCTGCCCCAAGGTCATTTCCTCTAAGTATTTGGTATGTTTTAGTGTAAAAGCTGCTGTTGAATTCGCTGCAGTGTCCACTAAGCTCCGGAAGTCACTTCTGAAAACAGCCTTCACACTAAGGTCCTTGTAGTTAGTAAGTTAATATGCAGTAAGATCCAGAATAACATTATGGATCTTATAAGTCCTCATAAGATCCATAATAACATTATTATATGTTAAAGGGATAGTTCAGCATTTTTGAAAATCAGTCTATCATCATGATTCCCATAGTCATAACAATAGGTGATTTATTTATTTATTTGTTGAAACAAGCAGTTTCCAGACCAGTGAAGCAGATCTGCTCAGCTATTAATACACGGCTAATGGTATTTTCTGGTTTCCCTCATCAAACTCTGCAAATACACAATCCGAACTCTTATCGCTGTGGTGGACGAGGTGTGACCTGCGCATTCACCACACTATGGGATGATAACTGAACGGTACGAGAGCCTAACTGTTTTCGCTCTCGGAACTGTCTTTAAATTCTGAGAGCGGAACTGTTTTTAAGGTGAACGTAAAGCAGGACTTCACACCCCAGACACGGCTGCTCACTGGCGTGATCTCAGTAGTGCGTGTTTGGTGCAGCTACACGTACGGCATGGCTGGCACTGCCTGAGGTGGCACTCCAGTGGCTTACTGAAGAAAGTAGTCATGAGTATTTGCTTCACATGTCATATTGTTAGAGTTATTATGCCATAGCATGGTGAGGGTGCAGTAGCAGCTGAGCAGCTCATGGCTGGTTTCTAACAACAAAAAAGGTATAACACCTATTGCTATGACTATGGAAATCATCATGATGACTGTATATGTAGACTGTATACCTGTTAATATTAACATTATAAATTGTTACATTACAGGACTTATTGTTTGTAACAAGTGGAATATGGTGTTATTAAGGCTAATAAATCGTTAATAAGGCATTGCTCTCACTTTAGATACAAAAAGTGCTGCAAAGTTATCTGTTAATGTATGCACACAAATCTTAATACAGCAACAAATGAATTTCAGTAAAAGTGTAACACAATAGGTAACTTAGTTTAACTCACTAAATCTGTTTGTAATGCTTTAACACTTATGAGAAAATCATGAGGCTTTTATTCACATTCTTAAGTGTCTAAAACTCTTAGTTCCTATGAATGTCTCAATATCTAACATTTACTATATTCACAATTCTATTATTAAATCATATTAACCAAATTTATTAGCATCTTATTGGTGGATTGACTAGGGCCTTATTACATATCCACTAAACATGTATTATAATTAATTAATATGAGGTGTTACCAGTGTTTATGACAGAAGTAATACTAAGAAATATTAAGGTGCAGCATCCAGATTACACAAATATAAAATTCAATTGAGCTTCCCCCTTAAGAGTATTTTCAGATTTTAGCAGCTACTTTCCCCAAGTCTGAACTCCAGAAGATTACCTCTCTGACCTTTCTGTGAGCCTTTGGTTCCCATGGCGCTCTCTGCATTTTTTTGTTTGGCATGTGTTCTGCATGAATCCAGGGTGGCCCATCTCCGAGTCGGTATGACTCACCAAGGCCTCTGAGGATTGCGGACTGACAGGTTAGGAAACCACATACGGCGAATGCCTTCGGGCGGGAACAAAGTCAACTCGTGTCTCCTCAGGCGAGTCCCTTCTACAGCCAGACAGCCTGCTATCATCAAAAAAAAGCCACCAACAAAATGAGTTTTTACAGAAAAGCAGTGGAGGGAAGAACCTCCCTCTCAGCATCACAGACCCAGGTTTTTGAATCTTTTTTTTTTTTTTTTTAATTTGATCTAAAGGCCGTGTGAGGGGAAATGGGTCTATTCTTGATTGAGCCGGTACAGTTCCTCCATCTAATAATAAGACACCTGAATTGCGGGGGCGTCCGTTTGTAAACAGTTTGTTAGAGAGAGCAGGTCAGATCGAAGCAGGCCAAGAATGTGCTCAGCAACAACGCTTGGAGGAGAAGATTCCCAGCATTCCTCGCTGGTTAGAGAGAGGTACCGGCCTTCGCAGATAGGAAGTCGTCTGTCATTAGGGGGTAATCACTTCTAGAGGAGGCTTGCAATGCCTGGAATGATTACTGTTGTTATCGGCAGTGAAACTTGGCGCAGAGAGAGCGGATGAGTTTTTTTTTTTTTTTCTTTTTCTTTCTCCTCTCCTGTCTTTCTGTTTTCTCTCCTTGTGTGTTTTGATCAGCTTGACTGATCCTGCGTAGGCCTCGCTTGTTTTTCAAAACTTTCTCACCATTGCGCTGTGCTTAATGTTGGCCTGCAGGGGAAAGTCCACAGCACGCATTCAGCCAGGCTTTTGTGGCATATAAATGGTGCCTTGTTGACTTAAAGCTAGTTAGTATTTCTTACCTAGGGGCATTTTCTAATTACTAATGGCTCATGTGTAATGATGCCTATCATGTCAGTGGTGCAGCAAGGTGGATGCAATCTGTCAGGCAGCCTCGTGTTAAGAAGAAGCAGAGGCTGATTTTTTTTTTTTTTTTTTGACGGGGGCTTTCTGTCTCCCACGCCACTTATCTGTGTTTGTTTGTATGGTTTTAGTCCTGTGGTCCTTTCAAGTGGGCTGTCTGGGTCCCTGGGTCTGGCTGTTTTTGTCCTCTCCTCTCTTTCCTCTCCCTCCCTCCCGTGTCTCTTGCCTTCTGCCAGCCGAGCCAAGACTTCAGGTGGAATGATGCCGTTACGAAAAGAGCCCGTCAACGCTTGCCCGGCATGCCAAGCCAAGTATTTGTCTTTTGGGGTCCCCCTCTTACCTCCTCCCCCACCCCCTTCTCTCCTACCCCCACCCCCGGATCCTTGAGAACAGGAAGTGTATCTTGTTAAGTGATGGATGGGCCCCCTGCTCTCGCTGAGAGGAAAAGGGGGAAAAAAGCCTTTCTTTCCCTCCAGGGCAGTCAGATGAGTTTAGCAGTCTCAAAGCTGAGGGTCGGCTCTGCTTTTTGGGAGCGCCTTGGAGCCCTTGGAGCCCGAGTGCCTGGAAGCCACGGGCACTCCTCCATTATGTGTGCGGGGAGAATTAACGGATGATAAATTAGCAGGCGGCATTTTTTTTTTTTTTTTTTGGCGAAAGGAAAAATGAAACTTGCCCCGAAATTAAAAAGTCAAACAGTGTTTGTTGGAGCTGTGCCTTTTATGTTTGCTTACATGCAGGCTTGTGTGTGTGTGTGTGTGTGTGTGTGTGTGTGTGTGTGTGTGTGTGTGTGTGTGTGCGTGTGCGTGTGTGTGTGTGCATGTGTGTGCGTGTGTGTGCATTTGTGTGTCAATGTGCGTGGGAGTGTCTGGGTGTCTGTCTGCGTCTGTGTGTGTGTGTGTGTGTTATTTAGCCGGGGGTCAGCAGGTTTGTGTTGGCATGCAGCCGCCAGATCGCTCCAGGGAGAGCAACTCAGGAAGTGTCCTGGCACGTCCTCTGCATAGTGCAGTACGCACTGCCGCGACTGGCTCGACCTGCTGTGACAACCACAGACTGCAACCCCCCCACCCCCCTCCCCCCACGCACACACAGACCTGCAATACCCACTAACCTGTGGGAAGAGCGGTAACAACAAACTCACATGTGTTGTTTTATCGTTGTTGTGCCAGATGCATCCTATCAAGTTCCCTAATTCAGCGCAGCGGCCCTCCAAGCTGCCATCCATCCATCTCCCAGCAGGTCTCCCCCTAACAGCCACTCATTCTCCACGGTGACGTTATCCCCCCCCCTTTATTCATTTAATACCAATGATTCGTCACCCACAAGCCAGACCCCTCTCCTGGAACGAGTGGAAGAATCCAGAGATCTGAAAAACAAGAACATTTCCTCTTATGATCCATTGCTCCTTTGTCAGGCACGGCTCTGTTGTGGTTACCTAAGGGTAGATACTAATGTTTGTCTCCAGTTTCCATCCTCTCATGTTCCACATACATACACAGGAACACAAAAAAGCAACAGATAAAAGGCAGGAAAACTGTCTATCGCCCAAGTAAATGGAAATTAGTTATCCAGAAGGGAAATAAAGAAGTCATAAAAAAGTCTTAAAATTGCATCCAGCATGCTTTGCAAGTACATAGACTTAAATTAAGTAAAAAAAATGTAATGGTTTATAGTATATTGCTTCAAGTGTTGAGCTGCTCAAGGTGCTATGATGGGGCTCAATGGGACTATTTATCAAATTTTATTCTTAACCCTTGGAACACAGCGGTTGAACAAAGTCATTGTTGTCATCATTTCAGTAGCAATTTTAGACCTTTTCATCCAGTTTTCCAGATTTTTTGTGCATAATGCCATGAATTTCTAGCAGCATGAGTGATCAGGTGCACCTGCGGGAGCCCCTATACTAACAGGTTCAGGCTAGTATATTATATTACAATAGTGATATTTTTCGCATTAAAATGAGTCTTGATACTAAGGAATGTGCATTTGTTTTTCAGAATTTTGATTCAATGAGTGTATACGACCTTTATATTGTTAGTTTATACCAAAAATGTTTACATCGTTGCTATGAACTCTGCTATGAAAGGAGGCCTTCGTGTTAATTAAATATATTTTACTTATGTTTAAGGATGCAACAAAACTGTGTTAAAGGAGTGGTTAGGTTTATGGAAAAATTAAGGGTTTGGGTTAAAATGTGATGGCCTAACACCCAACTATTTATCTAACCAACAACCCACCCTCCACCTACAAACACAGTTGACAGATTTGATTTGAAGGTTTTATATCCCTAACAAATTTGATTTGTAGTGTTCAATACGTATATCATTTACATCTCCTCTCTCTGGAGAAATGACAGGTCGTTTGGTGTCTGTCTCATTTACATATTGAGCATCTCCTCTGATTGGCTGATTTGAATGGCTGTGAATAGATGTTGACTGTGTAGCTGTGGCATTACAACTTCATGGATGACTCATTTTTATGGCAATTTCTGAATATGGGTTGCACTTCTCTGTGGAATAAGTATTTGCAAGCAGTATTTGAATAACACTTTAAAAAATTGATAAATAAAATCTCCCTTCCTACAATATGGGACCATTAAGACCTAAAGAGCTTCAGTCTACAGATATAGGGAACAAAAACAAAGCAGCAAATCTTCCCATTTGAGAGGCTGCAACCGGTGGATGAGTAAAATTTTTGCTCCATGAAAGACTTACAATTAAGAGATTATCCAAACTGTCAAACAGGATGACTTGCTGCAAATGTTCTGAGTCCATGTCCGTGTATGAGAGCAACGCGCCGTCTGGCTCGGGGAGATTTGTGTTGTATGCAGAGGAGCAGGAGCGGCAGCGTGATGACTATCTAAACAAGAGTTCAAAGGCTGCTGGTCCAGTCCCTCCAACCCTCACTGATCACTCCTGACGTGACCTCCTGCATGGCTTGCGTCTGCGTGTGTCTCCTGCCCCGTCTCCGGCGGCCGGGGTTTAGCCCCGCTGTGGCCTGTCTGGCCCAGCGCCAGGGGCTCCGCCGTCTTTACTACCGGGCCTCATCAAGTCTGGGGGAGAAGAACAACAATGAAACTGTCACTTCCAGTTTGATGTTTGTTCAAAAAAAAAATGCTGATTTCCACCGCTGAAATTAAATACGAATTCACAGCAAGTGGAAATTCTGTTACTTCCCAAAACCCGTCTGTTCTTGGGCTCGCGGGCCGCGTCGACGCCGTTATCTCCGCCTGTCACGGCCCGGCCGAAAGCGGCGGACAGAGATGTCCGTCTGCCTGTCTGTGGAGGAGAGGCGCCTGCCACTTAATGACGTCTGACAAGCGAGACAGCGGCGGCTCTGGGTACTCAGGGACTGTTTTGGGGTCACGGAGATGTGATCTGTAGGAAGTGGAGTTGATCAGATAACGTCAACATTGTCTCCACGCTGACTGCTGGAAGTGGAAAACTTTGAATTCGCAGGTTCTTTGTTTCTTTTTGTCAATTTCAGGAATTTAGTGTCTATAGAGATAGTTATTAGTTCCTACATTTTTTCTCAGAGAAGCAGCAAGGAGGTCAAAAGTCAAACCTATTGTGTCTTATACCTGAGTGACTGTGTTCAAACAAAAAAATGTAAGTAGAAAGAGAGGCGAACAGATTTGAACCAATGAGTAATAGTTTTTGCCATGCGACAATTAGTGAAATGTGATGGTGATAAGACGCTGAGTGTCTTCTGTCCATCCCCACAGGCTCTCATGCGTCCAGGTCGCCTTGATCGAATCGTGTATGTGCCTCTTCCGGATGCCCCAACCCGACAGGAAATATTTTCTCTCCAGTTTCGGAACATGCCTGTGGCCGAAAATGTGTCTCTCGACGACCTGGTAACTCGGACAAACAAGTATTCTGGGGCCGAGGTGAGTCACTGTTCTCTTATCAAGGCTAATTTTCATGTGACAGGAAAATAACTTATCATTGAGCTCAGAGATTTACTATAGTCCTGTAAAAATCTCTTTTGCAAAGGGTTAATTTTCTATGCAAGTAAACTCAAGATTCAAGTGTCATGTGATGTTAACACTCATCCAACGGTTTTTCTTTAATCCAACTTGGTTAAAAGGATAATTTGGACCATTTAGATTGCAGCATTGTTTGTACTTCATTCTCTATGAAGTTTTTTTTTCTTCTACAGATGTTAGAAATTGAGTGTGACCACAGTGCTGTTCACGCTAAAAAAATATATATATAGAATATCTCACTATGATGTACCAGTTACCACGAAACAAGAAAACACTATGATTTAATCACACTAACATAAAAGATTACATTGCGTTTTGGGGAATATTCTTTGTGAATCCTTACAAATTCGCTTGCTGTCACTACACAGATTTTAAATGTTGGCCACTGACCCCCAAATGCAACTGTTTTTTTTTTTTTTAAAGACATGACTGTGGCCAGCATGTCTGCAGAGAGATGTTCCTGTGCTTTCCATGATGTGTGTGTAGAGTCTGCTCTGTGTCACAGAGAGCACTCGTGATCTCACAGTGGCCTGGGAGTAATGGTACAAACACTCCTTTGTGTGACAGATCGTCTCTCTGTCGGCCGTCTGAGTCACATTGTCTGAGCAGACAAACTGCAAATCGTCCTCCAAGTGTATAACTTAGCTGCAGTTTGAACAAGATTAGCCACTTTATGTTGATTTTTTTGTTTTTTTAATTCCTGTATAGGGATGGCAAACACTCCTTCTGTGAATTTGTTTTCATTTCTGTTACCATTCTTCTGTTTACTCTACAAGCAGGTGTGTAGTAATGTTAAAACTTTACGGAGAAGCAGCGTTCAGATTTTAATGCTCAACATATCTGGATCAAACTCTTACAAAAAATTGAGAGTTGCAGTTTTTTCAACCACAGCTGCAGAAAAGAAAAACAACTGATATATAAAGCACAGCAATACAATTATATTGTTGTTGCGTTTTATCCATAAATCCAATAGGCTTAGGCTAAGGCTTCAACATGTAGAAACACATGCAGACATTTCCCCTTTCAACAAGCTCAGAGAACTTTTTTATCACTTATAAAATCAGGTGATCAGCACAGCAAGGTGTTTCCATCTTTACCTCTTTGACATAACGATTCTCTCGAGGGCGGTTTGGGGTTATCTATAGGTGCCCCCTCATATCCTGAAAGTGTAGAGTCTTGATTCCTGACTAGGCAGCCCCCACCAAGAAGCAGCCCTGAGCATGCATCCACCTGGAGGAGGTATGCAGTCAGAAACCAATCCCCCACTATCAGGTGTTGGGTTTGACATCGGGGATTCTGGTGCAGTGTCTCATCTGTGGAATGGAGGTCTGCAGTCACTTGCCATCGAGTTCCTGAAACCCCACCAAAAAAGACATGCCACAGTCAGGGCCGATAAAGACCTCGACGGTGGAAAACACAAGCCGGGTCTCATCTGGGTCCGTATTATATTTTACATACCAATGCTATAGATCAAATTAGATTAGATGAAACATTAAACGTCCTCGATCACCGAGGGGAAGTTTGAAAGAAAACAGGATACAGATAACAGAGCAACAAAGAAATTGAAAGATAATGCAGCGTTTACAAGAGAAGAGAACCGAGGGACAAATGCAACACGTCAGCAAGTAAATAAACACACGGTCGCTTTGTCACATCTCATCTCACAGCAATACTGTTTGCACTTGGTTATTCTAATTAGTAACATATTTTTTTAGCATAATAGAGACACTGTTACTAAGTTTTGGGGCTTATCAATATCCACATCTGAGAAAAAAAAACATTGTTATGTCCGCACATAGCCAAGTTGTTGTGTTTCCTTCTGCAGGAAGACACCAATAAGGCCAGTTTACAGTAAGTCTAGCAGCGCTCACTATTCTAAAATGCTTCCAGTCATAGAGGCTGAAAAGAACCAATTATGTGAGTTCCTCTGACTGAAACATAACAGGAAAAAGATAAACTGCAGTGTTTACTCTATAAATAATGCTTTTAAAACCCTTTCACCCAGGTTAATGTGTTAATGCTTTCTGTCTTTTTTCAAACATTTGTTTTTACAAGTGACCAACATGAAGACATATATGACACAGCACAATTCAAAAGGGGGGAACTCGACTCAAATGTCTATAAAGGCCTGTTTACCAAAGGCCAAATAATTATCCTATTGATGTATTGATATTACGTTTTGAGTAGTAGTGTCTTTTTTAATCCATGTGTTATATAAACAGAAATTTATAATGCTGTATTTTGAAAAATACAGATTTAATAAAAGCAAAGTCATAATAATTATATTATTATAAGTTAAAAAGCAATATTATTATGTAGTTGCACACAAAAATATATCTGTTGAGATAATGAAGAAGATGACGGTATCATTTACAGGAAAAATGTTCTGACACTTGATTCCTTCTACACAGTGACTGAAGACATAATAAACAACACTTCTGACAATAGTATGATAGTACAGGAGAAGCGTACCTGTATGTTTTCAGGTCCTTGTGTCAGTATTGTGACAAGCGTGCACACATCTCATACCAGCTAAAGAAGATATTGCTCAGAGGGCTGAGGAGGAAGTGCCCTGGAGTGGACGTCCAGAGCAGCTGGACCTCAGTGTGACGGAGCGTGGAGCTGTTCTATTTGCCTTGGCAGGCTAACTGGTAATGCAGCAGGCAGCTGGGTGAGCCGCAGCCGGCGAGCATCGGCCAGCCGTGCGTAAAGCTGACGCCGGCCGCCAGCGAGCGAGCCGGACGAGCGGCGGCTCGTAAATCAACAGGAAGACGCTTATTGAAGCCGAAGGCCGCAAAGCAAGGCCCGGAGTTTGGAGTTTTCGTACGACATGCACGGTCGCTCAACCGCTCCTGGCTTAGTGTTCTCCGTGCAGGTCATTCGGAGGCTTCCCAGTTACTGTATGTTAAGGATCTTCTGTCCTCTGCAGCCGGGGTCAACTTGCCCCTTTAGATTCGTGGTGGTCGCTTTTTTTAGTTGCAGCTCCACTTCCTGACAGACAACATTCATTCATAATTCTGCTTTATTGATTTTTTACATATATATTAACACTTTTTAGCAATATTCTTAAATGTTCTTAATAATAAAGTATATTTTTAATTGTGTAATATTTCATAGTAATATATTATTTATTTTTATCGATGCTTACTATGTGTTAAGACCATATTTTAGAGAAGGAATCATACTCAGAGTAGTTTAAATTAAATTTGGTGATCCAATAAACCTCCAACTGGTCATAATAATTTAATAATAAGTTTTGTCACAAATATGCAGCTTTGCCCAAAAAAAACTTGTAACTAAAAAAACTATGTAATAATTATTTACTTCTCCAGTCACATACTAAATATTTCTCACATCTTTGACATACTTGACATATATTATACAAGGATTACGTTAAGTAGCCCTGGACCAAAACAATAGTAACAATGTTGAGCTGTGGTTGAGAGGATCCTGTTTGTCCCAGTGTTATTGCATATTTCAAGTAATATTCGTCTGGCTACTTTTTTACCGTTATTGAGCACAGATGTTCTTTATATATATATATATATATATATATATATCAATATCCTGTTTTATTGCCATAATGAAGACTCGTTGGCTGCTGTTCCAGGATCAGCGGCATGCGTGTGATGCTACAGCCTTGGCTTCCGTAGTGGCTTCTACCATGTGTATTGAGCAGTGGCTCTGAACAAAGTGAACATTTCGATTTTAACTTTTCACACACACGCAACATTGCTGTGAATCATATCAGCATGCGAATGCATACAATGGCAGATTTGTTCGAGCGACGTGATTGTGCAATTAGAAATCCATTCATAGAAATTGTAGAGAAGCTAAAAGAGCTTGCATGCATTAAAAAATGTCACTGCCCCCACCCCCAGCTGGTCCCAGCACACCCACATTGATCCCAGGATTTGACAACCTTCGCTGCAAGCTTGGTGGCAGAGCAGCTCGACGCAGCTTACTGTAGACGTGATGCACAAATGGGCACATTGAGCATGGCTCAGTCCTCAATATTGACAGCTCTGACTACCTGAAGCTTTGGATTTAATTACATTCCTGAGATTTCAGGCCCGTTTGGGAGGAAGAGGAGGCAGGGTTGGGAAGGAGGAGGGGGGTCAGGGTTACACAGGAGGACGCGCTTGTTGTCAGCTCAGAGCGAGAAGCTTGTTAAAATCACCTGTCTTCCTGACTGCCCGGAGTGACATCTGGTTTCACACACCTCCACCTTCCCACTAAACCCTCCACCGACAACACACACACACACTCACACATAAAATTTTTAACTCACATTCGGCACAGAGATCTCGCTGCCGGCTCTCCTCGCTCACCTCTGCCATCGCTCCTCCACAGAAGCAACATTTGATACTGTAATCGCAGTGTTGTCACGGCAGAGAAGAAGGGCTCGACTTGCTCCTGGAGGAAAGCGTGATGCTACTCCACTATTTATGATCAAGCCCTGACAGGAAAAGACCTGGGGGATTTATCGCACCCTGTCAGTTGCACCGAGTCAGTTCAAGGCCATGTTCGCAGCTTCGCTGAAATGCTCAAGCCCTATCAGGTTTCAATACTCCCCCTTTTTTATGAAGTGGTTTCAATAAGGGTAGGATTTTTAGTTATTTTTTTAGCATGTACATGTATTTCAAAATGAATTGAAGGTTAGACTGACAACTGTGCCTTAGTCAGAATCAATGTATTTTATTTATTGAATGAATGAGGAAATCACTGGGTGACACATTTACTCATAAGCAAGTCTGAAAATCTGGAGAGGACATGATGCCACTAGATCTAAAACCAGTAGGTTTTCCAGTCTTCGCGGACGTCTTTGGAAGTTGTGGGGAGTTAAAATTAAACCTGTTAAGGAGCCTCATGAAAAACCTTTTCCAACACATTGTCTCATTAGTTGTAGAACATTTGGATAATGTTAATGTGCATTATAAGAAAACGCTTGTGTTTTATGCTTTATCAGTTTACTTGTTGTGGGGAGAACTACTTAGCCTATAGAATCAGTTGTATAGTGTCTTCTAGTTTTAAAAGAACTTCTCCTCAGCTTTGTCTTGAGTGCCAAAGAAAACCTGCATTACAAACTGCAGCATGGAGTTTGATAGGCCTTGTTCACATAACTTAGCTTATACTCTTTGCTTTTGTTTGTGAGGGTTGAAGGAAGGGAAAAAACCTCAGACACACACTGGAATGAGATCTTCAACACAATTTGTTTGGAAGAAACAGCAAAAAAAGAGTCATAAGTACTGGACACAGTTTTTTCCTTTATTTGAGTACATACAGAGTTAAAGTAAAAATACAGAAGTGTCATCAACAAAATGTACTTAAAGCTGTAGTGCAGGATTTCTGTCTCCCACTGCTGGAGGTAAAAAGTAATTACACAAACAGTAAAAAAAAGCAAGTAAAAGAAAAGGTGGATTAAGTGTTTATAGTGTCACACAATAGCTGAGAAATGGCCTGTTTCAGAATTATGACCAACAGAAAGTGTCTGACACAAGATTAAACAAGCCAAGTGGACTGAAACGCAGACAGATTTACCTGCTGCCGATAGGCTTAATCTGCATCGTGGTAATTTGTTTGGATTGAATGGATTGGACTTTCATTTATAGGTGAAAGTTCCAACCTGCAGCTTTAAAAATATCAAAGTAAAAGTACTCATATTGCTGTGTTATATTATTATAGTATATAATACTTCTTGTTCATGGGCCACCCTGCTGTGTTTGATTGACAGCTGACCTCCAGGAAGCCAAGTGTAAAAACCACCATAGCAATGAGCACTTAGCAGATGTTGACAGGTAGCTGACAAAAAGGGGGAAAATGTTGGATTTCCCTGCATGAATACATTAAGGACAGAGCTGGAGGTTGCTGTTTAGGTGGCGAACATGTAAAAGTGCCAACCCTCCCTCAGGATGCCACGGTGTCGTAACTTCCATCTCCCCTGAGGAGGAGGAGGAGGAGGAGGAGGGGTTGGGCATTTTAATAAAAGCTCTAGCTGCAGCGTTCAGCCATATCTGAACATCTTTGTGTTCCGTCACAGATGCCTTTGACTGACCGCGACCTCCGTAGCGGTGGGTCCTTCCCCTCCAACAGGGGGAGAGCTGTTCAGTCCGAGCCCAGGTGTCTGAGACGCTTGGCTGACAGCCATTCAAGCTCACTGGCGCAATTGTTTTCTTAACTCTCTGTTTTTTTCACACCGGCAGGAGCAAGTCTGTTCCAGCGTAGGACCTACAAATCCTGCAGATCAACAGGCTCTCCTGACGTCAATTTGATGCCTGTGTCTGCTTAATCTACACATAATCTTCACTCCTGAGTTTACTGAGATTCTCTGCAGCTCCCTGTCAGCAATTCGGCTTGTTAAGTTATAGTTCAATGAGTTTTTTTCAAATTGTACAGATTATGTTTCAGAACGACAAGTCATTCTTTGTTTTAATTCACATTTTAAAATAGAAGCTGACACACTGGACTTTTTTGCAATGGTTAACTGCCACAAAAAGGGTTTAATCATAAATAAGGCTGTGTATAATGACATATACACACACACACTCACAGCAAACCCACCCTCACAGGAAGACAAATGGTTTCCTCTTAACACCTGTTGTGGTTGTGGCTGTTCCTCCTCTGGCTCTGTGTGTCGTCTGTCTGATTTATGACCCGGTATTTGTTGTTGCAAAGATTTTTATCACCAAGGACACAGGCGCGAAAAAATGCATCAACAAGCGTGTTGCTGTTTGAATAACAGTGACATTACACAATGTACGGGGCCGATATACGCCATCAATCCAGCACCGGAGAGAAACAAAAGATCGGTAATCATCATCGGGTAAACATGTCGGCTTTGGTGGAATGCGTGTCTGACGAGGTCTGAAGTTGGCAGTCATTTTCCAAAATATGGTTTAACCTCTAGTCAGTGTGTGTGCTTGTGTGTGTGTGTTTTAGTTTCTGTGTGGCTGACCACAGAGTCAGTCACGCTGCCACTCAGAAAAACACAGTCGACATGGAAAACACAGTCAACAGCTCGACAAAGGCCACGAGGAAAACACCGTTCACACCTCTGTGACTGTGTGATGCCTCACTTCCTCCCCAACAAGTCGTCTGCCTCTTATGATTGTGAATATGTTGTTATTAGTTGACACTGCAGGTTGAATCCAGGTTAAAAAGAAAACATTCAGCATTGCAGGCCTGCAAAAGTCCAGAAATGGCTGGGAGGGAAATGGCGCCAATCGGCCCTAATTTAACTTTTTTTATATATATATAAAGCCTTCACTGTGGTTTATGTGTGAGGACACGGTGAGCACAAATTGAATTTTTCCTGGGAAATACGAGCCCTCCGGCGTACCCGTCGGGCTGTTTCCCTTGGCCTGGTGGAAAGAGAACGTGGATAGCAGCGGCCAAAAAACGAAAGAAATGGACTGAGGAAGGATAGAAAAGTAGGGAGGGATGGATGAAGTGAGAGAAAAAGAGAGGGAGGGAGAGGGGGGCGCATACCAAAATGCATTGGGGGTACCTCAGATTCAATTATATTAAATGGAATTTCAGTTTTGAAAGGCTGAATGAGATTGTCAGCAGTTTAGCTCTCTTGAATGCTCAACACGTACATGCACAAATAATAATTGACATTTATTGAATTGGATTAAAACCAAGTAGGAGGAAGAAATACTTGCCTGTATTTTTCTATAATGTAAACCACAATCAATCCTCTGAGTAATACCACCATGAGCTGATTGAGTGAGAAAAGAGGTTTTCACGACCTTTTAACTAAGTTATGTATATTTGACTCCAAGCAGGATTCAGTTTTTTTAAACAGTGTTACTTAAAAGTCACACATTTCACACATTTCCTGGGTTTTACTTAAAGTTGTGATATCCATTACGTGATACATTTGTTGTTCTAAAGAACACAAATCATGTCAATATAGTTTTAAATCTACTCTCTCAGGCTTCTCTTTGGACCTCTAGGTGGTTTCTCTCTTCTGATTGGCTGATTTGAAAAGGGGTTGGGTGGTGACTGTATATTTGTGACATCACAACTTTACCTGAAGTCCTGACAGCTCTTTTAATGTCAGAGTTTCTCAATATGGACTGTGTACATTTCTCTGTGGATTGAGTGTTTTGGAACATGTGTCAGTCTTTATAACAGTACATCCTGTACAGTGAATGTGAATAGTAAGCTGATTATGGTCTGTGTGTAGGGGCATCAAAAACAAAAGGGTCACTTTGGCCAAATTTTTGCTACATGTCCAAATGTAGACATGTAGATAGTTTAGAAACATTCACTATTGGGGTTTCTGGGTTACAATAAAGATTAATTGAATTAAAAATGTGGAGAATACAATTTTAACATTTAAAAACGGTTTTCTGTTACTTTAAATATCCCATTGAGACAGTAAACACGGATTATGACTAAGTATGACTATTATTATTATATTTATTTAATTATTGCAAACTTAAAGTTGTGGGATTTCTTTGTGCCACTTGGTTGTGATGTAGATGAATCAAAATGAATTTAATCGTAACCGTTGGAAATCAAATAATCATCTGTGCTGTGTGTTTGTACTCACATTACACATGTGAACATTCCCTGCATGTATGCATGCACTGTGTGTTTTTATGAAAGATGGAGCAAACAGGAAAAAGAACATTTCAGCGGAGCACATCACACAGGTGGAGTTTTACCTACCTTGACATTTACCACACGCACACATTTCACATATGCATGCACACACACAGACACACACACACACACACACACTGTTGAGTCTCCAGGTCACTTCAATGTGCATGTGTTTGGTAAATATGCCATCCCTGCCTTCCCAAGTTCAGGGAGAATGTGTAGCTTTCATTCCTCTGATTAAGGGGCGAGGACAAATATGCCCTTAAAGGCGAGGTCCAGCTATACCCCCCTAGACACACACACACACACACACACACTAACACTGTGTAGCCCCAACACAGGTGCTATCCCACATGGGTCTTTCCAAACCATAAGGTGGGTAGGGGCCTGAGACGTTAGCAATGAAATGCGTGACATGGAAGTTATTTGGTAGCTTTTGTAGGAGGTTTCCATCTGAAACTAGTCCTACACATTAGGAACGTTAGCATTGAGTCATGCAACAGGGGAGCATGTTCCACTTCATTCAAATTCAGAAAACTCACCCCATGTTGAGCCTTTAATTTCACAACATATGACTCATGCAGTTGCCGCTTAAAGAGATGGTGAAGTCTTTTAAAGGTAATCTGTTGATAAATTAACGCTAAATTCCTTTTTTCCTCTTAACTGTTTCAGTGGGTTTTAATCGCATATGACTTAGAAAAACATGAAAACATATGTTAACATCATCTCAACCAGTGTGTTTACATGCATATCTTGATCGAGCTTTGCTCAAAATTAAGTTTTTGTGTCTAATCGGAAAGCCTTGTCTCGCATTTTTGAACAACAAGATGAATCACACATTGTGCAGATAAAATGTTTTGATAATATTCTTCTTCTGCGACCAGATTTTTGGGTGTTTTTGTTTGTCCTACAGTATAGTGGGTGATGTGGAGCGTGTACACATAATACATTCTCTAGTTTAACTCTAAATTAAGGTGTATACATGCCAGAGAAAATCCAAGTCCAATAACACGTGGTGTTGATAAGAGAACTCAAACATTATATTACTCAGAATAGTGTATAAATGCACTTCAGTTTTCCAATAATAATGATTATTGTATGATATTACTTTACAGGGAGACAGGTTTTAATATAACTTATAAGTTTCTGTATTTTACCAGTACCTTTTAGGTTTTATTTGAAGTGGAGATTTCTCTGACTAGATCAATTTGTTTTAACTACTAAATTTGTTTTAACTATAGCGAGCCTCTCATATTATGGGCTGATTTTAATGGCTAGAGTAGGGGGGGGGTTAGGAGTTACTGTATAGTTATGACATCACAACTTCATGGAAGTCATCTTTTCACTGTGGAGCTTTTTTAACATAGGACAGTAACATCTAAATCTTATCAAAATGCCTTTAATTCTTACTTTCTTCTATATGGGACTTATAGTGACTCCTATTTATTTCAGTAAAAGGGAGCAGAATGTACATCTGCACCTGCAGGCACTGATGTGAAATTGAATTAATTATTGAGGCGAGATTTAGGTTGTGCTATTGAAGATAATATTTCTGAAGCAGGACTTTCTCCTGCAGCAGATAAAGGTTGGTGTGTGTGCTCGTCTCCTGGTGTGTAAGAACTTCCCCTCGTCTCTATTGTCTCAGTTGTATCAAACAGTGAGGAGAAGCCCACTCAATCACACTTTCATCATCATAGCTTTCTATGGAATCTGAATTCCTCTGCTGACATTCATCTGCAGCTCACACACACACACACACACAGACACACACACTCCACTCTGCTATTTATGATCATGTGCCATGTTTCCGTTCTCCCCCCCTTCTCCCCACATGACTCTCCTCGCTCCATGCTTAACCTCACCTCCCTTACTCTCTCTCTCTCTCTCTCTCTCTCTCTCTCGCCTTGTAATCTTAAATAGGTTTCACATGGAGCTGTGGTCAGGCCTTGTTTTTCTTGGCGGAGGCATGTCACTGCAGACACTTCCTCTTTGCCTTTTTGGAGGATGAAACGTTTTATTTCTGCTTGAGAGTTTGGGCTCTGCACCCCGATGTAGTGTGATTTATATATTATTTCATTTCCTCTCTGAAAATTGGATGCGGCATGGCTTCTTTATTTATTTTTTTTCTTTTCAATGAATGGGTTATGGTAGTGTGGCAACACTGTCATGCAATATGTGGCAATTTTAGGGGACTACACTTGTATTTTGTCATTGGAATAATCTACTGATCCTTTACTTTCGATGTACAGCAATACTGAAACAATTAATTAATTCGTTGATCAGCAGAAAATAAATCAATTACTTGTGGTAAAGTGCAGAAATCATAAAAATGAAAGACCGAATATACTGAAAGCAATGAGTCATAAACATAGGATGCCACTAGCTGCGTTTACGTTGATCTGTATTACAATATTGTCTATGTAACCACAGCTACTGTCCATTAAACAAACTATTTGTTAGGAATGTCCACTTTTCTGTGTAAGAATGAATATAGTAGTTATGCATTTGTGTGCATATGTATGTGCAGCTATGTGCCCAATGTTTTGGGTGTATTTACATGTGTACTAACCTTTATGGTCTGGGTGAATACAGATGTGCATCAAAACCGAAACCATTTAAGGCACACGTACTTCACCTCAAGTTTAATGATCTGTTCTAAATCCATCTGCAGCTGTCAAACATGCTTTCTATCAACCACCACAAGCACAACAGAGTAATCAACTTCACAAACAAGCGAGAAGGAGAAGGATTTTAATGTTTCGTTCAATCTATTTGGATAATGAAATGCTTTTGAAAAATGGGACACAGCAGAGGAAAAAGAAATGGCAAAGAAAAGAAACAAACCAAGTGAAACTTGGCACCGTAAATGAACACCTGTTTGGTTCTCTTATATAACCTAATCAATTTAGCATGAAGTTGCACTATAATGAAGGTTAATTGTAATAGAGCGATCGAGCCAACTTGCACACACCTCACGCTGATTTGCTGCTAAATATCTCCAGCTGCTAAGTCTTATCTAAGGTGTGTCCTGTTTACTTGTAGTGAAGAGAGCATCTTGTTGGATGTAATGATCTTTTGAGGTGTTCAGACCCTCAAGCGTTACCAGGGAAATGAATTATCTTCCGCAAAACCTTGAATTTTGAGTGCAAAATGCATGAAAACATACATTAATGCTGTTATTGTTGATTCTATGGAAAATGACCATGGCCTTAACAGCTTAACAGCTAGTTGAGCATTTGATTGCAGAGGGTGGTTGCCCCCCACTAGGTGCATTAAGCCTTATATTTTATCCATATCTGTGTGTTCTTGCAAGTGCAGTGTATGTGGTAATGCCTGCACTGTATTATGTACAATATGTCTGCGAGTGCAGTGTGTGTGTGTGTGTGTGTGTGTGTGTGTGTGTGTGTGTGTGTGTGTGTGTGTGTGTGTGTGTGTGTGTGTGTGTGTGTGTGTTTGCATGCTGGTGCGGTAAGTCTGTGTGCAGGACTTGTGGAGTGACGGAGGAGAGGTTTTGTGGGAGGCAGAGTGGTGGTGGTGGTGGTGGGGGGGGGGGGTGTCAGAGGGTTGGGGCTAACTCCTGTAAATGTGGCCGTTTGTGTGTGAGGGAGGGGTGAGGCGGGGGGGGAGGACTGGATGTAGCCCGCTGTAGACACAAGGCTGGATTGATAGTAAACACACACTCGGGGTCTAGTGGATCTGCTGCTGGTAGCCCAGCTAACAAGCCCTTCATTAAGGCCGTCTGATACACTCACTGAGCACCTTTGTTGAAGTAGGAAGCGAAAAGTACACCAGACAGATTTGACCTGAGAACGTTGGTATGCACTGCCAGCAGTCGCAGGGTTTTTTTTTCTCTTCCCTCCACCTCTCAGGGAGGGTTTATTTTTGTCGTGCTGAACAGGTTGTTTCATGGCACTGCCCCTTCTTACCTCCTCAAGGGAAAAATATAGATTTCTGGAGATATTTTGTTGTAGGATGCACGTAAAGGTTGTTTTGGGATGTGACCATGTGACTTGGGTTTTACTGCATGAGTGTGTGTGTCCATGTCTGTACAGTGGACTTGTTGCATTCATTCAAGTAACTATTTTAAACAACTTTATTTATAAACCAAAGTGGGCATTTCTTCACCTTATATAGCAATTCATTCGTCCAAGGGTTCCCAAACGTCTATAACCTACCAATAAAGAACACCAAAAACCAGGAATTTAGTCATTTATTACATTCATTCATCCCCAGCTGATAGGGTGATCCAGTCAAGATACAAGCCACCTCCTCCCCTATGCCCCACTGGGCCCCTGGGTGTCCCCGACAAAACGCTGGAAGCCCCAGCAACACCAAGGTGGCAGCAGGGCAGCGAGGAGGAGGAGGAGGAGGAAGAAACCGCACCGTGACTCATTCTCCCTGCTGCCTCTGAGCTGAAAAGACAAGCGTAGCAAAAGGAGAACACTTGTATTTTCTTTTAATTAGGAAAAAGAGTTTGCTGTGGAATTGTTGTGTATTTTACTCTGCCAGTTGACTGTGAGCTTTGTCAAATCATAACCAGAGTCACGGGCAATAAATCCAGATGGATCACTAATAATCATAAATTAATAGTTACAATTTGATATAAGAATTCAAATCAAATGTGCTTCACAGTTGGAGAATGTTAATGAATGGATGAAGCTTTTCAACAATGTATAAATGAATATGTATAGAGCACATACCAACCAACATACAGTTGGTCTATGAAAGTTTATTTTCATTCATTATTTTGCCAGACAGTCAATGTGCTTCTGTTGGTCACTCAAGCAGATTTATTCTCACTCATATGTGCGTTCTGACCTCAGCTTTACTCCTGTGGTTCTTATATATTGTAAATTTCTTGGTTTTAAGTCTTTTTTTTCCGTCACCTCAAAAGGGTTTCAGTTTATTACTGCAGATATTTTGCATCCCAATCTAAATGTTGACACTCATAACTTTTTATTCCACTCGTATATTTCTGCTTTACAATGTTCTAGTGCTAAAAAGTGTCAGGTGTGTTTATATAACCCCCACTTTGCTATGTCCTTATTTATATGCTGTTATTCTTTGTGGTATCTTGTTACCATTTGCTGCTACAACGGCCTAATTTCCTCTCCTGGGTCATTAAAGCTTTATGTTGTCTTATCTTACAAGGACAACAGGACCTCACATACAGTGCAGGACATGCACTACTTTATCACCCTGCATACAGTATCTCCACCCAGCGCGGTGTATGGTGCCGTGTGCATTCAAGCAGCATGATATAGGGTGTAGTTATGGCTACAGAGGGAAGTGCAGTGCAGTGACCAGTAGAGCATAAAGGCCGCTGTTGTATCCAGGGTTACATGTTGTGGCACCCTAATGGCTGGGAACACGGGAGGCCAGCAGCCCTGAGCAAAACGAGCCCTGCACGTGCCAGCCCTCATGTCCTAACCCCATTAAGACGGCTTCACTGACCGAAATCATTCGCCTTCCTCCGTCAATTACGAGAATTCCTAAAATGAAAATGGAGATGATTGCATGTCAAAAAGTTTTTTGGAAGGGTTTGTGTGTTATAATAGTTCATTAAACATTTACTAATATTTCATAGATCGATGATTAACCATTTCTAAGAATGATATTTATCAAAGACAATATCATCATCTACTATATTCCATATCTGTCATTTTTATCTTGTTGGAAAGCGAGACCTGTATTAATTATTTACTAATACAACATGAGAGTATGAAATCTGCTTATAAATAATGAGCCATAAAGCTTACAGTTTACATTTTTTAAATTATTAATAAAGGTGATTAGGTACAACTGTATAACGAACCACCAATAATGTGGTTTTATTAATTACTTAATAGTGGGCTTATTACTGTTTAAAAGGCTGTAAACAAATAATAGTAAATACTATTGAATCACAAATGTTACTGTGTTCTAAATACACAGGTTCCTGACAATAATTGGGTAAAAAACATTTATAAGTTAATTTGTTGCAAATTAAAGTCCTGATAAAGCATTTTAAGTCAAGAGGTGTTACCCAGTATTTATTGTTTATATCTAGACATTTAATACTCTATAAAATCAATACAAACAGCAAAACAGCTCATAACTCCACTATTGATATTAATAATATTGAAGTGTAGTGAATAAAGCTGCTGTGGTTCTATATAAACATTAGCAGTGTACATCTTACTCTACTCTTAAGTAGCTTTTCCAGTTAAGCAGCACCACTTGTAGGCCCTGATGGTCTATTAGACCTTGTTTATTAGATGCTGTCTATACTATAAAATCTATGCCCCCAGAGATGATGATGAAAATAATTTCAGCTCAATTAAAAAGCTGGAGTCTGTCTCACTCCCTTTCTGTTTGGCTTAGTTCTCTTGAAGAGAAGTAGAGGAGATCTAAAGGGCTCTTCTTATGTGTATGAAATGACCAATGTGACTGCCAACCTCCAGAGAACATATCATTATGGTATTCTGCCCTCCTGCACTCTCACCGCACTCGGCCTGCATTTGACTGGCAGTGCCTGTTTAAATGAGATAAATATCAATGCCAACAGAGTACAAAGCCTGTCCCTCACACCATGCACACTGTTTTTTTCAGATGCTCTCCTACACACCCCTCATGCAGGATCTCATGAGACAATCGGACGAATAATCAAATTATGCCTATTCTAAGGTCTTGCACTTAAAGTGTAGAGATTAATTCTCAGAAAATTTTCATTTCGTTCTCTATCTTGGTTCTTATTCCTCCCTGACCACAATGTACAACGCTGTCTGTAGCCCCACTAGTGAGGAAGCAGAAGCATTGTTGTTAATGAGGTATTTTTTTCTCTGATGACTTGTTTATTAGAAGTTTATTAACATGCTGTATATCCAAATTGCACCAAATTTGATCTCTGCCCTTACTCGAAAACGCATACTGTGTGTATTTCCCTTTTTCACATTGTGTATTGTGTAAGATAACGTATGTGTGTTTGTACTCTCATGCATGCGAGGTTTGGTTTAGAGAACCACCAGGGGAAACTTGTCATTAGAGGACTATGTGGAAACAAGGATGTGGTGGGAGCTCCAAATGAGTCTATTGAATCTATCACTTTTCCAGCGACCCATTTAAACAGCTCTGCGGTCTAGGAGGCTCTGCTCACATTTTATTAAGGTGGAATGACTGACACAAGGATTTCCAGACATTGCCACCGGTGGCTGCTGGTGGTGGTATAGACAGAAGCTTCGGGCCTGGACAAAAGGCGATGAAATGTATACCGTCCTCTTCTATGACGGCAGGCTCTTTGTTCCACTTTTTAAGTGTGGCCATTCGGAACAGCTACAAACATTTTTGCCCTGTGACATGGTCACACGATAAGTCATACAAACTGCTTGGAGCCTTGGAGACACCTCCGCCTTTCATCGTGGCTCGTCAGTAGCCTCCAGTACCAGACCAGCTGGAACTGACAGCTCCAAGAAGCAAACGTGTCAGCTAGAGGTTTTATGGGTCAAGAATTTTAGATCTGATCTAGAGCGGACCTGCAGGAATCCTTCCCCTCAAAAAGGAACCTAAAGGCAATCAGAGCTTATCCAAACAAGATAATTAGGCTTACGGATAATTAAGATAAGATTGGCCCAAATAGCCCACAGAGAAATGTCACTGATACTTCAAGCAAAAAGATTCCTCCACCAATAACAAGTAGTTCTCTCACTTCAAAAAAGCACATATTTCCCCCACGACAATGATGGATTATGATGCATCATGTGATTCAGAGCTGATAGACTCTGCATGATTCTATTTACAATCCGGAGAGCTCAAAAGACCTAACGAGACCTGATTAGACGGAATTTAATTTGCATCCGGCCCGACTCCCGTCTGTCTCTGCAGAAGTCTGCTGAATAAACAGATTGGAGACTGTGATTCAGTGAATATTCAGAGGCATTAGTGTTTAACCTGAACCAGCGAGGAAGCGCTTACTGTACAAATTGGTGCATTTCGCCCCGTCATCAAAACCTCTCGCCTTTTGAGTCACAATCAAGCAGACTTTTGGGTCATCTTGAGTCAGCAAGTTTTAGCCCCCGGTCTCTAAACTGAGAGGCTCTTGATGATTCCTTTTTTTTTTTTTTGGTTTGCTTTGCCTTTACGACTGGCGACGTGCCACTGCTGGGAACTCTGAGCTCGCCCACATCACCAGAGCGCGGCCACTGCAATGCATCAGCGTGGCCCTCGCCATATATTTAAGTGATTGCTGACATAATTTATGAAGGGAATGAAAAAATGAAGTCTGCATTGCAATAAAATTTGAAAAAGGAGATCTGTGATTTATTAGGGCTGCCATAAGTCAGCACTCCCCGCCATTGACACCCCCGACACCCCCCACCCCTCCCCACGTACACACACAAACACCCTGCCACCACCTCTTTTCTGTGCATTTGCAGTTTTCTTCTCTATTTTCCCTCTCAGGAGTGCGGGGGGCCCATCTTTAGGGGGTTTAGGGGTATCAAGGTGGCGCTGGAGGGGAGGGGGTCGGCGCAGGATTTTTGGCCCCGGCCTAGGAATGCCTTCACGTTTACAAACAAACCGGCTCTTTCGCTCGCCCTGTTTGCCTTTGTGGCTTTATTTTTTTTCAAGGCCCGTATGGGCAAACACACAGCGGGAAACACTGGCTTGTTGATCGCCCTCACAGACCCGCTCATAAACCCGGAGAGCATGAATGTGGAGGCCTGTGTGTGCGCGCTTCGTTTGTGTACTTCAGAGCAGCGCTGGACACCCCCCCCCCCTTTTTCTGTTTTTTTTCCCTCTTCTTTTTTTTTTTTTTTTTTTTAACTAAACACGAGGTGTTGTGGGAGTAAACAACCAATAATTATTAGTTGAATCATGACACACATGCCCTGTATGTCAAGTTTCATCATAACTTAGGAAGAACAGTTGGATTGTGCTTTGGAGTTTATCCTGTTTATGGATGTTGCTTGGAAACAACAGTAAATCACATTGTTCAACATGTGGCATCTCTCTCGCGCTCTCCCTCATTCCTCCACCCCCCTGCTCGCTCGCCCCCTCTCTCCATTTGTAAACAGGGAACTAGGATGCATGGCCTCATTGTTTTGCATCATTATTACTGACAGGCCTAAATGACTTGAATGATGGGAAACCCTCGTAGAAAATTAACCCGGCCCCGTGTGTTTACCCTGCTGAAATCATGTTGCTTATTGGCTCCAAACAGAACAAGAAGAAGAAGAGGAGGAAGGGGGGAAGGCGGGGGGGTGAAGAGGCCTCACGTCCTGACATCTGCAAAGCACCTGTCCTGAGCCATGCATGTTAGCTGGGCAAGAGCACATTTAAGCAGCTACATCTCCTCGCTTTACTCTCCGGGGCTTGAAAAACTCCATGACCGTCATGTGCTTCAACAGTTGACGACCTCTGCTGCGTTTCTTCCTGTCGCTGCCGGTCTATGCATTGTGTCCGTTAAGAGGATGTCACACGCTCTTTATCCTGTGATTAAAAACTTACGTGCACTTTAATAAAGTTTAAGAACATTAAAATACAACTTCTTTCCACTTGGAGCTTCTACATATGTATATATGTATTCAATGATTACCAAATTTTACAGAAATTAAACAAAAAACTTCTTATCCAGTTTTATAAGAGATCCTATTTTATCCTTACATAGTTTTGATGAAAATACTGGGTTGACTGATTATCTACTTTATTTTATGGCAATGCACGCCTTTTTCTCACCTTCAGTTGACCTCAGTAAGGAAAATAAATTGCTTCACTTTACTTTCACTTTCTATCGCTTTTCACTATTTGCAGGGATTTCCCGACCATTATAGTGCTTTGTTGCAGCACCTACGCCAACCTAATGGTTGTAATACAACCAACAAGGGTTAACATAGCCAATCAAGAGACAGTTTTGTCACGAAACATATTACAGTTATATATATATATTATTTTTTCTGGCTTTGGCTTTGCTGACTAACATTTGCCAGTGAACTACAGTAACTAATAAATCCTGTTTTTCCTTCCTCAAGCATTTCTGTTTCAGAATTGTTTCTTGTAGGAAAACACTGGAAACTTATTAATACAAATTGAGCACTTCCTGCATCCATTTTAAATTGAAGAGGGCTTTTTCAGTTTCGGTCGACTGGAACCTGTCATTTGTTAACAAGAGTTTTATTGTGAAACATTTGCAGGAATGTGTCATGGAAAAGGGCTCAGCAGTATCCACTTGACATGTAGCTACAAACCAGCACAAAGAAGAAGAAAGAGAAAAGTGAGGCACTATGAGGAGCATTTTGTCCTCAAATAGAGTGCATAAATATGCTGCTGTACTTAATAGTATATATTAGCAATCTATTAATCAAAAGACTCTAATCAATGTGTTTAGTTTAAGAAATCAAAACCCAAGATAAATAAAATATAAAATAAATACTATATATTTAAACTACTATATACTATATATATAAATACTATATATAAATACTATATATAAATACTATATATATATATATATATATATATATATAATTGCAGCTTTAAGCCCAGGTCTGTGTTCTCTAACACTTATCATTAATGTGAATGCACAGTGTCTCTGTCTGCTAATGCTTTTGGTGACAGAGTGAATAATAGTTTCCCCATATTTACACATTATGTGATACACAAAACAACTTCAGTGTTTAGTATCAACTGGCATGACGGACCCACAGCGCAGCAACGGGGGGGGGGCTGGGCAGCGAGGGCTGCTCCGGTCCACTGGACAATCTGAGTGGTGCCACACAGCGTGACATGCATACACTGACTGTTCAATATTCTACAGCTCGGACGCATCACATGACTGGCTGTCCTACTAACCTCCCACCAGACGTTATCAGTGGCTGCACAGGCCAATAGTTTCCTGCCAGGCTGTTGTTGGAGGGAGTTGTGTAAGCTGCCCGGGCCCAGAACAAAGCTGTGCTTCTAGACAGGGAGGAGGGTGGCACTGCTGGGAAAGGTGCCTGGCCTTCATCAGCCATCGCCACCGTTTCGGAAGTGAGTCACTCCCCTGGCGTGTGCAGAATCTCTCCCAAAGGTCACCCACGCTGACTGTGGCCCTTCTCTGTGTAGGCCGTTGCGTAATTCCATCAGTGCTGTACTAAAGGGGCTGCAGGAGGACTGCTGTAGTTACACTTTACAAGTGCAAGATCAGAAACGTTGGATTTCTCGGTAACGGAGCTGCTCAGCAGGCAGTAAAAATCACATTTGATTAATTAAATCTGAAAAGGTGGACCCGGGAAACACCCTTTCTAATACCTGGATAATGCAGCTATACTGTATCTGTAACGCTGCAGTAACATACAAATTTCCCCGTTGTGGGATCAATAAAGTTTTATCTTATCTTATCTATCTTATCTTATACTAAGCGAAAATGTCTTTACTTTCATTTGTATTGTAACAGTAGTTTTGTATTTCAGGATTGAACTGACTGATGTTCCGACAACACATGATTCTTTGGCTGTTATGTCATCAAATTACATCTCTAAATACATATATTTTGTCTCGAGGGAAAGAAATGTTCCACACATGGCTTGGAATTAATTATAATTTGCTGTGGCTCCATCCAACTCTTTAATGTCCCACCATGTTCAATCTTAAAGCTTAGATCCTCATTTTAAAAACTCCATATACTGGAATATGAGATAATTTCTCTTTTGTACTCAGTGCTTTTTAAATACCCAAAACTGCAGTAAAATACTTTAATTGACATCATTATTAACCAATTTTCCTTCAGCACACACTCAGTGAATACACACACTGTTTCAGTTGGAATGAGTTTATTTCCCAGCAAGGGTCAAATGTTTAGATGACTTGTTCCCAGTCAAATTAAATTGTATTATGGTCTGTATGTGTTTTTGGCTCCCGGCTCCTTTCATAGAGATGGTTGGTGAAATGACACACAATTCGGTTTGTGTCCTGCAAGGCTTTTTTCGATGTGTCATGTGATAAAGACATCTCCAGAAGATGATGAATAAAGTGCTCCTTCATTACCGTAACACATCCATTCTCAACAGTCTGTCGCCGGCGCGGCCCGGGCCTCTTTCTGTGGCGGCTCACATGACGCCGTGGTGTTCGGTGGCTGCACCACGCCGCCTGACAGCTGAATATCTGTGTCTGTTTCCTGTCCCAGATAACGGCAGTATGCAGAGAGGCTGCCCTCATGGCCCTCCAAGAGGACATCAAAGCTCAGCACATCGAGGCCAGACACTTTGAAAGCGCCCTGAACACTGTGAAGCCCCGTATCCCCGACTCGCTCATCCAGTCGTATATCAACTATCAGCAGCAACGCAGCGGCCTGGGCTTCTTCTGAGCACGCTGCCATGCACACATTCAAAACCAAGCAACCTTTATTCTTGTTTCTCTTCTGAAATAATATGAGGCTCTGAAAATATATTGATGTGTCCTGTTTGACTGTAATAAATATCAATAATGTAATAAATGCAATGATTATGTGTGGTTGTCTTTGTCTTTATGAAAGCAAAATGAATAGTAAATGAAAAAGTAAAGTATTAGTAAAGGCAATAAGGATATTTAAAGTCCCCCTCCACTCACACGTTTTTATCATCAGATGTGTGAGCCTCCCGGTGCAGAATGACACGTGTGCAGAGTTCAACGCTAAAAGGCTGTTTTCACATCATCTGCAGGAAGTGGAAATTTTTCTTTGGGCTCATTCAAATTTTAGATTTAAGTGACAGGCCTACAAGCACCACCTGTGACATCAGAAATAGTTTGGAAGCCGTTTCTTGTCATTTTTGTCCTACACAGGTGGCAACTTGACATATCCTGAGAATGGATTTTAAGTAGGAGACATCTTCTGAGTAGCAGTTAAACTTCTAAAACGAGCAGTTATGTGCATATTTATAGATTTTAAAATGTGTAACAGTATTTTAGCTAACATTAACTGATTAGAAAAGTCTGCAAAGTTACAGTAAAGAAATTGGCTAATGCCATATAATGGAAACACACGCTACCAGTGCAAAAAATCACTTTTCTGGGAACAGTTGGTGGTTTTGACTTGAATTAAAGACCTCCCATACATTGGCTTGCTTTAATGTGTTTTTACAATATGTCCAGAGAGAATCTGTCTGTTCTGCATGTTTTCAAACTGTTTATTCAGCTGAACTGTGGTCAAAAAAGTACTGGTACAACAAGTAAAGGTCATACATGAAAACTCCTACTCCTACTTATCTCTAATCTGCATCTGAAAAGTAAGTGAAGCTGCTCAATGTGGTAAGAAGACAAAGTACATTAAATGTGTAAATATACGTGTGTGGCTCTTCATACGGGAAAAAAAACTTCCCTATGTGATATAGAGGAACTGCACAGTCATGTTTAAGAATAACGGATCAGCCTTTGACAAGATCGCAATAAACCCGAAATCGGACAAAAAGGTTTTCTAGACGAGTCTGCTGTTAGTGGAGTGCAGAATGCTGCGTGTGTCCCAGCCCACTACTATCTGCGAAGTTAAATACTGGAATCTGACTTTAATCTGGGGGACCTTCTGGACCCTCTTCAAGGACCCCTGACGGGTCCGGGACCCCTAGATTGAGCGACCGCCACTCTAAATCCGCGGGGAGAGAAAACAGCCCTGGCTGGTATATTCATCACATCCATCCATGGAAAATCAGCTAATTGCTATAATCTGGAGATTTCCGTCCGCACTTCCGACCGCTAAGAGCAGGGATCCGGGCGGCCATCTGTCGGTCTAGCAGGATTTGCTTTATCACCGAGAAGCCGAGTTTTTACATCCAGCCTTAAAAACTCCTCGGTCTTTACTGCGCCACACAGTCACTTTAACCGTCTGTTAACTCTACTGGGGCTTTTTCCTATTCTTTTTTTAAGCATTTGCTGACCCGAAATGGCACTGGGGGTCATTCCTCTATTGATTTTTCCATTTGAATAGGATAAATTGACTTTGTATTGAACTTCCTTTTCTCATGGATCCGGATGTAGTGCATCCGCGACACCAATCAAACCAGACAGTCAGGAACACAGAGGAGGAGGGGGGGGGGGCAGGAGTGATGGGGGACTCTTTCCCCTGGCTGCAGGGCTGCTTTTTTCTTAAGGTGGTCCGGGAATAAACCCCTAACCTCCCCCGCCCCCGCCACCCCCGACTCCACATTTAATAATCCAGCCACGAAACTCCTCAAATGATGGGAAAGTGTCCTTATCGCGGAGTTATGTAAGCTGCAGGCTCCTCTCGACGCGTTGTGTTTCCTCTGGTGACATGCGTAAATGCGTAATGGGAACATTCCACGGCAGAGAAGACATCCTGTTGATGTGTCCTCCCCTAATTGTCTATGAAACACGTTGTCTGTGCAGGCAGCGGCTACAGAACAGTCGGAGGTCTTTACTACATTGCATTACTAAGTTACTACATTTCTCTAGGCAATAGCTACAATAATTAAATATGTGATATATAAAAAATAGCACAACATATAATACAATTTAAATGCATAATCCCGTTCACCCCCATCCCCTTATTTTTGGTATAATCAATTAATCCTAGGTGAATCTCTAATTTCTTAGCAAAGTTTTTTTTTTTTTTCTATTCACTTCCTTAATATGTTTCGCTTAAATCCCCGAATCTCTCATCTAAAAACATATAGATTATGACAAGTTGAAGTCTCCCCTAAAATTGTGTAAACATAATTTCCAGTTGTGATAAAGGTTTAGTATACTATTAGGTTTCATGTATTACTTTATTATAAATAATATGTGATTTCAGAGTTTTAAAATGAACTCATAAACCAACGTGGCATAAAATATGCTATTACAGAAGCAGACTATTAAAATTAAATACATTTAATAAAAGGGGACGTTTTGTGTGTCTTTTTCCCCGTGTAGGACTTATGTAGCAAAAATGACAAATCAGCAAGTACATGAATAGGCCTACGCGGAGCGTTAGTTGCGTCAGCATTAGTTACATTAACCTTATTCACATCATTATTCATAGCCCGCAAGAGCGGAAGCGGCTGTTTTTTCCTCCCCGAGCCCCCGCCGGCGGAGACAAAGCCGTTCCACCTTAACTAGTGCACACATCTCTATCGCCCGGCCTTCCACATCTGCCCAATGAATCAGGAGCGGATGCGATGTATCCTTTTTCAGTGGAGTGAATGGCCAATGGGAGTTGGCTTGTCGAGCAAACACCGAGTCCTGCGTTCCCATTCATTCAGTGCTGAGCCGAGCAGGAGAGAGCGCACCGCCGTCTGCGACCAGACGACGCGTTTTTTTCCTCCCTCTCTCTCTCTCTCTCTCTCTCTCCCCTGCACAAGAGCGCAGATTCCCGCAACAATAAATAACAGGCAGAACTTAAACTCCGCTCTCCGCAGAGACTCGAAGAGGACAAACGCTTGGATATATATGTATAAATATATATACATATAAACTCAATCCATTCGATTTATCCGAGACGTTCTTTTCATTTCATCCGCTTATTTTATGTTTTGTTTTTTCCATTTTTACGGGACGTTTATTCCTGGGTCTCCTCGCCTAGAGATCGGCCTCCCGATCCCGTGCGCAGCAGTCCTCCGGTGCAGCCCTTCTCCCTTCCACGACTCCCAGCAGTGCTCCCTTCGTGGATTTTATTTTTTCTGCTTCCTCCTGGGACGAATGCATGCGTGAAACGGCGCCGAACTTTTCCGTAAAGACTGACCAAGAAAAAGGGAATAACGCAAAGGGATTCACTCGCACTTGGATTAACAGACCGTGATTGTTATGCATTATACCCTATAGTTTGGACATTGCTCCTTCTCTGGATGGAGTTTTGGTAGGCTATTCGGTTGATGGATTCGACGTTATGGATGGTTTCATATAGGTATGTGTCCCCTTAACTCTTTTACACTTGTTTTACGCTTATTAGTTTGGTTTTCCGGCGTCTGCTGCCCGATAGTAGCGCACGTCGCGACCTTCGTATGCGCCGCCGTAGCGGTGTGAACGTTTCGTCGCCGCTGGTGCACAAAGCCGACGACTTTCTGTGGCGTTTTCTACGCGTGATAAAAAAGAAAAAAAAGAAAAACAGCCGCGGCGGGGTCGAAACCAACGCGATCAAGTCGGCGAAGTTGACGGGTTTCCATGCCCGCGTCCACCCGTGGCTCCGCCGTGACGAACACCCCTCCCCCACGGCGGTTGTTTTCATTCATAAGTTTTTTTCCCCGTCTGTTTGGATGCGTCCTCTTAATGTCTCTTGATCTCCGGCTCTGTGGGTTTTTATAGGATCCTGTTTTTTTTTATTGGCCCCACGGCGCACGGCGTCTTTTCTCGTTTCTCTGTACGGTTTCATCTGTACGGATAATCCCACGTTACAGTGCGCCCTTTGACGGCTGCACTGTTCAAAATAAGCGTTTGTTTATTTGCGAGGCGCAAACACCAAAAAAAAGAAGCTGCAAAATCGATCCGCAGTTTGGCTGCAGCGTGTTTCGCAGCAGTCAGACTTTTTATGTTTATGCAAACCATGGAGTTTTTTTTTTTACCTCGTGTAGGTCGCATTTAACCCGCACATTCACTCTGGCGTTAATGGCACACGCACGTATATCAAGACACGCGTTATTTGCTCTTTATGTCTTGTTTTAGGTTGAGGTGAAGTTTTAATCCAGCAACTTTGTTATATTCGGCTCGTTTTTCCTAATAAAGTCTCGTTTTGTCGGAACTTGGTCTGACCTTCTTTCTTTTTTTCCCTTTTGCTCCACTTTTGTCCCCGTTTCCCTGAAATCCTTTTCGGTGTAGTAATAGAATACTAAGTGAGGCAGCTCATTTAGTTCCCTTGGATCGTGTCCTCATTTCGTCGCCGCGGTTGCATTTAAATGTTAACTAGTCATACAAATGTAAATGAGCAGGGGAAGTATTTGTAGGGCCTGCTGAAGTTTAGATGTGCGCGTACTGGCGAAGGAAAGGTACAAAAAGTCTTAATAGTCAACTTTTTCCCCGGGTTGCCTCACTTAACGGATCAAAAGAAACATATTGTCATGTTGACAGGATGAGCACACAGCCTGGGCAGATGTCTATTACACCATCAAATATTAAAATTAATATTGTATCTTATTTCACTGCTATAGTCTTGTCAAGTTATTATCAGTTTTAGTATCCTTGCATGTACATGGTTATATGTAGTGTAGCAATAAAGATAGAAGCAGTAACACACTGATCTTTTCACTTGGTTATGAAACGTCCTGGGAAGTGTGTTAACCACTCTTCTATCAGGATGGTGGTGTGTTTGCCATGTTTTGGCTCCCTCTGATGATATCCCCTCCCTCCCTGCCTCTCCTTTTGTCTCTCCCCGGCCTCTCTTCCCCCTCTGGCAGGTTTTCCGATGCATGCCAAGTCCACGGTGAATGTCGGAAGTGGTGATCCCCCCAGATGGAGCTCCAAAGTCAACATGGCCCCGGCGGTTCATTAGTGGTGATCCAGCAGCCTTCCCTAGAGAGCCGGCAGAGGTCGGATTACGAGCGGGAGCTCCAGCATGCCGCCATTCTCTCCCTGGACCAAATCAAGGCCATCCGCTCCAACAACGAGTACACCGAGGGGCCCTCGGTGGTACGGAGGCCCCCTGCGCCCCGCATGGCCCCCAGGCCCCAGGACAAGCAGGAGAGAACTCACGAGGTCATCCTCGTCAATGTGAACAACAATTATGAGCACCGGCCGTCAGGTCATCACCATCACGTTGGGGGCGGCGTGGTGGCCGTGGCCGGGGGACCGCAGTACGGCGGGTCCCGGGCGCCAGGGCTCAGCCGCTCCACTAGCACAGGAAGTGCTGCCAGTTCAGGGAGCAACAGTAGCGCCTCCTCTGAGCAGGGACTCTTGGCACGCTCACCCCCCACCAGGCCCGGCATGAACTTACAGCACCACCACAGAGCGGAGCGGCCTGTTAGAACTCAGCCCAAGCCCAAGGCCCTTTTACAGCCCCAGCAGGGACCTCACTTCCACCAGCCTCCACAAGAGGCTCCACTCAAGCCCCTGGGCAAAGGGAAATCAGACTTTTCTGTCTCTGGCAATGGGGTAGTGGCTGCTGCCGGCCACCAGTTCATCTGCGAGCGCTGCGGGAAGTGCAAGTGCAGCGACTGCACGGCCCCCAGAAGCCTGCCTTCGTGTCTGGCGTGCAACGGCCACTGCCTTTGCTCCGCCGAGAGCGCGCTGGAGCACGGCACGTGCATGTGCCTGGCCAAGGGCATCTTCTACCACTGCTCCAACGACGACGAGGGGGACTCATGCGCTGACCACCCCTGCTCGCTGTCACGTTCCCACTGCTGCTCTCGTTTCCTGTGCATGGGATTAATGTCGGTACTCTTCCCCTGTCTGCTATGCTACCTGCCCGTCAAGGGGTGTCTGAAGGCGTGCCAGGGCTGCTACGACCGGGTCAACAGGCCCGGCTGCCGTTGCAAGAACTCCAACACTGTCTATTGCAAACTGGAGAACTGGCCCCCACAGACCCAAGAAAAACCTTCCTGATCACCCCGGTGTGTTTGTTGATTGCTTGTGCGCGGGAGACTCTTGATGTGGATCTTATGATGACAATGATGATGATAGTCACAAATTAATGTTTATCAAACATTCTAAGCACCTGCCTCCCCTCCTCGCTGCGGAACCCTAAGGAGCTAAGCAAAGGAGTAACGAAAACCACTCATTTATTTTTATTTTTATTTTTTCTGGATCAGGACCATGTTTTTACAGACCAGTGTTTGCCTTAACTGTTTCTATGTCTGTCCTCAGCTCCTCATTAACACTTTTATATATATATAATATATATTATATATATATATATATATATATATATATATATATATATATATATATATATATATATATATATATATATATATATATATATATATATATATATATATATATATAAAAGTTTTTCTTCCGTTTTAGGTAGGCAGTTTCTGCTGGGTCTCTGTGCCTGGTGAGAGCTGCCTCTCACCAAATCTGTGAAGGACGATTTACTATAGGGCAATTATGTAGCTGTTACCTGGTATTCATAGCAAGCAGGTATGTTTGAATTATTGGTTGCTACCACACTAAAACCGTGGTTCCTATGCTCATGTTGCATTAACGAAAGCACATCCATCTCATAGTATTTTTTTTTTCTCTCCACTTGGATATGTTTCTCTTCTTCCACCCATCTGAACTCTTCATACACATTCTGTGGCATTCTCCCATGTTTTTGTTTTCTTTATTTTGTGTAAATTGTATGCTCAAAAATCCATAAGAGGAATTCTGGCTATTTTTTAAAGAAAAATGTCTGTTAAAACATTTTTTTTGTTGTAAAAAATATTTATTATGTGAAGCTCTATTATTTTATGATATTTATTGCAAGAGACAGTCTTAAATTTACTCATGTCTGAATATAACAAAATATCAAATACTTACTGAAAAATTAAAGGGTGGCACAAAAGAAAACTATGTTAACTTTAATGCAGAAAATATATTAATTAATGAAAAAACAGCATTGTCTGGTGTCTTGATTGCGCTGTTGAGAAACAGCAAAGCAGTTTGAGGAGTGAAAGGTCTGACTGATGGCTGATTTGAAGGGAATGCAGGTCTGTTTCTGAGTTTGAGCTCATCGGTGAACAGCAAATCACTGTTTTCTGTGTGCGTTTGTGTGTGCGTGGAATTCCTGGTAAAAATTTTCTGCAGTGAGTAGAAACAGCTTGTAGCTCAAAATGTGATGTTTACATTCTTGGAGGGCTTCTTTGCTGCGATTCTCCTCGGTAACCTTGAAAGCTAAACAATACAGGTCATTGACACGATTAGCCCCGAAGCTGTTAGCATCAACAGAGGCTCCACGTTTCCATGAGTTATGCTCACAGGAAGTCTCCTTCTAAACCCCCCCCCCCGCCATAGTCACCGGCCAACAAGTCACTACAAAACTATGCACTGTAGTTTATTCCCTGGGCTTTAACACAGCTAGATCGGGATGTTCCCAAACTCCCAAATGGTGTCCATATTGTGGAGCCCAACAGTGTGTGCCTTGAGAAATGAGCGCAACCATTACGAGTAGCCGGGGCCACCTGTTCAAAGATAATAAACCGGGGCTATCAATGCTGGCTTTTATGGCGTGGTTCCTGCACTAAAGGCAACGACAGCGGCAAATCCAGCCCCCACCCCAAGCCCACACCCCCATTTGGCTGCCTCTTTTTTTTGTCAGTGAATTTATCACTTGGGAAGTCCGCTGACCCCCTACCCCCACTGACACCCACCCAGTCCTCCACCTCCGGGCCCCCAGGGGATGAGATCATCACTTTGAAAGTTGGTTGGTCAGCCAGAAATGCCAACAGTTGGGGAAACACAAACTGTGACCAGGAAATTCTCTGGGACAAAGGAAAAAATATACTGTGGCTCAGGTTTGGAAAGTTGCAGCGTTGGTGAGAAAACACAACCGTCTCTCTAATCAGCTACATGTGATGGTGGAGCCCTCAGGTGCTGTGTGCAACAGGCTTTGAGATTTTTGGATTCCAAGTTTTGGTAAAGGGGGAATATTAAACTCCCGATCAGTGAGAAACCCATATTTAAACTGCAGTGGTTGTGAGTAGTAAAAGGTTTGTTTGAAACTCTTCACAGATAAGAAGCTAATGGTAAACATGAGCATTGCTCAGTGGCCTTTGTCATTACGCTGACGAGGCTTTCACCAAGACTTAACTAGTCTTATTGCAGTATGTCAGCAGTTTGCATTAAATGAACCATCCCTCCACATGGGCCTTCTGTGCTTAATGTGCTTTTCTTTTCCTTTTTCGGCGGAATGTACCTTTTGTTGCCCTGAATAGTTAAGAGTGGATTAGTGATTTGTTCAATTTCCTGTTACCTTTCAGAGCTGCAATTCGAGCCCCATTTACTCCTAGCTCCTGGATGATAGCAAACAATAGGAGGCCTCTTTTTTTCCAGGTTTCACTATAGTTCCCCTGTACAGATGAGGGGGGTGGAAGAGATCTAAACTGTATTCAGAAGGCAGCGAACAGGAAGACATTGTTTACTTGATATTTTCCAGCCTAAGCCAAATAAGGAAACAGATCCTACTCCCACCATTTCCAAAACTTGGCTCTGTTAAGTCCTCAACATGTCTCTTAAATCTCTGATCTAATCGGCAGGAGTGTCTAAAATAACATTTTAAGGCCTCGAAATTTTTTTTTTTTCACTTTTCAGTCACTCTGCCACGTGAACTGCTCTGTAACTGCGTCATATTTTACTCATCACGGGGTCTACCACTCCACTGCAAAAAAGTGAAATCTGAGTCAGTATTAAGTAATTCAATGGTAAAAATGGTCACAACCTCCTCCTCCTCCTCTTTGCACTTGTTTCAGAGTAAATTTAGCAGCTCCACACACCCACGTAATGCTATTTGGAGTTGTCAGGCTTGGCGGGTCCCTTGTTGCAGCTTTGGGTTTTTTGGGGCCATGCAAGTGCAAACACGCATGACTACCGAGTGACTCATGGTGGAACCTCCAACCCACACATCCTACTGGGGCAGTCCTTTTCTTAGCCAGGGCACCGCTGCCGGCACAGCCGCGGTGGAGCAGGATACTCTATAAACAGTCATCCTCTTCCAGAGCATTCATCACCAAAAAGGCCTGCTTCAGCTTTCCTCCGCCTCCTCATCTGGTTTTCATTATTTCCCCTCATGGCATATAAATAGAAATTAGCAATCAGGGGAAACGTGTGGATGGTGGATTTTGGAGAGGAAGGCAGCCTTTTTGGACTTCAGCGTGATGACCAAAGTTTATGGAAGTTATCTCCTTAGATATTTAGGTTTGGGTGATCTCGCTGTGCTGGAGCGACATGTGAGCTTTGATGTGTTTGAAAACTTCTCCAACATCCACACTCAGTCTCCACAGGATTAAAATGACATTAAAATAATATTAGATAGACATAAAACATTGCAGTGCTGGGCTTGGTAGTGTCACTGCTATAATTCACTGCATCCAAAATACCAGAAAAACACAGTAGATTGGCTGTTGGGCAAAAAACTTGTATATCCACAATGTAAACATCTTAGTAAATAAGAAAAGCAACCTTGTGTTTGCCTCGACCACCATGCATCTCAAAGTTTATGTAACAGGTTTTAAAAGGGTTTTGAGAATTTTCTCAAGCCACAGAGAAACATGGAATCCTTCGGTTTTACTTAAAACACGATAATCCCCCTTGGCTTGGATATGTGATATTTTCACTTAACAAAGGTGACACTATAAAGGCTGTTCTGGCCATATCATCCTGAAAAAATATACAATTCTTTGCAAATACAAATTAACACAAAATTATAGTCTTAGGTTGAATTCTATTTTCAGATATAAAGGGTCAGTTCTAAAATGTTACAAAACAATACATATATAATGGTATCATGCTTTCAGATAGTGTTGATGTTGTGTGCCTTGGTTTTTTAAAAAACATGCCTCTAAGATTTCTGCTTCCCAAATAGAGTCCCTAACCTAATTATCTCCACATTAATTTTGCTAGTCAATAAAATTGCAATTGTTCTAAAAAGGTTAATTTTAAGAATGAAAATATGTAGAAATATCAGAAAAAGTAGTGACTATCATTGTGATGCATTAATCTTTAAGTATAGCATACTTAGTTTACTAAGTTTGAATAGATATAAGTAGCACAGTTCAAACCTACCATACATTTTTTTTCCAGAAATAATTTCCCATGGGGTGACTGGAAGATGGGAGTACTTTCTGCTCTCTATAAAATGAAGGTGAATATAATTTAATTTGCAGTGCTCACTGCACTGAAACAATACATTAAAAACAGCAACAGTAACAAGATCTCAGAAACAATGTCTTGTTTACTCTGGCTAATCCACCAAACTCTCTGTCAACAATTGTCATGCGGAATTACTTATTATTTTGGAAAAGAAACCAACGAAACTGTTTACGAGGTATTCTGCATATTGTCCAGAAGGACATTGTCATTTTCAATGCTGTGGGTGCCACAATCCCACCAACTCCCATTAACTTCCATTGTATTAGGGTGGAGGGGGCAGCAATTGAGACACAGACATCTTCAAACTTTGGGTAAATAAAAGCAAAACCTATTGGCATGGCTGTATAGGTAAGTGCAAAAGTGTTTATTGTTCCACATTTAAATGCTACTGGCTGCTTCCTGTTTGTCAGACGAGCCCTGTGTCGCAGGACAGACAATCGTTTAGCGGCCTCCTTCCTCCACAGGAGCCGTAAAGAGCCTGTAGGGACTACCCAGTGTTTTATCAGGTGTCGGGGGCTATTGAAGATGGAGGTGTTTCATTGGGGCTTGAGCCTCTTAAGCATTTGCTCCTGGGTACACACCACCACCCACCCACAGGAACTGAGTGTAAAAGTTTCACACCCCCCCTCTTTACCTGCTATGTTTCTATGCAGCGTTACTAGCTATCTGAAACCACATTCTTTTCCAAGCCCCCTTCCTGTCTCTTGTCTTTGTCTGCCATTTTATGGACAAAGGCAAGTTGGAGGGGATGATGATGATGATGAGAAGGAGGAGGTGGCCCATGGATCAATACAATACACGACCCCTAGCAATCATTACAAAAGGCCCTTTTTGTAATTAATGGCCGGGCATTATTTGGGCCACAGACGAGATTTGCTCTTGATCAATGGCTTCTATTACATCAGCGCTATTGAGTCATCAGTATTCAAAGTGTCACTTCCTTCCTGCAAAGTTAGTGCAAAAAAAAAGCCGTTGCCAGCTGGGACCAATAGACTAGATTTTGTATTCTGCTTGCTAATTAAATCAGCGGGGTGTTTGTCTCAGCCTTGCTCTTATTGGAGACTGTTGCTGGAAACAGACAGTTGTCAAGAGTCATTAAATTTGATTCCGGAATACGGTTTAAGAGACACTGAAAGACTATAGTTCATAGTAGTTAAAAATGGCAACATGAGGAAATGACAAAAAAACAAAATATACAGCACCCGTGTTGAAGAACATTTCAAATACAGCAGGCTACAAGCTGCTTTAACTTTTTCTCACATAGCCTAACTGACAAGATCACGTCCTTGTTCCGCTCTTAACGGCCCCAGGGGACAGTTTGTGTGTTTGCTGCATTCCAGGCCCCCTACAACAACTTTTGTTCTGTTTTACCCTTTGATATCTCAACCAAGAACAACAAAAAAGCATCTCATATGCACATGAGATAGATAGCTAGAAGGATAGATTGTTGGATTGACAGATGGATTTGTGAGTGAGTGTGTTTGTGAGGAAGAAGAGGAAGCTTGCTCTTTCTTTATCCCCCCTTTCCCCCCCCTCTTCTCTTTTTCTTTTTTTGAGATTAGACTATGCATCCAGACAGATGGTTCCCGTCTGCTGGCTTTTTTCAATTCACTTCCTCCCCTCACAGACAGCCACCCTTCCCCCCACCCACTCACTTGCTCTCCCTCCTTTCCTGCCCTCTCCTTCTCTCTCCCTCTCTCTCTCTCTCTTCTCTCTCTTCTCTCTCTCTCTCTCTCCCTCTCTTTCACCCTCCTCCCCCTCCAACGGCTCCTCTGTTATGTGGCTGGAAATAATCTTTTATTGCCCAGTTGTTCGGAAGTGACCTCCTGCCCTTGATTAGATAGGGCCAAGTCCTATCACACGATTGTGTTTGAGCTGGCGGGCCGACCCCCCCCCCTCCTTCCCACTGTCACACACACACACACACACACACACACACACCAGCCCCATCCTTTCTCAAACCCCCCGTCCCTCTCTCACTGCTGGGGCCTTGGTGATCCTGTGTGAGGGGACAACAATGGAGGGCTTTAGTCCCGTCCGGCTCTTCTCGGCTGGGGGGCAACAGGGTGGGGGTAATGAGGGTTTTTTTTTTTTTTTCGTCAGTCAGCCAGTCACCAGGTGGAAGTTGCCCCCCCCCCCCCCCCCCCCACCCCATCCCAGAACTCCAGCCCAGCCCCAGTGCGATGGCTGACCTCCCAGTTGCTGGTTTGCTCACCCTTCGACCCTCCAAACCCTCCTCCCCCCTTCCTGATGATCCCCAGCCTTGAGAGTCTCCCCAGACACAGATAGATTGGCTTTAATCTTCTACACTATCAGTGGACCTTTGAATCTGCTGTGTGGTCGACCGACAGGTGGGCTTCTGAGATATTTGGGCCTTTATTGAGCTTTGGATCAGGCTGGTTTTGATCCTGTAAAAAGACCAGTGTACCCTACAAAAATGAAACTCTATTCAAAAAGTTTTTCCCCAAGAAGAAAATACATGAAAAAAATACATGAATGTATATAAGCAAATAAATCAAAGGTTTGTACGCCAGCTTTTCTTAGAAAACATAATTCGTTTCTTTTTATGTAATTTCCTATTTGCACTAATAAAGCTGAAATTATACTTTTCACATCCAAGTAGCCTACGTGAGGCTGAGTATAATGGAAATGCTGTATGTATATGTCTGTATATCTTCTGTGGACCCTAGAATGTAAACAGAATAATCACAGGCCCATGATGTCCACAGCTGTCTGCAGCTGTACTTTACAGGTTCAAATACAAGTACAGCCCAACAAAATGAATCTGCACATCTTTGCAACATGTGGTGCCAGAAGCTTTTTGATGTATTGACTAATTGCAGGACTAACTGATGAAGTACTTTAGCTGGCAAGCTAAAGGCTAACCGCTAGGCAGCAAGCATTACATGCTAATCCGTCACTATAGCTCTCCATGCAGACGAGCTTGTACACTGTTCTCTAACAAGCTATTTAGCATGGTTGCCAACAATTTTTTTGTGGAGCAGCCAATACAACAGGTGACATGGTGGGGCAGTGGGTTGAGGTGTTGTCTCCCAGAAAGGCGGTCACAGGTTCAAGTCCTTGAGCTGGGACCTTTCTGTGTGTAGTTTGTAAGTTTTCCCTGCTTCCTCCCACAGTCAAAAGGCATGCTATTTTGGGTGTATCTCTTAGTTTCACCTGTAATGCCCCAGCTAACATAAAAGTTCTTAGTTTCTGGTGACATATAATGCTTTAGCCAATGTTTGTAGGAGACCCTATGGTGTCTGTATAAAACATGAAACACAGGCCTAGAACACATAAACATAAAACAGGGCCTAGAACTTTTGTTTGGTTTATCTATTCTGGGCTGATCTAGAAACACAATAGAGGGAAAATTTGGCTCAATCTAAAGTAATAAAAGTGAAGATATTATATTGATTGAATTATAAACTTGTTAAAACTATACGTATAAAAACCATATTCCATTTTTTTTGCCAAATCAGTTCCACGAGTTGCTGCTAAATCTTACCCACTGTACCTTTAAATGATGCAACACATATATAAACGTATGATAGTTTTCTCAAGATTTAGAGAGCGTATTAACAACAACAGTCAAACAGGGAGCTTCTCTGATGAGTCTACCCTCTGAAGTAAAGTTATAAATGTCTATTTTAGTCTACAAATTGGTAAATAAACAATGCTGGTGTTGTTTTTTATGCTTGGTTGTAAGTCTACTGGTATTGCAATACATTATAATTAAACCATTTAGACAATCCTCTGATCAGCAGTGATTCACAACCAGAAAATTTGCCAAACTCTTTCTTTGCTTTAAATCACATTGAAGATATTTTACTGGCACATTCGTTTCCCTTACTACTGATCCCCTTGGGCACTTTCAGTAGTTTCCCAATTGGAGACATGACATCTACCCACAGCTTTGGCTCTTTTTCCGCTGTGGTTGTGCTCTTCAGTTGTACAGCCTCACAAACTAGTTTAATTAGTTTCGACACAAGACTCTGCCTTCAGAATACTATCTTGGTCAAAGGAACAACACAAAAAAAGTCAAGTTTAGCGTTTAATGGAAACAATTTTTCTAACTTTAGTGTCAGTTTTACAGCAGTGCTACAAATCCAGAGGAAATGCAGCCTTCTCTATTTTTTTCTGTGCTGTCTTGTTTGTCTCGTTGTCCTCTGGAGCTGTAAACCCATAACAAAAACCTTGGTGTCCAGTTTCACTCTGGGAATGAAGGCCAGGTTGTGTGAATAGGGAGAATAGGCAGGAAGACAACTCTGATTACCTCCATAAAGGAGCTGACCTCATGTCGCTCCCTCTTCTACTTCTTCGTTGCTACCTTTTAAAAAACTACAATTTACACTTGAGCTATTTAACTCAAATGAAAAATACGAAGGTGTGTGATGTAGCTTACATATTTAGGCATACAGATACACAGTAACAATACATTTTTATGGGATGATATAATGAAAAAAATATAAATGAATGTCGGATTTAGCTGCTTTTATTGTCCACATAACAAAAACAGATTTGAAGTCTCATGTCGCTTGTCTGCGTGTAAGATCTGATTTCACGATATTTAATGTAAATAAACCTGCTTTAGGATTATCATGGATACCAAAGCAGACACATTTCTCTTCAGCAGTTCAATGCTGGTTGATGCTGGTCAGAACAGATGGCAGTTTTGTATCGAGTTCCTTCAAAATGCTTTTAATAATCATGTTACTGGCTGTTTACAGTCAGCATATTACAGTGAATGTGGAAAGTTGGATGGCATCTGCTTAGCAGGGACCATGCACTCCTCCCTCTCCTCCCTCCAGGGTCTCCAGCCCCAAATCCAGAGCAGGGGGGTCCTGAACAGGAAGCTTAAGAGTACCCCCCTCCCTTCCCCTTATCCCACCCCCTACACCCCTCCAGATCAAAGAGAAAGGACACAGAAAAAGGCTTATCTGTTGTTGATTTTAGGCTTACGCTCAAGCACAGGATTCTAGAAATGTGTCAAGGAATTACAGGGTTGGATCATTGAATCTCCCCTTTTCATCTTTTTTTATGCGTTTGTTCTTCCAGGTCTTTGAAACTTTTTTTTTTTTTTGGGGTGGGGGGTGTTCTTGTACAGTTTCAAGAGGTGCTTTAAAAGTGAAAGTAACAAGTAAGAGCAGATAAGAGGAAAAAAGCAGAAAATAAGGGCGTTAAATGGCCGACTGAAAACATATGCACCAAACGTGAGGGAGAAAATAACAGAAAATTGTTTCCAAACTGAGGGTTGTCATTCTTTGGTGGTATTTTCAGCAAGTTTGCTTCTTTGCTCACATAAAAGCCCCGTAGATTTTGATCACCTCTACTCCCACTCGCCCTGGTCTTTAACATTTCAATTTCGAGCTCTGCAAGAGGTACGATTCTATCTCCATCTTGTTCAATGGCAGTATTATGCCAAAGGGGAAATTGGACCTTAAGGGCAGGCACTCTCCCTGCTGTAGAGCTTATTAAGTATGTCCCTCCATAATACAACCCAGCTTGACTCTTGGAGACCACACCCCTTCTTAGAAACTGCGCTGTCAATCACAGCTCCTGGTAAGTCTCCGACATGGTCAGCTGTGGCATGATTGGCACCTTGTAGGATGTGTGCAGGCTCTGAGGGATTATACAGAAATTCTGGTGTACCACCAGAGAGAATTTATTTTCCACTTTACTCAATGGTTCGGGGTGTCTGTGTGTGTGTGTGTGTGTGTGTGTGTGTGTGTGTGTGTGTGTGTGTGTGTGTTAAGTTGCTGAGATCCGAAAGCTGCCATTTGCCACTCAGTAGTTTGAAAGCTGGATGTTGACCATTATATATTCATCGACGTATTATGCAGATACGCAATCCTGCACACCATACTGTGGAACAGATACAACGCTTCAGTGGTTTCCAAACTGTCTCAGTGGACACAGATTTCCAAAGTAATTTTCCTTGCAACCCAAAATTGTTGTTTTTGTGGACTACTGTGCAGGCTGGTCTAATCTCCCCAGGTTTTTAGAGAGCAAATTAGCAGATAAAATGTTTCATTCAGCCCTGTTGACAGAGCAGGCCTTCAGGAAGTGGAAGTTTTTGCAGCAAAAAAGAAGCAATTCACACTCTAAATATTCAACTTTTGATCCAGAATATTTGCAGGATGCGTGTTTATCTTCTGGTAACATTTATTGATTTAGACTAAAAACAAACTTCAGAAATGTGGCATTATTTAGTCCTCAAAGATGTTTTTCTATTTAGCCTTTGTCACGGTGGTGCAGGAGATTGTTTCCAGTTTGGAGTAGGAGAACCTTTTTGATATTACCCTACAATCACACAATGTTCCCATAACATTCCCAGAAGTTTCCTTCTATGTTTTTTTTTTTTGGTAACCCTCCCATAACAGTCTACCCAAAAGGTTATAATAACCATATAAAGTAAAGATTTTGGGGGGAATTTTTGTAACGTTCCTGAGGTTCCCTGCTTGTAGCCTTTAGCTACCCATCCCATAATGGTCTAAGAATGTGTGTGAACGTTTTTGTTAAATGTATCTTTCATAGAACATTTCAGGAACATAATAATAAAATTGTATTTACATCAGAAATGGCTTTTTTTATTTAGGGAATGTTCACATGAAATGTTAACTAACCTTCTGTGAACATTCTTGAAATATAATCATAATGTGATGTTGTGATGTTATGCAATAACATTCAATAAACTTACCCAGAACCAAAAACAAATATTGCCAAAAATTGGGAACCAAATTTTGCTTGCTGAATAAATAACTTTCATAAATGTACACATTCGTCTGCAGCTTTTTGCGCACATTACAAAATGATATTAAAAAAATATGGAATATAAATAGAGCACATTATATTTTATTACATTGCACAAGAGTTTTACATTTTCATTATAATCTATGCATTTTTTAAGGTAAGGTTATAATTGTTGGCACATTCTGCAATATAAATGATAGGCAAATTTTTTGCAGCATTTGGGTCCCGGTGCCTGTGATTTTACCCCCTTGTTGACACTGATGAGTGCAGTGATGCCATGAAAGTCACGTTGGAGTTCCGCCAATATGCTTAAACTGTTGGTAATAACTACATATATAATGCTGCTCATATAGTTTCAACTCTGACGGACCCGACCGGCACTGGAAAGCAGATGGAAAAAATAGCTGTCACGCAGGGGCCTATAGCTTTTCGCCTGCATCTGTTCCAGGGTCCTGCTCTGAGAGACAGCCAGCTGTGGAGGCTGTGTGAGAAGTTGAAAGGAAACTTCAGCTGCCCTGCGAATCTCACACCATTACTCAGGATGAATCAAAAGAGGAACACTTTGTTCGAACAAAAGAAAAGCAAGAGAAAGCGGGAGAGGAAGAGGGAGAGCGGACGAAAAAGTGAAACCAGCTGTCTGGAAGTGCCTCGTCCTAACAACGGCGCAGCAGCGCATGCTCACAGCCGCGTCCGTGTTTGGCTACATTCAAACGCTCAATTTGTCTTTACAGGAATATCAGAGATGTTCCGCTAAGGTTGATATTTGGGGGGGAAGAGTCAGGCTGCTGCCTTGTATTTGTGCCTTTAAAATATATATGAGGTGTAGCAAGTGTAGACAACAAAGGCCTCCTCTAATTCTTTCCTTTCCTGAGGGGGTAGAGAGCACACTGCGCCCACATCAAGCCTCCAGACTTACCCCCACCATGCTATACAGGTGCAACTTTAAAAGAGTTCTCATTCAAGGCCGGCTGGACGCCTACAGTTAAAAAAAGAAAAAAATCCCCTCTATGTGTCTCTGCTTGTGGTTTTTTCCCAGAGCTCTTTACTCTCATGAGAGATTGTAAGGTCAGGGAAATATTCTGTTGCATCTGATGCCAGGGCACTATGACTTTTTTTACTATTGGTTGCATGTCATGATAATTATTGAAGAGTGAAGCTCTTTGAATTTCTTGTTCTGGACAGGAGATAAAGCTTTTCTTTAGATCACAGAGAACAGTAAGAGGGGAAAAAACACATTGATCAAAGGATCTATTGTTTTACACAGGAAACAGGAAAAAATGTCGACGTGCACCAATAGACGTCAATCAAACCAGGACTCTGGAATGTTATTTCCAATTAAATATTACAAGAAGACAATAAAACAAAATGACTGATCAAAGATATTGTATTCTACTAATTTTGGATTCATGATGAAATATTTCAAAAAGTCCTAAATATAAAGCTTCAAATTGACCCTAACCTCGCAAGAATTTTCTTTTCTAAAGTGCAAATTTAAGGTCTAAATGTCAGCAGACTGACTGGGATATCAACAAGAGCTGAGACACAAACTGCCAACAGATGACGACAGACACAGAGCGACGGACAGGCAACATTTTGCTTTACAAAAAGCTTTTGATGATTGAACGTTATCCACAGGAAAAAATTCCGAAGAGCTCAAATACTAAACAGATTGTCTTTCCTTGCAAATGATGACACTATGCTCTCCTCAGATATTCTTCATATCACCGATCTGAGTTACAGATAAAGTTGTCCAGATGTCTTTAAAATGGAAATAAATTGTCTTGATTAGGTGAAATTCATGCTAACGATTGCTGCTCTTCTCAGACTATGTACCAGACATGTTGATCTAGTATCAACCTAAATAGCTCTATAAAACAGATAAGGGTAAGTTGCATCCTCAGGAAGTACACCCCATAAACACTGTAAGAGTTTACAGCCCCTAAAAGTGAATAACAAACTTGCAAAGGTCATGAACTGAACTACAGTGTTCCTCTGGATTCTTTGTATTTTTAAAAGTCTGACAGGGTGCTTGCTTAGTATTTGTTTTCCCCAAAGAGAATAAGTTAAAAAAATAAAGGGCACATGAATAAAAAAGTGACATCATGTCTTGAAGTATGAACTGAGAAATCTGCTGACACGTTTCAGTCTTTCACCGGAGTCCATAGTTCTTTGTGTAAAGGACATATGATGCAAACTGCAGAAATACATGACAATACAATTATGCATGTATCAAACCAAAGTTGCATCCAAGTGAAATTTGCTGCAGATTGCACCTGTTGGCCCCTGTGAAGGATGATGTGCTGAATTTCATTATTTTGCAATTCATCATTTTCCAGACTGGAAGCTCAAACAATGACAACTAGCCTTGAATGGTAATGAGACAGGCTAATCAACAGTCAGCTATTATTCAACCAAAGGTCACGCTCCCTGCAGAGGAAGTGCACCGCTATCATCAATCTGGTCAGAAGGTCCTGCATGAGAAAGGAGCTGGAGGTCGTGGGCGGGGTTAAAAGTTTAGTGCACTGTAGGTGCCAATCAGTACATTCAATACCTTCACACCCCGCCACCACTGCTATCTGCATGTCAATGGACCCCGCTTGTTGACTTGGTATGTTCCACTTCCACAGAGAAGCCTCTTGTAGCTTCGTTGTATCATTTCTTCTTTGTCATGCCCCTTTTCGCTTCCTCTCCTCCGTTTTAAGCAACTTGGCTTGTCTGATTCAAGAGGGAGGGAGGGAGGGGGAGAGGAATGGGTGACGGGGTGGAGAGGGAGGAGGAGGAAAGGGGAGGGGGGGGGTAAGACACATTGAGTTTGCCAAGTCAGGCAGAACGATCGACAGGAAGCCAGGCAGGAAGGAAGACGAGCCTCTCCCCGTGAAGTGCCATTGTTTATGTGACATGACTTGAAGCGGCCAAAAGTGACTGGTGGTGGGCTCCTCTGCTCCTCTGACCCACTTCTCAGAGTGGCACAAAACACTCAGCCTGCAGATGGAAAATACAAAAGAGAACCACTCCAATACTGACTTCCACCTGGTCCATTTATCCACCCATGAAATATAGACTTTTTTTAGCTTTTAAGGTCCATTTACAGTATATTGTACTTTATAGTGAGTTGTACCGGACTAATGAGAATTATTTACACATGTTATTTTTTTTCTAAATAACTATCCCATTTTTCATGAATTGATATGTTTTATGTTTTGCATATTGATATTACTGATATTGAAATTACTTATGCTATATTTCCATGACCACATTCCCCAAACCTCAGCCAAATATGTCAACATAACCTCTGATTTAATAACTTTTAATCTCCCCTTCAATTATTCTATTTCAAATGTTTTCAATGGCTGTTTTTTCAATGACTGCTTTTTTGTATTTAATATTGTAATTTGTGTAAAGCAATTTTCCCTGATGCTTTTGTGAAGCGCTTTGAATTGTCTCGTGCTGAAACGTGTAATATAAATAAAGCTGCTTTGCCTTGACTGACTTTATGGTTGCTAGGAGGAGATCTTAAGAGGGACAAAGCAAAATACTGACAGAGAATGTTTTGCAGACGTTGTGTCATGCTGATAGAAAACCTTGTTGCATTTTTCCTACAACATTGTGTCCAAACACTCCATAAAATGTAATTCACCAATGGAAACTTAAACTACTTAAATGCTTACCTGAACAGGCTGTGGATTTCATATTTAAAACAAATACCCGTTTGAATAAGTTAGATTTACTTCACTTTTCCAAATAGTACAGGACAAGTATTTCACAGATGGGGGAAAAAGGAGAAAAATAAAATGCAAAGTATTAATGTTTGTATTTTTTTGTTAAATAAATTGATGCATTACCCATAATGTAGTAAATATAATGGAATTCCAAGTGACTTTTTTGGAAAACTATCATTTTGCATGACTAGACATAATCAAAATATCCATCCAATAAAGAATCAGACATTTTAAAGATTTCCAACCCTTTGCATCTTCTATCAATCAAGATTCTTTTCTCTCCTCCACCATTGGTTTACAGTTCACAATAATGCTGCCTTCAATGGTTTTAGCAAACTAAGTTTTAATGAGTTAATATAGGTTGGTTGTTAAGCTATGTATTGTTATTTAATGATTTTTATTTTGTATTATTTCATTTTTATTTTCTCACTTCACATAGTGTAGTATAAATACTGTTTCTTAAAATGAAAAAAAGAAAAAGTCACACCACCTACATTCTGTTTCAACAGGAAATACACCTCATTCCAGAAGAGAGACACTTTATTAGAAATTTGAATATATGCTAGGCATTAGAAAATATATTTTATGTTTTTTTCCCATGTTCACATTTTTAGTCACTAGAAGTTTTTGAACACTCACATGTTGAGTGCAGAATGGACAAAAAATTGTTTCCAGACATTCAAGGCCTTCTGCTTCATTACAAATTTCTGCATCTCAGAAACATTTCTTAGGGATTGCAAGTAGGTGCTCAAATAATTTACCATACACTAAATTAGCTGCTAATCAAAATAATTGTATTTCCTAAGAAGAAGCTCAAGTGTAGTGATCAAACAATTACACGTAATAATAATAAATTGCCAGTGAAGACAGGTATTAAATTCATTGTTAGTGCGCTGTGCTTCTTATCATCTTTCCTTTTGAAGGTTTTGGGTGGGTGAATGATGAACTCTCCTGGTCTCCATCTGCTCGGCAGCCCACCTTTGGAACACTTTTCTGGCCCCGTCAAGCTCTTGGCCTCATCCCTCCCGACTGAAGATCAGCCAGATAACCTTATCTCCCAACCAATCACACACCTGGATCCATACCTCATCCCACAGGTAGGCCTTCCAACACACGAGCCAGCAGAAAAGAGCATGTTGCTTTCATTAGAGGCCAACCAATGGGAGAATGCGGATGTGATCCAGTGCTAAAATGGGGCCAACCTGTATTTGGTGGGGTTTGTTGCGGGAATGTTGAGAAGGGATAGCATGTCAGTGTTCGCTGCACATACAGCTGCTGAGCAGAGTTCAGCTCGCATGCTGTGGCTGTGCCTTTAAGAGCATACAGATGCTGTTTTGCATTGTTTTTATCTGCTTATTTCAAAGTATTTGGTTATATGGTATTAAAATGAGCAAAGCTGAATACAATTATCTAATGCAACACTACTATCAAACTTCTCCCAACTTTTTGACAAATACAGGGATTGAGAAAGGACTTGAAGCTTAAAGGAATGGTTCACACAAATTAATTTTTATTAGTTTCCTCTGTTTTCATAGTGATAAAAAATTATTTCCAATACACATGATGTTTGTGGATTATCCATGGTATCCAGAGACACTGTTTCTGTAAACACAAGATGGTGCAGAATTATTTAAATATATATATATATATTTATATCAGTTCCACTAACAGGATTTTAGATTTTTCAAAAAGCAGTTCAAACCAATATCTATAAAAAGACCAGATCCAGCCACAGATAGATGAGATTTGTTCTTGGGTGTTTTGTGTGATTTATGACCTGTTAAAGGGCATCTTTCACTCTTCCTGCAGTTGTATTTGCAAACATGTCGAATCTAGCCAGTTCAGAGTTTCTGTTGGAAGTGGTTTATCCCCTCAGATAAACTCTTTTATCTCGACAATTTTAGAAACGCTCCTTTTCTGTTTGTCTTTGTCTGAACTTTTGTTCACTTCCTTTATTGTCCAGGAGAGGTGCACCCTCTCTATCTGGCACCTAAGCAGTATATAACACATCATAAAAAAGTATTTGCTAATATTATTTGACCCAGGCCAGTCTTGCGAAACACTAACCCTTGCAGTTTGCTGTTAAATATTCAACTCTACTCTAGTGAGACCCCCCCCCCCCAACCTTCCTTTTCCACCTTCCCCTTCCTCCTCCACTCTGCCTCTGTGTCCAGTATGGCCCAAACAGACGGCCTGTGTTTGTTTCCCCTCTGGTCTTTCCTGATTGCGCGACCAGGCAGATTCCGGTCGGCTCTAATCTAGCTTTAGACAGCCACCGAATTAACGAGAAAACCCATTTGACACACATGCTTCCACTTTTCTGTTTGTTGCCTCCCCCTGAAGTCTGCTTAATTCGTACAATTTCGCCTTCATTAGGCTGCATTTCAAGCTGCGGGGCACAGGTAATGCAAAGCATTTCCCCCTTCAAATTGTAGGCCTGAGCCTGGGTTGCTAGGAAGTGGAAGAGCCTCAATTGCAGCCATTTCCTCGCCAGTGTACCGAGAGGTCCTATTACAGCGTTTAGGTCAGGGCAATTGGTGTCATTACAGGCAGCCAACTTCCCTCCACCAAAGTAATGAATTAGCCCGAGCTATTTGGGCTGTATGATTGCAGTTGCCAGGGGAGATGAGTATGAAGTGGGGGGATAATTATGGTATGTATCCCTGAGCGGATGTGTGCCGGTGTGGGCCAGCCACAGGGGCGGTTTCCACACTCGTGTAATGGCTTAATGCTGCTGCTGACAGGCGTCCGGGCAACATGGAAAGGTGCTACTGTGCTCTGCTTGTGGACTGTGACTGACATGGCGAGCTGTGCCAACCCGTTTTAACCCCGTGGCTCATTTACTTCAAATGACTCAGTCTGACGTCCAAGAGTCATTTCTGCTCCAAAATGTTCATGAGGGATGAATAAACCTGATTGAATATAATTGTTTACAGAGCCTTCTTAAGGTAATTTGTATGGTAATAAAGTGTAACTTTATATTATCAGTTAACTGTAAGTTGTGCTCAAACTTCATTAACTGCTCCAGTTATTTAAAAGCTGCGTAGACAGGAAAGGAACCCATTAACTCTTGGAACACTGATAAATTACCCCATAATAAAACAATAGTGAACTCTGATTGCATGGCCCATTCATTAAAAGCAGTGAAAACAATAAGCAGGAGGTGCTTAATTTACACAGATGACTCCTGGACTACGATAAAAGGATCAATAAAAGTATCGAGGAAAAATAACCAGTTTATGTGTTTGATCAGTGGAAGTACTTCACTTGAGTGAATACATTTTACCTGCTACTTTATACTATCATTCGTCTGCCTTTCAGACAGAAATATTCTAGTTTTTACTTTCCTACAATTATTTTGCAGTTTTATTTGCAAATAACTTTTCTGTTGAGTATTTCTTAAAAAAATAAATACATGATCAGTTGATGAATCACACATTCTTTACCTTCATTTGTGTACCCAGCAATACAAGATAACATTAGATTTGACCTTGACAACATTGAAATATTCCTTATGTGTATACTACCATTCAGAAGTTTTGTATTTTCCATGACAGGTCACACTTTATTTATTGAATTGCAAAATTAATAGAAAATATTGTTAAAACATTGACAAAGTTAGTATTAATGATTTAAAATATATATAGATATCTTTATCCGTAAATAATAACTTTGCTTTTATTAAAGAATTCTCCATCCATTATTACTCTAAACATCGATCTTCTAATGTAATTATTATACACAATCAAAATTAGCCTCTATACACCTATGTAGATGTACATTAATCTATTAGATATTAAATTATCTAAAACTAAAACTCAATGAGTTTTAACTTATTTGGTAAAATATATATATATATATATATATATATATATATATATATATATATATATATATATATATATATATATATATATATATATATATATATATATATATATATATATATATATATATATATATATATATATATAATAAGGAGGCCATGGGCTGGGACCTGCTATGCTTTGTGGTGGTTGTGTGGCGATGTTCAGGGGTGGTGGTGGTGGTGTTGGGGTGGTGTTGGGGTGGGGTGGGGGCTTGTTTTCTCAATGGGAAGTCGAGCGCTGCAATAGGAACCCTGCCAAAAAAAGGGCTTCACCAAACAAAGAGGCCGGTAGGAAATAATGCTGGTTGGGGCTTGTTGGGCCATCCATGGGCTTCTTTCCAAGCTGCTGTAACCTGCAGCTATAAGTCTTTTTATGGGGACACCCCCGAACAGGGGGCCCCACCAAGGACAGGAACTTTTACATTTCTGCTTGAATGGGATCTCTGCCAGGGGCTGAGTTCAAAGTGCACTTTCCAGTCATTTCGTTTAACTACTTTGTGTATTTGATAGGCTGGCAGTGAAGCACAAGACCCTGAAGTAATATCCCCTGATTTCCAGTCTTTTTTAAGTGTCCAGTCTGATGGGAAAACGGGACAAAACCTCATAAAATTGTGGGACTATGTCGCTCTGTACACGCACACATGCACGTTTAATTTCTGGCTCTCAACTGTTCCCTCTGCTTTTCCTCTTCATCCTGCAGATCATATCTCATGTCAGCAAGAACAGAAAAAATTGCAGCCTGATTATTTCTCAATACAAACACCATGTGTCTGCTGCATCCATATGTCTGTCATTGTGTCTACACAACTACAGCTGCTTTTTAATTCACCTTTTGTGATTTTTTCTTTCTTTTGGCAAAATCTTGATTCTTTTTTGTACTTCATATAATGTGTTTATTAAACATTTATCTTGTTTAACTTATTATTTTACACTAATACATATCCATAAACTACCATTTTGTTTTAATTGTAAACTTTGCTATCTTTCAGCAGCATATCTGTCCAGTGAATTCAACAACTCGACCTCCTTGCTTAGAGAGTGCGTTTGCGGTCAAACTTTATCCACAAAAACCCTTTGAAACCCAACCAGATCTACACAGTGTTCTCATATCTGCAGCCCACCGTAGTTCTGATCAACAGATGAAAGAAATTTATTTGACCAAGCCAAAGAAAAAAACGTTGCAACGTCACGCCGTGGCATATTTACTGCAGTTTTCCTCTGTAGCACGGACCATTTGTTAAGCAGTTGCATATCTTGCCAGAGATCAGCACTAAGCCAAACTTTCATCCTATCTCTGCTGGTAAGCCACTGTATCCTGCCAAATGGCACCAAAAGCAGGAGAATCTGCACAATGCCACCTGGTGGTTCCTGAATGGTTTCAAGCTCCGGCAAAACCTTGAATCAGATGTCATTTTATAATTAATCTGTATTGTTCAAAGGCAGCTAGACACCGAAACAAAATCTGCTATGTTTGAAATTGTTTTGTGTTATTCTTTCAGACTTATTTTTACTCCTTTATCTCCCATAGAGCACCAAAACTAGCACTATAACTATTCTTAAAAGATGATCACATGGTTACATCATACATATTTCTTACATCAACAATGTATTAAATGAAAAGTGTCTATCTTGTGTTCATCAACAGCATTACACATATCTATGAACCCTGCACAGAAAATCCATATATATATATATATATATATATATATATATATATATATATATATATATATATATATATATATATATATATATATATATATATATTCTCTTTGACTATACAAAGTCCAATTAGACAGGATATTATGGTAATATTACAAAACAAACACACACGCACACGCACACACACACACACACACACACACACACACACACACACACACACACAATTTCAGTGTTTGGGGCACCAAATAAAAGAAAATCATCTCATAAGAAAAGTAATTTTCTGTAGCGCAAATAGGTTTGTGTTTTTAATGGTAAATAAGGGTATTTCCAAACTATCCATCCATCCATTTTCTATCCCGCTTATTCCCTTTCGGGGTCGCAGGGGTCTGCTGGAGCCTATCCCAGCGCATTTATGGCGAGAGGCAGGGGGATACACCCCAGATGGTCGCCAGCCAATCGTGGGGCACACACACCATTCACACACCATTCACACACACACTCACACCTATGGGCAATTTAGATTTGCCAATTAACCTCAGCATGTTTTGTATTGTGGGAGGAAGCCGGAGTACCCGGTGAAAACCCACGCAGACACGGGGAGAACATGCAAACTCCACACAGAAAGGTCCCAGACCCAGGCCCCAAAGCGGTCTTGAACCTGCGACCTTCTTGCTGTGAGGCAACAGTGCTACCACCGGGTCGCCCTATTTCCAAACTATAAAACTTAATTTCCCTATAAAACATAAAAAAAAAAACTACTGACATTGCTATAATACAAATAATTGAGTTTAATCACATAAGTACATCATATTTTGTTTTATCGACATTTTCATGCAATTTTAAATACAGGAAAAATCTTTTTTTTTTTTTTATACTAAAAGTACATTTCGCCTCTGAAATTGAACTCAAGTGGCTACATACATTAGTAGCATCACATTCTGAGTAACTCCTCAGATTCATGATTTCTTTGCTTCAGACTACTGAACATACCCACTTTTGGAGCGGCCAGATCTGGATGCACTCATGTTATTTAGTACTTTCAACTGTAGCGAATATACAGATACTGTCAAAACAGTGAACATCTCATGCATAGCTCCTGATTTAAGTGATTATATGCATGTAAAAAAAAGGAATGTGAACCAGAGCGTGTTCAGATGTTACGTCCAAATATTTCTTTTGTTTTGATCTGTATACAGCAACAGATGGGGTGAGCTCTTTTTTCCCACGTTGGCAAAATACGAAAAGTACCAGCAACTTTGGCCAGCCTGAACATCAAATCATTGGGCTCTCTTGTGGCTGACAGTATATTTGGAACAATTCAAGTTGTCCTGATGCGGTAAATTCAGCTCGTCCGCTGCGCAGGCCGGATAAAAACAAACCAAATTATTCAATTCAGACTTGACTCTGTGTCCTCCGGACTGTGGTTTGTAATGGATGGTGTGCTTTGAGGATGAAGTGTGTTAGAGAGATTTTCACTTCCTACCTTTGGAAGAGAATGGGCTTGGTATGACAAGTTGATGGATGGTCTTTTATTTTTTTACACAGTGCTTGCGGAATCGGAGGATTTCATGTGGTCGTGAGGCCGAGCGGCTCTCGATGCTTTGGAGCACTGCAGCAATTAGCACAGTCACCCATTACATTCACTGTATGATAGGCCTGCAGTGTGGGCGTGTGCATGCCAAATAGAGAGCTATGTGTGTGTGTTTTGTAGATGTGAATGTAAACCTCACGGGACATAATTTCAAAACCACACTACTAGTTTCATAAGACTACTTTGGGATATGTTTTCAGCGACAAGTGAAATACGGGTTGAAGCGTCGCTGCCAGTAAACAATCCGGAGCTCCGCTGCAGGAAACAATTATCCTGTGAATTATTGGGTTTAATTTTGCTGCATGAAATTTAGAAATTGGAACTATCCGCTCTCTCGTCATCAATCAAACTTAAATGGGATTACGGTAGTTTGTTCAAAACTAAACTGTTCGAGAATAAAAATGTTGAAATGATGGGATCATCATGAGGTAAAAATAAAACTGACTTGGATGCTCTGGTAGAACAAACAACAAAACTAACGGCCCACTACAATCTAAAAAAGACACTGTACCTGCAAAAAAAAACCCAAAAAACAACAACAGCAATGGTAAAGTCTTGCGGTCGAGCAAATAGCAATGGTCGGTAAAGGAAATGACAGCATTGGTTGCAACACAATATTTTTATTCCTCTGAAAAAAGTCATATGGTAGAGGTTGAGTAGATGATGGGTCATATGCATATGCAGTAAAATAAGTTCCAAACACTGGCCTCCACACTGATGACGCCCCCTCGGCACGCGCCTTGGGCCTTGGAATACTCGCTACGGAGCTGCAGGGAAATTACGATTTTGCAAAAACACCAGAATGTAATTTTACGGTTTATTGTTTGCACGTTAATAACCTTGAACTTTGTAAGGTTGCAATCTCTCTGCCACGTGTCTGTCCTCACCGCTCCACAACAGCATCAATCTGTCATCTGCAGTTTGGGGCAGTAACGAATAATTTGGCGGTTTGCTGTCTCTGTGGGAGTTTGACGGAGGATCAGTTTCATCTTTGTGCACTTACTGACGGGTGGAGCCAATACCCCTATCTAACACACAAGTAGTGTCTTTGTGCAAATATGTATTCCATACAAATATTTTCTCTGTTTAAATAAATTGTTTTCAGAAAATAGAAATACATCAAATAGTTGATATGTTTGCAATTATAGAGTGTAAGGAGAGAGAAGAGTATACACTGCAGAAAACCATAAACTATTACATATATGTTCATAATTGTTACAAGACTTTATTGAAGAACACTTATTTAAACATATCACATCATCATTGTAATTATATTAGTGTAATAAGACCTAAAACAATAACAGTATTATTATTATTCCTATTTCTCTTTCTTTTCTTTTCTTTTTTTTTACTTTTTAATACAAATCCAAATACTGGAGTCTGTACATCCCCAGCTGTCAGTGGACAGGAAAGAGTTGGATGTGTTGAGGAGTTAGTTTCTGAATATGAAATGTCTGCTGGAAATTCCAACATTTACATGTTGTCTGTTGTTATCTGGCTTGCTAATGTTAGAATTACATTGACTGTTTTTTTCAGTTCTGGAGTAGGGATCCAGAACTAAACTTGCTGTTAAAAGTCAGAACAAAAAATCTAATTTTCACTTTCCATATGTTGTGAATGTGGAAGCTTTGAAAGAAATGAGTATAGTTTCAGTTTCAAAAAGTGATATGCTTTACTGGCTGTTCTTTTTTTAAACTATATTTTTAGTTTGCTCTTTAAATTTTTGCAGTTATAACCCAATTCCCTGTAGGAGATCAATAACTGAACCCTGATGGTGGAGCAGTCTCTGAGGCAAGTTCCAGCACTCTTGTAATTCCACTGCTGTTCTGTTGGATATCCTGTCGCAGACTTCCTTTTCCCTTCGTCGTCATTTTTTACTGACCAACAAACTTCTGTAAGACCGGAAATAAAATCCAATAAAAACCTAAACAAACTAAAACTCCCATAAATACCAAGGGCCTGTTTGGCTGACTGTTTTGCCTCACAGGTTGTTCAAACGTGATAGATCAATACTACTAGGACTTTAATGCAGAAAATGTCTGTCTCTGATTCTTTTAAGCATAATTGAAAACTGTCCTTAACCATAAACAGATAAAACACAGTTTTAGGTGCAAATAGCCTAATTAAAACTTAACCATAGGTGGTAGATAAGAAAATACATAGCAGCATAATTCAGCATATTTTAGTGTTTTTAAAAAATATATAAGAAATGTACATTAGTATATTTTATTAATTCAATTGATTTCAATTTATTTGTATAGCCCAGAATCACAAATCACAGATTTGCCCCAACAGGCTTTACAGTTTGTACAAAAGCAACACAACATCCCCTGTCCTCAGACCCTCACATCGTACAAGGTAAAACTCCCTATTAGTACTTATTGGTATTTTCATTGATATTTTACCAGTACATTCAACCAGATCTGTGTATAAGTAAACAAAAATAGATCTATCATCAATAAAACATAGGCAGAATTGTGCTTTGACTTTTGTCTCACATAAATGCAAAATATATCACACCTTGAAGCAAAAGTAGTAAAGGTCATTTTAAGTTTATATACATGGTTCATAATTCCTTTGAATGACTGGAATTACATTTAGAGTCAAGAAAACTGAAGAAATGGTGGGTTTGGGTTTTATTAAGTGTTGTGACGTAGAGGCAGAAAGACAGGATGATGCAGCAGTGGTAGGAGAGGAAATTATGCACAGATCTCGGTTTGGTCAAAAGATGTTGAGTGTTATGCTATGAGACTAACGAGATACGTGTTGCTTCCATAGGTGATGACAATGTTGATATTGGACACACAAACATAAATACTGCACATAAGGAGACAATCTATAAGACACTAACTCAGCCATAGGTTTCTTTCCTTCATCTTGGTCTTCCTCCTGGACCCGTGCACCACTCCACCTATCCTGGAGTTATTTGACACTGCAGGAGACGCCAGGCATTCAGGGCATTCTTTGTCCCTGGAGAAAGGAGGAGGGAGACAAGGGGTGAGGCAGCGAGGGGGCGGGTGCGAGAGGGGAGACAATGCAAGAGGTTCCACTCCATTCGGCTTCAACAAGAGACCCCCCCCCCATCCCGAATGCTTTACACACACACACACACACACACACACACACGTACACAGTCCCCGACCACCTCCCAGCTCACGGAAGGGGCGGAGTCGAGGGCAGTGAGGCGGCATGGAGTTAGAGGAAGGGGAAGAAAAAAAGAAAGAAAATGCACCCCCCCACCCCACACCACCACCACCCCCACCATCCGCCCCCTCTCAGTGTTTCATGGGATGCCAGCATGTCCTGGGCCCCCCCCTTTTTTTCCCACAGGCAGAGAAGAAGAAAAACACTCCTCTTCAAAGACCCCGCCTCCCTTCTCCGTGGTTCAATGACTGAATTTGACTTTGGCATCAGGAGCCATGTGGCTGGACTTGTTGTGATTTATTATGATCTACACCTGCTCTGCTGCACTAATGGACAGTTGCTGAGGCTTGTTGTCTGCTTCCTGTTGGGCCCATCTGTATTTATATTGTCATCTCTTTCATTTGTGTGTGCTAGCTTTTGTATTTACTTTAAAATAAATTTGCCTTAACCGTCTGATTGTTTGACTCTTGTCTTTTGTCTTGTAGTGTGACTCCTTCTCAATGTTTCCATGTTATTAATATCAGAAAAGAAAGGAATTGTGGTCAAAACTACAGAATAAGAGACATTTGTTATGAAACTAGTAAAATTAAATTATATTATACAGTATTTCTCTTCCTTAAGGTGAAGTTTTAGTATATTTTAGCATTACTGCAGTGGTTTTCAAAGTTGGGTCTGAGGACCCACCTGGGTCCTTTAAGGAGTTCCAGGGAGTCACCGGCACAAAGACTAATTTATTTTCACTATCATCTTCAAGTATCGCAATGACAGAATGTGTGAATGTTTTGCTTATGGGTTTCACACACTGAAAGGAAAAGTCTTGTGACAAAATCTCATTAAATGGGCGTCTGTGATCAAATTTCTGTCAGTAAGTGGGGATCCTGTTTATTAATGTATGTTTATAGGGTGTGTGAGATTATGCGTGAAATGAGGTTTTCTGATCATGATGGTGATGATGGAGAAACTTTATATTTAATTTACTTTAGTGTGCATCTAAAAACTAAACAAAACATTCTAATTAATTGTACAACATTATAATTCACATAGAAACAGAAGAATCATTGAAGCTTGTGCTGGCCTCTGTCTCCTCCTGAAGGTCAGAGCTGTGGCTATAGAGCTGCCATGTGGAGGACGTGATGAACCACCCCATGTCTTCTTTAGTTCTTCTTTTTGTTGCTGGTGAGGATTGTTAATTGTAAAGACGGCATTAAGCAAGCTCAAGAAAAGGCTCAGTAGGGTTTTCACGTCCTGATGATATATGGCACATCCATCTTATGTTGTGGTGGCGTTATGACGATCAGTGGGGAGAACCCAATAATAAGTGAACGACCATAACACCGTTCTTTTAAATGCAGAAGCATATGGCCTTGATTTGTTGTCTAAGCATCACGCGGGCTCACTGTTTCCAACAGTCACCTATCTGCATGGTGCCAGTATGTTCCTTATTTGGATTATTTTAACTGATCAAGTTGGTTTCTCTCCATATAAATGGCTTATTTAGTGTGTTTTGTGTTTCTGCTGAAGCTGAATTTGCAGCGCTTCCCTCTGTTTATTCCCAACGATCCAAATTCTATTGCTGTGTGGTATTTTCCCCCACTGAAGTCATGAATGTATTGGTTTGGAAGTCTCACACACAATAACTTTAACTTTATTAACACCCTGTGTGGTTTCACAACGCTGAGATAATTGATTGATTGATTTTATTACTGAGAGGGGAAGTAGCAGTCGTATTTTTCTGATTTCATGATTGCACCACAAATTGCAACAGCTGTGCACCACCTTAACAAAGAAAAGTCCCAGTAACGATGCTGCGGCCATCTTGGCTGATTACAGGGCTCTCAGTACTGAGGTAATGCAATTTGTCTCTATATATTAAACTGGGCAGACTTGGAGGCAGATGCCCACTCTTATTACACTGAAAGCAGAGCAGAAACCAATAAGTTGTTGAGAAAAGGACAGGAAAATGAAGGAGTCAGCTACAGTTAGCGCTCCAAAATGACAAAAAGCCCAAGTAGAATGTAAAAATAATCCAGCATAAAATAATTCCATCCCAAATGGTCTTTTAAAGACATGTTACAGACGGCAATCATGAATGTAAGCGACGTCAGCCAACCTCAGCCTCAATTGGGAGATCCAGCGTTACTTTGCGGCGTAAAAATTACAGCTGTGGCCGGAAACGGGGAGTTACTTTTTTATCTGACCTGAATATTAACATTCTTCCGGAGCTGCTGGGTAAAACCCTAAGCCTGTGTTTAAGAAATATCACTCCTGTCTTGGAAAAGCCATATATCTGCAAAATGAGTTTTCTTTCAGGAATGAGGACAAGAATGCTTATTGTAATATTTTCTCCAGGTAACACAAGAGGAATGGTACATGTTTCCTGATTAAAAAGAAATATATTATCTAGTTTCCAATTGACTTTAAAGCATTATTACTTACTTAAAAATAATGTACTATACAATTTCCTGGGTTTTATTTGGGGTTATGACATATATAGCAATGGATATTTGTAGTGTTAAGTACCAATAATATATAGTTTTACATCTCCTCTCCCAGGGTAATTCTGGAAAGAACAGGCATTTTGTGTCTGTTGAGATAATTTTAAGGAACAGCTCCTCTGATTAGCTGATTTGGTGGGGATTGACATCACAACTTTGTATAAATCCTAGCATCTTAGTTTTTGGCACAGTTTCTGAATAGGGCTGTGTGCATTTCTCTGTAGATTGAGTGTTTCTAAACATGGGACAGTGTTTATTGTGTATAGTATAGTGTAACACCTACACTAATAATCAAGAAGCTATTTAATCTTACTTTCTGCAATATGGAGCATTTTCAAATGACCTAATCAATTGGTGATTACATTGATATTGTCTGTCTGAAGAGTCAAAAGGGAAGATTAACACCACCATCATGTTTGTATCTTACACTTACACAAGCACTTGTCCATCAAGATTTTATATTATTGTTTCATTGCTAAAGATTATTAAGTCCTGTCACTCTGCTCAAAGTGCGTTTTCATTTTTTTAATCTGTAGACAGACAGAAATGTAAATGCTACAACTTATATCATAGATTTTTAATTGACTTTTAATTATAAGGGAGAGCTGGGTGTACAAATACTGTCCTATATTCAAAAAGTTTAATCCAACAGAGGAGAGGCTCATTCATATTAATGAGACAGATGAACATGACCTGTTGGGGAATCCAGAGAGACGCTCAAGAGAGGAAATTAAAACCAAAAATATATCTTGTTAGATATATGAAAACTTCAAATAAATCCCAGGAAGAGTGTAAAATATGGAACCGTGTAAGGTTCATATTTCTTTGTTTAGGGAGAGAAATATCTGCCCTTTTTTTGGCGAGCAATGGCTTTTACAAGTCCTCCTTATCTATCAGTGATTGGTGGATCCATAAAGCAATAAAAAGCATTAGGAGTAGGAAATGTAGCTCTGCTCCATTGCTACATTACTCTATGACGGAATGTGGCCACATATAAGGATATTTATCACTGTGTAATTGCTTAATGTACTTTCCTACACTCGGCTGCCACTGAATGCAGTGACCCTTCATCAGGCAGAGGTCAAAGAGCACGATGTGTGCTATATGTTTTATTCATTAGTCAATAGATTAGATTTCAATGACCCGTATGTTGGAAACATTCACCCGCAAGGACAAAGTGCAGAAAAAGAAGTGTTTGGCTTTGACAGGACTTTTGTGCACCAATAAATGTTGGTCAGATTTTTTTTGAAGATATGTGACCTTTTAAAATGCAAATGAAAAAAATCGGATTATGTTTCAGACTCATATCAAAAGACATGTAGCTTAATCTACAACAAAAACAAACCATGGTTCTCTATGCAATGGTTGGAAGGATGTGGAGGAGTTTTCATTTGGCTGGACAGGCTATCCAAACTTTAGTTTAAACATGTTTTTCATTTGGTTGTATCATCTTTCTATTTAAAGATGCATGTGTGTGTTTGTGTGTGTGAAGGAGGTTGAGAGGGAGAGAGGGAGTCAGTCCCAGAGGCCTGTAGATAATAATAATGTTACAGGAGGAGGATTGTGGTCTGCATTCTGGAACAGTTTATTAGGGGGAAGTCTGCAATTACATATTTTCTGGGTAAACATTAACTAGCTGAGTATCACAGGCCTTCAGAACAACAGCAGCTTGGACTGCAGCATACGTAGACCTGGGGAGTAAACCTGTACTGTATGCTCCACTTTTACTGGGACAGTGCACCGCAAAGGGCTGAGTGCAACTGTGTGCTTTATTTAAGTAGCCTATTAATCTAATGCTGGTAGTTTCCTATGGAGGATGTTTTGACAGTATGGTCTTAAAGCCAGAAAAGCTCTGAAAGTGCTCCTTGGATTAAAGAACACCATCTATTAAAATCTTGCTAAAAATACTTCATCCTCCCGCTTGATTCTGGAATTATTTTCCCCGATGTAAATGAGCATTTAAAGGATTTATTTTAATGATATCCCTAATGTTGCTCAAAATAGAAGCACAGTCTTGTGGAGAGTTTACGATGCTATACTTTTATGTTGCGGCCAATCTGCAGCTGGTTACTCACACTATGTTTCTGAGAAGTCACATTTTTTCCATCAGCTTGGTATGGCGAATGTTTCTAAATATTACCGGCTGTTGCTATGAAGACGCTTGCTGCAGGTGTGAATCAGCTGTAGCGAGGCTTTGTTGTTGCAACTGGGAACCACACCAAGGATCAAAAAGTGAACCGAAATAGGTTGGTACTGGTCAACTTTGGGTGAACAGGGGCGCTCTGAACTCTTGGTTCACAGCGTGACTGCTTCTTCCTCCTGTGGATGATGATGCTGCTGGTTCATGCATGGACACAGATTCCAATCCTCTGTTCCTGTCGATTTACAGCTTGTTTGTGCTGAACATACAAAAAGAACGGAAATGTACATGATATGTTGACTTGAATACTTTTAGGGCACTTGTTTCTAACATATCCGTTTTTTCTCACATGTTTTTTTTTTTACCATATCTAATCTTTTTTTCACCATCTTCCCTTATTTCAGAAGTCACTTAGGTATAAAGCAAAATTATCATAACTATATTTCACACTTTTCCTGGATTTTGGTTGAAGCTATGATATCCCTAAGAAAGTACATTTTCTGTCTGTGTTTTTAAGTTTCTCTCTGGAGCTTTAGGAAGAGATGGTTGTTTTGTGTGTTATTAGTGAGTGTCTCCTCTGATTGGCTGAGTCGAATGAATGGCTGTGAGTAGGGTCGGCGGTGCCTGTAAAATTGTGACAACTTCTTTCTCTACACTTACATAAAAAGTATTAAATTATAAATAATAATAATAACAACAACATCAATAATAATGATAATAATAATGATAATATTAATAATTGTAATAATAATAATAGTAATAATAATAATAAGTAGATATTCATTTATCGATTAATATCAGTGCTAACATTACATACTAATATCAAAGTTTGTACAGGTTCACATGTTTGCCTGTAGTTTTGGAAACAAAAAAAAAAAAAAAACATACAGACATGTTGGCTCTGATCAACATTCTCTACCATCATCATCATCACCATCACCATCCAGTAGTAGTAGTGGAGTAACGGTTTAAGAAGAAAAAGAGATAGAGAAAGAAGGGGAACAGTGAAAGAAAGGCAAGTGGTAATAGCTTACAAATGTTGCCTGTGTGTGTGTGTGTGTGTGTGTGTGCCCATCTGAGGGCAATTTCCAGACTGGGGCAGTTGTGATGGATCTCTGCCTTTCAGGTGTAATTATTTTAAGAGAGATTGAGCTGTTAAGCACTTGAAAAACATCAGAGGGGCTCAGAAAGTGTTTATGCTTTCCGTTGTGTCTCTGAGGTCCCAACAGGGAAACTCCTCTAGCAGGTCTTATGCAGCACATTAATATGCTATATGTGACCTGTTTATTACTCGGTTGACAACATGCTGTCACTAAATGTTTCCAGAACCCTTTAAAAGGAGATTGAGAGATAAAAATATGCTTGAATTATCTGAAATTATAGAACTGAAAAGGTGCCAAGTCTGCTCCTACTGACATTAAGCCTTTGATAAATTCGGCCTGATTTCATCCAAGTGAAGAACACGAAGCATGAATGAGACTTTCCTGTTCATCCTATCACTTTCACAAGAATGAATCCAGGTTTTAAATCGTGTGACTGAAATTAAGTTAATACTTTTGCGTATTGAAGTCATTAACTTTCTTTCCAGACGTTTGACGTTAGACCCTCCATCCATGCACATTTACCTGATGCAACAGAATTTTAATTTAACGAGAAAAACATTTGGAAAACCAACACTGGTGTATGTTCCTTCTAACGAGACATGAAGTAAAGCTCAGAAATCCAGCAGAACCAAGTAAAATGAAACATGATCATGACAAAAAACCTGGCACACAGCAAAGAAAAACATATACTATGCAATACTTTTGAAATGATGGTTATGTAAACATCCACTTTTGACATTTAATTGCAAGCTATACTGTTAAAAACTTTGATGTAATTTTCAGTAGAATAAGTATTAGGATCCTTATAAATAAAATCATATTGAAAGGTCCCATGTCATGCAAATAGACACTTTCAGGGATTCTTTTGCTCGAGAAGGTGTACAGGTTATAAAATAAAAACTGTCCCTGGCGTCACTGAGAAATGCACTCGGCCTGGATTTAGGAACTTTGCTGTTTCATGGCTCGTTTGTACTTGACTTCCTCATGTCATGCAGTAGCTGCCTCCCAGCACAGCCCCCCTCCCCCCACCATGTCACCCACCATTTTTTTTAAGTCTTCCAAGTCAAAGTCAGCAGAAGAGAGGCTCATCAATATTCATGAGACAGACCAAAAACCACCTGTGCTTTCCGGAGCTCCAGCAAAATATAGCTATGTAAATCCACTCCAATAAAAATAACACCAAAACTACTCATAATTGCACAAAGCTTATTATGTTATCCATTGTTTAAAATCCTCTTCTAATAACTAACACTATCAATGTAGTGCAGTAAAAGTGCAATATTTTTCTCTGAAATGCAGTGGTCTAAAAGTATATAGTAGCATAAAGTGGAAATACCCATGTATATATGTGTATACAAATACCTCAAACTTCTACCTAAGTACAGTACTTCAGTAAATGTTCTAGTTGCTTTCCACCACAGGATGTGATCACTGGTTCCCATTTTTCATAGGCTCTGCACTGATTTATGTCAACATTACCTTGATGCTGTGTAGTAAGGCAGTTTAAGCACAAATTGATTTGAAAAGTCTGCATCTAATTACCTCAAAACAATAATGCCACGCTCTGTACTCTATAATGTGGGCGTGTACGGTACATAACTCAAGCCGGTTTCATGAGTCTGTGGGCTTCATGCTGACCATGTAATTGCAATGTCCCCCGTTTGAGTATGGCGGGGACCTGTGTTACATGTTATCCCTCTTCTTTCTTCCTCATTTCCTGTCTGCTCTGTACTGCTCTGCTTATTATGAAGAGAAAACAATCCTTCACGAAACATTTAAAAATGCTGTTTCTGAAACTTTGATAATAGATTTTCATCAACAAGTAAACAGAAAGTTAGTTGTGATGTTAAGCTATGGTCTATTGTTGTAAATGGGTAAAACCTGCAAAATCACCAATATGGTGATATAATTAGTAGGTAGGTTTCGGATAATTGTGTAAAATGACAACAGCAAGATATATTCACTTACTTCAAGAACTAAGTATAAAGTACACTCAAAAAGCGTAGCTTCAACCATACACAGTCGTATTCTGTGGTTGAACATCATTAAATTAAGCTATTTTAACATGATATGCAATAGGTTACATTGCCTAAAATCAGTCATGCTGACAGAACCTAATGCTTTTTTGGGTAAGATAGCAAATCACATGCTCAACTATTTTCACCATATATATAATATGCTAATTTAGCAAGAACTTGTTTTATTGACTGTATAATATTAAATATAGTTGTATCTACCCCATCCTCACTTAAATCAAACATGTACAAGATGAAATTGACCTTTAAAAGTTATATTGGATTCACATTTTGTAATTCTGTCACAGTAACACACAGTAATGTTGACAGAGCATGTCACTCATCAAGACAATTTCTTGCTATATTTGCATGTTATACAGTAATTGGATGGAAATACTTTTCACATTTTTAATCAAATGAAATTTTAATGATTTTGGAGTTTAGACAGTTTTTTAATGCATGCATGCAGTATGCAAAACACACAAATCACTGGAGACTGTCATATTATTCATTTATCATGAAAGTGGTCCTCAGTTGTCTGAGGCCTCAGTTACACTAAAAGCTCCCTCGGTTACCATGGAGCTGTTCTGAGCTCTTTTCAGCAGTGGATCACCCTGGGCCTCAGGACAAGGTAAAGAAAAAAAAAACATGCTGCCGTTCCTGCCCGAGTTACTCTCAGTCCAGCTCACATATTAACCCCCTCCAGCCCCCAGAGAAGCTTTCATTTGCCTGATCTTATCTCGCCCGAAAAGGAAATTGGCTTTGATAACTTCCTTAACTGAAAGAAAGTGAATGAACTTTATATTTTTGGTTACCCCCTCCCACCTCCAACATCCCTGCTGTCACCCTGCTCCCCTCCTCTCCTGTTTTTGCCCTTTTACTCCCTTTTTTTCTCTCCCTCTCTGTCCTCGTTTCTCTGTCTCCCTATCTATAGTTCTCTCCTCCACCTTAATATCTTTGTTCCCATGTAATCAGTTTGATGTAGAGCAAACAGATATATAATGACCGGCATGTGAATTGGCAGGGCATGTCTTATGACACCACCGTTGCTGTGTCACACCCCATGCAGGAAGAAATCAGGAACACACTGGGGATCATTGCCACAGGTTCAAAACCTATTGAACAATAGAGAATTATTTGCACAGATAATTTTAAGCACATTGGAGGAAGCACATTTATTGAGGAGAGTGTCAAAAAGAAATCTGAAAGCAGAAAAAATTTAAACAGCTCCATAATTCACTCCATAATTCAATTCCTTGTTTGGAACTCCATCAGACTGATCAGTCATTGGTTGGGTTTGTGAAACAAAGTGAGCCTAGATACATTTTGGAACTTTTTTTTTAAACTTTGACACTTTTCTTGTGTGGAGTCATCATTCACTTGTGTTAAATCTGCTTTTATTGTTGTGTAATAAAGGCGGCGACAGAGATATTCATGCTTTAGCTTGCAGCACAGTAGGTCAAAGGTCAGGTCAGCAACTGTGGAGGTGTTAGGGATCCAGTACATTTTAAAAGGTTCCTGCTTGGTGTCACAATGTCTAGATACAAGATGCATGCACACGCTAACTACCTACAGCCACAAACAGGCCAAAACCTCTCAGTTAAATCATATAAATATCTGACATTAGTTGGAACAGCACCAACTGTGTGATGATAGATTGCAAAGCTGCAAGTGCTTGTTTCCTTTAAAGCTACAACCCAATCGTATGTTTCTGTTGAGAGGTTTTGCCTCCAGGATGACAGAGCGGAAAAGAGGTGTGATCCCTAAAAGATTTACATGTTTGTTTACGGTACATCATTAAATCAATTCTTGTCTGGGTGGGGTTTGTGCTGCAGGACAGGTCAGATATTCTCGGCTAAACTGTCAGTCAAATTAGTCAATAGGTTCCAGTGCTTTCATTTTATTGTAAAAACCTCCTGACAGTCAGTACATTGTCCTGCTCTATGTGTCAGACTCCACCCATCTGGCACTCAAGGAGGCTAAAACAAGCCGTATAAAAAGTTTTTGTGAATGCAGGAACAGGAACAGGTCTGTGCAGTGCAGCACAAAAGAGCTTACTGACAAGTGGTTGGAAACAACATCATATTTTGCACAATGTTTTCAAAACCTACTCAGTTGCTTTAGTCCTCATTTCTAATATTTCTATGCACTGTATAATACCCATCATCTATAAATAGTTAATGTGGTTAAACTTGTGTTACTAGTTATTTTACTGTTTGATTGGTCTGTAAAGTGTCCTTAAACATAGTTGGATGGCCATTTAAAATGGATAATAGATGGTGTATAGGACTTTATTTATTTTCTGTTTGTTAATAAACATTATCTGCATGTCTGAAAGTATTATTAAAATTACTTTACAGTAATATCCAGATAATTTTAATAGAGAGATACAGATATAGTTTACACAGCATTTAGGAACCAATAACAATAAATTAACACATTTAATAAACTCTGTTAATTTATACCTAATGCAATATCTAAGGAAATGTAAGGAAAATTATATTCTTATCTTAGAATCTTAGAAAAAGTTTGAGTGATTCAAACTTCCTATAGTCGCACTACATGTAACAAAAAATAAATTAAAAAATAAATATAAAATAAGTTGTGAAAGAGTGAAATAGTTGAAATAGTAGGCAACTTACTGAAGATAAAGCAAAAGGGGGTTATTTTATTAGAAGGGTCCTAAAAAACTAACCCTATGAGGAAGTGAAAGAGTTCACACAGTGATGTTGCATTAAATGGCCTTAAACTGAACTCTGGCACCTTTATTTTTCATAGAAACACATTGACCTAGGTGTATTGTAGTGTATTGTGTTGCAGTGTATGAGTCACGGCTCTTTCTGATAACCTTCCTCAGAGGTTACCATGAACTTACTCACGGTTGACAATCTCCAGTGATGCTATAATGAAAACTATAAGCTGGTGCACCGACTTGTTCCTGACTGACAGTAAAACACACCCATGCTTGATGCAATGAGATCATACAACAGTTACCAACAAAAACAAAACTATAATCACAATGTATTCATATTGTGGGTCAATCGCTCTCAAAATAAAAATAGCTTCATCTGTTTCCTTTGAAATACACAAGGTCTGACTAATACCTGAAAATCCATGATGTCAGTAGACTCCTGTGAAACTGAGTCATCTCAATAGAGTATTCCTGCAGTTAAATAGAAGGAGGAGCATCAATATTTGATGGCATTAAATATCAGACCTTCTTCACCTTAAAATACACTAATAACTGTAAAATCGTGATACTGCCTAAGCCAATGTGAGTGTGTTGTGTACAAATAATGGTGATGTGCAATATCTTTATTAAATACAAATGAAGATGCATCAGATTTTAAAATTGAATAAAGTTGTCTATTTTTAAATCTCTTCAAAATGATTAAACATAAACTGCAATGATATTGTTCCTGTGCATCACAGCATGGATGCATGCTGTGTTTATTTGTCTTTCCAAAAGTGGACTTTTTTTTTCTACTAGTAGACTGGAAACACCTTTCCTCCGCTTTCACACTGGACAATAGGAAAAGAAACCCAAAGAATTTCTATTTGTCCACGTCCTTTGTCAGGCTGTATTCGTGTTATTTCCAGCCACCTGAGCTCATCACACTTGATCAAGAGCCATCTATACACACAAGTCAAAATCATTCCATTAATAAGTCACCTCCGTGGTATTTAAGCGAAGCTTGGGATTTAAGACTTCCTCTTTGCTCAGTGGAATTCGCCCGGCCTTTCGGAGCTACCTTTGTGTGACTTATGTGCCTCCGGTGGATTAGGAGTACTCAAAAGCCATTTAAATCACAATCCTCTGCGTTCCAAAGCAACGCTGGAAGGACAATGTAGTGTAGTGAAAAAAAAGGCCCAACAAGTACTAGGCTGATAGTTATAAAGCAGCCATATTCCAAAGAATGGCCCATGAATAAAAGTGCAAACCCCTCTATTAGGGGGATGTGTCTGAACTTGAGCTGAAAGGAATGTTTTGGATTCACAAGGATCCTGTGTGAGACTGTGCGTGTGTATGTGGTTGTATTTGACTATGAGGGTTAAGTGCATGGGTGTCTGATTTTGTGTGAGTGTGCTCCACAGCTCTGCATGAATAGATGAATTGACCCCAGGTTAGCATGTTCCACGTATGTGCGGGAATTTAACACTTTGCAAAATTCTCTCGGTGTGAAATCTAAACTTATGCACAGCTGCGGGCTGTTTCCATGGTATCATCAGCTTCATGCATGTCTGTTATAGTCATGAAAGATGGCCTCTGTGTACCAAAATGTCTGTGTTAGAAATTATGCTGTGCTATAGCTCGAGCCATATCTGGTTTTATCATGAGAGACTGTTTGTGTGCCTCCTCACAAGACTGTGTTTGTGCGTTGCATGTGTGGTCAGAAAAAGCGAGGCTGTTTCCTTCTGAAAAATGCCGGGAAAGGGACATAAATCTCCCCGGCTCCCGGTGGGACGTCACGGAAAATGGAGACCTTAAAGGCAGGCAGGCTAGCAGCTCGGGGGAGGAACGCAAACATCAATCGTGGAATCCAAGGAGAACGTGTTCTGGGTCCTGTCGGATGCTTAAAACCAGGCCAGGAAGTGTGTGTGCCTGAGCATGCTTGGCTTTTCTCTCTCTCTGCGTCTTTGTGTGGATGCACACTGAGAGTTCCAGTGTGTGCGTGTGTGTCTGTGCGACTCTGAAAAAACGCCTTCCCAGGCTCCCCTTCTTCTGGGGTGGAAACGGGGCAATAAATAGCCGGGTATCTCCTGGCGGCGGGCCAGCAACCGAGACCCTGGCAAGGAAGTGACTCATTTCAGTGGAGAGAAAAGACGGGGGGATAAGAGGATTTTTGTGTCTCTTATTATCAGCCAGCCAAGGCAAAGCACACTGGCAGGCCAAAGAGGGAAGTGGGGGGGTGTAGGGAAGGTGGTTGGGGAAGGAGGTCTGATAGGACCTCTGCTGCTGCTACTTGGCACTTTTTTAAGGATCTGACTTCTGACCTTCCCTTTGCTCTGAGCCAAGGAGCATGCTGGGACAGTTTGTTTGCTAACACCTGAGAGATGAATGTTCGTCCTGCATATTCTAGGCGTGTTTTGCCTAATGTAAAAAATAATAATCTCTGGTTAAGGAAAGTGTCTCTCTTTCTTTTACATTTTAGTTTTCAGCTGGAAATTAAAAAAAGCCCTAAGACTGAGCTCTCCCTGTTTTCCAAGCCAAAGTGTTTCAGGTAGGTAAGTAAAACACCTGAGTAGACAAGCAATGCTGTTTTATGTGTTTGTGGGCAGGAGTTGGATGAAGGGAATCAAAACTGGGCTGGCACTAAAGTCAGACAAACATTTCTAAATTTACTACTACTCTTTTTTTTTTTTTTAATAAGTCAGGGCTCATTTTTTTTTAGTTTTGGCAGTGGTAACACAGTATTTTGAAAACAAAAATGGGGAAAGTATTTGGTCCAGAGATAAGACATTGTGCTGTCCAGGAGGTGCTCCATTAAATTTCTGATGGCAGTAGAAGTTATTGATGATTGATAAACCAACATTAAGCAAGCTAAATGCCATGAGTAATCATACCATTTTGAGGCCAGTCATTTTCACTTTCAAATAATAACATCATGCACATTTGAGCATAATTGTGCTGAATGATGTATGTGTCACACTGAAAGGATTTTGAGGTGTTAAAAGTCATTTGCAGAATAAGGAAAGTTTTTTGTTGCAAATCAAAAAGAGTTTGGTGTCACGTCTCGTCGTAAATGTTAAGTTGTCACTCGTGTTGTCTTGTCCTGCACTTCCTGTCTTATTGTGAAATGACTCTTCCCCCTTGTGTCAGGCACCTTTGCTTCCTGCCCTTGTGTGTTTCCCGCCACAGTGATTGCCTTCCCCTGCCCTGATTGTTTCCACCTGTGCCCTGTTACCTCTCCTATATATTGTCTGTGTCTCCCCTTGTCCTGTGCCAGTTCGTCACGTCCCATGTGTCAGAGCCAGCGCCCAGCTCCAAGTACTACCAGGTTTTGTTCTCTCATGCTCAAGTTCCCAGTCTTGTTTTGTCGGCCTTTGCCTCGTTATTTTTCCTCGTAAGAGTGACTTTTGTTTATTCCTCGTAAGAGTGATTTTTTGTTTATTCCTCGTAAGAGTGATTTTTTGTTTATTCCTCGTAAGAGTGATTTTTTGTTTATTCCTCGTCAGAGTGAATCTTTTGTACGGAACCATAATAAAGACCTTTTCTTTGATCGATCCGTGAAGAGTCGTGCATTTGGGTTCAGCCTCCGGACCCGCCTTGTGTCAGTACGAACTGGCCAGCCATGAACCCAGCCGACTCCAACCAGCTGACCGCAGCGGTCCACTCCCAGGAAGCCCGACTGACAAGGCAGGAGGAACACCTGACATCCCTTGCCCGAGGGTTGCAAGGGTTGGCCAACAGCCAGGACAGCTTTAAGGCGGCCATGACCACGGAGATGAGGGAGTTAGCCCTGCAGATTAAGCAGGCCCTTCCTCGACCACAGCCTGAACCTTCTCCACCCCCGACCGCTTCTGCTACTCCGGCTTCACCTGGATCACCTTCAGCCTCGCTCCGGTTAGCCCCGCCAGAGAAGTTCTCCGGAGAAGGTGATGACTGTAAATCTTTCATTGTGCAATGTGAGCTACACTACGAACTCCAGCGCTCGGCTTTCCCGACAGACTCAGCCAAGGTGGCTTTTATGATTTCCCACCTTACGGGACGAGCGGCGGCATGGGCGACCGCAGAGTGGGCTCGAGGAGCGTCCATTTGCTCCTCCATAGACTCTTTTAAAGACTCGTTGCGGAAGATCTTCGATCGCGCAGTACCAGGGAGGGAGGCGGCAAGAGAGCTCAGCACGATAAAGCAGGGCAGCCGCACGGTGGCCGACTACGCCATCCGCTTTCGGACCATCGCTGCTGACAGCGAGTGGAACGAAGCGGCCCTACGGGACACGTTTTTGACGGGGCTTGCTGCCTCCGTCCGGAGTTTACTAATCCCCCTGGACTTACCCGCAGACCTGGACTCCCTAATCGCCCTAGCCATCCGGACGGGCAATCGGCTGAGGGACTGGGAGAGGGAGACCGTGACGCCTCCTCACCACCGGTTAGCTACTCAACCTGCCACGCTGTCTCATTTTTCTCCACAGGCTGCAGCACCCCCAGAGCCCAGGGAGGAGCCGATGCAGTTGGGGCGGGCAAGGCTGTCCAGAGAGGAGCGACGGCGCCGGTTACTGGAGGGCAGATGTTTTTACTGTGGAGAGACTGGACATCTGCTGGCTGCATGTCCAGTGAAAGGTGGGCGCCCAGCAGGGAGGGGAGATACTCGGGGGCGTCAGCGGTCTACGCCAGAGAACCCCCCTCGCGCACTGACTGCTGTCCAGGTAATCCTGACGGGTCGCTCATTTTCAGTAGGGGCCTTAATTGATTCAGGAGCCGACGAAAGCTTATTAGACTGGGGTTTGGCCCGCAAGTGGCAAGTTAAGACTGAACTGTTATCCCAGCCTCTGGAAGCCACTGCTCTTGACGGCCATTTTATTTTTAGGATAACTCATAAGACTGAACCGCTCCATGTTCAGGTTGGTGACCACCATGAACAGATGTCGTTCCACCTTTTTAACGCGGCTCGGCATCCGATGGTTCTCGGATACCCATGGCTGTCTAGGCATAACCCCCATGTTAAGTGGGAGACCGGAATCATCACAGCCTGGGGAGAGAATTGTTTAGAAAGCTGTTTAGCCGTGGGTCAGAGACTGGCAGTAGGTCAAGTCGATACTAGAGGGGCAGACCCATCTCCAGGGGAAGAACCAGACCTAGCAACGGTACCCGTGGATTACCATGACTTGGGGGAGGTATTCAGCAAGAGCAAGGCTGCGTCCTTGCCTCCCCACAGACCGTATGACTGCGCCATTGACTTGATTCCAGGTGCCCCAATTCCTAAGGGGAGACTTTATGCCATTTCGGGCCCTGAGAAAAAGGCCATGAAAGAATATATCGACAGCTCACTCAAGGCTGGCCTAATTCGTCCCTCGTCATCTCCTGCGGGAGCCGGTTTCTTTTTCGTGGGAAAGAAAGACGGCTCCCTCCGTCCATGCATAGACTATAGCCCCCTTAATGCCATTACGGTTAAGAACCGCTACCCTCTGCCCCTTATGGCTTCCGCTTTTGAACAGCTCCAGTCAGCTAAGGTTTTTACGAAGCTAGACTTAAGGAACGCTTACCACCTGGTTCGGATCAGAGAGGGGGATGAGTGGAAGACAGGTTTTAACACACCATCAGGGCACTATGAATATCTTGTCATGCCATTTGGACTTGCCAACGCCCCTGCAGTATTTCAGGCTTTTATTAATGATGTCCTCCGTGAATTTCTGAACTTGTTTGTGTTTGTGTACCTGGACGACATTTTGATCTTTTCCCCTGATCAGCATACTCATGTCCATCATGTCAGACTGGTTCTCCAGCGCCTGCTGGAGAACCAGCTATATGTTAAAGCAGAGAAATGTGATTTTCATGCCGATACAGTATCGTTCCTTGGCTTTATTGTAGCCTCGGGACAGATACGGATGGACCCGGCTAAAGTTAGCGCTGTGGCTCAATGGCCAACTCCTGATAGCCGCAAGAAGGTTCAGCAATTTCTGGGGTTTGCTAACTTCTATAGGCGGTTCATCAGAAACTTCAGCGCAATAGCGGCACCACTCCATGCATTAACATCTCCTCTGACACCCTTCCAGTGGTCCCCTGAGGCCGACCAGGCATTCAGGAGGTTGATTGCCATGTTCACGACAGCACCCATTCTCACAATGCCTGACCCAAATCGTCAGTTTGTGGTGGAGGTGGATGCCTCCAGTGAAGGAGTGGGGGCTGTTCTATCGCAGCGGTCAGAGAAGGACCAGAAGATGCACCCCTGCGCCTATCTTTCCAGGCGGCTCTCATCAGCTGAGCGTAACTACGACGTCGGGAATCGGGAGCTGCTGGCGGTGAAGGTGGCCCTGGAGGAGTGGCGACATTGGCTGGAGGGAGCTCAACAACCATTCCTCGTCTGGACGGACCACAAGAACTTAGAGTATATTAGGAAGGCTAAACGCCTAAACGCACGTCAAGCTAGATGGACATTGTTTTTTAACCGTTTTGATTTTGTCTTGTCCTACAGGCCGGGGTCCAAGAACACCAAGCCAGACGCCCTCTCTCGCCTTTATGACCCCGAGTCTGTTGCCAAGGTCCCCGAGCCCATCCTGCCACTGAAACGTGTGGTAGGAGCGGTGAATTGGCAGATAGAAGCTGAGGTGAAGCAGGCCAATGGTGAGAGCCCGCCACCTAGTGGTTGCCCAGCCAATCGGCTGTTTGTCCCAGCGCCCCTGCGACCTCAGGTGATTCATTGGGCTCACACCTCCCTGCTTACCTGCCACCCAGGGGTGAGCCGTACTATGTTTGTCGTCAGGCAACGCTTCTGGTGGCCTGCCATGGAACAGGATGTCCGGGAGTATGTGGAGGCCTGTCGAGTCTGCGCCCAGAACAAGTCATCCTCGAGACCTCAGATGGGATTGCTCCATCCCCTCCCAGTTCCCAGTCGGCCCTGGTCGGACATCTCACTGGACTTTGTTACGGGACTTCCCATATCTGAAGGTAACACCACTGTATTGACAGTGGTGGACCGTTTTTCCAAGATGGTGCATTTCATTGCCTTGCCTAAGTTGCCGTCAGCCAAGGAGACGGCTGAGATAATGTTAACCCATGTTTTTCGCCTACATGGCCTCCCTAGAGACATAGTGTCCGACCGGGGCCCACAGTTTGTATCACGTTTCTGGTCTGAGTTCTGTGCGCTGATTGGGGCCACAGTTAGCCTCACGTCGGGGTACCACCCCGAGTCCAATGGACAGACCGAACGCCTCAACCAGGAGCTGGAGACTTGCCTCCGCTGCCTCATCTCCCAGAACCCATCAACCTGGAGTAAGCACCTGGCTTGGGTCGAGTATGCCCACAACTCCCTCCCCACCGCAGCCACCGGTCTGACACCATTCCAAGGCGCCTATGGCTACCAACCTCCTCTGTTCCCTGACACAGAGAAGGAGGTAGCGGTGCCGTCGGCGCATGCCCTAGTTCGTCGTTGCCGGCGGGTCTGGGCAGCAGCCCGCAGGGCCCTCCTGCGAACCTCGGCCCGGATGAAGAGGGCTGCTGACCGGAGGCGCCGCCCAGCGCCCGTCTACAAGCCTGGCCAGAAAGTCTGGCTATCCACCAGGGATCTGCCCCTCCACGTAGAATCCAGGAAGCTGGCTCCCAGGTTTGTTGGTCCTTTCCCTGTGGTAAAAATGATTAACCCTGCTGCTGTTCGTCTTCGTCTCCCCAGATCCCTCAGGGTCCATCCCACTTTCCATGTGGGGAGACTTAAACCGGTCAAGGACAGCCCCATGGTCCCTCCTGCCAAGCCCCCACCACCCCCCCGAATGATTGACGGCGGTCCAGTGTACACAGTTAAGCAGCTACTGGCAGTCCGGAACAGAGGCAGAGGACGCCAGTTCCTGGTTGACTGGGAGGGCTACGGTCCGGAAGAGCGCTCGTGGATACCCTCCAGATTTATTGAGGACCCGGGCCTCATAGATGACTTTTTCCGCCGCCATCCTCAGGAGCCTGGGCCGTCTGGTGCCGTCCCTAGAAGGGGGGGTACTGTCACGTCTCGTCGTAAATGTTAAGTTGTCACTCGTGTTGTCTTGTCCTGCACTTCCTGTCTTATTGTGAAATGACTCTTCCCCCTTGTGTCAGGCACCTTTGCTTCCTGCCCTTGTGTGTTTCCCGCCACAGTGATTGCCTTCCCCTGCCCTGATTGTTTCCACCTGTGCCCTGTTACCTCTCCTATATATTGTCTGTGTCTCCCCTTGTCCTGTGCCAGTTCGTCACGTCCCATGTGTCAGAGCCAGCGCCCAGCTCCAAGTACTACCAGGTTTTGTTCTCTCATGCTCAAGTTCCCAGTCTTGTTTTGTCGGCCTTTGCCTCGTTATTTTTCCTCGTAAGAGTGACTTTTGTTTATTCCTCGTAAGAGTGATTTTTTGTTTATTCCTCGTAAGAGTGATTTTTTGTTTATTCCTCGTAAGAGTGATTTTTTGTTTATTCCTCGTCAGAGTGAATCTTTTGTACGGAACCATAATAAAGACCTTTTCTTTGATCGATCCGTGAAGAGTCGTGCATTTGGGTTCAGCCTCCGGACCCGCCTTGTGTCATTTGGCATGAACTGTGACATTACAACTACTGCTAAGTCAATTTCTGTCCATTGGGCAATCTACACAAGTGTGATGTGGGAACTTAAAGCATCCTCATACACTGAGAAAGTGCATTTTTAAAATAAAAACTATTTGCATATATGCCTAGATTCTAGATTTAGAAAGAGAATGTACAGTTTTAAGGATTTTTAAGATTGTGCTTGTGTATGGAAAAAAAAACTTGATGGGCATCTTTAATACTTTATTAATAGTCCCTGGTGTTTGCATATTTATGCATGACACCCTGTCCCTTTAATTAGTTTAATCTGAAAGACAGAAACAGATCCAGAGAAACAAGAGCTGTTCATCAAAACTTCTTCGAACTGCAGGCGATATATGAAAAAAAGAAATACATCCCAGCGGTGGACATGAACTGTGAGGATCATGCAGATTTCCACTTTATCAGGCTGTCGTATCCACAGCAGCAGCAGAATGAGCCTCCTGTTCCCATTATCAACATTACACATCCGGTCTGAGGGGGCCTTTCAACTGCATAATCATAAGTCACACAATGAAAAGCCACCACTGTTAGGCAATGAACACCTACCTTCACTCTGTCCCATGTAGGTTCCCAGGTGGGTGTGCAGTATGGCAGACCTTTGTTCCGTGTGCATGTGGAAAAGCACACACTGTCAACACGGGAGAGAAAAGCTAATATTTACCACGTATGGCCTCGGCTTTAATATTAGCTAGAGGCGCTAGTTGAGGGAGAACAGAGGTCTCACTCTGGACTCACTTCCTGCTCAAAAGCAATATCCAGAGATTTATTTTCTAAGCTTTTACTGCTTTATTAGACAAGATAGAGCTGAGAATATCAATTGGGAAAAAGGAGGGAGGAGTGGAATATACCATGCGTCTCAACCCCCCAGTACTGTACGTATTGTACAGTACTTACAGGCTAGTGATTCTTCATACATATCATACCAGTTTAATTTAGTCAGGTGTTAATAGAATCATAATAAGTTATGATACTATGTTTTATTAATTCCACTTTTATCAGTTTGATTTTGAGAGTTAAAAGTAAATGCGAATGATTATGATGAATGTTGTAAGCAGCAAATCAGAGCATCTGCAATAGAGGCAAAATAAAGCAGATTCAAACGGATTGAATCCCCTTTATTTTGCCTCTATTGCAGATACTCTAGAGTTTTGACATTTCAGCTAAGATCTGAGCTTTTCCTTTTAAGCAAAAGTTTGGGAAGTTCAAGAAAAGGTCAAATCTACACCTCACCCAAAAAAAAAAAAAAAAACAGTTTGTCTGCGTTTGTACAGTACACTCAGCCTCACAATGGTCTTGTAGTAATCTCCCCTGTGATCAGCCAATCAACGCAGAAAATATTCTCTGCATAATTTCATCCCTCCGCTCATTATCCGGTGGAGTTCCAAACAGCAGAGCACATATTCAAGACGTACTGGCTATGTCCCCCCGTCTCAGGAAAGAACTCCAGACAAGTTCTTGTCCAAGCATTTTGGCTAAATACCGCATGAAATCGCTAGAGGATTTTCAAATGAGTCAAGCTGTGGGGCTCTGGCGTGGGACCCACATCAATATCCTACTCATGCCGGTGGCCAGGTGTTGAGGGGAAATTCTCAATTGAATATTGTATCCAGCTTTCTGGGAGCTCGGGGAGCCGTATCTTGTGTGGATATTCGTTTTCTCCGCCTCGCTATGCGCCCCGTCTCCTCTCCTTCCGTCTTGTTTTTGGCATTCCTCCGATCCAAGCCAAGCGCAGTCTGCTGTGGCTCCCACTTGCACACCTGCCATGAAGAAACAGCTGTGGTCCGGCACAACATCATTAGTGCAGCTGAAAGAGAAGGAAAGGCCTGCGTAGCCCCCCCACCACAACCCCCCCTGTTTACTCTCCCTAAGAGTTCAACCTCAGGGCATCTGTACAACGGACAAACTTTTTTATGATAAAGACGTGCAAAAGCCGCCCCCCTGCCCGCGCTCTTACGGCAAGGACGTGTAACACAATCGTGATGAAACCTGTGGGAGAGCAGGGGTGCTGAAAGAAAATTTGATACCTCAAGATAAATGTGCAGTTTTTGGGGGTGTTCGTTCTGCACAGCTGTACAGCGGGTGGCTTTAAGGGCAACCCTTGTGCATTTATCCCCATACTGCTAAGACTGCTCCACAGCCATGAACAGGGGTTTTGGCAAAGCATGAAGAATGAACTCTTGCGAAAGGTATGGACCCTCACAGGCAAGACTTCCTCCTTATACATTATCAGGAATCTCTCATCGGGCCGTGTATTTACAAGCAGTAACACGGGAATGTATTACGCATACTGCTGTAATCGATATGTCCTTAGTGCATGTGGAGGACAAGGAGAAAGGAAGTGCTTCCATTGATTTGTAAAGATACTGGAGTGTAGGCCTCTCTTAACAGCCTCTGTTCTTCCAGAAACAGAGGAGGGAGATTTGACCCCTGTGGGTACCAAGGGCTGCTCCGGAGAGCAGACGCCAAGCCACAGACCCAAGACTCCACTGTAAAAAGTGTCCCCTTTTAACGCTTCAAGTGGCTCCGTCAAGTTCAATGTTTGAGATTTTTTACTGCAACTTTATCACTAACCACTTCCCTCATTCTAATCAAGCAGTGGACAATTCGTAGACACCGATTATATTATTTAGGCTTATAATTGCATCATCGTTCAAAGTCATGTCAGTGACAGTTTGAATCAGTAAGTTCTGCTTCTGACTGTGTTCAGTAAATTCAACTCTGTTGCTGCCTTTGTTTTGTTTAGAGTTGAACCTATATAAGCATCATTAACATAATACTACTATCCCAGGAACTGCCTTTCTACCAAATTTTTATTTCAACCCAGGCCAGTGTATAAAGTACAACTTCTAGATGAACAGACTTTGCAGAAATCGGATTAAAAATTTCATAAGTATGTTTTAACCAGTACATATTTAAATCAAAATAAGAATTGTTGCATTTTTATTACCCTAGACTAAGTTGGTTTTATCTACATAGGGCCACTGCAGGTTTTCCTGCATGATTGGGGTCGTGAGTTGGTTGCAATCTGCAATCTCACAACGAAAGGTCACCAGAAAAAACTCACTGTGTGTTTTAAGGCAGGGTTTGCCCGAAAAGAAGGCAACGGAAAACGACATGTCATTCATGAGTCAGGTAGTGGCTGAAAACAAAGGTAAATGGCAGCTATGATGAGGGGTAAGTATTGATTTAAACAATGGTTTATGACATTGCCATTCAACTATGTGGTTATGTAAGAGAGAATACATTAATAATGGCAGTTAAATGGCCTTGGCTTCATTAACACTAGACAGCTGCGACCCAACAAATCTAATAAAATACTCTCAATAGCAGAGCATCTCCAAACGTGGTGAATGGACCGATTGTAATGTTACACTCCAGATGGTTATTATAACATATAATTAAGAAAACAGTACAATACAGATTCCAGCTTTAGATTCCAGTTGGGATGACTGGAGATCATCAGAGATGAAAGTTATAGATTAATTAATTCCATTTCAGAATCATTTCAACGAAATGAAGAAGTTTGCTCGTGATGTGGCACACTTTCATTTTGTTTCCAGTGCGCAGGTTCACTTAAAAAACTAGGAAATTATCGGAAAATGTGATAACAAGCTTGATCACTCCATTTTTTTTAAGGTGACATCACTTGGCTGTAGAATTTCCTGGAAACAATTGTAGAAAAGTGAAATCATCCCTCTCTCCTTTTGGTTGTTTTTCCTTCTCTGAGGAAAAAAAGCCATTTTAGGACTCAACACTAGATTAAATAACCTGTTTCGTTGAATATTTCTTGCAGTGGATCCCTACCGGAGAAAATCAATCCGTCACCACGCGCACAGGAAGGAAGCCTGGGCTGGAGAGAGATACTGCTCTTAATGTCTCTGTGTGCCTGGACCAGAGGGGGAAGTAACCGGATATTTAAACAGAGATAAGAGTGTGTGCCAAAGGGGCCGGGATTGGATATGACTGAAATCCCATGGCAACCGGCCGGGGCTATCGGATATGGAAAGGTAAATAATAATGCAGTCGTTGCATGTTTTAATGCTGTAAATTAAAAGCTCATGTAACGTTCATGCGAGGGTGATATATAGGTGGCGCGCTTCTGCCAAGTTTTCATTAGTGATTTCCTCCATGCTTTTAGCAGCACGCTTGTTTTAAATCAAGATTTGGAACATGCGCCCATCACGATGCGAAAGCTGGGATCAGATATGCTGTATTTCCAAGCAAGAACATTCACTGCCATAGGTTGATGAAGGAGATGAAAGTATCTTTTACGAAAGAGGAAGACAGAGGATGAAAAAAAGCGTATGTTGGTACATGTTATAGGAGACGCAGCCTCGAAGGAAAAAAGAAAGTTTCTATATTTATCTAACTGATCCATGACAGCAAAAGGAGAACTTTGATTTACTTTGCTATACACATCCTGTATATCCTGATATAATCTACTCCTACATTTCCCAGAATGGCTTTGTCTTCTCCCAGAGAAAACAGGCCTGGACCTGTTGTATCCATCTGTGGGTTGTACAAGTTACTCACAGCTTAACCACAAGCTGTGTTGTGGCTGCATTGCATTCTGGTCTGTTGAGGCTACTGTGGAGCTGATATTGAGTCTTATCTCCCGTTTGATCTATGTAGTCAGTACATTCTGATTATTAGTCTGTGACACCAAAGGTAATATTAATCATGTTTAAGGCCACTGACATTGTAAGGGTCAAAATCTTCTGCAGACACGTGATATGAGTTGACTTCATAATGATTGATGTACAAAAAGGAGAAAAAATAGGTTTTATTAAACACTCTACCCAGGTAGACCATGTTTAGATGGTCAGTAGTCAACCAGAGCCTTATTTCTTTCAATAATACCATTAGACATGTATATTAAGGTTCTGTTCAGTAAACCAAGGCATCATATCATGTTGGTCAATCGCGTACATGCAAAAATGGAATTCTTAGGTTAACAGGGTTCAAGGGATGACTGTGTTGCATGTTGCTGTAGCTAGAGAGAGTGACTGAAATTCTTTTTGTTGACTCCAGATCTTGTTTTCCTTAATTGAAAACATGCATTCTGCAGAGATTACTTCTTAACGAGAACAGTGTATTTCTGTATAGTATAGTATAATGACGGTCATGATTAGTTTCCAGAAATGTCAAATCCTCTCTCACATTGTTATAAAAGACACAACATACAGTACAGTTTAGAGATTAATTTGTATATTTGAATTAATTTACTAAAAATGTTTTTTTACAATGGTTTCAGAGTTTCAATTTGACAATAAGCTGTTGCATTTTTTTGGTACCTGGTCTAACTCCTCCATGCTTCTTATGTTAAAAGACATGTAACAAACGTAACAGTTTTCTTCCAGTGCCCCTGACCGAGGCCCTGGCAGAGGAAGTGGAGCTGGTCCCTGTGTGCTGCGCCCGCTCACTGCTCCTGAGGATGGATCCAATGCAGAGGATCAGTTTCCCCGCAGGGATCGATGAGAACTTGTTGTTCTTCTCGGTTCGTTGTGTAGTGCCGTTAGAGAAAGAGATCCATCTCCATTCTGCTGTTTCTTCCCATAAAGAGTTACAACCAACAACCACAGTTTACACTATTTTCTGCAAACTATAAATTCTCTGAAAACAAACTCAGAAAAGACAAAGTCTTTGAGTACATTTGTGTGTGTTTATGTTCCCTCTGCATCTGAAGAACCACAATAAGGCAAGAGGAGTCATTTGAGATGTAAATTTAGCAAATTATAAGACAACAAACTGTTGTGTGACTGTGATTTTTGAATGGATGTTTAACCGAAAGGCATGCAGAGGTGGGAATGGAGAATCCAAGTGAGAGTGATTTTTTCTGCTTTAGTACATAACCTCATTGAAACGATCAGCAAATTAAGTTTATTTTGCTACAATTCACAGTGCATTCTCCAATTTGTTTTTGTTCCTGCTGGGAAGTCTGCCACATAACTCTCATTGAATTCTCTGTATCCTACAACAAAAATCCCACGCCCTGTCTTTATATTGATACCACAACAACAACAACCAACAAGCACACAGTAAACTGCAATGGGTTCCAGCCTCCATAATGAATGCAAAAAACACAAGCATGTAAACTGAATGACTAAGATTCTCCATTCACTTAACCACTACCATTCAGATGCCTCTGAGCATGGGGTTGAATTCTTTGATTGCTTTAATGGCCAAAAATAAGACTTGTCATGACAGTAGGTGTATAACAGGGATCTCTCTCTCTCTCTCTATATATATATATATAGAGAGAGAGAGAGAGAGAGATTATATATATTATATATATTAGGTTATATATATATATATATATATATATATATATATATATATATATATATATATATATATATATATATATATATATATATATATATATATATATATATATATATATATATATATATATATATATATACTGTATATCACTGATCCCTGTATCAGATCAGATCAGATTTGACCTTTCTGACCTCTACTGTTTAAAAGGGTCTTCTAACAAGAGCAGCCTGGTGTTGCAGACACAAAAATACACAACTGTTCTACACTCTAAGTGGGCTGGACTCATATGAAATCATACGGAATGTATCTTTCCTTTGCGGTTTGATGATAATGCCCCCAGACAATGTAGGCTTTGCCAGAGGAAATGATTAAACTGTATTTTGTGGTGTGTTTGTTTTAGTTTTAGCCATTTGAATCATTGGCCCTTCTGGAAAACAGTGAGGTTGTAATTTCTCATTTCCTCCTCTACAGCTTCACACTGTTTATCCGAGGAGCTGTTGACATTTTGAGATTTTCTATTTCCTAAATTTAACTGATTTATTCAGTGTGACAAACTACAATATGAATCTGAGTGAAATGAGCTCATGGCCTGATGGTGCAATGTGTGTGAAGGTCATAGCAAAACACCAAACCAACAGTAACAACATATTCCTGTGATGCTATGATGATCATTTATGGCAGGAATTACAGAAAAGGTAATAATTGTGTTTACAGTTTATTTTGATGCCTGGGTAAGACGTTTGTGATGTTGTGAAGTGTCACATTACAAAAAGCTGTTGATTAAAAAGTTCCTATGCTCACTTATTTTTTTTTTTTTATTCTTTTAAAAAAGTGCTACATGATACATGGGAAATGGGGAAAAAAAAAAAAAAAAACTTACCAGTAGGATAAGTTCTAAATAGTGTAAATTTAAATCATGTGATTTTTCCGGATAATCCCATAACATGTGTTACCTTGTTTCCATCTCTGGACAAAATTAAACATGCTCAATACTAGTTGTCATTAAAAAAAATTACAATGTGCCCCTATAAAGCAAATTCTCAAAGACTGTCCCACTTTTGTCTTGCATGTGTCAGGTTCTGTTTCCAGACTCATAACCTCTTCTTCTTACAGCCATACCAAGCATAGCCTGTATCATCACCTGATAAGTCTAGACTTTGCATGACTGCATAATAGTTAATTAGTTAATTTTCTTACAATGAGTGGATGAAAACATCTAATTTGCATTTTATTTATTGTACAAGTTCTAAATTTCCCTTGACAAGCAAATAGAAACACATCTATTGAGAGCCTGGAATAGAGAACCCTATTTTGCAGAACACAGTGCTGGATGTGAATTGAGGGAAAGAGTTTTCAGCCACTGTCGACAGTGACATACACACACTCCATCCTTGTTTCAAGCACCTCCAATCATTGGCGAAGCTCAGTCCTAACCTCTGCCGGCCTAGGGATCAGGTGATGCTCCCCAAAAGGATTAGCGGCAACTGGATCCTTTTGGCATTGGCACAGGAATTTTCATTACAATGATCTTGGGTGTGGTGCGCCAGGAATGCATCCTCAATAGGAAGGAGCGGAGTACAACAACGTGAAGTGCAAGGGAGTGGTGGGTAGAGGGGTAATGGTGGGAGTTTTGGTGGGTCACATTTCATCTCAGTCCTCTTTCTTGTCTATCACCCCTCTTCTATATGGTTCATTTTCTTCCCCTCCTATAGCATATTGCTTAATGTTTAAATGGTATGGCAGGATGAATATAATAACAGGTGCTTGTTCCTCTACATTATGTTTTGAATATGCACTGGTATAGGTAGTCTGAAATTGACAAGATTTGTCCTAATAGTTTAGTTGTTCTTTTGTGAGAGCTTTGAAGTTTCTTCCTGAACTTGGAAATAGTTTGAGAACATGATCTTACCTCAACATCCACTCACCGGCTTCATAAGCTTGTGGGGGTTGTTCAGTTGCCATGGAGATTCCTCAGTCTTTAGTCATGTCATTCATTCTCATATATGGCCACCTGTTATCAAGTGAACAAAGTTCCAAAGCTCAGTCATGTGATGACATCAAGCCATCTGTTTGATAAAGACAGCAAGATACGGAAAAATGTAAAGAAAACCTCCCTATAAACACTACTGTTCAAAACAACTGTTCACGTTTTCATTGAAAGGTCACACTTTTATTTATCAAATGATTTGCCAAATGAATAGAAAATATAGGCAAGACATTGACAAAGTGAAAAATTATATGTTTTTTTTAAATAATAATTTTCTCCTTCAAACTTTCTTACATCAAATAATACCCCATCTTGACAGCAAACTCAAACTGTTTTCAGTGCTAACATGATTACACAAGGGTTTTCTAATCATCCATTAGCTTCTAATGCAATCAGCAAACACAATGTACAATTAGAACACTGGAGGGATGCTTGCTGAAAATGGGCCTCTATACACCTGTGTAGATAGTGCATTAAAAAACAGACATTTGCAGCTAGATTAGTCATTTACCACTTTAACAAAGTATAGAGTGTATTTATGATTAGTTTTATGTTATCTTGAATGAAAAAACAGTGCCTTTCTTTAAACAAAATAAGGACATTTCTAAGTGTGTGTAATATATATGTATATTTTCAATGTAAATAGATGTGATGTTTTATTAAGATAATGTAGCAGTGTCCAATTCTAACACACCTTTAATTAAAAGAGCTTTCTCACAAAAATAAGTGGCATGAAATCATTGATAACTGAGACCTTCCTTCAAAATCAGTGAGATTAACATGTTACACAGTCCTACCAAAGGTAAGACAGATTTTGAGTATGTGTTGGGGGGTTACCTTTAACTAAGAATTCTGAAAACAGCCAAACTTTGCATTTAAATCTGGCAGATTCATGTGCCAAATGTAAGCAAGGCGGAACTTGAAATCTTTTGGACTTCAAAACCCCAAAGTATACTGTAACATGGCATCACTCTCCAAACCTAAATGACGTCTGATGGTCTGTGGTGGGCTGAGGTGGTGAAGCACTTCAGCCACAGTTACTGAGTTCAACTTAATTTTTCTTTTACTTCTCTATTTTATAGTGTTTTATCTCTTTTGTATAGAAGCCAGAAAACCTTTTTTTTGACAACTAGTTATTCATTCATCTTCTGAGGAAGTGGAGATGAAACATTAGTCTTTATTGAAGCCACCTTGAATAATGCAGCTTTATAACTAGGATTCTTACCTGAGGGAATGTTGTACCCATATCACAGGAAATAGCGATGTGTTGATTATTTTACTTTCAAAGTGCAGGAGAATTGACATTTTGGCGTCCATGGCTTCCTGTAGTGACGCCTCGACATGTTCGTGATAATTTGCTTAGACTGCATGTTGGATTTGTAAATCTGTATTTTATCTAATCTCCACTCGAGTAATCAAACAGGTGTCTGGTGTTTAATCTGGCAACTGAACCTGCATTTAACAAGTTATTCCACCCCAGGCCCCCTGCATTGACATTTCAATCTCTTTGTTTAGTAATGTAATGCTATCATCGCGCCGTGCACTCACTGAGGACTGACGACCAGGCGACCATGGCTGAAAGGTCTTTCCGATTGCAGGTCACGATTTTGGCAGGGGTTGGGGGGGGGGATTCATGAGGCACAGCTCTGGAATTACCTCCACAATTGCAAAGTGAAAGCCGTTCTTAGAGGGGGGCAACAAAGAGCTCTCTGTCTGGGCAGCGCCTTTTGGCTCAGGAGAAATACTATCTGCTACCCCCCCATCCTACCTCTTGGGCTGATTACGACAGTGGGGCAGGGTGGGCAGAGTGCCGCGCCAGTGCCACGTCCCAAAGCTCCATTGACAATTGTTGCGCTTGGCTTCTTCCATTTACATGTAGAGGACGAGAGGGAACGAAACTAGCTACTATAGAATCTTTGGTGACCATATGAACCTGCAACTGTATGTTGTATCTTAGCCTAGATATAAGTTTTCAGCATTTTTATATCAACAGAGTGAGAAAAACTCCCATTTGCTTGTTGAAAATGTATCTGACTTGTCTCCCAACTCAAGTGAAATGAAACAACAGACATATAGTAAAAATTTTGGTGATCAAGAAGCTATAACCGCCAACAATTTTTCTTTTTTATGGCCCCAAATAAGAGTTACACATTTCCATTACCCTTAGATGTATAAAGAAAAAAAAACAAAAAAGGAAACTGTAGACTTGACTGCATCGTTATCAACTGATGTTCTTTTGGGACATCACAGGAAAAAAAAGGTCAGTAAATGGCCAGATTACACGCTCTGTACTGGTGAAAAGTGCAATATATGTCACTGGCTCCATTTAATCCAATTAGTAATCCTCAACCTTGCGTTCAAAGGCATTACGTGAAGAAAAGAGAAGAGAAGGTGCTCCTAATCACCGTGGAATCTGCGAAGATCCAGCAAAACATCTCCTCCTCCCCCTCTCTCCCTCTTTCCTCCACAAGCCTGTGCTCTTTCCAAACGTGCAGATGGCCACAGCTGTCTGCTGAAGGAGCTTGAGAAATTGCAGCAACTGGAAAAGCATTTTAATTTCTGCTATGTAAGGTGACGTCTAACGTGTTGTCCAGAGCCTGTCAATGCAGTCATTCTATGGGTGACGGATGTGGCGATTCAACAAACCATAGTCACTGTTATACCTATTAACTGTAATAACGTCTTGTCATGAGAAAATGAAAATACTAAACCAAGTCTTATCTATATTTACACAACCTTTAAGGCAAAGTGTAGAAGAGTAAGTACCATTTAACAGCATTTAGAAGGAGAGACTTAGTAGAAATGGAATATAATATTTGTACAAATGTTTTAATTAGTATATAATTCAATAAAAATGTTTGGTTTAATTATCTTATATTATAATACCCGCCCCGTGCTACGCCATATTTCTACAATAGCCCAGACAGAACAAAACAAACAATGGCTTCAGAGATGGCTTTTTGCACTTTTCAGAGGTAGTGTAGAATTTTCTGACATGCTTGGGGTACTCATTTGGTTGCGCTATGAAACTTCACCACTATATACCGCCACAAAGTACACACTGAACCTTAATAACCTATAAAAATGCAGATACCTTTGCAGGTGGCATGAGTATTACAATTGCAACAGTTCCTTGTCCTTGTAGATGGCAACATCATCATTTCTATGCCTGCTGTTGGTTTCCTTTCATGTAGGTGCCACAGGATGGAATTTGTTAAATTGCTCTGACCAAAAATTCAAATAGTGCCTCCTTGTGGAAACTCTGAATCCTGCTAATAGTAAATTAGCTGCTTTGCATGTAAAAAAAATAAAAACAAGCTAAAACAAGCTGATGTTTCTAACAGTCACAGAACTCAAATACACAAATGAGTTTAAATGAACAATGCTGGCAGTCATGTCCAAACTAATTACATTCACTGCATTACTCCTCATTCTTACTGGATAGAAAAGTTCTTCTTGGCCACTCCTCCTTTATATGATGGAAAAAAAGAAGTGGAGAACACGTCGAGAACCGGGTTATACTGAAGCGGTCAGCCGTAGAGGTAAAAGAGGAGCTGAGCGTCGCGAGAAGAGGAGCAAGCGAGCGAACTTCACCACAACAACACTCGTCACACCTCCCTCTGCACCTCCTTACCTCCCTCCTTCACGACACCTCACCCTGCACCCCTTGGTCCTGAATAGCATCCAAATCTTATACATTCACAGGCTGGGGCTGGCCAACTTTCACAGCTGTCACACATTTTCAACAGATTCCACCAGCACTAGATGAGGCTGGGGAGAAGACATTCCTGTGCCATTACACATTGGCTAAAAGGAATTACCGTTAACATCTGATATTGTGGAAGTGGGAAATTTGCCACCCCGACCTTGCCCAAAGCACTCCGGAACTCAGGGTCATGGATTTATTATCTCAGATGGCCCTCAGAGGTCACCGGGGGCTGTTCCAAACCCCCCCCCCCCCCCCACTGTTCCGGCAAAAACCCCTGCAGCCCCAAGTGTGCTATTCATTAAGTACACTGTGCAGCTTTGTGTGGGGGGGTGGGGGTGGGATGGGATGGTGGGGGGGAGGCTGACTCGCAGGGGTGGGAGACACATGTTACTGTTGCTCTATGGGTATTTGTCATAGGAACGGCATGTCTTGTCAGACTGAGAGGCCATTCCCAGCTGTTGGGCTGCAGCACCGTGATGTGGCCTGAGCCAATCCCCCCGGAGCAACCACGACCACATAAACAGGATGCCTCCGACGTACAATTGCACAAGTGTGGGAGACAAATCCCAGTTCAACATCAATCTTTTTTTTTTTTTTCCTTAAGTGAGTATTGGGTTTCATGTCCATCGGACACATCTCTTTTCAGTGCTTGTTAGTCAGTTACTATTTCTTCCTTTTTCCTTGTGTTTATAGCATGTGAAGATGTAGAACAAAACGTGACAGATATTAAATATATTTCTCTACTTAACAGGTTTTCAATTATCACTCAACACTAAAAGCTTCAATCATGCTTTAAGTGAGCATGTTTATGGCCTGAAACCAGACTGCAGCCAGACTAGTGGCTCCAGTTGCAGCCCCCTCCATGTTACACACTGGGCAATGCATTTACAAATATTTCACTATTTTAAACTAGACAGTTTCCTTTAGGGGAATTTTGAAAGGTCTCTGGGGGCTACTGATAGAGTGTGTACATTATGATGAGCTTCTACAGAGATTTCATATAAATAATGCTAATAAATGTATGATATTATTGTTTAGCAACTCATGCCCCTTCAACGGGTTTACTATTACTTCACATGGAATTTAAAAGTTCCACACTAAAAACAAATAGAAATTATTATTTGTGAGTAGTTAGATGTGTATCATGAAAATTCATCATGGTATGCTTGTGTGTGTATGTGTGTGTGTGTGAAATGTTATGGTGACTTGCATTCTGTCCTTCTGATTCATTACATGTGTAGGGGTGGGTCAATCTCTAAACATGTTATTATTATTATTTTTTTATTAACCTTAATGAGCTGTGGCCTCAAAGGTCACCACGGCAACTTGAGCTAGTTGCCAAGACGATGGCTGAACTGCAGGAAGAAGCAAACTGAAAAGTGGAGAACAACAGCATTTTTCTCCCTCTGCGCTGGTCTTCCATTTGAGCATTTATTTGGCTGACGGAACGGTAGCTCCTATCAGAAAAAAACATGCACCATCATAACTAAGGACAAAATTTTGGTGTGATTTGGTTTATCTAGAGTAAATAATTTGAAGACAATGGTAAGTTTGAAACAGAAGTCTGTTCTGCTTCTCTCTGAAAATCTTTCTATTGGAGGGAATGAAGAGCAGAGACAGATGTAGCTGCACTTAGAGGCTGCCTATTCAAATTCAGTAAATCTCTCAGATGTTTTGAGCACATTGTGAAAATCAGTTTCTCTACAAAGCTGGAAAAAAAATCATGTGTGTATGTTGTAAATTGTGGCCAGGGGGGAGAGTGGAAAGAGAAAAATTCTAGATTTTTTTTCGTTCTCCTACAGTCTAAGCAATGATGTCACCCACTGTGCAGCTTTTAGCATTTTGCACATAAAAATGTAACTGTACACCACTTCCGATCTATTAATCCCTTCAGCAAGCAAGTCCTTCACTGTAGGGTGTTGGCCTGGTGCGATTGCCCCAGAGCCCTAATTATAATATAACAATCAATTTTAGCAGTAGAAAAATAAATTCTTGGATTCAGATTGGACCTCAGTGTTTGTATTATTGGATCTCAGTATAGCATTAAACTACTATCACTGTCTACTACAATTTTTTTGTCTACAGCTCTTGGCAAAGTCCTACTTATCTTATCACAACTAAATTCTCTGAGGTGAAAAAAAATGGATGTAACAAATTTTCCTCTTTCCATCTTTGAATAAAGAATGGGATTCTTGTCATTTGGCCAACTAGACACAAATGCCAGCTGTATGCCAAGTCAAGTCAATTTTATTTGTATAGCCCAAAATCACAAATCACAGATTTTCCCCAATGGACTTTAGAGTTTGTACAAAAACAAAACAACATCCCCTGTCCTTAAACACTCACATCATACAAGATAAAACTCTTTAACAGTGGAAAGTAAATTAAATAAATCACAGAGACTGCCCTTTTCCATATAAACAGCTCCCTTGGTCTGGATGAAACATAGACTCCAATTTATTAATTTCTTTCAGTCTGGATTACTGTGATATTCTGTCTTCACATCTGGCTACCTAAAACTAAAACTCTTCTGGTTCATCTAGAATTTTGACTAAAACCCCCAAATTACATACATTTTAGCCTCACTTCATAGGCTTTATTAGCACAGGAACACATTAAGCACGTGATCCTGGGGTTCTTTTATAGGAAATTCAAATCCTTGAATACCTCATTTTGTGCATTCTGGTAAATTTTAATTTTTATTTACAATTAAGCATTTGCTGAAAATTAAAATAGAATAGTTATTTAAATTAGTGAGCCTCTAATGAATTCTGTTGCGTTCCTTTATTTGTCCTCCTGTTTTAAACTTTTCTTATTTATTATTATAACTGCTGAGTCAACACACATATTGGCATGATTTACTTTTTACAAAACAGGATAGATGCTCTTTTGTGTCTTTTGTTTGGGGGTGTAACCTCTGTAAATGTTAATGTGGCACCAGTTCACATTAATTACCCCCTGGACTAATTGCTCATTTGTGTTTCAGGAAATCTTGGCATCAGTTATTGCAGCTGACTTGAAAAAGACTACAACACATTTTTCTTTTAAGCAACAATATTACCTTAAGATTAATAAGTAAATGTTAAAATAATAATAATAATAATAATAATAATAATGATAATAATAATTTTAGAGACCTTTAGAGGAGGAGACACTCTGTTCTGCTGTAATAGGGACAAGGCATTTGCCACAAAAAAATCAGTGGTTTTATAGCTCATAATTCATATCCATATTTTGGGATTAAAAAAATGACCCAGTGCTGACGAAAAAAGTTCACACCTGTCAGGCATTGTTTCATTTATGAGTGATGTTATGCTAAAATATATGTAAATATTCAGGGGGAAGCCAACCTCCTCCTATGCTTTGCTTCCTATCCATGTTAGATTAGATTTTAAGGTGTTGACTTCACCAATGGGTGTTCTCCATCATGTCTGTCTCTCTGAGCTGTGAACCCCTTTCTTTTCTCTCCCTCTCCATATTTTCACATACTGTCCTGTCGTGTCTCTAAAGGCTTTTCTTACTGGACCAGCGCCCATTCTGGAACCTCTCTGCTTCCCTGGCAATCAGTGCCATTTCCCGAGGTTTTGGATCTGGTTCCCTAATCCTGCAGGTGTTTAGGCTCATCTTATGTTCTTTGAAAGATGTCTTCATCCTTCTCTCTCTGCTGTGTGAATAATGTCTGAATAGTGTGATATGAGTCTCCCCTGCATGCATGTGTACTCTGTATTATGCCAGGTCTCCATGGTGATGGAGGTCGCGTGGCTTTATTCTGGTGGCACCTAAAGCTGCTTGACTTCTTCTTCATCACATTCTTCATATACATTTTAAATCCATCATAATGTTGTCTTTCCATTCTCCATGCTGCATTCTGTAATTTGTGTTCTATTCTGTACAGACAACTTTTATTGTCCAACTGTCTGTCCTGGGATCCATCCTCTGTTGCTCATCCTGAGGTTTCTTTTATTTTTTCCCCTAATAATGAGTGTAAAAGGACAAAGGATATTTTATAACTGTAAAGACTCTAAAGCCCCCCCCCCCCCCCCCCCCCCCCAAGCAAATGTGTGATTTGTGATATTGGACTTTACAAATACATTTTTGAACCTTGAAACTTGAATTGACTATAAACAAGTTGCATTGTAAATTATATATTTTTTTTAAAGAGAAGACAATATTATATAATATAGAGCATTATATATAACTGCACATTTTATGTGCAAAATGAATCTTACATTGCAAAAAAAAAATATAGTGCAAAGGTAATAGGTATAAGTCAACTGGAAAACCCAGTTAACACATTCGCAGAGCATTCCTTCAGGTTGGTAACCATACCATAACATTCTAAGAATGTTGTGCAAATTTTATAGAAGTTCCCCTGAGCTTCCTTTTTGGTGACCCTACTACAAATTTCTAAGGCTGTTGCAAGATTGTTTTTATTTTATTTCATATTGGGAATGCAGGAGCCAAGAATTTGGTTTTGGGATCCAAATTTTGCTAGCTGGTATAGTCCAAGGAAAAGTCAGAGGATCTCCAAATTCAAGAGGTCTCATCATCTGGACACAATGGATATTTGAACCAAACTGCATTGCAATAGTTTAATAATAGCAAGTTCATTAGTAGTATGAGATATTTACGTAAAAGCAAAAATGTCAACCGTGGTTGTGACAGAAAAAAAGTCAACAGCTCAGCAGAGTCTGTAGACTCCATCATCTGGGATCATGAATGTCTGTAGAGACTTTCATGATGAGAGCAGTGGAAAACTGTCGACTTTTCTTTGCCTCTCTGACAAAAGTGTTGATACAGTTCAGCATGAGGAGACGGATGGTCGAGATGAAAAGCAAGCTGTGTCTCATTATGTGCTAAGTGGAGGGGAAACACTATATCAAAACATACACAAGCTATTTCACAGACATTCCAGGAAGAAGCGCTCACATGAAAAATCTATTGTTGCCACTAAAGTGATGAAGACAAAAAAATAAATTGAGTACCAATCATTTCCAAATATGTCAGGAGAATTTCATCTTCCTTAGCAAAATGTTGTCAATCATGATATCTATCTCAGAATGATTTTGACTATGCATTTCCTGCAATTTTGTGCAGCTACTTGAATATTTACAGCTAAATTCAGTGAGCTCTTATAGTCTGTCATCAGACAGAGATTTAAATTTCTCTTCCCAAACACCTGCAGAATTGGCAGATTCACAAACCCTCCCCTCTTAAAATGTCTTATTCTGGACACTCATAACAGCTAAATATTTATAGAAAGCCATGGTGCCAAAGTAACCCACCACATTTTCAAAATAAGCTTTATTTGAAAATAAGGTCCAGATGTTTCACGTTTTTAGTGCATGGTGCAGACGTCTGTGAGGAGTCAGCGAGTGTTTTCATCATTTCCATGACTGGGAGTATGCGATGATCGTCGTTTTAGTAATTTCAAGGCAACCCCAGCACTCAACTTCCAGGAAGTAAGCGAAACTATGCCGGAGCCTGCGTCATTCAGTGAGTCAACTAAACAGTCTGGAGGGATATCTGTGAGAGAGTCCAGACACAGTCATTCCTCCTTCCTCTCACTTCCATGACTGTTCAATTTCCTCACTGGCAGCACACTAGGGCCAAAAGCATTTACATTACGCATTTCAGCATCATCGCTGGATTTGTCACATGAACAGAACATCTTTTCTAGTATGTTCCAGCACAGATTTTTGCAAGGCACTGAATTATTTTATCTTTATTCGCACAGGTCAATCCCCTTGGAGTAAAACCCCTCTTTCACCAAGAAGACCTAGTCAACAAGACCACAAGAATTTATTAGATAGAGATATTAGATTAGAGAGCCTTTTCGGTCAGTTGGTATGCCAGATGGTCCACCACTTTGGTCTAGACTGAAACTATTGCATGGTGCCACCAAGTTAACATCTGCTGTTCTGAGTCAAATATCTTGGTTAATATCGGATGCTAGCTGATATGAAGAATACAGTGGGGAAAATAAGTATTTGAAGACCCTGCTATTTTGCTATTTCTCCCACTTAGAAATCATGGAGGGGTCTGAAATTTTCATCGTAGGTGCATGTCCACTGTGAGAGAGATAAACTAAAAAGAAAAATCTAGAAATCACAATGCATGATTTTTTAATGATTTATATGTGTGATATAGCGGCAAATAAGTATTTGAACACCTGTGTGTCATCTAGAATTCTGACCCTGAAGGACCTGTTAGTCCGCCCATTAGAAGTCCACCTGCACTCCATGTATCATCCTTATTCAGATGCACCTGTTTGAAGTCGTTAGCTGCATAAAGACACCTGTCCACCCCATACAATCAGCAACTGACTTTAACTTGTAACATGGCGAAGACCAAAGAGCTGTCCAACGACACAAGAGAGAAAATTGTACACCTCCACAAGGCTGGAAATGGCTACGGAGCAATTGCCAAGCAGCTTGGTGAAAAAAGGTCCACTGTTGGAGCAATCATTAGAAAATGGAAGAAGCTAAACATGACGGTCAATCTCAATTGGAGTGGAGTCCCATGCAAGATATCACCTCGTGGGGTCTCAATGATTCTAAGAAAGGTGAGGAATCAGCCCGGAACTACACGACAGGAGTTGGTCAATGACCTGAAAAGAACTGGGACCAACGTTTCCAAGGTTACTGTAGGTAATACACTAAGACGTCATGATTTGAAATCATGCATGGCACGAAAGGTTCCCCTGCTTAAATCAGCACATGTCAAGGCCCGTCTTAAGTTTGCATATGACCATTTGGATGATACAGAGGAGTCGTGGGAGAAAGTTTTGTGGTCAGATGAGACCAAAATAGAACTTTTTGGTCATAATTCCACTAAGCGTGTTTGGAGGAAGAAGAATGAAGAGTACAATCCGAAGAACACCATCCCTACTGTGAAGCATGAGGGTGGTAGCATCATGCTTTGGGGGTGTTTTTCTGCACATGGGACAGGACGAGTGCACTGCATTAAAGAGAGGATGACTGGGGCCGTGTATTGTGAGATTTTGGGGAACAACCTCCTTGCCTCAGTCAGAGCATTGAAGATGGGTCGTGGCTGGGTCTTCCAACACGACAACGACCCAAGGCACACAGCCAGGAAAACCAAGGACTGGCTCCGTAAGTAACATATCAAGGTTCTAGCATGGCCCAGCCAGTCTCCAGACCTGAACCCAATCGAAAATCTTTGGAGGTAACTCAAACTCCGTGTTTCTCAGCGACAGCCCAGAAACCTGACTGATCTAGAGAAGATCTGTGTGGAGGAGTGGGCCAGGATCCCTCCTGCAGTATGTGCAAACCTGGTGAAAAACTACAGGAAACGTTTGACCTCTGTAATAGCAAACAAAGGCTACTGTACCAAATATTAACATTCATTTTCTCAGGTGTTCAAATACTTATTTGCCGCTATATCACACAAATAAATCATTAAAAAATCATGCATTGTGATTTCTGGATTTTTCTTTTTAGTTTATCTCTCTCACAGTGGACATGCACCTACGATGAAAATTTCAGACCCCTCCATGATTTCTAAGTGGGAGAAATAGCAAAATACTTATTTTCCCTACTGTAATTACAACTTGCCCATTTAAAACAAATTTCTGATGACTTCTCCCAGGTACTGATTTGTTTCTGATTCTGACTCTGTTTATTACAGCCATTCATAACATAGCCTTTAGATCTTCAGACTCTGATAGAGCTATACTTTTATAGCCTCAGATGTTCACTAAGTCATTAACATCATCATTAACATTTGCCACAGTTGCTGTCTGCAAGAAAGAGAGCATGAAACACTTTTATTTCTTGGTACACCACAACAATTTGGCTCTTTCCATAAAGGTCAATAAGGTCAGTAAATATTCATATGGATGTTTGAATAAAACCTGTTGCTTTAATAGAGACAAACTGAATTTGGTTACTATTTAAATTACACTAGTGTTTAATGTGATTGACGATAGTGAGAAATGGCAAAACCGACTTTTTTTTTTATACAAAAAAAAATGAGACAAAACATAGTCATATAATCAAATGGTATTTTCATGCTGTGGGGAAAGTCCCAGTTGCATCACTTTTCTGAATGGAATCCCTACTTTAACAGTATCCTTACATGATACAAAAACGTTCCTGTCTAAGATATGTTCCTCAACAGACAGCTCTCAATGGAATGGGTTAATGTAAATATGCATAAAAGCCAAATACAAGCTTTGAAGCCAGCCTTGCTGATATCGATATCCCATCACAGCAGCACCTGATATTAAAAGGATCCCTGCCAGATGACTGAAAAAAAAAAAAAAACTTGTCAAGTTGCTCTCTGCTGTGCCTTCAGGGCTGGGTTCTTAGCTTTCCTTTTGTCTGAGCGAGGATACGGACAAGCCTGTCATTTGACCGTCTCCCTCTTCTGTGTACACTTCAGATCTACCTTGACAGACTATGAATCATCTGTTAGGAAACTGGGTTAGAGCACAATAGGCTCTTCATAAGGCAAGGCCAGGTAGTAAAGCAGGAGAGAACATATGTGTGGTGGCCATCTTGGAATTTGTGGCAGAAGAAACACTGGATGAAGGGCAAAGTTTATTTTGCTCTTTGCTGTGTCATCAATAAAACCCCCCTAAATATTCATAAGTTGAAGCAATACAATCATTGCAAAGTTCGCTGCAGTAGGAACCTCAATTTAAAAAACAGCACCACAGTTTTTTCTGTATTTACATATGCAATGCAAAAAATGCATGCTTTCCACAGCAGTGATCCTCCCCCTGCCATGCATTATTAAAAATACCATCAATATTGACACTGTAGGCTTATAGTCCAGACAGGCTGGGAATTTTTCCTAAATATTTTAACAACCTCTCTTCAATTTATACCTCTTTTCCCCCATGAGTCCTCACCTACGTGTTTCAGACTCCATAATATGGAGTTGCTGTACTCCGGTGTCCGGTCTACCTTACAGCAAGGAAATTAAATGTTAAATATTTACCATTCCCCTGGTATGTGACCCTGCAGATTCCAGCTGTGATGGGTAGCAGCCACATTCCTCCCACAGGAAGTTTATCCTTACTCGTTTTCTTCTTTTTTTCCCCACCTCCTCCCTGTCCTGACAGTGCTTTTGAACATGGCCAGTGGCTTAGGCATCAGCCTAAATCTCTGTCATGAAATACACTAACATGTCACATGTGTCATTGCAGCCGGTTTGTGACGGTTTCCAGGACTAACAGGGTATTTTCAACGGCTGTCACACAGGAGGTGAAATCCTTCCAGCTCTGTTTCACATACCAGACCCATTTGATTTTCTGTTTTTTTTAATAATATAAAACATTTTCAGCCAGCTAATAAATCATGTTTTCTACTTTAAAGCTGCCAGTGTCAAGGAGGAATTTCCTCGATGTGCAGGAAGTGATTCATTTTTATTGATTTAACCTCTATTTACCCAGGAAGTAATTTTAGATTAAAATCCCTTCTATGAGGGAGACCTGACCTGAAAATAGCACAATTACGAGGTTACAAACATACAGAACAAGGAACAATTAAGGAAACAGAGCATGTTGAAAACTCAAACATTGCACAAAATGCAGGAATAACCATGCTTTCAGTAACACAGATTTTTTTTTTTACCCAGAGCTTTGAACTATCCCAGGAAGGCAAAAACATTAAGCCGAAGTGTGGTTTTGGGGTTACACCATGACCATGGCGTAAAATAGAAGAAAGCTGCCCTACCAAGTTCTGCACTAATGCTGGGTACCTGGTTGAACAGCCACCCAGATGAGGGAAAATCATACCAGCTGTTGGTGAGTGATAGGAGATTACACAGATATGAAGGACGTTTGCCCAGTATGGCTTTGTAAGTAACGCTATGCTGCTGTCTCCTTAGGCTTAATGAAGACCAGGAAACTAGATAATAAAGCATACTACAACAGTAATGTATGCCAGTTGGGTATAAATTGTCATGTCCTGGGTAACTTAATTGATTATCTAAATCTCCAGCGACACTAACAAGCTCTGTCAATATGTAGTGATAATTGATGTTCCATGTTCTTCTACACACCTAAGAGGTCGGCTGTTACACACGCAGTCCAGGTTCACAAAGTGAAAGTGTTTGGAATGAAGCAGCTCCTGATAAATCCTGAGCTCCATTAGGAAAATATTTCAGAGGAAAAAGTTAACTTCTGTTTCCTCTTTCCTGTCAAAGTTTGTAAATATTGTCTTATATGGCCCACTAGATGGTGCTCTGTGGGCCACTGGTGGCTAAGTTAGTGAAAAAACACTAGCCTGAACAAGTAGTTTCCTTAATTCTATATAGAGGCAGACACATGATTTATTTACTAAGTTCTTAATAGGCACTCTAAAAGACAGTCTGCCATCCACCCAAATACCCAGGAACTTCCTGGAAGACATTCTTTCAAATAAGCCTCCTCCTAAGGTATGAGTGTTAATTTTTTCTGAGCTCTGAAAAAAATCATAAATTTGGTTTTCTTAGCTTTACGAGATGATTTTAGACTATACAATGAGGCCTACAGCTGCTCAAATGTATTCTGGAACAGCCTGAGAAAATGGCTAACTATAAGCACAATAGGAAATAGGACTGGGGCTAGAATTGATCCTTGGGGGACACCCTTACACCTTGGTTTCCTACGTTTAAAGGCTGCATCATGTTCCAGCTGCACCATGGTATTGTTTCATCTCCTGCATGTCATCATGGCCCACCAGGAGTGTTTCAGATGTGGGACGCTGCCTATACCTTGAAAGACAGTGAAATCATGTGATCACATGAGAAATGCTTGGGTGGTCATGTCAGAGCCAGAAAGTGAAGCAGACAGATGCTATGGAATCAAGTCCTTAGACATCTCAATGGAATTTGACTTCAACATTGAGTGAACCAACAGTGTGGTTGACAGAATCAAAAGCAAACCAACAACAAACAGGGCAGCACATTTCTGCTTTTTGTCAAGGCACTGATGATATATATTTATGGTACTAATATCAACATATAGTACCATGGCCTGATCTAAACCCATGTCATATTTTTCACTTGAAATAGTGCTGTCAACCAAGAACTATTTCTTTCAATTGAGAGTTTATTTGAGATTCTAAAATCTTGGCATGGAGATGTTAAATATAGGGTGGTAGTAATTTAAATCTGAAGTGTTCCCACCTCCTCATTCAGGATAGAACATAGGCTGCTTTCCAGATTTTGCGAATGGTATCAGTCTCTGGATAAAAAAATATGGGCAGCAGGCTTAGCAATACAATTAGCTACAAGCCTTGAAAGATAATGATCCATGTCATTGAGTCAAGATGACTTTTTTCCATATGTATAATATCTTTCGAAACTTTACAGATGTACACACTAGAATTATAGGAATAAAGCAATAGAAAAAATAGCAATGCATTTTTTTCCTGCTGTAATATAGGCTATATTCATATATATATGAAAAAAAATACACAGATTTATTTGTGCTGACTATCCTTTATTGAATTTTAACGCTATAAAAGAATGCACTAGAACCTTTCTCATATGGTGTAAGTCCAGGTAGTTTTTTTTTTAGCTGACATGTACAGCTGCAAATACTGATTTGATTGGCTCCACTGTGGTCTCTGTTGACACTATGCTGCTTGACCAATGATCTAAATGTGTTTTATTGTCAATTGTTCTCTATTGTCTTTTTATGAAAGTCCTTGATGAGTCACGACTTCTAGCCTGATTAACATCACCCTGATCACATTAGACCATATTTTCTGTTTACTCATGTATCATGCTTTGCATTAGCTGGACTACTTGCCTTGACAGACATACTCCTTCAGCCAGTCCATGGATGAAGAAAGGTTGGATCAAAGTTGTTGAATCAAACTTCTGCCAATCCAGTGTGAATATCAAAAACAACTTTTCCACCAAAAGACTCTAATAGCACAGACACCTAAGTGCAATTAAAGCTGTTTACTAATGTAAACATTAGAGCTCATTGCTTCTGTCAACCTAGCGTGCATGTTTGCTGTGCATGCAGAGTCTGTATGTCACACATTTAATTACACCTGACCTGAGAGGGCTGAGCAAGTTTTTTCTTTTGTAGCAAAGTAGAAAATAAATGAAACATGACATGTTTGAGTTAATTAGCCTACTTGATATTTCACATCCTGTAAGCGATATTTTGTGCAGCTTTAGATAATGTAACGAAATGTATTTCAGTATTGGTGTAAACAATTGTGTTGCATCATGACATGGTTACATAAGCAGACTCAGGACAGGTCAGACCCTAAGTTATATGAGCACAGAACAGGGGGTGGTGGGGAATACGCAGACTTCAAAATGGTACGAGGCATCTGGACCAAGTGTGACGGCATCTAAAACTTTCTTGTTCCTGTACTGTTGTTTTATGTATGCACAGAAGGATAAAACAATCTAAAAGGTTGTAGTAGTGATAAAATTCTGATGATAAACGTCCTGCAAACACTGAACTGCTCAGAATACAGCACAAAGATGAAAGTCGTGCTTTACTTTGTCTTGTTGTTTGCTTTAGTTTAATATGATCCTGCCAAAAGACATGTACAGAATAAACTCTCATCTGATGAAATAATAGGTGCACACACACAACAATTTCTCATTTCAAGTATCTTTTTGTTCACTTATAATTATCTGATCCATTAAAATTGCATTTTGGGACTAATCCTTCAATAGGAAAACTGCACTTTTGTTACGGCAAAGAATACAGCAAAAATTCAGACATAGCTTTAGTGAAAAGAAATGTGAGTCGTCTGATTTCACAATATCCCCAGCACAAAGCATCTCTTTACCCCTAAGACCCCAGGCACCCCACCCCCTCATATGTAGCCTTTTGTGTTGTGCATGTGACTGTAGAAATGGCTCGGTAGGAAATGCCAGACACCCACAAAAAAAACTGGAGAAAAATAGTTGTGGGAGCCACCCTCTGCATCAATTCAGCTGCAACAAGAAGCATTTTACAGCTGGTTTATTGTTATTCCTCTGCTGTTTAAGCTGTCTTTCATGTCAAAAGTCTTTTCCTGCTTACAAATCACCAGGAAGCAATCCCTTTGGCCGCACTGCTGTGCCCTAAGCCGCTTCCTGGGGTTCAGTCCTTTGATCACCTGTAACGTTGGCCATCAAGTTAAAAAATAGAGAAACTGGCTGCTGGGATAAGCTTGTGTTCTTGTCTGGAACAGAGGAACCCCCTCTCCTTTTCAGCAATTCCTTTTTTCTTGTCTCTGCTCTCTAGATGAGCCTGGGAACAAAATCCCAGCAAAGCGGAATGGGGCGGGGGGTTGGGCTGTTGCATTTGTTGAATTGTTTGGGAAATGATTATGCTTTGGCCGCATTAACAAGGTTTCCTCATGGTAAACAAATTGATTAACTCATTAGCTTAGAAATGCGCCATAGTGTCCCCAAGAGAGACACATAAGCAGTTCTAACCTTTGACCCAAGGCTTTAGACTCAAGGTTAAATGTGCTGCAGTGTTCTCCAAGTGCGCACTACTGTTACATGGCAGCCCTCAGCCAGAGGCCCAGACCAGTTGTCACCACTCCTGAGTTTTAAGATGTGCTTAATTGGCTTCCCTGAGTGCCAGAGGAGGGGAAAGAAATCTACGTAGCTTGTAACGAGCCCTTCTGTTCCAGCAGAGGGAGGGGTGGACGGGGTCCCTTATCAGCCATCGTTGGACACCTCCGGTGGCTATTAATCAGAGCCAGAGCCTGACTGGAGCCAGAAGAGGATCTGCGGAGGGGTGGGAGGGAGCGGGCAGCTGAGCCTGGAGCCTTCCCTGGGCCTCACCGACACCCTCACATAGGGAACTTCAACAGACAGACACAAATACGCCTTCCTCCCCTCCCTCCTCAAGTCCGAGGGTATACACTAGTACAACCCCCCCTGCGAGCCCTCCTCCGCTCCTCTAGTCTCCTCACTCAAATTGATTTAGGTTCCGTTTAGCCCCCTCTGGCCAGGGCCCATTCATTTTAGCTGGTGTGACAGGTTTATGTCGCCCCCTTACTGTGTTATTATATTGGTGCTGTGCTGCCAGTTACTATTGTGCTAATGAAAATTTAGCACCAGACATAATATTCTTTTTCACAGGATGTGCACTCAGCATGTAAAATATCTTAAGTACATTTATAGGATTGAAAGCACTCATTATTTTTAATGTTTGGGACAGACGGGGCTAAAAAATGGTTTTATGGACAGGAAAACAACTATTAGGTGTTGTCAGTGTTGAAGTGTTTGGTAAATTTATTTAATCTTCTGTACACATTGGCTTAAACCTTTGAAACATACACATGTACCCAATACAAGAAAATAGCCCTGCTAGTTGCTTTGTGAGGATTTTGGAACTGTAGTACAAGGAACTCAATGTTTACTGTGTTAAGATGCTTTGATTTTCTAATTAGTGTTAAACAGAAATACAGCTGAAGCTGATGTGGAATTTCATTCATTCTGTAGTTATTTGTTCAAAACCAAAGTATTTGACATGGTGCTGAATGAATAAATACATTTAGATCGAATCGATCCAATAGTGCAGTAAATTGGTGGAATGGCCAAATAGGCCGGTGAGTTTGTGTAGTAATTGACTCCTCAGCATCTATGCCCCCAGAGGTCCTAAGGTGCAATAGATTGTCTGAATTCTTGATCAATCTGGGTGAAAACAAGTGTGCAATGTTGGTATGCAGACTTTGAAACATGTTAAATAACCCAGAATAATACTTGTTCTTCTTGGAGCTTTAACAGAATCCACCAATCACTACAAAAGCCACAACCAATCTTGTGAGATTCATTGTTAGATTATTTCCCTGCATTAACATACTTAGAGTGATGCTACATGGCTAAAACAGTGAGTTGCAGACCTTATGCAATGAGTGGTTCTACATCCTGTATGCCCCTGGAGGTCCTAATGTGAAGTAAATTGCCTGAATTCTGCATAATTCCCTTTGAAACATCAATCGGAGGGAAAATGTGTTTGCCGATTTGGTATGCAGACCTTGAAATGTGTTAATAACCCAGAATGCTCTAATTTTTCCCAGAGTTTCAAAAGAAACTACCGATCACTACAAAAGCCATAACCAATAGTGTGAGATTCATTATTAGCTGTTCCCACCAGATGAGAAGCGAGGGGGAACTTTCTGATGGATTTCAAGTTTTAAATGGAAAGCTTCTGTGGAGTGCACTACAAAGCGCCATGTGTAAATATTGAATAATGAGCCGCTTTCAAGTCCTCCACTTTGTATCTGCCATGAAAATACGGCATTAATGACAGCTTTTGGTGTGGTTTACATCACACGGACCCATGAAATGCAAAGGCCAGAGATAAATTTGTTGTTATAAGTCTCTAAAGGCCCGAGATTTACAAGGCCCTGTGCATTTGCAGTCAAGATGTGCTGACACAATTTCTTCGGGGCCATGTGACCAATATGAATAAGGAACTTATTTGAGCTCATGCATGACACTTGCAATTAGTCATCATTTGGCTTACAAACAAATTCTTCCTCCAAGAATGTGGCCACAATTGCTGCACAAACTTATGTTTACATCATAGGGAGTTCTGTAAAGTCAGGTAGAAGAGATAAGCTGCTGAATCATAATCTTTACAGAAATAAACTGTAAGGAAAGCTATGTCCTGGTTCGAGGTGCCTCCACTGTATCATGTAATGGAAAATGACTGACATGCCCAAAATTTGACTTTTATAGATTTCCTGTCTGACTCACACACAAAAAATTTGCATTTAATGTAATGTGAGGTCATGATTTCTCATAAGTAAAAGAACAGAGTCATATAAACAACACAGATTTTACACACACATTTTTTTGGACCTGCGTATATGTTTCTGAGGAAGTTGACTCAGTGTTGATTTTTTTTTTAATGATTTTTTTTTTCATCCCACGGTCAAGTGAATTCAGATGAGTCATGAACTAACTGCTGTACACTGTGGATGACGTGTGAGTAACACAAACACACACTCCCACTCCGACAGCTTCTTATGTCTAAATGGGGCAGATCTCAGATATGATGGAATGATTTGCCAAATAAAACACAATGTGAGTATGGGTAGTGGTACTACTTCACTTAACTCTTAACTTGCTGTGTCAGTTTAGAGTGGCCACACACATGTATGATACACTCAAATACCTTATTTTTACTTTATAATAAGGGCATTATTGAGATATTTCAGTGCAAGTCAACTGAAAATCTTCCTGATTGTAATTGAATTTAGTGAATAATCTGTAACAATTTATTGAAACAAATTCATTCAACAATTCAAAACAACACATTGCAAATAATAAGTTACAATGTGTTTGATTTAGTGGACTGTAAGTATGTTTTAATTAATATGTAATAGTAAAAAATGGCTTGTTTTATTACCTTAGATTTAGATGTTTTGTTTCTAAATGAATTAGCCTCCGCGAAGCCTGCCAATGTACCTTCATGTTTTTACAGTAGTCTAGAATGAACAAACCAATTGGGGTAATCATTTGGTTGCAATCTGCAACTGTGCCTTTAAAGTTCTGATGAAAAGGCATTTTGAGAGTATCTAACTTCCATATCATGATGTATCTTTGAGTGAAACAGGATAGACAGGTAGAATGTGACATTGAAAGGTATTTGATTTGAAAAGAAGTCATGTCTAATGAATCTTAGCTCTGTGCCACTAAACGTTGATTGATGGGTAGGTGTCATGATATTTATGGTTGGAAATTGGTTGGTTTAAACTCATGCAAGCACATGTGACCATTTGTTTTACACAAAAAAATATTGCATCTTTGGATTCTGAATTAGTACCTCACCCCGTTGCCTTCAGGGTGAAGGTACTGTACAGGACATTGAGATGCATGACGGCTCAGCTTGCATAGCCTGAACCCTGCAGCCATTGCTACTTTAAACAACAGGCCACATTGAGTGTGCAAGTCTTATTTCATCCACCTGTCCTTTCTTGTTGTAGTATTTGTTGTTGTCTATGTGAATAGTATGTTTCTGTTGTCTTTATGTGTTCCCATTGTGATGCGTTTATGTTTCATATATTGTACAGTGTCGTGAAATAGAAGTTCTCCTCAGGGACAATAAATCTAATCTATTCATATATTTAATTTTAGGTCTTTTATTTTTAAACTTTTTTTTGGCATATCTACCTATAAAGGAAGGAGCATTTGTGTATCTGTGAATCTGTGGCTATCATCAATGTTACACCTGAATGTGTTCAATAAACCATATTTTTAACTTGATGAACGATAATGCGAACATGCTCTTTCTGGTGGCTGTGAACAGTGCTCTCTCATAGTGGTCAAGAGTGTGCAAGATTTTTTTTAGATCCTTCCAGGTGAAAACCCAGCTAAAACTCACAACAAATAGACCTTAATATGTAGCAGAAAAAACTCTAATCTGCAACAGCTGTTTTACCTGTTGTACTAACAAATGTTACTAACGTTATTAAAACACAGAGCAACAGCCAGGAGCATGGAGGAAGGAATAAAATACATAGATGAATCTGACACATAGTTTCAGTGTTAAAACTGATAAAATAATTGCTGTCTCTGGGCTATGAAAATAATTTTGACAAATAATAGCTCACAGCAACATTTTGGGAAAAAAGAACTTTGTTCAAAAGTTTGAATTATGAACAACGAACTGAACTCATTCTCCTTAAAATTTGAGAATTGTACTTCGAACAAGCTGGTTATCATCAATAACATTAAAAGTTAAACTTTTATAGGTGTGCTGTGGTGGAGAAGGAGTAGATCCTTGCTCTTAAACAACACATCCTGGTTTGAGTCCTGGCTAGAGGGATTTTTGCTGCGTCTCTGTCTCCCATCACTTGCTGTCTGATTACTGTGTAATAAAAGGGTCTATGCCACAAAAAAATCTTTTCCTACAAAATCCCATAGATTTACCTATCACAATGTTATCCTGCAGCAGCACTTTAGTACACTGTAAAGCTCTGTATCACAGCTCCTCCTCACGGTGCTTTCCAGTGTTTAGGTAAAATTCAAAGTTCTTTAGTCCTGTGTCTTCCTGCATCAATCATGCAGCCAACTTAATGAAAGTATTGTAACATCTCTAAAAAACAGTTACCAGTTTAGCCCCTTATTTATATAACATGCTAACATAGACTACTATGGGCCGCAGCTTATTCTTATTCCAACATGTGTTCACAGACCCTCAGGAAATCCCAGCACTAACAGAGCAGAAGCTGAGCCTAAACTCATTTATTTCTGAACACATATAGCAGTAATATGCCCAGGTTGTTACACTATACAGGGCAAAAAAGGTTTAAGTAAGAGATTTATCATAAGTCCAGTGTTACTTGGCCTATCAACATAATTATAAACTGATATGTAGATTGAAATCCACACTTTCAAAGTACATTATAGCCTTTTTCTTACAATAACTGTGTTTGCATGTCTCAATTTATCTAAAAAATCTTCATATTCTACTAAAAGTACAATTTGTTTATGAAGACTATGCAATAGTCCCACATACCATAATTAAGTCAAGCTTGAAAAATCTAAAAAAAAATCTTTAAACTTCCACTTTTCTATGAGAATATATACATCCTATGGGCAATGCTCTAGTATATAGTATATAGTATATAGTATATATGACCAGGGATCTGGTCATCAACAGCTTTTACGCTGTGGATGTGTCTTCAACCTTTCATTTCCCTAAAATGAAATCTTAAGATAATGTAAACATATTATGTTAATGTGTGTATGTTTAACTTTGTGATGTCATACATGTTATTATATATCTATTTTTTTCTGTGAGATAAAGAAATCTTTCTAGCCTTATGCAGGATTAATTTTAATGATCTACAGCAGTATCTGTGTGCTTTTCTAACTGTGTACACTATGCAGGGTATTCTATTTTTGTCATATCATCACCAGGATCATTTATGTGGTAAATGTCAGGCAAGTGTTGACTGGCTGCATATGAAGTTACAATGAAACGGCACTTTGATGTTCTGTCGCCTCTTTCCAGATGTTGGGATGCCAAATTGCTGCATGTTGTTGTGATAGACTGTATGACTCCACTTTATATGGGATGACACACGATGAGAGGGAAAAGAGGGGCATTTAGGAAAGTAACAGAAACACCTGGATTCACTGGCACGTTTAAAAATCAGCCTGAACCTGAGCTTACCCACATATTGCTGCATGTTATTAGCTGGGTAGATGAAATGTTTGTACTTTTTGGTTCAATGACTCTGAACTGTCCAGTAATCTAGACAATGTTTTACTATTATTTCTAAAAAAAATAGTTGTGTATTTTATAAATTTAATTTACAACAAATAGGGGGGAGAGAAGTAACATGGTATTATGGTGTATTTGGCATAATTGTTCCTCTCCTTCCATCTTTTGTGCCCAATGCTGCTCTAATAAACAAAATAAAAAATACATGTTTCAGTTCCATGTAACGCAGGTTGTTGTTCCATCATATTTTCAATAGATTTTAATTTACAATTGTGTCACCTACTGTAGGAATATGAACACTGACCTATTTTTAAAGCCTTGCTATACATTTGGAAATTGCTAGTGTTGCTGCTTTGTACGCTGACACAAACACAAGTGCATATGCACACATAGTCAGGCAACCTGTGAAACCTAAGAATGTGACAGATATTAATCACCCTTTGGCGTATGAAACACTACAAATACCTAGCACGGGTGATTTCACCCCTCCTGAATGCTTCAGCTCTTTACTGTACCTTCACAACTCTGAGGAGCTGCCAGAGACAACACACTAGCTCTTAATCTGTATTATGCAAACACACATGCACGTACACACACAAATCACCAGAGCAGCAAGCCAAGTGAACAGTGACTCGTGAGTGTGCTCCGTGTATGATTAACACAGCTAAATGACCTGAGCAAAAGGTGTGGTTGTTTGCTTTGATACTCTTAGCAGCAATGTATAGTGAGCTACACAATACACCTGTCTCCACTAATACAAAAGCCCCCTTCATAGTATATATAAAAGACAGGTATTTTTTTGTCAACCTGGGTCAGTTTTACTGCAGTAATTTACAATACGGAAGTCATTTGAAATGTTTACCACATAATTCCGACAAGTAGTCTCTTTTAGATCCTTCCAAATGCTGATTTAAGCCTCAGCATCTAGAACGCTTGTCTTACAATCATGTCCAAACAAGTCGTCCAGAGTTACTTCTGCCATAGCTTTCTCAGAGGTATACCTACTCCTTTGAATCAATATCTCATTTCACAAACAGGCCGCTGGTTCTAATACTTCTGACTAATGCCCTGCAGCTAGTGCCGATTCCAGGAAAAAAAGGGAAGTGGCTATTAACTTTGGCCATGGTACAGCGATAACTGGAGGGCAATGGTTACACAATCAGCTCCCTTGCTTAGATAAGGTCATTGTGTGAGCTCAGGTTCGGAAGTAAACCCGAAAGCCCTGTATGACAAGCAAACAACAGGAAGGAAATAATCAATTTGGTGCTTTTAATGAACAACTCCGTATCTGGCCTCTTTGTCTGAGCAAAATTGCCACACGCTAGTTAAACATTACTGGAGTGATAGTACAGTTTTAAGGTAGCGAGGCGAGTCAGCACACCTATTACAGGAGGCTCATATTGTTTGTGCTGTGAACTCGTGTTAAAGACCCAAAGTTCATCCAGGATGAAGTAAAAGCAAACGTGACCCAGTGAAGATGCTGAGTTCAATAAATGTTACGGCTGAGACAGTATTTATGTCAATGTCAGAGGTTGTATGTAAAACACTGTACTTTGGTTCATTCGGTCATGGTCAGGGTTTTTTTTTCTTTTTTGAGGGGAGTGTTTGCATAACAGAAACACTTTTTACACTCTCCCATAAGAGTGATGAGGCCAGCCTGTCACCATGCAGGAAAGCAATGTCCGCAACAACCGAATAAGAGAACATTAAAAAGATGCATGACTGAAAAGTTTGTACAAAACTGCAAGAGTTTGACAAATCTTCAGTTGGATATTTTTACCTAATGGCCTGCGTATGCATTTAGAGTGCACTCAACTTGTCTAATTCTTTAATTTAACCTCGGTTTCTGACACAGATTTTGAATTTACAAGTCCTCTAAAGTACTCAACAGTGTGCTGAGTGCTTCCTCTGTACAATAGAGGTAAAGGCTTGTCATGCGTTTTGGTTTGGTTTCTTGCTGTTTAGGTGATTTCAAAGAAGTGTGTTAAGAAAACCGCAATTAATTGCAGGAAATTGCTCCAGTAGTGTGTCAGAAGTATTTTTGTGCAAACATTAGATTCTATGCACCTGATTTATTTAGTGACAATCCTCTTTCTTGCAGGGGGTTTCCAGTTGACTTCTGTTGATATGATGGTTTCTAAGCTTTGTGATGGTAAAAGAGGGGCATGCCAGGGTGTGAATCTGATTTATCTGGGAATATTACAAGACACAGCAGGATTGAAGTAGTACCAAAATGGGTCAAAACTGAGGGGGCAGGAGGATGAAGGATTTCACTATAAACTATATTTCCAAAAGTATTCGTTCACCACCCAAATCCAGAGCACAGAGCCAGGCCCATAAAGACTTGGATGACAGAGCCTGGTGTTGATGATCTTGATTGGCCTGCACAGTCCTGACCTCAACGTGATAGATGGAAGACCTTTGGGATGAATTAGAGCAGAGACTGAGATTCAGGTCTTCTCCAATATCAGTGTGAGACCTCACAAATCTGCACTTCTGGAAGTATGGTCAAACAATGAACATGGACTCACGCTGAACCTTGTGGATAACATTCCCAGATGAGTTGTCACCTAAATGCAAATGCAAGTCAAGGCAGTTAAGCACATACTTTTGGAAATATAGTCTATATCTGAAAGCTGAAGTTGACAGTCAACAGTTGGTTTAATAGACAGATTTATACTTTTTAATTTATTCTAATCTGCTATCTCTTATGGCTACCTAACAATCTCCCTTTGAACAATGCTGTATTATATACATGTATAGCTTTTTCATCTAGTTGAAATTACATTTCTACAATGAATCATAATTTATCAGAGCAACAAGTTAAAATACCTATGCTAGTGGCACTGGACTTGACTGAGAGTTTCCTAGCAGCTCAACATGACATACTGTGGGTTTGATGCAGAGAAAGGAATCATTTAAATGCACTTTACACAGAAATGAGATTTAAAGCAAAAATGGCATAGTCTTTGTTGACAGAACATCTAGGCCATGACTGATTGATGCAGAAGTAGGTTGGGCAGCACACAGAGCAGTTGACACACCAGAAAAGTGAATTACGACACTGCATCCTGGAATGTGCAGAACATCATAAATTTACGTGTAACAGCATAGTGTAAGGGAAGCTGAGGTGTGGAGGCTGTTTGTTGATGATTAGCCCCAGTATGATTTATACCATGGTTTCACATTATACAGTGTCATTTGCCTCATCGTTAGCCACCGTTTACCGAGGAAGTTATAAATTAGGACACTGCCATTTTTATGGTGAAATGATTTTTCAAATTCAGGACATCAATCTAAAATCTGGCATTTTCTGCAATTTAATTTGTAGCTAAATTTCCCCATATAGCAGCAAAACAGTAGCAGTAAAGTTCAACAAAGCCCAGATATGCTAAATGTCAGTATTCAGACATGGAGATCAGACAAGAATCCTTTCAAGTTTGACTGTTTTTAGCAGTAGAAGAAGGGTTGGGTGGATGGCTTAACGCCACTCCATCACCACCATGGACCAGATATTTTGTATCATCATAATAGGAATTTTTCAGACATAACACTTCTCGTATTTTGTGAATCCGCTTATGGCTGATGTATAATTCAACCATCAGACAGTGAATTTGCAGCACAATATAAATATTTAATTCTCAAGCGACATAATTACAGTCAACACAGAGCTTCACCATCAATTAAACGAACCAGCCAGGAAACGTGTTAGAGCCTTTTCCAAAAAAAGCGGTCTCTGACACCCTGGTTCATTTGAAGTCAGGGAGAAAGAGCCTCATTACTGCCAGAGCCCACACGGGGGGTTTACTCCCAGACACACTTTAATGGCAGTAAAAAGGAAAAGGCTTCAAGGTTATGAGATGCTGAATAGCTTTGGAGGAGACTGCCTGCTCTCCCTTTGCCCTGTATTGCACGTCACTGGAGCCAGTGGAGTCATAAATGGCTGCTAACACTAACAGTAAATGGATATAAAAAGACTCCCAGTTTCCTTTATATGACCCATTCCCCATTGCTCAGGGGGTTTGTTGATAGGAGCCGGGTGTGCTGTGAAAAAAAAAAATGGATAGAGTGTGGAAGGAGGACTAGCAGCAGTGTATTTGATGATCTGGGATGAAACTTGTTGGACAGTCAGGCTTTGGTGAAGGCCAAAGAAAAGACTTGGTGAATGTACGTTAAAATGAAAAGGCCAATCCCAGCAAACTATCATGGGGCACACACACCATTCACTCACATACTCATACCTACAGGCACTTTATAGTCTCCAATTAACCTCAGAATGTTTTTGGACTATGGAGGAAGCTGGATAACCTGGAGAGAATCCACACAGACACAGAGAGAACATAATTCCACACAGAAAGGTCCCAGACCAAGAACTTAAACCTGAGACCATCGTGTGTGAAGAAACAGAGCTACCCACTTCTCCACTGTGTCGCCTGACAGTTTGAATATTCAATATACCAAAAATGTTGTAGGTTATTGTTTTGATGACTGTTAGAACCCTACTACATACTGCAATTGTTGTCTTTACAGTATCCTGCCCCACCACAACAAGTAAATATGATTGCAATCATTTTTTGTGATTTTTGCTATCAAAATGATTTATTTTGTGGCAGCATTTTCTTACATTTTGCTAGGAATTTTCTTACTTACTTATTTGTAAATCCAATCAAAGGCCTAATAGGCTTAGGGCATAACAATAAACAAAACAACATTGATGCTGTATCCCAAATTATGCACTTCTGCATTTACACTTAATATTTTAAGTGCATAAGTGTGCACACATTATGCAGTGTTTAAGACTGTGGTGCACTGTGAGCACTTAGCACAGTCAAACGGATGATTTTTGAGCGTGAATCATAGTGACATAGTGGAACCTCTGTAACTACATAGCAGAAACATGAATTTATTTATAAGAACCTCTTACCTATAGGTCTGATCATACATCCATGAGTAGAAGATAGCACACGTTATGTAACGGCAGCAGCAATATTACAGGCAGGTGACATGAGGGAGGCATCTACAGAGTTGATACTTGTGTAAATATCTAAAAAACCTTTATTATGACACAAAAAAACACACAAAAACAGTAGAACACAATGCCCATTTTGATCAGATTTGATTAAGTCAAGCTTGTGACAGAAAGGAAAACTATGCGTGTGCCTGCACAAATAAAATGAAACCAGCAGAGGGTGTAGACATGTGTTTTGTGAAAGATGGGAGGTATTTTGGGTTTATTTTGCAACAATTACACAACATATTAGGACATACGCAACATCTCAAAAATGTGCAATACATTGGTAATCATGCAGGAATTCATCAAAAAATCGCAAAAAAAACTGGAAGGACTGTCTGTGAAGTGATTACATCAATTCTTTATTGTGAGATAAATGGAGTCATCTCATCCTAAACACATACCAAGGCAACCTATCCTAAATTAATATTCTAGGAGGCTTGTTTTGAGATCAAATAACTTTAGGATGGACAGTTTGTACCACTCTAAAGTGTTTCTATATTAAGCAACATTCCATTCCACTACATTTGAGAGTAAAATATTGACACATTTCACATGTCTATGAGTTGTAAACAGCTCTGTCAAACTTGATCATTCACAAAAAATCCCAAAACTGCAAAATACTATGGAAAATCTCCCAAAAAGTCTTTTGTTTTTCCACACTCCTATTAATCATCTCATGACCGCTCACCTTTAACTGCTGACCCTTCGGAGGGGCCCGACCCCTCGGTTGGGGACCGCTAGATTAAACTAGCTTACTTGCAGCTACAACAACAGTAACATCCTGCTCACACACGGTTGCTTCATTATTAATGATCTAACGATGTCATATATAATAATCTATCAGTCAGAGGGATCTGCATTTTTATGTTAATAATAGATATTTTAACAAATAACCACATAGGCAGCCTATATCATTGTCTACTGTGGAAACTTTTGACCCCTGAGTTTGTCACATGATCATGAACAGAAAATGTTTCTCCTTATCTCAAAGCGAACACACCCAGAACCCTAAGCCCATGTTCAGTGTCTGAGCACCAAAGATTAGCTTGCCTTTAGGTAGTACTTAGCGTTTCCCTGAAAATTGATATGCATCAGCTCTATAATTTACAGGTAGTTTTCAAGGAGAGGGGACTGCTGCTCCTTCAGTAATGACCATAATGCCTTATTAACCCCTTTTCCAGAGGTTACATACCCCTATGACGTTGGCTTTAAGTCATCCAAATGGTTGTGTACCAAGACGCCAAAGTTCCTGTCTTATCTAGTTTCAACTCATTGCACATTCTCTCCTGTATAATGTCTAAGAACACAAAGACCTTTGACAAGATAGTTTCCATTTAAATGTTGGATAAGAATGATGAACTGAAATCATATAATCAAAAGTAAATACACAATAAATCACATGATGAATGGTTTGTTTCTCTAGTTGACACATATAGAATGTCTTGAGAGTGTAGAATCCTCGGTATTCCAGGTCCTTTTTTTCCATAAGTGCTCATATTTAGCATTTTGAACTCTTCCATTTTTCCTAAAAAGGCAACATTCAGAGATTTGATGGGTAGCCAACAGCTCAGGAAGCAGGAATCTGCATCTTTCATGAATCTGTGTGCAGTAGACATCCTAATTAGCCACTAAAACCAAGTGGGCAGTTTTGAAACAATAAATTATTACAATCTACTTCCTCCGTGAACTTTCTATGCACTTCATGCTCAGGCCACCCCCCCCCCTCACCTCTCTCCAGCCAGCTCATTTCAGAGGCCCCGGGCCTGTTGCGTGAACTCTGACCCCTGAACTGGAAAGGGAGAGGCTTATGTTGGCTAGCTTGGCTGATGGGAAACTCAACACCAGCATCCTTCGATACAATTTTCAAGCTTCACATTCACGTTCCATGTCCACCTCCCCCACGTCCCCCCTTAGTGCTCACTAATCCACTGACCCACCAAACACACCTTTGGCTAAGACTTTCAGATCCAGATGGGATCTGCAGTCTCAAGCCTAGATGACAGGAAATACAGATAACAGAGAGTGACTTTCCTTCAAACACTACAGTTAAAAGTCCAAGTATGTGTGTTTCCATGATTTACACAGTAGGCTGCATATTGTATTCTAACCTGTCTGCCTGCATTCAGGTGATGTGTGTTGTTTAATAAGGATTTTGGCTATCGGGCAGAAATAATGCCTTCAAGCATGTTCTCTCCAGGCCTCTTTGCAAAGTACTTCCAAGTATCTGTGTTAAGTCTTGTTGATTTTAAGCCAATTGTTCCAGGTCACTTCTTTAAGAAGCTACATAAACAAAGAGAAAGCAAGGCCACAACAATGTCAAGTATGTCTGTGTCCTAAAGAAACAGCAGCAGTAAAGGCAGCGTTGTTGGGGTGTAAAAGTGTCACCTGTAGGAAGTCTGTTCCGACTCAGACTGGTTTTGGTTATCTTTTTAAACAAGCGGTGGTTTAAACTTAAGATGGATTTAAATCTTGTATCCACATCCCAGAGGGAAACATTGACAGTTTGTGTCTCTGCAGATACATATCTTATCATTACTAACCAGTATCATTATCATCATTATTTTTTGGATATCAAGGTGCTTTATTGCCGGAAGTGACAGAACAATATGGTTGCTGAACAGTGGCGTCAAACAGTCTCAAGTTGTCCATGTCCGACCCGTTAAAACAAACCAGCAACCTTCCTACTGCTGCTAAGCAAAGTGAAACTTAAGAGAAACACTGTCTGAATTATGTTGCTTCATCTGAATCGTTGATGTTCAAAGTGTCTGTGCTTTGCAGAAATGTGTCAATGAGACTGGGCTCAGAGAGCTAAATTTGGTTCCCAAAACATTCTGGTAACATTTGTTTTTGGTTCTGGAAATGTTCATGATCGTTTCTACACAAGGTTTCCTGGATGTAAAAACAACAAGATTTACTAATGAAACTAATTCTATTACTATATTATAATTATAATGACGCAACCAGAAAGTTTTGGGGAGATTAGTTAAATGTTCCAGGAAAAGCCCTTAAATGTTTCCACTAATAATCCATACATGCTAAAACAGCATGTAAAAACAATGTTATTGTTATAACATTGCTGCATAACATTGTTAAGATGTTGCGGGGGGAGGCACATAAAACTTAAGGAGCATTACAAATACTGCCCATAAAAAACATAATTACATGTGGTTATTCAAATGTTTTGGAGCAGCTATGTTGAAAAAAAATCCTCTGCACGACATTCTAAGAACATTATGGGGGGGCTTCCAAATACAAAGCAGGAAGAAATATTCCAGGAATGTTATTAGAACGTTATGTCTTTGCTATGCAAATTGTTCATGAACAGTGGCGTCATAACAATAATCAACAAAAACAACAATCGGTTTTTGGCCCAATTTATCGTTACAAATTCTGATTTCTGGAGACCATCTGAGGTTACCTTGATAATGCAATCAGAGCCATGGTTGCACCTGCAGGATGCTGGTTTCTTAATGGGACATGATGGAGAGGTCACAGGGCATCGTATCATGGTCGGCTTCACATTGGGCTTTGCAGTGACTAAGGGAAAGAGAACACCTGCATTGTTGCATGGGAACTACCTTCCTATAGCCAAGGCATCAGTGTTATTAAAAGGCTACAGAGCATGTCTCCGTATCCAGAAAGTTACGTTTTTCATGATGAAGAAAGGAAGAATTATTTTCTTAGTAGCATACGCTTTATGCTTGAAATAATTGGCTTTTTTAAGAAGATTCAATGGTTCATAAAACTCACAAGAGCAGTAAGTTACTTAGCTGTATATGAGCTGTCGTGAACTGCTGCACTGTAATGGCAATGCCCAACTACCCAATATATGTGTTATGAATGCACATGTGGTGTAGCCCCCCCCCCTCTCTGTCTCCTTTCCTGACACAAGGCACATACGGCCAGACATCAACCAATTTTTCTTTTCTTGTTCCTTGCTTTTTTTGGGGGGGTTTCCATTTATGGCAGCTTTACATGCTTTGCCACACATGCACCGAGGTTTGACAGATTTTATGGACCATATATTTCCAGTGCAATTTGTCTGTAGAGCAAAAGTGACGTTCCCGTAACATTCAGAGGCCGAAAGCCTCATAAAGTGCTCTCCTTCTGTTTCTAACCTTAACCATGTCCTGACTCCCATTAACCCCCACTCCGTGTCCAATCACACACATTCCTTTCAGTTGAATTTGCAGTCAAAATCATTTACATTTCACCAGTTTGTTAATGCTTTTATACTAAATGATTGGAATTATTTGACACCATTTATTGCTTTAGAAAAAAAAAAGTGAAACCCCATCAAACGATGAATACATTTTATTGAACTTTGCTGTTTCCTTCAAAGTTTTTTAGCATGATAGTCAAGCTCAAAATGCAAATGAGAATAAATTGATGAAAACACAACCAACGTAAAAATTATTTGTTGTGGGGTTACTTTAATGCTTAAGTATTCACACAGAGCCAGAAACCAGATGTTAATTGTAGCAAACATGTAGTGATAAAGCAAATACAGCACATATTTTAACTATGTACTATAGCAAAAAGAAAAAAAAGGAGGAATCTACAATTAATGATCACAGTAGCCATTAAGCAAAATCTTCACAACACTGTACCACTTTGTAACAAGCAGCACCTTAGCAACCGCTCCATTGCAATGTTTTAAAGATCATTTAGTAAATATCTCAAACACACTTTCCAATCACCTTGTACCACTAGAAAGCTGACCTACCTATGGAACATTTTTTTAATGTTCATTTTCAATTTGATATGTTTTAAAACAGCTAATGATGTCTTGGCGTTATTCAACAGCTCAACATATTAATATTAATCATCTTCTGTGTTGGGTTTTTTATTTTTACAGAAAACACTTCTGGGATGCACACTGATGTCAGACATTGTCGCATTCTTTATTAATAGATTCTATTTCAAAACGCCTTCATCCGAGATGGAAAAAGATATGAGGATCCCACCGCTGTGCTTCACCTCGGAGGCCTCCGGTACATGCTCCGCCAGCTAACATCAACTGGCAGGATTCCTGCGAGGAGGAATCCTATTAGCATTTGAAATAACACTCTGACAAAATACTCAAATGAAAGGTATGCTGGGAGGAGTGTGATGAGATGAGATGGGGTATGGGAAGTGGCGGCGGTGGAGGTGGAGGGCAGAGCTGGAATGTCAGGAGAGGATCCTGGCTGTCATAGTCAGGAAGTGGGAGTAGAGGGCTGGGGGGGGCAGAAGGAGTAGGAGGGGTTGAAGGAAGGTTTTGAGAGAAGATGGCACTAAAGTGAGAAGGTTTCCTGTACCACCTCTACCACCCAATGCTTCGACTATAAATGAACAGCCCTGTACCAAATGTCACTGAGGGGAGCTCAAATCTCACAAAGCACTAAAACACCATTGACGTCTGCAAAATGCATTATTCATTTTCACATTCGAGTACTTGATTAAATTTCCATCACGTTCAGATACATTTGTGCATTTACATACAGAATGAACTGTGTTGCTTTACTTATGTTATCTTATCTTTACGTTTTGTATTTCTCCAGTCATTTTTAAAACTGACACTCCACCAATGATTTATCAACTAAACATAATTATGATACAAGATGTTTGCAGCCACTTAACCTTGGTGACAAATGTAACACTTTAGGCTTAGACACTTCATAATAAAAGCCTTTCAGGGGGAGTTTTATATGAATGAGTTGCAGAATGTTTTGCATTCTGAAATCAAATCCGACAGCATTGGTGTTCTAAATAGTTTGATGAAGAAGCAATTCATGGTTTTTTCAATCAAATTTCTGCCTTTCGATATTATTCATATTGCTGTGAATGTTTCCATTTTGACAGACCATAATCAAATCTTAATAAGGATGAAAAGAACATTTAACCAATAGGACCCATATTTCAGAACAATTCAAAACAGAATTAACAGATAAATTGTCTCTCAATATTGATAACCATACTGAATATTTGGAAGTGGGGTTTCAGGGAGTGATTACAAGGTGGAAATACTTGGGCTCCCTACAGGAACTACAAAACTTCAGAGAAGTATTTAAAAAATAAAGCCTTCTTTCTTGTTTCCTACTTTATTGCTACACTGATACACATCAGCTGATAGTCAGCCTAGTTCCTGTTGCTAAGCAGGGCCATGCTGCAGGTCACTGACCTTGCTGTAAGAATGCAAATACCTCTTCATTTGTCTTATATTGTTAAAGTTATTTTGTGGTGTATTTTTTATCACTCTCTGTGAACTTGTCCAGCTGTGAGTCTGATATTAACAGGTTAGTCTGACTCATTGGATGTGGACTGTTGGTAACTACAGGTTACTAGTTTCAGAATCCCTGTCACTAAGTAAAACAACAAGAACAACAGCCTACATGTTGAAATGGCTTATGTTTGCCTATTTTATCAGTAAAAGTTGTAAAAGTTGCCTTCGACTGTTCAACGTGGTGTTTTCTTCTGTAAGATTTAGCCACTTCATTCCCAGGACTTTACAAATGTTATCCCTGACACTAGACTATATTTCCAAAAAGTAAAAAAAAATATTCAGTCATCTGTCTTGATTTGCATATAAATTTAAGAGACAATCGTCTGAAAAGGCTGTTCACAATGTTTGGGCGTGTGTTCATGTTTATTTTTGACCATTCTTCCAGAAGCACATTTGTGAGGTCACATACTGATGCTAGAGGAGAAGACCTGGCTCTCAGTCTCTGCTCTGATTCATCAAGGTGTTCTATGGGTTAAGGTCCCACATCCACAGCAGACTCTGTCATCCATGTCTTTATGGACCTTGCTTTGTGCTCTGGATGGTGGATTTGGATGGGTGAGTGAATACTTTTGGAAATATAGTGTACTTTGCAAGGCCACTGTTCCTGCATCCTGAGTTCAGCACAAAAGAGTAAAGATGTGAATGTGATTGGATTAAAGAAAAGTAGCAGCAATAGTAAACAGGTGTAGACAGTCAATATTATGAGTATAGACTGTAGTGGTATGGCTACATCAGATTATTATCAAAGTTAGAGGTGAATGTAGATACACCATTCAGATATCTAGTATTATTGTACAACAGTAGGCCATAATTGTCTTAATGTTGTTTAGGGCCTGTAAGCGCTTTATATCATGATTTATGAGCCATGAGTGACAGGTGTCTTGGCTGAAAACTGCACTTGACAGCACTGAGACAAAAAGCTGTAGTGAGCAGATTTCAAAACAAAAGCTGATGTTGGAAGTTGAACATTTGTTGACCCTTGTGGTGTCAGCTAGTGAACACCGAGTGAGTGAATTCCAGTCCAAAACAGACAGTATGAACAAAAGAGATAATACGTAGGTAGAAGTAAATGCAGAAGAATAATGAGAGGGGGGACTGGCTGTTCTCTTCTGTGGAGGGTTACAGAAGAGAGCCTTGCTGCTTTTAATGCAAAACATCTGGTTCAGTTTGAAAGGAGCTCTGGTTTTTGTGTGCATACATGGTGTGTGATCTAGAGGATGAAGAAAGAGAAGAGAGAGCCTGAGAGGGAAAGATAGTGCTTGTAAAACTGAGGGATAAAGTGTGTGTGTGTGTGTGTGTGTGTGTGTGTGTGTGTGTGCATGCGTGTGTGAGAGAGTCTTGAGGGCCGGTCAGGAACTATGCATTAGGAACAGAGAGCACTCCTGGAAGGCTTCCCTCGCACTCTGTCAAGAGAAAACATTCCACATGGTGGCTAATTTCTCTAATTATCCTCATGTGAAATGGCTGCCAGATGACAACAACAGGAAATCAACACTCACCCGACAGTATTATCACTTCGTCATATATATCCGCTTTCAGACCGGCTTTAGCCCTGTGTGAAGAAACGCAGCCCTCTCATTCATTTGAATGAGGCCAGTCTCCTGGTAAATCTGGGGGGGGGGGCGCACATAGGGTCCTGCCAAAAAAAAATATCCAAAAAATGTTGCACCAGGGAGCTGTTTCATCAAATTTGCAAGACAGAAGCAGCGCCTGGCAGTATTTGATTACACGTTGGTGCGTGACAATTATTGAGCACATTCACATGGACAGTAATAATTCTGTCTTAACCTGATTAAGTATGACAATACTAATTATGACATGTTAAACAGCACTTTCCAATTTGCTTGACCCAAATAAGAACAGGTAACTCAAATTAAGATATTTAGAGTATTACATGACATACAGTATACACCTTAAAGACATGTCTAATCAGAATACTCGCAGCATTTGCAGCACGTAACTTACAGGCTTGCAGACACGGCTTCCAGACTCCAGCTTGTTAACAAACTACCGCAGAAAAGATTAACTGCCGCTGAAAAGAAGACACACACGCACGGACACACACACACACAAACTTGGTCAGGGTTAGGAGGAAAATAAAGGGTTGGCTTGAAATGAATGTGGTTGAATGTTACGCTGTTGCGATGGCAACAGTAAACAACAGCGACTTTTGGTTAAAGTGGGTTAAAATATGTGGTATTGCCGACATAAAACACTTTCAAAATGTCAAAAATAACTGGAAAAATGTCTAAAATAAACTTTCGTTGCCAGAAAAAAAAAGGATGCGAGTCATCAATCAGACTTTGCTCCGTAGCACGTGAACGGGAATATGAGCGGCGTATTCTATAAGCAACTTATGTAAACACTTTAATCAAAATGTTGTCTCATGTAAACGTGGTCACTGGTGAAACAAGACAGTCACTAACGGATTGTGAGCTTGCGTGTGAGCAGCGCTCGTGAATTGAATTGATTTGTGTGATTTCTGCTGATGACTTTTCAAACACGAATGAAACAGAACAGTGCAAACTTTCCTAACATCGAACCTGAGCCGCGGAGCTTTGCACCTTTTGAAGGTGTCGTAAAAGTCTGCAAAGAATTAAGATTTCCTTTAACATTTGCAAAAAAAAAAAAAAGGTCCAGCAAAGGTTTGCTGCAAACACAAAGGAATGCCTGTTTGCTGAAAATAACTCACTCCGAAAACACTCAGCAAGGAAACAGGTGCTTTTCCTAACCAAAAATGCCAAAATACATTTACTGCAGGGTCGAGACCTTCTGAGGGTCAGAACAATGTTTTTCAGAATGTGCCTGCCCGGACTGGAGCAGGGCCTTGGATCGGGCATTCTCAGTTGCAGGCCCTGTCTGCTAAGCAGCTGTTTGGGATCAGATGCGAGCCCCGTGTATCCATGCGAGGCTCAGCAAACCCCACCGATTAGTCCCAGTAGAACCGAGACCGCTGGTGCATTCCAGCAACTTGATCTCATGCGATTTCATCACCAGCGGGGGTAGACGAGCGTCAGAGGGGTCTCATCTGGAAAAATATAATTGTTTATCCGCCTTAGCATTTGCCTCAGCATTTGAGCTTATATAAGGTGCTGTTGAAATTGACTTTTCCAACTGCAGATGTAATGGCCAAAGATGATTAGTCCTTAAAAGGCCTCACTGTGTTGCATTAGGTAAAAACTAACAGAGGAAATGTTGAGGATTCACATGTACTTGTAACAGTGACTTAGAATAAATTAGGGCACTTTTCGGATGGTGGTTAATAGAGGTTTAATAAAATATCTTTACTAGAAAAAAAGTAGTAGAAGTTAAAATGTTCAAAATTCTGATGAAAAAAATGCAAGGTTATAGCTGTTTTATTTAAAACATATGTTTGTATCTTGTAAATCCAATTAAATGAGTTAATGCATAAAAGGGATAGAATATTAAATTGTTTCAAAAACACAATATGAGGTCAACTCAAGTTAAAAGTTTGATGGTAGTGTCTTCAGCAGATGTATAACCTTTGTGTTTAATGCTCAGATGTTTTTTTTATACTTGAAAGGTGAAAGTTCAAATTCAATGAGTGGGGCAAAAGAAGCAAATTTTGTTGGCAGTGTATTTCAGGTCAGATAATATTATTATATTATTAACATCAGAGCTCTTGCTACAAAACTGAAAAGGCTTCATAAGCCTTGCATGTTATCCAGTTTGGTTTGCTAAAGTTCAAGCCACATATGAGAAAGCGTCTGAGCTTTCAAGATCACACATGTCATCTTGAAAATATATTGGAGGAGTACTTAATCCTTTATAATACTTTTTTATACTTACTCACTTAGTTTTTTTGCCATTCAAACACTGGACCTGGTTCTGTGGTTCTGCCAACAAAAGCTTTAACTAACCCGCTATGACTATTTCTGTCTTCACAGCAGCTGTGAATCAAACAAAAATGTAAATACCTTTACTCAAATCTACAGTTAAGCCCTGTAAAAACTACCTGTGATCCTATGAAAAACTACTCACATTTGGGAAGTTTTGCACTTTTGACTTTATGTTTATCAATCCTCGCAGCAACATGCGTGGTGCAACTAGAGCACAGGAGATTTATAGCTAAACATTTAGAGCAGGTGGTGCCTTGACCCCACTTCACTTCCACTCTCCGCTCTTTCTCTATGCATCTCCCTTTTCCACTTGTCCTCCCATCTAATAACGCGGGCCACGTCCAACTTTACTGCAGATTGTGGACGGACCTGGAGCACGGGATGGGAAGGAATGACCTTGTCTCACTGTATATCCGCAAATGTGTGTATGGATTGGATAACTAGAACCAAGAAAAGACTGTCTAATTAGAGAAAAGCAGTAGAACAAACAAGGAGAGGGGAGCAATGGAAAGAGGAAGGACAGGAGAGGAAAGACAGGAGGAGAAACAGGAATCCAAAAGCACTTGAATGCCGAGCGCAGCTGCAGAATGGCATTTCTTTGGGATCTGTCAGCTCAACTCTGATTGGCCTGACATTGCTAATCCCTCCAGATGTTCAGCATTAACTGATGAGTGCGTGACTGTGTCGTGCGGGAGAACGTGGGGAGGGGGTCTGAGGCTGCCGTGGCCGGCGGGCCCAGGGTAAACAGGGCCTCTCAGGGACCACTGTCCGTGGGATTTGTGGAGATTTGGAGGACAGGATGATCCGGCATCCGGGAATTAGGTGGCACAGAGCGCAGATTGTGTCAACAATTTGGGATATAGAGGCTGCACACATAACTTTCCGTTCCCCCATTATCTACATTTTAGAGATGTTTGTTTGCTCACGTAAAGTAAAAGTCAGGCTTTGGGTTTTGGTGCAACAGGAAACACAGGAAAGGATGTTTGCTGAAAACTGAAAATTTATAGTTAGAACATTTATCCAGAGTTGTGCACATTTAAAATTTTACTAGTGATAGTGTAGAGAGACCTGTTGGGTGCTTTCTCAGGTTTGTGTTGTACAACCAAGATATTCTTTTTCACTTTTTAAAGAAAAAAACATAACTATATGTACCTACTCTGCATGAGGCAAAAAATAAGCTGTGGGCCCCTAGTGAAGCGTCCAGTCCCTTCCCTTAGTGTACAGCGTATGTAGCAAACAACTTAAACTGAACCCTGAGGCTACCTGGCCTGGTGGTTTCCCGTTTTTCAATATGAACTGACAACTGTCCACAGCCTCACAAAACACAGATAAACTAAAGGTCATTTTCTGAAATGTTTCCTTAAAGGTGCAGCAGTTAAGATTTTGCACTATTTAGCATGAAAAAACTTGAATATTACATTCATAAGGATGTTTGAATTGGTAGATAATTAAGTCACAATAATATTTGTTATTACCTTGGATTAAGCCATTTTTGTGTATGTCTCCCTCAGTGGAGCCTGCCATATTGCACTGTCGTGTTTTCTACAGTAGACCAGAAAGGACAAACCAGAGAATGATTAGAAACTTCCTTTCATGATTTTCACGGGCCACTAAAGTAGAAACATGATCAGTTGGTAAAAACCTCACTGCTGGATACAACCAGAAACTACATACTGTACCTTTAACTATTACAAAGAACATGAATAAGTTATGAAGCAGAAACTAAAAAATAAAAGAAAAGTAACAGCAGGAAGGCAATTCTTTGTGAGCCTACAGTAGTGTTTAGAGGGCCTGGGCTGAGACATTAAATCACTCCGTTACACTGCCACTGTATAATCGTTGCAGTGATCTGCTGATAAATAGTTTTCAACAATAAACTAATGTGCATTTGGCTGCTTATGTGTTTCCTTTGTTATATCATGATTTGGTATCATGACAATTTGTCATGACCTGCAGATCAGTTTACATCCTACGACCTGGAAAAACATCCAGTATGAGAAGAAAGGTTTGTCTGTGACTTTGGATTCCCATTTGAAGTTACCTTGGCAACATCAGGATATAACCGCTGCCGTTCATGTACAAAATACACACAGTATAATTAACAAGTGCTTACAATTGTGCAACTTCTCATTGGCCAATTTCCGTTCAGAGTTTAATATAGGCCCTATCTATTTATCTTTACTATATACTGTACATATTTTAATTACAGCAATAATCTCTATTCCATCAAAAAGTTAGGCCTTTATCTAAACCAATGTGCTATATAACATTATAAATTAGTGACATAAACATAAATCAGTAGACAATGACAAAGACAATTCAAGTAAGTAAATTTACTTTGAGTTTAAAATGACTGCCATCAACTGCTATTGCCATTTAAGATACCTGTCTTACAGAAATGTAACTAAAGCTGTAATATAATAATTATTGCATAGAAACACATTACATGCTTTGAAAGGTTCACAGCACATCATATGAAGAGACAACAATCCCCTACAAAATGACTGTGTATATACTGAATATAACAACAACAACCCTCAGCATTCAGTCAACATGTGCATGGGAGCAGCACGACATACTGTAGCGAAGCTGTGACATGAAACTACATTGTCCACATGTTAGATTCGGGTTGAAATGTGGAGGTCAACAGAGAGTAGTCATGGTCATTGTGCTGGAGACGTAACCTTTAGACCCTTGCTTGTTTTTAAGCAACAGACTTGGTATGGTTGCCGTGACAGGCCTGCCTGCCTGCCTTTCTCTCTCCAAAATAGACGAGCAGAATGGAAGCAGCTGCACTTGGGCCCCCTCTGGGATCCATGCCGAAATGAAACTATCAAATGCCTCCGGACCGAGGACAGATTTCTTAATGTGTGAAAGCTGGGCTGTGTTCACAGATGTGTTTTGTCTGCACTTGTGGACTTGCTAATACAAAGACCCCCCCTTTTTTTTCTTCATATTGGTGTGGGGTTATTAAGCAAAGGAGAGCTGTAGGGGGTGTGTTGGTCGGAAATCAACTGGTTAAAATAACTCTGCAAGACCCTGGCAAACCTAGTGGGGAAGGCTGGGAGGTTGGATGGTAAGACGGGGGCGAGGGGGTGGGTGGGTATGGTGTGAGGTCGTGGGGTGGGTGTATGTGTGTGTGGAAGGGGGGGCTGTCCTGGTGTGCAAAGACTTTTCTGAAAGCTGGCGGGCTTCCGGCCCCCGTCTGAAATCCCGCCACAATTACTCTATTAGCATGCTCAGCTGTGCCTCTGTTTTTCGTTATTCAAGCAACTTATCACAACCGACAAGGCACATGAGGCCATCAGAAAAGGAGGCTGTCAGAGCCCCATTGTGTCCTCAGCCCTCAGCCTCCCTGCCCTCACCCAGCCATTGACTCTCAGCCGTGGACGGGAGCCAGGGAAAAGCCAGAGGCATCATGAGAGCCGCGAGTCCACTTGTGGCACTGGTCGTGATTGACAAAACTCTGGCAGTGGGAATACACCGCCACTGAAGAATGAAAAGTGGAGTAGCTCTCCAGGGAGCAAGAAGAGAAAAAAATATATATTAGAAATACTATGGCACACCAGCAACTTTCTAGAGGTCAAGGGTAAAAAAGTCACGAAGCGAGATGATTTGCAATAACAATTTAAAAAGATATTTTTGGGGTATTTTAATTATATTTTCCCAGATTTTAATGACAATCTTCAGTTTATTCCTGTATTTGAGGGGAATGTTGAGCATTAATGAACAGCAGCAACATGCAAGACGAGTTATAGGATTGTTAAAATATTCGTATTTACAGTAACGGCCTGGCAGGAGGTATGAACAGTGGAGATGCCGACCGGTTTCACATATTTGTGGCATTGTTGCCTCTGGCGTGCACAATATCATCCTGCACTGGCTCACCCATTTTTGCAAAACATAAGTTAGCATGTCTGAAACAAATTAGAAACTAAACTCTCTCAGCCATCACGCTACTGGACAATTTCACAAATCTGACAGCAGAAAAAAAAGAGTTATTGCAAAATTTGCAAAAGAGCTACAGAGCACAGAAAAGCACAGATTGTAAAATACAAGATGAAGTTCGGGATATATTCTTTATGCATCTGAGCATAAACAAACCGCTTTAAAACTCAATTGATGTTGGACACAAAGGAGCTTCACCCTTTGGAAACATGCTGTATGTGGCCGACATAGCAGCTGTTGTTGCCGCCATACAGTAGTTTACACAGAAGTGCTTTTCCACGGGTGTCTTTACTTTCAGGTGTTGGCGCTGGCATCTGAACAATTCACCGTGATGAATTGTATTTGCACCCTGCTGAATCCGACAGAAGCCGTCATGTTCCACATTGTTTGAGTCTGTGCACAATTTACAGCTGGCTCATGTCTATTTATCACTTTAAAGGTATAGTGTGTAAGATTTAGTGGCGTTCACCAGCATCCAGCGGAACAGACTTGGCAGAAATGAAGTATAATATTCAGAAGTATACTTTAATTAGTATATATTTCAATCTGAATAAGAATTGTTGCATTTTAATGACCTTATGTTGAGCATTTCTTTTATCTACACCAGGACCAGGTCTGTGAAGCCTGCCACGTTGCACCAATATGTTTCTACAGTAGCCCAGAATGGACAAAGGGCCTTTCATGTGTTTCACAGCCACGGTAGGATGTCCTACACATTTATGGGACTTAGTTTCAATCTACAACCTCACCAGTAGATGCCACCATAAACTACACACTGTACCTTTTAACACCTCATCTCAAAAAAAAACTCATCTCTTTTACCTGCAACATTTTATGAAATCATTCTTTTTTTTTTTTCTAATGAAAATGTGATCGGTTATTGGAATAGTTGAACTAAATAATTATAATGCTAAACTTAGCGCCTTTTTAAAAAATGTTATGGTGTTAATGCAAAAACTGCCATGTGGTTTAGCTATTAAAAATTGGTACTAGACAGTTATTCTAGGTGGGTTAAATATATGAACATTATCATTCTTTTTCAATTACACCATTTGAAAAATTGTGTCAAAAAAGGGCAAATAATTATGATTTTTGTGAAAAAGTAATTGGTACAAATGGACTTTAAAAGACAAGAAAGAAAAGTAAACACATGTATATTTTAAGAAACATCATGATTGCTTCGTAAAACTGTATTTTCAAAAGTTTTTGACATTTTCTTTGGCATCCCCACTGAAACAGAAATAAAACAGATGCAGCACCAGATACATTTACAGCTGCAATTTAGTTCACATTTTCTTTTAGAAAAAACAGTTCAAATTGCAATAATGGAATTTAGAAATTCAAAAGGACAAAGAAAAAACTATAGATATGTAGTATTATCTCTTTTTTGTGTTGTGAAGTGCGTGCTTATGTGTGAGTATGTGTGTGTGTGTGTGAGTTGAATCTAAAAGTTCTGGCATCGTACCACCACGCAGTATAAATGAAGCTGTTTTTGTCCATTGATGTGTGATGACCCTGTGATCCACTGATCATGAGAAAATGTAAGCATATATATTTGTGTGAGTATGTGTACATGTCTATATGAATTTTTTATTATATAATCTTATATAATCTTATATTATATATTATAATCTTTTATATTAGTTTTATGTGTCCCTAAGGGTGACATATAGATCATATTTCCATGGCAATCTAAGCAGATAAAAGCATGAGATGTGTTGGAGAAAATAGTTGTTGTTGATATGGAGAGGAGTGCCCTCCTCATGTTTTTTGGTGAAATGAGTTTTTCTCTGCCTAGTAGGAAATGCCTTTGACAACGGCAGAGCCCGGAGGAAGAAACAGTACACCGAACAAGTCCAAAGAGGCAATCCACGATAGGATTCTTTATTTAGGAGAATTAATGGGATGAGTGGCATGACGTGACTTGTAAATGTTCAGAGCCAGGCAGATAACTACAGGCTTTAGTTTGGATCAAACATCACATGCCATAGAAAGAAAAAAATCTGATTGTGCACATGTTACACTTATGAAAAGTGTTAAAAAGTGCTGAAAATTGGTATTACAGTAGTTTAATTCTTTCATAGCCTCCCCCTGCATGAGGTGTCAATATTTAAATAAGCTGGTGCATTTTGTGCTAATGAAAATCTCTACTTTGTTGGAGATAAGCTCAGCAGTGTAAGGAACAAAGAATATCACTGGTTATTATTTTTTTTTTCATGATGAACAATAACTAATGTAATGAGTAATGTAGTCTAGTAATTGTTTTTCAAGTAATTTGCCCTCTACTCTTCTCAAATTGTCATATCAAACAAAAAACCAAGGAAGAACTTGGTGTGATGTGTCTCATCGTGTGATTTTTTTTTTTTTAAATCTCAATCAATGCTGTTATTTTTTAATAATTTAGTAGTCTAATTTATCTTTACTTCATTTTTCATTTTAATCAAGTGTAAATGCAGAAGGAATATCTAAAAGAGAGGAGAGGCAAGTTTAATTCAACACACCATTATTTACCTCAGTGAATGCCATAGCCATACCCTAAATACTATTTTCTCCCCACAACCCCAACCCAACAGTGAAATAATGTGCTGACATTTGTCCAGACCAAAATACTACCATTCAGTTACTGATATGTTACTAATACCTCAAAAAACTTAGCAGAAGGATTTAGGAAAATTGCACTAAATTGGTGTGACGAAACCCTGATTTTCTTTTGTTATGTTTGTAAATGTTCAAACTTTGTAAATGAATCACTCGTGATGTAACAATTCACATAAAAAGATTTAAATTTTCTCTAGCAAGACAGGGTATCCCCATAAGCACCTCGTTCCCCACAGCTAAAGGTTTTATAATACAAATGTTATTGTTGTAATGTTAAGTCCAGCCTTGCAAGCAATCTGTTCTTAACCTTATATGTGCATGCATTCAAGAAACTTCAAAACAGTATCGGAGTGTGTTGGTGGTTTTTGTTGCAGCCTCTCAATGACTTTAATGCTCGATTTAACTCTTACATCATTAGCTGGAGCCAGACAAAGTTTAAAAGTTGAAATGGAAATTGAGCAATCTTGACATGCACCGTATTTCATTAATGTGACAAGCTGATAAAACGCCAGCGGGCATGTGCTTGGCTGACAAGCAACACTCGTTACATTCCAACTGCATTAATTAACCCTGCCCGCAACAGAGGCCATTCGCAGTGCACAACAGCGGAGCCGTTCCCTGCAGAAGAGCCACAATGTGGCATGTGGAGCACTATCAACACCTCCCTAAGTACAACCTCTAGCTAAGAAATAAATAACATGGCTGTCTTTCCTCATGGCAGGGCCAAACATGCTGGTTTTGGACAGGGTTCAATAAGGCTTTGATTCTGGAGGAGCAAAAAAAAAAAAAAAAAACTCAAGGAAGTGAAACAAAATCACCATTTACAGCCTCTGACAGCCGGCAGCTCTTTTTTTTCTTTTTCATGTTTTCACTCCCCATGCCAGTAAAACGCTCTCATTGGGAAACTGTCATCTTGATCCTCAAAGTAGTGCGAGTGTCAAGGCCCGTCAAACTGGCTCCCACTGATGACATGTGTTACCCTGGAGCGATGTGACAAGTTCAGCAGAGGAAGGGAAGTGAAGGCCTGAAGAGAGATACCTGCGGAGAGATACCTGTGTCACCACACTCACACTGTGCATGTGCATCACACATACACACACACAAACACACACAAGTGAGTGATAAGATGTGTGCAGTTAGTTTCTTCACTTCAGTATTACAATACACATGTACAAATACTACTAAAATGTTAGTTGATCACTACTGCAATACTTCAAGGTTATGCCACCACCAGTTTGACATCCTTAATTCCAATGTGAAACTTCTGTTTATTGCTCCTCCTCTCGTGGGAAACCATATTCATATTGAATTAAGGGCATAATTTAATTTAAAAAAAAGAACATTTTGTACTTCCTCAAAGAAAAGTGGCCTTGATTTAAGTTTGTTTATTCCAATTACAAGCTATGATTAACAGTAAATAACTTAAATAGGAAAGGGCAGTGTAGTGCAGAATCAGTGTGATTAAAGTGCAGCAGCTGTACATGTGGTTTATGATAAAGAGTGAAAAGAGCAGGACAACAGGTCCAGTAACTAACTGCTGATGACAGTTTGGTGAGACACAGAGGAGCGGCATTCACCAGCCTGTCGTCAGTGTCCCAATGCTGTCGCACTGCTGACGACCTCAGTGACACCACGACACACACACACACACACACACACTCACACATACACACACTATGCAAACATACAGGGAGCGTACATATACTTACATTCATGCGCTCCTTTAGAAAAAGCAGCAATTAGGCTACCAAGGCTAAGGTTGAAGCCAGTGTGGAAGTACTTTACTGTAAAGTGTAATGTAGATGCTGGCTCTGACTTAATATGTTTTCAATGAGTTTGCATTTGCCAAATTTGCCTTTTGAGCCTGTGGCTGCTCATATTCTAAATTATTGCTTTTTGGTGTCTGCAGCATTGGGTCAGTGATGGACAGCTGTGATTGACAGCTGGCTCACCTACTGCTCTCCCCACCTCAGAGACTGGTGTTGTGTCCTACAGATGTGGTAATATTTCGCTGAATTTGCATTCTTTAATAATAACACCTTATTAAGAGGGTCGTGGCTTCAAACAGAAAAGATGGGTCGACCATTAAAACTGGCTCCTCTGCGATCAAGTAGGTGACACCACACCTAGCTACATCCATCTTTTTAAATTCTGGTCTATGGTTCAGACACATGACCACTGATGTAACTATTTGTTGAGCTTTTGCACATAACAAGGTTCAGCACACAGAGGACCTCACTGAGCAATGCTGATACTGCTCATCATAGCATTAGAAAGAACTAGTTTGAGGATGCAGCGGACAATGCTTTGTGTATGATGGACTTAACACACCAAGCAGATAAAGTGCTGACGAACAGTATATTACTGCAGCTTATTGCACAGACCAGCCATCTTGGATTTTGAATTTGGGATTGGTCAGATTCACTGTCTTCAGGGTGCATGGTGTTGAAATTTCCAACTGGGAACTCAGAAAACCTGACTTCCTATTACAACTGGAATGCAGCATTATTCCTCCACAGATATCCAACCCAAAGAGGGAAGAAAAAAACCTTACTTCATATCACAGTGTGAAGAAACATCTTACAAAAAAGATCTTTTTGAGATGCAATGTTTTCACTGTAGACACAGCCTGCACGGCATCCCATTCATGCATCTCATTTACTCACTATAACGCCGTAAGGCAAGCCGAGGCAGGTTTATTTGTATAGCACATTTCAACAAGAGGGCGAATGAAAGTGCTTTACATAAAACATAAAAGGCATCAAGACAAAATCACTCCAAACTGCAATTTACAGAGTTCCATTTGAATATAATTCAAGTGTAAATGCTATTTGTCAGACACTTCATTTTCCCACTGCCTCCCTTTGAGTAATATTTGCTACCTTCACATGCAGTCTCCTTCTCCGTCCATCTGGGAACTTCTCATTTATCTTCAGCGCTGGTGACACAATGAAAACAGCAACATGCGGCGCGGCCCGCCACACACAGCAAGAGCACCCAGCCAGTTTATTGGGAAAGGTGCTCTATTGAATTAACCAGCTGCTTTTGTTCCTAAACCAATATTGCAAGACTATAAAGGGGTCAAGGGACGCCAGGCACACACAAAAGCCTGCTCTGGAGGTAGAATGGCCTGCAGGCAGCTCTACATGAAAGCACAGAGTTTGGTTTAGGTCAAAAGAGAACTCCTGATCTGGAAATAACAGAACATTCCGGAAGAACACAGCTGTCCCACCCAGCCTCCCAGCTGCTCTCGCTCTGTCTGTCTCTCTGTCAGCCTGTCTGTCGCTCTCTGCCTTGAAATGTTTACTTTACATCACAGAGCTTCCGTCTCTTCTTATATCTACTGTACCTACTGAAGATTTGATTGACATGAGTGAGTAAAGGCCGGTAGCAACGCTGTAGCTTACAGTAGTCGTTAAACACATTGTAAAGGAAGGGAGAGGATGAAAGAATTCTAAGACAGCATGGATTAAGCTTCATCGGGTGAAAAGTTACCTGCTAAGAATTTTTTGAGACTGGAAAAGAGATGAGAAGATATGAGGGATATAGCTTAGTTTAACATAAGACTGGAAGCAGGGGAAACAGTTGGCATGAGTCTCTAAAGCTGGAAAAAAAGAAATTTAAATATTGTTTTTGAACTTTAGGGAACATATCATGCATTTTTTTCAGGTTCAGTTTTTATTTTATTCTGGCAATCTTCTGGCATATCTTTGCTATGATTTGCAGCCAAAGAAAACCTTCCTTATTTATGTTATACTGGCCCTTTATGAAGCCCCTTAGTTCACCCCCTGTCTGAAGCAGGCTGTTTTAGCTGAGGGGTGTGCAACATGATAAATGTAATTTTATTGTACATTGTTTTTTGTTTTTTTTCAATTGGGATTTTTACAAAATAAAAACATGCATTAAAGATATTTCTTAAAAAAAATAAATATAAAATTAGAAGTTTTTATTTCAATAAACACATAAATACATTCACTACAGTTCCTACCGATCTTAACCTTTTTCATACATGGTCTATGGTTCAGACATGGCCTTGGCTGAGCTATTATGATTGATTTGCTTGAGTATGTAACTGGTTGGTTAGCATGTTCTTAATGTGATCAATCTTCTAGCTCCACGAATTTTGCCAGAACACACAGATGTTTTTTGAAAGCACGTCTTATACTTAGAAGTTACTGAAGATTTTATAGCACCTTAGGAATGCTAATCATTTGTCAATTGTACCTGTATTTGTGTAGATTGTCTCAACATGATTATTGACTATCATGCAGCTAAGAGAAACAGAACAACTTCAGGCTTCAGGGATCTGCACACAGTTTAATTATCGGTTTCCAAAACATCATCTCGTATCATTTCTGAGAAAGACTTTGTCTGAAGTTCAACATTCATGGAATAGGATGATCATTTTGTCAGTCATGTCATTTGATATTCTCTTTTTGACTACAAGATTACTACAAGACATTAATAGAAGATTCCTTTTATTTCTGAGCTTGTTGGTGGAGGGGGGTGTTAAGCCCTACAGTTAATGGGTATCAGGGTTTTTTTCAAAATAACATCTTTGCTTTGATGTTTTCTCAACCTTTATTATTAGAAGGGATTACTTCATCTTCTAAATTGGGGCCTTATAGCGAACACCTCTGACTGTTTTCCTGTAGGTGGCATCTTGGACATGAACTCAATAGCACTCAGAGTAACACCCCGCAGGCCTGGACATGCTCCGGCATGTATGTGTCCCGTGAACTTTCTATGTGCATTATGCCAGACCCAAGCGATGTGATCCAAACAAAGTAGAGGATATTCACTTCAGCTTTTGATTAGAACCCGAATGTGTGTCGTGATATCACATGATTGGCATTTGTCCATCCGTGCTTCCCTGGTGCATAATTGCTGAATCCTTATCAATGCCGCGTCTCTCTCTGCCGAGCCACAGTGCGTAAATTCTCCGGTTGTGCACCTTGAACAAAAGGATGTTAATTAACGATTTGATCTCAGCGATGGTCCCACATCACACGGCTGAAGATAAGTCGTGAGACGGAAGGCCCGGGGGCACAACATGTGGGTTTCCCCGCCTGTTTCGGTGCTGTCAGAAGGGGAAAAGCATCAAAGTATCAGCGCCAGGCTGTTATCTTGGCCTCAGAAAGGAGCTGTCGCAGATAAAGGAGGAAGTGGTTAAAGTAGTCTAAGGCGACTGCGTTCCTCCCTGAAATCCACCACACACACAGCTCCAGCAGGGCACAGGTGCACGCGTGCTTTGGTATGCCCGTGCACACACGTGCATACATGCACACACTCACATCTCCCGCACCTTCTGATGGTCTATCTTTAGAACATAACTGTTAGGGGCTATGGGGGCCAATACAGCGATAGCGAACAATATGCTGATTTGCTGCTCAGTTCCTTGTGCGTGCGAAGATCTGCGTGGAGATTTCCTCTTGCTCACAACCGCCACCTGCTTCCGCCCCGATGATCCGCCAAGAAGAGGTGGATATGGTGGATGTGTATCATCTGCAGGGCATCGCAGGCAATAACAAAACCTGCTAAATGTCCAGAACAGTACAGTCAAACACCTAAAATGAAGAGTATTAAAGGAAAAAAACGTACACACCCTGATTTAGTCAGGAGTCAGAATGTTTTTCAGCCTCATGCTGGGAACTACTACTAATCTGGAGCTGCACTCAGACTCATAACAAGGTTAGCATGTCAGATAGTTGGTCTGAGCTGGTGGTCCAGTTCTAAAGACACATGATATACATATAGGAATATTATTGTATTTTATACCCTTCTCTCATCATGTTTTAATATTGTTTGGATATGAGACATATGAGCAAATGTATGTAAACATTGTCACAGTTAGGGAGGGTGTATGAGGATAAGAGTAAAACACATTTTTTAATGTACAGATATCTGTACATATGAAACACACATATCTTAGCACAGACAAGTGCAGAAACTACATTAGAATGAGGGACATCACCAGGCAGACTGGGGATCAGTAGAAGGTCAGAAATATCTCATACAAGCACCTTACTGTATGACTCTGCATCCATTTGCTGGTCTACAATAAAACTCTCAAGAGAAATTGTCAGATCGAACAAAGCCTTTGTTTATCCTGGACACGTCTTTTACAGACTATCACCCATTCAGCAAATAGCAATGCAATTCATTCTGATCTTACAATCTTCTCTATACCAGTTGTTCTGATTGGTGGTTCTCACTCTCTCAGGGACTTGTTGTGACACTCCAGACCAGCTGAAACTTTAACAGGTAAAGCCTAGTTTATATTTCTGTGGATGCAGCTGTCAACGTGACGCAGGCATTGCGCATTCAAAGTCACTGCAGAAGTTCTGCTTCTTCTCAACAGTAAACAAAAAAACGGCTGACACAAGACAAAAAACAGGAAAGAATATATATTCCTTTAAATACACATATTCCCCTCTTCTTGCCAGTTTTTTAAAAATTTAAAAATTTGTATTTATTCTTCCTTTTTCTGTTTATTTTTCTTGATTCTAATACCATTCTTTATTCTACTACCATTTTTTTTTCATATTCTTTATTCTACTACCATTTTTTTCATATACCAGTTATCCTTTTTTTTCCGCCTGGCCCTAAAATATTTCTTTGTACAAACAGGATGAGGTATATGTGTTTTTCATGTGTCTTGTTGTGTTTTTGTCAATATAAATATAAATATATAAGGTCCTAAATGATAGGAGCTGCCTCAGCTCAGTCTCAGCTTCAATAAAATGTTGACATGAATGCCAAAACATTTAAACACAAAGCCAGGCTAAAAGGAGACCGGTGGAGTATCAGCAGCTGATAAAATGAATTCTTTAGAAGAAGAAAACACTTAGATCTTTTAATTAAATCAACAATATGACATCTCCTTTTTGGCTGGGTATGTTGGGGTAAAAAACAATATGGTGAAAGTCATGAATGATGTATGGTGTTCTACATTAGAAAAATGACTCCCACTAATTATGATAAAAATAAATGTAAAAAAATCATAATTATGTTTTTATTAGTAAATAATTTGATCAAAAGAAGAAAGGTTGTGTTTGTATGACCTCAGATGAAGACATTTTTATCATCCGTGATCCATTTTAGGGTCTCAAATTTGAGGTACCCTCCCCCTGAAATAGAAATGTACCATTTCCAAAAAAACAACTTTTTTTTTAATCTTCAAAATCTCCTAAAGTTCAAGTAATTCTATTAAGCAGGCTGACAAATGATCATTGCTTGATAAAAGAGGGAAAGCTGTGGGCATGCACCATCAAAAGTAACTTGGATTTATTGTGAGGCGACTGTGCTTTATGGTGGCTGACTGCCCCAGAAGAAGCAACCCTGAAGAGGGAGAATTAAATAAGGGGATTTATCCACAGACACTAATCATTCCCAACTTAGAGCATCGCTACAAAAAAGAAAGAATGTGTAAAGAGCCCAAGGACACAAAGGCTTCTGGGTGATCAAAAGGAGAATTAAGGGTGACTTCTTCCACTGAGCCATTGTCTGTGTGTTTCATGAAGTATCACTCTCTGCAGAGGAAGAGGGGGGGGATCAAGTTTTTTTTTTTTTTGAATTAAAGAGCCTCTGCAGTTTTCTCTCACCTTTTAATCCGCCACCTCGCCATCCCTCGCCACGTTTTCTTTTTCGTTTCTCCCCCCACAAATAGACCCCCGCCCCTATGCTACAAACTTGGCATGATACATGCGTTTGTGTGGAGAGGATTTCCAAATTCAAAAAAGGTTGACAGGATAGGGAGGACTGGGTGGGCTCAGTGCAAATGTGTGTGTGTGTGTGTGTGTGTGTGTGTGTGTGTGTGTGTTTGAAGGTTTGGTTCATGTGTGTGTTTTGGGGAGGGAGGTGGTGGTGGGGGTTCAGAGCCCCCCGGATAATGACCATGACAGCTGCCCAACAGACTCGCCCCCCGCTGTCCTTTTAAGTCCTTGTTTAAGGTTTGGCTTCGGCACCCACTTTGAACCACGACAATAATTCCTGATCCCGGGATTCCTCATCCTTTGCGCTGGGATACGCAGGGCCAAGAGGCTTTCGCCTGCACAAAGTCTCGTCCTCCTGACCAACCAGACAATAAAGATTGTTCCCTCTCAACTCGATTAATCACCCGCAACATTCAGACCTCACACCTGCCCTCACCCTCAGCCAATGTTCCTATTCATAGTTTGAGACACTGGTGCAATCACAGTGACGCAAACTATTGTCATGTACTGTATAAAAATCGTATACTCTGTTCTATATTTAAAGACCAAATACACACTTACAATGGATCCCATTCCTGGTCGATTACTGTGTAATAAAAACCCTGAATATTTACCTTGCAAATGTTGTGATGACATAATAATTGTCACCGTAATAACTTTCCAAGAGTTGTAAATTCCTGCCTCATAGCCACCATAAACTGTAGTCAAACTTGACATTCTAGATCCTATTTCATGTCAACACACCCACTAAAGCTAGCTTAATAAAACAAGCAATTTCTAGCGTTAAAAAGGTGAGTTATACATAATAATGCCTAATTGCTGCCAAAAGTGGAAACTGTGTGTCTAAGAACATCCGGTATGTGATTTTCTGTATGAAACCATCCACTCACTCTGTGTTTTTGCTCCCTGTCACATTCAGTATGCGTGCACAGGCAAAAGTCTGCAGAGATCACTTAGAGACAAAGAGAAGCCTCTGGGCTTCCTTCAGGCACACTCGCAACAAGCCAAGGATGTAGTTAAAATGCCTTTATTGGATAGGGCATATCTCAGTTCTGAAATATCAGTAAAGGGAGAATGTCGACAGGTTTGACCCCCATGGTCTTCCCCAGGGCGTAGCTGGAGGAGTCTACCATAGTGGAATGTTGTTATTCCTCATATATAGACAGTTAGTGGCTAAATGACACCAGCATATCCAAAAATAAAATAGCATATTTGTGTTCTGCCATTCTGTAATATCTTTCTGACACCTATTAGTGGCCCTGGTTGGCCCTGTAAAAGCATTTATATACCGCTGGTTGACACGGTACACACCATATATGGAGAGTAAAAATTATTAAAGGTATATATATATATATATATATATATATATATATATATATATATATATATATATATATATATATATATATATATATATATATATATATATATATATATATATATATATATATATATATATATAGGGCGACACGGTGGAGCAGTGGGTAGCACTGTTGCCTCACAGCAAGAAGGTCGCAGGTTCAAGACCGCCTTGGGCCTGGGTCTGGGACCTTTCTGTGTGGAGTTTGCATGTTCTCCCCGTGTCTGCGTGGGTTTTCACCGGGTACTCCGGTTTCCTCCCACAATACAAAACATGCTCAGGTTAATTGGCAACTCTAAATTGCCCATAGGTGTGAGTGCGTGAGTGAATGGTGTGTGAATGGTGTGTGTGCCCCACGATTGGCTGGCGACCATCTGGGGTGTATCCCTGCCTCTCGCCATAAATGCGCTGGGATAGGCTCCAGCAGACCCCTGCGACCCTGAAAAGGAATAAGCGGGATAGAAAATGGATGGATGGATATATATATATTTCCTTTTGTCCTAAGCTCTAAAATTGCTTCTGTTGTATGTTGGTTTAGCAGTGATTGATAATGGTTTGCATTTAATTGTCCCGGTCTGTCTTTTGAGTCAGTGGGCCTATTCCTTATCTGGAAGATATCTATGTACAGGTCTGTCCTTATTTGTAGCAGAAGGTGGGAGGAATCTGGAAAATGTCCATCGAGGATGAGATGATCCGCTGAGCCCAATCGCTGACATGTGTGACAATATGGACTGGATAGCAAGTGTCTGATTGTCTGATGGAAAATCTTAGCTCGAGCTGTGGTGGTGATAGCAGTCTTTTTGTTGGATTTCTCTAAAAAAACATTTAGTCATATGTTAAACCTTTGAAATTGGCTGTACAGGCTATTATTGTTTTTTCAGTTTAACTTTGGCAAAGTACTCTTTAAATGTGCTTACAAAAGCCATATGTTGGATGTCTGACAGAGATATGTAGCGAGTGCACGGTGATGTCATACGGGTTTGTAATTTCCCAGATGCTCAGTTCGGATGGCCAAATACTTTACCATAAAACTGCCAAAACAATTTTTCAGAACATAAAAGCTTCAACGTATTCATCTGCGACAACTGAGAAAATCTATGAAGAGGTGCAACAAGGCCAAATTGGTTGAAGGCCAAATGGACATTATGTACCTGATGAAGGCCGCACAATTTAAATCGGTGTTTCCCTTAGCAGAACAATATAGTTGGACACATTTAGAAATTTTGTTTCAGTGGAAATTAACTATGCAAATGCTGCCATATATATATATATATATATATATATATATATATATATATATATATATATATATATATATATATATATATATATATATATATATATACATTCACAATCCAATTCTGTGTTTAATGAACAATTGATGAAAAACTGCAAGAACTATACAAAAACAAAGCACATCATCCAAATATTCAAGTCGGCCTGCTCCTGTTGTTTAAATATACTGTATTGTATGAGTCATAGTATAATTATTTGTGAGCAGAGAGGTAGGAAATCCCCTCACATCGCTGCTTCTAGTCATGTAACAAATTGTTGTAATTGCCATTGTGGTAGAATAGAAATTGTGGTTAAGCAAACAACTTTTTTTTCTATGCCAGTGCCATGCTCATACTAAAAGTCATAAAACAAACACTTGTCACTGTGGTGTGTTGCTTTTTGCAAAAAAAAAAAAAGTTTAATATATATTTCACACAACACACTGTGAATCCAGAAGGCAGCAAAGACATTTTCAATGTTGACCTGAGATGTGAGGTAGTATATTACCTCTTACAGTATAATGAGTGTTGATCAATATATCCTGGAAATAGAAATGGAAATAGCAACATGTCAAAACATACTTGGGCAAAAACACACACTGTTGTGATTCCTATTTCTGTTGATTTCATTGTTTGAAAAGGAACACAGCCACAGAGGAATTTGCTCATGCAGCCCTCTGAATGTGAACAGGGCCCTGGACAAATCACTTCCAGCTTCAGCCCGAGACGTTTCCTGCCCGTTTGGAACACAAACATGTACACAACTCGTGGATTGCAAGAGTGCAGCGAGTGCTCCGAACAAGAGAGGCTCAAAGAGAGAGAAAAGGAGAGGGGATAAAGGAGACGGTTGCGAGGGGGAAAAAAAAAAAGGAATGGGCGCAGGACGGGTGATGGTGGGGTCAGCAGCGGACTAGTGAGGATTGACACTGGATTAGAGCGTCACTATCAATCAAAGGCGGCTGAAGGGCAACTTTCATGTCGCACAAAATCCTGTGTGTGTGACCGGAGCAGGCGGCAGCGCCGAGGACTTAGTGAGCACAGGTGGAGGTTGTAGCACTGGGGGCCGACTCGCGGCTGTGGGGAGGATAATATGGGCTGGTTGGGGGTTTGTTTACAACGCATGCGATTGTCTGACTACTTGTTTGTGTTGTTTTCTCTGTTTGGTCTCTGTAACCATAGCGATGTTCCCATGTCCCAAATTTCAGTGACTGACCGCTGGCGAAACACCAACCAAAAACAATTGCCCAATCATTGCTTAGCAACGGTCACTAGGCACACAGGGTCTATCGAGTCTTCCATTGGGCGATTCTGGGAGAACACTTCCCTGCACCTCTTGTATGATTGTGGGGTTTTAGGTAAAGAAAAAAAAAAAGATTAGAAATAGTCTTTGTATAATATCTAGGACTCTGTTATAGCTCATGTTTGATGGCAATGCTGGTAAAGCAATAGTAACTATTTGGAAGAGTGACTGTATAAGATCCAATATAATAACAGTATATAAATGGCAAAAAAATCATAAAAAACAGTACATGTCCTCTTTGTGCCCCTTCAAAAATAATTCCAAAATGCTGTCTTTTTATTTTGAAATCTCTTCAGGCACAGTTCAGTTCACGCCCTTAGCACAGCAAAACTTCTTAGAAACTCTTAGACCTCAGGGTAACAACCTTGTCATAACAAATTCATTAAAAAACAGGTTAAAGCATGCAACTCTGCTATGATGTATGAACACTTTTAAAAGGTCCATTTGGTCTTATAAAATATCCTGTATTTCTAATTAAAAGACAGGGATGCAGTTTGCTAAATGTAGTGTTGTACTTCTGAGGGTTTTCTGCTGTCCCTCCTGGTCCCAGCTCTACTGAGGAATTCCCAACCTCTTTCACGTTTGGATGTTTATTAGATTACATGAGCGGTAGCTTTTCCTCCCAGTCAGTCACTTCCTGCCCTCAGGAGAGCTAAGAGATAAGGGCTGACTCTCTCAAACACACTTTTATAGATACAAACAGAGCAAATTTCCCCTCTGAGGACTTTCTGAAAAACATATTCACAACCAACAAAGATAGCGGTTAAAAAACAAACAGTCCTGGTGGTAGGGGACAGCGGCTGCTCCAGGCGGTGTGTGGAGGAGCTTTGTGACAAGCCGTGCAGGGAAATGGAGATAAACAAAACAGACAATTTTCGGTTATCTCAGAGAACTCTATGAAACAAAACAATCCTCTCCACTGCTGTGTCCTTGAAGAGATCCGGAGAGATGTCCTGAGGAAATGCCATTTCCTTTTCTCTGGGAACAGTGCGGGAGCATTCCATCAGCAGGCGGCTCGACTGGGAGTTTACAACACAGGACATACAATGTGGGAAATACTGAGGAAGACACACTGTGTGGTCTTTTATTGCGCATACTATAAGAGAGAGAGGATGACAAGATGTATTATATCTATTTGAAGGGGAAGCAGTCAACTTATATTTAAATGTATTTGTAAAGCAACTTACTGACTACAAGCCAATGCGGTAGTAGATTAAAATGTAATTCCAGCAAAGGCCACTAGAAGCTGGCCCCAAAAAATACCATCTATCCATTTATTATACCCTCTGATTCCTCCCTAGGGTCACAGGGGTCTGCTGGAGCCAATCCCAGCATACTCCTGGCAATAGCCTACTGTGGAGCACACACAGCATTCACTCACACACTCATACCTATAGCCAATTTAAAGTCTCCAATCAACCTAAGCATGTATTTAAACCGTAGGAGGAAGCTGGAGAACTTGAAGAAAAGCCACACGGACACAGGGAGAACATGCACACTTTGACACAGAAAGGTCCCAGCCTAAGTCCATAAACCTGCAGCCCCTAACAATACTCTTAAGTAAATATTACCTTTATCACTACATTTGTTAGAGAACTATACATTAATAAATGTGCTGCTGGACATCTAGAAAATGATTTCTTCTTAATAAGATATGAAGACTTATAGTAGCTTTGATGTCTTGATGTTGATTGACAGCTGTAATTGACAGTTCACTTACCGGTAAGTTTATAGTTACTTGACAACCATATCAGCATGATTTAGCTAGGGTAGCTAATGTTGGCCAAAGTGTTGCACTGCGTTTGCTTTAGATTTAGATAGCAAGCTGATTTTCCAGAGAATGAAAGTTGACACCACACACTCCTTATTTGGCAGGACCTGGCTCTGAAACAACATGAGCTGCAACTCTTGGCTTCAAAGTGGCTCCAATGCAAACCAATGGGTGATGTCAAATCTTGCTACATCCATTTGAATATACTGTCAAAGGCAGTGATATTTACAGCTTGATACCACATTCAGCCTTGCTCAGGGCTTCTGGTCCATGCCAATAGTTGTTGAATTCATCAGGTAACCAAGTATACTGTATTGCATATTATATCATCAATTATTATCATGTATAAAGGGAAAAAAGGGTTAAAACGACAAACAAATGCACCCTGTGACTAAGGCAAACATTCTTGATGAACATGATTCCATATTGCTTCCCTTTATATTCATATTCATATTCACATTCATATTCATATTCATATTCATATCCATATTCATATTCATATTCATATTCATATTCATATTCATATTCTTATGCATATTCATAATCATAATCATAATCATAATCATAATCATATTCATATTCATATTCATATTCATATTCATATTCATATTCATATTCATATTTACCTGCATCTTGGTTTTCACCAGTCTGGAGTCTCCATGACAATGAAAACATTGAGGTGCAGTTAAAGGTCCTATGTCAAATGAATAGTAATTAAGGCTCCGTCCTCCACCAGCAATCCTTGCCCTATTCTTATACTGTGCATTGTTTCTCATGCCTATTCTGGATGGACTTTGGCACCTAACTCATCCTATAGCTTTGGTAGCAAATTATATATCAAAACATGCATCGTGATCAGGAATAGTGTACTATCACTTTAACCTGCAACACATTCATTTGTTCACAACATAACTTAATTTAATAACATAACTTAATTTTGAGTTTATATTAGGAGCTAATGGGACGGAATGTTGGTGACATCATTGCATATAGTGTAGGATCAGATCAAAACTTGTGTGAAGTCAAGTTTCACACAAGTTTTAGCTCCTAGCTCCTATTATTTTTTGATAGGAGCTAATGTTTTGCACAGCAGGAGAAGAAAGCTGTTCTTTATTTTCCTGTCTGCCTTTACCTGCAGTGCAGCCATTCAATCTCACTGAATTTACACAATAAACACCTTACTACTCACAAATTATTAATTATTTTTTTTTACTCAATTATTATTATGATTTTTTTTATGAGAAGTCTGGAAAATACATTACATTTTGATATTTTGGGCATAACTTAAGCTGAATGAATACTTGAAAGAAAAATATTTATTGTGCTTCTTCTAATATAATATCATAAATTTTCCATTATTATTTGTTGGAAATCTCTGTAGAAGCTCGTTATAATCTACACACTCTAGCAGTAGCTTCCAGAGACCTTTCAAAATTCCCTAGAGGAAATTTCCATTCCTATTATCTCTATAGAATGTTTAGGTGTTTAGGTGTATATAAAAACCTGCAACTGACTCTTAATCCACTGAGATTTAGATATTGTGCCTTAAATGGCTTGTACATAGAGTGACCACCCACCCACCTATTCACAGACATTTAAATCAAAAATCAAAAAAGTCAAATCAAAAAAGAGGCTCATGAATTTTACTGAGATATGAATTAGTGAGTTTTAGAGAGATGATAAGAAAGATGATTTTGGTACTGTCAGCTGCAAATAAATCTTGTTGGGGATATCACAACTTCAAATAAAAAACAGACAAGTGCACGATATGGTACATTTGATACTGAAGATAAACAAATCAATAAACATGACATATCTAAAATGTATCACTTGACAGATTGTAGGTTGTTATCTTGTAAAGCCTCAGAGGCCTGCTTCTTCTCTCATGCTTGTAGTTTAAAGGATCACCATTAGGGGGCACTTGAGGGGTTCCGTCTGTGTGAACTGGCCTAATGATGGGATTCTCTGGGGGAGAGTGTCTGCGTGTTTGTTTGCCCCCAAATGTTTTTCTCTCTTTGAGATATGAGTGAATAGCCGCGCATTTGCGTGCAGGAACGAGCTCATTTGTGTTTGTGTGAATCTTTCTAGTGGAGAAAATGTGCTGCCTGTCGGTGCATGTGGACACAAGTGACTCCATCTGTGTGTGTGTGTGTGTGTGTGCGCGCTGGGCATTAAGCCCTATCTATTTACAGAACGGGTATGTTTGGCCAATACTTCCTGACTTCCTTGCTCTTGGCAAACAGACAGACAGCCACGGTTTGTGTATTGTTTTAGAACAGTGGAGATTGTTGGTACTTGAAAGAGATTTGGGCTTGCTTGTGTTTGATTTATGCGGTGTGTCTGTTTGATATCGATCATAAACGATAACACAGCTGAAGGAAGGAAAACGCATCTCCTGTCGAAGCTCCTCGCTTTGATGTCAAGGTTGAAAAGAACAATGCTCTAAGGTACAGGACCTTTTTTGCATTAAACTCCCAGATTTCTCTCATGTGTCAGACAGAACGGTAAAACTTTGCCAGGAGGAGGTCACTGAGGAATTTGCTCAGAAGCTGATGATAATACATATTTATATCATTATGCTAGAGGAGACACGGTGTCAACTGTTGTGATTCCAATTTCTCTAAAGACCACAAATCAGTTGTCTGTTTACACATACAACAGATGCTAAAATCATTTTTCAAAAGTTGCTTTGTGCACATAAACACAAATTTTCCACACAAATGAGTCAAATTGAATAAATAAATAGCTTATGTAACAGGTTTCCAGCGTCGCTTGCTCGCTGAATCTATTTAATCCGACTCATTTGCTCTTAAACACAGCATTATTTTCTCCAAATCGTAGCAGGAGCAGTTCCTTCTGCTCCGAAAAGTGTATAATACAAATGTTCATCACGTGTATCAATGAGCACATGTGAACTGACCCTGCATTTGCATTTACTGTCACCATACTGGCCTCTGCTGGTGCTCTGTGAGTTTGCATTTGCAGAAAAGTTGAGGAGACCCAGTGCTGATAATGTTGTTTTTTCAGAGGTTCGACTGTTTTATTGAAGTCTGATGTCAAAGACATAGCCCTAAGGTGCTTATAGCTGATATTCTGTGTCAAATGTTAATTATATGTTTTGATGTTTTGAAATCCTTCAATAACAGTATTTAGACCATGTAGGAAATCAAATAAGCTCTAAAATTAAAATTAAAATAACATTACCGAATCATAAAATCAGTTGATAAACAGAAAAATAAAGTTGGATTACCAACAAGGCAGTCAAATTTTGCTGTTGTTATGTTAACTCTAACAATACAATGTATTAGACAGATAGTGAATTGAGCTGTAGAAGTAGAGAATGAATGAAAGGATGATGCTTCAGAAATTGGACAGTAAACATTACCTCTCAATTGGGTATTTATACCGAGGGATTTTAGGGACTTTGGAACCTATTGGTTAAAATAAATGATCTTTGGGCAAATAATTATAATATAGTAATCTATAGTTGCTACTAGCTGGGCATAGGTGGGTAACAAGTAGGGGCCCAATAGTTTTGCCCCATGCCCCTGACAGGTTAATCCAGCCATACAAAGATTTAGAAGTGCAGTCTGGTGCAGGTTTTTAAGTTATTCATCATGTCACAGTGGAGGAGGACTTTGTGCTTCCATAGCTGGATAACATTCAGGCTAAGAAAGTTTAATCAAAACAAAAAAAACCTGTTTATAATTCCTTAATGTTCCAAAAATAGCAGCGTTCCAGCTTGCAAATCTATAATCAATCAGAAAACAACACATGCAGGTTAGACTTGGAAGAACTGTCACTACTGCCAAGCTCAAGAGAAAGATACCTTTAGTTTGTTCAGGCAGATAAGAAAAGATTTGTGGTGTGTTTGCCTCCAAGCTCTGAATCCTGAGATCCGAAGCACAGGAAATGAAATGCTTTACATAGTGCAGTTAAAATTTATGATGTGGAATTTGTACACAGAGTGTGGTGTTATTCGCTCATTCTGGACACTTGTATTGCTTTACTTGTGAGATGGTGTAAATTTCCATTTAGGGATTTCAACTAAATCACTTACATGCTCTTATGAGATGATATCTGGCATTTAATTTAAGCACACTGCAGAGAAGTATTAAAGTTATGAGCCATCTAAAGATGCTTACGAAAAAAACAACAAAGCTGCTACTGAGGGTGGACTTGTTTTGTTTGGTTTCGAAAAAGGGACTGATGAATTTCAAGGAGAAGATTTTCCCAAAATGGCTATAGAGCATCTTGGAATGAAACATTCTAGTTCCTCCACAGCCCTGAGTTTGTGTTTTTTCAGCAGCAGCATAGCAGACATAGCTGAGACACCTTTTAGTGCTTGAGCTGCAGAGTTTAGCATTCTGAGCACCACACCATTCAACTATGCTCTCTAGTAGTAGTTATCATTCTGAAAAATACCTACAAAAATCTGAAGAATTTCTCCAGGGGCTGTGTGTGTGTGTGTTCGTGTGTGTGTGTGTGTGTGTTCAGTCAACCCATAGCCTCACCATACAGTGCCTCCTCTTCTACAGCTTTAACTCAGGGTTGTTGCATTGTGAACAAAAGATACATAATCAATACAATAGAAAACATTTCTGTGTATGATTTCATTTTAAACACCCAGGTTTTTGGGATAATTCCAGTTATGTGTTGTTTTTTTTTTTTTTTTTTTTTTTTTAAATGAGATCGATCTCTCAAAAAGGTCAGGATTGATTGCAGGAGTCCTCTGAGTAGGAAACTCTGACCCAGTCCAACAGGTTGAGTAATAGGGCGTGTTACTGGAACAAGAAGCCACAGCATCTTGATGAGCTGCCCAGGACCTGCTTCAACAGCTGTTTCACACAAAGATGCGTATCAGTGACAACACTGTCCGAGGAGGGGCTGAAATTCATCAACTCTGGGGAACAAAGAGCATCGGCAGCAATTCTTCTGTGTCAAAGTCATTGTGGTCTTCTTCATGCTAGAGAGCTTCAGCCTCTCATCATCTCTTTACCAGCCATACACACTCTAGATAGAGAAAATCAAGAGTTTAAGAATATTTTGGTAATATTATTTTAATAATAAAGTTCCTAAATTTTACTATGTGGTGACATTTTTCCACTTTCCAGATCTGTCATGTTATTAATCTGTCTATTGACTGTCTATTGTCTATTAATTGAATGCTGTTTGACAAATGGGATCTATTGACCTAAAATGGGGGGAACGGGGCATTTAACTTCAATTTCCATAGTTTTCCTATGACGTGGCAGTGGACAGGACTGCACCACAGGTTACGAGTTGGAGGGGAGGTAACTGGATGTGAAGCAGGGACTTAGGGGCTTGTGGCCATCTTGAAGGAAAAACAGCAGTAATACATTCTACCACATTATGTCATACATAGTCAGACATATTTCTGAAAGTAATTCCATTGTATACCCAAATATAAATATTGGAGGCTGTAGAAATGCTTAAGGAATTTAATAAATATGCAGAGCACAGAGCCCTGATGACCCTGTGAGTCCAGCAGTAAGTGTGTAGCCAACCTTATTAAAGGTCTTAAGATATACAAGGAACATACAGACAAATAACTTGCATTAGAGTGTGATAAAGACATTCTTGTGTTTTATTATTTTTGTCAGTGAATATTCAGTTTATAGTTTAGGTATTCTAGTTATATACCTCATTATGAAGGTGCTTGGTAGGACAATAGCTGACTTCTAACATGCTCACAATGATAATCACAGCCAGTATCTGAATTTATTTCTAATTATATATAATTTAGAAACAAAGAACTAATTCATGCTTTTGCTTTAATAATTTGTGCTTTCAAATGAATAAATTCCTTCCTTTGGGTTAATAAGTTGTGCACTTAAAATGAAAAAGGAAAAGAAAATCTCAGTTTCTACAAGATAGGATGTTTAAGGTTCCAGGCTGAAGTGTAAGGGAATGATTGTTATCTATCCTCACACTTCTACAAGTCCTGCAATCCAGCTCTCCAAAATGAAGAATACCAACACCGTAGACAGCATAGAAGAATTGCTGCTGATGCTCTATGTTTCTCAAAGCTGATGAATTTCAGACCCTCCGTGATGATGTTGTCACTGAAAACATACAGATCATCCACTTCAAACATGTGCATGCACAGAGTAGCGTCATCAGCCTGTACAATGGCATTCATATGTTATATATATCCCAATAAATCCTACTTCTTTAACCTTCTAAAGTCATATTTTGTTAAAATTGTATCAGTGAAATATGTTGACTGACTAATAATTTGTAATTTGTGGTCTTGTAAGTACTGTCTGTTCACTTTAATGAAAAAAATAGCATAGACCTTATATCCTTATAAACCCAAGAGTTTAATAAATAAATCATTAAATATTTCACAATTAGAATACTAATAGATGGATATCCTACAGCTACAATTTTACAGTTAAACAACATGCACTAATAAAGCTACAGTTGTGTTTTTGCTAAGTTCAACCCACACAGATGCAGTGTACCCTGCTCAGTCCAGCATGGTGCATGCCTTTGCCACGTTAGCACAGTACCAAGCTTTTAATCCAAGTTCATTGAAATAACCCACCTACTGTCTGCTGGGTGAAGAATGTGAAGTCAAAGAGAGGTCCTGATGATGTTTTGGCTGCAGACTATCCAACTTACTGCACATCAATCCTGCAGGCGGCTCCGCTGAGTTTTGACTGGACAGCAGACCCCAGACTCACCCCGGTGGGAATGCTGAGGGTCTGGCCGGCCCTGACATCCAGGTTACCCCATGCTGCTCCCACGCCTGGAAGCTGTAATTATGGGGAGCGTGCATCTTTCCAAACACACACACACACACACACACACATGCACGCATGCTCATGTGCGCACACACATATACTGACATAAATGAACAGAGACAAATACACAAACAGAGACACACACACGGACTCATGTATAATTTGGATATTTAGAGGCAGAACAAACACAATCCAACTCAAGCAGGCAAACACACACACACAAGCAAATATATGCATGCACATGCACAAATGCACACACGCACACACACACATACGTACACATGTGCACAAACACAAAGTTAAACACTACTTTGCAAAAATATACACTTACGCACAGACATAAACAGAATTTACCTACATGCAAAAGATAAGACAAGCAAAGAAATACGCAGAGACACACACAGATACTCAGATGTTTGTGGATTCAGACACACACTCATAGGTACACACACACACACACACACACGTGGAGTAGCTGCCAGCCCCGTCATAAATCTGCCAGCCCAATTAATCAAGAGGTTCCCCTGGGGGGCTGCTGGAGCCAGCCTCAAACCCTGCTGATGTGCCCCCAGCACTGCAGAGCACTCCCACAGGGCTTTAGAGCTCGCTGCTCCCCGGAGAATGACAGGAGGAAATAACTGTCTCAGCTGCAGAATGCGTCCAGACTCCCATGTGTGACCTCTCCGCTGTGAGCGTGATTTGAGAGGCAGAGACTGAAGGAGAGGGATGTGCTGACTGTGGAATCCATGTTAGCTCCTGTACTGCTAACAAACAGTGCTGGTCAAACAGCTTCTGTAGAAGGACTGTTGTTACGCTGTGTGCAACTTTTCAACAGTGCACAAACAGTGCTCTGCCCTGTTAAGTAATATTTGTCTGTATTTCAGTATCTTGTAAAATGTATTTTTTTTTAAATTCCTATGTATTGACCCCCATTACAATTTCTTGTTTTAAGAAACAAAATTTAGGCTGACATGTTCTAACTACACTTAATTTTGACATAAGTTCTTTGAATATATATAAATATATATAAAATTGATTAATTCCAATAAATTGCCAAAGTTGCCCAGATTGATGGGTACCAACCTGATCTTAAAAGCGAAGGAGCTTCTAATTACATTCCCTTTTTCTTCCCCCTTTTTAACTTTGCTTCATTTGGATAGTTTTAGAGGCTTAAGAGGGTAAAACTGTCTAGTAAACCTCAAGAAAAAACAAGCCAAGACTAAAAAAAGACCTCACATTTGTTCCACTGGAGCCCTTGAGACTTGCCGGCCCCCTTGTTAGGAACCACTGAGCCAGACTTTTAGTCTGGACTGGGGTCCTGTAGTCAGAATATCAGTTTGAAAACAAAAGCAAACCTTTTTTGGGATTTTAAATATTTGATTTTTGCAGTGTTTCTAATTAAACTTCTTGGCTGGTTCCTTCTTTTTAACTCAAAAACAGCTTGTGTGTCTGTGTGTGTGTGTGTGTGTAGGTGTGTGTGTGTGTGTGTATGTGTGTGTGTGTGCTCTCACATAACAGTGTCTATTTTTCCCTACAATTGGTGCAACATTACATATCTCTTTCCAGAAAGTGTCATTCAGGAAAACAAAAATGTCAATATCACACTGATATCTCAGAATATTTACAGTAACTACATCTTCCAAACCTCTTGACTCATCATGAACACAGCTGCCTCGTCTCTTCCTCTGCCCTTTATCCGTTGTGTTACTCTGCTTTTGTTTCATCCTGACTCATAATAAACATATTGGAAACGTTTCCCCATCATCCTTCTATTCTTTTCATCGCCTCGGTCATTCCCAGAAACTCTGATCCTCTGAGGAGATGAAACAGCTCCCTCTTCTGATATTGTAGCTCACACATTAGAAATATGTGAGTGCTGCAGTTATTAACAATGTATTTAAATCTATGTCCTTCTTCAGTTGCTGTCACTGCCACTGCAACAAAACAGCAACAGCAAATATCATATTGATATGCACTGCATTCATTTTGTGCATCCCACTTTTGAGTGTTCTGGGTAAACTGTTCCCGAAAGTATTGAATCCAAGCCAAGTTCTGTGAGGATAATTATATCTGGAGGGGAAGTCAGGCAGGATTGTATTTGGTATTAGTTTCATCCGAAAGGTTGGTTTTGTTCTTTTATTTGTTTGTAGTAATGTTTTGTATGTATCTCTCTAAACTCTATTAAATGCAAAAAAGTTTTGAGGTATATATACTGTACAAAAAAAGTACATTTCTCAAGTACACCCTAAAAGGTAAAAAAAAAAAATAAAATAAACATGTTATAATACATTCTATAGAAGCTGGGACAATACCCACCGATTGAAGGCTGATAGAAGGTAAAGAAATTAAATTCAGTGGAACAATGTATAACTAGTTGTCCTCTGGCTCATATAAAGCTGTAACAACATCAACTGGTTAAATCTAAATACGGAACAGAGGGAGCTCAAGTAGCAAATGCAGCCAGAATATAAACAAGAGCTTAAATGGAAATGTATATGTTGTATGAAAACCAAAAGTACAGACTTTAGAGTGAATAGCAGCAGAATTCCTAAGGTCACAGAATATATAACAGGCTGTATAGAAAGAGAGGAATTGTAATGTTTGACAACCTCCTGGGAGACAAGTATCATATGTTTTATGAATGTACTGAATGTGATCATGGTCTTGAGTCACATAAAAAAAAATAATAATAAAAAAAATATTAAAGAAGCTGAAATACATGTTTTTCGGAGCAATAAAGCTAAATCTCCTGTCTCCTGTTGCCTGATTTTTTTTCTGCTTTCAAATTATCCTCCTTACCTTCTATTAGTGACTTTTCTTGCATATCTCACGTTTAGACTGAACATGGGGAAACACCAACAGATCACTGTATTCTTAACTTTGGTTCAGGTTTCATAATTGTCATATTTCTGTTACCCACTGGCTCCCTGCAAGGTTGCAGTCTGATCCCACTCTTTAAAATGCTGAACCAGTGACCACTGCAGCAATGTTGGTAAAATTATTAAGGATTCTGTTTCTGACTCTTTCTTCTGCCTGTTACAGCTATTGTTGCACTGCAAGGGAAGGTGGTGTATTCAGGTGAATGAATTTTGATCGTAGGCTGTGTCTAAGTCAATTAAATAGTCATATAGTTCTTATAATTATTGTGTGTGCATTCCCTCTTCCATCTTTAGTCGTTTGCATTTGCATGCGTGTGTGTTGAGAGATACAGGAATGCTAGTTGTCACTGTGCATGGTTATAATATGGGATACAATGTATATATGGATAAAGTAACATATTGGGGAGACCTTATGAGAAATGGATTTCCTACATAAGGATGGCTGAAGATGGCATAGGCTGGTGGGGACATTTACTAGGACAATAGAAGCACAATATTTGTATGTTAACTGTTCAAATAATTATTAAAAAAATAAGTTGTAATTGTTTTGGTATGCACCAGTCTAATATCTTTGTTGGTTCAATGACAACAGTTTGACTTTGTAAAAGTGGAGTAAAGTTGAACATACTTGAGTAAAGCACTAGTACCTCAAACTGTACTTAAAAACAAACGCAAGCATTCCCGGCCAAGGATCATTGTGTGGGGGACCCTGAAGGATTCAGGGGGGCCATGAAACATGCCAGGGATTATTTGTTGTGTCAGAGCTGCCGAGCCTCTGTCAGGGGGCCCACAAATTCTAGTGGTGCCCCTGACTCCATAGCTAAAACTCAAAACAGACGACTAAAACCTATACTCTCCGACCAACAGATCCTTTTAATGAAAAACACTAACAGTTGTTTTTTCGATGATTTACACCTATGTGCTTGTAAAACAGGAGATAAATGGGCCTGTTTCACTTTCAGTTAGCGTGTGCTGCCCTATTCCTCCAGGACTGTCCTTAAATATCATGAGCAGTAGATCAAATTTAAAGCATGTTGGCAAAACAGGAAAAAAATGATAAAGATGAATACATTCATAAGAGCCAGAGGGCAGTGTTGAGCAGGTTCTGTTTTCTAACACGTTCAGTGAAAATTGCATTTTGCCTCAGAATCATGATCTCAACAGATTATACACAGTAATAAATCAAACAAAACTTTTGTTCCCTTCACTCCAGTCACATGTACAGTATTAGAACATGTTTCTTTTTCTTCTGGTGCAGTCACTGTGAATATTTTTCCACAGAAAACAGTGAATTCTGGATTTAAGATGGATGGAAATAAGCAAACAAAGAGCTAACATATGCACAAAATGAGTAAAATACATTTTTATAGGTATCAGGGATGGACAGTGATATCGCTCCATCTTTTATACCCAGGTATTTGATTCCCAGCTTATGAATATTTATCTGACTTTTCTCCAGCAGTTCAAATAGACAGCCGGGTGGATTACACACCTTCAGCTTTACAAATTGTTTCCTTTTTTGTCTTCTAATCCAGCCAATATGCTGACAGATGGGACACACGTCTGCCTGAGGGACTTGGTTGAATAAAATTAACACAGAACACACACAGAAAGTTAATGAAGAGCCCAGCAAGGCGTCATTTGGAAAACACTATCAGGCTTCATGCACAGAGAATCCGGCCCAATTCATGTATCTCATTAAATTTCAGAGTCAACCAATTTGAACCCCATATTTATTAAACTGAATGAAAATTATCATTAATAATATTTTTATTCTACAGGGAAACAAAGAGAGCTGTCAGTTTATAATTTATAATAATGTTTAGAATTATCAGTAAGTTAAATTGCCCAGTGAATATGATAAGTTTCAGATTCAGATCTGTCATTAGTGTTAACAACCTACAAATAAAACAAGTCTAGCTGAAAAAAAACAAAAACACTAAATCAGTCATCTTCTATACCTTCTTATTCTTCACTAGGGTCACAGGGGTCTGCTGGAGCCAATCCCACCATATTACGAGAGGCAGGATACACCCTACAGGTACTGTAGCAGTTTATCATGGAGCACACACAGCATTTACTTACACACCTAAACCTACAGACAATTTATAGTCTTCAATCAACCTCAGCATGTTTTTAGACTGTGGAGGAAGCTGGAGAATCTGGAGAAAACCCACACAGACACAGAGAGAACATGAAACTCTACACAGAAAGAACCCAGACCAGGGACTTGCACCACTAACCACTGAATCACTGTGTCAGCCACAAAAAATGGAAAACACAAAATAATACAGGGAATAATCAGCATGTGAAACAAATAAAGCGCATGAGTTGTGGTTCTGGAAAATATACACACATACCATAGTAGATACGTCATAGCATCCAGGAATATGTTAGACTTTATCACCCGAAAACCGTGACTACACAGAGTTGAGTCCAGGAGGCGGAGTCGCAGTCCTACACGCTTCTCTGCATCTCCCTTAGAGCAGTCACCCACTCAGAACTACATAGAGACGGTGTCTGTCCCCCGACCACTTAATTCACTAAAATCCTTTACATCCAACAATAGAAGACGAGTCACCCACAGCAACTTAATTAATATTAGCACTAATTCAGCCATAAAGCAACAGGACTGGAGAGTGAATTGTGGACTTTTAAACATTAGATCTCTGTCATCCAAAGCTTTGTTAATAAATGATATAATATCAGATTATAATATTGACTTGCTCTGTCTTACTGAAACCTGGCTGCATCATGATGAATATGTCAGCCTGAATGAATCCACTCCTCCCAGCCATATTAACACTCATATTCCTCGTGACAGCGGCCGAGGTGGTGGAGTTGCAGCCATTTTCAACTCCAGTTTACTAATCAGCCCTGAACCGAAGTGTAGCCACACATCATTTGAAAGCCTTGTGCTTAGTCTCTCCCACCCAACTTGGAAATCACTACAACCAGTCATATTTATCACTGTGTACTGCCCTCCAGGCCCATATTCAGAATTTTTATCAGAATTCTCAGAGTATCTCTCAAGTCTAGTACTCAGGACAGATAAAATAATCATGGCAGGTGACTTTAATATTCATGTCGATGTTGATGGTGATAGCCTTGGCTCTGCCTTCCTCTCTTTACTAGAGTCAATCGGCTTTTCTCAGAGAGTAAATGTGCCCACCCATTGCTTTAACCACACCCTTGACCTCGTCCTGACATACGGCATCGAGGTTGAACACTTATCTGTCTTCCCACAGAATCCCCTCCTGTCAGATCATTATCTAATAACTTTTGAATTCCTGTTATTAAACTACTCACCACCTGAAAAAAGCATACTCACTCGATACCTAACTGAAAGTTCCATATCTAAATACAAGAAGGTGATTCCCTCAGTCTTTAATTCGCTGCCTTGCCTCACCACAGCTATGGATTTATATGCTGTTGCAGGTCCATCTAAAATAGATCAACTTGTTGAGAGCACTGCAAGTTCACTGCGAACAACCCTTGACTCCATTGCTCCCCAAAAAAAGAAGTTAATTAAACAAAAAAGAGTCGCACCCTGGTATAACTCTCTCACCCGTACACTAAAGTTAACCTCTCGGAGGCATGAACGAATATGGCGCTCCAGCAAACTGGAAGAGGCTTTACACGCATGGAAAGAGAGTCTCAGAATGTACAGGAAGGCCCTACGCAATGCCAGAGCTGCTTATTACTCCTCACTGATAGAAAAAAACAAAAACAATCCAAGGTTCCTCTTCAGCACGTTAGCTTCACTGACTAAATGTAACTACACTATTGATCCACGTATTCCTACAACCCTCAGCAGTGATGACTTCATGGACTTCTTTAACGACAAAATTCTGACAATTAGAGACAGAATTTATCACCTTGTTCCATCCACTGGCTCTAATCTGCCCTCAGATGCAGTTATTGTAGAGACAGATGAAATAGCTAATATTCACCTCGACACATTTACTTCAATCAACTTCGCTGAACTAGCTTCACTGATGTCGTCATCTAAAACTTCAACCTGTCTTCTGGACCCTATTCCATCCGGATTGCTAAAAGACATTTTCCCTTTGATTAGCCCTTCCTTACTAGAAATACTCAACATGTCTTTATTATCTGGCTATGTACCGCAGTCCTTTAAAGTAGCCGTAATTAAACCTCTCCTTAAAAAACCTGCCCTCGACTCAAGTGTTTTAGCCAACTATAGACCCATTTCTAATCTTCCCTTCCTCTCTAAGATTCTGGAAAAAGCAGTTGCTAAACAGCTGTGTGACTTTTTACACAACAATAACTTATACAAGGATTTCCAGTCAGGTTTTAGAATGCATCACAGCACAGAGACGGCTTTAGTTAAGGTTTCAAATGATATTCTCAATGCGTCTGATAAAGGATTCATTTCCATCCTTGTTCTGTTAGATCTTAGCGCTGCATTTGACACAGTCGACCATCAAATCTTGTTACAGAGACTAGAGCATCTTATTGGTCTAAAAGGGACTGCACTAAATTGGTTTAAGTCCTATCTTTCAGATCGTTCCCAATTTGTCCATATCAATAACGTTTCTTCTACCCATACCAAAGTTAATCATGGGGCTCCACAAGGTTCTGTGCTTGGACCAATACTTTTCACCATCTATATGCTCCCATTGGGTAAAATCATTAGAAAACACTGTATTAATTTTCACTGTTATGCTGACGACACACAACTCTATCTATCAATTAAGCCAAATGAAACCAATCAGCTAGCTAAACTTCAAGCCTGTCTTAAGGATATAAAATCCTGGATGACCTGCAATTTCCTGCTACTCAATTCAGAAAAAACTGAAATTATTGTACTCGGGTCTGAAATCCTGAGGAACTCCATATCCAGTGATATAGGTATCCTGGATGACATCTCCCTGGCCTCTAGCTCCACGGTGAAAAACCTGGGAGTCATCTTGGACCAAGACCTGTCATTCTCTGCCCACATTAAACATATCTCTAGGACTGCTTTTATCCACCTACGCAACATAGCAAAGGTCAGACACTTCCTGTCTCTGAAAGATGCAGAAAAACTTATCCATGCATTTATTACTTCCAGGCTGGACTACTGCAACTCTTTACTGTCGGGTTGCACCAAAAAGTCTGTAAGGACTCTCCAGCTGATCCAGAATGCAGCTGCTCGTTTATTAACCGGCACTAGAAGAAGAGAGCATATCTCACCTGTATTAGCCGCTCTACACTGGCTTCCTGTAAAATCTCGTATAGAATTTAAAATCCTGCTCCTCACCTATAAAGCACTCAACGGTCAGGCTCCATCCTACCTTAGGGATCTCTTAGTCCCATATCGCCCATCAAGAACATTACGCTCCCAATATGCAGGCTTATTGGAGGTTCCCAGAATTTCTAAAATTAAAACAGGAGGCAGAGCCTTCAACTTCCAGGCTCCCCTCCTGTGGAACCGTCTTCCAATCTCAGTCCGGGGGGCAGACACCCTTCCTATATTTAAGAATAGGTTAAAAACTTTCCTGTTCGATGGAGCATATAGTTAGGGCCGGCCCTGGCTGGCCTAGTTATAGTTATGCTGCAATAGGATAGTCTGCCGGGTCCTCATGAGATGCCCTGGGCTTCTTTTTCTTCTTCTATCTGTGATACTGTTGTACCACTACTGTACTTTTAAATCTGCTGTGGTTCCGGAGTCCTGCCCTGTGTTTTCTCTTTCACAGAGCGTGCTGCAGTACAGCCACTCAGGGATCTACGGATGTTGGAGGGTCTGAGGCTGCCTTGGTGAAACCTGAAAGCTATGATGGATCCTGCTCCTCATCCTCCACTTCTACCAACATTCATTACATTTCTGTTTGTTTGTAATATTCAAATTTCTCTGTAATGTTTCCACCTGCACACATCATCTACTGCACGCCTGTCCGTCCTGGAAGAGGGATTCCTCCTCTGTTACTCTTCCTGAGGGTTCTTCCGTTTTTTCTCCCTGTTAAAGGGGTTTTTTAGGGAGTTTTACCTTGTACGATGTGAGGGTCTAAGGACAGGGGATGTTGTGTTGCTTTTGTACACAATGTAAAGCCCTTTGGGGCAAATCTGATTTGTGATTCTGGGCTATACAAATAAATTGAATTGAATTGAATTGAATCGGAACACACAATGTCAAAGCAACATTACATGTGTTTGCACACTGAACAAAAAATATAAATGCAACACTTCTGGTTTTACCCCCAATATTTACGAGATAAATTCAAACATTTTCCTACATACTCAAAATAACTATTTCTTTCAAATATCATTCACAAAGGAGTGGACCAACATTTTATAATGGACATCCTTATTAACTCTATGAAGGAGATGTGTTGCACTGCATGAGACAAATGGTGGTCACATCAGATCCTGACTGGTGGTCTGAGTCCTCAGACCCCCCCAACAAAGTGGTCTTTAGTTGTAGCCAATCTAAGGACACCTGTAATATTCATGCTGTCGAATCAACATCTTGGTATGCTACACCTGTGAGGTGGGAGGGATTATACTCAACAAAGGAGAGGTGCTCACTATCACACATTTAGACACATTCATAAGATAAGATAGATAAGATAAGATAGGACTTTATTGATCCCACAACAGGGAAATTTGCTCGTTACTGCAGCTAAGCCGAGTGTAAGAGAGTACAGAGTAAAGAAACACTATACACTATATACTATATACATAGACAATATTTGTGAGTTATTTTTGTGTAGGTAGAAAATGGTTTGGATCTTTGAGTTCATCAACAAAAAATAGGAACAAAAACAAGTGTTGCATTAATATTTTTGTTCAGTGCATTTTTCACACTAGATCTTTCGTGCTTGTACATTTCTTTCAACTTTTTCCTGACCACATATATAAATATGTGCGTGTCAGTGATGAATTGAACTTTTTGGTAGTTTTCCTAATTGCTGTTTATCACCCTTGATGCTTCTGGCAATATGTTGCTGTAGTAGAGCAATTCTTTACACTGTTTAATAAAATGCAATAATCTGTAGGAAGCTGTAAAACATTTAAAATCCCCTGAACTGCTGCAGAATCAGTCACAGCAGTAGAGGAGAAATACTGTTCACGTCCCCTTTAGGAAGACACCTAATCTTTAGTAGTGCGGGGTTGTGGCTGAGCAAAGCAGGTGGATCTGTGAGTGTGTTGTTGTGTGAAGGAGAGCAAATGCCTCAGAGAGAGAAACAACAGCAAATCTTATTTTCCAAGCCAAGAGGATGTCCTGACCTTCTCCAACATTTGAGAAGAGCCAAGTGGTCGGGGGCTGTCAGCCTGCGTGTGAGCCCAGACGCTCCAGCAGGTGGCAGGAGTGCACCGCTCTGGCTGCAGGAGGACCACTGCCAACTCAGGCATTATCTCACCCCAGTCTGATTCCATTACACAGGCAGAGGAGGGAAATAAGGCTGACTCACACTACCGCTGCTCTCCCAGTTAACGAATTAAGTGTTCTCCAAGACCGAATGAGATAGGGCTTCACTAAATCTTTACCTCATTACAACCAGCAGCGGCTTGTGAATATGACCTCTTGAAGATGATAATAGCGGGCCGGATGAAATTCATTAACACAAGGTCACGGATGCTTTGTGCGGTAACCTGTTGGCAGTAATCATATTGGATCCAGGAAATTTGTACGATTGAGTTTTGTTAATCAGCTTGTTCAACCTCAGTTCACTTTTTTTTCCTTTTTTTTAAAATTTTGTTCCCAGTGAATTAGGTGACCTGGCTTTGTACATGTTCACAATTTTATCATCTCAAGCAAATGTACTATAATAAGGCTCAGCTGATGTAATCTAGCTGGTTTCAGGGCTTTAATGAGAAGTGAATGACAAGAGGGTTTACATGCAACGAATAGAGTGAATGAAGAGAAACCACCAGAACACAAATATTATGTCCTTACTGGTAAATATGTGGCACAAGGGACAAAATAACAAAGCAAGGTCAACACCACTGAGCAAAATTCAATACCAATCTTAATATTCTTAGGCCAAGGATATTGAAAGTCTAATATCAGAACATTTCCATACCAAAAAGGGTCAGTTAATAAATGTTTGTCACTGACAATTAAATGGGAAAATATATAGGAAGGCAGAAATCTGAATGATATATTTAACTTTAATTGCCAATAATCAATATTGGATATAGTGACATGCATGTTCTGACACCATCAGAATCAATGTGGAATGATTAACTTCAACCATCTAGTGCTCCAAACACATCCAAAAGCATGATGTGTTTGTATTTTCGACTTCTCACTAACATTTATAGAACAGTAAACTCCCAGTAGCTATATATTGCTATAGTAGTGTTATATTATAATTATGTTATAATGCAACATATAATGCAGGTGTTTCCAAAACCACTTCAGTGAAAACGGTGGCACTCCAGTGGTAAATTAAATTATCCAAGATTTACCTTCATGCTGTGATGATTTTGGTGACTTTAATTTACAGCTAACTACATTTGCAATTATCACGCTGTCAATAAAACGAGACGGGAAACCCAACTGAGATTCAGTGCAGAAGCGCATCTGCTTGCTCTCATGAATGTTTTAAAACAGCAACTTGTGTTGCATGGTGTGGAAAATGCAATCAACTTTCAAACAAAAAAAAAATACAATTTTTCATCTACATGCTGTATTTATTAGAGCCATATTTAGATGGTATGTTTATTAATTTATTAGGAACGTTATTCTTTACATTGTTGAACATGCGGTGGAGACAGAAAGAGCTAAAGATGGTCTCTAGAGTCATTGATGAGACCCACTCTTCCATGTACGTAAAAACAGCTCTGTTTTAAGTAATAAAAATATTCTTATTTTTATTATCATACTTGTGAATTTTATATTACACTACTGCCATGTCAGTTCTGCTCAATGATAATAATATAATGCCACTAAAATAGTGAACATTAGCCCATCCCTGCGAGCTGTTCCTGAAACACCCACACTCCTCATCTCCTGGCATCAAATGGAAAAGATGACACCAACCTTAGGCTGATCTCTGGGCTTCAATCTATTTGGTACAAACAACTCAGTGTACACATTTCCATTGCTTGTATTTGTCTGTATCATCTACTTGTTGTTAAAGTTCAAATAGAAGTACAGGTAACATGGTAAATGTGTATAATTCTTTGTTTTAAATATATAGTGAGGCAATAAAAGTCAAACGACTGTCATTCAATGCATTACCCATGTGCTCCTGCACTTTCTTTCTGAAGAAAAAAATAATTGCGTCTATTCTTTTCCATATAATCATCATTTCTTCCCTCACAAGCAATTCAAGTCCAAATCATTTCGCTAAGCAGACCGCATACTGTTAAAAAAAAAGTCAGCGAGTGGTCTCTGATGGAAACTGGTTCTTAGAGCCAATTTAACACTTGAAAACCAAAGGGAAGGACCAGCCTCAGACTGCAAGTGGCTTTAAGTGAACAAGCCTGGTAATCAATCAGTTTCACCATGAATCAACCTACCTGCAGTACATTATTTAGTGAACGTCTGGCTGCCTGGTGACCGTTACTGAGAGGATGTAAATTGCATTAAAACATAAGGTAAAACTCAATTAAACCTCAAGTCAGTCATGAAACAAGGAATCAATCAGGTGAAAATCAGTAAATGGTCAACAAAGAAAAAAAAAGCAGGGGAAATGAAGGCAAAGCTCAATACAGTATTACATTATTCTCTTGGCTGCCATGGTGAGATCACCAAATATTTTCCATCCTTAAAAACGGTTGTGGCAAGAATAGAGTGCATGATTAGAAACAGAACATCACCCAGTGCTGCACTTGATTAGTTTCAATGTGCAGGATCGTATGTTGATATTTACAGGCCAGCGTCACAGCTGCGTGTGGAGAACAGCCCGAGCGTGGCGGATTCAGCCGCGTATTAACGTTATGGGCTCATATGGATGTGAGAGAGGCGGTGTAGGGCTGCCGTAACCGAGTTTGCTGACTGTGAGCATGTCAAAATGAAATATCACCATGACTCATTTCTTCCTCTGCCGTTTTGTGACTGAAATAACATAGCTGAATATTATATATCTGTATATTTAAGTGACATTAAGGAGTTACTAGAACTGGTCATCTCCTGGATTTGTATTATTGCCATCAAAACACAGTATTGTAACATCACTTCTTATTGTTTAAATAACATTAGATTTTTGATATTTTTGAAAGCAGGAGTATAAAAACAAAGGGAAGTGACATTATTAAACCTGAAATGAAGATTTAGACTATATTGTCTAAATCATTACTACAAGGTGGAACATTTCCAGCCATTGATACCACAAGAATTAGTTGTAACTGGATATGTCAAAAAGAGTAAGTGTCAGAGCCACATTGGGTATAAGAGAATATGCAAATAATCCATTCATTTGCATGTGTATATATTTACACAGGCACAGTGATTATTCATCAGTTGATGAGCAAGTGCTGTTGCTGCTTCAGGAAAAGTTATTCTTCCTACATGACATGAGGTATTTAAAATGCACAGTTACATCCTGTAGGAGACAAATGGTAAACAACTAAACTTAAAGAGCAATTTGACATCCTCTGATGATCTTGTCTGTGCCAATGTGGTTTAAATTCTCCTGCTGCAGTGACATAGAAGTAAACTCTTGGGCCTGGGATAATGTTGTGTGTGATTACAGGTGCAGGCACAGACTTGAAACTTTCAACCAGAGAGGGCAGTAAAACACTTCTTTTCATCCTGATTTATCCTCTAATATTTTACCATGAACAAGTCAATATAGATTTATTGAACTCTGGCAACATGTTCCCTGTGGCAAGCTGTTTATACACCAAGTGAAAGCTACTAAGAAGCCATATTATTTTAGATTAAATGACTTTCCCAGGACACATGAATCAACAGAGAAGGTTAATACGTGCCCTGTTACGTTTTAAACATCACGTTTGATTTTTCCACCACATCCGCCCCTTCTCTCTTGAGCAAAATCCTGACTAAATGGAACATATTGGGCTCTTGAAATGCATTGTGGGTACTCTGAGTAATGATCACTACATGCATAGTAATTACTTTAAAGTGGTATTGCCAAATACAAACTGCACAGATCAGACAATGACCCAGTAAATTTAGGAGGAGCAATTTAAATCATGGCACTCCAGGACTTTTAAATCCACAGCTCCTCTAATAAAGTCAAAGCCTAAAGGAAACACTTGTAGCAGGTCCAATATTTGTAATTAGAAGCTATACATTTTACACCTAATGGGTAGTGTCGAAACTTAATGAAACAAGCCATCCCAATTTCTTAAGAAATTAGTGCTTTAACCTGCGTCATCATCCAACCAGCAGGTCTCCCGGGCGGTCCTCACGCCTCCATCGTTTGTCAGGCCGCATCGATTGCTGCGTCTGCCCAAAGGTGGCGTCCCATGATGCCCGGAGAGACAAGAAAGTGTCACTACTTTCCCCGTGACCTCTCCACGGGGAGGCGAAGTGTCGACCTGTCACTTTGCACCATGTGCCTGTCATTACGTGGGGAGTGGGAAACTGCCACACATCTGCTGGTCTGACAGCTCTGCAGAGGTTCAAAGGCTTCAGGGAATAAGTCATTTCAGTCCAACAAATGGATTTCTATAATAGAATTTTCAAGGGCAGTGGAATAGTGAATAAAGCCCGCTGCTGCTGTATGGGTGTTTGATGTGAGCTGATCACAACTCAGCAATTTCAAGAGTTCGAGACTGCCCGGTCTAATGAAAGGTGCTGGAATGAGCACAATGTCTTAAAATACAAATCCTGCAATATGTGTGCACTGTGCAGGCTAAGGAAGACAAGTAAATTTTCTTATCTGCAACGATAACAGAGTAGCAAAGCAGGAGGAATTATTGGGGTGTCCTGAGGTCTGGAAGTTAAAAGTCTTGTATTTTCGAAAAAGACAAATTAGGCGACAGTTGTAGAACATTGAGGTTTGGGAATTATCCCAGTTGAGTTATCAAACAAAATTTTGTAAGAAAATGCCTCTTTGAGAGGCATTTATACAAGCCTTTATACATCAAAGTGAAGGGAAGAAGTGAGAATAATCCCAGTGAACATTTTGGTAAGAAATACATAATCATGGGATGTAAAATGCATTTAAGTCTGCTGCTAACATTGAACCCAAGCCGAAGATTACCTGGTAGCATATTCAGCAATTTAAATCACTGCACTTTTATATCCTGGGTCAATATTGTATGATCACAGTGACTATATACTAGGTATTGTTTGAACTTTTCTACGGCTCTGACTTTTCCTGGCTTCTTTGTTATATTATATACCATAATATTCAGAGCAAGACTGACATGCAGACTCACATTTCTCTTTTGATCTACGCTGAGGATCATTTAACATCATGGATGGTCTAATTAGACATTTTGGGTAAGTTGGATGAACAGTGATATCCCTCTGATGCCAGAAGGTGATTAGCTTAGCTTAGCATAAAAACTGGAAGCAGGAGGACACAGTTTACAATTACGACCATCAGCTCCCCTAAAGCTCATTAAAAAAACATTTCCTCCCTCATTTGTTTAATTCATGCAACAGTTTGGGGCTTTTTTTTCAGAGGAAGTTACCTGCTGTCGCTGGTTCCTTTGGGAGCAGTGACTTTGCATTTTCTGGCATCAGTACCTGGGAGCTGTGACTTCCAGGAGTCTTGTCGTTACCGGTTTCCAAGCAACAACTTGTGTAGGGAGGCAATGCACAGACGTCTGCAGATGAATACATTATTGTTACCTTTTTAACTCTGTTGGAAAAGACACAACCTGAACCGGGAAGTATCTTGAAACAGTGACAGATGGGAAGAAACTCACTCAATGTACTTTTACAACTTGTGATGAACAATTGAATGAGAAACACAATTGTCATATTATTTAAACTTCGAGGAGGATGTTCACATTTGTACGAATTGTGCACTTTGTGATGGGTTTTTTGCAATTCGGCACAGTGTTAGCTATGACTATAATCATTTTCAAGGTTATTTCTGTAAAAAATGGCCATGACTCAGGAACTGAGTCACATAGAATGATTATCTTAGACCTTTGTTTTCAGCATGAGGTCATTTGCAGGTTTCTGGGCATGGTAAATAATTCTGTTAAGTGGATTTTGTGTTTCAGGAAAATTGCCTAACTTAAGAACATTTTCAAGGACTATTAAAATGCCCTTGTTACTGTACAATTATTTAGTGTTACTGGAGCTCTCAATGGCAATAACACCAGTAGTTTTAAAGGCCCAGTGCATTAACTTTAAAGACATTGAAGCTAAATTGCCTGATGCTGCAACTTCATATTACTAGTGAAAGAAAAAAAATCTAAATGTAGAAATTCTTGTTCTTCCTCTAACTGCTGACATACAGGTTTTGTCTGCCCATGAAATGGACAAGATTATTAGTAAGACAAGAAAAACTGTTCACTCAATATCCCAAAGATTCCCATTGTAGAGATTGAACGCTGATCTCTGACTCAGGAAATAATGTATCTGGTGAGCGCAGTCCTTGGTTTCTTTTTAATTACCTTAATGCACATCCATTTGGAAGACAAAACCTTGAATGTACTGGCTCCTCTGGTATATGTCAGAGAAAGAGGAGGAACAGAACGTTATAAATATAGACTCATACGACAGTCATGCTCGGGCTGGTTTGCAGCAGTTCTGCTCAGACTTTATATACCATAGTTGGCACTACATGCATCCAGCTTCTGAAAACACCAGTTACAATTAATGTTCAGTTTTATAGGCTTGGGTTTTACTTCCCATGAAAGACATAAGGTCCTTTTCAACCACACGTTTTTCGGTTTAATCCGTCACCTAAAGAAATGACGTCAAGTGACTTTGACACCAGTCTTTATATCACTCGCGAGGAAAGCGACACTTTGCCACACGCCTCATCACACGTCGGCCTGAATCACTTTCCTCTCACTCCATTTGCTGCTGCGCCTGGATCAGCTCTGCGTCTTGACACTTGCTAATGTCCCTGCTCTTGTCCCTGAAGCTTCTCTCCCTTGGCGGGGGGGAAGATTCCTCCCCTGCGGCATAATGGCTGTTCTACAGCTTGTGTCAACCGCTGAAGTCAAGGCCTCCAGCTGCTGCAGTGTCGGAGTCGGCCCGGGTTAGCTGACTCTTCAGAAGGGAGCAAAGGGCTTATCCTCTCTCTCTCTGGGGCTACAAAGGTGCTAGAGTCTGTGTTTAATAGAGTTGTGTACCTTCTGCTCCATATACTTATATCAGACCCTGCAGTGTCTGCATAAACCTTGTGTACCGCTACAATATCCAACACCTTTAAGCAGACATTAACTTTTACATTAGGTGTAGGTACTACAGTGTATTATCAGTGTATTATCTATTATTTCCAACCAGCACCTCAGACTACATTATCTCCAGCCTCCAGCAGGAGAGTAGCCGATGCTTTATGCAATATTGATGTGTGAAAGTCAATGGCTGATGACAAACTGGAACCATTTCCGCAGATATTCTCAGCACAGCTCATTTCTGGATACATAACTCTTATTTTCAATCTAAGCTTTACCTCTGGCATCAGAGTAAAATAATTATCACACATTCTCAAAACAAGTCTGTCTTGCAAATTACTTGAGTCAAACTGTTGAATTCATTTTTATCCACACATTTTATACAAACTCCATTTCAGTTAGGTTTCACTATTTCTGCATTACTTAGTTATCAGCAGTATAGCCTCAGCATAATTTAACAAAGCATTATGCTGCTCTTTTTCTGGATTTAGCTAAAGTTTTTGACACAATCAACCAAGCTGCCCTGTCATACTGCAACTTTTTTTCTGAATTATCTGAATGCTAGGACCAGTCTTCACTATTTATTTAAACAATTTAGCCCCTTCATGGTGTTATTCATCTTTACACTGATGACACTGTCCTTTACTTGCTGTGCTCTCATCATGCCACCACTCTAATGTACAGCTAACATTTAACCCCTTTAAAAGAATCTTCACAACTTGAAACTGGTCATAAATATTTGTTTCTTTCTTTTTAAAAATGCATATTGTTTCCCTTCATTTACAAAGGAAAATAATTGTTGAAACATGTTTCCTCTCTGTATTGGTACTTATTTATGGGTGATCGGCCGGTACCTCTATAGATACAGTGTATCACATTGCATTGGGTAGCAGTTAGTCTTCCTGAGATCCACACAAAATAAAACATTACATGCAGTATATAGCAAAACATGTATACTAATCTTAATAAAAATCATTTTCAAGGCAGGTAAAGGTAAAAAAAAAAAAAAATAATAATAATAATAATATTCACAACACATGAAATTGCATTCTGTCATGGTTTATTTATCTATTTTTTTCTAAACTTGCCTTGCTGGGTGCTTTAGTGATCCTAGTTGGCTTCTTGCTCCACATTGTAAAGGCTCTATACTTTACAGATCTACACGCTGCATCTGTTAGTTACCTGCCTGCTAGTGTGACTATAAAGCTTTACTCCGAGCCAGGAGAGAGTTCCCGGCGTTCTCTCTGTACTCTGCCACACACCTAGCGGGGACAGGGCGGTTTGAGCCCAGCAGCTTTATTCTGTGCTATTTGGAGTTTAGATCTTTTTTTGGCTGCACCCAACCAGAATGCTGAGCAGTAATCTAGGTGAGATAAAACTACTGCCTATGTCACAAGCATCCTAGAGGCAAGAGTGAATGACAATCCTTTTTTTCATGACAATATTTTCAATATCTCCGGTGATAGCTGCCTATGAGTGTGACACCAAATACATTTGCCTCCTAAATCCGTTCAATATCCAAACCTTTGAATAATAAGTGCAGCTGAATATCATTATTAATGGCCTGTTTGGCCTGGGATGTCATATTTTGTTTTTGCTACATTCAAAACAAGTCTATTCACACATATTTATAGATGTTACTGAAGTGTGCTCCTTATATCAGTTATGTAAGTTGATGCAAAATATACAACACATTATAAACAATTAAATTGCCATTTCAGATTGATAGGAGAGGCTTACATTCTTCATTGGGTACTGAAACCGTTGTTCAAAATAATTTACAAATATAACAAAATGCATTATTGAAGTTTTACACAGGATATAGATTTTCACTGATTTAATCTATAACATTGGTATGTGCCTCAGACACCGATTTGATTGTTTTATATGTCAGAATGCTTTCCTTTTTTTCCACTTTTAATTCATTTCACATCCACTGAGTCAAGTCACATTATTGTACATCTTCTTCACAGTTTAGACCTTGGAGGAAAGCGGCCAAGGGTTGTTTTGATAAGTGATGGGGTGAGGAGTTAATGATCTCGTTGCAGGTGCTCAGGTTTAACCCGCAGTCATGAGGTGACAGAAAACTGAAAAGCCTCCATTTTTTAACTGGAGAATAATACCAGCTCCTATAGCAAATTGCATTGTAAAACACTGAGCCCTCGAGGGTTTGGGCGCACTAACGGCTAACTCTGTCTCGCTATGTGCCCCCTGTAACCACATATGTTAATGAGGTGTATTAGTATGCTCAGTCAGATTTGCAAAAGAGTTCAAAGACAAAAGAAGCCCCAGTCCATCAGCCTCCGTTATGAACCCTTCCCTGGTGAAGACACCGAGTTCACCCAGGGATTGTTTATGAATGTTTTATATCACTTTGTAATAGAGTGAATATTTTCGGAACTTCATCCGTGATTCGTGTGGTCATGATAAAGGGTGTCTAGCGCAGTCAATTAGGAGATAGGCAGACAGTCTGAGGTTTATCCTTAAAATGTTTTTTAAGAGAATTAGTCACAATTATCCAGAGTTTTTTTCTTTAAACCTATTTACCACATATACAGTGTTAGAGGCTTCAGTATCTTTAAAACTTTGAAAATACAGAGCAGTTTCTCTGCCTGGGCCACCCTGTCGGCAAGATTATTTCACGGTTTTTGTATTCTGTCAATATTTATAATATAGTGGGTCACGCCCTGTACTGTGAAGCAATAGCGACACAACTTCAAGTCAGAGTTGTACCACATCTAATGCAACCTATTACCCCTGATCCAGTTCAGGCCCTCAGTGTCAGCCTTTGTGGGCCTTTGCTCCTACTTTCCGCTGAAAGGCATGTCTTTGTTGTGTGGTGAAGGTCCGGGTCCTCATGCGATTGCGCCAAAAGGAGCAACATGATACACTCCTACACTTTTCTGCACTTTGACAAAACATCAAGATGTAATCACACACAAGCTATTGACCATAATTGCTTCCCACAACTACTGTACACATCCTCTTGTGCTGCATATCCCTGCATTGTAAACAGAGCCATGCCTTTGTGGATGGCCCTGTGCTGCCTTGTGGGATTGGACCAGTGCCATGTGGTAATGGAAAAGAAGAGTCAAAGACCACTCCGGCCGTCTGCAAGGTCTTTGTTCTTGCTATTGTCAGCAAACGCCTGACGATGATGTGGGGGCCACATGCAGTAATCATTTCTCTCTCCCAAGGGCATGACATTGTGGCAGTTCTTCGAATGATGATGAGTCTTTTCCATTGCAGTTCAACCTTTCCAAGCTTTATCATATAGGGCCGTGGTCACAGGAAAGACTTAAGTTAGTCCCAGATTAAAACAACCGTTGGAGCTGGTTTAAGTCAAAGTGACTTATCTTAAAGTAGTCATACATTTAGCTTGTTCTGGTTTAAACTATAGTCCTTACAACAGTCTAGGACTAACCTTAAGCTTAAATTAATCCTTCATAGAGACAGGTTAAACTTTTGTTTGGGCTATTCGGAATATCCAAATAAAGACCAGCATGCACCCAAGTGGTCAGCCAGAAATACATTTTCAACACCTGTTTTTTTTACCTACAAAGAAAATGTAGTGGATTTAATGATTTTGCATAAGCCTAGACTGTCGTCTCTGTCTCAAAGAGAAAAGCCCTTATCCAATTCTCTCCAAGTTTGGATCACTTTGAGGTTGTTGGCATCTAGAATCTTTCATCATGAAACTGGTGATTTGTGTGGTGCCAATGAAGCAACTCCTGGTGAGAATAGATGCACTGCACCAATAAGAGATGTCAGGTCAGGACACAGCAGAGACGGGATATGAGTCAAAGAAATTTAATGAAGGTTTAAGGCATCAGGTACACTACAAAGGCACAATTGCTTATAGTCACTAAACCCTATCCATCAATCTGATACAATTCAGATGTGTGATGACAGGTTGGTGTGGGTTTTGGTTTTAAGCTGGAAGTGACCACAGAAGACTGTCTGCTGTGTGTCTGCTGCAGCACAGGGGATTTCCAGAGCCTTGCCTGGGCTGGAGTTGCTATGACGATTAATTTGCTCGTTAATGGGTGCTCTCCACTTCTCTAAGGTGGTTATACAGTAGTCAAAGTAACTTTTTATTCACTCATTATCCATCCCACCACAGCTTAGCATCCAATGGAGGATCAGGCTGAAACAGAGGTGCCCATGGCTGGAGCAGGCAGTGACCACCTGGCACACAGAGATGCTTCCATGGGAGCACTTCAGCTAGTTGAGATGCATTTACATATGGAATGAATTTATTATGAATTAGTTTTGCCATAATACAGTTCACTTTGAAAAAAAAAATGATATGCACCAAATTAAATAAATCAATTTTATTTTACATATATTATTCTTTTTTTTTTCTTTCCAATGAAAGGTAGTTGCAGCATCTTCTCTCAGGAATGTAATAATAGATATTTACAGTCTTCATTGGCTCTTTGATTCATTACCCCTCAGAAAAGAACACTGTTAAAGGCACAACTGATTGCATATGGTCCTTGGAATGAAAGGAGAATAGAGAGTGATACAAAGCATGTAATATATATTTAAAAGGAATCAATCGATTTACTTTATTTGGTATATTTTCCATTTGTCAAGTCTGTCTTTTTAAAGACAGTTCAAGGTTTATCCATAGTATATAAGTATATAATCTATAATCTATCTATCTATCTATCTATCTATCTATCTATCTATCTATCTATCTATCTATCTATCTATCTATCTATCTATCTATCTATCTATCTATCTATCTATCTATCTATCTATCTATCTATCTATCTATTTATCTATACCAATATCTATTTCGTATACACACATATATGGGTGTCTGAACACAGCCAAGTTTCTAGTCATACTATTGTATATATTATAATCATAGTCAAACTATCAATCGTGGTGGTGCAGAATTATGATAAAGAAAACTGCAGAAATTTCACAGATTTGATATATAGACTAGAGAAAATACGAGCCAAAAAGCTGTAGCCTAATGAATTAAGAGTAAACCAAAATAGTTGTATTTAATTATGATTCATTATATCAGAATATATTCATATGTTTCTATTCAGAATACTTCTTATTCATCACTACCTATTCTGGATTGACTGTCAGTGTGCCTGTGTGTTTTTGTCTGTTTTCTTTTAATTATTATACCAATTAATAAGGTTTAGAATACACAATTCTGGAATGACATTGAATTCCTGGCCTGAATTATTGTTCTTGTCCATGCCTGAGGGAAGTCACAAATGTATGAATATTAGAAACTTGAAATATTGAAAATTATGAAGATACCTTGATCAGTCTCTAAAGTTGTTTATCTGTTGTTGTGGTTACACTTTCATTTTCGTTATATTCACCACAAATAGCACCCCAAGCATTTATTTGTTTTGCTCAATAGCATGATTGACCAGTAAAAAAACAAAAAAACTGTTTTCTGGTTCCGACTGGGTTTTTACGAGCACCACTAGACCAAGAGCATGTGCTCATAATTAACCCAGTTGATCGCATTTCAGTCTGCTTAACTTGGTCCAGGATTTCATAGTCTTTGACTAACTAAACCAAATTGAATCCCTCTAAATGTCTTAATTGAACTAGTAGACATAAGACCTACTGTTGGCTTAAACTCAGCATTATCTATGGAACCCACCTATATCTTCTAGTGTTTCAGCAGGGTGGTACAGGCCTTGTTTGAGTACAGATATGGTTTTCAGGGGTAGGAATAGGATGTTGTTGTTTTTTGAACTTTCAAATGCGTCTTCAAATTATGCTTCATTATTTGTTTTGCCAGATACATTTAAGAAAAAAGGTGATTGCTGCTACACCTTACTTTTGGGGAATATTAAAAAAGTAAAACAACCTGCCAAGCACATCATGTCACAGTGTCCTTTTTTTGCAATATTTAACCAAGAAAATGATCTTCCTCCGACCCTATGATATAAGAAAATGAAATGCAATGAGTTTTTGCAAACGTGTGTTGACATTTCGTGACTTGACATGTTCATTGAAAACATTTCCCTATTATGTTGTTGAAATGCACGATGAATGTAATGCAGCCAATGTTTTCTTTCTCACAAAACACAATTTGCTTTTGCAAATCAGTGATATAGGAACATCATTTCTGGGATTCAGAGTTGAAACATTTTAATGAAATAGATGCAATGAAGAATAACTGGACTTTTGCAGTAGATCATTTGCAAATTATTTTCACCGCAAATTTATTTTCAGGCTTCCTGCAAGATAAATGCACAGATCACTGTTTACAGTAGACAGAGACATCTACTAATTACATAAGAAAAACATGAGCAGAAAATTCAAAACAGTCTCTGCTGATGCAACAAAGTAACTCATAACAGCACAGAGCGTTTTCAGTGTTCCGAAGGTTTTCTTTTTGGCAGTTTTAGCTGCCGTGCTTCACCTGGATTTTTGGTGCACAGATTTTTCTTGCACCAGGTTTATAATGTTGAACATGAATAAATTTACATTTTTTTAAATAAATGAAAGTAATAGGCCTGACTCATAACCTGGCTCAGTGTAGTTGGCCAATAACAGCAGTTCATCGCTGTATGGCTTCTTGCTATTGTATTTGCATCTTTTAATATATAGAGAACACTTGCTGATGTGCATGTTTGTACAATATATCCAGTTGAAAGGCTTTAGCTGTAGATCCACTTTAACTTGATTCAATATGTTATTGTCTTTACGACTACGACTGTTTCACTTCGTGGTGGCAAAGGGTATTAACATGTCCTTCAGTACCTGCAACAAATTAAATTATTCATTTATTCTGACTTCAGACAATAATGGCAGCCATCTCTCTCTCTCCCCAGGAGAACAGCATTAAACCTGCTTCTTTTTTTTCTTTCTTTTTGTTTTATTTAAGTACAGCAGCTGTAGGATGGGTTCACCCTTTGGCCTGAGGAGATTCATCTAAATAATCTATATTCTCTCTCACACACAAACCTAATAGACAAACTCACACGCCAGGAGCATTAACTGCACTGCAACCTCATCCCTTATTCTCCTGTGTCCAGGATTTTCCAGAGGTCTGGGGTCTTATCCAGATCCCCACACTGTGAGTGATGGAATGCTTTTCCCTGAGATTGGAGCATGCCGAACTTCCCTTGGACTGGACGTGTTTTGGGTGGCGAGTGTCTGTGTGCGTGCTAATTAGAAGCAGCTTGGTCCAACATGCCTGCGTGATCAGGAGTTCCACGCAGAATAACCTCCCTTCTGGCCACTCAATGCTGTGAAAAAGGAAAAATCTGGCAGGGGGCTTCTATCTAAAAGCCAAACTTGTCACGCTTTTCCTATGATATTTATACTGTCATTATCTTACTGAACTAGCAGGTAATGTTGCCTTCAGATATTTTCTCTTACAATTGTTTCCCTAGAAAAGATATAAATCATATTTTTCACTTTTGCTTTGATTTATTTGACATTTTGATACCCCTAACAGGAAAATATGTGTGTGTGTTTCTCTGTGGATCAGGCATTTTGAAACATGGGACAGTATTTATATCACACCTAAACTTATAATCAAAAATCCAGTAAAATGTCACTTTCTACAATGTGGACCTTTAAATAGAGTTTATAGATGTGATTGAGGTTAAACATGAATATAAGTTTATTGTCCTACACAAAAACGGGTGCTTAAATACAGATTTGGGAGCAGGAAAACCCTCAGGCATTGGTTAGGTTTGGCTATAATGTTGCATTTCACCATGCTGGTAAAGTGGAAAGAATGGAGGTAAAAACACACAGTCAAACAAGATAAATGGCTTCTAAGTCAAAACTGCTGTTTCTAGCATGTTATATAACTTCTATGTAGCTGTGTAGTAACAAGTTTATTATTATTATTATTATTATTATTATTATTATTATTATTATTATTATTATTATTATTATTATTATTATTATTATTATTCATTCCTGATATCTCCAACCATAGTTTTTACTCACTAGGCTGTCTCTTATCAACAATGTAAAATAGAAGGTACATTTTGTAGAAGCAAGAGGAGTGATTAATTTAATCTCCACACCAAATTACTAATTGTCTGGGAAATAGTTGTCATTATGTCTTAATGCATGCACCAATTTTCATTATTGTAACTTCTGCGAGAAGAAAAGAAGAACATGTCTTTTTCGGAACATTTGTTGTTCTGGAGTGTTTAACCTGTGCACTGCAAACTACCACAGTGATGGAGGCTGTCCATATGGTACATTTTAAATGAATTCTTTCACAGGACATTTCTGTAATGCATTCAAATATTAAATCTTAATCAACTCATTAAAAGGCAATCTAGTGTGCGCCTACTCAATTCCCAAAGCCTGAAGGAGACTATTGTTATCAAAGAGCTGACAGAATAACAATGAATTACTCATCCTTATACATTGAAAATTCCAAGACATCTGATTTGCGTTCATGCAAGAGGCTGCAAATAGCAAGAATCTTGAAAAAGGCAGAGAAGAAAAAAAAACAAAAAAACGGGGGGGCACTTTTCCTTTCATAGGTTAAGATTTGCAGGTTCTATGGGCTTGCATCTGGAGAAAAATATTTTGCTAACCGTCATTGGTGTGTTATAAAACATCTTGAGTGCAGAGAGGCTTTTGGATGCATGAGGCTGTGAGCTGTGACGAAATTTGTCTGGATCCCTCTTGTCCACGCATTGCTGACCAACTTGAGCCAACAACAGAGGAGTCGGAGGGAGGAGAGAAAGAAAGCTGGAAAGAGAGTGGGAGACAGAGGAAGTGCGAATCTACTGCAAAACAGTGGCGCCCTGGGTTTAATTGGGGGAGCTTTGGCATTTTTCCGAAATGAAACAACAGGGAAACAGGAAACGCAATTACACCCACGGAGAAATGTGTCAAACAGGTTGCAATCTCGCTCGCCACGCAGTCTCACTCCTCTGTAATGAACAGTTCCTATGGCCAAAGGCACTGGGGGTGGCTCGTTTCACGAAAAGGTGTGAAGCGAAGCCTCTGTGCTGCGAAGGTTTGAGGGAACGAGCGAGACACTGCTCCCCACACTCGGTGAGGGCGAGATAAATAGTGAAAAGCTATTTAACAGACCTGACCATCTGCTCCGTTCTGTGGCGGAGACAACGGACGACGCCGGGTTCGACAACGAGTCTACCTGGTGTCCTAAGGTCCGCTTCTGGTTTTAATATCTCCTTTAATTAATGTAAACATATCACTTGACAGGTGATGATGTATTAATAGCCAGCCAAAAGGGAAACAGATTAGATTAAAATGGCTCTGTCAGGGTCACTGAAAGACCCTCAATAACCATTGTGTGCACTGTATAATTGTCTCTTATCTCAAAATGGCATGTTGCATGCTGGGATAATGAGCGTCTGCCACCACTCAGATGATTTCAACACAAATGTCATGGTGATGAATGAATGGTTTGGTGATGATAGTGGTGCTAGTGCTGCTAAACAACCCCAGTTGTTATTGTTGGTGTTGCTCTTGTTGTTATTGTCTAATAGACTTGGCTCAAATTGAAAGCATTTTGGGAATAACAGACTTGCCCTGATCTGTTCAAAATGGAGGCTTCCTGCTGAAAGATTAATTTCATCTTTGTATGGTCATGCATTTAAATCATCAGTGTAAATTCAATAGATCTTTTAATGGCAAATCACTTAAGGCCCCAAAGGCTATCTTTACACGTTTCCTGGAGGTTTTATACCCCTAACAAGATATATTTGTGGTTTTAAGCACCAGAAATCATCTCAGTATAGTTTTATGAAGCTTCTTTCTTCAGCTCTTAGAAAGAACATGTAATTTTGTGTCTGTCTCATTAACATGAATGAGCCTCTCCCCTGATTTGAATGGCTGTAAATGCCATCCTGTAGCCATACCAGCCATGTTGCCTTCCACTTGAGTGGTGACGATACAGCCCTTGTTTTAGACAAACCACCAACAATGAGGGATGCTAAAATTAACCTGACCATGTTACAAGGCTAACATGTGAAACATCCCATGGGTCAGAAATTTACCATTATGGGTATGCATAAAGATCCTAAGTATGATACAATAAGGCTGCAGGCGCTGCTGTGTTGGGAAAGTTCAACTTCTATGTAAACTAGTTCAATGTTCAGTTCACACAAATGAACTAGTTTGGTTCATAGTTTATTTTTCAAAAGTAGATGGTTCCAAAAATGAACATTTTCATATTTGTTTCCCCCCCAATATGTTGCTGTGAGTTAGTATTTGCAGAAATTGTTTTCACAGGCTATAGAGAACCATAAAGAACCAGAGACAGCAATTACTGTCTGTTTCAACATCGCAACTATGTGTCCCTTTCATCTTTGTATTCAATTTTGACCAGGCTTTAGTATTGAGGTGACAGCCCTCTAAACACTGACACTTTGTTGCCATCCATTCAGTCAACATAGTAGCAGCTGCACCTTTCACCCTGCAGAATATTTTCAAAACATGAGGAAAAACCTGCTGATTTTTACATCTAATCTGAGCTGTGGGGCTGCCTTCCTTCATGCTCCTGGCTTTGTTTTATGACGTATTTGTTAATGTGACAGGTATGACAGCTGCTGCCAGATCGGGTGTTTTTCAGCTACATATTTAGGTCTGTTTATTGTGAGTTTTAGCTGGGTTTTACCTGGAATGATCTAATGAAATCTGGCACACAAATTTATATTATGAGTGAACGCTGTTTACAGCAACCAGATTGAAAGTGTACACACCAACATTCATTAACGGTAGTGTGAGCGACCGACGCGGTCTCCCCACAAAAGGGATCAGGGCAACCGGAAAAAGAAGTGGAGACAGGAGGCAGCGGAACTCACTAAATAAAAAACATTTATTGACGGCGGTACAAAAACAGAAAAACCCAACACGCTCACGTCAGCAGGCAAAGTCCACCTCGCACCAGGTGGACCAAACAGGCAGCTCCACACGCCTCGCGTCGCGTCCTGCATCCAAACATGTCCGGGGGGAAACCCTCTCTCTGCTAATCAGTTCCCCCTTATAACCAGGTGAGAAGGGGAGGGCTCATCACCTTCTCACACTTCCCTCCCCTTCTGCAGCCTCGCCAACGGGGTGGCGAGACAGAAGTCCGCGACCGTGGTGTGTCTGCCTCGGGGCTCGCTCGACCACACTCCATTTCCGGTCGTAGCCCCGCCAGCACTTCCGCTAGCCCTTTCGCTAGCACTTCCGCCAGATCCTTCGCTGACCGTCTCCGCTAGCCGCCTCCGCTAGCCGTCTCCGCCGGCTCCTTACGCCGACCGTCTCCGCCGGCTCCTCACGCCGACCGTCTCCGCCGGCTCCTCACGCCGACCGTCTCCGCCGGCTCCTCACGCCGACCGTCTCCGCCGGCTCCTCACGCCGACCGTCTCCGCCGGCTCCTCACGCCGACCGCCTCCGCTGGCTCCTTTGCTGACCGTCTCTGTTGGGTCCTTTGCTAACTGTCTCCGCCGGGCACTTCAGCCGGGCACTTCAGCCGGGCACTTCCGCCGGGCACTTCCGCCGGGCACTTCCGCCGGGCACTTCCGCTAGCCGTTTCCGCTAGCACCTCGCTAGCCGTCCCCGCTAGCACCTCGCTAGCCATCTCTGCTAGCGGCTCGCTAGCCAACACTGCCGCCGATCCTCTCGGTACCTCCGTCACGCTCCGCGAGCTCCACCTCCTCTCTCCAGCTTCTCAGGCGGCGCCACAGATCCCACCGCTGCCACCAAATGTGAGCGACCGACGTGGTCGCCCCAACAAAAGGGATCAGGGCAACCGGAAAAAGAAGCGGAGACAGGAGGCAGCGGAACTCACGTAAAAACATTTATTCGACGGTGATACAAAAAAATGAAGACCCAAACCGCTCACGTTCGCAGAAAAAGTCCACCTCGCACCAGGTGGACCAGACAGGCAGTCCCACACGTCGCGTCACCTGTCCCGCACGCAAACATATCCGGGGGGGAACTCCCTCTCTGTTAGTCAGTTCCCCCTTATAACCCGGTGAGAAGGGGAGGGCTCATCACCTTCTCACAGGTAGCTTCAGTTCACATCAATGACATAACGTAGTCCTTCAGGTGACTGACTGTTCTGCCCAGTCCCCCTCTCCTCCACGACCCCTTTTTCAATGCAACGGGTCCAGACACCATCCAACCGCCATGATCACCGGTCTTTTTGAACCTGAACCTGCATTGAGTTGAGCCTTGTTGACGAAGCAGTCAGAGGTGATATGAGCCAAACAGACCACAGTCAAACAGTCACATTCCTACCAGAATCCACTGGGATTAAAACATAAAGCATCAAAATAAATATAAGCCAGTGGTTTCTTAGAATAATATCATTGGGACATTTGTGCAGTGTTAGTTGTTTTTTTCCTGGCATTCTTCTATTGTACATCATCTCTTTCTTGACATTGCTTTTGAAGAGTTTTTGCTTTTGTGGAGTTTAGCTCACTAAATGAAAGTCACGACTTTCGCTTGGAAGACTGAATAAAGTGGGTGTGATGGGGGTGAGGGCAGGAGGTCGAGCTGGAAGCCCCTACAGGCAGAGAGAGCAACTGCTTCACATCGCAAAATCAAGAAATTACAACTGAGTCATAAAACCGAAAGATTTCCAAATCTAGCCTGTGTGCATTTGTCTTTTTTTTTTTGTTTGATGCCTGGATCTCATGAAATTTGCATAATAGGGCACCTTCAAATCTCTGTCTCACTGCTGGAGAGAAGTTCAACATGCTGAGAGTTGCATATTTCAACCTTAAATTTATGAAAGAGAATTTTATAGGGAAACTCCCCTCAGATAAAAGCATAAAATATCCTTTCATTATTGTCTCAGCACGTTATCACATTCATTTTTATTCAGATATATTCCTATTATCTCACCCTGTCCTCATCACTTCTACTTTAAAATGACCCACTATCTCGTATGACAATATATTTACATTTATATAAGATTAAATTCAAAATATTTATTGTAGGTTAATGCTACTCAGTTTAATAAAAGTCTTTATAAATTCCCCACAGATGAATAACTTTACTTATTTCTTCTTCACACTTTTAATTATTGCCTCAGCATTCAATTTTACTCTAATTTATTATCATTACCGCGTTGTTGCTCCGCTGCACGGCTTGAAAAGAGCTGGAAAAGCTTGTTAGTCTTTCCTCATCAAGTCACACAGTCTGGGGGGAAAAGCCGCTGGTTGGTGCACACAGATGTGATATAGCGATCTTTCCACATGATATAATGTCGCAATCAGTCAACACATCATCCAGCACCGCTGCTACAGGAAAGGCCCGCTTTGATATTTTCCAAATGAGTGGAACTTTGTGTCACAAGGGCAGTGATAAGGCTGATTCACAGTCTGAGATACATGTAATCACTGCTTGCCTGAATTTACAATTTCCCGCAGGGTCACGTCGCCAGAGTTGGCCCCCTCTCCGGCCCTGTGGGACACCCGGGAAACATCTGGAACCTCCACAGGCTAATCGCTGGTTCAAACAAAGAATCATCAGCCGTTTTACTAGTGTGTGTATCACACTTTTGAGCCGGGAGCTTGATCAAAGCCCGGCTTCCTCCGCTTTGTCTAATGTCCCCCACCATAGGCTTTTCATCACACCACAAGGACATGGCCAAGCCTTGAAAGGGTGAGAATCTGATTCCGAGTGATTAAAGCGGCGAGGCGAAGACACAACATGCGTCTACTTCTAGGTGAAAAAAAAAAAAGAAAGTCTCAACCGAATGAATCAGTGCTTTTCAGAAAAGATATAATGCCCACATACTGGGTCACTCAACACGTGAACACAGTGAAAAAAGAAAAAACGAAAATTGTAGCTACATGTTATTTTGTATGGGAATAACATAAAAATCTTATCTTTAAAATGTCAACTTTAAAAGAACTTTACTAATATGTATTTTTAACTCTGACTTGAAAGGGCTTGAGGATGGGATTTTTCTCCCTGAATCCTTCTGTTAAAGTTTAAATATGAAACTTGCTAGTAGTGAATAGCTAAATGTTAATGCAGCTCATTCGAGAAATCTATCTTCCTGTTTGACTTTCTCTAGCCTTGATTCAAGTTCGAGAGGACATATCAAAAGTTAATGATGAAAGTTTAAGAGGGGATATTCTCATATAACACTAATCTATTCTCCATATGCAGTCTAATGCACTGCTCTCCTCTTTTTTCCCACGTCAGGAAGTTTTTTTGACATCCCATCATGCAAATATTCAGGCTTTGCACTCCCTATTTGGGTATATCACCTTCACACTTATGCCATACTCATTTTTTTTATCAACCCACCACCTCCATGTCTCCTCCCAAATGACATCAGACGTCACATCGCCACTCTCCTCTCTAGAAATATGAAACACAATCCAGCTGTGGTGTTTCAACACAACCTTGAACTGGGATCATGACTTCACTGCATTGTCGCACAGCCAAATATGTTGCACAAGCATTCCATTGCACTATAACTATGTTTTTTTTCACTCTCTAACCACAGTGGCAATAGGAGAATCTTCAATTTCTCAACTGCAATGTTAATGGGGATAAAGTGTAGACGTTGACCTTTCCAAGTTTCTGATACTGGTATTTCTGCCTTCATTTTCAATCTGACATTTAAAAAGTGTTTATATATATGCAAGTCAGCAAACAGCAATAACTTCATCCACAATTTTAGCGTTGATTGTGACTCAAAATGCTCTCTCCCACTATGTCTCAGAAGGCTTAGTGTCATGATTATCTGTTCAGCAGGGTTCGCTGGTTTTCTTCATTTTGCCGAGGCAACGAGAACAACAATAACCCAGGCAACTGACCACAGCATGCAATGGGGTCAGAATATCCTCATGGAGCACGAATCACAGGCTTTTCTGCTTGCATACTGTAAATTTTTCATTCAAGCAGGTCATTACAGAAGAGAAATTTAACTTGTTCCACATGTTTTAATAGTAGGTTGTGTTTTGAATTCAGCCAACCGCTGTACAAAGTCATTGTAAAAATTGACACAGTTTTATCAGCTTAAAGATACAATACATAAGTTCTGGAATTCAATTTAAGTCCTGTATGAGACACAAAAATAAACCATCCTGCTACTCTTTCTTTGGAGTTCTCAGATTTGTTATAAAAAGGATGCAGTGTAGTTTAAGCAGAATGTTAAAACTCATCTAAGGCTCAACTGTGAATTGAGGTTCCTTTTAAAATGTGTATAGTCAACATGAAGAGTTTCACGTGTTCAATGAGGAAATAAACAACTTTCAATAAAGTGTTGTCCCACTTTCTTTAATGGTTGCAGCATGGCTCACACACTCTGTACAGATGGATGTATACAGTGAGCTACTGTAGAGGAATTAGCTCCTTAAATAGTTTCACACCAACCTCGAGAAACTGTTGTGACTACGCCCGGCAGCATTAGACCCAAACAGACAGGCCACGATAGGCAGATTTTCTTTGTTTCTCTTCGACACAGCCACATACAGCTCAGAAGCACAAACATCATTTCTGTGGCTACAGTATCACACCTAAAAACACTTTAAGGTGAATTAATATTAATGCCACAAATGCTTTTGATGCCATTAGCATTATCAGCATTTAAATGTTAAGTCCACAGATCCTAAATCCAAAGTAGTTTTTGGGTGGTTGTATGAGTCCCCAGTACTAGCACATTTACAGTATCTACATCCCTGTGTTGTGCATCATTGTTTAACTTTAGACATTTTACTTTCTCCATTAGTACCTTTTTACTTGCTAATCAGTATGTTCATCATTTTAGGGTTTTGCATTATTCATTTATTAGTACAGTGGACCTATGAAACACTTTCCATTCTTTGTGTTTTTGAGCTGAACGAACAATAAATAATTTGAACTCTACACCAGTCATTACCTATTAAATTACCCTGCCATCTTTAAAATTGGACTAGATTATGGCACCGAAGGAATCAGATTGATTAGGAATCCATTCATGTCTCCCAAATTTTATAGAATCGAATCCAGCACTTTTGTTTTGTGGCTATGCCTATTTAGGATTAACCTGTTTTTCATTAAGAGCATGGACTACAGTTATAAAGGTGGTGAATGATGGATATTCTTATGGCTTCTGTGTAGGCAGTCAAATTGTATATAAAAAGGGAAATCTTGTTTTAAAACCTTCAGTGAGAGAAACATTAATCTGTCTCTGAGGATTCAACAGTATTGAACTCTGAACCGTAAAAATGCAATAAAGGAGGAAAGAGAACTGTGCTACTGGAATACATTTTTATGGCTTTTATTGGTCCAGTTGCTTTGTTCTGTGGCATTAAATTAAAATGTTGTAATTGAGTAAAGCACAACATTTCGAAAACTCCCTATTCAGTTTCTGTATTGCAGCAGCAAAGCTCTTCAGTAATATAGCTCAAGTTGGACAAAAGGTGTTCTTAACTAATATGATTAGAAACTCAGATATTGCTTTTTTATGAACCCTCACAGAACAACTTGTACTGCGTATAGACAAATTATTTTAATACCCACATTCAGCTCCACTTATTTGTTCTTACAATGATCAGCTTTCACCTGTATTCACCTGCACAGTCGATTTATGAGTTGTCTTTTATAATTTGTCACATTGCATTGAGGATAGCAATTATCCAACAGGAACAAGCCAAGAGTTCTTAATGATCCGTCAACAATAGGGGAATAACTCTACTGCCGGGAAGTCTTTATCTTGAAGGGACACTGACAGAAACAGTCAATCACAAGGCTGATCTCTTTTCCTGATTTTGTAAAGGTCTGTTAACATGCTATTCATATTATATTCACATAGGAATTAATGTAAAGTGCATGCCATTTCAATCCATGTCAAGTGTGCAGTGTGACATATGAAAAACATTGTATTTAGCAGTGTAGCATGCATTGATCCTTGTACTGTTTTGCATCAGTTATACTGCCGGCCATTGGTTTGCCATTTGAGGGCCGTTGACATCATTGACTACTCTCCCTGGGATGTTGATATGAATGTCAATCCAGTGACTCTTGGGAAATTAAAGGCTTATTACTGCTTGGCTATAGGGTGCCACAGTGGTCTAATAGTTACCATTACCCGAATATTGCAAAGGCCACGGGGTTGAATTCCATATATGATTCGCAGGACGTCTTGTTGAGGGGTCCTGGGGCCAGACCCTTACCTGTTCAGTCCTCCAATAAGAGTTCAGCTCAGCTGATAAAGCAGCATGTTCTTGTTCTGTCTCAAGGGTGTGATTGTTTCTCAGCTCAGACTGTCTTTAGCTTTATTGATGCTTTCTGGGCTCCTGATTTGCTTCCACCAGCAGGACATTTCTACAATAGGATACATGGGAAATGGCCTTGGGAAAGCAACACAATGTCATCGTTTGTGGCCTGTACTGGTGTTCAGAATTCCAAATAGGTATTCTGTTGTTGCTTTCCAACTTTTTTGATCAATATTTCCTCACAGGTGCAGTACTTACCCGGGCCAGTGTGAGAGTGCATTCATCACTTTGTCAGAGCTGGAGTCAATTTTGCAACGTTACTTGCTTGAACAAGAGGCCATTAAGTTGGCAGCTCGATCAATCAATCACAACAACAGAAATGATGCTGTAACAGTCACCTCTGCTTTACTGGGATGGAGAAACATGGGATATTTAATGATTAGATTGTTAGGATACAAAGGGCCATGTTACTTCAGAAAAATGTATTCCACTAACACAGGTGCTGCCCAACTCCCCCCTTTCTCACCAGTAGTCTCCTGTGTAGTATTACCATGAGTTCTATCGTTTTAGAAACAATTATTATACTTCATTGAGCAGATACTAACCACAGAACAATGTTTAGATTGCCAGATAATGAAAAAAAAATCACCAAGACTTTCTCAGCTTTCAATTAGTCATCAGTCATGCAGTTATTAATGCTAATGCAGAATTAATGAAAAGGTCATTGGTGTCTCTTACTTAGCCCAACTGGAATGGATGGAGGAATGAATCTGTGATTACCAATGCTATTAAAGATACTTGAGAGGAAAAAAGAGGTTATAATAGAAATCTGCAGTTATTAATGTTAATAAAATATTCTGCATTTGTTGTGCAGATCAAAATCTCAGTGAACTAAAGTGATAAAAAGACAATGCAAGTGTAATGCTGGAGGAGCACATCAGCAATATTGTTTTGTTCACAACTCGGTAAGTGAACAGTTGCCTCATAACTGATTAATACAGCATTAGTTAACGATTTATTAACATTAATAAAACCTTTAGTGACAACTTATAAACCCTCAATAAAGGATGCTAATCGAAAAGTGGCACCCAAATGCTTATTTATTACTTCCATGAATGAAGTACTAGTGTAATCTAGAAAGCACTTATCCACCACCAGCTCTTGTGCAGCTGCTCAGTAGCCAACAGGAAAAAACTAATTGTTCCGCAAAGCCCCTGGGTGTGAATAAATGCAACTCAATGAATGAGAAAGAGGGTGCTGCTAAAATCAGCATGTGAGCTGTACAAGAATATTCCAGGAGGAATAAACATGAAGATTCATGGACAGATGAATGGAATGAGCCCTGCACGGATCTTTTGACTCTGAGCCAAAACTAAGAGAAAATTCACATCCTTCCCCAGCGTCCGGCGGGATCACCTTCCTTATGACAGATGTGGCACTTTGGCAATCAATTCCAGGCTGGCGTTCCTCTGTTTATCTGGAAGCGGGGCACTCCGGTCGCCATTCACGGTATTGATAGTATGGCCACAGAGGACTCTAATCTCCTTCTGTGACAGGTCTGTGATGGCGTCTTGTAAATCATCCTCTGTTGGGAGGCTGCATGCACATGTGTGATTAAAGGTAATTGTTGTACTGGATTATACATAAAATCATATTGTCACTTACTTTTTAACGATCCAATTAAAAAAGATGTTTTTTTTATTTTGAAATAAACTAAAGTTTTTAATTTATGAAATGACACCTGCTTCTTACATTTCAAAGTACAAACTCAAAGTGACAGTAACTAACATCCATGTTTTTTGTCGAGTTGATTGATTCGATTCAGAATCATAAAGTAAATTATAATATAAATTGTCAACATTAGCTATTGCTATTGCAATAGTGGGTCTGGTGCCATCTAGTTGTGAGGCTATAGAATACAACAAACTGAGTACAAGCATATAAAAGAACCTGTGGTGGCTGCAAAAAAAAGAAAAAAAAAAGTGAAAATTGTAAAAGGTTGTGTGTAGAGTCATGATTTTCTTTGTTTGTTCTGGGCTGCTGTAGAAATATGGTGCTATGAGGGTCAGTGAAATATCAGGAAAAAATTAGAAAGTCAAGGACTTTTAAAAAAAACAGTTTTAAAAAGCATTCATCAGGTCTCTCTGAAGGTATACTTTGTGTTCATGTTGTTTTTTGTCATTTAAAAGTCCATTGTACCATTTGTTTTTTTAGATGAAACGTCAAATGGTGTAACCAAAAAAGAATGATACATTTGTTACATACTAGTTGATAGCATGCCTTTGTAAATTTTAAAAAGCTTTTTGAGGGAGTTCAACTATCACGTACTAAGTTTATAGGGTTACACCACGTGACGGCTTTAGCATTGTCCCATTGAACAGAAGGGGAAACATCCACTTGTAAATACAAATTTCTTAATCTAAGGTAATAAAAACAAAACAAATCGTATTTTATTGAATCATAGACTAATTCAAACATACTTATGAAAATTCTATTCTATTTCTGTTACATCTGGCTAAATGTAAGTAAACACTGTATGTGGATGTGGACAATAAAGACAATCTCTATATATCTAAGCCCAGCTCACTTAAAATTCTCCCTGTCGCTCACACGCAGCTCATTTCCCTGTTTTCACTCTCCATCTATCTTCCTCAGTGCAGGGATTTCATTTCTCTGTTGCATTCGCCTTCTTTTCATCTCGGTACGTTCCCGTGCCTCTTGGGAAGTGTAGCTTAAGTCTTGAGTGAGCAGCTCCACTTAAGCATCATAAGAGGCCTTGAATGCCACAGGCTGATCCACTGTGGGCTGTGACTGAATGGACGCTGGCGGGACATGGCACCGCCATACAAGTAAATAAGCCACTTGGGAACTTCAGGAGTGCTTCCCTGGAGTGATGGAGGGTGACGAGACAAAGAGAAGAGGCCAAGAGAGCACGCTTAATGGAAACAATATATTCTGCCACCCCAGAGACCCCATAACCCCCCTGAAAACCCCCACCATTATCAACTCATTAGCTGCAAAATTGAAAGATTTTCTGGATCAGGAATCTTTCAACAAAGAAGGTACTTATGGTTTTTTGGGATGATAAAATGAAATTCATCACTCCAAAAGCTGCCGTCAAGATTCAACCTGATGATTCAAAGTGTTTACTTCAACCCCAGTCCACCACCTGTCAAAAAAAAAAACTCTTTCAAGCAAGTCTAAGCTCCTTCTTATCCTCCTCCTCCATAGCCTGTGTGTCTGTTACTATGGACCATTTCTTTGTTATAGCTTTGTGGCCAACGAACCACAGATTAGAAGTGAATCACTGCGACTTTGGTGGGAAAACTTGACTTGACTTTGTACTTCAATTAAATAGCAGATGTTAACAAAGACAGTTTTGAGTGAAAGGAAAAAGTCTCACACAGTCTGGCTCCAAATGTATTTCTTTTTAATTTAAGGTCTATTTAGATGACTTTTTTCCCCCTTGGGCTTTTTTCACAATCATCACCATAAGATAAATAATAAAATAGAATTGCATATGGAGCAGCACACTACAATCCTTGGGGTGTGTTACTTTTTCATTAAATCACACAAGACAGTTTTAACATTGTTTTAAGGGTCCCAGTTTTATTTGAAGTTCCCATATTCCTAGCAGCATGTATGTGTGACTTAAGAACCAAATACCATCAGTATAGTTTTACATCTCCTCTCTCTGCAGCTTGAGGTCATGTTGTGTCTTTCTTATTCATACTAATGAGCCTCTTCTCTGATTGGCTGTGGATTTGGTTGCAATGTCACTTTACAAAGGTTCTGGCTTAAAAAACAGTTTCTGAGTAAAGGCTGTGCACTGTTCTCTGATGGATTGAACATGTTGAAACATGGGACAGTATTTATAGAACACCTAGACCTCCTTATGAAAAAAGCCATAACAATCTCACTTTCTGGAATATGGGACATTTCTCTGAAAAGTGAGAGAACAGCTTCCAATGTCAGAAAACAATGCTTGTTGATGTCAATCTGTAACAGTTGCTTTGGTGTAAGGTTAAAACGTCTATTACAGTTAACTGATGTCATTTATCACACATACACTTGAAAAAAAAGATGTGTGTTTGTACAAATGTAGACTGATTATGAAATGCAACAAACAGCTAATGACTCAATTTGCCTCTGGACATGATGATACTAAAGTGTTGAAGTCCCACTCAACAAGAAGAGCAGGAAGCCTTACAGGTTAATAAATGGCGTTCTTTCACTCTTCCAGTGGCAGTTGATAATAACCGTTGCTTTATTATCTCTCATAGCAAACACAGGGTGGCTGGAATGTTTGTTTCTAACTGGAGCATTCCGTGTGCCAGAAAATGTGGCTGTTGTTGATTGTGCAGATTCTAATGTGCACCTTGGTGGCTGGTATGTTAAAATGCCACCTTGAATGAAACAAAAAGAAATATTTTTCAGTATGACTTAGGAGGTAGCGATTCCTTTTGGTAGTATGTTCAAAATAGAGAACCTTTCCAAAACATTCTATCATCATTTGAAGGTTTGTTTTTTATTTCCTTCCCATTAATCCTTTCAAAAAGTGAACCAGCAGAGACAGGAAATGTATTACACATAAATTAAAGTGTAGACAAATCTATAATCAATGTAAGTTTCATTTTTAAAAGGATTCGTGAAAAAACAACAACCAACTTTTCCCTTATATTCATAATTTTTGGAGAATATCTGTATTTTTAAAGTAAGAATAATTTATTTGTGTAGCACTGTGGGTTAAGCTTGCTCCACTACCTCTAACTCTGAAATAAACAGAATGGATGTTTTGTGTGTTGGCTGCACTGTGGAACTACTCTGAGCATTGGAGGACATTCCTTCTGATATTAAAAGAGGACAGGATTCTTAGAGCCAGCATACAGTGGTCATTTAAAGGAAATTAATCTTGTGTCAGTCACGTGCTGACATATTCTTTTAGCCAATCGATTGTTGATTGATTTAAAGGGAAACCCATATGTCTCCCCTTGGAAGCTGAATAGATGGATGCTAATGTCCTCCCTCATGTCTTCCCTACCTTTCCTTCCTTTTAGTTTCCTGTGGCTCCTCTGTGTCTCACTGTGATTCTCATATATAAATATATAAATATTTTTTAAGTCCTGGTCTCCAGAGTTTCTGTGAGAAAAGAAGTAAAAAACATCCATCTGATGCAGGTCAGACCCTCGTTGGTAGTCCATGCGAGTCAGCGCGCGCCAGCCGACCATCCTGCTAATCAGATTAGCGCGCTGCGCACTGCCAGCTCTGGTGTTCCTATCAGGAATGGAAACAAATTTAGTGGTACAAAGAAATGTTCAAACATCTTTTAGCCTCCTCAAAAGACAGAGGGGGGGGAGGAAATGAAGAGCAGAGGAAAGTGAGGAAAGAAACATTCATATGAGGTCAAAGGTCAAAAGGTGAACCTTAACTTTTAGTAATATTAACAGCAGAGTTTAGTCTGTGACAGCTGTTTATTAGAGACACGTCACGCTGCATGAAGAATGCAGAGGACATGGGGATACTAGAACACTCAAAACCATAGCTAAACTGTGACGTTGACCCACTAGACAATGTTCCTCAGTGTGTAAGTGCTTTGTGTGCATAAATTAATAGTAAAATAATGAAAATAAAACACCTCCCTTACTGCACAGTTTCTGTGTTAAGCTCAGTGTTAAGGGGGCGGACAGCTTCAGGATATCCGCTCTTCTGGAATATTTTAATGTGGTAAAGAGGTTGAGTCTGAAAGATGTGTCGCCTATGCTAATGGGGTAAAGGTATTTGAAATATGAGATTTGAACTATTATGCTTTTATTCCCAGAGCGAATCAAAGCTAACAGGATTTGCTGCAACCAATCTAAATTGCATTGTGATTTACCAGGTCTCCTTTTGCTGTTAGTGAATGCTTCTTCATTACCTTCTGAATAATTTGATTAGTCAAGTGCAATTTGCTGGATTTATTATCAGGCTCTGTTGAAGCCTAACAGCAAATGGATTTGACAGAAGTCGGTTTAGAAACATATGCGCACTCACACACGCATCCTGCCGTACACTACATCTGTGTGAGCTGGTCCGTGGAGAATGCCCAATGTGACAGCTGTTGGCACGTTTATTTTTTGGTCTAAATCAGGATAAACAACATCCCTTTCCCATGAACTGTTTTGGAGGCCTTGCCAGCGTTGGACTACACCCCCCCAACACTCATGTACTCCACTCTCACCCCTCCGTGACACACTCCATGTCAACAGCTGTACATGGCCTGTAAGACCTCATATGCTCCCACTTAGTCCTTATCTTTTAGATTTACTATGTCGTTAGACTAAATTTCCATAGGAAAATAATGCTCGAGGACAACAAGAACCACTGAAGAGAAAGAGCACAGAGTGCTTCATGTCTCACTGTGTGACCTTTTGTCTCTCTACTGTACACGATTTGTTTTTTTTATTTGTTTGCAGCCGTGTTGTTTGGTCAAACTGTGAATGTTGTGGTTCTTTTCATACTTGTATTAATGTGTTTATTTCTGTATCTCAGGTCTTCTTCTCCTAACAATCTATTACCTCCCATTATCTTTGAGCACAATGTCTTCTTTTGAGCTGTCGCTTGATTCTATTGAATGTTGAATACGACAACACACACACAGACACAAAAACACACATGCACACACATACACAGGCTCGCACACACACACACACACACACACATTCTCCACCCTGACAGAAATATGTCTGCATAAAGCCTTTCATTTGGCACTAACAAAGAGATCCCGAACAGGAAATGTCTGTGAAATGTCTCTTAAAAACGGTTTGTAACTGACAGAATGATCTTCTGGCCCCTGTGAGCTTTGGGTTAAACACAAACAGACTCTTCCATCTGATCCCAACATCACTGACTCTCTCAGAGACAGTAATTTACCATGTTAGTCACAGCATTCCAAATATAACACGGGTGTTACATCTGACAGGTGGCTGTGGAATGTTTTCAATGGACTACTGAACTGAAAAAAAATCATCCTTGATTCCAGGGCATGGATGGTGCTGTTGTATCTACATGTATACATGTATACATCCCTTTATACTAAAAATTGTTAAAAGTTGTCATTTTAATTGATCATCTCTTCTCATGTTCACTTAGTGATTGGTGTTGCAAGTTTACACGAACACTCAAAGCATCAATTTAATGTCATTTTGCAGGGTGGAGTGCCTGTTTAAATTATATTTCATTGAAATATGTAACAAAAATAGTCTCTGCTTCCACATAAACTGAATATGACAATCTTCAAAGAGACGTTGGAGGTCTGCTGGAGTTTAACTAATAAACTGGCACCTTGTATATGAAAAAAAAACAAATCGGTGAGACAGAGACATCACAGTGCTGCTGTTGCCAGTGATCTGTGGGTGTTGAGCAGAAACACCACAGCAGGGAGTGCATAGCATCAAAAGAAACAAGGAAACGCTACTGCAAAATAAGTGCAGCTGCCTATTATTATTTATTTTTATTATTTTCTGTAGTTTTCCACTAGTTTGTGATCACAAAGAGACGTGTGTTAAGAGATATGATCCATCTGATATGCATTCTGATTTTTGTAGAACATCTTTGCTCAAATGTTTTTTGTTTTTTGTGTGTGTTTGTATATTTATATATATGATCTTTAGCAGCTATCTTCAGCTACTATCTAGCTAACCCTGGTCAATGCAGCATTGTTTCATGTCTTTTGGCCGTACCTGATATGATCCAGGACTATGCAGATGGTGAATCTGCTGCTTTATACACATTGATGCTGGGAAACAGAACAGCAGCACCAATTTGCTGCTTGTGTGTGGGTTTATGGAGAAAACAATAATTGTCATTTGCCACAGTTACGGTGTCTCCGAGACTGAAACGCTGAGACCCCCCGAGTGTATTGGATCGAGAATGGAAGCGTTTTCCTATTTTATGAGAGAGAATGTAGTTTCCTCACAAAAGTAATACCGTCATCCGTCAGAATCCTTTACAGGTCGATGTACATCACAAGTAATACATTTCAATACTATAAATGCTAATAGTCCACTGTTCACATGCGTATTGACAATTCAAGATCGAACTTGAAGAATGTTTGACATTTGCAGAGCAGAATGTTCCGCTCAGTGTTTCTCGGTGACTAATGTCATAGACATCTCTTGTTTTGCAGCACATTGTGAGCAACAAGGCAGATCACACACAGCCAAACATTGTATCAAAGGGTGAGTCCGTCCCGGAGCAACGAGGAGAGAACTCGCTGAGCAGCATGACGCCATGCTGGAGGAGTGACAACAGCAGGAACCGTTCCGTCAGGGATAACGCTGTAAAGTGTCTGTTTGTCATTCCTCCAGCGTGGCGGCCTGTCCCTCGTAACCACCAGTAACCCTGCTGTAAACAGCACATTAAGGATCCAGTGAAACGGACAGGGCCCACTTTAAAACTCTGTGTTGTGTGCTGGCTTAAATACACATCATGGGTCAGGGAGTCAGAAGCAGCATTGTTTTAAAAAGGGAATTATTTTACCAATTTCCTTGTCTGTGCAAAACTGTGTTGGCTTTGTCCCACTGCTCTCGACAACAGTTTCCAGACACAGCTGAACAAGATGAAGTCACTGTACAACAGCCACCAAACTACAGGCAGAGAAAGTTCTAAATTCACTTAGTTAAGGTCAGAGAAATGTTTGGTGTAGATGTAAGGGACTATGTAACATGTTCCTTCTCAATAACAACATGTAAAATGTGTTTTCCACCTTATACTTCTAGCACAGTACAGTTTATCTCTAACTTTGTGTAATTCTCACTGCCTCTCATCCTTGTCCCTCTCCACTGCTGTAGTTCACACATAAACACACACACAGAAAAATTACACACACACACACACATACACACACACACACACACACATACACACACACGCGCGCACACACACACTAACCCTGCAGACTGGCTGGTGAGCAGTAAAGTGTTTGATTTCACTCTTGGACTAATTTACCATCATGGGTAAACAAAGAGGGGTGAGATGTGTTCTGCTATCTCTCTGGTGCTTGTCTTCTACTCCTTTGTTAAGGAAATATTGTGATTTATATATATTTTTTTTATTTTTGTGTGCGTGTGTCTATGTTTTTGTGTGTGCTTGTGAGTCATTATTGAGTGCCGTTGTGTTTGTGAGATGGTCGTAGTTCAGAAGATCTTCTTCTTACTTTCACTTTTCTTAGCTAGGGAGGAGGGGTGGGCTGAAGTCTTAATAAATTATTTTGTAATTCTATTTCAGTGTTGGAGACGTTGCAAGAGTAACATTAACCATTTTACTGGCATTCAACCCAACATTTCAACTCACTGATCATTTTAGGCCAAACCATGATGTTTCTCCTAAGCCTACCCAGGTGTTTTTGTGCCTAAACCAAACCACAGGGTTGTCACACCATCAAGCAATAAGCTCTTTGTGAAAATATACGAACATCAAAATATCAAATGTTGACATTCAACATATCCGCAGAAATGGAAACTTTTGTTCGTTTTCCCTTTGGTAACCGCGTTACCTTTCAGACATGACTGATAACAGCAGCAGCACAGGTCCAGTCATCAGTTTGACCTCTCTTCCCTCAAAGGATGAATTCATGCATCAAATTTCCTTATCGAGAACAGAGAGAGGATTTACGGGGGCTTTAAGCAGCCTCCTCACAGGTTGAGAGGAGACTTTGATCTGTTTAATCAGGACACACTCTGAGCTTAGCATTTTAAGGCAAGAGATTTTTTTTTTGTGGGCGCACCAAATTAAAATGTGCTACAAGATAAAGAGCAGTGCTGCAAGTGCATGCCTCAAGTCTCTTCAAATAACATCAGCAGCATGAGTCTTTCCTACATAACGACATATCCAGTGGGTCCCAGTGTTTGGCGCTGCTGTATTTTAATTTATTTTGGTCTTTGCCGTAGCACTGTGAAATCTGACAAGCATCTGGCTATTAGCTTTGATAAGTGAAATGCATCTCGGTCTGTTTCATCAATCTCCATTTATAAAATGAAAGTTTCATGAATGGTACAGATTACCGCTGTCATCTCAAGTACATCAAGTAATGTCTCCAAAAAAAAAAAACCACAACAACCAGAACTGCATTGGCAACACTTAACATTTGTTTCAGAAGTGTACTGTACCAGTAAAAATGGTTCGTTTTACATGGAATATTTTCTGCATTGTCTGACCTTGACTTTAGTAAATAGAGCCACATCTTGTCTTTGGAGCCGTGGGTGGCTGGGTGGAAACACACTACAAAGCATTACCAACCGGCTGCTGGCCAACAGCCTCCAGCATCCACTTCTCTCTCCCAACCCCCGCCGTAATTGCAGGGCCCTCGCACCCTTTAACCAAAATGGCTTCCATTCACAGTGATGCCGCTCCGTTACATATGAGGGTTCAGTTGTATATTTGTGGAAGCAGTTGAGAGCAAGAGGGAGGAAAAAATGGGAAAAAAAAAAAATGGGCAGGGCAGCAGTAATCTCCTTCACTGAGATGGACTGGAATGCACAAGGAATCTGAAGGAAGGAAGGAAGGAAGGAGGGTGGTAAAATTATTTGGACAGAAAGATGACTGGATCAACAGATGTAGAGAAGAAAAAACAGTGATAAAAAAAATAAATGCAGAGAAAAAAAGGTTATTAGACACACAGAAAAAATCACTGCACTAAGCAGAAATGAGCCCAAGACATTTTATTAGGTCCAATCTCCACATGTGCCTATATCATCCTAGCACATCCACGCCCACCGCAGACAGCGCGTGCTGCCAGACAAAGACAAATAGGATTCAGGAGCTTCCCACAGCTCGGGGTGAAAAGCCAGCCGAGGACCCCCCCCCGCTGTGACACCCACCTTCCTGTCCGGAGAAAAGCGCGGCGGCGTGCTAACAAGTCAAGCCTCCCTTTCATCTGAAGCTCAAGGGGGGCTGAGTGCTGTGGGTTGATTGGGTGGGGGGCGGGGGGAGTGTGCGTGGGCGGGGGGGCGGGCTGTTGGGTGAGCCGTTACGGGGCAGGCCGGGGCCCCCGCATCCGCTGCTAGTCATGAAAAATGTATAGACGCCAGGTCTCAGCCGGGGCCATAATTGATCAGAGGACGCCATTAACCATGGCACGGCCCCCGTTTTGGGCTCCACCCGCGAGACCACGCCCCCACCGCACCCCTATTCCCTCCCTGACCCCGTTTTTTTTAACGAGCCACGGCGATCAGACAGGCAGACAGAGGGAGATAAATGAACGGGACACACCCAGACGCTCAGTCACAGGCAGCATAATCACTTCCTGTCAACGTTAGCATTCTGTCATTAGCATATTGTTGGTTTGCTTTCATCAGTGGAGCTGGACTCACAGTAAATATTAAGTAACCCACTCTCCCATGTGTATGACAACATGATCGATATTGCAAAAAGTAAACCCTCAGTCCTCCGCAGCCACGCATTTTCTCCCGGATGGATTGCTGTTTAAACCGCTTCTCAGCAAACCTGTGATGACTAACTTTCTTGAACACTTTCATTGCATTGACATTTCAGGAATTAGCTGACATTTTTCTCCCCGGAGTGACTTCCTGTGCAAACACGGAGCCGGTGGCACTTCAATCTCTCTGATCACAGCCTCTTCATTAGGCCATGTTGATACTGACAAACATGGTGGCTTTTGGGGGAAAAATTATGATTGAAAATAAGATTGCATCTTTAAAGCAGTATAAAAGTATAATATGAAGTAATAAAGACCAATAAAATAATTCAAAGTGACTCATCCACTTGTTTGTGATAATGCCATACAGTATTGACATTTCAATGTTAAGGTGGAGATTACTAGCCAATTCAGTTCAGTATGCTTTAGTGGCATAATTATCTGATGAACAATATTGCCAAAGTGTTAAGAATAATACAAATAATTAGGTAAAAACAAAATAGATAAAAAAAATAAAACAAGAAAAACTATGACCACATATCAACACAAAATCAAAGTGTCTGCACAGAGTCGTGAGTTGTGACGCTGCAGAATATCTGTATCAGATTGCTACTGATACATAATGCTTTAGTCATTATTTGGATCAAATTATTTTCCATTTTCTTTTCAGATAGGTTTGATAATTCTTTTGTACCATATATCAGAGATATCAGATCAAGGTTGAACAATTTTAATATGTCAAACCTCAAAACAGAGGAGAGGTCCTGTGGGGAAAGACTCAGCAAAATCAAAATCAATGATCAGTGGCAAGCACAGATCGGTTCCTCCTTTCCAGTGTCAGTGTGCGTGCTCATCAGATACAAGATGCAATACCAGTTATTGTCCCTGGGGAAATTCAATTTGCACAGCAAATAGCAGAAATGGTGCCCTTCCATCAAAGCAGTGGACTACTGCAGGCTGCAGGCCTCATGCTGTCCTATTGTCCAGGTTGTATTACTGCTGCCACTCCACTGTGGTGATGAAGTGTATACTCTTCCCAGCATTCTTACAAAGCATTTATCAGACTCTCAAAAGTGGAAAAGATGAGAAAAAAATATGCACATGCTTTAGTTTATACTTATACAAACATGTTAAGACATGTAAAGTTACTCTAATATGAAATATACATACATACTATATATTACATATAATATACTTGCTGACACTCGTGGCTGCACACACATTTTTTTGTTAACATTCACCTGTTTGAAGACAATCTGATATAATGTTAATCCTAAAACTCAATTTACATTTGTTTGTCTCCTCCAACAAAAACGTTGCAAAGTGTAATCAATATGCCTCCCTCTGTATAGTTCAGTTAACTGCATAAAAGATTTGGTTTGTTTTTATTCCTAATCCTGTCAATCGCCATGTCATTATCCCATTATGATAAATTACAGAAATAAAAAAAACACAGATTCTCCCATTTGAACAAGTTCATTAGAAACATTTTTGGATGAATCCAGAGTCTGTTCTTGTTTCTGTTCTACCTGTATTATCAATTGGAAAGCATGACTGTGTGTGTAGTCTTTGATTATCATCAGTATGTTTTTAGTATTGACCTTCAGTAATGAATGGATAATCTTAAATTTCTAATCCTATTAAAAGTCTCCTTTAAGAGCAGTCTCTGATAATTATCCTTAGAGTCAGCTTGAAATAAACCCCAAACCCTCCTTTGTGCACAAAGGATGAATTATACTCTTTTGTCTGTCCAGAGCAGATCATCTGTCTATAGCCTGTCAAATCACATTGTACTGTGTGTGTGTGTGTGTGTGTGTGTGTGTGTGTGTGTGTGTGTCTGTGTGAGTGTGTGTGTTTATTCACAGTGGGGGTGGTAACTAAGGAAACCCGTGCAACACGTTTGCACAGCCGCTGAGAGGATATTGATTATCTTACAAAATATTAGACCTTCAAGATTCAAAGGAGGCTTTTGCTGTGCTGTGAGACTCAATTGCAAAGAATAGAAATGCAAATAACAGCCATATTAAATATCAGTGATATTACTGTAGAAAAAACATACACCTCATTGTTTTTATGCTATCTATATTTAATCTTGTTTTTTTGTAATAAAATAGGCTTCCAGTGTATCAGAGACATCTCAGTCATCTCAAACACTGTCCTGTTCTTGCTAAGATTACAGAAACTGCTTTTAAGTTGCAATCTTTATTTCTTATCTTTTTATATTATACAATTTTTCTTAATATCAGTATTGTCTTGTTATGTTTAAATGTTTTTTTTGGTCATATGAAAATAAAGATTAAAAGTCAATAATATATCATCTGAAGACTGAAAAGTATGAATAGATGATGTACTTGTGTGCTATAATTAAATATAAAACATCCTCCTCTACCTATTATCAGTACAGTAATAGGGAGGATGACCTATATCTGCTCGGTTTGTGTTATAAATAGGAATCATACAATATATATATATGTGTGTGTGTGTGTGTGTGTGTGTGTGTGTGTGTGTGTGTGTGTGTGTGTGTAACAAATGTGTTTCATTTACTTGAGGGAGAGGAGTTTGGTGGGAGATGAAACTCTGTCCCTAACAAGTTAGGAGCTGTGTCGGGACTATTACACATTGCTCCTTTAAGTGTCATTTACTCATTACTGGGACTAATTTGTGCATATCAGTTTGAGGGCACAGATTATTACTTTGTGAGCACAAGGGCTTGTGCGCATGAGTTATCAAAACATATGCCCCTGATACTTTCTTGGCTCCATAATGCTCTCAGATGATAGTGCCAGCTGTGCTTGTTGGAAGATTTGTGACTCTGCTGCACAGCCCGTTACAGAAATATAGCTTTGATCCATTCAATTTCCTACCTGATGAATCAATTACAGCATCAATCAATACATAAGTCTCAGTTCTATCTCTTTATGGTGTCTTTTCTGGGTGGGAATTTCAGATGTTGCAGCTCACTTCATATCCCCATTTGATTGGAAACTGATTACAAGCGTCAGATTGCTCTCTTTTTTTATTCATTAGTATTCTGGAGATTAAAGGGCATCACAAAGTGCATCCGTTCCCCTTGATTTCAATTCCTCAGCCGTGAAATAAATCTTATTAGAAGTTTGACGCCCGCATATAAATTGTGACTGTTTGGTGACAAATGTTGCAAGGTCATTTAAGATCAATTCACTCCAAGAAAGTTTCAGCCTTATCTACTGTATGTATATGTTAATATTGACACCCAAACTTTCACTTTCATTTAAACTGTACTGTTTTCTTAGTCAACTACAGTCTGAAACCATATATATATATATATATATATATATATAGAGAGAGAGAGAGAGAGAGAGAGAGAGAGAGAGAGAGAGTGAGAGAGAGAGAGAGATCGATAGACAAATACAAACAAGATATAGACATCAAGGATGTGGAATAATAACAGTGAATTCACTGGGAGAGTAACAAATTAGATGAAGAAGTGCAGGGTAAGTGACAAGTGGAATTAATGACACCACTGCCCCTCTCTAATTGCAAAAATGAACAAATATCATCAGTTGAAAAACAACCTCCTGAGTTTAACACAGTAATTATTCATAAAGTTCACAGAGTGAGGAACAAAATACAAAATACAAAACACTACAACAATTTATTTAACTGAGTAGTCACTATAAGAGCATTAGCTTGGATAGATTCCAAATGTGATCCCAAAAACATGTATATGCCTTTAAATTATTGTAAATAAACTTTATCAACGTTAAATAGATTAATGTCTTTTTGGGATATGGTGTTCATATGGAACATGAGATGTTCAAAAACATCCGTGTCCTGTTGTGTTATTTCAATACAATATGAGTATGCCCACTCATGTCTGTAGCAGCAGATAATGTTCAGAGACCTGGATGAGGTGTTTACATGTAAACACAAGAAGCAGTCCGACTCAAACGATACGTGTATAGCTGAATACCTAAAAGTGTAGGCACAGTTACTCAAGCAAGCAGACAGTACGAAGTAACCAAGAATTACACATTAGCCTCAAACAGCTGGTAAAGGACTGACTGCCACTGGTGTAATCCTAAAAAGGATTAATAGCTCTTTAATTATGTACACAAAAACACAATACAGTGGATGTTACTACATCAGATCCAACTAGTAACAGTCAGAGAACTATAAATTAAGGAGTAGCCAATCATCTAAACCTGAAACTGAAACTACGTTTGTTTTGTAGCTTTTGAAAGAATGTGGTCTAGCTTGACTCTCAGGTCTTTTCATGGCAAACCCAGAAAGGGACATATGGACATTTAGAGGTAAGGTTTTTATATTCCTGGGCTTTACTAGAGTATCCTTGCAAGATGAATTGTTAAAACTCCTTATTAATCATGTATGGAGCACCACACATTTGTGGCAGCTACATAAACAACTTAAGCCTGGTGTGCACGAACAATCTGTCATCACCAGTAGGCTGGAGCCGTGGTTTGCAGGGCAGCATTTTATATGTTCAAAAGAAAATTTGAAAAAAAGCATAAAATTCCTGCATTGTGTCAAGTCATAATCAAGATAAATTGCAGTGTATACATTTTTCACACTGTGTCCCTTCAATGCATTGTTCTAATAATGTATTATTCAAGCGTGTCTATGCAAGACCAACCTGAAGGTGTCTTTTTAAAAGTGTATTCGGGGATTTCACCATGTCCAAACTTGACTTCAGTGTTTTTGCTTTGAGCTGTACTAAGTCTCTCCAGCTCTGTGTGAGCAAGTGGCTTTCTTAAAATCTACAGGACGATTAAAGCATCACATAATGTATAAAAATGGAATCAACTACTGGAATCAAACCAGATTCAGCAGTATCACATAACAGGACAAGGATGCACGTGATAAAACTTCTGGGTACAGTTAATGGCCGGTCGTAGAGGGGCGGGGGTCGGGGTACTCTGTAATGACCTGCTGTGGTCGTAGAGTCCAGCTGAATGTCCTTGTCATCTCAAAGGAAGTGCCATAACCCACTCATCTTGTTGTTACGTGTGACCTACATTCACCCACTGCTGCCGGGCTACCTCATGTTGGGAAACACAATAGTAGAAGTGCCATGAATCAAACAAGGACACACTGTGTGACAGACATGAAGCTCCTGCACAGGTCATTGAGTAGAATAAATGAGGTGAGTGTCCCTGGTCCAGTGGGCTTTCTGTGAACAATACAGTAACCCCGAGCAGGAGCTATAGACACCAAAAGGCTAGGAATGAAGTGGTTTGTGACTGAATTACTCTCTTGATCCATGAGTTACTTACACAAGGATTTGATGAGTTACACATTAAAAGAAAAAAAAAATAACAATGTAGTGGATAAATCGTCTTTTGAGACGGCAAGGACTGGAATTGCAATTAAATTTTGGGCTTTTTCCTTCATCTCTATTTATTGTCCAATTGTGACATTTCATTGACCCATGTCTCATTAAAAATTATCTGTCTTTCACCATGAATTCCTCCTCAGTGCAGGCTGAGCAGTAAATTGGTGTAGGGGCATTAATGTGTAGGAAGAGCTGGCCGTCTTAATGGAGGACAGGAGTGGGTGGGCTCCTCTCTCAGGGCCTTCTGCAGCCCTTTACCTTACTAGAATGACTCATTCAGTCGCACTCAGTCTCCCTGTTCTTCACTAGTTGTTACATGGCATGTTACACAAGAGCAAAAGTGGGCTTTTAGCCTCTTTTGCCTTTTATCATGGACCAAAGAATTGATATTAATCATCATCCTGTAAGTTGAAGATTGTTGAGATCTTCTTCTAGATGATGAATAATATTTCAGTAACGATCAATGGTTCCTACTCTTATGTGAGGGCCATTTTCTTCTTGTCTTGCTATGTTATAGTCATTTCCTTCTGTTTCCAGCTTGTGTCGAGACTTGTTGGCCGCCCTGCGTACGTGCTGTTAGGTTGTTGTGTGATTATAGCTCCTTTTGCACGGAGATCCTACAATAATAGTGCTAAGAAGACTCCTCATTAGACCGCCTTTGTCTTTTCACACTAAACCAAACGGAGCCTGAGTAATGTTGCCCCTTTGTGTGACTTTGTCAGTAGACTGCCATCCCGTAATCAGAGACATGTGACACACCAGTGTTGGCGTCCAGGATGACGTATCCTGCGTGCATCAGGCAGCAACTTTTCAAGCAATGAATAGCTGTCGATGTGTACAATGTCGAAATCACGTGAGTAGCGGGATTTATTTGATCAGAAAAAAGGTGAAAGAGAAATTGAAGAGAAGCAGAAAGTGGTTTGCACCCACACAAAAGGTCTCAGGTGGGAATATAACTACCTCCACTGCTGACTCAACTCTGGCCGCCACCTGCCTTCACAGCTTGAATGACAAGGCGGGATAACGGTGCAACAACCCCATCTTAAACAGGCTGCCGTTTCCATTATTTAGATATATATATATTTTTTTTTTTATAAAATCTCACCTACACCTAATATTTTTTTTTTATGTTTAAACCTGGTTACACCTGCTGTTTTCAGCACAAGTGAACACTTCTTTCTTGTAGCTCCATGCTTCTTTCTGTCACATTTCCTTCCTGGTCCTGGTTTTTGTGGGGTCAGGCTGCCTTTGTGAAGTCCTCCTGTCACATGCTGCTGGTCTGTGTGTGCACCATGGGAACAAAGACAGGCAGATACGACATTTGGCAAAGAAACTCTTTCTGGTTTTGAATTAGATTATGAACAATCAAATACCCTCTATTTTACCTAACACATGACATGACGCTGTTCAGATCTTCTAAACAGCTCTTTTAGTTTAGGGTAAATTATACAGTGCTTTACTGCACTCGCTGCATGTTTGAAGGCTACAACAAACACAGGATTTAGAAAGGCTTTGCAGAGCACCAGTCAAAGAATCTTCCTCGGTTGAAGAACACACGTTTGCAAGTTTAAAAGCTGCTGTGGAGGCAAAAATAATTACAATTGATTTGCACTGTAAAGCGTGTCCATCCCATCCGTTCATTTCACTGAGCATGTAAACACTTTTTTACAATAAGTGTTAATAATAATACACTATTATGGTAACATGTACCTGTAAGGAGAAGTCATTCCTCTCTGCCCAAAGAAAATCTTGTCGTGAGCTCCCTCTCCCTCTGCCTGGTAGGAGCACTAATTATCTGCCGATTACTCTCACCTGTTCTCTCTGCCACTCCCTCGTTAACCAGCCAGCTGCTCCTCATTTCCTGGTAACCATGCCATATATAAAGAGTCCTGTTTCCCAGCACACTTCGTCAGATCGTCTGCTAAGCCCGCGCCTGTCCTGCCTGTTACCTGCTACTATTCTGACTCCTACCTGCGATCCCGGACCTGCCCGACCACCCTCTGCTCTACAATCCCGGTAACTTGACCTGCCTTCTGCCCTTTTGACCACGATACTGCCTTGCCCTTGTCGGTACTTTTGCCCTGCCACTCCTCTCCTGCTGTGTGTGTGTGTTCCCCCAGGACTTCCAGCCCCTTTGGCGAGAGAGCCTGGACCCTCAACCCCCGTCTACACTCTACGCCTCTCAGCCGCTGGGACACACACACACGAAGACTCACGCCCATTCCCCAACCCCTTTCAATAAACTGTTCAAACGTATTGCTCCTGTGGTCCTCGTCTGTCCAGATCCCTGACAAATCTATTAAGTAAGAAGACTGTGTTCCCAGAGATAGGTTATAGATTTTAATATTTCATAGCTGATGTAAATCACTGCACTGAGACTGCATTCACATCCCTCATTTATGTAATATCCTGAATACCAACCTCAGTTTAATGAAATCAACACTTACCGTGTCATCTTGTAGATTATTGAGGAATTAATCTTGAAACTGTCTGATAAAGCTGTGCATTGTATTAATCATAGGTTAGTTTTTATGCAGAGTTGAGCACATATATATTTTCAGTAATTGTTTAAAAAAAACAACCAACTTTGGAAAAGCAGAAAGAAAATCCCCAGCTGAATGTGTTATCCTTTGCAGTTTAAAATCATTTACAAAGGCTATTCATTTGCAGCATCCTTGAAATTTTGGGATTCAGTGTTCTCCACTGTTCAGTGAGACACCTGGCTGTCTCCTCCAAGTGCTCTGACTGCACATCAGTGGCGTAAGCAGATAGGAAATGAAGGGCAGGGTCCTGCCTGTAGTTTCATTTATATGTTAATCTATCTGTGGACCTTGGTTGGAATTTGAGTGATTCCAGCATTTGGTAATGCATTCAGCTGGACACATTCTGGCGACAGTGAACGCCTCTAGTATACATCCTTGCAGCGTAGACGCCATATATCATTAGTGAGGTTTGGCAGCATGTCTGGCCCTTCAGACTCCATTTTATTTAGAAGAAAACCTGTAACATATCTGTTGAATAAAGAACAGCCATGTATCTGAGGTTAATTTTTGCCATAAATTAGGAAGACAAAGTAGGAATTTTCCTGCGGAAGATTGACTATACTATATATTCCATTCGACTGCTTACCGCAAACTCTAAATGGTAAATAGGAAGAGGAAAAGAAGAAGAGATTTTTCACCCTGCAGCCACTAATTCAAACACAAGCCTGTTGAAAGCCACCGAAAGGAGTGGCATGATGGATGGAAGCTATTGCCTGACAGAAGAGGAAGGGAAAAGATTAAGCATATTTTAAAAAGGGTTCAGCACTAAACAAGATGCAGTGCTTGAATGTTGGCCATCTCTTTATTCATCTATAAATAAAATATAACAATGTACCACTATAAAAATACAACAATGCAAAAATCATTATTACAAAACATGTGTGTGTTATTACAGAGTTACATCTATTGAAATCCATGTCATGCTCAGAGTGACAATGCAGATGTTCAGCAGGCATATTGTTTACCACATTTATCATAACCCTCACTCTAACCAGTTAGTATTCTAACACCTTCTAATCAGCACTAAACATAAACACTAACCTTAAAGTATAGCGAATGTTGATGATAATGTTGGCTGAATCTACATTCTGAACTTATGGTAGTGCTAGAGGAAAAAGTTACTGTGATTTATCTTGAGGGGGACATGTCTGGATGAATTTCATGTGATTCCATTTAACTCAAAGCCATGAATGTCAACCTACCAGCAACAATAGAGGAAATGCAATGTCACTGGGAATCATTGGTTGTGCTTCCATCAACAAACATAATTTAAAGTACCACTTAAGAACAGTTGAAAGGAATAAAATATGCACACAAAGGCAGGCTTGCGATTGTTAATTTATTCACTCCGAAACCAGTTGATGGAAAAACATTTCATATGCATTTTATTTCTATGGGATTATAGAAGTTCACTTAAATTTTCTCGACTCTTTCAAAGGATAAGTGGAGACCTGCTCGTGGAACTTGATGAAAAATAAAGGGATCAACAAATGTATTAGGGTTTATGAAATCTAACCATTAGTTACAATACAGTCTGTACCAAAGTGGTGGAAATAAAAAGAGAAAAACAGACAAAAAAACATTTGTCTTCAACTGCTCTTCTGGCCCAATTTCAAACAGATATGTTTCAGTGTCTTGACCTGTAATTTCTTTTGTCAAAAACTCACATATATTATATATATATAATTTAAATATCATGTATGTTTAATGCATATAATTAAAGCAAAAATAAGGATAGTAATAATAGTAATGCATAGTCCTCCCTTGTGAAGAGTTGTGAATTGAAACTTTGCAGCTTCGTGCCTCAGTAGGATGAAGTGCTGCTCTGCAGATCAGTCCATCCTGCTACCTCAACAGCTCTTCTGGGTCATTCATTCACAGACTCTCCCCTGGCCGGCTGCCATGTTTCCTAATGAGGTCAGACTCCTGTTTGCTCTGCTGCTCTGATCAGCAATATGTGTGTTATTGTGTGTGTGTGTGTGTGTGTGTTTGTGAGTGTGTGTTTGTGAGTGTGGATGGAAGATAGAGTAATAAAGCAGGCAAGACAAAGGGAGACTCACAGAAAGCCAGTGTGTGAATGTGTGTGACTTTGAGGAAGTGAAACTTCAGGGATGAAGAATGTGTGTAGCATATTGTGTGTGTGTGTAAGTGTGTGCATGTTTGCTTGTGTGTGTAGGTATTGACCTGGAATGGGGTTAGTGCTAATGAGGAGGGAGAGATTGTGACAGAGAGATGTAAGAAAAAGTTCAGGGTTGCCAGGTCAGGCCTGATGCACATTAAGGGAAGTCCTGCTTTGAGAAGTCATGCACTGTTTATCAGGAGCGTAGCTGTGGGTTGGCCTTGGCATCCACTTGGCACCCAGGCTCACCCAATCAGAAAGCTTCTTCTGTCTTTCTTTTTTGTTCCTGGCTTGTCCAGTAAATAGCAGGTAATAAGGCTGTTTCAATTATCTGACTACTCGACAAATGAAAATAAAGCAATTCTTGTTTGTTGCTTCATGTTTATCATAAAAAGAACAATAGATCAGCTGTTTTATTTCATAAGTCAGATTGCAAGAAACCTCCCCTCTTTCACTCAATGATCTTTTAACACCCTAAAAATATTCAGTTCGAGGAATATGTAAACCTGGGATCCAACCCAAAAACAGTCACCACTATAGTGGGCCAAGCTAGGTGTTTTTCAGCCTGTTAGTATGAGATTCCCATGGGTTGGAGTACAGCACTTTAAAAGGACACTGTGTTTTGTAAGGCGTGTCACCATTTCTTTAAAGCAGCCACTGAGGTTCGATTCATAAAAACTGGCTTCAGAGGCTGGAAACATCCTTCCCAGCTTTATGTTAAATAAGTGGGTAGCAGAGGGCAAGCGACAGAAGAACCAAACACAAGCAAAGCCATCAGCCAGGATGGGAAAATGATAGATATCCAACAAAAGCTGTCACCAGGTGAACCAACTGTCCAACCAGACAAATTCTGCAATGCAATGTCCGATGGAGCTTTGTTAAAGTGCAGATTACATTGACTCACTAGAAGGTTTTGACATTCTAAGAAACATGACATTCTGAGTAGGGGCTTCACTGGGTCTGAAAAGACGATGTTACAAAGCATAGTCTGTAAAGAACAAATCTGACCTTAAACATATAAGGAATGACTTCCTAGACAGATTATGGATTTAAACACACATTTTAAGGTGGACACATATGAATTTATGAGATACACTCGGCTTGCTTGTCTCAGTCAAACACCTCTGATGACTGACAAGGCATGAATGCAGCTGCCAACACACACTTTTCCATCACTGTGAGAGATGTGTTTGTACAGCAGCTGAAGAGAAAAGGTCAGAGCGGACAGGCCCTTTCGATCACTGGAGGTGTTCGACATATGCCCCAGTGACATATTTCCCAAAATGAATCATCTCCCACGAGCCCTCATCACCCAACCATAACAAGCTGTACCTACCGTTGAAAGACTCTTTTCAACTGTCAGCCGGATAAAAGCTGGCATCAGCGCATCAATGATGACACACAGACTGAACTCTGTTATTTTTTTTATGAAAGAGAACTCACTGAATTGTTCCATGGTTAACAATGAAATCATTTCAGCACTTAACAACATAAGTGACCTATTTTACAATTTTAGAATGTAGCAGCCTATTTCAACATCATTGTGTGTTAGGTATAGTTCTTGTTGTGTGTGTGTGTGTCTGTGTGTGTGTATGTTTGTGATGTTTTTGTTGCCGCTATCTTAATACATCATTTATAAGGTTACTGTTGCTACCTCACTCCGTACAATAATTAATGGTGCTGTTGCATCTGTCAGCTGTGTGTATGTGTGTGTAAAGGGGTGTGTGTGTGTGTGTGTGTGTGTGTGTGTGTGTGCGTGCGTGTGTTTGTGAATATGTGGCCACCATGCCAGGTATTCTAATGCTGTTTATGTTCGTCTTGGTGCGTGTAACATTACCTCTGATGATATATAGGCCTCATGCGTGATTACCCTGTGATGCATTCAGGCAAGTAAAGTTGTAATGGCCTATTTTGGGTAAAGGTCCCATGTCATAGAAAGTGAGATTTTAATTGCTTTTTGATTTATTTGCTTTATGAGAAGGTCTAGGTGTTCTATGAATAGTGTCCCATGTTTCAAATAGTCAATTCACTGAAAAATGCACCAGGCTTCATTCGGAAACTGAGCCTTAAAACAAGCCAGCAGCACTTCAATGAATTTATAATGTCACAACAATACAGTCACCACCCACACGCAGTTCTCCTCTTGCTATTCTCATGCTGCTGCCTGTCCACGTGTGCATGAGCCTCAACAAACATACACACACACATGGTTTTAGGCCCACCTGATTTTGGCTGTGCACCCCCCTACTGTTATTTCTGCCTACGCTACTGCTGGCTGTGCTGAATTGCAGCTACTTTCAGGGTTTGGCGTCACACACAGTAACTTGGCCAGTGACTTGAATGGTGGTAAAAAAGTCTACAGCGTGAATAGCCCCCCTAGCCAGCAACCATTATCAACTAATACTGTAGGTCTTGACCACAAGTGGTTTGAAAAATATAAAGGCGAAAAAGTAAAAGTAGCTAACATAAATGCCACTTAAGGACTTCTCAGAGACAGCCTGTCAGTCTCAGCTCTACAACTTTTATTTTACGTTCACTTTTACAGCTACGACTGCACTAAACGCCACAGCTGCTATGCATCAGTCAGGTAGAGCAGGTCAGATTAACCCCTGCCAAAGTACACCTGGGTATAATCTGGCCTGCCCTACAATATACTGGCTGTTTTATACCCTGGGTTACAGAGGCTTTATACCCTGGGTTACAGAGGCTGCTACTTAAGAACAGATGTAGGCCTATGTGAAACTCAGTGTTGCACATGCAAACAAGTAATTTTGCTCTGGACACTGTATGAATGACTCTGGAATGTCACAAGCCGGAGTACGGGTAACTGATGCAAAGTTTGATGGGATGTGACATGGCGGTCTGCACCGAGGTTAACCAGTCAATGCAGGGACCGACGTATCCCGCAAAGCTTTAGTCCCCAGAGCTTGACAGATCTTAAGAAAGTGTCAGAGCATGTCAACGTTGTAACTGGTGTTTAGATCTATGCTTTGTTAGCTCATGCCTCACGTTGGTTCAGAAGCAGGAGCCAGGCATCAGTGGTTCCTTGTTGAACCTGGAGGGCAGTCAAATCTTGTTATTTCCAGACTGTTTGAATTCTTGCTAGCATAGTCATCAGCCTGTAAAGTAAAATGGAATGAATTGAATACCATATCCTTGATATGGTCATTATTTCAGTCATTATTTTGTGTATCAATGAAAAGTATAAGAGTAGTAATTGTGTACTAACCCCATAATATCATGTTAAAATGGTCACAGTTAGTATATTCTTATAATAATAGATTGTGATACATTATGTGTCTTACCATGTTGATGTTAGAATGTTAGTATCAATTTCAAAGTTCAGTTGAGGCTGAGGAGAATTTAATAATTAATTGTTGGCTGTTACCTGTCATAAAGTGTTGAAATTTTGCATAGATGTAATGTTTGAGTCAGCACCCATCATCCTCTGTGGACCATTAATACATATGTATTATATTTCTCAGCAGGTCATCCAGAAGCATGGAGGTATTTCATATTAGACTGAAGTGGTACAGCTGGTGTGGATAGTGTAACTGGGGTTAAATCATTTTTCCTTTTGTCTTATTTCATCTTTTTGAGATTGATATAAGTGATCCGTCCCAAAGTCATACCTCAATTTTCAATTTAGTTTAGCTGTATACAATGTGAAAACTGATATCCGCTGAAGTCCTGAAAATGCTGATTAACATCTGCTGCATTTAAGTCAAATCAGGTCAAATCGTTTTTTTTTCACTTTTTTTACACAAACTAATTTAACAAATTTAAACACTGGTAGGAAGCAAGACGGAGTAAACAGATCACAGAGTTGAAGCCAAGAGTTCAGAATCTGTGCCAGTTCACATGCAAAGCGCAGTCGAACGACTTCCATTTGTGACATGAGATGTTCAATGTTTCTTCCCCCTGCACTGTGCGCCGGTGAAAACTGGAGAACGTCTTTGTTTCATCTTCACTGTTCTCCATCTGTCCCCGGGCTCCGTTACACCCAGGACTTTGATTCAGTCGACAAACGGTGTGTGTGCAGCAGCAGCGGCAGCGGCAGCGGCAGCCGAGCGGGGTTTTGTCCTGAGATGAACTCCGCAGCAGCCGCTGCTGACAGAGGAAGGAGGGAGGGAGGGAGGGAGGGCAGGAAAAACAGACAAAGAGGGAAGGAAAGACAGAGAAGAAGGGGCATGACAAATAAGAAAAGGGGGGAAAAATGATAGACTCAAAAAAAATGAGAAGCAGAAGAAAAAAAAAATTCCCAAGTAAACAACACACGAGTGAGTGACACAGAGAGACGCGATGAAGAAGCAGAGCAACAGTAAAGCAGCATGAAAGACAAAAAGAAAGATGGGAAAACAAGAATGAACTATTGAGCAAAGGGGCCAGAGAGAGAATGATGGAGCCAAGACAACACGAGGTGACAGGAAAAGCAAGTGACAGGGAAAAGAAAATGGGCAAGACAAGAAGAATCGCAGATGGGAGGGGTCAGAGACCAGAAAAGAGAGACAGAAAAACAAGATAGAGTGGGAAACAAAAAACAAAGGCAGAGATATTGAGCAGGAGAAATATAGTGGCACAGAAAGAAAGTGAAGAAGACATGAAGAGAGAAAAGAAAGCAGAAGCAGAAAGAAGCAGAGGCGGGCACCGAGGGGCTGTGACAGAGAGCAAACCTTGGCCAACACTGGGAAATTTCCTCAACTCGTGGTGATAATGGCTCTGCATAATGAGACGATTTAGCAGCTCAGTACCAATAAAACCTCCAGGTGGGGCTCACTTTTCTCCACTTGACGGGCAAACGCTGTTGTTGTGCAGTGCTCATAGGGCCTGATCTATTAGGATACCAAATCAATAATAAATAAATCGCATGCGTGTTCTCACAGAATACGTGTGATTGATGGATGTTTTGTGGGTGAATCACTAAGAATAATTGCATAATGACAACAATGTGCAAACGTGGCAAAGAGAGCTGTATGGCATCATATAATGGTTTCCACAGAGAGTTTGTGCTCGCATGCGCAAAATTTGTTTTTCTTTATGTCCGGATGATTCAGAGCATCACAATATGAGATTCTTGTTAAAACAAAAGTTGTAAAACTGACTTTGGTGAGCCTGCTAACCTGATGTCTCCTTTCTTAAAAATACGAGGCTATGACTGACCATTCTGATGTCTGGAGAAATGTGTGGTTTCAAGTGATTTAATGAAGGAAAACACAGTGAACAGCTGTGTGCAACAGCACTGTAGATCTTTCAACATCAGTCCTGCTGCCTTCACATGCTCAAAACAAAGCTTTTCATACAGAATAAAGCAGCTGTAGACAACAGGCAGAATTACCATTGCCACCCATATTCCTTATATAGACATGTACAGTTAGTCAGCCACCAATTAGGCAAGTTCTCCAACTTTAATAAACATGGGGTTGGAAGCGTGGTGCTTTGGGACTCTTTTCCTGCAAAGGAACCAGGATGGGTAAAGAATGAATGGGGCCATGTACCATGAGATTTTGAGTTAAAACGTCCTTCCATCAGCAAGGGCATTGAAGATGAAAGTCTGTGTGACCAGCGACAGGCCCAAAACATCACTGCTCTAGAGGAGATCTGCATGGAGGAATGCAAAATACCAACAACAGTGTGTGAAACCATACAAAGAGTATATAACAAAGTACTGAGATGAACTTTTGTTGTTGTTGATTCACCAAATACTTATTTTCCATACATATATATATGTAGAAGATAAAAAGTAAAAAAAAAAAGATTTACTCAGTATACATAATACATATATACTGATCTCAAATACAAGATAATAATAATAATAATAGAAAAAACAAAGATAGTAACTTTTTATTCCATGCCTTCCCCTTCCTTTTGAAAACTCGGGCTGCACAGTGCCTGCTGTTATTGGCTGGTGGTTCCACATCCACCACCCAAAGGGTGACGCCCAGAAACGTCCTGGGCGAAGCAAAACAATGCGAACATGAGAAAATACAGGCAGAGGCCAGGGTCAGACACACACCACACACACTTCTAGTGAGTCATTATGATTGAGAGAGTTTATGTTTGTCCTGTGCTACCTTTAAAAAGTGATTTAATAGTTGTCAACTAATCAATTAATCAATTAATTGTTGGAGCTCCATTTGGGCATGTAATGCTTGTACTTAGATAATGTAGTCAAGCTTCTGGCATCAAGCTGAGATGAAGAAAAAATGAGCTTCAGAGATCTCTTAACACTGAGCTTCTTCCTAACTCCACACCCGTGGACCTTTTGAAATTTTAAATGTCTTGTTTATAGTGTAAAACTTGTGGAGTTTATTACTGCAGAGTGATTGAACATGCTCATATTACATTGCATTTTCTTCTGAAATACGGGTTTTGCTGAAAAGATCTCTTAGTCTAGATATTTTTACTATATGATAACAAAAAGTGACAGCTGTGGTCCTCATCACTGTACGCAAACAATTGTATAGAATATAAATTTCTATCTTATCGGCAGAAGTAGCACTGTTCGTCTTTCATTCATGAAAGCCTCAGAAAAAAGAAAAAAATCTATCTACTTTACATATCTTACCAGTTCCCAAATTCTCTGTGACTCACCACGGTCAGTGCAGTCCTCTTTTGGAAATTTGTAGGATTAAGAAAAGCCTTGAAAAATCAGCTGTTGGTGACCTTGTACTTCAGCAATGGAATAACAATCAGAATACTATTGGCCAACTTGCTTAATCACAGTTTGCCTCAGCCGTTGAAGCATTGCCACAGGCCAAATGTCTGTTCTAATTCCTCAGTTCTCTGCCTCGGTTGTGAACTTCTTATCGTCATTGTTTCATAATCTCAACTTTTGATTTTGTGAGGAATATTTGGAACTGCATCTGGTTATTATTGTATATAATCACTCCACAAAGAGATCTTAAGTTCTGTGTGTTTTCCCTGCATAGACGTACTAAAGCTTTAGTTCTCACGGATTCCACTCTCCCACATATCATCACTGTCAGGTGCAAATTTTGTAACTCTAATCGAGGTGAATTGAAGAACGGCATGCTCCTTGGGTTGGCCAAATTCTCTCTTGGGTGTACAAAACCTTTACAAATGCATTGGGTGGTGTGAACACTGGATTGTCTTAATGCTGTAAACAAAGCTGTTTTTCTTACTTACCTCAAAAGCTGACATTTTGGAGATACAAGGTTTGCATCTGAAAGGGGCTCTGATGGTAAGAAAGCATGCGGCTATGAAATACTGAGCTCTCCGGTTTACTGGCAGCTGCTTTTGTCTCACACCAGAATATCTCCGTCTGTAGAGCTACAGGCCCCTCATTGTGCGAAGCTATTTATTGTCCTTGGCTTCAGCCGTAATGATTAATGATGCATAGTGTGACGGTGCACTAAAGCCACCCAACCCATCCTCAAAAGACCGGTGTGTTCAGTGTTTTGTCTCCCCGGAGATAGACATTTTGACGTTAGATTTTATTGTCAGGTGGGTCACTTATCTTGCGCGGTGTTTAGTGAAAGTGGAACACCTGTGTGCATGGTGGGCCACCGTGTTGATCTTCAAAGAACAAAAAAAAGAAAAGGTTTTCCACAGAGAGTTGATGAAAGCTTTTCATCGGCGTTCCTCGATGAGAGACTGTAGGGATTATGTAAACAGGCAACAAAGGGGAATACGGTATGTATAATCGCTCATTTTCCAGCCTTGTTGGCGACGAGCTGCTGCATTGTTGTTGAGTGGAAACAAAGCTCTCTCCTTTTAAAGCATAGGTTACTTTCTAAATTTTGCATTCAACTTTTGAGGCAGCACTGTAAGTGCCGTGCTGCCCATGGTCTTATTGGAGTCTTTGAAACGCTTCCTTTTGTCCATCCATCCATCCATTGTCTATCCCGCTTATTCCCTTTCGGGGTCGCAGGGGTCTGCTGGAGCCTATCCCAGCGCGTTAAGGCGAGAGGCAGGGATACACCCCAGATGGTCGCCAGCCAATCGTGGGGCACACACACCATTCACACACCATTCACTCTCACACTCACACCTATGGGCAATTTAGAGTTTACCAATTAACCTGAGCATGTTTTTTGTATTGTGGGAGGAAACCGGAGTACCCGGTGAAAACCCACGCAGACACGGGGAGAACATGCAAACTCCACACAGAAAGGCCCCAGACCCAGGCCCAAGGCGGTCTTGAACCTGCGACCTTCTTGCTGTGAGGCAACAGTGCTACCCACCGCACCACCGTGTCGCCCCCGCTTCCTTTTGTAAAATTCATAAATGTAAATAGATCTAAGGGCAGTTTATGAAAGCACATGAGCAACGGCAGGTCTGTTCAGCCATGTTTTAAAATACCTATTCCTGACAGGCTCATGAATGCCACGATCCCACCTGCTGCACCCTGACTCAAATCCAGACTAGAATGGCCTTATTCCACTCAAATGCTGCATTTTTGAACCAGTGCCAGTAAAGAGTATAAATTTCAATGGGCTGGCTGTCGCTACAGCATCCGAAACCAACTTTGTGATGACTGCTTGTTGGCATTGTGGGAAATCAGAAGTTTATCAGTGCTATAATGAAGATTTATGCAGCCCTAAAGTGATCATATGCAGGGGGATGATGGGCTTTTGCGATACTCATGACTCACTAGCTACTTTAGGAGGTTTAGAGATCTCTGGCTTTCCAACGCACTTCGGAAGGTTGTTGGGAATAAATCAAAAGTTACAAATGCAAATGTGGTTCCGTGGATTATGGCTGATGTGAAGATCCATCCCTGGCTGTTTGCAGGAAAGAGGACAGGATCATAGTCTCTGGTGGATGAGAATTGAGACATCAAGCAATTAGCTGTTACAGGATATGTTTGTTTTTTTCCAAGTCTATCTTAAGACAGTACACATGCTGTATGTTGAAAGATGTTGTGGTACTGACATCTCTGTTCATTGCTGGACTGAACCCACACATGCAACTGCCATTTCCGAGTTACCCATTCAATTTGTCTAGCTCAGACGAAGTAGAACCTATCACGACTGCAGCTAAAGCCAATGTGGAAACATTTTAAAGTGCAATTCCACTGACAACCACGAGATGCTGACCCCAACCGCTCATATTCCCATTCCCATCATATATTAAGGGCCCGACTACACGGATATATATTTTTTTATATATACATTTTGTCCACACACTTTTCACTCTAATTTGGCCTCTGAACCACACCAACATAGAGCTTTTCCAAATATGTGTTAAACCAGATAAACGAGTGAAGAGATTCGCAAATATCAGATGGAGTAGATTGGTGAAGTGACCCTAATCTGGATTTATTTCAGATTCATGACATCCATGTCCGCATGCTCACGGACAAAGCGTAGATCTGTCAGTGTTTTTGACTCTTTACAGCGTTGCACTGTTCATGTTCAGAATGTTTTTTTGTGTATTTTGCTTATAGGCCACTACTGGCCTTCCATGGTATGACAGGCTTTTAGGCAGGTTGTGTTCCTGTTGAGGTCTCCATGTAGTCTGAGATATTTGTCAATTGGATTAGTGTGTGGAATGAGTATTTTTTTTTTTTTTAACTATACAGTTCAAAAAACATCTTGACTAGTATAACCAGGCCTAAGTCAATAAGGCTTGAAACAAAAGACCAGCATTTTTTTGTTAATAAATACAAGCAGTAAATGTAATATTCCTAGTTGGGACATACGTAAATAATATCTGAAAAAATCAAAACCATCACATTATAATACAATATTTTTTCATCATTCAAATACAGTTCATAGCTTTAATTTCACATGACATATTGTTTATATTTCAGTCTATAATGGATAAAGAAGGCTATGTCCTACTATGAAAAAGTAAACCATGATTATAATTTTTTAAAGCATTTTAAAGTAGTGGAATGATATGCCAATGATCCACAATTAGACATGTTTGATTGAATATAAATTAGAGGCTACATGTATTTTTGAAAGAGAAACAATCAGTCAATCATTTTTGTGTACTGTCTTTAATCTTTATAGTTCTTTTTCACTTTATATTCTGCCCACTGCAGATTGTAGAGGTTGCTAATGTTGCAATTCCTTACCCAAGAAATGAGGATAATAAAACTGTGTAATATCTTGATAAAATGAGTATTGATAATTTCAAGCTATACTGCTGATATATGGGAATCACCCTCTTATAAAGCGTTCCTTATTTAACATTTGCTGAAAAGCTGCCCAAGGCAACCGCGCAACAAGATCCCTAAAGTGCACCAAATTAATTATTTAAACAAGGATGTGTTTTATTCCTTTTGAGTTTAACATTTTATTTGTGGGAGAATCAGTATTGTACTTTGTCTTTTTTGGGAATGATATAATCCCACTCTATAAGGTCCCTTATAATAGAAATGTGATTCTTTTTTTGATTTTAAGAAGGCCTATAAAAGTGTTATAAATACTGACTCAGGTTTCAAAGCTCTCAATGGACAGAGAAATGTATTTAGTATGTATGTAACTGTCATGTTATCACAACTATGTGGTCACTGCAAACCCTCCCACCCACAGCCATTCAAATCAACCAGATAAGTGGAAGATTAATATTACACCCCTGTTCATATAATTGACCCTGAGATGTTAATCGTGTGAAAACAACATAACTCTTAGAAAAAGCAGCAGTAAATATATTTAATACCATCCCTCAAAGTCACTGGACCTCTAGCAACAGCAAGAACTTCCATTTAAAATACTGTAATTGCAGCAATTTCCTCTTCTTGATTGTCATGTAATTGATGTGAGCTTTGAAAGAAGCGTACCTTTAGCAGCACACAGTTGGAACGCCGCTCCTGCACTGCAGTCAATCTAATTTGAAACCCGGTATGATGAAAGGCTCTGCATGGCTGCACTTGTGTCATTATGAAAATGGTTGGACAGATTTAAATACCCCTTTGTAAAATTCCTCCATGAGTCTGCCACTTGGCTGCCTCCACACCGAATCACTGCTGACATTGATTCACAGAAGTTGACTATTTATGCTTGTATGGTGCCAGCTTCCCAGAACAGCAATTAACATTTGCAGAATAAAAAATGGTCTGACAACTTGTACTTTTAAACTGTCACACTCAAGCACTTTGTTGTGGGAGTTGAAGAATGGGTCTACTTAGTGAATGTATATATTCTAATATCGGAGATACATTTAAAGGTTTTGTCTCAAAAGCAGATGAAACAGCCATGTGTGTTTGTCTGAATTAATTGGTTATTACATAACGTGAATTTGAGTCTGTTAAATATTGCAATGCAAGAATTTTAATTATAGGGATCTGATCAAAAATACCGGAATTACCATAAAAAACTGCTTCTGTTATTTGCGGAAGAAGAAGTATTCAGATCTTTTACTCAACTAAGTGTAGAAATACTTACTTAAATACTATTGTTTTTTTCTTTTTTTTTTTATTAATTATTACTAATTTACAACTGGCTACAACAACAAGTTTCCAAGCAGTAGTGCAGAATTATTATCAAAAAAATGCACATAATGTTTTAATATATATTTTTAACATAATTATGCAGCACTTTTAACTATTATTATTGTATTATTTGTTTTCATTGCGAACAAACAAACTATTCTCTTATGTGGAGCTAATTTTAGATAATTATTAGGTAGATTACTATAATATTCTTGTATTATAATATAGTATATGTGTCATGTGTTTTATAATACCAATCGATTGTTATTATAAACATTCATTTTTATACAAATGCATACACATTATAATAAAAGAACACATCAGATAATTTGCACAACAGTTATAGTATTTAACTATTTCATGTAAACGCTCAATATGAAAAGTAATTAGTTTAAGCACAAATAAATGTCTTCTAAAATGAAGTGGAGTGAAATTATAACAGCATCAAATGGAAAGTACCTCAAAGTTGTTGTACAATTACTGTACTTAAATAAATGTACTTGTGTTACATTCCATTACTGGTCCCTTGTAGCTATGCTTATGCACATTCAGACTATGTTCAGAGTGTACTGTATGCATTTCATAACACATCTTCATTTGTTAATTTTGTCTCATTGCTCTGGCCTCATCAATGACTGAAAACTGATTTTTGGAAACTCTTTAAAGGGGATAACTTAGAAAATCAAGGTCTGACACTAAAGTTGTATTTTGTGCAAGTGCTTTTCAGAAAAGTTTGAAATATATCTGTCTTATGACAACATCTGTACTGCGATAAATTATACTTAAGCAAAACATATGTGATCACAGTGGGAGTTGGAAGCGAGCCACCAGACACATCCACTACCCAACAGCAAAGAAACTCTTCAGTGTTTGCATTCTTGTGAAGTTCCTTCTTCCCAGGACAAGCTGCGAAAATCTTCCACACACGGTCACGCGAATCAACAGCATTTTTTTGACTTGATAATTACCTTTAACTGACGCAGAGTCGTATGTATGCAGTATTTCAGTAAAACAAAACAACAGAACAGCTGATTTGATTCAGTAGTTCCTGCCAGTTTATTCTAAAAAAAGTGCTAATCAAAGAAATCATCTGCTAAAGTGTTTTTCTGGAAGGAAAACTTGCACGCATGCTGCTCTGGACATCACTCCAATAAAGGCCACTGAGTTTAAAGTTGCTCCTGGAACGGGTTGGCCACAACTGTCGCCATGTTGTATATATTGCATGGGATCATGTTAGTACTGTATCCAAAACAAGGGCATGGGTGGAGAAGAAACAGATGTGGCTATTGGCAGATGGGCTGTGAGGAGATCCTCCGTGCTTGGACAGTGCATACTACATGACATCAGTACCAGATGCTTTACTCATTAACACCCACCTTCCCAAGACATACAGAAAAGTCTGTGCTGAACATCAACAAGTCTACATACTGACACACTTTTTATTATGTGTTAGGTGATGGCAATTAAGCCTAATTAGTCAGTGTAACAATGGCAGCCAAGCCCAACATAAAGGCCTTGTGAGGATGATTCAGGAGCACAAAAACCTTTTACATGAGTAAAAGCAATCCTGGTATCAAAAAAAAAAACTTGCAAAAAAAGTACAAAAGTATTATTTTCAAATTGTACTTAAATTTTGAAAAGTCTTTCTGAAAAGTACTCCTTTTACATATTGTATATTATACTACTTGTTTTCATTGTTTCCATGTGACAGCATTTTAATGTTCTGGCTGACCAACGTGAAGCTGTTTGAGATACTTTCGGTGGATTAATGATATTAATAGTACTGCATCATAACATTTAGCACTTTTAACAAAAAGTCCTTTGGAAAATTATATAGAAAAGAGCAACAATGTAATAGAATATTCAAAGTAGAACAATCAACTGTCTTCTATTTGTAAAATATTAAAATCATCTGAAAAGTAACAAACTGTCAAAAGTACTAGAGCAGAACGTAGAATCTTTCCCTCTCGCATGCAGTGGAGGGGAGATACAGTATATAGTATAATCCTAATAATTAAATAAAAGCACATGAAAATTGTACTTCAGTGCATATATATACTAAATTCCTATCCACCAAACTTATTTAATGAATCCTCACTGCATGGACATCTCTGATCTCCCTTGCAGCTCACATTTCCACATGAACTGAGCGAACCGGGGGGAGGTGGGGGCAGTGATAGCACTTGGCACACCAGCCTGTTCCACTTCATCTTGATCCATGTGTTGTGATGCCTGCAGTGTCCTGGTTTGGCCCTCCACCATCGAGTGACCAACACTGAAGTAGGTATTAACAGCATAGCCTGTGGTTTTTGGCAGTCTCGATACAGGGGGAAAAAACACTTTAGTGAAAAATAGGTCTCTGGATTCAAAGAAAACACGAGGTAACTTAGACAGGAATGCTTAGACATGAGCATAAAGAATCACTGTCAATATCTGGTAGCTGCTCTTCCCTACTCAATCATTAATCTTTCTGGCTATTTCAATACTCATCCCCAAAAAATGCAAACTTTGTTGGAGTTAATGGAGCATCAGTGCTTACACAAGCTTTTCCGTCACTGCTCGATTTATATTTTCACACTACTACAAGTGAAGAATCACGACTTCAGATACCAGACATATTCATTTAGAAGTCTTTATACCCTCCAATCATATGATTCATAAATAGCCATATTTATGTAAATGAATTTGCAAAAGAGTTCCTTTTTCAGCAGTAAAGCAAATATGTTTATTAAGCACTTTAATATACATCAGAAAATTCCACTTCATATAATACAGGAATTATTTTTAAATGAAAGTTTAATGTACATTGTAAGCTATTTACAATCCAATCACTGACAGTCAAATCAAAGATGACAGACAAAACACAGTCAAGACAAACGAGATAACTGCTTAATAGGACTATACATTATGTTTTCCAACACTGTTTGTAGACCAGATCCTGCCTCGAATCCTTCTTTTGACCCTTCATGGCATACGCTTGAGCTACTGTTGTACTGAAGAGCTGAGAGCTTTCACTAGGGCTTATAAGTGTTTGTGCATGCGATAGGTTTCTACTCCCCCCCGATCCCACTTCTTGGCAAAAAAATAGCTCACTGTTAACATTATGAAAAGCCTGCAAAAATATGACACAGCCTGTAAACGCTAACGCAGCTCCACAGTGTTCATAAGAAACAGATGTTCCAGTTCCCTCAGAGTCACAGTCAGGCACCTCCTCCCCTCCATCTCCTGCGGGTTAAGTCCTGTCGAACTGATACTCGAAGTGGGACAGGGGTATGTTGTTTCAACTTTGGCGTTACAACTCTGCATTTCAAACAATGTCACCGACCGCTACGAGTCGTCGGAATGGCTGAACCCTTTTTTGAGCAGTTTTCTGTCATGCCCCTGAAAAATCCAGCAGGAATTACTGAAAATTAACCACATGACAAAGACAAAGCTTGGATTTTGTTTCTTGCATTGCAGTAGGTTATACATGTAACTCTGCAGACAAATGTATTTTTTTTTTTAAATCACTGCTTTTACTTGAAATTGCTGCACTTAGCACCAAACTTCTGCTGACGGTACACATGGATTATTTAAATATTCGTATGCACACACAAAAACATAACACACAAACAACTGGAAAAAAAATCCCATAGGGACAAAATGAACTTTTTTTTTTCTTTTTACATTTTCAGTGAGCCTCCCTCTTTCTTAGATATTTGTAATAATACACAACGCACAAAGCCAACAAAATTGGAAGTCCAAAATAACTGCAGGCAACTTCTGAACACAGCACCATGATAGAGCGTAATGCAACACAAATGCAGCAAAAGTGGCTTTTTTTCCAAAAATAAATATGCTTGTATATACTTGTGAAGTAAATTGCCATAGCTATTAACATATTACACACAACATAGGTTTAGCACACTGGTCAAGGTTAACACAGATTATTTGGGGTCTCTAGGAAGGCAGACTATCAATGCGCTGAAAATTCATACCATGGCATCAGTTACTGTTATGTCCTCTGGTTTGTGACAATGTACTCAGTGGTACATTGCTGTCAGTGTGAAAAAAGAAGACAGCACAAATATAACATAAAATAATTAAGGAAAAAAAAGCATTGGTATGTTTCTCTCAAACAATTACTTTGATAAAACATGGATGGGATACAAAGTAAATAGAACAAATGCATGTCTGTCATTTTACTCTTTTAAAAGTGCATACACTGTTTATTAAATAGCATTACATTAAATTAAAATGATAGTTTGCATGAATACATGGAGAAGGCTGTAACAGATGTAGGCACATCGAAGTATCAGTTCACATAAACCTTAGGCAGCAATCAATCTTCCCTAGGTATTTTGAGGTTTCCCACTGATGAAAAAAAAGAATCTTTTCTTACGCAGATGAAAACTGTTGCTTTGGCACATTCCCTCCAATGTCTGCATGATGAATGGCATTCAAGATATCTGAAACAGTATAGGAACGATTTGGGCTGATGTTTTGTTTGGGAGGAAAAAAGTTTGCTTGCCCAGATTGAGGCGTTCTTCATGCAAGTCTGATTAAATCCAACTAATGATGGTTCTGTTGAGTGCAATCCAGTAACAACTAAAAGTCCATTATTAGTCTCTATATTAGCCACTGTCAATGAACAGGAAAACCAAAGTATTGCCTATGTGTCGTCACCCTGACCTCAATTTCAACTTTGAGACAAATGCTTTATGTGTTTCCACAAGAGCACATACTGGAGGATTATTTTGAAAAGTGTCTCTTAAAAGCTATAATGGAGTCTCCTTTTTGTAGTTAAACCCAGGGTCTGATCCTTCAATCTGCAGTTTTAGGGCTTGTTTAAGGCTTAGCTCGGTTTCCCCTATGGGGTAGTTATCTAGAACATCCTGGTGGCCTCTGTTCTGCACAGTCCGAGGAACCGATACCCTACCCAGAAAAACCTGATTACCCTGTAGATAGTTGGGGTTGGTCAAGATGCCATTTCTCCTTTTCTCAGAACAGCTCTGCTGCTGGATGAAGAATTGATCTTGGCCTTGCCCCCTTTCCTGCTGAACTGAACCACCAATCATTATCTTACAGTGGGGATCCTTCAATGAAATGTTCGGCACTGATTTGTTGAGGGCAATCCTTTTGTCAAACTGGGTCATCTCATACTCCAGAACCTGACCTTGGCTTGATCCACTGTTCTTGGGTTTTTTCTTGTCTCCGAGTGCTCCTTTGCTGTTTGACATCCCATTTCCAGGCTTAGTTCCCTTTGTTGACTTGAGACTAGGTTTTAACTGAGACCAGTCAAAGTCACTAGACGGAGATGGAGGCTGCTGACCGACAGACTTCGTCGTGGAGGAAGGTGATACAATAGACTGTCTGCTACGGCTGCGAGGCAGTGAGTGCTGTTGGATTTGTTCTGTAAATGTCAGTCCATGAAAGCTATCGATTGGCACAGTCTGTGCTGTTGCTGTGGATGATGTGGTTCTCAACGAAGAGTTCTTTGAACTCTTGAGGGAGTTGTTTGAAAGGGAAGATTTCTGTCTATCTACTGTGGAATCCGGAGATTCTGATGGTGAACTAAAAGCGTGGACAGGTCCATTGGGTAGACCACGCCCGGATGACTGCATATCTCCTGCCCCAGTGCTGCCAGAACTGCTTGATTTGATAGTGAGGGACTGCATTTTACCAGACACAGCCAATGGTGTTTTCTCCTCCATGGTGTGTACTGGAGAGGGATTGCAGCCATTTAGAGTAGTGGCTCCATACTTTTCCAGAAGTTTAATAATCATTGAATGGCCACCTTTTGCTGCTACTCTGATTGCTGTGCGTCCAAACTGGTCAGCGTGGTTGGGGTCAGCACCGTTTTCAAGAAGTATTTGCACAACATCGATGTGACCCTCCTGCGCAGCTATGCCGAGCGCCGTTGCTCCCTGGTTGCATGTATGATCCACATTTGTGCCATTCTCTATCAAAAACTGCACAACTTTTGTGTGGCCTTGCCATGCAGCAGACTGGAGGGCCGATCGCTTCTCATTGTCACAGGCATTCACATCAGCATGATAGTTAATCAGCAGCCTCACCATTTCAACATGCCCTTGCCAGCAGGACACATGGAGGGCTGTTCTCCCCTCAGTGTCACAAGCTTCCACATTTGCTCCATTTTCAAGGAAATACTCTGTCATGGCCAGCTGATTTTCAAGTGCCAATATGTATAGTGTGGGGCGTCCGTCTGCATCTTTGTAATCTATATCACCACCGTGGCTCAGCAGCAGTTCAACGATGTCCCTGTGGCCTTCTAGTGCAGCCACCCTGAGAGCATTCCTTCCATCGTAGCCCCTCTGGTCAATGCACGACTTGTTTTCCAAAAGAATTTGTACACAGTCATAATGCCCCTCTTGTGCAGCTAATATCAGCGGTATTCTACCATCATTATCTACCTCTGTACAACGAGCACCTTGCTCGATAAGGGCATCACAAACTTGGCGGTGGCCCTCAAATGAAGCCATGTGTAGCGGGGTCCAGCCTGCATCATCCCTGTGATTCTCATCCAGACCTCTGTCCAGCAGAGTTCGGACCACCTCCACGTTACCCTGAGCCGATGCAATGCTCAGCACAGTCCTTCCCTCGCTGTCGATGCTATCAACAGCGGCCCCCCAGAAAAGCAATGTGTTGACAACAGAGGCGTGGCCCATTGATGCAGCAGCAAGAAGAGGGGTGCGACCATTGTTGTCCGTATGGTCCACATCGGCGCCACCTTCCAAAAGCAGATCAACTACATCCACGTGTCCTTCATAGCCAGCCACAAGGAGAGGGGTCATGCAGTCTTTGTCACAGTGGTCAACCTCTGCTCCCCTGTCAATCAGAAGACTCACAACAGAAGCGTGGCCTTTACTTGCAGGAACACAGAGAGCAGCAACTGAGAGCGCAGTTCTACCATCAACATCTTCATGGTTAACTTCAGCCCCATGGTCCAAGAGATGCTCAACAATCTCTCTGTGTCCCATGTATGCTGCTGCGATGAGAGCCGTTCTTCCTTCATTGTCTGCCTTGTTGACCTCAGCCCCGTGCTGAAGAAGGTTCAACACTATGTCTTCGTGACCTCCCCAAGCTGCAGCTCTCAAAGCTGTTCTCCCGTCAGCGTCGGCACAGTCTACTTTGGCACCAGCATACAGAAGAGCGGAAACAACCTCTGAATGTCCGCCCCATGCTGCTGAACGCAGGGCTGTCCATCCATCATGATCTGTGTGGTTTATGTTGGCCTCACAGCCAATTAGACAGTTGACCACCTTAGTATGGCCCTGCCTGGCAGCAAGAGTAAGTGCCGTTTGTCCGTGGTTATCTTCTAGCTCCATGTTTGCTCCTCTAGATATGAGCAAATTGACCACATCAAGGTTTCCACTGTATGCAGCATTGGCTAGCAGAGTTCTGCCACTGGAATCACACTGGTTCACAGATGCTCCGTTGTCTAGTAATGTCCGTATGGAGTCCTCTCTTTCCAGGGCCTGTTGTACAATACATGAGGCGTGATCATCTTCATTGTTTACATGAGCTCCAGCTTTGACCAGAAGTTGCAGAACCTCTTGTTCTCTCGGTATTGAGGTGGTTAAAGAGTCATTAGCAGGAGTTCCATTCCAGACCATCCAAAGAGCCAGATTAAATGGCTCAATCTGCAGATTGGAATTGACAAGGTGCAGTGCAAATTCCTGCACTTCGAGTGGTTTGAGCTGCTTGGCCCGGCATGTGTAACTCATCGCCAGCATTCTATGCCCTTCCGCTGCATTGCACAAGTACTTCTGTGTGCAGTGCTTCACATCCAGTAGCCACTCTGCAAAACTGTAGTGAAAGAGGATTTTAGTACTCCCAAGGCCATCGACCAACAACTTGGAGAGAATATCCATCTTTTTCTGAAACTCTTCCATAGTCAGCGTCATGTTTTTGGTCCAGACTGCGTGGTACAGTTCCTTGACCGTGAGTGGCCTGCAAGTTGCCAGGATTACATTGAGAATGGGCTGGACTTTGGCAAACTGTTTTCTGACAAATAACCTCTGGCAGAGCCACAAGTAGAGGCCATTAAGAGTGCCAGGGATGTCGCGGATCTCGCGAAGCATAATAAAGTTCTCCACGACACCGTCCAGCACTCGCTCCAGGTAGAGGAAGCAGCCACTGCTTTTGATGTGGAGTTGATTGAGCATCTCAGCGGTTTCCTTGGTCAGGTGCTGCCTCAGGGCCTCCTCCTGGTCCAGCCTGTGCAGGATGTACTGTTGAACATCCTTGACGATGTAGGCTTTGCGCAGATCATCAAGGCTGATTTTGCGGAATCCTGAAAGAAAATAAATTGACAAGAGTTAGGTCTGTAGCTAAAATATTTAAAAAGGCATTTGAAAATATTATTACCTGTCCATATGGAATTATGTAAAATATGAACTTGTAAATGAACAGCTGTGGTGATAAAAAACAATCCTATTTGGTGATAAGTAACCTTCCCTTTTCCCACAGAGCCCCCTAAGGCACCATCTTAATTTTGACCTTGAGACCATACCAAGCTTTTATCCACTGATCTTGTACCTTTGGATAATTAGGTTAAGCTAACCTTTAATTTCTTTAAGATAGGATAATTAACAGTAAAGCCTTGTTGTTAAAATAAAACCTTTCAGAGGAATTGAGAGCATAACCCTTTCGACTGCTGGTCGCAGACATGATCGGCGGTTTGTTATGAGTTCAGCCTATATAGGAAAACAAAATCAAGACAATTGGTGCACAACTTTATGTTTAATGCAATTTTTACTGTAATTATTTTTAGTGTGCCCATTTGGAAAAATTAAAGAATTAAAAATGTGAATGGCACATAAAATGCATGGCCTATTTCTCAACCTATATCTCCCTAAACTACAACTGAAAGTGTTAAAACTCTTTATCAGAACCATAAGAAAAAATACAAATTCCCCTAAAGGAAATAAGTATCTAATCTAATCTATCTATCTAATGAATCTAGACAAAAAGTGCATATCTCAGCCCATTAGCCATTTAGTGTAATGGTAATAAAAGCTTCTTTAACAGAGATGAAAATGTACAAGAATGAGAGGGAGACATAATTTCTATGCCTGTATCACATTAACAGCATGTAAAACATCTCTCCAGTGCCCTACTTATTGTCACGCTACATGCTCCAAGCGGAGACCTTTCGAAAGACCTCTGACATCAAGAAATTATCACAGTATGTCTTAATGAATGATCTTTAATGTGAATTCCTCCCCCAGAGTGGAAAAAATGACTCCATAATGGCCTCTGCTAATGGGCATAAAGTGAACTCTCCCCATGTTAAAACTGTTCCGTTCATGGTCTGTATAGCTTCCGCTCGTGAGCAAGGAGGGCATTTTTGCATACTTTTATTTACAGTTCCCATGGTCTTCTGGGTTACTGGGACAGGGAAAAAATAGTCACCAGAGGCTTTCCCAGTGTTATTGACTCTATTTGTCATTGACTAAGAGGCCTCCTGCTATGGGATAAGCTTTTATAATTTTCTCTCTAAATAGATATATGTATAGAATATACCAGACTAAGCTTGGGTAGCATGTAAAGTTTTAATTCCCCCTTCTTCTTATTGACTGTACATGCATGTACTGACAGAAAAATGTTGACAAAACTCAGCACCGGCACGGTTAACTGTAATTCCTTTGATTATATAATAGCCTACAACTTTCCCTGTGCACAATATGAATCAGACTGCATCACCCAACCTGAGGCTGCACTCTGTTCATCTGACTGCTATTGTGCGGGTAGAAAAGGCTGTGAAATCCTACCCTGCACAAGGCCATTGGTAACCACACCTGGAAGGCAGATAACAAACCCGAGGAGTTTTACAAGAGTTCCCAGGCAGTGTAGTGGCAGTTTGGTCAGCAGATCCTGGTAAACAAGAGCGAAGCGTTTTTTTTTCTTCTTTATCATCTGCTTCTGAGTTTGTCTGAGATAAGCACACCTCCACTAACGACATCTCACAATGTCTTAGTTTACCCTGGAGACCTTCGTTATATTTCAAACGGTGATAAAAACCAACAATGAAATAAAGCATTTACACTTTGATAAAAGGCTGAATTGACAACAACAGAAACCTTAACCTTAACAGAGTATCTTATCCTAATACCTAAAGTATGAAAAGAATGGCTGACATAAAAAAACAACAACAAAAATCAGCAAGTCACTATTATTGTAATAGGAACCATAAGGAGATATAATATAACAACAAAAAAAGGAAAAAACATATCTCACTCATGCAGAATATTCACGTCTACAGATGCAATTTAGTATACAATGAAGTGTCAGTTGTGCAAATGGTTTAAATTAATAAAGCTATTAAATATCAATCACCACCATTACGCCGTATAATTGCCCTATCATTACAACAACTCAATGACCCTAAACCACGTTCAGTCTGTCATTGTTCTGCCACTCCATGTGCATTTTCCACCCTTCCTTCACCCTATTTCCCCTCGGCTGTGTGACTTCTTGTTCCAGTTCTGGAGGAGTCAATCACGTCACAAAAGCCAGATGTAAAGCAAGATGCAGCTTAGTAACTATAACTCATGCATCGCTACCTTTTAGTGCCCCCCCCCCCAAAAAAAACATTTTTCACTTAACAAGATTTTGTGTATAATTCATACCTGAACATGATTTCTCATTGTGACAGGATCCCAGAGAGATAATGGGCTGTTCTGTGGACTGTTCCTTTTAGGTTTATCAAAAAGTTACAGAAACACTTGAAGGTGCTACATGATCCTAATGTGCATTCCTGTCCTCTGTGTACCTTACTCCTCCTTTGGCTCAAACTTCAAGCATTAAAGATCAAATTTCAACTATCGCACTATGATGAAAGGGCTTCTCACTCTTACTCCTGCCTTTTTTTTTCTTTTAAACAACTCGGGTTGTTATGTTCTTTTGTTTAGCTTGAATGCCTGTCTAGATGGTGTGCAGGTTTTCTTCCCTTTTTCTTTGTATTTTTTAACTCTACTTCTCAGACTAATACACAAGTGCCTCAGTGAGCACATGTCATCACGGTATCAGATTTAATTTACACTGTTGTGTTGAAAGACAGACACCGCATACTTGATGTGCTCTCCTGCCTGTGTGTGACTTTCTGATCTGCTCCGACGCTCGTCACTGACTGTTCCTCCTACTCCTGCTGGACCTAATCCTTCTTTGGACATTCTGGGTTTGCTCCAGCTGGGACAGGAAACCCACTAGCTGAGAAGGGGGAAGAGGCCATTAAAGGGGAAAAACAAGGACCAAAAAAAAAATCAGTGGACCAAAAAGACGAAGGAAAAAAAATGACTTCAGTAGTGTGACAACTAAATATATTTGGCTTCGATGTTGATTTTGATTTGTTCCATTTGCTAGGGGACCAAGAAAAAACAAGATGGTGTATTAAAGCCCATTGTAGAGATGTTACTCGATCAAGAATGTTTTCTCTGGGGAACAAAAGAAAAATGCTTCTGTGCTGTAGTTTATGATAAACACTTTCTCCTACATTCCATGCTCGCTGACACACCAATTATGAAGATACAGTGACTTGGAAAAGTCGGAGGAGGGAGGAGGAGGAGACAGGAATTTGACTGCAGCCACCATGAAATAAAGTACTTGCCTGAATAATTTTCTTAAAATCTATTTCTATGGGCCAGGAAAAAGAGAATAGAACAAGCAAGTCGAGGCAGTACAGAACACACCAAAAAAAGGTTTTCCTCCAGTTACTGGTGGAAGATGACCTACAATTTCCACTTTAGTCATCAGCAGACATCATACAGCTTGGATGTCAACTGAGAACTCATGGCATTATTACTGCCTTACTCCTGCAGATAAAGCACTAAAGCAACCACAGGGAGAAAGACATCCATTTGATGACTGTGGTGTAACAGGAACTACTATTAAGTACTATAGAAAAATGCGAGAACTCTGGTTGGCTACGAATGTTCAAATGGCGTCCAAGAACCGCTCTCTCTCTTTCCAAAACCCAAGAGTCATGAAGGCTGAGCCTTTGCATCATTATGAGTGGACTACACAAACTGTGGCCTGAATATCATGTGTGTGTTCGGGCTATTTAAGCGCGTGTGTGAATGTGGGAGCATGGTTCTGGGGCCTGAACAATAGCGACTGCTAAACAAGCAACAAATGACACATTCATCGGGGCGAGGGATGCGGCTCCTGAGTGCAGGCCTCTGAGCCAGCTGCTGCTCGTTATGGAACTGGATACCAGCCACTAGAGACAGAGCCCTGCTTACAAAAGGATGACTGTTTGCCTTCTAGATTAATTTTTCAGATGACAAACGAGGCAGCGTGCGTGTGTGTGCGTGAGTGTGGGGAAACTACAAGGTCCGGGGCTCATCAACCCAGAGATTTTTTAGAATGGGAGCGTCTCAGATTCGCCGTGTTCTTTGAGAGACACCATCTTAGGTCACTGGATCCCTAAAGAAAACAGAAACCCAAGCCCTACTGCCCTCTCCTCTCGAGCCCTCCAGTAAACCCCGCGCTCAACAAACGTCTGTTCGACAGCTGCAGTGTTCCGGGCTCCAAAACACACGAGAGCGCCAAACTCCTAAACACAAGTATGTGGATGAGAGTCAGCTACAATGATCTTTGAAAAATGTGTTACTATTTAATCCCTGAAATACTGTCAAGTTCTTTTCTCTAATTTCTACTCTAACAGAAGAATGAAGGGAACACTTAACTATTTCATCTTGGATTATTATGACTTATTCACAAGTGAGAACAGACAGACTTCTAATAGAGAACTCACTTATTTGTGCAAAGAGGTGATGTTCTCGTCAAGTTTTCTTGCCCTAGATCCGAGTCATTTAATATTGAGTATCTGCCGATGCCGAGACCTGATGCAATACTGGTATTTTCCTAGATACTACAGCTGCACAGTAAGCTCTGCGATGCATTTAGGAAAATTGCTACATCCAAGCTGTTTCTTAATGTTTCTCTTGTAAAACACAAACAGGACAGTGTTGAAAGGGAGCTACAGTCGCTCCAAAAGCCCAGGAAGACTGTGAACCCGGCATCCTCCACCACAGTGATAGGCTGGTCATCCATGGTGATGAATTCAATTACGCTCTGTAATGTTTTTGGCCTTGTCCCTGTCTTTTTCTTTTGAAAGTATCCTCCGGTGTCTGTGCATGCAGCCTTCGCCTGAGTTACCGAAGTGAACTCTCTATATTTCAACGAGCGTTTGTTATTTAGGTGCCGTATCAAATTGGTAGTATTGAACGCAGCTCTTTTACTACAGCCTCACAAAATACTCAAATTCAGACATTAGAAGTCGATGTTGGAGAGCTTCCATTGTACAATTAAAGGGTTTAACATTTTTCATTTGAAGTTTTGATATCCTTAAAATGATCTATTTGTGGTTTTACAACCAAGATCATCTCAATAAAGTTTTCCATCCGGTCTCTGCAGCTAAAGAAAAAAAGGGTCATTTTGTGTCTGTCTCATTAATATCAATGAGCCTTTCCTCTGATTGGCTGAATGGCTGTGCAGTGATGGTACAGCTGCTGAAGTCCTGACGGCTCATTTTAAGGCACACTTTCTGAATGCAGGCTGTGAGCATTTTTCTGTGAGAATTGAGTGTTTTGAAACATAAAACAGTATTTATATCACATCAGAAATTCCTTATAATAAAACAAAATTAAAACCTTACTTCTTACAATACGGGACCTTTAAATATTACCACGCTGCAGCCATTTTTGCCGTGGGTAGCCACATCATCTATTGCAGCCCGTCAGTCCTGGAAGAGGGATCCCTTCTCTGTTACTCTCCTTTTTACTCAAGGTTTTTCCTTGTATGATGTGAGGGTCTAAGGACAGGGGATATTGTGTTGCTTTTGTCTAAACTGGAAAGCCCGTTGGGGCCAATCTGTGATTTGTGATATTGGGTTATACAAATAAAATTGACTTGACTTCAGTACATTTCTGCCACAAATCTTGTTCTCTGTTTGAGACAGCTGTGTTACAGCTCATATAAAACAAAAGGTTCAGACATAAGTGCTTAATACAGCTAAAAAAAATGCTTCGACCAGACCCGATATAGAGATTGGATTGAGACAACCTTAGTGTAGCGGAAAAATCGTTTGTGATTAGTGACTATGTTTTGTGTGTACTGTATGCTTTCGACCACCAAGCAAGACACTGAAATGATTACACTATAAAAATTAATTTATGTCACGCCCAGGGCAAAGCACGTGAAAAACTCCTGCCCAAACACGCCTCTTGCTGTATTTGAACCAGTCAAACCTGTTGTGCTGCAGCTGAACAGGGATGAGAAGTTTCGTTTTTTTTTTTTTTTTTTTTTTTGGGGGTGGGGGAGTGCAGGATTACATTCAACACAACTACAGCATGGGATCAGCTTCAAAGGTGCATTTTGATAAGCCTATCAAAACTACCCGCACACAAAAATGAACGCCACACTATCTGTCATATGAGATATGATATATATACACAGAAGAGCAGTGCAGAATGAATGAATGAAATTCTAAAGATAAAAAAAAAAAAAGTGATGGTACATATGGTTTTGAACGACAGAAGTTCATTAAGATGATGACAAGAGGCTCAGTCATAAGACAGTGCACCTGGTCACAAGTGTGAGCCTTCACTCACTCACTGGCTCCTATAATGGATATCCACTGCTAGAGAGTTGTCACTATATATCATACAGCTTCTTGCACCTGCACACTGGAAATTTCATCCAAGTGAAAAATAATAGAGAACTGAGAGAGAGAGTGTTAAGATTTTCCACCAGTACTGGACGACAGATCAAACAGGACCAGCATAAATAGCATGAACTTCATTCAAACTGTTGCTGTAATCGGGGAGAAAAAGTAGGGGTCGTGCTGCCAATGATCTCTCTCTGTGTGTCGTTAGTTGTTTTTCCATTTAAAAAATGTATTTCATGTGCCAGATGCATGTCTGTAGTACGATAAACCATTCCATACCGACTGTCATTTAAAATAAAATAACCAACACGTTATTCCAAGTTCTTTGTAGAGATAAAATACTTTTTTTCACGGTGGCGATAAGCTCCCGTAGCGCTGGGAGTTCCTGCCCCGCGACGGGATCACATTTCCACAATTTCTGCCCCTTTTTTTTGTCAGTGGTTGCACTGGCTGACCTCCAAGTGACCTCATTTAGCCACACCGCCACATGTTTCTGTTCACCTGCACAAGAAAAACGCTCAGTCTAGCATGTCAGTCCTGTTTTATTAGCCATCAATTCAAACAAGCCATTATCTGCTATCATTGCGCTAGTGCCAGGAAGGTCTGGAACCGTTTTGGCCTCACGGGGAAAACGTCCAGACAACGGATCCAGCAGGAGGAGAGCGGCTGAAGCAACCATCTATAGAAGCAGGTACTCCCAAAGTCACCCCTGGCGGGCAGGTCAAGGCAGAATGGCATAAAAGAAAAGAACAAAAAAAAAAACTTGTGTTCACTCTGGAGCCCTTTAACCCGGCAGCCAAATATTCCTGAAATTCCTCGGCATTTATTTTAAGTAAAGTCAAATTAGGTCTTGATTAAAATTCCCTTTAATCACAGCAAAAAACTGACAAGTCTTGCTCTGTACAGCCTTGGAAAAAAATGATCTCAAGTCTATAAAAATGTGGCAGGGGCATGCCACATACCAAAGGGCATCACCTCGGGAGAAAAGAGGCCAGCTGGGTTCGTCCACCAGGTTCAGAATCGTGTTACTGCAGTGCAGCACCCAAGGTGTTATAGATACAGACATGGCAGACCTGTAATTTGCCTGGCTGTCAGACTGCATGCTGGTAAATTACAGTATTCAGCAAGGATTATGGTCTTCAGCTCATCCAAAGTGAGGCTCAACATGCAGCCTCGCAGACGACATCGCATACATGAATATGGACATAAATCAGCTTGTCTGCGTAAGCCAATTTCAGGACGGGGGAGGGAGCTAATTAAATATGTCGTCCTTGCTCTTCTTACCCAAGCCACAGACACAATCAATAAGCAAAACTCGGGGAAAGAAAAGAGAGAGATGGCTTTTATTATTTTGGTAGAAAAGCATTTGTTGAATGTCCTTGTTTAGTTTATTCTTGTGCAATGTAATATTTTTTTCTCCCATATGAAGTATGCAACATGGGCACAAAAAAAGTAGAAACTGGTTCTGGTTTTCCCCACTATTCTCTCACTCTTTCCCTACCAAAGACAAGGTATTTCATATCATGGTGTTTTTGCTTTTGTACTGTTAAGCATCATGTGAAAGAATTTGGTTACTACCAGAAGTAGGTAAAGCAGCAACAAGCTGGGCTAATGTTGCTTATGGAAATTAAAAACATTTTTTGAAATTTTTGTTCCGAAACTCTTTTTTGGCTGATAAATTCCCAGTGTACATATTCATACAACTGAATATTATTATTTTTTTTATTAAGTCAAAAATGACTAAAAATTAAAACCTCTCTAATTTTCTGCTCCAAAGGCTGCTCCACTTCAATACTAAAAAAGGTTTTGGTATCTAACCCCTTATAAAATGTTCTATTAATTTCAATGATAAGTTCCATATTTGTCCACTGCAATCCTACATCCAGTCGCTTTAAATGATGAGACGAACTGTCATTCAGAGGGGAAGTCGCTTAGCAGAGCCCTCTTTGTCTCCCTTCAGGGAGCATTCCATGGCCCAGAAGAAATAAACCGTCGTTGCTGCTTTACGACCGTGTTTGTGTTGTCGTCGGGCCAGAAGATCTTGTGCTGCCGCCAGTGAGGTCTTACATTAGTCCAAAAAAGAAAGCGTAGGGGAAAAGAAAAGAAAAAAAAACACATACACGAAGGAGATGTTAAAGAGTTGTGTTGACCTTTCCACGGAGGAACCGGCCGTGCCCTATGTCGAATTCACCCGCCGGCCTCGGGACAAAGGCCGGCTCTGAGGAGGCGGAGGAGGCCGCACGCTTTGCACAGGGCTGCTCTTTTTCATTTGTCATCCTCGGTGGTAAATCAGCTCTGTCTCGGTGGGTCAGGGTACAAGAAAAGCGCCATTCACGGCAGCCTTGGTGGAGGTAGAAGACGCGGCCCGGGTCTTTCCTACGGTGGGCTACTACCAACTACTCTCCAAAGAGCAGGAAATAAAAACACAGGCCCACCCCAGAGTCAGAATTTCCTGACGGTGTAGCTTTTCTTATACAATGGCTGAGGAATTTGTAATGACTTATCTATAAACTATTGAGTATGCAAACTGAATACTTTGGGGTTCAAAAAAAGACAAACAAGGGTGAGTGTGTCATCTTAGGAAGGAAATGAGTAACCCCCCCCCCGAATTCAGAACGCCTCACAGGATGAGTGTCTTCTTAAAGTGGCCACATGCTCCTGTAACATTCCTCAGCCAGAGCCAGGAATATAACCGTCTTAATTACAGCTGTGATTCATAACTAAGAGAGGCTTTTATGTGTGGGTTTTGCGTGTGTGGCTATTTTCCAAGTTTTTGCCCCGTCCACGCACCCCCTCTCTCTAAACTCTGCCGAATGCCCCCTGTGACCATGTGGAAGAATTAAGGATGAAATTGAGAAAAGCGTGCAAATAATAATGGATTTTATGATAGTGGAAATCAGTTTAATTGAACTTGTAACCGTGCAGAGCAGGAATGTGGCTGTTTGAGGGAGCTATTATCTTCCACAGCTCCAGTAGCACACTGATACTATATTATTAGATCTACTGGCACCACAGTTGACAAATTCGTGCCTTCTCCATCCTTCCCTCATCCTTCACTCATGTTGGCTTTTCGCATCAAAATCCTAAGTACAGCTTGCATGCAGTTTTGTTTTGTGTTTCCTTTAAACCGGGCGGTATCATTGTCATCTACCTCCTCCTGTGTTTATGGATTAGTCATGAGATGCTTCCACAGAGGAGAGATTTAAGGAGACACTGTGCTTACTGATTATCTCAGATCTTAACAAAATGCCTTTTAGCTCCCAGATTTGATAAATAGGTGAAGATTCTGATCAAGTCTTTTATTTCCTCTCATCTTTTCACTTTGTTATTCTGCTAACTAAGGAATAAGATCTGATAAAATGTGATTATTCAAAACATTCAAATTTCAAAGAAATCTTATACTTCTATTCAATAATTGACAGTATAGAGATCACAGGAAATGAGAAGAAAAATGGAATGTGTAGGATCTCCATCTTCTTTAATATGCTTTTTAGCTGCATTTTATTTAAGTTTATTTTCTTCTTTTTATTATTTTATAAATTGTCTAAAAAGTCTCAATACTCTTGACTAAAGACTACTTTATCATACAGAAGGAACTTTGTTCCCCCCTTTATGATGTAGGACTGAAGATCATATTGGATCGGTGTAGAAAAAATAGTTAAAAATATTAATATATTAAAAAAAAAGAAAAGAGATAAGGAATAAAGTATAAAAAAAGTCCTCTGCAATGTGCAAACTTGGACAGCAGCAATTCATGTTTAGGGTTTTATTCCTTGAATGCCAATATTTCAGGTTGAGCTCTTAATTATTATTATCTATAATATCTGTTATTTTATTGTTAATTGAGATTTGTTAGTAAATCCAGATTATTTAAACTGCTATTAATCACAAACTAGTAAACGTGTACTTAGCAAAGCATGAGAAGTAAAGAGATATACTTCAGTACATAAAGAGCAGCGTTGAGCTCAGCTGCTCTGGACACATCAGGCTTCCCAGTGATTCAATCTTTGCAGCGACTAATGTGTTTCCAGTGCTTTGACTACATCCGCCCTGTCTTATATTCAGAGATACTCCGTGCAGTTCCCCCTGCCGCCACTAGAACGCCTATACATACTTAATGCTTGAGGAACTGACTTTGACAGGCATGCACCATAAACAAAATCGGGCAGATGGCAGCCATTACACTTCAGTGATGCCTCCGCACACTAAAGAAGATCACACACTCGGCTGAGCTAACTGCCGAGAGGGACAAATTATTAAAATTTGACACTATTTCCTTTTTATGAGCTGAATGATGACACCAATTTCACAAAACACATTTCAAGCCCTCAAAAGCACCAACAATAAATAAACTGTCTGATTTGTATTATGTTTAATTATTTTGGAATTCCTGAGACAGTACATCACAGGTTATGTCAGGTTTTGAGAAATTATCGCCTTTATCGGTCATGTAATAAGTACTGAAAATGCTGAGAGACAGAATTATGGGCTGATGAAAGAAAATACATGTCTGAGGGGCTGTTTCTATTTAAATGCCTGACCCCCCCGTCGTTTCCCACCTCCAGCCCGCCCTCGCTTTCCTCTTTCCCCTTTCCCTCGCTCTCCCTTCAGCCGGAGGCCTTGTTAAATTTCCACACATTCTACCAAAAAAAAAAAACGCTGGCTAAGTGTTTCCACTCGGCTACCCCTATCATGGCCTTACAGTAGGGCGAGGGGGAAACGTTTTCTCCAACCACTTTATGTCGCAGGACTTTTAAAGTTGTGGATGGTAGAAGATGGCCGAGGCTTAATCAGAACTCGATGATCATATAATGTGAATCAGCCAGAGGGATAACTCCACAAATTTCCTGTACTGCTCCTCGCAAACAGAACGGCCTTTGTTTGTGGGGCATTAGCCGAGCGGATACGCGAATGAGACATTCTGCAGCGGAAAAGTCTTCCTGCTCGGTCTCGGAGGTGTTGAAAACTTCCCAAAGCGCATTCCAGTGTGACACAGACACAATGAATAACAGTTTAGCGGAGAAAAGAGGAATCCGGGGCTTTTACTCATCTCTTTTAGAAAACAAAAACATTCCAAACGATGCGGATCTTATGCGTCAGACCCTGGTGAATTAAGGTCATATCAGAGACAACAGCGCCTTCAAAGCGGATGCTGAATTCTTTCAGAGAAATCTTGAGAGCATCAAGAAGAGCACACTTCAGGTCCAGCGACTTTGCTTGAGAGAGGAAAAAAAAAAGCGTTGTTAAAGGTCATCCCTCAAACTTTATTATCTACGACACTATATTCACCGAACCACAAAGTTCCCATCACCGCAGGCCAGAGTATACTGGGAAACCCACACAACCTCCACCCCACAGAAAACAGGCCGCTCGTATAAAATAGGAGTTGGCATTGCACACAGCATGAAAGTGGAGTCTTTTGGCAGTTCACCACCATCGCAGACTTGTAAACAATATGGAGGGTATTTTTAGGGGACACTTGGCCTCAATATGATACTCTGAAGTCCTTTGGTCTATTTTAGGTCTGGAGTTGCATGAATACGGAGTATTCGCACGGCTGTGTTCGCAATACTTCACACAAGCTAATGGAGGACGCAGTAAGTGGGTGAGTGTGTTTGTGTGCATGTCTACATGAGCAAGACAAAAAAAGGCAGTCTTGCAGAAGAATTTTTCCAGTGTTGAACTAAAAGCGGAAGAGTGGATCTAGACAAAACAAAGACGCTTCTAAAAGCACCGGCAGAGGAGAAAGGTCAAAGCTTATTGTGAGTCTGTAGGAGCATCTCAATGCTCAAACTAAATAGAGTCCCACGACACAAAAGCACTGAATCTAGAACAGGATGTTCACATAAACACAGGCATCAACTCTACAAAACAAAGAAAAATGAAAATTGGGTATGCCCTTCAATCCTTTCAAACAGGGTCATCACTTGTGATGTGTGGGTCTGGCAGTCTCCCTCTGTTCAAAAGGAGCCACGTTTATTAAAACCATTTGATGGGCAATGGGAATATGAGCTTGAAAAAAAGCTTGGCCATCATAGAGTAGTGATAAAAAAAGGAGAAGAAGAAAGCCCGTCAAAAAAGAGGAAAGAGAAAGAAAGGAGATAACTGTTTATCGGATTGTTCCAAGATGAATTTTCTTTCAAACCATATCAAAAACTAAAAGACTAGAGACAGCTCCTGAGCCTGCATCATAGGAGGAGAAAAGGAAACTCAGCAGCCACAGAAGTCTGAGACACTAAAGAGAGTAAGAGAAGAAAATATTTCCCATTAGCATTTACATCTGTGGCATACACAGCTATGTAATCCCCTAGTGACACTGTCAACTTTATGTGCAACCCAAATAAAGTAAAAAATGACTCAAATGTTTTGATTGAAGCCAGTAACAACAGACAACCACACACACACACACACACACACACACACACACACAACCAGACACACACACAACCAACCAAATTTGACTTAATGCAAATTGCTTGTGAAAGGAAATCAAACAGAAAACTTGTGTCCTCTGTGGGCTCAAACATAGGGAAAATGCTGTGGGGATGACATGCTACGCTCTCAGAGCAGGATCCAAATGGACCACAGTCACCTATGTAGGAGCTCTGATGTGGGAGGAGGCACAAAGCGGGCTGCTTGCAGCACATTTGTTAAATTAGACGCACGACTCCCACTGAAGACTCTAAGTGAGCCCTGGTGTCCTAAAAGCCAACACTCCCCCCTCCCTGCCACTGTCAAGACTAATCAGATCTACACTTATCTAAACTACACTTACAGCACTCCGACACCCACACTTTAAGATTTCACTAGATCCCGCAACACTGAACCCGATCATTTACAACCGCCTTTAAACTGGATCATTGAGTTAAGGCGTAAACACATGACAATCATTCTAATACCATCTTTACAACAAACTGGACCAAAGTGGTTTAAACTGACAGACCAAGTAACCAACTCTGTAACTTCCTTAGAGCAGTAGTAACTCTATTTTCAGATTATTTTTAGCACAGGAACAGACATAGGAAAGAATATAAAAATAACTCCTGTAATTAGATTAAACAGTACCCAGTTTTAAAGTAAATTTAAAACAACTATTGTAAAGTAAATTTCACCTAATTGTGAACAACAATTTAAGAACAATTCAGTTAAATAAAAGTATTCAACTAATGACTACAATGAAAGACATCGTTAAACACTAAAAAACATAATTCTCTGCATCACATACCCTCAATGTGTGATCTATGATTGAGGGTTTTGGGTTTTGTCGGTTCTTTTAAAACAAAAAAGGAGAGGAATTTCTTGTTCCAACTATTGAAATGATTTCTGATGACTTTTAAAAATGTGAAAATGTAGTTAGAATGTTCACCATATATGATACTTCATATGATGAATGGATAAAGTAACAAAAATAATTAGCAGACTAATGATGAAAATAATTGTTTTGCAATGCAATGAAATGGTTTGTTTTTTCCTTTGTTGAAAGCCAGAGTGAAACATGCCTGCACATCTCACCATCAAGCCTCTAATACATCTGCATTGCATCGTGACGAACGACTTAGCATATACCAGAGTTTACACCCACTCAGAACGCTGGTCAAGCTTCTTGTTAGTGGTAGAAGGATCGGTTTGTCTTGTCAGTAATGTGTTGCGATAACATTTGACGTTTACCTCATTTCAACAAGGTCTCTGTCGACCACTGCATCATCTCCATAACTGAGGCCAAACAAAGCGAAGCAAAGACATGTATCATTCCTACGTGGTGACACGGCACGACTCCACCAAGAAACAAATATGAAGACCTGAAGGAAGTCGACCAAGCCGAACTGATTCACAGTGCTGCATTCTAAGCAGTAAAAACATAGAAATTGGTGTACATTTTTTTTTAAATATAACAATAAATGTAGAACACTGTGCTACACTAGTCTCCACTCCTGGTTATGGAGGTGGAGGAAGCAAATGCGTCAATTACCCTTGAAGCCGTCAGAGACCCATGAACATTGTGCGTCTATTGAGTGGGAAGTAGCGCAGCACCGACCGCTGAGATATTATGTAACGGTTAAATCGAAAAGCCGAGGGCATGAGAAGCTCCCTCATTCGGTGGCTTAGGAAAAGGTAGAGGTACACACAGGCGGCGGCGCGATCCTGCGGGCGAGACGTCCTCCCACACTGTCAGCTTCGTGATTAATGTTATGCCAGCTCATCAGCACAGAGCGCGCTGCTGGCCTGACAGGGAGATAAAAGCAGCTGGTATGGCACAGTGTCACGGGACATGAAGGAAGCGCTGCAGCTCTTGCGGAGGTCTGCGGAGGCTGACCCTAATCTCTTTGGGCATGTCGTGATGTTAGAAAACCTTTTGCATCTGTACTAGTCAAACAGCGTTGGCAGAGGAGGAAGCACACTGCGGGCTCTGTTGGTAACTGAAAATTTCATTGAACACTGAAAATTAAGAAGGCAAAAATGGAGGCCAGGTGCATTATTGTCTCATAAATCTGCTTCTCTCTTTCAGCTCAGCTGTGGTGTTCTTGCGTGAGCATGGTGCCATTTACCTGTGAAAAGTTTGGTGATGGCCTTGTTCTGCCGGCGCGCCGAGCAGACGAGCAGCAGCCAGGGTGGAAGGAACTCGTTGTGGCCGGCCAGGAGCTCGGCGATGGTGCGCGGGGAACCAGGGGAGGACCGCTGCTCGCCCTCGCCCAACTGACAGCCCTCGTCGATGGAGTCCACCAGCAGGAAGAGGGACTGCTGGGGAGGCTTCACGCCCAGGAGAGGCAGGAGCACGCATCTGAGGGGAAAGGGAAGGGGGAGAAATGTTATGTTTGCATCTTGTGTTTTAGAGACAACACTAGTGTGAAAGCATTGTGAAATCTCATTGGTTGAAATATTGGCAGTGAACAGTAAAAACTGGAAACTGCTGTTAGATTCTAAATGAAAGTCAAGTAATCATTTCTCCTATGCTCATGTTATTTAAGTACAGTACATAATCATTTACCGTTTAAAATGCCAGATAATTGTGAAAAAAAATTGTGTGTTACCACCAACATTAAAATGAAAACTATTCAATACATAATATCAACTCCAGTAAAAATCTGTTCCTCACGGCTTGTCTGGTATGATACAACAGTGAAAATGACACAGAGTCACAGTGAACAAGAGAGTGATTTTCTTGAGTTGCACCAATCTCGGTTCATCTCTCTCAATCGGCAGAAAGAGTAGGCGTTTAAATATGTCTCCATCTAACGCAAATTGCAACCATTAACAGGCTCTCAGAAACATCCCGAGCAGATACAGTCATTTATAATTCAGTGGGCCTTTTTGTTCGACAAAAAGCTTTGCCCGGAGCTAAATATGAGGCCCATATTAAAAGACAAGGGGGCGAGAGAGAAAAAAAAAAAAAAAGAGTTTAGCAACTACTATGACAACATGAAGCATGACAAAACTACCCTGGAACATTAATTGATTTCTGAAGATGAACAGCAGTTAAAACCAGCCTCACACCATCCTGTGATACATGATGCACAGAAGTCTGCAGCAAGTGTCACATCAATCCTCAGCTGATTGAATAGGTCTAACACTTCAAATGCAACATTAACATTTTATCAATGTGAAAAAAGAAAGGCAGTCGGTAATCTCCTTGCTCCGGTATTCTCACATTACACATAACACTTCGCTGAGGCTGTGCAGCTTGTGCTGGCAGGACCTCGACTCCACAGAGACTGATGCCAACAGTTTGAAGCCATCTGTAAAATGTCTGTTTGGGGAAAATGTCATTTCCCAAGACTCGAAATTACTTCCAGCTCGACTGGCCCCTGATAAAGGATGTGAGGATTTCATATTAGTGACATTTTAATCTGGGTCGAGGTTAATTAATCATTTAAAAGGAGGGTGAACAAATCAATCGATATAAAAAAAGAGTGGCTTTAGGGCGTCAGAGACTCTTCACGGGTAGCTGTTGCACAGATAAAAATCGGTCGTCTTCCGGTTCATGGAACGGTCTCTTTAACTACCACCCTCCCTTAATGAAACCAAAATAGCTTGTAAGCTTTGGCATAAAAAGACTAAAATACTGTTTTAATGAGACTTCCTTCGAATGCTCGACAGCCTGTCACTAACTCCCATTTCCTTTTTTCTTTTAGAGCATCTTCCATTTTAAGCTTTACCCCAGCTTACTTACCATCAAGTGCATGGGAGCAGAAACCACTGAGGTGACGGCATGTGCTTTCAGTCCAACGTAACAGGGCACACGGAAGAGGCCATTTTTCGCAATGACTTTCCTCGACCACAAACGCATAGTGACACAAATTCCCTGTTTGATGAGATTTCCCCAAAACAATGTCAAGTAACATCAGGCATCCCTGGAACACTGTGGCCCTGAGGTGTTCCAAAACACAACAAAATGTTCCATTTCCTGAAATAATGTGAGGATCGCCATACTGATAACACATCTCTCAACAATTTTAACTCTTTTCACACAACACGATCTATCAACTAGTTGTTTCAGGAGCGCACTGTAACTTCTCCCCTACCAGACAATTAAACGGGTACTTGCAAAGCTTCTACAACCTCGAGCCTCTATTCAGACTGTCTCCAGGCAGTTTGAGAGTAAAAACTCACACTCTGGCGCAATGTAGAAACCTGGTCAATCACTTCTGATGGCCGCGGCCCTGCAGAGAACCTGCAGTGCCATCTGGGAGTCTTGCCAAAAGGAATGTCCATTCACAGGGGCAGCTGTGTGAATAGTTGTGTCTGAGGCCATGTTGCCTACTGAGACAATCAAATCCACAGTGACAGCAAGTGGGCAAAACAAAGGGCCATTCTTCTCTCACAATTCGGCTACTTTCTGGCTGTCAAAGAGTCAAAAGACAAGGGCCGCAGACAAAAGGAAACTCCGTGGGACGCCGGAGATGGACAGAAAATAAGCACAGGGAAAAAGATGATTTAGTTTTCCAGAGGAAACCATGGCATACCTGAGTCTGATGAAAAGTCAGCTACAGATAATTGTCTTGGACTTGTACCGACTATTTCTTGCAAGTCCTCAATGTGTGACCGAGTTGATGCCGCGACAGAGGACGAGAAAGAGAAGGAGGAAGGGGGCGGGGATGTGAAATGCATCTGATGCACTCACCATCTGTCATGTCATGTTCTCGGCTGCGGCAGCACTCGCTACCGCCGCAACGTGCAAAGTGAAGCTTTCAGTGTTTAGTGAAGATGTCTGGGCTGAGAGGGCAGCGCCGGGCACCCAGCCAGCGCCTGCAAATTCTATCTTGATAGAAGTCATATCCAAACCAGCGCTGACCAAGATACAGTGTGCGCTAACAACACACAAAAAGGGTGAAATGCTGCCTTGACACTGCTCTGGTAATGGGGGGGGAGGACCAGTGGGGGACATCGCTGCACACTCTGACACAGCTTTCTACCATGGTTCATAAGGAAAACCAGAGAGCCTCTTTTCATTAGAAGAAACCCCATCACTTCATTTAGCATCGGGTCAATTTGTAAAACAAAAAAAGCCTGCTCAGCGTCTTGGCGTCATCGGGAGAGCTCAGCATCACAGAGTAGAGCCGCAACAGCTGACTCATGCGAGGGCTCATCCACAGCAAGAGACCAATATCGCACAGATTCCTCCCTATGCAATTCATACATTATGCAAAATGCTACTGTATCCGTCTCGTTTGAGTAATCACCCTGATGAGGACCATACCGGCGCTGAGAGCAAACGATCTGAGCATCCGGGCCCGGACACTCAGAACTGTATTCTTCCTGTTACATCGGCCATATGCTCTTGTTTCCTCCTCCATCTGTTATCGTCTCATTCCAGCTTTATCTGATTGGACATAAACACCAAATCTGAGGCTTTATTACAGCTTTTGTAAGCGCTGAATGGAGCATATTTTTTTAAAGCTTTTCACAAATCAGTGGTTTGATGCAGGGCGGTTACACAGGAGCAGAACTGCAGTTATGTAAGCTGCGGACATATTTACATTCATTTGTATGAGAGCCTTTCATTAAACGGATAACCCTCCGGGGGCATCAACCTTGCAGCAGTAAATCAGTCACTTTTCAGAAAATACAGGAATGGCCATTATAATCATTCACTCAAAACGACTGAGGGGAGAATTGGGCAACGCCATTTAAAAAGAAATCCTTATTAAGCTTGAATCACTGCATCATGTCTAGACAGAAATTAACATAAAACCGTGTCTGACATTTTTTCCACTTCCCTCAGACATGAAGCTATCCTGCCCACATTTCATATACCAGAGAGTTTCTCTCTACACGGGTTGGGGTGAGGGATATCAATTGATGCCAGTTTAGATCTAGATCTTGCCCCAAAAATCTTAAGTTATCTTCTATCTTCTCAAAGCAATAAATGTGCATATATTGTGGTTAATCAAGAAGTAGCCTATTTTGTAATAAAACACTATAGAGGGTTCTTGAGACTTGTTTTCTCATGCAATTCCCCTATTTCTTTTCCTTTTGTATGTTTATAAAATTATTTAATGGATATTTTGCAAAGACAATCTATTTTGTTACAGGGACAAAAGATGTTTTTTTGCACAAAAACACAAAATAAGCTATCAAATAAAATATATCATTCTGGTATCTGTGCTGGAACACACTCATTTTGCATTAAAAGAAATCTATTTATGAACTGAAGCTGTCATGCACGCTGCACCGCAGGCCACACCTCAGTCAGGGATCAAAGCAGGTGTTTTCCACAAGCTGTCACAGACACAAAACCTCATATAATGGCACATCATCAGCGAGTGAAAGGGGGAGGGGGGAGAACACATTTAAACACTCTGTAATTCAAAAAAGTGCTTGTTTCTGCTTTTCTTTAAGTACACCGGGCAAAAAGAGAATTTGATCTTGGCTTAATGGATTTACACAATCGATGCTGTGCTAGATTCCAAGCAGACGAATGCCTCCGGCTATCTGAGAAACAATGTCCCGCAGTCTGCTGGGTCGGGGGGAGCCGAGGAGCATGTGAGAGGCACGTTTGGGTGACGTCCACGCACAAGAACGGCTCCTTTAAAAACGGTTCCCCATGATCGGTCCTCACTAATGTCCCTGAAATGACAAATTTAAGTTGATATGTGATGATGTTTGAGACAAAGTCTTATGATGTTTTGATTGTGGACAGTAGTCATGGGACCGGTCACACACAGTGGTCACATTGTTTCTGTAAAGTACTGAAAGTGAGAGCTTGAGTATTGTCCAAGTGAAATCTAAACCTTTTCTCCACTCTTCAACTAGGCTATATCACTCCAGATTGAAAAAAATGCTGTGTATAAAAACTATGCCATGGGTAAATTAATCTTGTTAACTTGTTGATAGGTAGTCAAACACCAGATCCTTGTTGAAAACATAACAATCTGGCTTCCTCGCTCATCAGTCATACTTGTTTACCCCTGTAATGTGACCCATTAATGATTTGCAAAACTGTCAACATGCCGCACACTTCTTTTCTATGCAGCACACATACCTCAGATAACTATTCCAAATCCCCCAAGCTCTTCCCAACCCAGACAAGGTGTGCATTCCTGGCCCACTATCCAGCACTGTCTAAGGAATCTGAAATTTCATCCTTTTTTAACCCCCTCCCCTCTACTCTCTTTTCTTCCCGCTGACACAGTTTGCCTCAGAAACACGCTTAGCTCTCCTCGCACCGCTGTCTGTCCACGTGTGCACGAGCTACAACGCCACACATCTACAGTTTCCCCAGGATTTCATCGCAGAGCAGGTACGCAAGGTGTCGATTGCGTGCCAAGGTGGGATTATGTATCCAGCTATAGCCCAACTTGACAGATTTCCGCTAACAAAAGACCTCAGCATGTGCTGTGCGGCACAGGGAAAGATGAACTATTAGTCAAGCGTCATGACAACCCTAATAATTGATTAAAGGCCCTGAAAACATATTTTTCTCATTCAGTTTCTAACTGTGACTGCCGTGGTCTCCAAGTTAGAATAGTTTGCTTATTTCACTGGAGAGATCCGATTTCTGTTCATGTGCTTTTTTTAACTGGCCTTGGTTGCAAAAATGTGGTCCACCAATCAGAGAGATGTAAAATTTGATGCCATGACGGCTTTTCAAATCAGCCAATCAGAGGAGAGGCTCATTTATATTAACCCACCTGTTCTTTCTAGAGCTCCACTGAGAAGCTTGAGAGGAGATGTAAAACTCTTAAATTTTTTTTGGTAATTAAAATTTGTAAAACGTTCAATAAATAATCCCTATTTTTAATATTTTTAATTAAATAAGAAAAGAAACTTTAACCATAGGTAATTTATCAGGCAAACTTCTACTGGTTGTAGCTTTTTAAAAGTTAGAATCTGCTACTTGCCTCTGTTTGACATCACTCTAAACTATATACCTTCATTCATAAGTCATAGTGTCCACACGGACAACTTAAAAACTTAACTATGGGTTCTATAAAACGTGATGGCTATTTTCCCATATCATGGGATAATTTATAGACTACATTTGTATAATGAATGTTACAGCCATAGTGCCTGACTCCTGAATGAGTCTAAACTTTGAGTGGGATAACAATAATATGAATGAGTTATGTATACCCACACAAGCACGTATGCTCATCCACGCACGCGCACACACAAATAAACCCTTGCATAAACACACACACACACACACACACACACCGCTCGCCCGTGGTGTGGAGACAGAGACTGGCCCCAGATTGCTGAGTCATCGTTGCAGCCGCACCAGTGCTGCTGTTTCTCCTCATCTGCTCAACTGGAGTTGATGCGTCACACTGGGAGCCTTTTTTTTGCTTCTAAAAACGTGGCCCTAATCTGCAGCGAGTTTTCCACAGCCATGCACCACATGAAAAGCGCAGGCCGCTTTCATTTAGCGTTCCTTAACCTCAATAAGTATGGCGGCCCAACGACCAACAGTCAAAAAGTCAACACGAAAGGAGAAGAAAAAAAAAACAGAGCTACCTCACCAGCTTAATAATAAAAAATATCTTTTTTGGTTTTAGTCGAGATTGAAAAGTTCAAAATCAAACAAAAAGAGAACAAACGGAAATTTGTGACAGAAAAGTTTTTCCATTAATTTCACATTATTAGAGGGTTTCTCTGTTCTAAGTAACTGTTAGATCACGGGATGTCAAAACTGTTTTACAAACATCTTCATGTTTATTTACATCTCTGGCTCTGCACCTCACAATTTCCTGCATTACCGGGAGCCAACAATGGAAATTCACTGTCAAAATGATCAAAAAAAGAGAAGAAAAAAGTCAGCAGTAAGCCAGTAATTCCATATTGTCGTGTAAAATGACAATAATAAAAAAAGAAGCAATAATCATGTTCTCTGGGGGCTACCAGACCAGACTTAATCATGCTCCTGTTTTGATTGATGTCACTACTCATCTAAATTACCAACGGCAATTTGGAACAAAAGCAACAGGCAAAGTTTTACAAAGTGGAGCTTGATGTGGCTGCCAAAACATCCAAAACTGCAGCATCATTTTCTTACGCAGTGGAGGGATCAAACACTATGAAGGGGCTTCAAATCTTGTTCACAAATTTAAGCCACAGCCATTCATCATTTTTGAAGTCTGTGCCCTTTGCAAAGAAATAGAAACAGAAACGTGTCCAGCCGCAACCGAAGCCAAACCGGCTCTCTGCCCGACAACAGATCCACATAAAGTCACACCTAGACTAAAAAGGCAATTGTGTCCCATCAGCAAAAACAAAGCGTTGCCTTTCGTTTGACCCACATGACTGGGTTAATTCCACCTTTTTGAAGCCAGCTCTTTTGTCCTGAAAGGAGAAAGTGGTGCAGGGCTGGAGACTGGCTGGTTGCTGAAAACACACGTGGGCTCATTAGAACTGGCGAAGTCCAGTCAAAACATTGCAGTGGCCTTTTGATAAAGCCAAGACAGAAACTAATGTGATAGACAGCAGACGTGATAAAGAAAGAAGAATGTGCTTTGGCTTTGTCTACAAATAAAGTCCTTGGCGATACGCTACAAGCCGTGAGTTGAACCCACCAGATAGCACTGATGGTAATGAATTTGATGCATTCAAGCAGCCCGTGTACCACGAGTATCGAGTGTGGATGAATAAGACATCAGCCTCGACGGGTCGGAGTTAAAACTGAAAGGTGAAACTGCCTCTGAAGAACCGTGGCTTGTGACCTTTGATGCCCTGCTCATTACTTTTATCAATACATGCAATGAAAACATTTGATTAGGAGTAGGCTATATGGCTGGAATAGTTATTACACTTGCAGTATTAAGCTTGTTACTTTATAATAATGACAATTTCAAATGGACTTTTTTCTCTACTATATTTACCTGACAGCTCTAGTTTTATCATATTTATACACAAACACATGATCAGCTTGTAAACAGACATTATTGCTACATTTACAATACTGACACCAGTAAATCATTTTCAATAAAACAGATTTAATGTAGCTGTTACCTTTAGTAGTTCATTACATTTTTGTAATAACACACCTCTATATCTACTGAAATGTAGATAGTGAAATTATATTGCACCTTCAAATTATATAAATACTTATAAATACTAAATACCGCGCAACACCCCTTAGTTATGTTGATTGTTTTCATTTACATATTTTCACAGTGAACAGAGAGGCTTTAAAAATGCTCATTAAAATGGGAAAAAAGTGTATGTGGATTTATTGCTACACAATTAAAAATTATGATTAAAATCAAAGGTCTGGTTGCAGACGCACAGATGGGAGAAGCACAGATAGAGTTGTACAGAGTGGACGTAAACCCATGTCTGAACTAGTTTCAGTGTATTAACACACGACCAGTGATTACTATCAACAAACAGACTTGTTTGTCTTTGACTAGGCTAAAGAATTTGGCAGGGCCTCTTGCATTCACCCACTAGCTAACGTTTAAAATCACAGCTGGAAGGGGGGGGAGGGGGGGTTAAAAGCTCCCCAAAAAACTGTTAAACAAGCCCCTTAACTGAATGAAACTCGTATAACTTTTACAGAGTAAACTACGGCCCTGAATCAGTTCAGTCAAAACGAGCACACCCCCTCTGTGCATTTTTTCATTCTCAATGTAAATTAGGGGCCATCATGCTAGAATAATAATAAAGTTTTACGCCCCCTTTCATTCCGCGCCCTGTTCTTATTTATTTTAACGTCACTGCCAGATACAGCTGACAATCTTGGCTTCCTGAAAGCAGATAGCATCTAGAACACCAGGGGAGCCGTTAAGATTATTTGTGTAGAGCGGTGCCTGAGACGCTTTTACACCTGAGATGGCGATAAGGCATTCACTCTGAAATGCAGATTTTGCTCAAAAATAAAAACCGTCCGCAGTGTCAACAACCCCCCTGTCTTTGTTGCTCGTAGATTTAGGGCCCGTGAGGGTTTAAGTGATAGGGTGATATTTGCCTCTCGATGGCGAAGCTGAGCTTATGTAGTGGTCCACAGAAGGCCCTCAACATCCATGTGACACGGAGCAGAAGTGAGAAGTCGAGACCCGCTGGGTTCACTCTCTGTTTACGTGCCGACGATAATTCGCCTTTTATCTGAGAGGGTCAAACCGAAGTCAGTCATCGGTAGAGGCGGCATGATTAGGAGCAGATGACAGGAGAGGAGTGTTCACTTCCTTCGGTGTGTTAAAAAAAAAAAAGCTGTTGACTCTGGTAAGCGTTTAAAAAATGATTTACCTTGCTGAACGTTTGACCTACTTTCCTCCCTCCCAGCAAGCGCGATGTTAAGATGGTGCAATAAGCGTCACCAGATGGCCAGACAAGAAACGTGAGTGTATGTTCAGTGCTGCATTCCAGCCTGTGTTTCACAGACTGCCTGACCTATACTGTGTAGACAAGTCGTGCAAGTAACCCACATGCACACCGGCTCACGCGCAGCTCCTTTTTTAAGCCTCTGCCTACAATAACAGTCCATCTTGATCGTGTTACATGCCCGGGCAGGGCACTGGAAGTGCACAGGCCTACTGTACTTCAGTTTCACACGTGCATCTCATCGTTCTGCGGCGCCCGGGTCAGCCAGTTAGTCACTCAGTGAGTCAGTTGCGGTTCAAAGCTCCTTCCTCATGAGTATCTCTACAGCCACAACTTAGGTGAGAGGGGAGAGGAGAGAAAAAAAAAACATCTGACCTTTCTTGAATCAGAAGCTGAGCAAGAGCGGTCCCACCCAGCGTGCCACACCGGGGGGGGGAAAAACAACAAAACCATGACATCAAATAAGTTGAGAGGCTGCTGAGACAGAGCTATGCAATGAGTGTGAGCAGCAGTTTAAAAGAGAAAAAAAAAAAAAAAGCAGGGAGGGGCGGTGAGGTGAGGGGGGAGGGGTGCATCAGGGTCAGGAGGTGGAGTAGGGAGGTAGGGGGAGGGGTTGGCTTTGCATTTTACATTTCTAGGCAAAGAGAATTCCTAGATGTCTGACGTTACCTGAAAACACCAGAGGTGCACAAGAGGTAAAACTGATTCTACAGAATATTGAGATGCAATCTAAAAAAGCCGCAATTCTCCCCCAAAATAAAAGAAACGAGTGATTAAAAAGTTACAACAAGCAATTATTTTTAATTAATCTGTTTTTTTCCCCAATTATTGTTTCACCATTATACAATAAAAAAAATACCAAAGGTGACAAAGCATCTATAGTCTGACTGACAGCCCAAAACCCAATAGTCATAAATCAATAATGGGCATTTTTGCTTGAAACAGCGACAAGGCATATTGCTTGAAACAGTGACAGATTGTCAAAATTATTGTCTTCAAATCATTTCAGCATTATGCTAAGTGATTATTTCTCCTCTGTGCCAATCAGTTAAATCACCCTGCAGTTTTCTTTAAAGAATAAGGTAAAACAGAATAGGACTATGATAGTGTGTGTGTGTGTGTGTGTGTGTGTGTGTGTGTGTGTCCTTACCTCTTGAAAGCCTCTGTGGGGTTCCTCTCACACTCTCCAGGCTGCAAAGTGCTCTGCACAGCTGGGTCGCGCACCTTCTCCTCGTACCCCGGCAGCAGCCCGCTGCGGCAGATCTGAGCCACCAGGCCCCGGATGAACCCGCCCACACACAGCGTGTCCGAGTCGTCCGCCCGGCAGAAGTGGAAAGCCAGGCTCTGCTGGTGCAGAGCCCGGTGGGATCCCTGGGTCGAGGTGGGCCATAACAGCTCTGTGCAAAGAGCAGTTTTCCCACTTCCGGGGCCGCCTACCAGCAACACCCCCCAGGAGGTACCGGTCTTTGTAGAACCTGCTGTCAGGCTGCTGGGATTAGCTGGGATTGGCTGCTTACTAGGAGTGATGGTCACTCCACTGAGGTTGTTGGTTTTCTCCTGGAGGCAATGCTGGATCTTATGGAAGACCCACTCCCGGCAGTAAAAGCGCTTTCCCTGCAGCAAACTGGTTTGGGCCATTTTGATCTTGTGCTGCTGCTGTTCCACCTATTCCTCCTCTTCATAGGGGTCCCTTCATTCTGCCCCTCACATTTTCAACTCCAACAAAGGCCGGCTGTGAATTCGAACATCCATTACGTCGGCTGCAGAAAAAAAAAGTGCCTCTCAGAAAAGCAGGTTGCACTTTAGCCGTCCTTGGTGGTTACGCTGAGAAGTAGCCAAAAGGAATGAGTGAAAGTAGAGAGGAGCCGGTGCAGATGGCAGGAAAAGCAGCTACGGTGTGTGTGTGTGTGTGTGTGTGTGTGTGTTACAGAATATCTAGGTCAAAATAAAAAAAAAAAAAGGAAATCAAAATTGAGGCTGAAACCATAGATTTTCCACCAACTTTTTCCACAGCTTTCCCACTGGTTGTACTGAGTGCTCCTTGTTATTATGAGTGTGTTGCTTTAGCATGGCGCTGGGCATGGCAGAGCACCCGGCTCTTGAGTGGATCCCCTGGCAAACTCAAGCCACCGCTTGATACAATTAGCCATGGGAGTTGCTGATATATTTCCACTGATACATTTCAGATGCTACCGGCGACGACCGAAGCCCGTTTCCATTACATTAACACGGACGAGACTGCCAGTGCAGAGTCAATTCCTCCAATAACATTCTAAGCCTGGCTTGTTCCCTGGAAAACAAGAGAAATAAAGGCTAAATTAGGACAGAAATCAAATGCAACTTCATACTGTAGGCTAATGTGAAATTAATGCGGTACAGTGATTGCTGAAAGATAGAGTTTACTATTTTTGTTAACATCTCGGTAGGTTTTCCAAATTTTTGCGCTACCTACACTGATGGGGCTTACTATTTTTAAATGTTTATACAGCCTCTAATGAAGGGTTAACTCTGTTCCTCCAGCTACAGAAAAGGTAGGTAAGTTGCTGCTTTTATCCTCCACTAACCCACATCACTGCCTGCCTGCAACTAAATTCTTGGCAGGGGATCGTCCAGTTTCTCTAGTCGATCCACTGATCCCCCCCTTCCTTCCTATGTGGCTTTAGATCCCAAACAGTCCACATCCGTCCTGAACTGTTAGGGGGAAAAAAGTGAAGAAGAGGACCCTCTTTCCTGCACTAATAGGGGCCAGTTCACATGGGTGGAAGTGGAAGATAACCCCAACTAAAATCAGTTTAAGGGCTGTTCAGGCTGTCAGAAATCCAGCAGACTTTCACCCAAGAGTATATATGATAGTAAATTGTGTTTAGTGCCATGATCTGTAAATCAGATCTTTAAATAGGGAAAATGTAATAAAGGGAAAATTCCTAAATATGAACAGAATAGATTTCTCTAACCACCTTTTTATTTAGCCCCTTATTACTGCTCACTTACTACTACTGCTGCTGCTGCTGGTTCTCAATACTGGAGGAAATGCAGCCTTTCTCCAGCCAAGAAAACACGCACACGCACACACACCACACCACGCACACATGCATACAACACACACGCACACTTACTTTCTGGTTACTTTGTAACGCTGCCAAACGACAAGGTTTCACACAGGCTGCGATACATTTCCACCTTTCTGTTTTCCTTAAAGCGCTGGCCGCCTCCTCCTCCCTGCGCCTCCAACACAAAGCTTTTCAAAATAAACGTTCCGTATATGAGGGGTCAGCTGTGTTTTGAGGCAGAGGGCGACAAATAATAATCTATCAGGAGCAAACGACGCGAATTGACTCCGATGACTGGAAAGGCAGCACAAGTCTTTTTGTACGTCCAGACAAACCTCACCCATTTCAGATTGGGGACAATTTACACCTATGGGGGCTTTTCTTTTTTTTTTCTTTTTTTTAAAACCCAGACTAGCTAACAATTGCATGCATTTAGCTAAAAATAAAATAAAAAACACGTATGAATGTTAAACGCAGACTGTGGTGTTGCTGCGGTCAACGAAAACTGTATCTTAAACTTCAATTAAAGCCAATTTACGGAGCCCTTCACTATTTTTGCTCCAGTTTCTAACGTCTCTCTTTCTCTCTATCAGCCACAGACGGTTTTCCTCTCACCTCTTTGCCGATTCTCCGGGTGGTTTTTTGGGGGGGGTTGCCGCTCTGCCTGTTGTAGTCAACACCCGTTCTGTCCACGTTAAAACCTCCGGATAAAGCATTCGAGCGTTTCGACTGGTGCAATTCAGGGCTGCGGTTTCTGCATTTGAGCAACGTTCGTATCTTTCTTTGAATCAGTCGTTTTTTCTGTCGGTCGGTGTCGGCTCCTCCTGCTGCCCGACACAGCTCCACAGCGAGCCGACTGACTCCCCGCCTCCAAACCTGCTCCCAACACTCCACATCTCTCCCCACTGCATGCAGAGCACCGCACAGCACGGCCAACGCGCGCGCTGCCTTCTGGGAGTTGGCGTTTTTACGCTCCTGTCGCCATTGTAAGGAGGACGGTCCCTAAAAAGTCAAACTGAATTTGTTTTTAATACTTTCAGATGACATATCTAATCGTGGTGTTTCTTTATCAACAAAAAGGGGATTTTTGGGTTTTTGGATTCATTTTGAGAGTTCAATTTCAACAACGATTTTTATTATTGTCACATCTACCTGATGATAAAAAGACATTGATGTTCCCAATTTGTGCACAGCTACATGAATATCTACTTTTCAATGGTCCAGTCAAGTTGCTCCCAATGATTTGTCCCACTTTTTCAGATAGTTTAACTTTCTAAAAATTAAGAACACATGCTATCAACTCAGTTTTATATTCTAGGAGGATTCAATATTTTAAAAAAATACCATTTTTTTTAGTTACACCAGACAACATTTTGTGGGTCAAAAAAAATTGCACAAAATTATTATTTTTGGAAAAGAAACCAACATGAACGCAAAAACTAAAACTGTATTTTAAAATTTTATTTTTGACTTACTCATTTTGCCAACAATGATTTGTCACTGACCCTCATACTGGAAACAAAGGATGATATCTTGTTTCCAAGAGATGAAATATGCTCGCACAGCTCTATATTCCCACATGACCCTAACACAACCCTAACCTGACCCCAGCCCTATAACGCAGACACAACACACTACAATTCCTCCACCTAATTTGCTTCATTTCGGAGAAGTAGTAGTATTAGTAGTAGTAGTAGTAGTAATGCTGCTTTCAGACGAGCACACAAAAACAAATCTAAGAAATGTGGGAACAGAGGGATGATCCTGTTAGGTCAGCTTTCTCAAAACGCCTAATAGGATTTTACATTAAATAGCCCATTATATTCTCATTAGGTCAGCTACTTTTTCGATAATTATCAAAATAATAATATTTTATTCATTATAATTTTCAAGTAAGGAAAAAAAAAATAGCTTAATGCTGCATGCAGATGCTACTCGGTGGTCTAACATTCTGAGTTGATTATATTATAATATTTTAGAAAGACTTTGTGGTCCTTAAGGGGCATTTTGGGTTCTAGCAGTAGTCGACACAGCCAACATTATGAAATAATAAAAAAATAGATATAAATAATTGTAATATATCATAAATCATCTTAATCCTATGAGATGCCATGAGAAATGAAACACTAATGTTCCTGTACAGTTTTTTGAAAACACAGATTGTTAAAAGCCCACCTGGGACAAAAGACCTCTGTTCTATTTGCCCTCTGAGGAAATGTGTACATCTCCCGCCAGGACGACCTTTCCCCTCTGAGTAGCTGTAACTTGATAAATGACCAAGATCTTTCAAGTCGTTACCAATCTTGCGATACATTTTCACAATATTCCCCAGACAGTTTTTTACAAGCCATGCTGAGGGTGCTGAATCAACAGATGATAGCAAAGGTTAAAACTGACTCAATAAAAGTTGGGAAGTCATTTGTGTGACTTTAGTGTGTACATTTCACCATTTGGAATGTGGAAACATCATGGATGGAGGAAATAAGATGAATTCTATTTTATTTTTCAGAGTGCCTAAACAACACGTTGATACAGTAGCTTTTAACTACTGTAGTGATCTTGTGTCAGACTTGCTGTATCAGTAAATTCCCTAAAACCACTAAAGTACAGTAATAATAATCTTCCAATGTTTTTAGGTCACTGCATTCAACTGAAAGTTACGATCGAAAACCATATTACAGATTACATGTGAATAGATAATTGAAATGCAATAAAGGTCATAAAAGTTCCTTACCTCTAACAAAACATTCAATTTCTTCTGTCTTGTTTCTGCATATGTAACTTGAAAGAAGCCAAGTTTTGTATCAATGTTTTCCTTGAGTCTCCAAGGGACTTGAAGGGACATTTGTGGAATTATAATAATTATAATTATATAATAACTTTTCTGATAATTCCAATACAAGATGAATGCAGAATTATACAAATATGTTTTTATTTTCTATACAATGATCGCAGGTCTAAAAAAATAGTGTTTGTGCGCATAAATAACTAAAATACCAATTAATGTTTCCATTTACGGACCATCAGGCTTGTTTGTGAATCTACAATACATGTGGAATTATTGCTTATTATATTAGAATCGATTATATATTAATTTGATATAGAACTTGATTTATCAGGTAAAAAGAGTAGTTGAACTTCTCACCCACCCCAAAACACACACACACACACACACACACACACACAAACACACACACAGGATTCTTCTACTGGAACAGAGCTTGTTTATCCTTGCAAAACAGAAAAAAACATAATATAATCTCCCATACAGATTAGATTATACCCTGCTGCTGCCACTTCCCTTAAACCTCTGGACGCTACAGCACAGCCATCCGAAGTACAGCACACCGCTATCACACTCATCACTGGTATTGTTGTATATTTACATGAAAGGTCAGATAGTCATCAATGACATTTAGAAAACACCAGCATATACGTTTCTTTATTTAATAGTCCTATATTTGACACTTTTTCTGCATTTCATACAAAATTTTGATATCTGTGACATGTTATATCTGTGGGTTTAAGTCGAAAAATAATCACAATATTGTTTTACATCGCCTCTCCAGAGATTCTCTCTGGAGCTCTTGTGCTGTTGACCATCTGTTCTGCACATCTACATAAATATCTACTTTTCAGAGCTCTAGAAGGAACAGGTCATTTTGAGTCTTTCTTGTTATTAATAACAAGCCTCTCTCTTATCTGACATGAATGTCTGTGCCACTGACCATGTTGCCCCATGCTTAAATCCACTATTGCTCAGAGTGAATGGACACTGGTATATGTAATCTGTTCTCACATCTAAAAAAAATCTGTGATATTTTGTGAATAAATAAAGTTAACTTACTTGGCTTTACCTTGGAATTGTGTACAAACAAAAGAATGAGTAGAGTCAGATTCAAACATTTTTGACAAATGTACTCATCCATATATACAGCGCATACCTTCAAAATATGACCATTTCCTGTTCTATGCAACTATATTTAGCTTTGTGTCCCACATGTTATCTCAACACCCCTTCTCCTTAAAAAGAAATTATATCACACTGCTACCAACTTGAATGTCTGAACAAAATGCTCTTAAATCCAAAGACAAGACAAAATACTGTATGATTAGTAAGAGGATGACTGTTTGTCATGGCTGTACCATTTTTCACACACTTAGCGTATTTTAGGATCTACCACACACATACACACACACACACACACACACACACACACACACACACACACACACAAACACACACATCCGTTGTAACTGCCAGCACTGAACTAAGTAGATGGCAGAACTTGGTTTACATAATTCTCCATCTGTGAGAATATAACCTCCTCGGGTTGAGTGATGGTCGATGCTGCTTTGATGCTGGAACATGTGTTTTAGAGTTGGCATAAGACGCAAGAGTTTTGATCTCAAAATGCATAAAAACGTTGAGAAATTGTGGGAAAAATTGTGTTCCTGGTTTCCTTCCATTCATAGGTTTTTCATTTTAACAATTTGTGTTTTTTTGTACAATCTGCCAAAGTTTTTTGATGAATCGATTCAGACAATTTGATTGTGGGCAGGAGGAGATTATTAGCACACCTCTGGCAACTGAGCAGTACTACTTTAGACTCGACAAAACCAACAATTTAAAAGACATTTTTTACTGTAATATCCCCCAATACAATGGAATTATAATAATTACATAGATGTAATTATTAGTTACATATAGGTAATGCTTGTAGTTGCTTTTTTTTCTTATTGTTTATCAGCAGTGGTGGAAGAAATTATACATTATTATAAAGGACGCTGTTATGTTATTAACACAAAATCATTGTTGTGTAAGTAACATGTTACTGTTATAGCTGCTGGAGCTAGTTTCCACAGTTAGCTAGTTCAGTCCAGTGGATCGAAACCACGGGGTGTGGTCCCTTCAAAAGGTCACCACATTAATCTGAGGGGTCATGAGATGATTAATGGGGGAGAGAGAGAAGAAAAAATAAGTTCTGTTACACAACTCTGTTGTTACTTTTTGAATTTTGCCCTTGTATTTGATTTGTGGTGAAATATTGGATCACTTGAACTGTTATTGAAATGAAACCACATGAGAAGCTTTCTGTAAGATGTCAAAAGACAAAACTTAATGTAGTGGAGTAATTGTATAATGTAACATATGTACCTCAAAGTTCTACCTGGTTCTATCTATTAATTCAACACTCGTCCTAATAATGAACAAAGGAGTAATCAGTAATAAAAACATTCTCAGGTTGGTCCTTTTTGACGTGTGATGTGTGTAAAACTTTAAAGCAGACATGCCAGATGTTGTTGTTGTTAATTGTAGCAGGAGGCTGGTGTGCATTTGAGAATCAGGTTGTAATTTTAATATAGTTTTATGTAGGCGTTCCACTTTCTCACAGCCTGGCTGTAAAAGCTTACCAGTGTTTATATTTATGGCAGTCTGTCCAGAGATTAATGCTGTTTTAACAAATAAATAATTAAAGCCCACAGTGCATAGCTTTGTCTTGGAAAGTTCACATTCTTTGGCTTTCTTTACTGCTTGAGTCTGGAGGGAGAACAACCTTCTCTTTATCGTCTTTTGTTGTGTTGCAATGATGCCAACAGCCAATCGTTGCCTGTCCTGACACAAAAAAGGCCTGTAGTCTTTTTCTTTTCTTCATTTAATCCAGGTGGAATTCAGTCATGTTTGAACACTTTGAGCCTGCTATGTGTGTCAACTGCAGAGGGAAAATGTAATTGCGTTACATAATCCACTTAAAGGTACAGAGTGTAGTTTCCGGTGGCATTTGATGGTGAGGTTGCAAATTGCAATCAACTGAGTACCTAAAGAGTGAAGGAGAAATGTAGAAGACTCAATAGTCATCGTTTGGTTTGTCCATTCTGGGCTACTGTACAAATGTGGTGCTGCAACATGGTTGATCATCATGGAGGTAAACCTGACCTCCATGATGATAAACAATCTAAGGTATAAATACACCACACACTACATCTTACACATTGTACCTTTAAGAAATGAAATGCTAGTGTGAAGTTGTAGTATCAGAAGTGTGAGTGTGAGTTTTTTTTGAGTGATTTCCCAAAGTTTCCTTGCAGCAGGGATACAGACAGGGGTTTGGGGGAGGATGCGTTTTGATCTAACTGGAGGCTGCTGATCTCACAACTTATTTATCACTTCCTGAAGAATTTCTTTTTTCAGGTGTAGCTGCAGAAGGTTGTAATACCTGGTAGTATTGCTGGTGCTGTCTGTACTGCACATGAGTATAACTCAGTGTTGAGTTGGAAGTTTGTTTCTCCTCTCTTTGTGTTTCCTGTATAGTACCATCTTCCATGTTTTAGGGTGAGGCTTAATTTCAGCATTACATTAGGCTTCAAAGAAATGACGGGTTGGCTCAGGTGACACAACACTGGTAAACATAGACAAAAAATCAATCCCAACATTTTAGAGACTAAAATATGTGGAGAAAGCAAATCTGTGTATGCAAACTCTACAAAACACTATTTAGGATTTTAGATAAAACCTCAATTACACCTTCACTTAGTGGGTTCACAAACAGTCCAACAGAGAAATGTGACGACATTGTTTGAAGTAGAATGACTTTAGACTCGCCTCAGTGAGAAACATGTCTGTGAATTACACAACAAATACAGGGTGTCTGCGCACAAGGAAATAACGTCACAACGTTACAGTTTTAATTTTGTATAATGATACTGTAGTAGAATCCCACTGTTACTACAAAATGGGTGTTTGTTGCTTTAAAAGTTTAACAAGAAGCTATCAAAAAAGAAGGGTCCTGCCTTATTAGTTGCTGGGGATTATCTATATTTGTCTTCTTGTCAACATGTGCAGAACCAAACTAACAATGAATTGATCATTATACAAGTACTGTGTGTGTGTATCATTTTCTTCTGTGCCGTAAACCTCAATTGTAGTTTAAAAACCCATCAGTGAGCACTGGATGACGTGATCCTTCAGCATGAAGAGTTTGGTCTTGCTCAGTGTTATAGGAGCAAACTTTTTACAGTTTTCTTCTCTTTAGTTACCTGTTCATGATACTGGACAAGGGTTGAATTATTTTTGTTAACTCACCCATTTAAATTTTTAGTAAGGCTTGAAGTTATACATAATTTGAGTGACAGGTGGCTAGCCTCCAAGTGGCCATTGCTTGCTGCCTGTTTGGCGGAGCTCCCGCCCAGCTCCACACTCTCATCCAAATATGGTCACAGAAGGGACACTTCTGGCTCAAATAAACCAAGATGGCAACAGCCAAAATAGGAGGCTTCAAAATGTGAGTCCAAAAATGATTGATGTCAGAGAAGCTATGTCCATTATTTTTTATAACCCTTTCTTATTTATACAGTCTATGGCAGGAACACGGTTTCGTTTACAGCTTCTCTAGCTTTTTGTGATATTACAATCACTTGACTGTACGACATTGTTAATTTCTCAAAGCACTTAAGTACGAAGTCAAGAATTTGCAATATGTAGTAAAACAAGTTAGCAAAGCTTTGGTTATGCACACACTTCTTGTAATCAGATCCATTCATTGTTGGTTTGGCTCTGCACTTGATTTGTTGACATAAAAACAATTTTCCTCATTATTTTGTTCTCAAGTGATGCATTTTCCAAAATAATGGGGCCAACTTTTGCTCCAGGGCCCACAAACAAATTTATCTGATTTAGAGTACAAAAGCATAACATATCAGTGAATTAGTTAGAGAATGTCACTGAAACAGTTGACTTTAAAATTGAATTGCTCATCCCTGCAGCATCACTTTCATGTTCCAACATGACGTGCAAATACAACACTTCCTTCTGTGTTCGTGTTTGAAAGAGACTAAAACACATTTTAGAAGATATAACTGTAGAGCAAACACCACACAGCTGAAACCACAACAGTATTATTATAGGAGACTAATTGACAGTCTGATAAGGTACCGGTAAACACATTCATTACTGAGTTACACAAACACACTTGCAGCCCCTATTGGAATATTATAGGAAAATTATAGTGATCTATTTGTTAGGTTTATTGAAGAGCTAAATAAACACTCTATTGAGATAATGTGTTGGGAAAAAACAATGTTGCAACAAATTGAAGAAAAAAAAGCACTTTCTCTCTATACTAAGCAGCTGTCTGCTGTCAATTCTGTAGTAAATCAAAGTTGACTCCCTGCAGAGCTTTTAAAACAGCAAATATTACATCAAGGACTCACGCTATCGAGCTTTGTGTGAACTTCCCTTACTGAGAACATCTAGAGGTTGGCGTTCATTCAGTTTGTGTTCCTGTGGTTGTGTAACCTGTTGTGTTAATGTTAACATGCCGAGGGGGGGGCATGGAGGTGCCCCCTGCGGATGCACAGAGGAGATAAACAAATCCATATATTGGACCTCCTGAGTAATCACAGCAACACTGATCGACCTTATGTGATACTTCATCTGCTAATGCTTTCCCCTTGCCAAGTAAGAGAAAGACAAGAGAGATTAACTGTCTGGGTCTTGTATTTCCTTGCCTCACTCTAGGAAATTACAGGGCCTCAATTAATGGTTATTTTCATCTTCAATTGATTTATAAAATACTTTTTGATTAATTGATAAAGCAGTGATAATGTAAAAAAAATCACTAATTGCAGAGTCCAAGGTGACATTACTGCCTTCATGACAGACATCCCAAAATGAAATGTAACTTTGACATTAACTTTAAAATATTTAACTTCTCATTTTTGCTTGAAGACTAGTTTAAAAAATAATCATATTTAAAACTGCTAGTGTGTGGTTGCACTTTCTATAAGGCCAAAAATGTAAGTTACCATAGATTTACATCCCCAGTCGTTAATAACCAATAACCATTGTAACTACCTCCTTGCTGGAAAAAAGTCTACATTATTTACTTACAATGCTTTGCATAAAACCTTGAAGTAAGGGGGGACCTACTAACACTGCAGCTACCCCATCTAGACTGTGGTGCGTGTTTGGGGTATATAGACAAAATCTAGGAGTCCACATGTGCTGGTCCGGTCTATCTGTGGGGGTTAACTGTATTAGCTGACCCTCTTCTTCACCTGGGTAGGATGTGGGGTCGATGCTTCAATGACCTGGTGTTGCTACCAGGAAGGGAAATAAATAAGTAATAAATGATGATAAATAAATTCACACTCTCAATGTTTTGAAGTCATTTCACTGAGAAATAAAGCATGTGCGTGGGAGATGGAGGGAGATGGAGTGAGCATACAGAGGAGGTGATGCTGAAACTTAAATACTCTGTGCTAATTATTCAATGCAATTCAGAATAATTCTCAGGTTTGTCGGTGAGGTAACTTCACAGCAGAGTGGAGTCTCGGCTAACAATCAAATGCAGCTTGTTTGCCGTCTGATAGCTGTACAACCCTCACTAATTTACACTTCATAACTAATATAAAATGTGAAAACTTGTAAATTGTCACTGTACCAGGAGTTATGTGCTGCCACTGTTTCTTGGCCAGCGCTGTAACTTTCTGGTTGTCTGTAGTGTAAGTGTCACAATTAGCAGAGACTCCAAAAATGGTCTCCTTTGCAAAGTATTGCTATAAATATTGCTATATTGCTGTATTTATTCATTTACATTCCTTTGGATCATGGTGCACTACCTTATCAGGAATGACTCATCACCCTGTTGACATGAGCATGTTTAGTTTGATTGTTGAAGTTCTAGAACCTTTACTACATTTGTTACAATTTAGTTCTGCATGCCTTTTGTTAATAATAAACTGTTGTATTTTAATAATGATATATTGTAATATTAGCCTAAAGTATTGTAGACACATTTTATTCCATGTTGTACACAGACACCACACACATGATGTTGCCAGTTCTTAACACAAGTACTCTCCAATCTGCCTTTCATTCTAGTATCAGCAGGAGCCAAGTTACAAGCTCACTCCTCCCTGCAGGAAAACTGCAAAGCTGCATGGTGCTGTTTATTCCATTTTCACACCAGGCTCGACGTGTATATTCACTCCCAGCCACGCTCACCAATGTGCAGAATTCACATAATTACAGCAATTATTTTTTGTCTTTGTGCAGACTAAATACCAACTACCCTAAGTCATAGTCCTTGGAGGATGGTTCAGAATGAGTCGCCATGATTATTCCCTCTTTTGTGAATATTCAGAAATATTCTTCACCTACTTATTAACAGCACGATGACGCACATTGGTGATTGGGGTTTGGCTTAGGAATACTAGGTTTGCTTTAGAAAATTGAGTTGGACTTGTCCATGTCTTCTCTGCTTTGTGTCTCTTTCTCTCTGTGCGTTGCCTGCTGTTCCAGAGTGTTGTAACAAGTATGGATGTTTGGCTGAAACTGAAGCTCAAACTGAGGGTTTTAATATTAAGGTATTTACCATATGCTGCTGCAGTGTCTGTGTCCTTCCTGTCTGTTTTTGGTTGTCAGGTCATTGAGTGTTGTTGGCATCACTCTTTGTAGTTTGTTCTTTTTGATTTGGGAAACATTTCTGTATTTAGTGCCTAAGCAGGATTCATGCACATGGGCATCATGTTGTGTTGCTCATAACATCATAGGCCTGTTGTCTGTGTTTTGTGAGGGCTAATGTTTCTTTATAAATGAGGGCTCCTATGAGGGGTTAGATTGTTTACAGTAGCAGTGCTGACTAAATATAGGCAACAGGAGCTGAGAGAGCACATACTTTATTTAGTGGTACACTAATAAGATGGAATCAGTCACACTTTGTATCAAATTAGACAAAAAACTGGAAATAATGTTTTTATTAGACAGTAAACACACACTTATAGTCTAATAATACACCAAACACCTAAAGCACTTTGAATTGACTTGAAATGTGCTTCGCAAATAAACTTGTTTTGTCTAAATTATGCTGTAATTAGAAACCATATTAGACACAAACTACTCTATACTTACACACTATTATACCAAATTATACTCCAATTAACCAAATTGGAGATCCTAATACACTGTTTGCAAGATCCTAGTTTAATTTTAACGCTACCAACATGGGCCTATGAGACCCTAATTAGACAACACAGACTGTGATTAGACAGATTTAATGCCATTAGGCTGTGGTAGCTGTCAGGATATCGCACCTTTATTTCCCATTGTTAGACCTTAATTAGAGTTTCTTAGAGGTTAATTTGCTACACATTACAATAAAACAGCTCTGCAAACTGAAGCAAATTCTGCTACTCTAGATATATAGTGACAAATTCATCAGCTGGTCCTTTCTGGGTGTTCAATCGACATCAAAATATGTCACTGCAATTTCACAACTTCTTTGTAGATAATTTACCAATTAGATAATGATAATACAAATACTCCACACTGGCACATACTGTATGCGTACTTTACATAATGTCGATTGGGGAATAGAAAACCTCAGGTCCTAACTCAATGCAATTTTATGTGTTTTCACCAGAGCATGTATGTAGCATAGATTTACTAGTAAAAATATTTTTTTAAAGACATATTTAATATTTTTACTACTTCGATGAGCATGCAAAAGTCTGTTTCTGTGCTCAAAATGTCACATTGAGGATTTAGGCAATATTCTGTGGCTCCATGAGAACCAAAGAAACATTTTGTAAACAAATTTCAAAACCATCTTTCAGTGCTTAACAGTTTACAATACTCAAGCAATGCCTTCATCTCCAGATCTGACTGGCTTACATGACAAATAGTGAAATACTCTATATATGAGAGAACATTTTATATCACAGCAAGGTAATGGGCTATGAATCAAGCCAACACAATTACACACTTTAAATAAGACCTTAAACTGTAAAGCAAATGACTAGTTGCAATAACTATGTTAACAGATAAACATAAAATATTATTATTTTTACAGATTTTTAAAAAGGGTTTACATCACAACACACACACTACTGCATAATAATACAAGATTCAGGAGACCTTTAGAGATAATCTACAACCAGTAAATACTCAGCGTCATATCAGGTATGTGTGCGCATACACATGAGAGATGAGTGTGCATGTCCTGATGTGGCATTTCATGTGATGCAGTATGCTGACTAAAATGAGGTGAGCAGACAATGCAATAGGGGGAGGGGGCTCCTTTTTAAAAATTCAGCCACCGCCCCTCAAAGCGTTCATACACATGCCTGCAGGAAAAAATACTGCTTCAAATTATAGGAATTATGTTTCATACAATGACAAGCAAAATCAGTATTTCACCAGTCAGGATGAACAATGAGGATGCTGACTGTGATACCTCATGCACTAGCACTTCACTCAGCCTCTGAATAGAAGCTGAGTAGAACATAATTGGCAATCATGGAACCCAAAGCTAAAGGCCTGTAAGCATTCATTTGTAATCACAGAATGGAGGGGGGGGGGCAAAGCTAAAACACTGAGTTATCTGTATATGTGTGTGCACCTTAACTGTGCATGTGCATGTGCGCTCATGAGACTTAACGTGCAGAAATAATTCAGATGCATAATCAATTTCTCTTATTGGGGGCAATGATAAGCTGTGCAAAAAAAGATGAAACCTGGCGTATACCTTGGTAGGCACACCAGTGTTTAGCTCCATTTAAATATGATGCTTTTTACATGAACCTGCAAGCAAATATGCTTAAAAAAACTCTGATCAAACATTTTCTGTGAAGAAAATATGTGAAGAAAATAGCTGCCAGTGCAATATATTTAGACTGTAAATTACTTTTAGTTACATTTTTCTTAATTTTAGTGAAATTAAAAGTGACACAACTCAGATGACAAATGGAAATAAGAAAGCTTCTAATACCAAAACGCTGTCCCTTGCCTACAGATTCTGCATTCGTATGCAGATGATCAGATCTGTTTATAGAGATTACCTCAGGCCCGATACAAACAGTTGACAGGCAAACTGCATGATTCATATGAGTGACCCCTGGGAAAATGAGGCAGCACACTTGGCAGTTTCAAGGCTACTGAGCTGCATGGCGTTTGAAAGCAGAAAATGATGTTGTGTGCAGCTTTCCTCAGATATGGGAATAAATATGTCAGGCATTTGGAAGCATATTTAGGTTTTCACTTTAGGAGGAAAAACGTGACATGTCTGCTAAGAAGAAGGGAACCAAATTAAAATGTCACGTTACAAGGACATTTTGAATACATTCAAATTAGATTAGAATACTGTATGACTAATTGACAAATTGCACTGCTGAAACATCTATCTTCACAGTCATCAATCTTATTTTCTTTAAAAGATTTTTGACAGATAGTTCCACTACAACTAAAATGATTGATAAAATTGTTCAATATGCATTAATTTTAATTCTACGTGTCAACACTTAATTCATTGAGATGAAATATGGCAATGAAAAAAGGCTAAACCTAGTGGGTTGGCCTCAGGTATTTGGCAAGATACATTTGGATTGTTTTATTATAACTAGTTGTACAATGAATAATGAATATATTAGAATAGCTTCAGGGACGTGTTCCTGTTGTAATTAAACATGTGGTATCTTCAGGGAGATAATGAGGCTAATTGATTTGACGGGAGTCAGAGGTCAAACTAAAACACGTCTGAGATTATTGCAGAGGGGGAAATTGGGTGGTTCAAATTATCCAACTTTGACATAGAAAAGTGCAGTTTGTCATCCTTCTCCTATAGGAAGACAAACTTATATCACCATCTTCTGAAATATATTTTTTAGGTTCTCACAGTTGCTTTTGGTGAATCACAGAATGAAAGCCTTAATAACACAGTGTGAAATTGAGTTGTTTTGAATGTGAAATATGCCTATCTAGCACATACAAAATGACTTTAGCATTTGATTGGAGTCCTGTCTCCCTCCACCTCAGTAAATCAAATCCTTTTAACTCTGTATTTAGTCTCCACCATCTCCAAAGGAAAAAAAAATGTCTTTCTCTTAAGCAGCTAAATTCTTCATGATATTGTTAGTTTGCATGTTTTTATTCCTGCAAATTAATTGAAATTGCATTTCTCACATTCACAGGTACAATATACAAAAAAACATTGAGTCAACCATGTGCATATAAACAGCAATAAAGGCAGATAACAAACTCTAACCCCTTTAAATATAAAAGTAATAACTACTATGGAAGGTGCATGTGTCTTGTGGCATTACACAGATAATAGACATGTATATATATATATATATATATATATATATATATATATATATATATATATATATATTAGTTTACACACAATTCACTGAATCGCAGGTAGCATTAGGTTCACTGTTGTCTGGATTTCTGTTACTGTTCTGTCATAGAACAGCTTTTTCTGCATGTGTCCTGCTTCTCCCACTATGTTAAGATTTTAAAACATATTTTAAGACAATGGTTCTTTTTTTGTTAGTTTTGTGAAATCAGAATCAGAATCTTACAGGTGTTTGTGAAATTTGGAAATGAATGACTTCTAAGATGCTCTTGTGCTCGAACATCTGGCATTTGATGACGCAAATTGGTTCGATGGGAGCCAAAGGTCAAGCTGCGGTCAGGCCGAAGCCAATCTGAGACAATCCACTCTCAGCACAGACTCAACAAATAAGGCAAACACCCAAAAAGAAGGTATCACAGAAAGAAAACCAACCTGTCTTGCCCTCTTAAACTTTCTATTTATTTTCTAAAAGCACATGGCAAGCTATAAAATCATTAAGCCTGATTGCTTTTATTGACTTTATTTTGTCTGAATGGGTCATGGACTCATGTCTGTCTACTGGTGTTTTCTGCTCTGATACGGGTTTGTTCAGCCCAGCAGACTGGAACTAACAACAATCTCTGAAATATTTATGTCTGTGTGTGTTGAAAAGTGGCACAACGTAACATCCAAGCTAATGCGTGCACTGCATTAAAGGAAAGGTTTCTCCTTGTGTGGCTTCCGGCTGTTTTCTCTCTCTGTCACTGTCATGATACCTTGATTTCCTTTAATGACTAAATTTGCAAGGGATTCCTTGCAGATTTTATTGTGGATATTCAACAGAATTGTACATTGTGTTTTACTTTGTTGCATATTTTTTTAAAAGCTCGTGGAGCCTGAGATTGTTCTCTCTTTTGAAATCCTGATGTTAATTTAATCCTGAAATTTACCAACGTCTGGCAACAAGATAGACAGGTCAGACAATCCAACATGTTGCAAGAAACAAGTCGACTGTTTAACAAGATCATCAAAACCCCTTTTTTTGGGCATGAACTTCATAGAGGGATGTCCTGTTGTTGATATCACAAGTTTAAAAAAGCCTGGTCAAATGTAAAATATGGGACCTTTAGGGTTTGCTAACTTGATGGGGACAAAAATGATTGAAGACTAATTGATTGATGAAGACTAATAAATTCAGTTTCATTTATCAATTGCCAATTTTTGGTTTTGTGCCTCATGTGTCCCATCTGTTTTTGTTGCATGTCCAAGTTCAGTCCCATTACAGCACTGGTCTCACAATGGACAGTTTTTTTTTTCCTTTTCTAAAGGGATAATAATCTATTAATCTCAGCAGAACAGTAGATTTTAACATATGCATGTCTGTCATTGCAGGTATAGTCTTTTCTAACATCACTTTATCTATAATGTAAAACCTGATAAATGAATCTACAAAAGAATGAATAATGAATAAACTGAAAAAGAAAATACTCACCAACGCAGGTGAAGCACTTCAGCGAGTTATTACTACAGTTTTCATCCTCAAATCCTTCTCATTGCGTATTCATAACCCGTCCCTGAATAATTTATCCTAAAACAACAGCAAAGCGCCTCTTACAGCCGCATGTCATCTCCAGAAATCTAGGACATGGATACCGACTTGTGAGCGCTGTGGATGGGTTCAGCCAGTTTGTGCATCTTTAAAGACAGATCCGCCGAAGGAGACGGCAGAGGTGAGGAAGGTTTTGTGATGTTTGTTCCTCCACCTCTGCACAGGACCCAGTTTAAAAATACCATCCTGTTATGTTCCCGTTACATAACAACAGTCTCTCTTCCTCGCCTCTTCCTTTTTTTTTAAACCAGTTTGAGCATTAGGAGCAGGTTTTCTTCCAAATGTGTTTCACCCATTTTGCCTGACGATTTGACCTTCTCGGTGTTCAATGAGATGGAGAATGTCTTTGCAGGGTGACACATATGGCTTCTTATATCACGTCTTCTTTCAAGACAAATTGTGCATGCAGAAACTTTCTGGGTTTAATGGGGGCTGTGGAAGCAGGGTGAAAAAAAGCATGTCCTGTGGATGTCAAACTCAACTCAAACTTTCATACATGCACACTGCAGCTATGCAACCTGCCGTTCTCTCTGCTCTTCCTTATACCAAGTATACTGCCCTGTGTGTTCAGGTGTTTGCAGATGTGACAGGAAGCAGTTACATTAAACTCCACAAACATCAATTGTCCACATCCCTTCAAACTGTTTATCCTGAAGGTCAGCCTTTCTGTTAGGCTTCACAAACAAAGCATTTCGCTGTCAGGCTTCATGTTCGAGGTTGTTGGTCACAGTGCTTATGTTGGGAAGTCGTGTCGTGAGCTGCAACTTGTTAAATGTTAAACCAGAAATAAAAAGGCAATTTTTTATGCTGTGAAATTAAGCGATTTCTCTAGAATGTCTGAATGAAATAAAACACTTGTCAGGGGCCTTGTAAAACTGACTCACAAACGGGATCCTTTCAGGTCGGGAGACTGAGACTCTTGTTTTAAAGCATCTTCAGTATCTTAATTTATTAAATTCAGCAACAATTTGGGAAATACACTTACTTTCTTTCTTGCTGAGTTTGTTCGCTAAAGAATGAGAAATGTTAAGTTGCAGCTGGGAGGTGATTATTTTAGCTTGGTACAAAGTCTAGGTACATTAATGGCTAGTCAGAAAAAACAGAACAAAATTTTAAAAAATACATACAAAGACCTATAAAAATAACTGATTAACACATTGTAGCTCATTTATTTAACCCTAAATGAAAAACGTTGTTCAGCTGAATGCATTAGACAATTAGTACACTTTGTCAGTTAGTTACAGAGACAGTACCTTATCTTGAAAACTAACATTTTAAATTTCTCTCTAATTGTCTGTATTGTTTCAGTGATTGTTGTTGGATTGTACATTGAACTAACCCATTGTTTGTTACATGACGCACCACACTGACAGTTAGAACCTCTGTGATTCTGCAACTCTCCAAATATCATCACCGAGTTTACTATCACCATTTATACTGGTGACAGACACGATGTAATATGTGACATTACTGTGTGTGTTTGCAGTGTCTGCTGGCCTCCAATCAGCATCGCCTGTGTTTAAGGAGGAACTCTGCAGTGAACTTTTATGATACTTGTTGCAAACACTGTCAGCTGAAGCTGCAACTTGTGTTTGCAGGGGCCATAAAGCCAACCCGGAGCGGGGTTTCACCCGGGCGTTCTCGTTAATTGCACTTCCTCAGTGGACTAGCAGAGATTTGACTCACGCACAAAGCATTATCCCAAATCATCATCATCAGTCGAACAGTATGTGCTGCCATTCATTTAATGCATCTGGCAGCTGGACGGATGTCAGGGCGTTCTGATTACATTACTGTAATATCAGATATTTTTTCAGCTTTAAAACGAAATTAATTCAACAAGTCTTTTGGTCTTCGAGTTAACCTTTAAGAGTGGTTTCCAGCACCAGTGCAGTTTCCCTTGCTCAAAGAATTTCAGTTTTAGGATCTTAAAATGGAGGAAAAGGCAAATGCACTAATATTACAGTAGGCAAGGCAAGGCAAGGCAAGGCAAGTTTATTTGTAGAGCACAATTCATACACAGGGCAATTCAAAGTGCTTTACAGTTACACAAAATCACAAAAGGAGAGCAAAACATACATAAAATCACAAAAGGAAAATCATAAAACATAGAATTCATCAATAATTTAAAAAAGAGTGAAGAGTGTAGATAAGATACTTTCAGTTTTCATATGCACGGTTAAACAGAACTGTTTTCAGCCTGGTCTTAAACATTGTCAGAGTTGAGGCCTGTCTCACATTCTCTGGAAGACTGTTCCAGATTTTAAGTAAGAATATGACAAAACATGCTTCTAATAGAGTGATTTAAAATTGGGATCCCAGCAAACACATAACATTTCCATAATATTCCCACAACTTTCCTGTCAGGTTGCTATTTGGTGACCCTCCCTGAATGTTTTGTACAAATATTTGCTCTATGTAACATTCCTAAAATGTTCTAATATCTTCATGAAGCAACTGCTTTAGGGTCATTTTTGTAACGATCTACTGAGGTTTCCTACTGGCAGCCCTTAACCTCCCTAGCATTCTAAGAATGCTATGTAAATATAGAAAGTAATGTAACCTTCCCAGAATGTTCCGGGAACGTAAAAACAACAGTGATTTTATGTCAGAAGATTTTGTTTTCTGTGTTTTTGTGTTGTTGAAGATGCTTTGCTGCTTGATACTAAATGTTACTAGCTGGTACGTTTTTTATGACATTAAAACATGTTTTAACTATTAAGGAAATCTAGAGAAACTAAAGAGTTTCTAAAACATGTTTGCAAGCTCAAACTGAATTTAAAGCTTTAAAGTAATGTTCCCCAACATTGTTTCATAAATACATGATAGCTGTGCTTCTTTATGTCATCCAACAGACAATAGTGGTGATAATTATTATCTGTCTGACAGGTCTTTCTAACAAACAAGTCCTTCCAATGCAAATATACAGTAATGATATGTTCTTTTTTTTCTGAAAACAAAGATAAAGTTGAGAGAAATATCCCAAACCAAACGGAGAACTTTTATATGTGCTGATGTTACAAAGGCCAAACTCTGTTGCTCTGTTCAAGGCTGTGGACAGCACGAGGTCACAGGAGGGGGTTGGTGGCTCTGCAGTGACCTTGCAACAAATGGCTCAATTATCCCCAGGTACCAGCAGCCTGCACGCATTCTTTGGTTAACCCCTCGCTGTCACACGCAGTCACACAAACACTCACTCAAGTGTGCGCTGACCAGAGAGTTCAGAGGTCATCGCACTTCTGAGCAGAGGCTCTTAACTTTTTTTTTTTTTTCTCTCTCTCTTCCACTCGGACTAATTTGCTGACTTAATGGCCGGTGTCTTGCAGAAGAAGTGGACTTTCAGGAAATTATTCAAAGGGCAGCTGAAATCATGTGCGGCAAGCTTTCTCATAAATTCAAAGTGTATAGATGCCTATAAAATGCACCATAAAGACTGTTTGCAGTTAAGAAATTGAACAAATACTTCTTTATCTGTGGAATCAGCAGAAGCGGGATGAACGTCTTCATGTAAAAACCTCTGCCACGTTTTATAGTCCTGCTCACTCTGGAGTGTGTGAGGTGGAATGTAAAATGCAAATCAATGACAAATGCGTGTGCTGTTCAGAATTACTTCCAGGCTTTCTCTCCTCAACTCTTTATTTGTTCCCAGCACTTCTCTTCTATTCAAAAGTCAAAGTCGACTTTATTGTCAATCCTGCCATATGTACAGGGCATATAGAGGATCACAATCAGCAACTTTGTCTGTTGTCAGTCGATTAAATGGCCGTTATCAGTGGTTATCAGTTATTAGCTCATACCTGCCTGTAAGTGCGGCCGTAAGTCACTTAAGGGTATCAGCTAAATGTTTAAAATGCAAGTGTAAAAAAAGAAAAACAATATCTAAATGAGGGTTAAAAGATTGAAGTAGTGTGCAGAGCAGTGGACTTGGGACTTGAACTTTAGTTGTACTTGAATCACATAAGAAGATTTGAAAGTTTGCTTAAAAGAGCGGTTCACACTTTATCAAGTCCGTCTTAAAACAGCAGCTAGGTGCCAAAATGAACATTCCTCTGTTCACACTGACCATCAGAAGATGCCTTCACAATGCACTGACAATGTAAGAGATGGGAGCCAAAGTCTACAGTCCTCTTCCTGTGCAAAAATGTATTTAAAAGGCAAAGTAGAAATCTTACAGCGTTACAGTCCCATAGAGATAAAGTCCCTTTTTTTGTCACTATTCTTCCATCACAGCTCACCAGGGAAACACAAAGAGGGACTTTGATCCAAAAAAAGACTGTAAATGTGGCAGATATCCACTGATATGACTGCCTCAGACTGCTGAAGCCTCTTATAAGCTTCAGATACACTTTTAAATGACTGTGTGGACACAGTGTGGATTTTGGCTCCCATCACTTTCATTGAAAGCGCATTTGAATGTGATCTTTTAATAGCTGGTATGAACAGGAGGAATGATTACAGTGAGGAAAACCTCTTTCAGTGTTCATCTGGGCCCCTGACTGTTGTTTAGAGGCAGACTTGGAACATTGCAAACCTTTTAAACATTCAAATGTTACAATAATTAAAGATTTTCTTGACTTTGAATTTAATTTAGCTTGTGTAATGTGACATTATGCTTAAATCTGCTAATATGTGACACTTTAAAAAGGAATTGAGATGAAAAAAAATGTTTTCTCTGTTTGAAAAGTTTCCATTTTTGACATTTGCTCTCAAGATTCATTTTGTCACTTTCAGTCAATAAATATCTTTAACCCTGGCTTCTTCAGCTGAAAGGGGTGCAATTGTTTTCTTGTTAAAAGCCCCAGGTGTCATTTAAATTGGTGTTTACATCAAATCTTATTTATTGTAGCTTTAAGTCCCCAGATCCATTGACTTAATTCCTGTAAAGTAGCACACAGCATTGCCTCTCTGTTCCAGTAATAGGAACGCATTAGAAACGGCTGCACAAATGTAAGCTGGAAGCACAATAGCAGGCAACAGGGACTGGGTGCCTTGAGAAATACACAAATGATGTGCAACTTTTGCAAGCTGTTCTTGTCTCTGCTTTCTCTCTCCCCTCTTTCCCTGTGAGCGTGCTTCAGTGCTCCTGCACGGCATTTCAGAGAAGATTGCTCTGTCAACCTCTTTAAAGGTGGCGATTCACAGCGTGCCACTTCCTTCCCCTTCGCAACCAATATGCAATTATCGCCTAAAGTGGGCTCTACGCCTTACCAGGTGCTGGAAATTGTGTGTTTTGCAGGAATGCTATCTATTCAGGATATATCGACATGACCCCCCTCCTGCTCCATGCTATTATGGGACTTTTATGGAAATGCACCTTTGTTTCTAAGCAGGTTTCTAAAATCTGTGGAATTGGGAAAAGTGGAAAAGTGTTTTTTTTTTTATTTGAAAAGACAAAATAGCCTGTCATTGTTTCTACTTCACTGACACATGAGCGAAAACAATTGGAAAAGATGCAAGCTGCACACAAAGGAACACTGATGCATTTACGTCTTTTTTTTTTTTTTATGAACTAAAACTTCTGAAGATGTCTCAGGTTTATTTCCTGTTGAGAAAGGAGAAACCGGTAGTTGTGTTTATTGCTACTCAGTAACTATAAGTAAAGTTGAAGCATGAACAATAGATATTGTCATTTTTTTTTTTAAAGCAGAGATGCCAAACTTATCAAATATGATGTTTTTTTTGTCTGAAACCTTTTTTTTGGGAAGACTGTTGGAAAAAAATATTTTTAAATAATAATAAAAAAAATATATGAAATAACAACAACGCTTCATTCAACACGTATTGGGTTGCCATGACCCTGGCTTCTGTAAAAAGATGAGTCTGCACCAAAATCCTCTTATTAACAAATTAATGATTCCCAGCAATTAAAACTGCATAATTTCTAAAAAGGATAAATATCTTCCAAACTGCATCTGACTGAGTTGGTGGTAAGATGTGAGTTTGTAAGTTGGCGCAACACTTAGTCATTTGGTGAATTCAATACATATATAATTTTAAGTCTTCTTGGTGTTTTCTTTGTGATTAAAATACAAACCCAAATAAAATATGAGATCTTTAAACCAACAATAAAACCTAAAACCAACAACGTGGTTGGACAATAACACTGTAACAGCTACTCCATATTTCTGCAGAGTTTGATGCAACATAACTCGTAACTCAGCTTCTGCTGCAAGAAGAGCAGATTTGTGAAGTGAATACATTCTGCTACTTGTTGGCAGGTCATTCATTCTAAAATCTACACTACATTCATAGGACTCACATTGGATGTGAGGCTCCATTGTGGTTCTACATACAGTTATTTACATTTTACCCATCACACAATGCCTTTCCTTTGTGGCCACTCTTTAACCAACAATGTTCTGTATTCAGAGATACAGAAAGTCTGCTGGGGCTTTTCTATCGATTGTTTATTTTCGCTTGGACAGTGGCCACCAACATTGGCGAGCTAGGGAGTGAATACATAGTGGCATTGAGACACTTATGGAAAGATTGCTTCTCGTTAAATGGTGAAGAGCTGCTTCTTGTTAGAGGAGAGAAAAGCTTCCCCCGAGCCTAACTGAAAGGAGCTCACAGCAGATGGCCCAGCCTGCGTGTGATTGTGCAGTGGAAGTGCTGAAGAAATGCCAAGTGAGCGGTGGATATTTTTTATTATGACTTCCGCCAGAATAAGGACTAAATATCTTTATAGTGGCAGGGAAAGATAAATGTCAGTTTTGGGCATTTTCAAGTACGTCTGACATCTGACATCGCTGAGCCCAGTTTATGGAGACATCTTTACCATGGCATTTCAAACATCAAGAGCATTTATTGAGACACATGGCAACTCTTACCTTTAGCTAGACACAATCTTAGTAAGCTATTCCTGGTTTCCCATTATATATAGTAACGTAAGCAGCCTAAATTAAAGGCGGCTCACCAATAGACCAATAGAAGCAGAAATAGCAGGATGCTACAGCAGCTGGTGGTTCTTCATGCTGCTGCAGTGATGGTGAGTTTGACTCCAGGGTGTGATCAGTACACTGCGACATCACTGTTGGCTGCGATTATCAGATGCTTTATTAATCCCCAAGGGGAAATGGCTAAAAGGTGCAATGAAGCACCTTTCACTTGAAACTTTCAACCAGAGAAAATTTTACTTTATTATTTCACCCTTAATATAGTTCATATGTATATGATATGGGGATGAGCTAAAATGTTTGTTAAAGAAAAGAATTCACAGGGTACCTTCAACCTTGTAAATAACAAAGATAATTATTCATTTTAAAACTGCCGAATGCTGTTCAGCTCTTCTAAGTTAGAAAATGATTTGATTAATTACCCATAATGGCTTTTACAATAGAAAAGCATCTCCTTATCGGCTAATATTTTGGTATACATGCATAGTGGACAGTTTCTCTGGAGGATGTTTGTTGTGCGCACACACAATCTGTCGATGTCCTGCGCTCAAATGCGCTGAGGAGAAGAGGATGTCAGCCAGAACTTAATCTAGTTGTTGTCATTTCACTGTAAAAATGACAAAAATGTTTGGCCATGTGTGTTTCCAAAATAAACTCTGCAAAGGCAATCTCTATTCTAGAAACTTCCACGGCAGGTTCCATCTGTGTTTTTTAATTTAATGACCCTGATATTAGGTTCAGCAACACCGTTAGTCAGATGAGACTTTTGATAGAGGATAATGGATGAATTCGTTCATTAAATTTTACTTAAGGTAAAAGCCTCAGGGGATGAGGCATCATGACATTAACCACTGACTACACAGCAGTACAAACCATCCAGGGATAATGGCCTTTGCCAACATCTCCAGTCAATAAGCTTCACAATAAAAATATATAAATGAATCTTTAGAGCACCACGTCTCAAAGTTCAGACCTCGGTCTTTGTCATCATCTCCTAAATCACAGAAATAGAATATGTCTGGTTTTCTCTGGTGGCACATAGTTTGAAAACCTCATGTAAATCTAGTTGCATATTCAGTTTATTACATTAAGATAAATAACAATTGAAGTTATTTAAAAGTATGACTGAGTTATATATTATATTTCTTATCGCGAATCGCCTGTTCTTGTTAGGGCTCCAGAGAGAAGCTTGTAGAATAAAAAAATAGTTGAAAAACTACTGAGATGAATTTCGGTATTTAAACCACAAATATATATCTTGTTAGAGATATAACAACTTCAAATAAAACCCAGTAAAAATTATCTGCGTAAGTAAAAAAGTAAGTATGTTTAACCTCTGTCATGTAATGTGAGAGCTCATTTAATAAATGTTGCTGTATAATTTATTTGTTTCACTTCAGACTGTGCACAGAAAAAAGTGAACTATGTGTGAACCATGAAATGTCCAAGCTTTTCAAAATTAAAACTATCTAAGTTAACCAAATGGTACTGAATTTATGGAAATATTCTAAATATATTCCCACTCGTGTCTGTCTTTCTCCTCAAAGATCTTTCAATCCTCAGATTTCCTTCTTTCATTTCTATGTTCCTCCCTTTGCCTGAGAAAAAGTTCAGCAGAAGCTGTAAAACAAAACTAGTTCAAATAAGCTTCAGGACGCCGGCGACTCCATTTGGATCAGCTCTAATGGAAAATGTTGGAAAACCGATAGAAAACACGGAAGTCAGACTCAACGATCTGGCTCAGGAGTCAAAATCCAGCATGTTCCTCCCACCATCTGGTGATGTATTCTGGAGGCCTGTGGGTGATATGTATGACGTGTGTGTGTCGGTGTATGTGTGTGTGCGTTGGTGTGTGTGTGTGTGTGTGTGTGTGTGTGTGTGAGAGTAGATGTGAATTCAGTGTGTGTCGAATATGTCAAGTGTGAGTTTATGTGCTTGTGCAGGAAGCGGAACCAGGGCATATGGCCTGTGAACCTTATATGAGAATATACAGAGCAGGGGAGGGGGGAGGATGTGTGAGGAGCGGGGGGGAGCTGTTCAGCTGCTCGCATCGCTCGTTAAAACTCCTCAACGAGTAAATGAGATCGACAGGCGTTACATCGCGTCTTCCCACTCTCCTCCGAGCCCTTGCATGCTAATTGTGATCGATTTGACTTTTGTAAACCGAAACAGACAAAAGAAAGTATACAGACAGTTATGGTTCCAAGTAATTCTGGTAAGAATTGTTAAAATTGCACTCTCACATCTCTCTGGGAGACATTTATGTATGATAGGTTAGTATTAGCAGTTCCAATTGTAGTAGATTTCAAGCATGTCTGTAAGAATTAAAATAATTATAATAAAAAGAAAAAAATCACTGCAACTCAAATCAAATCAAAAATCAAGACCACTTCATTGTCCACTGTTGTGGCATCGTGAATACAATATTTAAATTATTAAAAGAGTCAAAAGACATATGTTAAACATGGTTAGGTTGGTTAATTTTCCTGTGTAAAAACAAGGAAAGCTGTAATTAATATTTCTCAATAAAAATTAATGTGAACATGTATAAAACGCCCTGTTACACACAAAATGGATGAACTAAAAAACCTCTTCATGTGTATTTTAGAATGAATAATGCATGTCAACACTCAGTCCCCCCCCCTCAGTAAATAGTGTTTGGACGTCAATATTATCTAAAAAAAATTGAAACGTTAAATGGAAATCATTGGAAATGAGTTGATCAAATGAATATAGAAAAAGTAGCATTTAAAGAAAAGTAACAAATAAATATAATAACATAAAAGTATTAAAATAGATCCTTATTGCATAATGCCTCTGCGTACACATGAGTGATAGAAAACACAGAGAAACCTCAGCGAATGGCCACAAATTTAGACAGATTGGGAGATATTTCTCCTCCAAATATTTATGTAACAGCAAAAAATGAGAAAAACAAATAATAGGTGGATGAAAGTTGTTCTCCTCAACACGGTTATGTCACATTAGAGCAGAGGGCCAGATCATCTGACTGTGGGAGTCTGCTACAATAGCCAAAGTCTTGGCGGCTCTGCACCACATCTCGGCGGCATGTGAAGTATGCGTGATGGTTTACAGGGCGTCTATTGTCTGACTGTGGCCCAAAAAGGGAAAAGACGTCAGCGTCAGAGTATGAGTGATCGCCCACAAGCTGTTAACAAAGAAAACGCTAAATGAAAGATTCAAACTCTGCGGCGTGCACGGTAAAGTCTGAGCTGTGATGTTTTTGCATTAAACATTGCACAAATTAAAGCTGGAAAAAGTTGCTGTAGCCACAGAGTTGGATATAAATAGGAGACTGAACAACTGTTTGCCAAAACCTCATCTAGGAAATCCCTATATATCACCCAATAATACAGCAATACACATAGGGAAACAATTCAGGAAGCCACAGCTTTGAGGACACATTCTCTGCTGTTTTCTCTCTTGAAATAAAGGAGGTTCATTATTTTTCCAGTCACTCGTAAAACAATTTCATTTGCCCAAATGAACGTTGACACGTTATTCATTTATTTGTCAGTTCTCTTGTTCATACTGAACATAGAGGATCCTTTCATATCACATTTTTTATGTATCCACAACAGCCTGTGTATAGAAATAAATGTATAAATAAATAAAAACTTTTTTTAAAGTTAATAGAGGCTTCAACCACACAAATGAATCAAACTTTACAGATTGTTTAGTGCCAAATTCCCATCTTGCTCCGATAATCCTCTGGAAAACTGTTTAGACACAAACAGGGAATTCTTTCCTAAAAATAAAAAAACTGGCTGTGGGTGATATCCACTTTTTTTTTTGCCTCAGACAGTTGACACCTCATATTATCTTCATAAAGCTTTTAAACACACTTTTTCTCACACGGACTGGATTTAATTGCCCAATCACTCATGTTGCAAATGCATTTGAAGGCGACGTTTTAATGATCAGTGTAAACTGATATGGGCACCTGAAGACTGTTGTAAGACCTGAAATAGTGTCAACCTTTTCCTTTTCTGTGGAAGCATCAGTATTTGTTTCATAATTAAAAACTACTTTCTGTACATATGCAACCTTTTCTGTTCCGTTAACAGGAGTTAATGCCACTAAATGCCACCAAAAAACTACACACTGCATTTTAAATATCCAGGCTGCTCCTCACAAGGTTGGTGTTCTGTACTGAAGTACGTGTATTTTCTGATATATTTGACTGTCTAGCAAACACATTAGACAATTAATCACAAATAATGATTTCATTGCAGAGGCAGAAGGTGTTTTAAACCCCAGACTGAGATATTTAACTTTCCATTTGCTGTGATATAAAATGCACTATACACTTTAAATAGTCATCACAGTGCGTAGAAAACGGTAAATCAACTGTGATGTAAAGTAATAAAATGTAAATTGCAATGAGGCACTGCGCAGCGTGCTTGGTAGATCCAAGAACAGAATCCTTCTGTTCTAGAGACATACAAATACACCATTTTTTGTGTTTTCAGATGTGTTTTTATTTATTTTTCTTACAGGTTTTTATTATATTTTCCTTTCCCTATCTTTAAAATTTAATACCTTTATCTTATCTTTATTCATACATCATTTTTTTTTATTTAAAAACAACATGTGTTGTAGATTAGTGTTTTGATATAAATACATAATACATTGCATTTCTAAATCAATTTTTCTGTCAATTTACTTGACTACTGTAGCTCATTGACAGTGTGTGTGTTGCTGTGGGTCGCCATTAATCAGTCTGTCCTCCACTATTTAAAGGAAGGAGGTTTGTCTGAGAATGTGAAGCATTCTGGTGGGAGAACGCAGAGATCGGTAGATAAGAAACACTGAGAAATGTTGCACGGGCTATTCAGAGGGAACTTTACGCGAAACAAGATGAAGGGACATGGGGGGGGGCTTTCTTTTTAAAATTCAGCTCTCCTTAAGTGAAATACAAACACAGGCCCGCAGCGGACCTGCTGTCACAACAATCGGAGCGGTGGGTGACGGTGGAGTCAGGAGGCGTCTGTGAATCAGCTGTCTGGTGTAAAAACAGTCTCCTGCTGTTTGTACAATCGGGTCAATTCCAACGGTGGTGGCCCTGGCTGGTGGAAACACGTGCACAGGCCATCTCCGCCATCTGTGGAGTCCTCCGTCTGCAGCAGTAAAGTCCGACCAGAACTAACATGCTGCGCTGCAGAGCAGTGATTCTACTTTTTTCTTTTCTTCCCCTCTTTGTTTTCACACAACGCAGATGGTTGACGCCGCCATGAGCAGGGGAGGAGCTGACAAAAATCCAAAAAATCAATATTTTTTAAGACACATACGGGCACTTAAGAAAGAGCAAATTCTTGTTTACAGAAATGAGCTGTCAAAGTAGCTGCGGGGAGACGGAGCGCTCCCAGAAAACACAGGTGCACAGACACCGGATACGGAGCTGCTCCACTGAAGCAGTTAGTGGGTAATGGTTTGCTCAAGGGCAACTGGGCAGATGGATGTTACCCCCTGGCCTCTGTGTCTCTGATTATCCTTTCAAGGCAAATCAGTAAATTTACTAGCTCATTTCATGGGTTACAGGTTTGGTTTGTGAAAAACTCAGTATGGATAAAATCTGTGTCATGCTATTAATAACATTTGTCCAATAGTGATGTTTCGCACTATATGGCAATTTTTTGTAATATCACAAATAACAACATAGTTTTCCTCACCTTTTGTACAAAATTTTAAATGAAAAATCTAAAACAAAATAAAAATTATAATAATAATAAAATAAAATCAACTTTCCGGAGCTCTAGAAAGAACAAGTCATTTTGTGTCTGTCTATGTAATATTAACGAGCCTCTCACTGTCTGATTTAATTGGCTGTGAATGTCGGAGTGGTTGATGACTGTATAGTTGTGACATCACAACTTCACAGATGCACTTGTGGCTTGTTTTTTTCATTTTCTGAATATGGGCTGTGTGCATTTCTGTGAAACATGCACACAGCCCATATTGTGTCCATACATGTGAAACACGGACAGTATTAATAGAACTTATTATCTAAAGGCGATGAAAGCAAAATCTCTATGATATAAGAAAAGCATATTATGACATGCCATACTGTAGAATAATCTTATATTGTAACAACTGTAATAAGCATAATAACAATAACCACGGTTAACAGTAATTGCCGTTACCATTACGACTATTGTAATCTTAAAAAATTCAAAAAATCGTCAAAACATGTTAGTCATTTTGATTAGTAGCATTGGAGCAGTAACAACACTATCACGGTAAAGTTTAGGGTAAAAAGGTGAATTTCTAATGGGCGCTTAAAAGCCTCAATTAAGTTGCTCTACAGAGATTCGGAGGCAGAGAATATTCAAAACGCCGTTCAATGCAAAACACTGTCTTCTACAGAGCCATTAAAGTCCAAAAAGATGATTTATTTTTAATCTAATGCTTCAAAAAAAAAAAAAAAATGAGCCCTCAGCAACTACGGCTTCTCTGCTTGTAGAAATGAAGCCAAATCATACACTCATTAGCACTTTTTTGAGACATGAAATGGTTTCTCTCAGCCTGGTCCTCTATCTGCTGTGCTGTGCTGTCTGAGGAGTCTGAAGCCAGAAGTGTTTATAGCTTTTTCTTAAGGGAGGATGAAGAACCTGCTGTCATAGAGTCTGGGGATTATAAAAAAATAGAAGGGATGGGGCACAGTTTTAGACTCAGTCTCTCCACTAAGACCTTTCAGAGACGTTTGTGGAAGTAATGAGTAGAGTTTGAGAGCAACACACTTGGACAGCCCTTGCAGGCCGGGGACGTGATTGTCAGGCTTTCGGAAAGTTACGGAAATTGTCAGACAGAGCTGCCCGAAATGGGAAAGTTGCAGCACTTTATTTGAAAAAAATACTGATGCCTTGAGATTATTTTCTGTTAAAAATTCCCCGCTGAACGCTCGGCGAAAGCAAAAAGCAACACTTTATATTCATGACATTCTGAGTTTGAAAGAGTCGAGACTCCAGAAACATCTGTGGCATAAAGAGCAGCTTTATAATTTTGATCCGTGGCCTTCGTCGGGATCAGAATTCAACACAAAGAACACCTTAATGAATGTGAAACAAAAACTGAAAAACAAAACTTATTTTTAAAGGTTCCAAAAGAATTAGAGACAACCAGTCGTATATAAACAACTCCATCAGCCAACACCATATTCATACATACATGTAGAATGTGACAAAAAAGGCCTATTAATGGGTACCGGTGACATCATTTAGGGGCTGACATGAAATAGTAGGTAAACAGTGTTTAGGTTCAGTTCATGTCGAATAGTCACTTGCTTACTGGAAAGGCTCTGCTGCACCACATTGAAGGAAACACTTAGGCTACTATTTCTTGTCAATATGGCTGCCATGAAAAAGCTCTATGAAGTTCACAAGCAGGAGAAATTCACCTTGGCCTATCTGTGTCTATTCTACAGTGTAGCACATTAAGCTCTTTCCCCGCCAGCATTCTGACAAATGTGCTTGTTCAACATCCCCAGAATATTCACTTCTAAGAATATTTAAACAGGGGATATGTCAACATAAAGGAGACATTTTTGTAGTTTTAGATACAAAGAACATTTTGTTCGAGATTTATTCATTATTTCCTACTTTTTTATGAGAATGTGTGATCATAATTACTTTTCAATGAAAAATCGACCCTTCAGACAAAAAAGCCGTGAAAACCTAATTCATGTCAGACAGTTTTTTTTCAAGCAGCAGCTGGAAAACTTTAGTGAGACGATCAGTAACAGCACCATCTACAGCATAACAGGGAAAACACAGAGTGACCCAGTGAACGAGTTAAATAACATTGTAGTAAAAGAATATGTTTTCCGTCCAAATATCACACAATGAAATGGAAAACCTCAGACAAAACTACGAATTAGACGTGTAAAAAAATAACCACATAAAAGATGTATTATTATGGAGATAATAAAGAATGAATAAAATGTATTGTAGAGAGCCATTTTTATTGTTAATTTTATTTTTTTTTTGTTTGATCGCTATATCTTTTTTTTTTTTTATATTTCAATCTTGAACTGCTGCTCTGATTTAATATTGTGCAAATAATTAATTGCTATTTCATGGAAATCTATGTATAGTCCAAGTAAACAGACTTGATCAAGGGGAAATATAACAGATTCGTTAAGATCTCAGATTCATCTATGGAATTTGTGGGAGAAGGAGGCTTTTTTGACACTGTGTAGTTGTTTTCTTTTCTCTTTTCATGCTTATGTTATTTTTTTTTATTTTTCTAATGTTATCCAGACTCCATATTTACCTACTGTTACCCCAGTGATTGTGTCTGTTAATATACCTTTTTGTTCCTCTTCTTTAGTTTTTGTATGTGTCTGTTTGCCTATTAAGTAAAAAAATCAATAAAGATACAAAAAATAATGATAATGTTTAGTAATATGACAATGGATCCTTAAAGTCGTCTTTCAGATGATAAAGAATCATTTATAAATGTGAAATATGTTCTAAAAACCAAAGACCATATTAATAACTGAATGTGGTGGCTGGGTGGGGGTGTGAGGGCAGCAAACAGGAGCTTTCTGGCTGGTGAAGAGCCCTCCCTCCTGGGCCTTTGCCCCCCTGCAGGCAGCAAGTCAACTGTGTCATTGTCCTGCTAATGGGTGGGATCACGCATGGCTGTATAACAAGAGCAGGACAAGCTGTCAGTGGTCCGCTGACAGGTGCAGCCTTCCCAGAATGCCTCGCGGCCGTGCCGCAGAGGCGCCGTCGAAGCCCCTAAATCTCCGGCTGCTCTCTGCTGACGAGCCAAACGCGTCCATCTCCCACAGACACAAGTAATTAGGTTTTCACCCAGGCCTTACGCAGCAAAGTGGGGGAACAGTGGCGCCCTCGCTTCCCTCCTTTCACCTCCAATCTAAGTTCCTCCAGCTCTCACCACCCAGAGGCTGGATGCGAGGCGCGAGGAGAAAAAAAAAAGAAAACAACAAACAACACAGGAAGCCTGTGAGAATGAATGACGACGATGCACAAAACTCCCACAGATAATAATGGTTCGTTACAGTAACTGCCAAAACATCTCATCGAGCAAACGAGTGTGGGAGTGGAGCGAATGCATCATCACTGCAAGAGATATTTATTTACATAATTAGGTTACATAATGAATATAAAGCCTAATGCAGCTCTACAAGGCCAGCACTAATCAGTCACTTCTGTAGTAGCCGAGTTGGTTTGAGCTTCTTTTTTCACTTTTACCAAATCAGTCAGGGTCAGGTTCTAAGTCATTTTATTGTCAAACACATTAATATACTAGATGTTATCCTGGTTGGTGTTTGACATGAACTATTCCCATTTTATTACCGTGCATCTCTCTCTATAAAGCAGGAAGCTGTCTGTGGTTCTGTATGTTCCTCTTATATCTCGAGAGTCATTCAGCTGATCCTCTTCACACTCTGTGGGTGTAGAAATGGAAAAATTGCTTCTATTACCTTCCCTTCATAATCACTCTGTTTTTGACGACCCTTTGGCCTTTCTTCTAGCTCAGCCTTCAGGCTAGATTCCATTTGGACTCTCCAGGAGCTTTTTCAAACACTGACCCTTGAGGGCAAAATATCCAATTTGTACTGAGTGATACTGAATCCAGATGGTGGTGCTAACTTCAAACTACATGTTTTGGACTATAACGTTGGAACTCTAAGTCTCAGGAGCATTTTTTGTGTCTGAATTCTGTGTGTCCAGGCAGATCCTTACACATATACAGCATATACCTCTTTTTTTATAGATTTTCTGCCATTTATAAATGCATCCAGATCTGTTTTTCTTTTCAGCACTCCTCTGACAAATTTTGAGCAATCATCAGAAAATTTGCTACAGCAAGATGGAAAAAAGTGTTGACAAATGATGGAATGAATGGCTCTTAGGACAGAGTGCATTGAATGGACATGCCTCAGACAAGATTGCACTTCTGAGGAGCAAGCAACCAGCCCTCACCAAACTGGCAAAGGATCTGAATGCGCATGTTAAACGAACTGGACTAGTCCACCTAAACAGAACGGGGACGTGAACCTTACAAACCAAAAGACGACAGTGTGAGATAGTGAATCCACATTTTGGAGTCAGAACCTGCCAAAGAGGTCACTCCTAAAGATAATTTACATGATTGAAAACAGAATAATGCGTTCATTATTTTCTGCAAAAAAAGAATCTCAACTTTATATCTTTACTAAATAGTTGTTTCACAGTTTTCAACCACATCTCAGAATCTTGACCACTGAATGGAAATGGCTCAGTCAGTGTCGCTTCCAGGGCCAAGAATGAACTTCCATCCCAAGATACCTGATACAACATTCCACTTTATCCCTCTATAAAAAAATTAACCATCATTCCTGCGCACGTCTGCCTGTTTGATGGAAACATTCTTATTTTGCCACTCCCTCTGTGGTTTATACACTTCTTCCATTTAAAGTCAATTAAATAAAGTAATGTTTGCTGTTGTTCTTTGTGGGGTTTTCCAGTATGCAAATCAGGAGTTTATGCCTTTCCGATTTTCCTGTCAGGAAAACATATAATTTGCAATCTTTTGGTATGAACGAATGAATAAATTCCAACTACTTTTATCATATTGTATTACACGATTTCCACCATCCAACAGAAAAAAAGGACAGATGTTTCACTGGACAGTATTAAAAAGTCCAAGAGTGTGCCATATGATCAGTTTCTCCTTCTATTTTTATGTGGCAGTAAGTTTTTCTCAGAAGAACATCTAATTTACACTTAAGCATGTTGCATATTATTAATCACCTCCTGCAGTCTTGGGTGGTTCTTAAGAATATGAGCTTGCATCCTAAATACTGTATATAGATCAATAGTGGGATTATGCTAAGGGATTGTGACTGTGGATGTTTTGGCCATTTGTTGTGTGCTGCTATTGGAATCCACAGCAGCTGCTGTCCTCCGTGTATGCACACACTCATCGTTTGACATTTAGAACACTTGCTGGGTCCCTCGAGGCAGACGAGGATGACACCTGGAAACGAAAGCTGGAAGCTGGCTTGTCTGGCTGCCATCTTTGTTTGGCTCCGGGTTTGTTGTGCGAAGCGGGGACATCGGTTTTCGTACGATGTGCTATACCATACAGCATGATTCATAGGCTATCATGCAAATATTGCCATACAGTATACTCAAAGTTCTTCACAGCAAAGTTTCAAATTTTTATTAAGTTTCTTAAGCAATACTTTGTCGCTGTGGTTCAGTCGTGGCAGCTGGGAGATTTCCACTCAGCCTACATACAGAATCCAGCATGACTTTTCGAAGCTTTGTTAGTGTCAGTTACACAGGGAAAGTGTACTGAGATGGCCAACGTGGATCCTGGATTGCTGTTTATATCCTGACATACTTTTATAAACACTGGATAGAGAAAACAAGCAACATGCGTGTCCCGCCCTCTTTGCTTTCTAAGGCCATTCGACATAAGTAGGTCACCGGGAAGAGACGGCGTTTTTCAAAAAAAGGATGTTTGGAACACACACACTTACAGGCCAGTGTGTGTGTTTCTGGGGCTGTCGCAGAAAAATGTGACAGCGTCTTGTATTTGTATTTTCTAGGCCAGGACTGTACACAGATTCACAGCGAGTCCGCCATGAAGGGAGAACAAATTTATCTTGGCACTTCCCTTCCTGGCTACAGCAGCACACAGCGCAGCACACGTCCTCATGGCAGCTGTCGACCAGTCACCCCGTAACAGAGAGGAAGTGATTGATCTGTTTTTTACATGTGTGTGCATGTACTGTATATGTGTGCAATTATATAAAAACAGAGATGAAAAAACAACAATTGTGAGTCGTGGTTTCAAACTTGTGAACAAACTTTTTTCATGTTTTTTTTTGCTCTCAAATACTACTGTAAGATTCACTTCACATTTGAACTGAATGCACCAGGAGAGGGGACACATACCAAATCTCCTGTGAAAACTTTATCAAAACTGTACTTTTTTAGAGAAGAAAAAATAATCTTGTTTATCTCGACAAAGTAACATAGGTTTCCACTGAGTTTTATAAGAAGTCCAAGGCTGGTAGACTCAGGGAAAATCTATAAGATTCTCAGAACAACATTAGTATGAGTGTGAGTTGTTCAGGGTGATAAAGATGCTTACCTAAGTGCTACAACATCAAGATGATATCAATAAATTCAAAGCATGTTGTAAATACCTGGGCTGTTTCCAACTCAACAACCATCAGCAGTTTACACCTGTGCAGTAAATATTTAATTAATTCATAGTGATCTATTTATTTGAGGACACACAGTTTGGTAACTGAAACATAATCACTACATACTATACTACTACTATAATACATTGTTTGGTTGAGATGCAGGTATTTGAGGTCAATAATAATTTCAAATTGGCACAAATAAAACAAAACAAAAAATATTTAGTAACATGGGCGCAGACTACTACACACTTGAATAAGAAACAAGGATAATTCTTTTTAACTAACAGTTCCTTAAATTAAAAATGCAATACATCCTTGAAATTGAATGATAAAATAGGCTATTTGACCTTTAAAACAACCCGCAGGAGCTTTTCCTAATATGGCATCACCATATTGTCAGTATTTACCAGAAAAAAACATCTTTTGTCTACAGCTGTTTTACAAAAAAATTATGTTTTATGATGTAACAACACTGTGGTTAGGTCTGGTTAGGGGTAGACACTACGTCAGGGGGCAGGATAAGATGGAATAAAATCACTTAAAACATGGAGAGGGTGAAAATTCTACTTCCTGAAATTCAAGTAACCTTTGTGACCATGGGAACAGTAAAAAAAGACAGATGTAGCTATGATTTACACTACTATTAAAATAGCCTTGAAGGCCTTCAAAATTGTCCTAACTTTGCCCCCTGGTGGCTCCCCCGCTGGAGGCAAATACCAATCACTGGCTGCAACGTCCACAAAGTGCACTTTTTGCTTCATTAGGATCTAACCCACCACCCCCACCTCCTTTATATAGACATCACCAACAACATCTGGACTGTGAAACTCCTCTGGACCATATTTCCAATGGGCACTGGATTGTGCCACACAGTTGTAAGTGTAAGTAATTCCTCTTTTAGCCGCTGACATTAGCACCTATTGTGTGTGTTTTTTAGGCTTATCCTACACTTCATGGCCAGGTCACCACATGTCACACAGTTGAACACCTATTATGTCCAAAAGTCATCTAGTGACTTCTTGTTTCATCTTGACCTCCTCGCCTCTTATTTCAGGTGACTCGCTCCTTCCCATTACCTTATGTATATACTGTAATCTACTGCATCCAAAATCAGGTAGGTGAACAGTACTCAGATGCTTTTCTGCATCTGGTCATATTTTGCAGGCTGCAAGTGAACCACACTCCTCTATCCCAGAAGTCACTGCCAGGGAAAGTTGACATGCTGTAGTACGTCTGAACTGTGCCTGCCACTGGATACCCTGCTCCTGTGGCTTGTCTGAGCAGCAGCTACTGGCTAGTAGGCTGTGTCTACTAAGGTTTCAGACGCAGCTTGTGTCTCCTCTTGTTCTGTGCCAGTCCAGCTTGCCCTGTTTAGTCATGCCATCCCATACCTCCTTTGAGGTCAAGTCAGGTTTTGTATTTCTTTCATACTTTGCTTTGTTTGCAGCCAGGTCCTGCTTGTGTTATTTTGATACTTTGGAGTTTTTAAAAAATTGGTGCTTTTATTGTTGCAACTTATTATTTTTTTTTTTTTTTGTAATTTGCTCCCTGAGATGTGCAATTAGGTTTGGGTCCAAGTTTGATCGTGACACCTATGGGAGTTTGTGGAGTGAGACTGTTAGACAGCGTTCTCCACCACCCTCATTATAACAGACTGCTGAGAATAAATGACAGGATTAGTCATTTATGTCAATGCTCCAAAACAACAGATACTTGTGTTCAAGTGTCAGAATATCTCCAGTGGCCATAGCAGCCTAATTAGTTTGTAGTAGTGATCCTCCAGGAATGGGTTCGAATGGGTGGATGGATCAGCTAAATGCCGGGCTTCACTGTTTGTTTCCCATTTCTAGCCACAGGTTTCATATTCCCAACCGCAGGTCTACATTGTTTTTTAAACCCTGATCATCTCCTAACCTTCTCCATGTGGTGGTTATGTAACCATGACCACGGCGTTGCTGCTGATCGAAGTGTCAGATCAGAAACCGCTTGACAATATGTGTTGTTCGTGCGGAGGATCAGTGTTTGTTTCCTGTTTCCAAATTTCCGTCCACAAGTCATCATTGTTATTCAGAATATGGTCAACTATGTGTCGTTCAGGAGGTTGCTGCTTAATTTGGTATGTACAGGTCATAGCCTATTTAGTCAGTTAGTCCAACTTTAGGAGCTACACAATCAATTATCTTAAAATAAGTCTTTTCTTATCCGTTTTCCACAACAGACAACAGTGTGGAAACTACTATGCATCCCACAGTGTCCCACAGCGGAGGGACAGTAGCCAGACCAAAAAGGTACATGACTCTTAGTGTATACTTGAAACTTGGCATTTGCACCGTCAACCTTAATATTGGATCAACCTTTTTATGAATATGTTTGAGAGGTCATGACACTGAATTAATCAAGGAAGACAGTTTTGTGCCAGGAAACCTAAATATATTAAAATATCAAAAATTACTTCCTAAAGAGTTGTGACTACAAGGGGCCCTTTTAGGGAAAAAAAGCCTGTGGCATTTTTTTCCACACACCTCTTGTGACTCACGTTTGAGCATTTCTAAAACTCATATCTACATGAAATGAAACTCTTTTGCTTGAATCAAACAACAAAAAAAGCTGTGCTAGAAAGTATCTGGTTCTTTAGTAAAAAGTTGAAGGTACGCGATGGCGTCGCCACTTTTGACTTCAGCACTATCGTCCAATTTTCAGGACACAGCTGTGGTGGAGCTCAGCGTAGATAACAAAGAAAAGGTCGACCTGGAGGAATAAGACCACCTGAGCAGCTGGTGTCACAGCAATAGCCTGCTTCAAGGAGAATAAAGGCCTGATGGAGGAAGAAACAGCAAAGGGACTGCTGTATGTTCCCTTTAGCATCAACAGTACCTCAGTAGAGATGATGGTGTCCAGGTCGCCCAGGGCCTGACCTGCAGCTGAAATACTGACACATTGTCATCTAAAAAAATGTGGGACAAGAATGTCACTGTCACTGACTTTTTTTTGAAAAATTGAAGGAACTGATGGAATTACATCACATTGTTATCACATCATGTTTTTTCCCCTTTACTTAAATAATGTAATAATGTAAATGATGTTGGCCTAGTGTGTGTCTGATCACTTTGGGGTTAGTTAAAGTTAAATGTGACTCCCAGGGTGCATTTCTGCAAGAAGCAGCCAATCACTAAGCTTGGAATTCAGTCACATTCACCACTGATGAAGGGAAGAAGCTAAAGATTGCGCGTATGAATCTACAATGTAAATAATTTAGTTTAATGGACAATATAATGTATTATGTACATTTTTTACTTACTATGTTGACTTACAATTTTGAATGTACCATGTCTCTCTTTTTTCGTTTTTGTAGATATTGGCTTCCATAATTATTCCCTCCTGACCCATGTGTTCCCTGTGATGTTTTAATTTGCCGTTGTGGTGATAAACACCCTGCGAGTGGACCCGGGATGTTGTGGTTACGTACCGCCCGCGACACCCCCCACTCGTCCTTTATTTTGGGAGTTCTCTGGTGAAGCGGGGGCGATGTGATAGCGAGTGACAACATAATGTCAACACTGGGTCTGCAGCAGAAGCCAAAGACGGTTCCACAATAACAAATTTAAAACGGAAGCCTGTTGGTCTTTGGTCAGGTTGGAGTTGCTTTTCCTCATCTGTCCATCCATGTACTTTACTGATAGTATCTCTATGAACATCTGTTCCCGTTTCTGGAGCCACTGACATCCGAGCTAAATCGGTTCAAACTACCAAGTTGTCTCTGGTAGGCATGCATTGTGAAATTAGGTCGTATTAAGACTATAGACTAAGTAGCAAATGAGCGTGGTGTGTATGTGAGTCAGGGCTCTTTCATGTCTATTTGTGCAGATTGCGATGGGTTTCACCCTTCTCTATGATCCATATTTCAATGCCTTAGATAGTATAATTGCAGGCTATGCTGTTTCTATTTTTGAAACCTCCTCGGACTATGAGGGCCCAAAGAGAATAACTAAAACTCAGTTTGAACCTCGAGAGCAGAGTGGATGGAGAATACATCTGAAAGAAGTTTCCTATTTTTTAAAATATACATTTTTTTCATACTGTAAAACATCTCTTGAAATAATGTATAATTAGATTTCTTTGGTAATCAACAAGTAACTGATTTGCAGATCAGATTCGTGTGTCTCATAATTAAATCCTCGGCATCTTGCAACAATTATTCCAAGATTTACCACCTTGGAATAATTTTCTGCAGCTTTAAGTGAAATATGAGCATATGTGGTGGAAAAGGACTCCCACACAGCGGAGTGAACAAAGCTCTGTCTTTATACCAAACACAGCTCTCATGGAAAATCTGTCAAAATATAACCAAGTAATCTGCAGCGAAACAGATCCAGTTTTAAGACAAATTCATGACATCCCCCTGTAATTGTTCCCCAAAAATTTGGGAAATAATTTTTTTTCCACTTTTAGATGGGGTGTTTTGTTGCTGTTGTTGTTGTTGATTTTATACACAGTGGAGACAAGCTTTGGATAGCATCAGGTGTGTGTGTAGCTGGACATTATATGGCTTAACAGATTAATCTATGTAAAAACCATGTGACCCCACATGACCCGTATTAAGGAGCTGCTGCTGTGTCTTGTAGCCACGCATGCCACCCCATCGTGTCATGCACCACGTCGAGGCAATACGACGTGACACGTGGCAAAAGAGTTATCAGTGGTGATGATTAACATCTCCCCTCACTCGTTCAGCCTTGTATTTTGCCCCTGTTGTTCATTTGTTTTGACTACGGCAGGATCAGATTTGATCTGTAAGGAGACACGACTCTTTCCACATCTGCCGACCTCAAGAGAAAGTCTGGAGCCACTTCTGAAATAACAATGCACTCTATGGTTTTAGTCAACAACACTATGTGATAAAATAGGAAACACAAAAGTAGCTGTGTGTCATGAACATCAAGGATTTCAAAACAGCTTGCCTGCAGGCTTCTCATCCACACAAAACAGCAGAGATGCTTTCATTTTGCAGCAGGAAATCCTCGCACATAACACAAAGACTGAGCCTTCTCACTAATAATGCAACAGCAACATTCTACCCATCATCCAAAATCTAATCAACACTTCCAGAAACAATACAATCACACCTGGTCATTTTAATGTATGGGACAATGCCAAAACTGGCATGTGGTGTAACCCTAAAAACCTTCTACCAGAAAGTTTAACTTTCTGAAAAAAAGTTTTAAAGTAGTTGCTATTTACTAGTTTTATAATCTAAGTTGTTTATCATTCTTTGTCACTTACACCTTTGCACAAACAGTGCACAAAATCATAATCTTGAAGATACTTTTACAAAAAGCACTTTTAAATAACCCCCCCCCCACCGATAAAGATCTACTTTCTCACACACTGATATTTGAACGGAAGCACTATGTGTCTAATCCGCCATCCAGATAGTTTCTCTTCATGTCGACCCTCATTTATTCTGCTCAGGATCTCATGTTCACCTGCAGTCACAGCAGGATTCACATATTTGCAGTGCATACATTTCTTTATCTGCATTTCTCCTCTGCTTTTTCACCTGATTCATGCCTTAAAATCACATATTTTCACTGTTATCATGTTGAAATGTGAATCATTTTAAATTGTTGGCCTTTTTGTATATATTATTTTATTCATGCATTTGTTTCAAAAAGATACATTAGAACACGAAAAACAAAAACAAAGAAAAAATATTCATAAAGCAGGCTTTGACAAAGAGTGGGATGATACCAAGACATCAGGCAAAACGTTGGCAATAGCAATAATTCTTTTAAATGAATAAAAGATCAAAACAAAAAAAATGAATAAATAAAAATAGAAGAAAACAATAATAACTGCATAGGAAGAGAAAATATCATATATCATACACATCTTTTGTGTTACTGGTTTTAGAGAAGCATAACTCATGCAGCAGAAAAAGAAATAAAATAGAAAAACGGTTGTTGGCAATTTAAGATACAATTCAAAGAAAATTTACAAAATACAATTAGAATGTGTAGATTCAGAGCAATGTTGCATATTATCATTGATGTTCTGTGAGTGGATTTAATGCTAGACTTTCCTGGAATTAAAATATAGATATAACTTAATCATGTTATGATGTAGTGCAGTCTTTGAATGAAAAGTAATGGTGCAATAAGATATTAAAGAAGAAGTCTTTGAAGCCCAGAGTGTGACACCAGAATAATGGAAGACATTTCCATTTTTTATGGTAATAAAATGATACATTTAAAACCACCACATATAGAACATGAACCCCACCCCCATAGTCGTAGTTTTATAGTGAATAAGATCAATGCTGGCCCCCCGGACCTTGTTAATCCAGACAGTGAATCATGTGAAACAGGTTTGTCAGCTCCATCTCCAGCAGAAACACTGCCAGCGTGCGTATCTACACACCATGGATATGTTGAATGTCAACGGTTCAGACATAATTCAGACGATGCTCCTCTTAAGTTTCACTGTTCCCAGCAGGAGGAGGGGTGGCCACATGGATTTACTCAACACTTTGTTCCATGGACTGGAGTTAAAAAAAGTACAGGGGCGCCTGTTAGACATCACAGTTAACTGACTTTTGGACTGTCGTGTTGGGCATTTTACTGGTTTCAATCAGACAATTTAAAGGATGTTTAACTCATAATGCATCACATTGACATTCAACATTATCCATGGTTTCCACAGCTATGAACTGTCAATGGTTTTTGTTAATTTTGTGGATGCTGAAAAAGATGGTGACATAAAACACTTAGGTTGTTGGCAGGTGTTCCACGTTTCACCTGAAGTGAACCGACCTGAACTGACCTCTGTCACATACATGCAGATAGATCTTGCTGTTTGCATTAGCCATTCTAAATGGGCAGGGGTTCACTCCGATAGTGTCAACCTGTCACTCACAGGGAAGGTGACATTCACATACTTTTCCTGTTATTGTCTCAACTTTCTGGAGCTCTTTGTATTGTGCTTCGTGGTTAACTCCACCCATCCATTAGTCCGCAGAGGTTAAAACAAACAGACAAGGTATTTTGAAATGCTTTGTGATGCAGGCATGCCTCGCACTCCTCTTTGTGTATATGATTTTTTTATGAGTGCACATTGTTCACTGCAGGGAGACAGAAAGTCTGGCTTGTGGTGTATGAATTACATCCAAAAACATTAAATACAGTACCTTTCCACAGGCATTTTAAAGCTTTAGATTTTTTTTAAAGAAAAAGGAAGAATTCTATATTCTATATAAGAATATGGATTTTACCCTCTCATAAAATATTATTTATGAATCATGTTAATTTGTGTTCTCGTTAAAAAAAAAAATCAGCTTTGCCACCAACAAACAGTATCAACCCTGATGTGAAGTTAATATAACTAAAGATTAAATAATGAAATAATTATCCCCCATATTTAACATAGACAAAGGGAAGAAAATATTCAATCCAGTGCAGCATTCTCATTAACTAGAAGGCTTGTAAATAACACAGAGTGAATCAACACTCATCTGACAGTGTCAACAAAGACTGATTGGAAGATTAAAACCAGATTTACTGCAGGACTGTGATGTGATTGTATTAGATTAAACAAGTCCGCCTAATACACTGGTAGTATATTATATTTCTTGTAAGTCCTTGTCTCTTGTTTGCCACCTGCAGATTGAAGTGAGGGAGGTTATAGCCACAAAATTACAACTTTGGCCCTGGAGCAGAACACAAAGTCTCCTCTATGCTTCCTGACTATTTTCTGGACACTGTGGCAGAGATATTCCATTTTTAACTTGGCTTCATAGCATATGCATCAGTGAGTGATGCATTTGTATGCATATGTATTAATTTCTGAGTCAGTTGTGTGCTTGGTGTATAGGTAATAACATTATTGTCATAGTTGTAGTAGTTTATGACCCAAATGCAGGGAGTCGAGCACAGGCAGGATGTTCTGAAGATTTTTAATGATGAATTATGAACCAAATAAAAACTGGCTAGACCACAAAAAGTGAACCCCCAAAAAAAAGGATGTGACCAGGCAGGCGCACAAAACACAGCAGCGACACAGGTAACAAGCAGGCGATCAAACGCGTAATGGGACTTAAATACACAGGGAACTGACAAGAGACAGGTAAACAAGGAGAAAACAATCTAAAATAACAGAGAAACAACCCAAACACAAGAAACCAACCAGACAAGACAGTGACAGATCATGACATTTACTTTAGTAAAAGAATAAACTTCACCACGAGTGGTGATAATGAAACAAGTATAGGCTGATTTCCAACAAACTAACATATGTTTTATGTAAAAGCAGTTTTACTCCATAATGGCTGTTATAATTAGTTTTCAGCCAGTTATTTCCCTCCATCCCTGGACACTTGCAGCAGATTTTCTATTAACACAATGCTCACACCTTTTATTTTTCCTGTTTGCATCCCTAGCAAATCATAATGAAGCATTTTAATATGATACAAAATGTGATATAAGAATCATCAGCTGTATAATAATGATCCCTGCTATGGAGAAAAGCTTGCATGAGCTGTCTGTCTCCATCCACAGCCGAGCCGACACGGCGCGTCCTGTTGGGGCCGGCTCCAGAACCCGGCCACATCAGCCCATCATGGCTGGCTCCCCACGACGTCCCTCCTGTCGCCTGCTCTGTTCTGCACCTGGAATTCCTCACTCCCCGCTTTAGGCTGTCCACATAACAGGTGGAAGGTTAGGGGGGGCCCGGGGGGGATCTTTCTGCTCCTCGCCCTGCCTTAGGCTTTCAGTGTGCACACATGGAAGGGCAGCGGGGCTCTCTGGGGGGTCCGGTGCTGCTCTCCCTGCCTCGGGCTTTCTCTACGTGAGCACATGGAAGGGCAGGGAGCTCCCAGGACAGAGCCAGGCTGCTAAATATAACTAATGCAAATGGAAACGGAAGATTTTTTTTTGACAAATACGGCCCTGACCAAACCAACGGCTTGTGAATGTTTACCCCAATATCAATTACAAAAAAACAGAGGATGACATTGCTCTCAGGCCATGATGTTAGTGGTTATTGTTAACAATAAGCAGCAGTGGCAGGTTCAGCACACTGCTAATTAACATGTCAGATTTTCTTTTATGAGACAAAGGTTTGTTTTTTTCAAGTTTATCTTTCACCTCATACCTCCATCATCAACATTTTTGCAATGTGCCAAATAATAAACAACTGTTTTCTTATTTTAAGAAAAAAACATATTTCCACCAGAATTTTGTTCCCTGCTATTTGTGTTTGATTTAGTCATCATTTATTATACTTGCAAAGACATGGTCCCCTTGTGATTATCAATTCCACTTTGTGGAAGATTTTGTTGTGTGCATAGAAATGTTTTGTGAGAGTTTACCCAAAATTATCAGTTTTCTCTGACTTACTCCATTCTTTCTACTGAGGGGAACCAGCCAACTGATGTTGGCTAGCATTTTTTTTCGCAAAAAAAACAACTTGACAAAACTGGACACAACAAGGTTAGTGATCATTATTTCTGGAAAGATACGCTGCTTTTGAGTCACAGTTGTTCGCATTACTCCCTTTTTTTTTTTTTTAAACTTCCACAAGTGAATGTGAAAGAGTCAGAGGACTAAAGTAAAAGTTAGATTTTGCAGAAAGGTGATTCGTCTTTTTTCCCGCTGAATCAGGTATCTGTTATGTCCTCAGGACGCTGACCCCGAACAAAGAGCTGCTCCAGGTGCGTCTGTGGCCGTCCTCGCTGTCTTTGAAGGCGATGACGCCACCACTGAAGCAGAGGAGGAGCTGCACCTTTGAAGCAATCCTGATCTTCTTTTCTGTGCTTGGCTTTTGAAGCTCGCGGCACTTGAAGTTTCTGGAAATAAAGCTGTGAATGTTAATGGGAAATTTAGACAATTAACACTGTGTTTCATGTAAAACATACGTATGTTCCTTTTTAGCATGTATGTGCTCTTTTCCTCTTCATGACGAAATGAAGTAATGAAATGATGAAGAAATTCATGACATTATAAGTGTCTATTTCCCTGGATTTTGGTTTGACTTAATGTTCTGTAGTGGTTGAAGCCCAGTAGAATTTATCACTATGATAGTTTTCTGTTTGAGCATTTTGTTTCTCTGCTTTTTATTTTTTAATCTATTTATTCATTTATTTATTTTTTTGCACATTACTTATATACAAGTACAGTGAAGTACATTTTCCTTGATTTATAAAGCTCTGAGGTCTGTCCCATCCTCTACTCTACTGGCTGCAGCTTTATATTGAATGGACGTATATTGTGTGAAATCCTGCCCTCAACATAATGAATCCTGACCTGAACTATTATTTTTCCTCGTGTGATCACTTCAAGGCTCTGCACTGTCAGTCACTGTCCTGGGGGAAATTTAGTCAGCAACAGATCATGCACATCGATAGACCAAATTTAGGTTAGTCACAGTAAAATGACCTGTGTTCAATCTTATAAAATCAATACCCACACACAGGGTGCTGAGCGGTTGTCATAGCTTTGAAATAAATCTTTATTTTCTAGCTTGAGGGGGAAGAGTTCAGTTTCGCTGACAGCCAGCCTCAGTATGTGACAGCTTCACATCTGCTTTAGATGGATTTGATGGCTTCGGAACCGAGTTTACTTTTGTGTTTTTTCAATCACTGGTGGTAAAACGGACCTGATTTTGAGTGACAGTCTGATGAACATTTACCATGTACAGATAGTACTTTTAAATTGTACTTTCCATGGTTGCACCACTAATTACACCCTAGAACAGAAAACATACCCGTAATTGATCTTGTCATGAAAAAAGCAGCGCTGAGGCTTTAATAATGCAGCAGGACTGCACATGAATTATGGTGCACTTAATTTAATACAGTGATCCTTCCCCTGCTCGGTGTAATACTCCAATATGAAATCCCCTGCTTCTCCAGCACCCAAATGTGATGCTTAGAGCCCACAGGGTGTTGTGATGTGGCCTCTCCACACAGTAGACCTGACCCAGCTGTGATCGGACCCCTCACACCTCTGTGTGTCACGTTGAGGAAGACGTGACGTACGTTTGAGCTCCCCGAAAAGCAATTTATCAGTCTTGAAAAGAGAAACCGTCCAAGTTTTACTAAATTAGCATCAGCTCGGAGGAAGTAAAGACTAATAACTGCTTACTGGCCGTTCAATTCATTTTGTTCATTCAGTGATTAAAAGAACTGTCTTATATTTTAGGAAATAATGTTTATTCACTTGCTTGCTGAGGTATCTGACAAATTTAATACCACTTTATCGGAAGGAAGGAATTGCTCCTGGATGTTTACCAAGGAACAAACAAATAGTACGGTGTAAAACCACAGGTTGCTGAGCTACACCTTAATAAATGAGTTTTAGAGGTTTTGAAACAGATAACAACTCCCCTCTCTTTTCCAGTCTTTATGCTATAATAAGATAAATGCCTCCTGACTGAGGCTCCATGAATAATGGCCATGAGAGTAGCATCAGTCACTCTAACAAAAAAAAAAAAGAAAAAGCAATTCAGATTCCATTCTGCAAAGATTGGATTTGGGTTTTTTCCAGGTTCTCACCATCCAAAACATGCTAAGGTTAATTGGAGTGAGGTGTGGGTGTGTGAGTGAATGGTGTGTGTGCCCCATGATGAGCTGGAGACCTGTCTGAGTGTATCCTGCCTCTCACCCTAAGTATGCTGGGATTGGCTCCAGCTGACCCCGTGACCCTAGTGATGAATAAACAGGTATAGAAAATGGGCGAATGGGTTACACTTATAGATTTAAAATTTCATTTTTGTAGACATGAAGATGTGAAACTCATATCCAATTGTCATTTTTGTGAAATACAATTATTGTTTGTATTTATTATATACTCTTCCTAAAATTGACTTTTTCCTTTAGCTTTTCCTTGATTTTAGGACTTACGGTAATATTCTGTTATTCTTACTCTTTGTTGCAGTGGTTGTGGTTACAGAAAGTCTATGAAACCCAGGATCAAAATAGTCACAAAATATATCATTGCGTTACTTGTGGATAGCTTTATAGTGAAAAGATATTTACTCTCATTCTGCCTGGGTTTAAGGACCCGCAGGGACCCTGGACTCACTTTAAGCGATTTTATTGTGAGGGTAAAATATTAGCTCAAACCCAACTTAATATTTTTTTCATCTGCTGTAAAGTAATCAGTAAATTTACCAGTTGTGGTCTCATTATTATCTATTTCATAAGTATGGCCTATAGGGTTTTATTTCATGATTTATGTTTTCTGTATCTGCTGCTTTCTTGCTTCTTTCATTATCATATGCATCTACTGAATTCCAGATCGATATTAAATTGTGATGTTTTTAAACCCACTTCGGAATTAATGACACTACTAAAAATGATCAGTAATCAAACTGATTACTTTGATCATGAAGACAATTTTTCTTACGTGTTTTATTCGCTCTCATGTGTTTCCACCTCTACATGAAACAGCTTTCACACTTGGCTGAAGTGAAAAGGTAAAAAACTAAATGTGTAAAATGTGCAAAGGAAAACCAGCTTTAGCGACTGAATGACGTCATGTGACTTGAAAGGCACTCAAGCCCCCACTAAGGGGACAAAAACAGCAGATCTGTGTGGCCATCCTCAGATATACACATGAAACAAACTAAAATTCCATATTTCCATCACACAGTTTTCCTTTAATTAGGCTTTGATTGATGTTCTTTTAATTATTTAATTTTGCTGCAATGGTTTGATGGCACACGACTGGAAAGATCTGCACCACCAACTGTTTATCATGAAAGGCCAGCTCAAGTATTCAAGTAGTGGATGGAACATGCATGCATGTAGATTTTCATGAAATTCTGTTAAAGGTCTTACTACAATGCGGTCCACGCCTGACAGTATATCTCACCTTGGAGACACGTAATTGGCTAGTGTGTCAGGTTTGCTGCGTGACGGCGGCCTGGTGGCCATACATCAGCTCAACATTACCAGCAGACGCAGGTCACCACGTAATCACCCACGATGAATATGGAGAAGGGCCTTTGGGTTTACATGGGAAGACTGCCAAATATTATAACGCCCCCTCCTCCAGCACCTCCTCAGGGACCCGGTATGCTCTCATCTCAAGGTTGTAACTAAAACAGACGCAGAGCCTTATGGGGGAGGGTGGCATTAGTGCTCTTTGTCTCTTAATTCATGAGTTAATGTGATATATACAATGAAGCCTTGGGTGTGTTCTGAAATGTGAGCTGCATAACATTATCTACAATCAGTATCATTTGAATTCACAGGGCTGGGTTATTCTCTGCAAATGTGTCATCGGGTACATTTACAAGTTACTCTCCTAAAAAGTAAATTAATTCTTTTACCAATTCCTGAATATGAAAATCTGTTTGTTACTAGAAAAAATTAACTTTTTGTCCCTGAGTTAAATCTATGCAGTAAAGAATTTATTTTGTTTTATTTCCCCCCACAGCACCAGATCAGTTCAGTTCAATCCAGTTTCAAAATAATGAAAAAGAAGCAAATAGAACATACAAACCTTATTGGCAAAGGTGCATAATTGGATTTCTCCACAGGAGTGATTTGAAATTAGTCCAATGAGTTCAACTGTTGTGAATCCTTTGATATTTAAACCACAGTTTTTGGAGGAATATTCCTTTAAAAAATTATATGTGTAATTATAATCTCAAGTAGGGTGCATTTAGCTGCAGATTACCGGGAATGACTCCACTGACCCCGGAGGCATGACTGTTTCCGAGGAAGCAAAAAATGGTGAGCCGAATAAACAATAAACAAACCGCTATGGAGAAGACATGTCTATGCTTACCCATGATGATGGAAACGCTTTGGCTCTTGCATTGATTACTGTTTTGTTTTTGCATTAAGCCATGCATGAGACAATGTTCATTCTTGCATTTCCATGATGATTCATTAAGTATTAAATATTCAACATTTATTGCATTTTTTCTGTGAAATAAAATCTATTCATATACACCTAATGTTAAGTAATGATGATAAGTTATTAAACTATACCTTTTTTTTATTTTTACGTATTTCATACGTTTTTTGATCATGTTCTCTAAGCTTTTCTGTTATTGCCAACTAAATACTGAATCAAATATGTTTGCCAACTGTCTCAATAAATTCAAAATAATATACGGTTTCCTTTTTGACCATTTGGTCTCATTGCAGCTCAACCCATTCTGCACAGGACAAAGAAGATGATTATTGACACATGGAGGCAGAAGACAACACACACACCACTGCACATTGGAGGGAATGAGGATGAGAGAGTGCACATTGAGGTTTCTCGTTGCTAACATCGCCGAGGATCTCTCTTGGAGCCACGGCGTCACAGATCTGGTGGGGAGCGCTTGGCAGCATCTCAGCAGTTTCCCGAGAAGCCTGAGGAGGTTTGGCATGCCGAGCACAATCCTCAGCAACTTTTACAGATGCATGATTGATAGCATCCTCGGCATCTCCATCACAGTCTGGTTTGGCAACATTACAGAACGGAACCGCCAGGCTGCGCAGCTGGTGGTAAAAATAGCCTAAAACATAACAGGAACCCTACTGCATTGATGAGCATGTACTAGACCTGGGTCCTGAGGACAAGCTGCAACAGCAACATCCCTAAAGACATTAGCCACCCCTAACACAAACTGTTCACATCTTACTACGAGGTAGATGTTACAGGAGCAGAGCAACAAGACTCAGTCACTGCCCCTTCCTCCAACACGGTAGTCTGCATGTGACTGAGAGAGGTGCAGGAAGTTATCACCCAACATTGCTGCACACACACACACACACACACACACACACATGAACGCACACACTTCAATCCAACTGATTACCAACCTCTGCAGAACCTGCAAAGAATTTTTGCTGGAAGGATTCTCATCACAGAAATTTCATTGTACTGCAACAGATGTCACCGACAGTAACGTTGAATTTAATCAAAACGTTTGAAGTGAATTGTAAAATTTAAACATTTCTATTAGAAACTCAGAACAAGCAGTTGGCAAGTTTCACATGATTCCGTTGTTGCACTGATGGAATTACTGATGTGGATGCGTACATTATGATGAATATATCATGTGAGCCATTACAGTAGTCTGAAACTCAGATAAAGAAATTTACTGCTCCTAAAATCAAATTTAAAGTAATTTCTTGTGATTAGCATGGTGAGTTTTGTCTGTATCACCAGCCTTGTATTATACTAAAAAGGTCAAACATATCTTAGTGTTCTGTTTTTTTGTTTGTTTGTTTTTTTACTTGAAGCGGCTGCTTTAGATCAGCTCATAAGTTATTGGATCTAATTAATATGGACGGTGTAGAGTGTGACAGGCTGAAGGATGGCGTGTCTCAGCCACAGTCATTTCCCCTTATCTCCATCAGACACTCAGCAACTTCACCCTCCTCATTCACCCCAACCCTTTGGCTCAGATGAGAGATGTGTGTACAGCTGCATGATAATGGTCAGCATGCAGGCTCACAAATTGCTGCATAAAACAGCATAATCAGCTCTTTAATGCCATCTGATTCCAGCCATTTCCCGGCACCGATGTGTTCTCTGCGCTTGGCCTTGTTTTGCTTTTTCAATATTACTGACAAGATACTATTTATTATTCATTCAGGAGTCCGGGAGGTGATTAGAAAATTCAGTTCAGCCACTAAAAATAGATTCATGTTTTCTGTCAGCTGAATTTGTATCTGCTTCCTGAGTGTCTGACCTCAGTTACAGTTCAGCCTCAGCTTCTTCATGTTGGCAAGTGAAATGTTGGAGCCTGACAAGACAGGAGGTGACTGATGTGTTTACCATGAAGGTAAAAGGAGGAATTATTATTATATTATGAAAAGAGTCGTGCCCCCTGAAGTGCTGCTTGCAGTGTTGTCACGAACCACAGCTTGAAACATTCTTGTGAGCCGCTCATCTAATCGACTCCACGCTGCACTCCCTTGGCTCCTCAGCAATACACCTTCCAAGTGCGAACTTGATCAGATGAACGTTTCTTGAGATATGCAAAGGAGAGTCATACATATACATACAGTAGATGATGGTGCTACAGTGCCACCTAATCCGGATATAGATGCAGAGATATGATGTCTGAGTGCTGTCTGGGGGCCACTCAGACATCATATATATGCATGTTTACCATTTGTAGATGGAACAGCACAAAGTGTTCAGAAACTTGGTCCGAAGATGCTCTGTACCAAAATTAGTGATGGCTATTAAGCATTTGTAGGAGAAGTGTTGCAGTGCAGTAAATACAAGCTCTGCTGTTATAGTGCCACCATTTGGCCAAATTGCACCAAATTAGACAACGTGCTTATTCATGTACTCTTGCTGGGTGTGAAGAAGATTGGTTGGACGGAACATACAGAAAGAAAGATGTAGAGACAGTTAACAATGCACATGATATTACAATCTATTTTTATTGTATGTTATTCTCCTAGGTCATGCACTAACAGCCACTTGATCACAGCTACATTATTAAGTTTGCCATTGTGTTGCTTTGTAACCCCAATTGTTTTAATAGATACAGTAGTTCACCCGGCTAATACACATGCAACACCCTTTTAGCTATTTTTAAAATCATTTTCTTCTCCTCTATGAGTCTAAACAGACCAAAATATCAGTAGAGACTCCTTCATCTTTTATTTTTAGTCAGGCAGCCCAAAGTGTAACCTCACCACCCGCCTCGGGCTTGGGGGATGGGGGGGTGGAGAGCCCAATCTCACTGCCTGACCACAGACGGTTTGGATTGAACTCATCTCCAGGGGGAATGAAAAGGCTTAGTCCAATTAATGGTTGAGATGGCCCCTTGGAGCACAGCCACTGAGCGCGACTGCCACCACACCCAGCATCAGCCACATGCCAGTATGTGGTGCCTCTGCCCGCTAAACACATCTGCACCGCGCCGCTGCTCACATGCTAGTGGCTCGACAACGTGCCTTCTTCTGTGTTATGTAACATGTAGCCAGCATGTAGTCAGGGCATCGCCCTGTGTTCAAGGTGCAGCAGGGGAAGTGAGGGTCTGAGTGTGGACAGCAGAGGCAACATCTAGACACCATAATGCAACTGACCTGCAAATGGAGGTGCTATATATATATATATATATATATTTATTTTGACACATTTATAGCACATTTATTCTCCCACGTTTTACATATCCAGTTGCCTTTTTTGTTAAAAGTGCCATATTTGACAATTTTCCAGATTTTTTTATGAAGTTTTTTTAAAGAAGCAAAATTCACCTAAATATAGTTTTACATCTCGATTCTTTGTAGCTTTGAGAACAGGTTTTGTGTATGTCATTAATTGTAATCTAACCTGTGATTGGCTGATTTGAATGACTGTGAGTGGGTAGATGGATGACCATACGTTTGTGTTCAAATCTACAATTGGTAATATCATACTCAAATTGAACATGTGAGATGTTCAATTTGAGTATAAAATTGAACTGCTCATAAATCTATTTCCCTAATCTAGTGCAGACCTCTTTGTCACCAATAATTCTCTCGTGTGTTCAGTCTATTTTACAGACACATGGTGACACAATTGTTGCTTTCTATTTTACCTGTCAGTGAGGAGATTCAGGGCAGACATGGCCCTTTTAGGTTGAATGGTTACAACCCTTCTAAGCCACCAACCCTGCTGACTGTTAGGGTTAGGGTTAGGGTTAGGGTTAGGGATCGAACCCTAAAGGTTCTGCTGAACCACAGAGGCTCCGCCTTCACTCTCTCTGTTGCTGAATCTGAAGACCTACATCACCACAAACCTTTGTTGGTGTCAAATTCTATAAACAAGCAAAGTTTTCATTTCCTGTATATTTAATAATGCACAAAGCAAAAACAATGACAACCACAACCATTGCTGCTAATGCGTCCCTCAGTGAGCAGTCTTCATATGAAGATATGCAAAGAATGTCAATGTGTCTGTGGCTGCAAGTGGCAAAAGAGAAAGAAAACATGTAATGGCAACAAATAGCCATTTAAACGATTGGAATGGGTCACAAGATGTTAAAAAGATTTTATCTCTGCTAGATTATTGATATCCTGTTTATAACATTTGCATACTGACCCAGATATAATTGGCTGAGAAAAAAGGGGAAAAAACAAACTAAAATGCCAGCTGTTTTTTATTTAACAGTCATCCTCGCAAAAAATCTCTGTGTTGCAAAACAGCAAATGCACTCATTATTGTAAGTCATTCTGCAGTCTAAATCTTTAAATGACAACCCAAATTCCACTTGCTTGTTTGGTGTATCCAGTTATCAGTACAGGAAAAAAAACACATTTATAATGCTTTATTATCATTATAAAAAATAAATGTTTTTCAGTTTTGTGACAGAATTCTCATGTAAGTACCCCGAGAAGCGATTGTTTCCCTCAATGAATAATTAATCAGACCGTACCAGCTAATTGCACACACACCTCAAACACAAACCGTTAATCTCCTTGGGAAAGTACAAGGATGGAAATGAATCAGTAGCAGGGAGCGCTTTTCACTAGTATCAATCAATGCAGAGTAGCACTGTAAATAATTAATACAATATGCAAATGTTGTACCAATGTCTTTCATGAGTACACATTTATTTTCAAGCATATTAATCATCATCACAGCTTTCGCAATTTGTAGAATACAAGCAGATAGCAAAGCATTTTTTCAACAAAAAAAGAAACACTAAGCCTCACATTGGCTATTGCAAACTAAATATGCAAATATTTTGATGGGACATATAATAATAATTGCAGTAGATGTTTCTTTTCCAGCCATATTTTACAGCTAGTGAAGGTTATGTCACCTAAAATACAAAATTGTCGCACAGAATATTCTCCCTGGTACTCTAAATGATAGTTAAAGAGAGAAAAAAGACAATCATTGAATACTTTTTGAATTCCCTATTCTGTGGCCCTCAGCCCAGTGTTTAATTATTCCTAAAAACAAGCTATGCACTGCAGGGTTTTTTATTTTTGTAAAATGTTAATGGCTACTATTTTCAGCAGCAGGACAGTGTCTGTGAAACTGACTCAAAATCCAAAGCTTTTCATAAAGATGGAGCGGTATGGGTCAGAAGGAAATCAGGCTTTGACCACACTGTGAGTTTGTTATAATCCGTATTAGAAGAATTGTTTTATGAACTGTTTTATTGCCATAGATTGAGTCATTTCCATCTGCATGGGGAGTAGGTCTCCCTCTGCAAAGCCCATTGCATCACCATTTTCTACAGTAGCCCAGAAAGGACCAACCTACCACTGGCTCTAGAGATGGTCTTTTTTTACAAATGCATTTAGCATTTTTGACAGCCAAGATAGGTTTCTTCATGCTTGGGATCCTTAGCAATCTGCAACTTTGTCAATAGATGCAGCCAGAAACTATACATGGTACATTTAATTTGTAAACTGAAGATAAACGTTAGAACCAGAGACATAGACACACAATAAAAATGAAAATACATTTCAACATGAATCAAACATATTACACAATATTGTCGGTCCAGTATACATCACACTTCTATAGAATATAACAGCGAAGGGTCCTTGGCCTGAAACACACCAAAGATCCCAGGTATGAATCATTTATATCTCACAGATGCTAATTTGTTTAGCAAAACAGCCATCATCATTCCATTCTCCTATTCCAGATGTGTGCAAAAATTCTCCACAGTCCTGATCTTCGAGGTTGTTGGGCTGCCCAGGCTGCCAGTACCTGATGAACAAGACAACACTCAGTAACACTATAACACTATTCTTTCATTGCTCTGATCTGTTGTTTCTGCCCCAAACTGTGATAGAAGAGATTGTAGACCAATATGTTTTATTTTCTTATTTGCATAGAATAGCTGAATTTAAATTATAATTGTGTGATTTTTAAACCACTCCCAACCTCACTTCTTTATGTCGTGAAACACATTCATGCAAGATAATGAATTCTGCTGAAGGCATCTAATCTCTGTGGATGCACTTGAGTAGGGTCCAGTTTGACTTTGGGGCAAATGCATTTAAAGTTCACACACTGTGGCAGAGTAAACTTACACTGTGGTGACTGGGGTCCCGTCTATCCACATCCATGTCGCCTCCGTGTGACTGTCATGCAGACCAATCCAGGCATTTTGGCCTGAGTTCAGTAACCCATTGAGGAATATCTGTGTGTGCAAAAGAGAGAACAGAAAAAATTTAGGTAGACGCTGCAATCAGCGCAAAAGCAGTTTGTTTCGCCTCTTAAACTGATCCAGTCTACAAATTCTGTCGGTGTGCCTCCTTTCACTTTTTACTGAATTTAAGAGAATTTCCTGTTAAGCTATATCTAAAATCAACCGTAGCTGCTCTCATTTCAAAAGAGAACAGAATTTTAATTTGGATTTTTAAGCATGCTGCTAAGCTGTCTGTGGTCCTTTATTTCTCTGGGACAAAAAGCCTTTTAGCCATGGTAGCAGACATCACTGTGCATTGGAAGTGTAGCCATATCAAAAGAATGTGAATTTTTTCGACACTTAGTAATGCAGGTTTTGTAGGGTAACCCTAGCATTTTCACCGTGGACGTGAATATGCCAAGATGCTAGCATGTAAGCAGAGCCTCTTCCCATCGGTCTGACCTGTTCAGTCCTGTCATTGACGATGGCCAGGTCTCCTTCCTTGCTCAGGCAGTACTCCCTGCTTTGGGTCCAGTTTCTCTTTCCGTTGGTGACATAGTAACAGCTGATGTCAGACTTGGTCCAGCCTGATGGACAGTTCATTGCTGCAAAGAAGACAAAAAGTGGTTGCAATTGCACAGAGAAATGAATTGAACCTTTTCAAAAAAATGTGAGATGATATAAATGCTTTTATTCTTACCTTTGACTTTGAGTGTCAACATGTCAACATTCTTCTGTAGCTGTTTCTTGCTGCTTGTCAAGCTGTTAAAACTGGTCTGTAATTGCGTCTTTTCCCTCTGAAGACTATTATAACTAGTTTGCAATTGTTTTTTGTCTCTCCATAGGGAACTGTAGCTGATGTCAAGCATATTTTTCTGGAGAATTAATGAAGTTATATTTCTTTCCAACTCGCCATTGTTCATCTTTAATGAATTGAAGTTGCTCTGTAACTGGTCTTTGTCCTTTTGTAGATTGTTATAATTGGCCTTCAACGCATCTCTTTCAGTGGTCACAGCTGTTTTACTGGTTAAAATCTCTTGTTTCTCTTTAGCCAGAGCATTATAACGGGTCTGCAGCTGGTCTTTGTCCCTCTTCAGCGAGTTGTAGTTGCTTTGTATCTGATCGTTGTTTGCCGTCAGAGAATTCAAACGGGTCTGTAACGCAACTTTTTCTCTTCGCAGGATACTGTTGTCGGTCTCTAGCTGGCCTTTACTTGCTGTCAGATTATTGTGTTGGGTCTGTAGTCCAACATTACTCCTCTGCAGTGCATCATAGTTTGTCTGTAACTGATCACTGCGCTGTTTTAAGGTGTTGTAACTCGTTTGTATCTGGTCTCTCTTATTTTTCAGATCATTCAAATTGGCCTTCAACGCATCTCTTTCAGTGGTCAAAGCTGTTTTACTGGTTAAAATCTCTTGTTTCTCTTTAGCCAGAGCATTATAACGGGTCTGCAGCTGGTCTTTGTCCCTCTTCAGCGAGTTGTAGTTGCTTTGTATCTGATCGTTGTTTGCCATCAGAGAGTTCAAACGGGTCTGTAACGCATCTTTTTCTCTTCGCAGTATACTGTTGTCAGTCTCTAGCTGGCCTTTACTTGCGACATTACTCCTCTGCAGTGCATCATAATTTGCCTGTAACTGATCGCTGCGCTGTTTTAAGGTGTTGTAACTTGTTTGTATCTGGTCTCTTTTGGTTTGCAGGTCATCAAAACTGGCCTTCAATGCATCTCTTTCAGTGGTCAAATCTGTTTTACTGGTGAGAAGCTCCTGTCTCTCTTTAACCAGAGAATCGTAACTGCTCTGCAACAGGTCCTTGTCTCTGGTAAGGTTACTCAGTCTGTCCTCTAACTTTTTTCCTGCTGCAGATAAAGCATCAGAATTGCTCTGCAGTCGGTCTCTCTCTGTGGTCAGGATGTCATTGTCATTTCGCAGATGGTCCTTCTCTTGAGTCAGAAGGCTGTAACTTTGCTGCATTTGGTCTGCTGTCATAGGACGCATGAATATCTCATCTGTGAAATGGACAATGGAAAATTATTAAAAAATATATATATTCACTTCAATAATTGGATTTGGATTGTCCTACAATACAAGCTGTTCCTCGGCAGAGATGTATTTACTTCTAAAATTGTTTAGGAGGTTTCACAGGTGACAACTGGTGAAATTAATAATTGATTCATTCGCAACAAACACATCACTTACAGTAGACAACCTGTCCTATATTGCCCGCCAACAGGACAACACACAGTAATCCAACACACACAGTAGCACATCTGGGTGTCTGTTTCCTTCTTTGGAGATCCCCTAAATCAAAAAGACAAAAAGTTCTCTGAAAAGTGTATCATAGGATATGGTCCCCCCACCATATTCATTGATGATATACTTCAAATCATTTATGTATTTAAAAAAAATACAGGCATTGACTATATCTGACATTGACCTTTTATTCCCACTTCTGCACATTAACCTACAGTTTTAGATGTTATTTTGTTAATTTATCCTCGTATGTCTTTTGGGCGCAGTTTTCATAATAACCATTACAGGTTTACACTGCATCTTTACACATAGGCACACACATTTATTTCCTTTTTTCTTCACTATATTTCCATCTTGGGGACACATAATATTCTACTTATGTGACAAGAGCATAGAATCTCTTTGTCCTTCCCTACCGGTTTGTCATGTTAGTTTATAGAAAACCAAGTGTAAATACTTTAACAAATAGCCAAGATATCCATCACATTTGTAATTATATTAAAAAGTGTAAAATTATTAATTGAAGATGTCATTTGAATAGGTCAATTTCTTGATACAAACTATGTGCAATGATTGCACTTTTCATTTGTTATTAATCTTCTGTTTGTCCATGTGTAGAGTGGCACTTTACCTTTGGTGATGAGGCCCTCCATTGTTAAGCTCTTATTTATATACATGGTGTCATCGATCTCCATTGACTCCATTATTAATATGTTCTTAGTCTTTGTCCTCTTCACTGGAGATATATCTAATAAATTGAAGTCGCCTTTATATTGCCTTCAAGAATTAAGCCAAAACCTGTAATCACATTTTTTGTTCGCTTTTGGACCATGCACAAGTAAATTTGCTTCAGTTTTAGTATAAATGAGTACATTTAAATGTGCTTCAATACAAATCTGTACATAGAAGAAAAGTTTACAAAATAGTTTACATCTATATGCACGTACAATATTCAACAATTTAAATGTGAACTGGACTGCAGCAAATATGTTCCTACCTTGGATCTGAGAAGAGTAAATCTTCAGTATAACTAATTCACACCAAAGAAACACATCAAAATGGTTCTACATTAGTGTAGCATTATTTATCATGCATGAAACAGGATGTATTTATTCACCTGTCATCAAATTAGAACTTCGTTTAAAGCGCTGATTGGTCTACATGAAAAAAAGAAACCGCACTTTCTAGATTTTCATACTAAAAACACTCAGTTCATAATGTATTTCAGGTCATTCTCGGCTGAACTAACTTTCATTTTTTGTTCCTCTTTCTTGCACTTTAGACTTCTCTCTTTTCATCTATCTCTGATAACTCTTTTTCTCACAGATTAAGTTCCCATCAAGATCAAATGAATGACTAAGACAAAAGAAAGGGTTAACAAGGGTCATGATGTGAAACAAAAAAAACACCATGAAATTACTAAATGACTTCCCTGACCCCCAGAACAAAAGGACAGAGATACAGCTCAGATGAAGATCAGTTTTGCTCCAACATTTTGGCCCTGAGCCAAATATCTGGACTACTCTTCAAATTGATGTTAAGTTGTGTTGTCTCCCATAATGACATTTCAGCTACTGCCATCATCACTTCAGTCAATGACAGAGTGTCTTGAAAATGGCTTCCATTACAGTTTCATCATAATCATGCTGTTTCTGATGACCCTATGGCCTTTCTTCTAGCCTAACCTTCAGGCTGGATTCTATTTGGTCTCTTCATGAGCTTTTTGATGCATTGAGACTTGAGATAACATAACTGGTACTGAATCCAATAATATAGAAAAAGGAATCCTGTAGATGTTCATGGTCACCTGAGGATACATTTATTTGAGACCAGGATAAAATGTCACAAATAAAATAATTGATTTAGTTCCAGTGGAATTGGCTGAGCACAATTATTTTCCCCAACAGCATTTTATTCTAGTCACCAATTGTATTTCTACTAGACTTCAATCTACACATCTGATCTCTGTCTTTCTGAATTTCTCCATACCTCAACAACCGATCATGCGATTGATTTCACACTTGGTGGTTGTATTGTCGTGGATCCAAGGACGCACACTCTCAAACATTATGCAATTTGGCTAGAGCATGGTGCGATAACAAAACTATGCACATGTCTAGACCTTAGGGCAGTAAGGTTCAAAATCAAAATTTCCCATGTCCGGAGCACAGAACTCAGCCCACTGCGGATAGGCACTGCCCTGGAATAAACCAAACAAAGCAAAAACTGAATAATCAACATACAATATATAATAGAATATAAATGTCTATAAATATTAGACATATACTCCAGAAATGCTAAATACAATTTTACAATGTCTACATTTGCATATTTCCGATTTAGGAAATCTGAAATAAACATCAAAACATCGTCAAGACATCTCGGTGTTTGAGACAAGCGAGAGTCTCCTTTATAGAAATACTTTGACATTTTGTGAAATTAAATTTTGCACAGATATCCAGGAACTGATGAATTTTAATAAAGTTTGGTGGAGGTGCAATTACTAAGTGTTTTCTAATGCTTGCTCTATTTATTTAGATTTCGTTCGCTCCCTCTTCTTTTCCTCTCCCCACTTCCAACTCAATCAGTCTATTCACACGTTTCAATTCAGCCAATCAGACTTTGCTATAGCCCCCCGTGGCTTTCGAATGTTAATGCCAAACGTTAATGCATTTCTTTCTCTTCTGCTCTCAGCTGTGATTTCAGTGTCAGATTGTTGCGACCCGCTCCATCAAATTCACCTGCAGTTTCATCAGAGCCACATCTCCAGATATTCTTCTTCATCCTTTTACCAGCAGCAGCCTAGATTTACTGGGGGGTATTTCCTTGAGCAGCATAAGATGGCAGGACTAAAAATGACAATTTAAATTGATGACATCACAATGGGGTCTAATCACCGTAAACTCTTCATCACCGTATCTCTGCATTTTTCCTGTTGTGCGCACTATGCCAAATTGATTTAATTACAGTAACTTCTCTTCCATTTACATCTCTACTGATTGTAATGACTTTGATGATCCTTTAACATTTAATCTATAACCTTCAAACTATAACCTTCTCTTGTGGCACAGTTTACTGAATTATTCCTCTCCATGAGGTCTGGTCTGTTCTATTTACAGAAATGAGGAACGAGTTGTAAGCTTGTCATGATCTGTCACTGTCCTTTCTGGTTATCTTGTGTTTAGTTTTTTTTTTTTGTTTCCTTATATGTCTGTTTCTGTTTGAGTTTAAAATATCTCCTCCTTATGTTCTCCATTTACTTCCCTGATGTCTGATGTGTTTCACCTGTGTGTCAGACACCTGTCTGTTGCCATTGTATAGTTCGTTGTGCAATCAAAAACTTGTTTTTAATTCAGTTTTGTGTCTGATCTTCTGATTTGGGCAGTTAGGAGTTACGGCCTAATTAGGTGAAAATACCAAGTAATTGAAATAGGAAAAATACCATCTAATATAGGCCATGTATATAGATAAATTTAGTGTGACATAATCACAACACAAAAAACCCTTCTGCGGTAGTTCAGTACTACATTGATACCTAAAATTATATTTGAACTATGTATAGAAAGATTGCAAACAAAATGCTGCTATGTGGCAAAGCATCAATAAAATGAAGAATCTCCTAAAAGTTAAGCGCAAAGTCAAAGTGGAGGCCATAAGCTTTCCAGTGGCAGCGGGCCAGCTCACTGGCAGATGATATGGATCTTGGCAAAAGGACAAATAAACTGCTCCATCTTGAGTGTGCCTTAAAATCCTTCATAGTCACATTTCATTCATACTCATCTCATCACTCATTCTCTGGGAAATGAAATATTGGAACAGTTTGAATGAAATACAAGCTCACTTCAGACGGGAGGCAGAGCGTCACTCATGTGTAGAATGAATCAACTCTGGATCTATAGGAGTAAACGGAGGTGTTTATTACCAAACTCAGACATGTAACAACTCCACATGTGCACCAATATGCTATGATTGATGCAGAAGATGTGAAAGAAGTGTTACTCATCCTTTACGCTCAGAACGGATGAGGAAAGGTTTTACTGAGTTCTCACACTGTCTCGAGCTGTCCGGTCTGCTTTAATCAGCAAATACAAACATGCACATGTACACACTTTTCTGTGGGAATATCCCGGTTCCTCCCATGCATCTAAAGGAAAAGGGACACTCCTTTAAAGACGGACATACACATCTTAGACAAAGAGGACAGGTGGTTTGACAGGGGAGTGAAGGAGGCCATCTATGTCCATTTAGAAAGACCAACTGAACAGAGGAGGTGGGTTATGTCATAATCTGTCTGCTACATACCATCCTGCTTTGAGATCTTATCCCAGGGAGTTTAACTGCTCTTCACCATCAGAGCAGGACTCATTCTCTGGATCATGTGACCACAACGACTCTCACTCCACTTCACACCTTGAATTGTGACTTATGTGACCATCGTTATGAGTGTTGTTTACACCCAGTGATCCAGAGATATAAGCTCCTGGTTTCCAGCATCAAGCCAGAACTGAAGGAGCCTTCTCGATGGGAGGTGAAACGTCTTCAAGCTTCCCCCACATGATTACAACAGATTATCAGAAGCATCAGTTCCAAGTCAAATTACAGCAGGCCTTACGATATCCCACACCATTATTTTGGAGGTCGAACCCCTGCAATAGAGGACACATGTTCACTGTGTATAAATAATGGAAATCTGACAAATTACACACATTATGTTAGCCTGAAAATAAATTCCCTTTCAACTTCTTTATATGTGAAACAGATTCATATTGAACTATTTTCAAGGTTTTTCTGTGTTTCAGACTCCTTAGTTTTATATAGTGATTAGTGTTAACCACACAGACAAAACATGTAATAACAATTAGCTTTTAAATCTTAAATGCATGGAATTCAACTGAAAACGAGAACAAGGCTCTGTTGGAATGCTACAAAAAAAAAAAAAAAACGGATACATGCAGCAAAAACAAATGCGAAATAATTATTGCAACAACCAATTTTAATTATAATGCACAACCTTCTGCACGAATTCGGACTACAGAATAATGGAAACAAACTGATGCATTCAACAATTGATCACCATTTATGAAATCAACAACATATTAAGACAACAGGCAGCACTGGAGAAGAAACTAGATCTATTCTGTTGTTTAGTCTGGCTACAATGCATATTCGCAAAAATAGAAGAAAAATAGCCACCATGACCTTTCTTTACTGTTTGTAGTGAAATTCTCGTTTTTACAGTAGTTGCAAGTTGTAAGGAAGTCAGTGGTGAAAGAAACAGGAGAGAAGAGGCAGTAAAGAACAGGACCTAAATGTTCCAACACACAGAAACATCAGCAGTTACTCTCCTGTCGGAGGTCACCCGAGGCCGAGCAGCCACCAAAAGCTGCTTGTTTACTGCGAGGACAAGGACGTTAATCAGTGCATTCAGTTCTCTACTTCTTTTTGTGTTCTTTTTCAAGTAAATTCAATGGTGACTTGTCAGAGATTACAGAGAAAGAGCGAGAGAAAGGCTGAGATACTATCAACAAAAACAAAACGGGACAAAGGATGACATGCTTTACATATGAAACCTTTTTTCAATCAGGAGAGAACGTGAATTGAATGAATGATATGTTTTGATGATACTGATTATAAAATGTAACACTGAAAATGTCTGGTGCGTGGACTATGGGGATATTTGGGATGAAGAGGGCCTCATCCCTGATCCTCTGGAGATAGTTCCCTCATAGTCCAGATCCTGGTGGTGGTGGTGGCCGAGCACGCTGCTACCACTGGGATGGGAAGGGTGTGTGATCAGGTAATAAGCTTCAACAACACAAATAGATGAACACAACACAACAAACCAAAGCGAAACAATAATTGTTAACAGGCAAGGCAAAGCAACGCAAGCTTATTTATTCAGGACATTTCAACAACAAGGTAATTGTTAAAATGATTAAATAATACATAAAAAGCATCAAGATGCAATTTAAAAACAGTTGATTGAAAAGGGGAAAAATACAAAAAATAAATAAATAGAACAAGAAAATTAACTAATATAAGATTAAAAATCCCCCCCAAATGCAATCAAAAACAATGTTACACAATTTAAAACCAGTTGATTCACAAAGAAAATTTCAAATGTTTGAACTTAAAACATAAAAAGAACAAAGTTACAGTGCAGTGAGAATTAATTAGGAATTGACAATAATAGGTAGCAATAAACAGAAAAGTCTGAGCTCTGACTTAAAAACAGTAGACCTGCAGATCTAGATCTGTGGCACATAGAAACTACATGCTGCCTTTCCATGTTTAGTTTAGACTGGGAACAGAGAACTGAACTGATCCCAGACCATCTAGATGAGTTTACATGGATGGGTTTCACCTCATCTCGTAGGAAGCAGGTGTCACAGCTCTGCATCAGTGGAAAACATCACAGCAGGTGTAGAATATTCCAGGCTGTCCTCATCCTCTGGTCATCCTTAAAGTATTATGCCTGATCATAACCAGACAATAACACATTGTAAAACATAATTTTTCTGCATAATTAACATTCTCATACAGACATTAAAGTGCACCGTGTGTAACAGTGTCCATCATAGCAACAATAGAAACAAACTAAAAGTTGTCTGCAGTACATTTACAAAAAATTAATCAAAGCATGTTTTAGCAATGAAGCTATATCAAACTATTTCATATCTTTTCCACTGGGCAACAGAAATTTCTGCATGAGATTGCGTGTACTTGTTCACTTGAATTTTAGGACATTTAAAGGATTATGCAGAAAAAAAAAACAATTCTAATGTTCATAAGTGGTCACAGTGGTGCAACTCATGGTGAAAGCATAGATTCCAGTAATATATATAAATTATAATATTTCATTCACACCATTTCACACTTTTATTATGTCATTTTTTATTTGTATTTTATGTGCAATTTGCAAAAGTGAAATTCTGTTTCTATGGTTAACAGTATGTTCTTCTTGGAGAAAAACAAAATCCCATTTATTATATTTTTACTCTAAAAGTTGTTGACCTAGGAGAAATTCACCATTTAAGTGTGACTTTAGAATGTGAAATCCTGTCCTAAACTAAAATCCCCAGAAATGTTGAGGAACTCACCATGCTCACTTATAAGAATCCTTGTGTTAAAACAATTTGCTACAAACATCTCTAAGCACTCACTTTATTTTATTCATTTCTGCAAAGTAATATAGTCAAAACAATTGTATACAATTGTATTGCACCAAATAAACAGAGGTTACTGTATGTCAGGGCACTTTCTGAGCAGGTCTGGACCGTTCTCTCTAATTTACAGAGACCCAAACATTCCTCCATGTGCAAGCAATTGGTGATGGCGGCGAGGGGAAAACTTCGGAGCTGATCTGGGGTCTGGGTGGGCGGCCCTCTGCTGCCCCCTTATTTGCAAGTTCAAATAATAATCATCAGCCTGACAATCTGCTGAACCACGTTCTGTGTAAAAAAAAATGCCATTGAGGCAAGTCTGTCTGGGACCACTGTGGAAATAGTGGTGCGTCGACAGAAAAGAAAGCTCTCAGGCTCTGCAAATGAAAGTGCTCAAGTGGAATCTGAGAAAGAGGAACGGTGCATTTTTAGATGACTGAACAATAACCTCTGCTCACATGGCCTCCGGGCGGCAGGCTCTGGTGTACGATGACAGCTCCTAAAAAAAGAACACAAAGTGGAGGCAGAGATAGGGGTGTTTTTTTTTTCGTTTTTTTTTCCCTCTCTCTTTGCCCCCTCTCCAGGTGTTACCTGCACTGCGGCGAGCAGCTGAACGCCTGGCTCAGCCGTCACATCGCTGCGGCGTCCGCTGGCAGACGCCCGCTCGCTCGCTCCGGGTCCCTCGGACCACACAGCTCTGTTTACCGCATTCCTCTGGCAGCCGGGGCTAGGTTTGATTGACACCTGTGGCCGGTGAGTCACAGGTACATGCCTGGTCCCCCCCGCCCCCACCCCCCCGACACACACACACACACACACACCCCGCCGACAAACCACCAGAAGCCAGCCGCCCTCACAAAGACGGCCTCCGAGGGCAGAAAGCTAATCTGACAGCTACCTATCTAACCTTCCATCCCTCAGACTCCCCCGTCCTCCCTTCCATCATCCTCTCCTCTTCTACTTTCCTCTTGCCTCCTGCTTTTTTTTTATGTTTCACACACACATGCCTTAATGTATATTTACCGACGGCACATTTCATTGACTACATTCATTTCCTGACTCCACCGCACCAGCCTGTTCAGTGATGAGATTTCCTCTTTCCACTTAACCTAAAATAGCCTGTTAAAGCAGAGACAACCAGCTAAATGATCTCATGTTATCAACGGACGGATCAACAGGAGGTAACGGAGCACAGCTTAATTGAAAAGAAAGCAAGAGGCTATTAAAAGGTGTGATGTGCTCAGTGATCATAAACATGTAGGGCCATTTATATCCTTACATAAAAAAGGCATATATGCGACATGTACACCTTAAATAAAATGATCAATGCAATTATAGTACAATCATGATCACAGTGACATTTTGACTGAATTCAAATCAAATGTATTATCAATGGTATATTATCAGTTTCATATAAATATTCCATGTAAAATTATGTAGTTAAAGATGATTATTTTTAATATAATAACGTCAGGTCATTTCATAGGAAACTTAATTGTTTAAAGAGTTGGAAACACCCTTATCTTTTCAAAATGAACAAGATTTGATGTAAAAGGAAAGTTTTAAACTGTATTCTAGCCATACACCCTTTCCAGCTGCCTGACTATCTCCATCCTTTGCAGTGCTTCTTCAGAAGATAATTGTTGTTGGTGACATGCAGGATCTTGAGCCACACGTGAGTCGTGAGTCAGCACCACTTAGTCAACACTCATCTGTCCATGGCCCTCATCATGATGGGGGAGAGTGGGAGCAGGTGTGGTGGGGGGGAAGCAGGTGACCCGCCTCCTCACACGGTCCGTCAATCCTCTGACACACAGCGAGGCCCTCGGGGGGATCAAACACAAAGCTCCCACTCATCTGCAAAGCCCCACTGTTCCCGAGATTCTGATCATGTTTTTGTGTAAACACCCTGAAAGCTTCTCCTTTAATTATAATAAAACGCCTGAGATTAGTGTGCTGACAGTTCCCTCAATGGGGCTAATTGTGAGTCATTTCATGGTGCAGCTGAGTTGAAAATGACTGTCAGCTTGTGGTGCAAATGTGTCCGTTATGACATTTCTGAACGAGTGATCTGGCAGAGATGTTAGGAAATATATTGGGCTCGAACAATGCTCCGCATTGTGTTAAAGAGAAGTAACAAACAGCCGAGGTCATTATTTTATCAATGAAATTCAAATTGTTTGTCCAAGTGGGCATGGTAATGCATGATTAGATTAGAAATGTGTTAATCATTACAAAGTTTTAAAGATTTCTAAGACTTTAGAGGCTGTGTTGCTGGACAATTTATCACAGTCACTGTAGTTTCAAGTAAAAGAGAAGTAGAATAGATTCACTTTTAGCTAATTTCAGTTTCAACTTCTACAGCCTCCACTGTTCCACCCCCGGTTCCTTTGAATGATGGTGGCCTGGGGTCGACACTAACTATAAAGCACTTACTTCTCAAAAGACACACTAGTATGTTTCCAATTAGAGCCGAGAGAAGTGATGGCTAAATGTGCAAAAACTTGTTTCTTCTCTGTGTTTCTGGCCAGCGAACAAGACCTTTTAAGACTTGTTTGGCCCGTTCTGCTCTTCTATTGTTGACAGGTTGAAAATAACAAAAACACAGATAATTAATCTTCTCAGTTAGAGGCTTTTCAAAGTGCCTTGTGTAAGGAAGAGTTTTTCAGGAGCTCCAAATCTGTAGACTGTTTTGTATTGAATTATCATTTAATTTTACTTCACAGTCTGACTGTGTGTTATTGTGTGCGTTGTTTCGCTCCATCAAAGTGACATATTTAACCCCTTGATGTCATTTTTTAGCACAGGAGCTTCTGTAGCGGGTGGAACTGTTAACTTCCATCCATCCATCCATTTTCTATCCCGCTTATTCCCTTTCGGGATCGCAGGGGTCTGCTGGAGCCTATCCCAGCGCATTTATGGCGAGAGGCAGGGATACACCCCAGATGGTCGCCAGCCAATCGTGGGGCACACACACCATTCACACACCATTCACACACACACTCACACCTATGGGCAATTTAGAGTTGCCAATTAACCTGAGCATGTTTTGTATTGTGGGAGGAAACCGGAGTACCCGGTGAAAACCCACGCAGACACGGGGAGAACATGCAAACTCCACACAGAAAGGTCCCAGACCCAGGCCCCAAGGCGGTCTTGAACCTGCGACCTTCTTGCTGTGAGGCAACAGTGCTACCCACTGCTCCACCGTGTCGCCCCACTGTTAACTTGTTCAGGAAAAAATTAATATGCAAGAAAATCTACAGACAGCGCAGAAGGCAAGAGATAACACTATCTCTTCCAAAAAATGTCATTGATTTTAAATTGACCATAGCGCACCTAATCCAGCAGGACCCAGGCCATCATCCACTTATGTTTTGCTGAATTGCTTCTTTAGTCCAATTGCAAGACCACAGTCCAGCAGATTTGTAGAGTCCCATCATGCTAATGACACTGCCATTGTTGTAAAGTGACAAACTAAGGTGCTTTACAAAGATTAAACGATTTAAGAACTGTAAAGGCAGTTGTGGTCAAAGTCAGACTGATTATTTTCAAAGATTTTATGACACCCTCTGGGCCGAAAGAGGGTTTGTCTTAAGGAGTCGCTGAACACTGGCATTTTTGAAATAGTCAGGTATGGGCCTGGATGTGAGAGCATAATTGTTAATAGAGAGCAAGCTGGGACCCAAGAGAAAAAGGACAGATTTTAGAAATTGTATCCCAAGGACTGGAGGAGGGACAAATAATGAGCTCTGTGTTTAAAACGCACAGCAGGGAAATTGGAGCAAATTCAGACAGTAAAAGAGGATGCTGAGTGGGGCGGGGGTGAATCAGTTGAGGGAAATTGGACCTCAATGAAAAAATGATAAGAAATGTTCATAGTCATTAGAAGTTGAAACAGGAATGGCCAGAGGATAGGAATTTACAAGCTGCCGGGTAGTACTAAACATAAACCTTGGCTTATGCTTGTTATTATAACTTAAAACAGAAATGTAAGCGGCTATTGTTTTAATACTTTTCTTCAGTTTAAACAATACCTCCATATTACTATAACTTCATTGGGAGGTGTGAGTACTAAGGGTATTGGTATAGGCCTTCCTTCATATATTCTTGATGATGTCTTTGATTCGAGGGGCTGTATTAATAACTCCATGGAGCAGAAAAGCCAAAGGCTGATGTACACGATTTATTAAACCAACTAACTAGGTCATTAATATTGGTGAAATGAGACTGAAAAGGTAGCTGCAGATTGCTCATTTAAGATGGGATAGTAACTGTAGAAGTAGCAAGGATACATCAAACATAGTACATATATGGTCAGAGACCAAATCAATCGTATGTATGGAATTAACAGACATGTCCAGAGAAAACACTCTGTCAAGGGTGTATGTATAGCATCAGAAACATGCTGCACAAGGTTAAATGATAGAGAACAAGCACCCACAGCGATAAGCTAAGGATTTGAAAAAATCATGGCTCCAACAAGAGAGATGTCTCTTGAAACCAAAGAGAGGATTGTCCAACTTCTTGAAAAAGGTAACTCTTTACATATGGTTGCCAAAGATGTGGGCTGTTCACAGTCAGCTATATTGAAGATATGGATCAAGTACAAACAGCATGGAAAGGTTGCTAAAGCCAAGCCTACTGGTAGACCAAGAAAGATGTCTAAGCGTCAAGAGAGAAAACTAAAAGCCATATGTCTTGAAAACAGAAAATAAACAACAAGACAAATGAAGAAAAAAATGGGAGGAATCTGGAGTCAATGTATGTGACAATGACGTGTGGATTTTTATACATAAAAGCTAAAAGAAAACCATTATTGACGCCTAAACAGAAAAGAACAAGACTGCAATGGGCTAAGGAGAGGCAATCATGGACTGTGGATGGCTGGATGAAGGTTATCTACAGTGATGAATCACAAATCTGCATTGGACATGGTGATGATACTGGAACTTTTGTTTGGTGCCACACACCTTGATGATATGGGGCTGCATGTCAGGCAAAGACACTGGGGAGATGGCTGTGGTTAAATCTTTAATAAATGCACAAGTTTACATTGACATTTTGGACATTTTTCTTATCCCTTCAATTGAAAAGATGTTTGGGATAACAATGCATCATGCCATAGAGCAAAAACTGTAAAAGCAATCCTGGGAGAAAGACACATCCAGTCAATGCCATGGCCTGGAAATAGCCCTGATCATCATGCCAATTAAAAACCTGTGGTGGAAATTGAAAAAAAATAGTCCACAGCAAGGCTCCGACCTGCAAAGATGATCTGGCAACTGCAATCAAAGAGAGTTGGCACCAGATTGATGAAGAATAGTGTTTGTCACTCATTAAGTCCAAGCCTCAGGGACTGCAAGCTGTCATAAAAGCCAGAGGGGGTGCAACTAACTACTAGTGATGTGTTTTGATTGGTTTTTGTTTGTTTATTTTTCACAATTCCATATTTTTTTCCTCAGAATGGAGTCATTCCATATTTTTTCCCTGTGTTTGCTCTATATAAGTAACATTCACTGACCACCACAATATTTTTTTATTCTTTTTCTTTAGTGTTTGTGAATGCCAAGGAGTTGCAGTTTTGAATGACTTAATTATTGTTTCATTATTTTGATGCAAGTTTGTTCTACAGAATAAAATGTCTGAGTGAGTGCTTGTCTTAGACTGGTGATTCCATACTTTTTGCTAGGGGTTGTAATGTATTTAATCAGCCAACCTCTGTCGATTTATAAACAAGCAGCATTGCCATGCATTCAATATTAAAGCTGACAGGAGGCCAGCGTAATGACTTGGGGTGATGCGATTTGATCTTTTTGATCCATGTAAGAACTCTAACAGCTGCACTTTGAATACTCTCTCTAAATATGGTCAAAGGAGAGACACTACTGGTTAAAAAAAGAAAAAAACAAGATGGGAATGCAACAGGTCAACATGAGTCAACATGCCGGACAACATAACAGAGGATAAGCTGTATTTATACAGTCTATGGTACAGATGAGGACATCAGATTTATTTAGGTATTACATAATGAACTGTCTTTTTATTAGAGTTTTGCACATAAAATTGAAATTACAGCATTTTTTAAATAAACCGATATGTAATCATTTATTTAAAAAATGTGGTAAATCTATTCCATATTGAAAATATGCTGTAGATTATTACATGTTAAAATATGTAATATATATACAAGCTGTGCATTGAAAAAGTATGGCTATTACAAAATATGGGTGCTAGTATTACAGACTACATGCAGTAATGTGTTGTTACTGGCCCAAGACACACACAATGCATTCTGATATGAAACACTGACAATTATTTAAAAAAAAAAAAACTTCACAGTACAATTTCAATTCAATTCAATTTATTTGTATAGCCCAGAATCACAAATCACAGATTTGCCCCGATGGGCTTTACAGTTTGTACAAAAGCAACACAACATCCCCTGTCCTTAGACCCTCACATCGTACAAGGTAAAACTCCCTAAAAAAACCCATTAACGGGGAAAAAAATGGAAGAGTAACAGAGGGATCCCTCTTCCAGGATAGACAGGCTGCAGTAGATGATGTGTGCAGGTGGAAACAATAAAGGGAAAATTGGACATTACAAATAGAAAAACAGAAATGTAATGAATTTGGGTGTAAGTGGAGGATGAGGCGCAGGATCCATCACAGCTTCCAGGTTTCACCAGGACAGCATCAGACCCTCCAACATCTGTAGATCCCTCAGTGGCTGCACTGCAGCATGCTCTGTGAATGAGAAAACACAGGGCTAGTGCCAGCTAATAAACGTGCAGCTGCATTCTGGATCAGCTGGAGAGTCCTTAGAGACTTTTTGATGCAACCGGACAGTAAAGAATTCTAGTAGTCAAGCCTGGAAGTAACAAATGCATGGATACGTTTTTCTGCATCTTTCAGACACAGGAAGTGTCTGACCTTTGCTATGTTGCATAGGTGAATGAAGGCAGTCCTAGAAATCTGTTTAATGTCGGCAGAGAATGACAAGTCTTGGTCGAAAATGACTCCCAGGTTTTTCACAGTGGAGCTAGAGGCCAAGGAGATGTCATCCAGGATAGCTATACCACTGGATATTGAGTTCCTCAGGATTTCGGGCCCAAGTACATTGATTTCTGTTTTGTTTGAATTTAGTAGAAGAAAAAAAGTACCTTTAAAGCAGAAGTATAAGAAATATATATATATATATATATATATATATATATATATATATATATATATATATATATATATATATATATATAATTTCCTCACTCCCTCTCCATCAATTACTATATAATCAACACAGGTTTGCAAACCATTATTTTTGAACTATGAAAAAAAAAATCAATGGAATCAATTAACACATTTTATACCATGGCTACAAAATAATACCCTTGTATGAATGGCTGGCAATTTCTAATAAGGACATGTCACAACTGTAGATGAACTGCTCACGGTTTAACCACTACACTTTCTACAGTAATGTGCAATAATGTGCAGGTAACCATAGCAACAACACTCATGCATCATTCTATATTGCAGTTTACTCTCACTGAGGTTTAGTTATTTTTAATCTTACACATAAAGCAATAAAGTTAAATTTTCCCTTGAAATGTTATAGTGTGCAGAAAATGTATATGGTTGGGATCAATAAGCCTGACGTCTGAAAGAAACATTTTGTTAGAGATGGGGAAATAATGCAGATTCTTGTTGCTATATTGCTCTATATGTATGAAAAATAAACACCTTCTCAACACATAAACTCGTGAAAGCCTGAGAGGTAATAAACATGCTTTTATTGTGGTATGTAGATATTCAGGGTTCTGAGCCTCAGTCACAGATCATTTACTGGGTTGACAATACAAACCCAAGTCCATCATAACAAGTTTGATGAATGGCCTAAGCTTGTGTACAACGAAACACATGATCCACGATCCGACACAGCAGGCATCAGGGCAGATATGATAAACACAGCATTTCCCTCCGACTGGGATTTTTTTGTTGAAACAGCAATCTCAACAGCAACAGAGTGGAACTGGTGTGCATTATCCAGTCTGATCAAAGTGGAGATACGGTAGAAGCATGAGCAGGTTGCGGGGAATGTATTCCACTTCCTTGCACATACACTATAGCCATTTATGCTGAAGGCAACCGCATGTAACACCTGAAATATGATCTTGGAATGGCAATACCAGAATTAATTTTCCATTCTGATAAAAATCAAGAAAGTAGTTCTACATGTTCAGGCATTTTTAGGACATGCGCATTCAAGACTGCATGTACATAATGTTTAACATGGATATTTCTACTGTATGAAACTGCTGACAAAAGATAAACCTGTGAACCAGTGAAGCATAGGGATGAATCTTAGACCATCTGGTTCTTGTGTTGTTAGAAAAGACAGATGAAATATGAGATAGGCTCTCTGCACATAACGACCCTTCCACCCTGATCACAAAGATACTCTAAGAGCGATGCTTGGGATGGAGGAGATATCATCGGTTCGGCGTTTGCACAGTGATACCTAATACTGCTTTGTAAGGAGGACATCTACCCTCAGGAATGCAGGAGTGATAAAACTGGGAGGGGGGGTCACTGTAAGGCACAGATTGTTGAAACTTAATTTATTTTTATTGTTAAAATGTATAGTTTGTCACATATGTCCACAGCATGTTTGGAATTAGTTTGTTGATGACGTTTACCTCCCATCCAGGAGGCTTCATCAGTTCCGGGAATAAGTGGCAGGTAACTACTCAGGGATTTAAAGCTGTGAAACCAAACTAACATGACCACACATTAACACGTCCTCATACCACGAAACGGGGAGTGGTCATGTGGTATAGGTGTCACATGGTCACAATTTCTGACATGGTCTTGCCCTACCCTGGAGAACTCTGTTTTATCTGCCCTCTTGGATGCTACTAAGAGGCCACCTTCACAGATTTATTTTAAAAAATGTGAGCACCAGAGGGATGTAGCCCCATGTGAATTCTTCCCTGGTGACAGACCGAACAGAGCTACCACCTAACTTTGCATTTTCACTCAGCTCTACCAAGCGCTTTAGGCTCTTTCAGCTCATCATTTTAAAATTAACAGCAGCACTGTTCTCACTTTCTCTCTCATTGCTCACCACTCTTAATGACACCACAGATGGGCCCTGAGTAGCTAAAGAGCCAGATATTTCCTCAGGAGTCGAAAGCTAATCAGGATTAATCAGAGGGTTTATTAATATATCATTAACTTTTTCTGTAGCAGGAACTGTTTGTACTGTTTACTTGATTATGTAGTTTTTATTTTTAATTATTTAGAACCAATCTAAATAATTTGTTGTTTTTGTGAGATAATAAATAGGAACCATCAGCGTCAAGAATGCTTCTCCATATCTTCTAGATACAGTGGGGAAAATACAGTATGTAGATGAAGATCCTATTAACTTTGTGCAGTGATAATGTAAAAATGTTGTACAACTTGTTTCTAGATTTAAAACATTCACAAGACTAAATAAAGCTCTGCTATTCAGTATCTAATTCAGAAAGTGTTACAGTTGTGAACTATTCCCAAAACACAGACATTTTCTTACTCCATCTAGCCATTGCTTTTTCTCCCAGCCCCAACTGTAATAGCTGAATGATAATATTTTTCCTCCCAGTCTGCTTTTTTGTTTGATAAAATGCTGCAAAAGTGCCCTCTTGGGGGCATCCAAGATAAAACATGATAGTTCCCTGGGGTGGCCCACTGTGCCAGACAACATCCAGGTGCCCTTCCAATAGATGGAATTTGATAAGAAACCCTCTGCTAGACACCGTGAATCAAAGCTTTCTGTGAGTTGGTGTCCTATTACTTACAGCAGATGCATTTTTTTATATATATTTTTGCCCCTGCTCCTCAGTCTGAACCCACTACTGTACAAGACTATTGATTGAAGTTACACCACGTAAAGCTTTATGTATCATAAGGAACTTCAACTAATTGTCAAGTTACAACTTAGTGATACGGTAGTAGAATTATTAACACTCTATTGCATGAAATATACTATGTAAACAGTGTGTTAAATTAAAAATGGCCTAAATAATAGATACAGATTTGTGATATTGTGAGAAGTTGCCCTTAAGGAGGATAGTCCAACAGTGCCCAGACACGAGAGTTCCAAACAATTATTAATTTTATTGTGTATCGGGAAGCAACAAAATGCAGGTAGGGATTCAAAAGGGTTAACGCAGGCTTCTTTATAATCACAACAGAACTCGTAGCCCACGGCTCTCAAAGGGAAACACAAAATAAGTCTCTTTCTCAACAAGTCTCTCAAGTGAGAACCCCTCCAGGCCCTGGGTCGCTGGCATCCGGCACGAACAACTCACAAAGTTCTCAGTTCAATCTTTCCGAGGAACTATTTCTCTAGGTAGGTCCTCCAGAGAAGTTGCACCATTGCAACCATCCAGTGTTTCTCCAGGAGAGAGCGACACCACCAGCTCTCCAACCTCTGGACACAACATTTCAACTCTACCACACACGCCCAACAGAAGCAGCCGCTGACTGTCTTATATGCCAGCCCTCGGGCAATCAGCAGTCATTAGCCACGCCTGTCCTGAGAAGGATCAAATGGAGCCATACCTGGGAATGTAGCGCCCCTCCAGGACCCAGCCTCTCATGATGTCACAGATTTTATATATATATAGTGCCCATATATATATATATATATATATATATATATATATATATATATATATATATATATATATATATATATATATATATATATATATATATATATATATATATGTGTGTGTGTGTGTGTGTGTGTGTGTGTGTGTGTTGCACTAGAAACTGTCCATATTTCCACAATATTGCCATATGCCATATGGAGACAAATCCTCCATTTTAGCATATTAAAAACAATGTATACACTGTCAGATTTTTAAACCTAATTCAAGTTTGATGTAATACATATTTTTCTACCACAACCTATCCAAACCAATCCAAAATCCTGACTAAAAAACAACCTTTGATTGTAAGACAATGATGTTCACATGTTAAATATCCATGAGCAAAAGGGAATGGTCATGTGATCTCATAAATTGTATGTCCAAACTAAAGCCATTTTCCCATGTCTAATTAAAAACATAGATTTTATATCAAACATTTATAAAAACAATAAGAAATAAAGTAATTATTGCTATATGGAAACACAATGCAATTGAGGGTTAACAATCAAAAGTCTTTTCTTAATCAATAAAAGTGATTTTTGTTAATAAAAAAAGAAGTAACAACGATAAATACAATAAAATAAACTTATTAGTTTGTGAATGTGTCTTGTAACAAAACAGGCATTAACCCTACAGACACACCCCACAGACTGGCAGCAGGTTGTGGGGTACACTTAAGTCTTCAGTTGTAAGAGTTTTGCCAAACTAACATCAAATAAGCATTTACCAATGGAAGAAGTACATTTCTTAATACATCATTGGCTGTCTCTCTATATAATTCTAGAAATCTGTCTGTCTGTCTGTTCCTTGCATAATTGTCCAACCATCATCCAACTGGACCTACATTTGGTGGGTATACTGGTGAGGACCTGAGTAACTGCAGTGTCAGATTTGGTTCAATTTAATATATAATATTCAAGTCAAATCTATACATACAGACATGTCCATTTGTGTCTTGAATTGTCTTGTCTTTTTGCCACTATTGCAAATGTTAAACAATGGTTACCAAGTTTGGTACACAACATCTCTGGACCAAGCTGGATGAAGTTGATTATTCATATCTTTAATTAGTTCAGGCTGGTGTAGCCAGGCCAACTACCTCCCAGTGCATAAAGTGCACTAGGAGGTAGTTGGGTTTTTGGTGGCGATATTCATTACTATGGCGATGTAGTCACATTTTTGTGTGAGATTTTGGAGCAATGCATTCCGGATTGGGAGTCTAGAGTTGTGATGTCATCAGTAGAGTGTATAAGTACAAAAAATTCCTTTGAAAAAAAAATATTTAACTCATGCACACGGCCACAGTTTTCACCGTAAGTTAATAATTTTTAAATCAAAACGTCAGCACGACCCTCCCGATCACTCCAATGTGAGTAAGAAAGCTGAGAGTTGTATGGTTTTGGCGCTATGACCCTCCAAGCGCAGCTTCGTGCTCCTGCTCTTCCTATCTCTTCCATTATAAATTTTTGCTGACTCATCCTTCATTTTAGTAAAACATTGAATTTCTAACTTGCTCCTGTGCCCACATTTTTCAAGCTACGGAAATAAAACATACATCAACATGACCAGGAGACCCTCACCTCTCAGAAAATCATTTTGTTATTATGAATTACGGTTTTTGAGTTATGAGCAGTTGTTCGGGGTCTATTTTGGCCCTCTCAGAGCATCAAACAGCCGTTTCTCCCCACACTTTGGGACAATAATTTGTCGGTTGGGTCTTTGATGGCTCGTCTACATCAAAGAGCTGGAGCAGGTGTGTAGGATGCCATAGCAACGGACCTGGCTTCTGCAACGACAGAATGAGAGCTGATTGGCTGTTGGATTTTCCTTAATAACTTTGGATCTAAATGTCCAACACATACCAAACTTGGCAGTAATGATCAGAAAGACATCATCATCCCACCTGTCATGTTGAACTTCTGTATTAAGCCACAGTAGAGTCCTGAGGCCCAACGGCCCAGCCCGAACTCTCACAATTGCTGCGGGAATTGCTCAAAGGTTGTGGACAGGGCTTATATTCCAAAAAATGTCATATCTCCTGAATACTTTGGAGCATTGCAACCACATTTGGTAGCCATGACAAATTTGGTGCTGTAGTATCATCAATCTAGAAAGTAAAGAATCTCTGTCATTCTGCATGTATAAGTATAACTCTACTTTGCATATCTCAAGAATCATTCATCCGATCTACTTCATAGTGAGTGTATTGCTGAGGACCCGAGGGAGTGCTGTGTTGAGTGTGAAGTTGATCGGATGAGCGATTCACAAGAATGCTGCGAGCAGCCATACCGCAGTTCTCAACAGCGCTGCAAGTAGCAATACTTGGAGCGAAGCAATCGACCCATTCCAAAGGGGCACTGCACTAGTTGTATAAAAATTGATGGAATTTACTCTTAAAACCGCAATGTCGATATTTTAGTTCTTGGCCGGTATAGAGATTAAGTTTGTAAGCACTAAAATTCGGTCTGGGGGTTTGTCACTATGCCGACAAACACAAACTAAAACAGCAGAAGAAGGAGAGCGAAAAACACAGAGGGCGAAGCTCACAAAGCAGGCTTTTTATTACCCAGAACCCCACTGTCTCCCAGGGAGCACATATTTAATTACAGACATGACAAGCAAGACATGAGGGAGTTCAAATGCAACAAATCCTTCATTCCCCCGCCCCGAGTGGAAATCGCACTCTCACCGCACAGCATGCTGTACAGATTAGCTCAGGGTCGGAAATTACAGAACATCTCCCAACCTCAGTGGAACTCTGTGCAGGAGCTTGCCAACTTCTAGGTCCAGCTTCCTGCAGTCTAATGAACCTCCCATTTCCCTTTCAAGGGGGTTAAGTAGACCTTTCTGTCTGAAGGTCGGTCCTGCTTTATCATACAGGGGATAGACGTTTATTTAGCTTCATACCAAGCATGGTAAATGTGATGTTATAAATCAATTTTATCCCACTTCAGCTGTTTTCTTTCAACGGCTCAAGGCCGGAGTCTGAATGTACATTTTTATTCGTACTTGAAAAAGTGTATCCCTAGGCACTTCATAGGCAACAGTCCATTTGATACTGGTGAAACTCAAGAAATGCTTACGACGTCAAACTTTGCATAATGGGGTGCCTCAGGGATCTATCTGCACCTCTGCTGTCTTGCTCCCCACTGTGACACCATTTATGATATGTGATCGCTGAATTGAGGGCCACAAATCAAGGGATCCCCTCCTCTCCCTTGTGGGAGGTAGGAGCTCACCCACAGTCAGCACATTTTAACAGAGCTTTTCTTTTTCGCATTGTTCATGGATGAACGTAATACTTTCAAAGCTATTATTTTCTCTCTTGACAAACATGAACTCTATCCCCTGGTAATAATAGAACTGCGGGAGGCATTTTAAAGAGGTGGCTCAATGTGCAGTAAAAGATTTACACACTTCTCCTCAGACAGCTTCAGGCTTTTATCTGTGCGTAATACACAGCCTTCACGTGGCCATGGAGCAAACATACTAGACTACCGAGCTGCATGCATGCTTCACATCTAAGTAGATAAGCGCTTCATAATCTTTACTGTGAGATGCATCTGTCTCACAATGTGTGGCATGCACTGGCAAAGTGGTGTTAAATGGTGATCAATAGTCTCACATGGATTTCACATGCGTAACAATGGATCAAAAAGCCATGTATGTGTTACGCAAAAGAGGTCACTCACAGTGACAAACCCGCAAAGAATTATCACCCAACCCCTGCACCACCCCTGGCAGCTGTTTTTAGCTAAAACTCTCAGATGAATCCTCTGTATGCTACCTGCATACAGCACCAAACCTTATATTGGAGAATAGCAACTACCTGGTGAGTGCATATGAGTATTGATCAGCTAAAAAAAAATATTTTTTTTTTCCGTCAGGACTTGGTGGAACTCTGGGGAAATGATAACTAAGATATTCATTCTTCAACTTTATGAATTTAATGATAATGTGCCAATGTTTTGTTCACAGCTTGCGTCTGCTGCTGCCATGTGGGAAAAAAAATCAATGAATACAGCCTTAAGTAAAAGTAACAGTAGTACAAGTCCTGCATTCAGATTATTACCATTTTACTCTAACCCTTATCCTACCTACATAATTAACATATAACATGCCTCACATGTCTGACTCTTATCTCATGGGAAGAGAACAATGTGTGTGAGTTAATTGGAAAAAGTATTTTCTGTCTCAATGACACCTCAAGACTCGGTTTTGGGTGTCTTGTAATTTAGCAATTATACAAACTACCTGAGACATGTCCAAGGATCAGCTGCTAAATGTATGCTGACGACGCATGATTTATACAATTAGATCTATTTTAATTCACTTTTTACATATCACGGCAGTAACATATTTAAACTTTTAGACACACCTTAAAAAAGGGCAGAATAACACAATGAGCAGTATTCATGCCAGTCACATTGTACCTCAGGAAAACAATGGTTTTGGTGGCAATGCATTTTTAGTTACAATTCTCTGTGTGATTACCCCCTCAGACAATTTGCTGACTATGTCATGCATTCTCTGAACTATCAGTTAAATTAGTGGGGTAAAAAGTATTTAAAAATTATTTACTTTGAAGTAGCGTGAAATTCTAAAATAAATAAAATGCCCGTCACTCTGACTTCTACCCAAAGCACAATACTTGAGTAAATGTAGTTTGCAACTTTTCACCACTGACAACATGCACAAGGTTACCAATTAGACCATCTTCATTGTGGATGTAACAGCTAGAAAAGGTTACTCAGCCACAACCATGAGCCTCCCCATAAGCTTCTACAATGACGCCATAGTCAGGAAGTCTGGTGTAAAAAATCTAATTACAGGAAGTGCTTTTGCACCTTTAAGTGAAGATTGTTACAAAACTAAAATACTTTTGTAGTATGTAATCCCAGTCCTAGAGGAAATTGCATTATCTGAAATCAAGACTCCATGCTATGATCCTTTGCTCTACGCAAAGCAGTGCAATAGTCCTGAGGATCACTCTGAAGTGAACTCATCTGAAAGGCCGGAGAAGAAGTGAATTTCCTGAGCATTTGAAAGGATTCCAACTTGTTCTTAACCCAAGATGCCATCGGTCTGACAACAAATCCAGAGAGCCATTCAGATCTCCTATTAGCCCGTGTCATTAAACCAATGTCATAAACCCTCCTACGTACACTTTACTGCAACTGGAATGTTTTCATGGCTTTAGAAAATGGTGCCCCTGCTGATGTGGTACATAATACCCTCATTTCAGTTTTTAACAGGTCATTACTTTTATTTGTGATGAGCTAGTTTATGATAGGTAAAGGCTTGAAAATGTTGTGGAAAAAGCGTGACAGTCATAAAAGGAAACACTGTCATTTGCTGTGTGAAACATTCATATCTCCATGTCCTTATTCACAATGTACTGTCACACTAAGTGTGGAGCATGGCTATTTTGTACAGGAGGAGACACTGGGCTGCAGTTATAATATGGAGTCGGGTTAACTAATGGTTTGCTCCTTTTCACAAGTGAGCTTAAGTGTTGGTAAGTAGCCTGCGGCTAACAACTTTAGTGTGTGTTTGTGTGTGTGTGTGTGTGTTTGTTCACACTGGATTCAAAGTTCATGATGTCACTCACACACACACCCACAAAACAAAAGAAAAAAAAAACAATAGAGTAGATGATTTTTAACTCCAGGATGTAGAAATTTTAACAAAGGACAGTTCATACCCATAACTAGAATGAAACTGCATGTGAGGTAGTGACATTCTGTAAAAGGCAATCAGAGTTGGTTTCCCAATGTCAACCGATATTCAAGACAGAGGACAAATAGCTGATATACTTTAGATTATATACACATATATATATATATATATATATATATATATATATATATATATATATATATATATATATATATATATATATATATATATATATATATATATATATATATATATATATATATATATATATATATATATATATATATATATATATATATAAAATATTATATTCAATGAATTCATGTTACTTACCTGATTTTCCAGTTACAGTAGCTACTGAGCATTGGTTAAAATGTTGACAGTGACTAGAACTATATGAACCAAGTATTTTAGCATACATTTTAGAAGATGGCAAAATTAATGACTAATTTTGTCCTGACTTATTCTCTGCCAGCATTTTTGACCAAATTCACCAATCTTTCAACACCTCCAAAATATTCAGTCTATGAATATTTAAGCAGGGTGTATATCAGGCGTGGACAGCCCTGGTCCTAGTGAGCCGCTGTGGCTGCAGGTTTTTGTTCCAACCAAGCAGTAACACTTAATTCTTCTAATGAGGGTTCACAGCAAGCGCTCTAGTGGTTGATTAGTGGAAAAAAAGAGAAAAAAAAAAAGAGTTTCTAGTGAATGTACACAAATATTTTGTTATAGATTCAATGATTATTGTTATTTCATTTTGAATGTGGTTAATCTTCATCTATAAATCTATTTTCAGAAAAAAGGCTGAGAAAACTATACTTTTCAAGCAGACACTCGCTCACTTCCACATAGGAAACTAAACTGTTTCCTGTTGTCTTTGGGGGCCTACGGCCTGGCCAGCAGCGGCCTGTTCTAGCTGCAGCAGTGTATCTTGGTTGGAGGAAGGGTGATCCGTCTGGGTCCATTCACAGTGCTTGTTAAGCCATGAGCCTTTTCAATGGGCTTTTTTGTGAGTATGTTTGTGCTCTCCAGGCATTATGCCATGCCATCAAGTAGCTGAGCTAAAACACCTGTGGGAAGCAACTTGTGATAATTGCCAAAATATTATTGTCAATGGCTAGAAATGAGTTAAAATGGAAAGGAAATCGTAGGTATCAAATATTTCTGTGTCTAAGATTTCATTCTTTGTCAGGGGTGACTGTCTGTTCCAGACACAAACATGCTGTAAAGCCTCACTTTTGTCACACAGTTTTATTTCGAAGTCCATGTTTGCAGAATCCTAACGTTGTGCAACTAGAACATTTCCCACCGAAAATGGGCAACAGAGTTCTTGTCTTCTTTAAAATGATGTTCTGCACCTCAGGCTATTTGAAGAAACTCCAACAAACTCTCCCACCTCAAAACTGATGCACTTTGAAAGGGCATCCGAGAAACGGGTCTGGTGTGAGTGTGAAATGGGATAAGGGGTCTAATGAACAGCACCACACTCCACTCACTGCAATTTGTCACTGTCCCCCTCACTCCTCTGCAGCCTCAGTGTAGACTTTCATATTAGTTTCAAAGGAATCAAAGAGCACTGTCTTCTTCATTTTTATTATCTTGAAATAGGATCAACTCAACACGAGCGGAGCAATTTGCAGTGTGTGCATATGGCAGCTGCACCACATCTGTAACTATGAAAGGTCAAATTGTTATTGAAATTACTTCAATTTCTTCACATTGTTTGCAACAGAGGATATAAATCTGCAGGGAGCATTTCATAACAATGACACAGTGAAAGTATGAAACAGCTGAGGCTGCTCCTTTCAACCGGCATTAGAATGTTTAACTTTTCCTTGAAACACAAAGTCACCTAAAACTTAGATTTAGGTTCTTCTGTATTTGTTGCTTGTACAAGCTTAAAAAACAACATGCAGTTTCTAACAATGTTTATGATCTTCAGTTTTATTTATGATTTTTTTTGTCCTGCAACATGTTGTTTTTGTTAATTATGGGGCTGTTATGCTATTTCCCAATTCTAAACAGTTTGACACAGTCATAGCATTGTGGTCAATTAATGTAAGGCAAAGATGTTGTGAAAATAAATTAAACTAATTAACTAGGCTAAATGTCTGTTGATAACCAGCATTTTATGGTTGACTCAATTATAATAGGAACTTATTGATAATATTTGTAGTTTGTAGAACTGGCTTCTCTCATAAATTTTCTTTTTCCAGTTTTTCCATCAGCATGCCTCTGCTATAAACATCGCACACAACACCTGCATCTCAAGGATTAAACAGCTCAAACTCAAAAAATCATTTTAATACTTATTATCTTTTTGTGGAGTTCTAATCAAAGATGAGTTTTTAATGATGCAGCAGTGACATCTGCAGGTGAACTCTGGTATTACATGTTGAGTTGTTTAGTGGAGGTATAAGCTAATGGTTTTTCACACGTATTGCATTGTGGTCCTCTTTTTCTCGCCCAATCCCACAACAATCAATTACTTATTGAAAAAAAAAAATAAAGCTAAAAGTGTAATTTAAAGGAAAAACAAATGTTTGAAATTCCGTCTTTCCAATCGAAATGAATCATTTGCCGTTAATGTTAACAAATGGAAAAGCAAGAAGAGGAAATACAATGTATTGTATATTAGTTTACCAGAATTTTTTTTTTTTTTTTACATATGAGTGAGTCACTTGTATATTTCACCGGAATACATTTTTGTAAAATATACATTCAAATTTGATCCATATACATTTGTGCATATATAAAATATTTAAATGTACTGTTACAAAGAGTAAAGCGGTGAAGCATATGTGCTTGTAGCATCATTATTGAGTTATATGTGGCTGTTTATTTTTAACCCTTTCAGAAGGTGATGTGGTGGTGGCATGCTGCAGGTTCTCATGTTCTCTACTGTGTCCAACATGGCAGCTGCATCACAACAATGTCACTTAACAGCCAAACACTAAAATAGGGTTCTGAAAACATTTGAGGTGAGAAATAAACACTGCACCGGCCCCCTTTAAATATCTCTGTGCTGTCATTACTCCACAATTTTCCTTTCTGACTGACTCACAGTGAGAAAATACTAAAATACCTCCTGTGTATTTCATCAAAGGATTTGTACGCTGTAATTCTACATTTCAACGTGGCTGAAAATACTATCCCCTCAACCCAGAAACCAACGGCTGTTTGGTTTGTTTGGCAAAAGCTGGTGCAAACGATATCTCACACAACGCCTATGTAATGTACCCTTCAGTGAAGTTTACTGATTGATATTCATTTCCTCGTGCTGAGATTTTCTCAGTGTGAGCAGATGAGTGAGCTGGAAAGTGCACCACGCTAAGAAACAGCAGGCCCCCACATTAAACTCCAGCAACAGGGAAAAGCGCTACAAAAAAAAAAAAAAAAACAAGAAAAAACAGGATGACGATTTAAACCCTGAAGCATGTTAAACAAACACAGACATGCAATTGATCCACTGTCAGCATTAATGCTTGGCCGTTCAGACTAGTTATTAGAAAAGAAGGCCAGTGTTGTTTAGCTGGCTCTCACTTCCCTGAGGCATACAATAACCTTTTTGTAGCTCACTTTTTAAAAGCCTATTCAACTACTCTCCAGTTGCCTGAGAGTGAAACCAATGATTCGTTGGTGAAAAAAAAAAAAAAAAGTGCCAATTTACTTTTCTCTTCGACATTGTTTCTCTGTGACCCTTGAAGGGTGAGACAGGATCAAACCTGAAATAAGTGCCACCGAATGAATAGACAATCCCATTATCTGTCCTCATATTTAATTTAACTCAAGTTCAAATTTGATTGTCCCATTTTCTGTCACTCGTCGGTTCATTCAGGTCAGATCCCATTTCCAAACACTTCACAGGAGACAGAACACGGTGCATGAATGGCTGCTTTAGATTACTGCAGCCCTTCATCTTCTCATTGACTCCTGCATTTGATCTTTATGACCCAGCTTTGACTTTACAATATGTTGATGGACTTCATGAGAGTAGGCACTATACTCACACTTTGCATGTTTAGAGTGGTGGAAACAGCCTTTCATGTAATGAAATCATCCTATTGAGGAACTTTCACTCATATGTGACACCTGTTAGACAGACCATATGTGTTGTTTTCATCTGAGTAAAAGTTTTTATTTAAGTTTCATTTTAAGATCTTCATGAACTTGTACTGCAAGTGTGGGTGACTGTAGCTTAAGCGCTAGTAAAAGTCAACCAGTTATTGTCTGATTGACCCTTCCTAAGGCCCCCTTAGTTACTGTTGCTATGTGCAAAAAGAACCAGTAAAGTAAATTACTTTGATATCCTTTACTAAAATAATGTTTCCCATTGAGATTCTAACATTCAGACAATAAATAATAGCAGAAGTTATTTTAGTACAGCCTGTTTGCTTAGGATGTGACTATAAACACACAGTGTAATGAAGACAGGGACACCATTGTAATATTACTTCATGTAGTAATGTTACCTTCTTTAAAATGTGTTTTTTTTTTCTTTTAACCTTCCTCTAGTGTGAGCTTTCTGCTACCATCCCTGATGTTAAACAATTATTTATCATCCAAATTGTTTCTTTCCTCTTGGTTAGCTTGTTAGGTTTCCTTATCCAGGAAAAGATTGATTTTAACACTTTTGTTGTGGCCCCCTAGGGCTTTCTTTTGAAAGAATACCCCTCGTTTAAATATGAAAAAATTGTCAGGTGAACCTCAAGAGAATTATATAAATAAATAAACAGTTGTAATGTTACCTGACTATTACTGAGGGGTATTAGAACACATTTCTTAAATGTTCATAATTATTATTTTTTTAATTTTAATATTATTAACTATAGTAACATTTATTTACTTCAAGGAAAAGGCAAAAACATTTTTTTTTTTTTCAAAAATAGAACTTGCATCCAAATACAAAATTAAAACCAGGACTAGTAATAATACAAAATGTAGATTTACAAGGTCAAACAAACACAAGTGATGTTGTGACCCTGCAGTCCAGTGTCATGTTGAGAACTACTCGTTTTCCTTGTTTTTTTTCAAGGATGCCACTTGTAGATTTGCCTGTGTAAATCTGTAGATTCTATGCATAGCTGGTTTTTGCATCACAGGCTGCCCAGATTTACTGCCGTATTTGCCTGGCTTACTGGGCATGTATTGCCGGAAGGGGCAATTTCCACGGAAAGGGAGAAAACGTTCATCTACTGTCCCTGCCTGTGCCCTGGGTTGGACATCAGTGGAAGGAGCTGCACCTATCTCTCCCACACATCCCTGATGGGAGCGAGCTTGTCAGATTTTGCTCTGGTTTTTCTGTTGTCAAATCTGAGGACAATATTCGAAAGGTCTGAAGTGACATTGTTGCCCGGAAAATATTCCTGCCTGTTGATGCATCCCAAAGAATATCAGTGGCCCCGTTGCTGGATCTGTATCCTCCAGCAAGAAGAACACCAATGTTGGCATCCAGATGTTCCTCACCAATGTTATTCCACATGTTGCCCATGACTTTTTTTCCTTCAAGATTTGTCATAAATGCTGCTCTGTGTCAGCAAAGATATGATGCAGAGCTTGCCTTGTAGTAAATCCTCTCATTGTTCAATGTTGTAAAATGGAGATGTGTGTCTACAAGAAACCAACTCTAAAATGGAATTGGCCTCACATACCTGGACATGTCCGTGTTTGTTTGAGAGAGAGAGAGAGAGAGAGAGAGAGGGAGAAGCCCCTAACTGAAGCTCCAGTGGTTTCGAGAAGGAGCTGGCTGTTTACTGTGGGCTGATAGTGTGTTTATGATTTCAGTTTTAGCACTTATTGTTGTTTTATAATCTTATATTATAACCGGGTCAAAACCGACCCTAACACCACAAAGGTCATAATTTCACCAGAATAGTTTATAATTTAGTAAAATTGTTTTTTTTTTTTATTTTATTTTGTTTAAATAGTAGTTCCTGACAAAGTCAAAAAGTCTTGATCCAATAAACAAATTTATGTAGGACTTCTATGCATTTAAACTTAAAAACGGGTCGGTGCTGACCCTAACACTAGAGGAAGGTTAAACAATTGAGGTTTTTCCAGTTGGGACTTAGGAAAGGTCAGTTGGTGGTTTGACCTCTAGTTTGTTGTTGTAACCACATATGTGTGTAGTATTAAAATGTAAAAATATAAGCTTTGCTTTCTAGAAAAACAACAACCTGCCAAATATAAGAATCATTTCTCCAAGTCTCCTAAGTAGCAGGAAGCTGACTTTACTCTCTGATCTCGAATCGGTTTCCTCTCTTGTCTCTTTGGTTTCCTTTAACTTCACAATATTAGCTCAAAATGAACAAATACAGTTACAATAATGAGATACTCTATCAGCACAATGAAGGAGCAAAGAATTCTGTTCAAACTTCACTTGGTCAGTTGGCATTTTAATAAATCTGGGTCATCTGTCTGGTGTCTCCTTCTATTTTGCTCCTCTAAACCTGCAAAATCCTGACTGGCTATCCCTATAAACCAGGTTGTGAGTTATAGCTTCTTCCATTTATTTATTTATTATTCCCTCTTACATCATTTTGGCACCCACACTGGAATGAAAAGAACTTAACAGCCTTAGACCAAAATGGGGGCCTCTATCAAGACACATCACAATATAGAAGTGTCAGAACACACAACATGTTTAAAACAAGGCTATTCTAAGATTTATCGAGGCTTCAAATTAAAATTAGAAGTATCGCACAAGAATGTACATGGGGTTATTCAAATCAAATAGAGGTTGTCCCGTTGGGATCGTATATTTAATTGCAGTATTTCACATCAATCTGCGAGCAATCGTGTGTGCAAAATTAATATTCCGACCTTTGGGTAATGTCAATCTACCCATTAGGTTTTGATTTATTTTGTACTCAAGTGGAGAACTTTGCCTTGAGGTGACACAAAATGGGGTTTCAACAAAAAGCATCCAGCTTTATCTTATGGGAAACCCAACATTTGTGTTCACTGTTGAAAAATGGGGTGGTTGTTTTAGACATGTAGATTGCTGTTGTCTAGTATATATATATACTGTGATTTTCAAATATTTCTATGAGACATGAAGCTTAGTGAGAGGTAAAGCAGGAAGTCTAACTATGTACACATCAGGTCATTTTCATTTATCTCTCTCTGTTCTGCTTCTCCTACTCTTAGATCAGCTGATTAGGGGTGTTAACTCTTTTATTCAAACCAACCACATTTTGCTAGGCTTTCTAGTCAATCATATCAAAACTGTCGAATTTATCATTTACCATTAATCATTTTAGTGAAAATCTTCACAACACTTGTGCATCCTGTTCACCTCCGGTTCAACATTTCAGTGTCAGGACTGAGTTGAGCAGGAAGTGCTCCCATTCTCTCCATCCATCACCAGCATTAGTGTGTAGGCTCCTTCAGGGGAAACCTGAACACCCTCTACTAACATCATGACTTCATGATGGGGTCCAACAGTCCAATACTTTTCACCTTTCGTCATATTGTGTGTCAATAAAATAATTTGATTGTATATTATTAAGACTCCTTCTCTAGGTTCACTAAATAGAACTGCCACACTAGAGCAGCACTAGAGAATGCTGCCACACAGTTGAATAGATTTCCACTACTGTTTAAAAGTTTGGAGTTAACCAGACAGTTTTGTGTTTTCCATGAAAAGTCACACATTTATTTTCCGAATTATTTGAAAAATGAATGGTAAAGTCAAGACAGTGACAAGGTTAGAAATAATGGTTTTATTTGAAATAACAATTTTCCCCTTCAGCTGCACTAACATGATTGCATAAGAGTTATTTTTAATCATTTATTAACCTTCTAATGCAATTATCAAGGTACCATTACAACACTGGAGTGATGGTTGCTGGAAGTGGACCTCTATACACCCATGGGGATATTACATTAAAAACTAGACATTGGAAGCTAGCCATTTGCAACATTAAACATTTCTAGAGTATTCTGATTAGTTTAATGTTATCTTCATTAAAAAAACAATAGAGAAAAAGAGTGCTTTTCTTTTGAAAATAAAGACATTTCTAATTGAGCCCAAACTTTCCAAGGGTAGTGTAACATCTCAGGCAACTAGCCTCAGTTATACCTCTGTCCAGTATACCTGTTTACAAGGAATGTCATATAGCAACGCCATAAACACCTATAACAAATATAACATTATTCTGATCAGGTCAGAAATCCTGTGAAGATTCATTCAGGAAGGATGCACCATTTCTCCCACAAAGAGCCAATGATAAGAACAATGACACAAAGCAAAACCAGAGAAATAAGGTATGACAAGATTTCATCCTGAGGACTTAATGCAAAGCAAAACAGGCCGAGTCGAGCGCCAACTCAAACAATCACGTCGCCGTGACCTCTAAACGGCAAACCGGCTCCAGCAGATGTTGTCTCGGCTTTTATTATGCTACTGTATTTGCTTGTGTTTAAGTCAAACATAACAACAACTTGATATTCGTATCAAAAGCATCCTGAGAGTTCCTGGCTCAGCCAGTGTAATCAGGTTAGTGAAACGTCTCCTGTGGGGAAGTAATCTACTTTGATGCTCTGTCTGCAACCAAAACACTGAATGTGTGTTGGGCAGTGCAGGCTGAGCAGCTCCCGCCAGTCCAGCCCACTTCATAATTCAATTACATTAGTTGACTCATGTCCTACATCAAGTCCAGGCAGCCAACGACCTGATTACGGAAGCCACAAATTGTCAAATACCGAACCTGAATAAACATTTATGTCTTTCAAAACCAGGAGGGTTGTAATTATCCTCTGTAATGTTATTTCACAGGACAGATGAAGTGCAGTGCAGGAGCCCAGCCACAGGCTCCACTGCAGATCATCTACGTAAAAAAAAAAAAAAAAAAAAAAGTCATCCTTCAGTTGTTGCTGCTGCAGTGGTTGTAATGATGCTGATGTGAGCAGCTGAAAGAGCTACTGTCATCCTGGCAAATGACAGCAAGGACGTTCTGAGAGTGTGTGAGAGGATGAGAAGCATAAGGAGAAATGAGCAGAATCCTGAACTTTCACCATAGCTTTGGTATTTGTTAAAGCCACCCTGATGCTGCATTTCCACAACATCTAAAGTCTGCATTGTGGCATCTTTCTGTTGTTAAAGTATAAACACTGGGAGGAAGTTGATTGGACAATTGAAAAATGGACACATCAGATAGAAAGGAACACAGCTACAAGGTCGATGTTGATTTATTTTGCCAGTGTTTCCTTATTTCAGTAAAAGGTCCCTGTATAAAAGTAAAAACCACAATGTTGATTCATAAAGATATAAAGGCTTTTATCTGTAGGATTAAAGTTCAGCCCTCTAAAAATGTCATGTTCATCAAGCAGAAAATAGTTGGTGATTATATATGTTTTACATGTTTACATGACATAACTAATATTGAAAGACAGGTTCACAAAGTGTGTCATCAATAAGCAATCATGTGTCCATGTGAACAGTTCTTCCTGCTTTTCAATGCTTTTGCTTGCTTTCATCACTCCTCCTGTTTTATTAAAAGATACCTAACAAACATGCTTTACATTAAGGGACTGGGAATAAAATCCATTGTCAACTGAGAATATTGCCACCCCAATTAGTTTAATATATTGGCTATCATTAGAGTTAAAGTCTTTGCTTGAAATTCTCTCTTTGTGTCTGTGCAGAACTGAAACCCCAGATAAAAGTCAAAGATGCTGCTCAGGCGATGGACAACCTTTAAAGGGACGACTCCAAAGCAGGTCAGGAGGTTGGAGGATGTGCTCAGAGCAATTCATTAACATAAAAATAAATGAACAGAGCGGGAGCAGGAGAGTTAAGAAAAAAAGAATCTTTGACCTTCTCAAGTGGCACTGAACTAATGTGAAGTCTCTGCGGTGTGAGCTAGACCACACATTCAAAAGATAAAGAACAACAATGACGTAGAATTTCTGTCACTGGCTGATTGAGAGTTAGGATTTCCTCTGGTCACACACACTTTACTACACAGCAGTTTTATCATCTCCACCACTACTTACAAAGCAGAGCCTGGTGATTCAGTACTGATTCAGTCTCTGAATCACACAGCAGAGGACTCGAGCCCTGCAACACAATATAACATTCATTTCATTTCATGCCTTTATTCATAGCACTAGAGAGACAGGAAAGGAGGAGGCAGAGGGGGGGAGTTGAACTGGGGCCTCCTGCCGTGAGGACTGTAGACTCTACATGGGGCGGCTGCTTTTGCCCCCATTAAAATATAACATTGTGAAAAATATAAAATACAAAATCCTACATAAATACAAAATCATTGATTTGAGATTAACAGAAACACATGATTGAAACTAAGAATTCAACACAAAAAACAGATGGACCCAGCAACTTTGAAGGAAAGAAACTTGATTTGACTCATTTGTATCATTCAAGCCTCATGTTAGCCCAAGATGAACTTTAAAATACTTCATTTTGCACATAAGATATGTGGGTTTTCTTTTATGTATTCTTATTGTTCTTACTTTTGTGTAAAAACAATTCATTGGTGTTATATATTTGCATTATTTAATCAATTTAAAGAAAAAACAATTAATAAAAAAGAATAAATGTGAACATGTCCTTTGAGAAATTAAAGTATCTTAGTGATTGTATTAGAGCATTTTTGTGAAGACAAATTTGCATCAAAAAGCAAAACAGCAGAAAAATGTCAAAATTACAAAACATTTATGTGTGTCTCCACACAAACAGGAGCAGTCTGGTTGCAGCGATACTTAAGCAAAATAAGAATTAAACTTATAGTTCATGAATAAAACAAATCACAGTTGTCCTGGCTGTGTATAATTTACTTTTTTATAACCCTTCATTTGCTTAAATACTCTGTAATTTTGTATTTATGTCATCCCAGCCCCGAATGTCTTGCCTGTGTAGAGTCTAATCATGCTATATATTAGAATTAAAGGTAACCTGGAGCCAAGGAAGTTGGAATAGTTGGATGTAATACTCTTTGGCTTTTAGAATATTTAATCACTGTATTTTTCCAGAAAGTACTTTTGGGAAAGGTCAAGGAGGACGGCACGATTTCTCCTCAGCTTCTAACTCTAAAAACAGCTTTTATGTAAGGAGAATATGCAAGGTTTAACAGGTTTAGGATATGATGCATCTGCAGAGAAAACACTGACATCCTACTGGGCAAAAAGAAGGATCTGTGATGGAAAAACAAAGACTACAGCAATGATTAAATACTCTATTAGAAGTGAAAGTCCTACTTAAATAAAAGTTCATAAGTAAATCATAGTATGATGTTCTCAACAAGGTTTGTTTCTCTATTTGATTTTATTTGTTAGATTATTAATATGAAGCATTAGTGTTAAAGCAGTGTAATACTGTTGTAGCTGCTGGAGCTGGTTACAATGACTTTAGACACAGGTAGCTAGTTTAGACTAGTGGTTCTTAACCTAGGGCTCGGGCCCCTCCAAAGGGCCAGCAGATAAACGTGAGGGGTTATGAGATGATTACCTCTCTGATCTTTCATTTTAATGAAATATTAGATTGTTTGAACATTCACTGACATGAAACCATGGAGGTAAGAACCTCATAATTGTATTTGAGTACGATACTTAATACCTTGTTACGTTCCACCACTGAGGACCAGGTAACAACAACGGCATTAGATCATCAGTGCAGTTAAATGCCATCAGTTGCAGTTGGAGTTTAATATTTGTACATCAACATATATGTCGCGTTGATGTTTTTTTTTCTTTCTTATAAAATTATAGTACAGATGTGTCAGGGTTCATCTCACTTCTTATCTATAATTTTCACATGTGCTTATATGAGGTGAGATTTTAAAACAACTTGTTAATTCGGTCCAATGCTTTTCTGGAAACTGTGCTTTTATTCTTTTCATGTCATACATTCGCCATGCATATAAAAATGTCATATTTTGAAAAAAAGCTACTGTATTTTATTGAACTTTAAAGTCGTTCTAGTCCTCTAGAAAGTTTTGGTGAAATGTGTTTTGGCTGAAACGATCCCACCACTCGTCCACTAGATGGCGCTACTCGCCCATATATGAAGCTTCCGTTGTACCTCCATTATAATCACATACTATGTCACCTTCTATAATTGAATTTGGAAATGACCCAACCCGGAATATTAGTCACAGAGTAATTTTAGGATATTCTTTTTTTTTTTTTTTTTTTTTTTTTTTTACAACTTTTGGTGTAAAACTGAATAACACATGGCACATACAAAATAAAATAAAAATATGAAAATATATTCATATTTCAATGTATAGGCGTCTACACAAACATGCAACATTAATTACGTTATATCAAACTGATAATATCTAAATATATACTTACTGTATTTCATGTTAATTATATTTATAATGTTTTTTGGTATCACTAATACTGTTTAACTTTTCCCAATAGCACTTTGTAGTACTCAAATATGACTTTGGAACCTTTATACATTTTTGTGTTATTTCTTCCTGCCCCATATTGTGAAATATTGCTCCAATATTCAGGAATTATGACCGGCTTTAATATTTTCTGAAGATTTCCATCACAGGATGCGTATTTATTGTTTTGTTTTTGTTCCTGGGCGTCTGAGTCATCATCATCATACCCTGGGTTCATTAAGCCATTTTTTACGCACATAATAAGGATTAATAAAGAGTAATGAGAAGCGTTTTGGCCACCGGTACCTGTCTTATCTGACTGGCATCCTCTTCAGGGGCAGGCTGCACAATGGACCGGGGGCTGTTGGTGGGGGGCGGGGGGAGGGCGGAGAGGCGCACCGCCATCCAATGGGATCGGTGATGGGAGGGAGTTCTCCGAGCTGCAGCTTTGTCCTAACTTACTGGGACTCCTGAGCACAATATGACTGAAGCGCCTGCACCGTTATTCCACGGGACGGTGCGTAGGCTCTGCCGCCTGCACACACACACACACACACACACAAACAAACACATACGCACAGCACCGCTCACTCTGCGCCCGAACTTTGGATAAACTTTTCTTTTTTTGCGCATTTCCAAGGAGCCGGGAAACTTTTTTTTTTTTGCTTTGTTTTCTCTTTCTTGAAAGGATTGTCAAATTTGAAACGCTCTCTTGAGTAGTTGAAATGAAACTTCCCTGATCTGCAGGAATCATTCTCTCCATTCAGAGGATTCTGTTGCATTGAAACGCAGCGTCGCGCAGGATAAAGTATCACTTCTGGAGTAACTTCGGGACCCTCGAACGCGTGCGGAGACATTACCGGGGTTCCCCCATTGAGTTTTCTCTGCACACTTTTTTTTTTTCTGGAATACAATGCTTTAGTGGCACGTCCAACTTCAGTAAAGTTGATGCATCATAGGCATGGACTCTGTCTGAGAAAGGTGGACCGGCTATCTGACCATGGCGCACGCAGGTAGGGGCTTATTGGGCCGGTTTCATTTGGTTTTACTGATGTTATGGACTCTGTCGCAGTACTCAGCATCCAGCCAAGTCCGTCAAGAGTTTCAGGTCCTGGAAGAGCAGCCCATCAGCACCTACGTGGGCACCATAGAGACCAAACCCAGCTTCACGTACCGCTTCAGCGAGAACCACAAACTTTTTGCCATCAACGGCACCACCGGAGTCATCTACACCTCCGCGGTGATTGACAGGGAGGTTTTGCAAAGCGATGTCATCAACGTCGTGGTCCTGTCCAGTCAGCCCACCTACCCCACCGAGGTCCGGATAGTGGTTCTGGATATTAATGATAACTCCCCAGTGTTTCCGGACGCGTCGATTGTCGTGTCTTTCAAGGAGGACGCGAGCAGCGGCAGGCAAGTGATCCTGGACACTGCCACAGACTCAGACATAGGAAGCAATGGAGTTGACCACACCACGTACAGAATAGTGAAAGGCAACGAGCAGAGGAAATTCCGCTTGGATATTACAGTCAATCCTAGTGGAGAGGGGGCATTCTTGCACCTTGTTTCAACCGGAGGCTTGGACAGGGAAGTTACTCCCTTCTACCAGCTCCTGGTCGAAGTGGAGGACAAAGGAGAACCGAAAAAGTTTGGCTACCTGCAAGTGAACGTCACAATCCAAGACATAAATGACAACCCCCCCATTTTCGAGCAAGACCAATATCAGACCAGTGTTTTTGAGGACGCAGCGGTAGGGTCCAGTATCCTGCAGATTACAGCATCAGATCAGGATGAGGGAGCCAATGCTGAAATCAGGTACTACTTAGATGAGGGGACACCTTTCCAAATCGATCCTAAAGCAGGTACTATTGTTATAAAAGAGGGTTTGGATTATGAAAGTAAGAAAGAGTACTCTCTGACAATTCATGCTGTAGACAACGGGGTGCCCTCTCTGTCAGGCAGGACAGAAGCCACCATCAAACTTTTAGATGTGAATGATAATGACCCGGTCGTAAAGTTTAGGTATTTTCCGACCACTTCTAAATTTGCTTCTGTTGATGAGAATGCACAAATCGGCACAGTTGTGGCTTTGCTCACGGTTTCCGACTCAGACTCCCCCATGGCTAATGGCAACATATCTGTTTCAATCTTAGGAGGCAATGAGCAGAGACACTTTGAAGTGCACACGTCTCCTGTGCCCAATTTAAGTCTGATCAAAGTGGCCAGCGTGTTAGACAGGGAGAGAATTTCCTCATACAACCTGACGGTGTCTGTCTCTGACAACGGAAAGCCTATGGCCCGCTCCTCTTTTGCTAGTCTTGTTATTTTTGTGAATGATATCAATGATCACCCACCCATATTCCAGGAAACACTGTACAGGGTAGATATCAGTGAAGACATACCAAAAGGCAGCTACATTAAAGGGGTTTCTGCAACAGATGGTGACTCCGGGCAGAATGCCAACCTGCGCTACTCCCTGGTGTCTGGAAACGCTTTAGGCTGGTTCTCCATCAGTGAAAACAGTGGTCTGGTTACCAGTGCTGCTTTACTGGATAGGGAAATAGCATCTGAAATTGTGCTCAACATTAGTGCCAAAGACCAGGGGCTACAGCCCAAGATTTCTTACACAAAACTGATAGTCAACATCACTGATGTGAATGACCAAGTGCCCACATTTACACAGAGCACATATCATGTTTCCCTGGTGGAGAACGCTCCTGCCGGCACTGAGCTGGTGCTGCTGTCTGCCTCGGATGACGACCTCGGGGCCAATGGAACTATCCTGTTCTCATTTGATGCAGAGACTCCAGCCAGCATCCAGAAGCTGTTTCGCCTGGGTGCCGTGTCAGGGCGATTAAGCACAGCCGTGGAGCTAGACAGGGAGGATCAGGCCTCCTACTTACTCCACATCCAGGCTGCAGACGCAGGCAGCCCCCCTTTGCACTCTGTTGGAAAAGTCAACATTACACTGAGGGATATCAATGACAATAGGCCAGTTTTTTACCCTGTGCAGTACTTTGCCAATGTGAAAGAGAATGAACCCTCAGGCTCTTATGTAACCACAGTTTCAGCCACAGATCCCGATTTGGGCAGAAATGGCACAGTCAAATATACAATTTCAGCTGGAGACTCGTCCAAATTTCGCATCAATAGTAACACAGGAAAAATTACCACACTTGTGCCCCTGGACAGAGAGGAGAAAACTGCTTACCAGCTGCAGGTGACAGCAGCAGATGGCAGCGGCCTTCGCTCACACACTCAAGCCATAGTGACTGTAACCGTCATAGACACACAGGATAACCCTCCAGTCTTCAGCCAGAAAGTGTACAGCTTTGTCATGTTTGAAAATGTGGGAATCGGAACAATTATAGGGACCGTGTCTGCCACCACTGTAGATCTGAACACAAATATTTCATATCTAATCACCTCTGGGGACCAGCGAGGGCTTTTTACTGTGAATAGTGCAGGTCAGATCACAGCATCAAGCCAGATTGACAGGGAGGAGCAGGGGTTTTATCATCTGAAGGTTGTCGCCAGAGCTGGGGAGATCACAGGAGAAGCCTTTGTTAACATCACTGTGAAGGACTTAAATGATAATGCTCCTCATTTCATTCATGCTGTGGAGCATGTGAGTGCAGTGGAGAACTGGAGCACAGGTCATGTCATATTCCAGGCCAAAGCATCAGATCCTGATGAAGGGACAAATGGCATGGTGGTCTATAGCCTCAAACAAAACCCCAAAAGCCTGTTTCATATTCATGAGAAGCATGGCCTCATCACGCTGACAGGACCTCTGGAGGTCACCACCAGTTCTTATGAGGTCGAGGTCATAGCATCAGACAAGGGGGTCCCTCAGCACACCTCCAGCCTCATCCTCATCGTCAGTGTTTATGACGTGAATGACAACTCACCCGTGTTTGATCAGCTCTCATATGAGGTCATCATCTTAGAGTCTGAACCTGTCAACAGCCGTTTTTTCAAAGTGGAGGCCACCGACAAAGACTCTGGTCTCAACGGGGAGATTATGTATGATATCTCTGGTGGCAACGCAGGTGATGTCTTTGGCATTTTTCCAGACGGGCAGTTGTACATCAAAGCAGAGCTGGACCGAGAGATCCAGGACAGATATAACTTAGTGGTTGTAGCCACAGACAGGGCAGTGGAGCCACTAAGTGCCACTGTCAATGTCAGTGTGATTCTTGATGACGTAAACGATAACCGTCCACTATTTAACAGCACCAATTATGTGTTTCACTTTGAGGAAGAGCAGAAGAGGGGGTCACTGGTTGGGCTGGTTTTTGCAGAGGATAAGGATTTTGGCCCTAACAGTGAAGTCAGGTACACATTTGAGACTGCGCAGCCAAACTTCGAGCTGAACGCCATCACAGGGGAGTTGACTAGCACTCTGCAGTTGGACCGCGAGTCACTTATGAGACAAAGAGGCGCCGCCGTGTTCAGCTTCATGGTCGTCTCGTCAGATCAGGGTCTCCCCAAGCCCCTCAGAGACCAGGCCAAAGTGCAAGTTTACATTCAAGACATCAACGACAACTCGCCTAAATTCACCAAAGACATTTACCAGGCCTCCATCTCCGAATCAGCTCAAAACATGACTCAACTGCTGCGGGTCTCTGCATCCGATGTGGATGAGAACAAAAATGGACAAGTTCATTATTACATCGCTGAGGGCAATGAGGAGAGACAATTCACAATTGATAGCAGCTCTGGACAGGTCACTTTATTTGGAAAGCTGGACTATGAATCAACATCCTCCTACTCTCTGAAAATCATAGCTGTTGATGCCGGAGCTATTCCCTTGTCCTCCTCGTGTATGCTTAGCATCAGCATTCTGGACGAGAACGACAACTCCCCCTCCTTCCCTAAATCTTCACTTACTGTGGACGTCCTTGAGAACATGAGGATAGGGGAGCTGGTGGCCTCTGTGACTGCCACTGATGCAGATTCAGGCCAGAATGCAGACATAACTTACAGCATCACAGCAACAAACAACCATGGCACTTTCAGCATCAGCCCCAATACTGGCAGCATATTTTTGGTTAAAAAGCTGGACTTTGAAACTCAGTCATTTTATAAACTTAACATCACTGCGAAGGACAATGGCAGACCACCCCGCTCTTCATCCATCCCTGTGGTTATTCATGTCAGAGATTTTAATGATAACCCTCCCATATTTACCCCAGGTGACATATTTAAATCCATCCCTGAAAATCTTCCCATCTCAGCCTCGGTTATGATGATTACAGCTCATGACACAGACGCAGACATAAACGGGGAGCTGGAGTATTCCATTGTTCAGCAGATCCCCAGAGGGAACCACTTCAGCATCGACCCTAGCAGCGGGCTGGTATACACCAACAAGGAAATTGACAGGGAGTTTTCCAATCTGTTCGAGCTGACAATCAAAGCCACAGACAAAGCTTTTCCAGTTGAATTCCGCCGTTTTGCTCTAAAAAATGTCACAATATGGGTCACAGACCAAAATGATAATGTTCCCACTTTTATATCCCAGAATGCCCTTGTGGCTGAGCCAAACATAGTCATTGGCTCTATCCTGACAACAGTAGTGGCTTTTGACCCTGATGAAGGGGAAAATGGGGAAGTCGAGTATGAGCTTGTGGAAGGGGACTCGGACACTTTTATTATGGACAGGTACAGTGGAGATATACGCTTGGCCTCCCAGTTGGTACCAGCCCGACTCATGTACACTCTTGCAGTGTCAGCCACCGACCACGGTGCAAATCGGAAGACCTCCAGAACTGAGCTGACAATAATCCTCCAAGGACTTGATGGTCCCGTTTTCACCCAGCCCAAATACATCACCATCCTGAAAGAGGGCCAGCCGCCAGGCACCAATGTCATCTCCCTGGACGCCTCAAGCCCGCGGGGCTCTGCTACCAAAGTGGAGTATTTCATTGTGGCTGTGCGCAGTGGCGGGAAAGCTGTGGGACGCCTTTTCACCATCGGCCGCCACACTGGAGTCATACAGACGGCTGCAGAGTTGGACAGAGAACAAGGCTCCGACCTCTACCTGGTGGATGTGTACGCCATTGAGACGGATGCCAGCCAGCCCCGGACGCAGCGTGCTGAGGTTAGTACACTGCTGACTTCTCTATTCTCTACAGGTACTGGAACGCCACATTATATTTCGTCTATTTGATATGTTTAGCAGTCAGAGGCCATGAACTCATGCATTGGCATTTGATTGACATTTGGATGAAATAAGTGTGATGAGATCAAGGCTTGATCATGAAAAAAATTGGCAGTTAGACTGTCCAAGTCAAACATCAAAGACAGCCACCTATTAATGATAATGATTAATTAAATTCCTTTTTAATGCACAGCTCTGCATTATAGTTAATCATATTTTCTTGGACATAAGAAAGAACGCTTCATTCTTTGGCATGATATCTTTATTAGTCCCCTTTCAAAAAAAAATACTATAGCAATTCATATTGAACAGCCTTCTTTAATATTTGAGTGGTCTGGGAAAGGGAAATGAGTGTTGCATGTCTTCTGCACAAGCTCCTCTCCCTCTTATCAGCGGATATGAACTGCACAAATCAAAAAATAACCTCTAATAATTTCCCCACTGTAGACGTAAATCATTTCGAGCTGCTGTTTCAGGTTCAAGGCACAAGGGTTTCCTCAGTGTCTCTCAAGTAGAAATGAAAAATGGAGTAATTCATAAGGTCTTCCCGTGCAGGTATGCGTCATCAGTGCCAGTATTACTTTGAGTCTTTGAGCCTGAGGCTGTTTTGGCACTGGGGTGGTCCTGAGGTACCTTTTATACGACCAGGAACTGCTCCACAGGCAATAAGTGACCATTAAAATTGGGTGACCTCTCAAGACGCTGTGAAAAGATGCTGAGGGCAGAGTGAAACTTAAGCTGTCTATTGAGTTTGCATTATGTGATGTACCTTTTTCAGGCTTTTTCAAGGCGTTAAATCCTCTGAAGTGTAATGCGGGAACCCTAAACCCGGTTTTGGGTGGTTAAGGCCTAGCTGCTAGTCAAATGAAAAACAAATGTGCTTCTATATATGTCTTGAAAATTCAAGCCAGGACTTGACAAGCCATGTTATTACAGCCCTGATGACACACACACTGCATAAAAATGAGACTTTTCCAGAGAGAAAACAAAAAAGGTGCGAGTCTCCTCCCCCAAAGAAATGTGTTTTGTGTTACTGCATAACAAAACCGGCTGATGTGAATGAAATGATTTAAGAGTTCAAGATTAGTGGGATGAGTTTGACAGTTGTTATTGATGCCTTTTCAACCATTGCAAATATTTAAACCGTAATCCAAGGCAGCAATCAGTTATTTGGAGACAAACTTGCACATTATTGAAATCAAGGATTACTTGGCAAAATCGTGTTAGCTAAGTTAACTTAAAAGTTTGCTGGGGCCAAATGGGAATATCAAATGTTCTCTCACTTTGCCTGCAGCGAAGATGGCAATCTGCTTTCCTGCAGACTCTACTGTCGGTCTAATGAGAGAATATAGTGCTCCGGTGCTCCGTTCCCAAACCCTAAACTCTAGATTGGTTTCATGCTAAGCTTGAACTTTCTCACCCCATGGAGAGATGACTTTACCACACCACCTGGCCGAGTCTCTCTCTTTAAGAAGCATGAGATCTAATAACTGGGAGGAATTCAAATGACCTTCTACATTTGGAATTACACGGCCTGGTTTTGTTCTGTAATGCAAAGGGCACATTTTTCTAGTGAAAACGCAAAACGCCATTCTATTTTTGTCTCCGTTCTGTCAATGGGACGTCATAGCACCGTGTGGTACAATAGTGTAAACCTACAGACTTAGACTAATGTTTTTCCAGTGCAGTGTTTATACACCAGATACCCGGTAGCAACTGGGGGATTATTTCCATCCCTAGGGTTGTGACCCTTTCACATTCTCCATTTCCCATTCTCCCCATTGATTGGATGCATGAGGGAAAGCTGGCATTTTTTCCCTTCTGCTATGCACCACGCGTGATGTTTTGGAAACATTCAAACAAAGAGAATTTGGCTCAACATGCTTTATCGACAACTCTGATCTTAAACTATTCCCTGCCTGGCCTGCTGTGGAGAGAGTAGAGAGAGGAGAGAGAAGATCCTGGGATTTTCCTTGATTTTTTTGGAACCTTAGACAGTGACATTGTTAGTGATTGTTGCCTGTAATCTGACCTATGCATGTGTATATTAGGCATTTCTTACGGAAAGTTTGATTGTTCTAATTTAGCTGGATTCTAAACCTGGGCCGAAACCTTCAAGTGTTGGGTCCACTTTTGGTCACAACCTAACTGATTTGACAGAATGTGTTTCCAATCAGCTTTGGACAACAGAACACCTGCACTAACTGGGGAGGGACTAAAATCTAAAATTCTGGAAAGTACTAACTGTTGTTACTAACTGGGATTTAATCGTTCTTATGTTTTCTAAGTTGTGTGCTTGACTGCTGTTTAGAAGATATAGGGTTCATATGATGGATTCAAACAAAAAAAGAAAAACAGAAAGCAAACGAGCAAACACAGGCTGATATAATTGATTTTTGCCATTATCAGTCACACTATTGTTTATTTGTTCAATTAACTGATTAGTCTCTAGTCTACAAAAATAGCAAAACATGTTACAATAGTTTACAGTAGTTATAGCTTACAGTGATAAAGGAAAAAAAAAGGTCTGAGAAATCCGTCCATTGGAGAAGCTATAATTAGCGCATGTTGGATAATCGATAAATCATTTCAGCTTGAATCAGAAGGCATAGCAAATATTCTTGTTGCAGAGGGATGCTGTGCAGGGCAGGGAGCTTTTAAAGGAATCCTCCACAACACAAATCCATAATTTGAGCATCAAATCCCTTATAACTCATAACTGGCAGTCCTCAATGCCATGCAAGAGCTGTAACTTCACAGCTGTAGTCGTTTTGGATGTACAACAATAACAACAAAACTTATTTGAAGTAGAATCCATCAAAATGACAATTTAAGCCCCAGAGCCCACTCATGCAGCACAATTCACATGTCCCCTGTCAGTCAGTATGCTCAGTATGTTTTCAACACTAATACACAACCTCATTTGAATGTCACTCCAGACAGAAGCGTCTGTGAATAAATATCACATGTAAATGTAAGGTTTCTGCCAAAACATGGCTGACCACACTCTTGTTTGCGCCTTAACCGTCATGGTTGTGATTTAAATCTCTTTAGAGACAACAACAAATACCAATGCAAATGTGCGATGCAGACATCAGAAATCATCATCCTGCTGCAAAACTTTCACAGCCACCTGTCGGAAAGTGTGTTTCATCTGCAAAAGGAACCTGGCAGCGGTGGATAAAGTATTTTCATTTTTTTTTTAATTTTCTTTATTTCAGTAAAAAAAGTACTCATACTATACTGTAAAATTGCTACACTGCAAGTAAAAGTCCTGCATTTGAAACATTCAAGTAAAAACATGTGAGAATCATCAACAAAAAACACCTAAATTATCAGATAGTAAAAGTAGTGCAGTAGAATGATATCTCTTAAGTAATTTACTATTAAATAGGATGTTTTTGGATTAATATTACTGCAGTGATCCTACAGTAGGCAAATGATGCATTTTACTGCTGTGGGTGTTAAAGCTTGGGGTAATTTAATTAAATAATACATTTAATTTAATTAAACTTTATATGCTGTAGGGTGGTTTAATCTCTATGATCATCTTGCCGTTTGTAGTGTCGCCGTCCTGTGAGAACCACGCATCTCTACAGCAGCATCTTCTCATGAGCTCAGAAAACAGACCTGTTTCCAGCTTTGAGTCGGATAATCCACGAGTGTTTGCACAGTTCGTTTATGTTAAGAAGTGGGAGAATTTTTTAAAACCCGTAAAGTAAGGCAAACATTCAAAATGAACACATTTGGAAAATGCGTGGTTTTCACTTGACAGGAAAGGGGATGAACAGTTGTAATCTGAAAAGTCTTGTAGATGTTACTTCCCACTACTAATTTTCCTGGCAGATTTTTCCTTTAAAGGAAGAAAGAAAATGACAGATTAATGAGTAAATCACAGAGAACACGGGTTTTCTCTCTTCCCGTCGCTTCCAGCCTCGCCTGTCTGTGTTTCTTATCCTCCATACTCTGACCCTCCGTCTGCCTCCTCCTCACACTCAGACCCTCCGACCCCTGTAGGCTGGACAATTGTTTTCTTAAACTCACTGTGAATCAAACTGAAGTGCTGTTTTTTTGGAGAGGCCCTCAAGTGCCACATCAGTCCTTGCCCCCTCCTCTTAAAGCCATTGTTCCCCCCCCTCGAGAGTAAACACAGTCGGCAGCGTTCAACAGGCCTTCCTTTGTTTTGCCTTCGCAGATAAAGTGTTGCGGTGCCCCGGCCGCGGTTCGGGAGCCTTTTGTTATTTTTTTTGTCTGTACCCGCGTCTTGCCTTGGCAGATTTAGGAGTGTGTATGGATGCCCCTGTCAGCCAGCCTTCCTCCCCTCTCCTCGGCAGCGAGGGACGTACAGCGGAGCTGACGGGAGGCGTGCGATTGACGAAAGAATGAAAAGAGTGTTTTGGGAGGGTGCTGGACATGTCAGACTGTGTTATTGGGAGTTGTGGGAATGAAGGAAGAGGCGGAGGAGGGGGATTTGGGGGAAGATGGAAACATTTTTTTAGGAGGGTTCTGAAAGTGCCAGACACAAGGCGGCGTTGCAAGGTATTATGGGAAGGAAGAGGTAATGGCAGGGCTCCGGATCATGTCCTGAGCAGGTGGGAGCGAGAGAGCTCAACGAGCTTTTGTACATCACGGTCTAGGAATGCAGATGGCTCAGGCAGATACAGAAATTACTGGTGAATTCTGCTGCCACGGATAGTTCGGGCTCCGCTATATTCCTCTTCCCCTTTGAATCTCTCCGCCCGCGCGTCCCCTTTGAGTCTGTCGGCCCGTGTTCTATCTCCGAGAAGCTGTTTGTTAGTGTCTGCCTCTGTGTTGTGGATCGGTCTGATTCATAAATCTCGTTGGCGACGAACTTCAAAGTGGAGCTTTCTCTTCCTTTCCCTCTACCGCTCTCTCTCAGAGCTCCTCCGACATGAACTCTGACGGAAATGTGATTAGGGAATCAAGAGGCTGTGTTGAGGTTGGCTCTAACGTGGAAAAAAAAAAGATAGAGCCTGGTTGAAATATAAATCCTGTGAAGCCAGCCGGGTCAACAAGGGGAAGGTCATGTACCGCCGGACAATATGATACGGATGCTGGTTTGATAAGAACTAAAATATTGATGGGTTCAAGAAAAAGGCAGGACAGTGTTACAGATGCAGTTTCTGCTCTGTCGAATTCCCTTGGACATAAAAAAAGGATCAAATTACATTCAAATTATAAATTTAAGAGTAAATGTTATTTTTCCCCCGAAGGCACATGTACAGGAACTGGATGAGGAATGATGCAGAACAAACGACATCCTTGTGTATTGTAACTCACAGTGTGATTGCAACATTTAAGTGCATCTTTTAGTGTGCACATGTGCTGGAGAAAGGTGCAGGGTGGTAACGCTGCTCTCCCTCCGTAAGATAGGTTGTAATTCACGCAGTAATCCGGCCGGACACGGCTTTTTGATATGGTCATCCGGGAGGGCGACGCATCTGCTCTCCTGGTAGGTGGTCGCTCCGGGTGGACCTGCGGGCGAGCCGGTGCCGAGCGCCGCGCTCGTCTCAGGGCGCCCGTCCGTTTTTTATGAGACAATCACCATAAAGCCTGGATAAACATTCTCTCATGCATAGATGTGCGCAAGCAAGCGCTGCCAGAAACGCACACACACACACACACACACTCACACACACACACACACACACACACACTGACAACAAACTCAAGTAGAGAAGAAAAAAAAAACTTTAAATGGTAGCCACAGGGTGCCTTTCATTTGTCTAATTTATGCTTCCTCCGTCTTCTCTCCTCCGTCCTCCGGCTGTGAACCGGAAACCGATAGAGGATCTTCCAATCCCTTAAATCACTGGTTCTCAAACACCGCTTTTGACATTAAAAAACGCCTAAACCGACAGATCTCAGAACTTGATCCAGATCCGATTTTTTGCTTTTATTGTTCAACTATGAAATATTCAGGGCAGCTGATTGGGGAGCCACAGCTGGGCTTAGAGGCGCTGTACAATAAGCAGCCAACTCCTGTGCAGTGAGTTTCAGCATATTCCCAAAGGGTTAGACCACCTGGTGCTGGAACAATTTAGTTACGGCCTCTGTCTCTTTTATAAATCAGTCTTGTTTTATTTCTCAGTTTATTGATTTATTCACTTCTTAAAATTAAAGTATGCACCATGTTGTTGTTTTTTTATTGGCATTTTTGATTTATTCCTTTATTGATTGCCTTATTTTGTTCTGTTTTATCCATGTGGGTTGCTGTGAGTGTAAATTGTTGTTGTCATTTGTAAGTCATTCTGTGACATGTTTGACAACATTTCTAGCTGCAGTGTATGACACCCATGACCACAATAGACATATATCATGTGCGTTACAAGTGCATGGAATGATCAGTCAGTCAGTGACCCCCTGTGGTGCCCGGACCCCACTTTGAGGACCACTGCCTACCCTAGAGAAAACAAGAAGTTAGGAGAGAGGAGGGGCAGGAGGGTGTTTCTTGAGATTTCTTAATGGGTGGCAACACTCCTTTAATGCGAATGTGAATATTGATTGATCAATTGACCAAATAATAATCTAATCAAGTGTTGTACAATAACACAGCACAAAAGGAAAACTGGAACAGGACCAGCAGCAGAACAGCTGTTTATTCATAGAATAAATATGAGTGAATCATAAGCAATCTTAGAAAAAACAACTTGTGTAACTTTGATTTCTTTATAAGCTGAAAAGCTTCCCTTTTCTTCGTTTCTGATTCAATAGTCCTCAGCTTGCGTGTTTCTCATAAACCTCCTGACAAAGTCGCTTCTGTTCTTCCAGTAATTAAATGAATTAAATTGTCTATTCGCGGCTCATGCTGCGGCAGCCTGCTCTACATCAAATGCTACAACTTTAAACTGTTCCTCAGTCATTTCTACATAAGGAGAGCTGTACTCTACTGTACATATTTGACAGTTGAGGCGCTGCACCGACTGAGGACTTCCTGTTTGATGAATTAAATTCCTTTGTCCTTGAGTCTGTTCCTCACAGCTCCCTCTCACGTCCTCGCTGGAACTGGAGGAATTAGAGGCGAGTGAGGAAAGTGAGGAGACACATTAGCCAAATGAAAAGCACCCACAGTCAAAATAATTCAGTTTCATTTAGGTTTTTATAATCGTGTTTCTGTCAAATAAGATCATTGGGATAATGTGTGAGCGCTGAATTAAAGTGAGCCTTAATGGAGGCAGCAGTTTATGTCACTTCTTTATTACACAAGTCTGTTTGTTAGTGTTTATTGTTATGCATTCCTGTTGTTCAGCTGCTTTCCACCTCATTTGACCAGTTCAAACGAATATTAAAGTCACTGTGTTTCCACAGAGCTCCTATTCACCAGAATGGACTTAAGTCCTGACAGTTAAAACCTGTACTTGTTCAATAAGCTGTCTCATGTTTCACCATATTTGACTGTTTTCCCATCAGAAAGCGGCGACTGGCACAGCTCATTATGCACATTTGTCAAACTCCGGGCTGAGAGGTCAGAAGTGGGGTCGTATTCTTCTGCTGTGCCATACTCTATAAAGCTAAGCCGAGCGTCACGTTCGTAATGAAAGAGCAAAGCTAACTTTTTGTTGGCCACAGTCCACGGAGGCTGTTAGATCCCAGTTCCAGGGATTCACTAACCAACACGACTGTTGGAAGCCATTCAGAGCTCTGGACATGCTTGGTTAGCTGTTTGAGTTGACAAATTCAAGAGCTGTGGCATCATTTTCCACCAATATGAGGTTTCACGAAGGTGTAGCCAGATCGTTTCTCATGTTCAGCGTTTGATTTAACCTGCTCCAAATCCAACAATGCTGAGGTTTAAGAATGAATTGCCTCTAATTGGAAAGTTGGCTTCACAAGCAGCAACAGCACAGTTCAAAATCACGGATAAACATGCACGATGTCTTCAAAACTAGACAAAGAACAGGTCGCCGTGTGTCTGTTTAATTAAAATAATGATCCTCTCTTTTGATTGGCTGATTTGAATGGCTGTAAAGTTATGACATCACAACTAAACAGAAGTCCTGATGATGCTTTTTAAGTTTTCTGAATCTAGGCTCAGTGCATTTCTCTTTTGATTAAGTGTAACATTATTCATGTAACATCTACGGCGTTTTATAATCAACAAGCAACTCAAATCTCACTTTCTGTATGTGACCTTTAAAGAAGACGTGAAAAGTTTTACACTAAGTGTCTGAACATAAACATCTTAAAAAACGGCTTATCTAAATAAAATGATCTAAAACTGACCACATTTGGATTAGAATCCGAATCCATTAGAGAATTAGTGAACTGGATTATTTATCTGACTAGATGTCCAAACCCAGTTTTTGGTACAAAGCATTTTTCCACACATGTTTTACGGTCTGATACACAGCTCCAGATCTGTGTGAGGTTTACTGCATCAGGAAAATCTCGATATTGTTAGACCTGGTAAAATTGAACAAAAGTAGATGTAAACAAAATCACCTTGAGATTTCAATGGCATTGTTTTAACTTTGTAGCACTCATTGTATTGTCTCCTGTGGCGAGCTGAATTGTCCTGTCGCGGTAACCCCACCCTGCTGCTACTCTAAACAGGTTAAAACAAAAATTATTTACACACTCTATTTTAAAACTCGGTTCGCCGCTAAAATCTGTTTATAAAGAGAATATACATGTATATTAAAAGAAAACTCTTTCAGCGCTGCGGTTGACCGTCTGCTGCTTTTTTTTCTTCTTTTTTTTCCCTCCTTCTGCCTCATGCAAAGTCAAACGCTCAACCTCCGGTTAGAATAATAAATGAATATGGCGGGAGCCGTGCATGCTCTGCAGAGTTTTGCATCATCAGGTTTATTTTCACATCAGAGATACATTTCTCTTGTTCTGTGACTTTGATTGTCATGGCTCATTTGGGATGGGTCACTGCTCTCTCGAGCACACATGCTGCAAAACCAAATGTGTGACTAAAATAGTATTGCCTTTCTCCTTCGGTCTGTAGAGATCAGGCATGATCAAAAGGGAGCCATTTTTTTTTTCCATAGCGGGAGGGAGGGATTTCTTTAAGTGCAATCAGAAAAAGTCCATCAGAAGCTGTGATCTAAAGTTTCCAAGCTTTATAGTCACTCAGCCGCAGCAAGGTTGATTGGGAGTAGTTGAAGTGGAGATCAGGTATAGCTTGATGATTTTCGTGCATTTTTTTCCTGAGCAAGTGCTACACAGGGAAATAAATCTTTCCTACGAGTATGACTGCCTCCCAGAGATTTCTTCATCACTTTAATCTGCACTGCGCTGACTGTGAAGGGACCATAAACTATGCCCAAGTCTGTCCAGCTTTTAAAAAAGAAAAAAAAAAAAAGTTCCACTACTTTCACTTGTAAAACGAAGGGGGTTAGAGAGAAAGAGGGAGAGAGCGGAGGGTTGACTTTGGCACATATCCTCCGCGGTAATAATGGATCCCAGCTACAGAATGATTTGTTCTTGCACGTGACTTACTGAGCTCCCTAGCATCAACAAACACTCAAACACATCCACATGCACGGGTACACACTGCAAATTTCCATTGTTTTCAGAGCTCAGGCTTCGCCTGCCGCGGTGCCTGGCTGACCTGTCTCTCTGCTTTTTGTCTCAGAAGCGAAAGAAAAGTGAGCTCCTGCTCTTTTGCACATCTCACTACCCCCCCACCCCCCACCCCCAGGCCGTCCATCAACGGCACCTCCAGAGTGACATTTAGAACGGTCGCCTCCTTCACAGACCCCCCCCCCCCTCCCCGCCTCCAGGGACATCAAACGAGAAGGGGAGAGAGGATGTGCGTTTTTTTTCTGCATCGTATGCACTGTTCTCACGTGCACACAAACACGCGCGCGCCTCATCTCCCCAAGCTTGCGGTAAGACAAGCGGCCCTGGGTAGGAAGGGGGTATCTCCCACAGCCCGGACAGATAATTTAGGAGCTAGATGGACGGGGGGCGGTGAGTAGGGCTTTAGTGTCAGAGGCAGGAGACAGGCAAAGATAGACTGGCACCAGAGCGCGAGAGCCTGTGTTATTGTTATCTCCCCTCTTATTTTATGAGTTTTCCATCAGGAGATCTGCAGCAGCTCCTGCTCTGTGCGCAGAGACTAACTATGCATTTTTTAAAAATGTTTTCTTGATGTGCTGTTGTGATCGCCTTTCTATTTTTTTTCAGGCTTGCAAAACCCTGTGCTTTTCCCCGCGCTCTCGTGTCTGTCCGGCGTGCAGGTCTCGACTCGGGGAAAAAAAAATCAGCCAAGCCACAGTCGATTTGCAGCTGTTTTCAATTTCGGAATTGAAATATTTCGGCTTTCAAAATGTCCCTGCATGACTTTTCCGGTACTCAATTTCTGTGCAAGTAGGTAGATTTTTCAAACCATGCAAGTGTTAGTCATAATTCTGGTCATGCTCTTCATATGACAGCTCGTTGGCCACGTCTTGGACCTCAAACATCCATTGACCTATCTTGTGTGATCTAATGGGTTTTTCCCCTTATTATAGTTATTTTTAATGTTTTTGCTATGCAGTCAAACATTGTTCAAACCCATAGAGTGGAACTTCATTTCCTACATTGGTGTGGAGATCCCAAATACATATCATGCTGAGGAAAGTGTACTAAATGATCATCTGTCAGACTGTTATTATAGTCTCACTGTGAGACAGAACACAATAAGATGGGTGTTCTTTTGCAATTCAAAAAAAGACTCAAGGGCAAATAAAAAGACATTTTCTCACTTACATGGGCTCATATCTATGCAGATAAATAGTTTTCTTTGTGATGATTTTGATGTATCTGATCCCACTTCATATGAGGTATATATATCTAAAACTGGACAAATGAAAATCCACATAATGAGACAAGAGGAAAAGGAAACAAGTGCTTCTTATCAGGTGTTTCTGTGCTGCGCAGTTAACTCTGAAGCAGCATACAAACCTCCAGAATACACAAACTTCTCTATTTGTTAAATAGCCCGTACACATCCTCCTCCCATGGGTCATTTTCTTTTTTTTTTCAAAAGAGGCTGCGGTTGTGTGAGCACGTAGTCGGGTGGAATGTCTCGGGAAAATAGCTTGTGGTCACCAAGACAATAACTGCTGAGCGTGAGCCTCACTTTGGAGGATTATTATCTCATTCAGGGAGATTCTTGGATCAGAGTCGGCTCGATGTTGGCGCGGCCACTCCGTATTTCCAAAGCAATAATCCGAGAGCATCTTTTTCACTTGAAATATAGAGCAGGCTGGATGCAAGGTCTGCAAACCGCCCCATCCTGCATGGCGTATGGCTCAGGAGCATGGCAGCGAGCGAGGGGCTGGCCCTGCGTCGCAAACAAAACACTGTGTTTAGGCAAATTTTGGAACAACTGATCTCCTGTCAGAAACTGAGAGCAGAAAGCGCTCCTGGCTTGAAATAGCTAGCCATTTTGGTGAATGTGGCCTTCCTCTCCCCTCTCCGGTTGGGCCTGTTTAATTGAAAACAGCTGGCGAGGGTTCTGGGCAGCGATGCGAGCGTCTAGTCAACGTGACTCAGGCTCTCGCTTGCATTCGGGGTACCTGAGCTGCCCTCTGCGACTCCTGTTGTAGGACAAAACAGAACTTTTGTTTTTATTAAAGTCGGCGATATCTCAAAGCAGCAAAGGAAAGTCTGACTGTTCTTGAGCTCTGAAAGGGCAAAGGAGAAAGCTGCGTCTCTGGTTTCGATTACATTTGTTGACTATGCGCTATTTTTGCTCACTTTATTTCTTCTCTTTTTTTGGATTTTTCCTATGCAAATGGAGTAGAGTCACCTAATTTTACCAAGCCTTATTGTGGGGGGGATGTTTAATTTAACGAAGTGCTGCTCTCAAATTTGACTTTATGGTCTTTCCTTTCAAACGCCGGGCTGTTTAGACGTTGTGTGGATGGCTGTGTGTGTGTACGTGTGTGTGTGTGTATATGTGTGCCTGCTTGCTCACGTCTCCGGCCTTAAAACCGTTCCGCTCTCGCATACATTTTTCACAATCGAGCCTTCTCACTTTTTCTGAGGCAACCCGCAGCTCGGCTCCTCTGGCACTGACACGTAGCTCATTGAGATGAAGGGGAAGAAAAAAAATACTAAAATAAAACAAAAACAGACCAAAAAAACAAGTGAAAAATGAATCACCCAAAACTTTGTCTAAACTTGGCCGGCTTGTGTTGACGGACAGACGGTAATGAAGTCTCGCTCCCGGGACATTGTGTTCCTGCGGTATTACATGGAGGGTGATCAGATATTGCATTATGTCTCTATCTCCTCCGGGGCCTTCTGCTGGTGGGACTTTGCTGACCCTGACGTCTGCGGACTGCATGCAGGAAGAAGCCTGTGGATATATGAGAAAGGAGGGGTATACAACAACAACACAATACGTGAAGCCTGTACTTAGCTCCCTCAGACTCTGCCTCCTCATGGCCTACGCTGTTCACACGGAATCTTCATCCTGTAGAGGCCTCACTCTCTGTAATTGTACTTTCAGCCCTGAATCCCTCTTATTTTCTTTAAAGGTAGGTTGAAAAGTTAGACATAAAAAAACTTTAAATACCTTGATTTTTTATTATAAGCAGGTTTAAATCCTCTCTGTGAGGGCGTTTTTTTTTTTTCATGTTTTACCAAACTGGAAAACATTTTTAAAGTAAAACATCTCATCATGATCACTACTCTAAGTTACTTTAATGTCATAATCTGTTCTCTGATTTTAGTCAGCAATATCAACACTAGTGATGTCATCGGTATTATCCAACACTCAGAGACACATTTTCATTGTAAAATCAAACTTTAGCAGCTGATCCAATCTTAGAGAACAGAGAGTTGCATGATGGGAGGTCTGGGATCGAGCATTTTCTGGAGCTTGACCAATACTAGGGAGTAAAAGTCAGGCTATCTCTTCCTCTACTGCTGTGCCTTGGATATTTCTTTTGAAATCTGTGCCAACTTTGTGGAAATAAGACACTGAAGCTCTGGAGAAGGACTCAATTACAGGAAAAAGATGTTTTTTGCAGTGCACCGGTGCAGCGGATTGTCATATCTCACCACATGGTTTTCCATCTTGTCGTGCCTGAATTGTTACACACAGTGTAAAGTGAACCTGCATTTGAATCAGAGCGGCGGTAGAGGAAGAGAAGCCTTGGGGAGAAGGCGTCGTGTGTGTTTGTGTACACTGTGTGTGTGTGTGTGTGTGTGTGTGTGTGTGTGTGGATGTCTGCGTCCTACACTGGAGCCGCTGCAGTCTCCAGGCCCGCCAGCTGTCTCCGTGCTAATCCTGCCTCTTGCAGTTTTACACACCGTCCTGCAGAGGTTTCATGCCGCTTGGAGCAGTTGTCTGATAATGAGTGAGTGATCCGATGGAGAGCGTTCTCACTTCCCAGTGAATCACGTGACCTTTGACCTTGAGTTGGCAGACCTCGAGCGGAAGCATTGCCTCTTGTCTTGGCTGTTAAACAACCAGCTATGTGTGTCTCTGAGTGCGCGTCTCTGAGTGCATGCGCGTCTGTTTCATCAGGCCGATAAATGTTTGTGTACGTCTGTGTGTGAGTGTGTGCGTATCTGTGACAGAGCCCGACGGCGCGTAGACTGGCAGCCCGGCCGTGAACTCGGCATGCTTCCTTTATTCCACTTGACGTCTGACAAGGCTGAGGCGCTGTTGGTAATGATGTGGTTATTACTTCCCATCATGCATCACTGCAGGCCGGCCTATAAAACAGTGCAGTGTATTCTCTTTGTCCCTCATTGGCTGCCTATGGAGACCAGCACTCTGCTGCTCTTTTATGAAGCGTTTTCCCTCCGTCGAGAAGCTCACTGACACGTTCACGGAGCCTCTTTCACAAAGCTGTTCTCCAGGCTCATGTGACATTGCATTATATTTCATAATTTTTCTGTCTATCTATAAGGGAAAACAGAAAAAAACACCATTGTCACACACAATTCACACCCAGGGAGGAGTGCAGAAGATAAGTAATTTCTATTCCTCCCTATCGACTGTTTCCTCACTTTATTTATTTATTTATTTTATTTTTTTTTATCCCAGAACACAGGAGGTTGTTTTTGTGGGATGTAATTTTGGTTATGAAATGGTGATGTTTAATCTAAAGTAATGAAATCTGAAGAAATGAAACATTTAGCAGCTGATGTGTCTGTGTTCTGCTGGGCTTAAGTCCTCCGTAAGTTATGTTTTTATCATATTTTTTTAAAAAAAAGCTAAATGCTATACCAGTGAGAGTTCCTGACAAATTTTCATTGTTTTGTGTTAATTGATTTCCAGCAAAAACACCCCAGGCAGGGAGTATTTGCATAAATCAAGCATATTGTGCCCACTCTCATGTTGATAAGAGTATTACCCTTAATGTCCCTTAATGGTAGATTTAACAAATAACAAATGTGCAGTGATTAATTATTAGATTGACACCCCTAATACATTGTTTTTTAACATTGGATACTAGGATTCTTTTGATATAGAAAAAGTGGTAAAATAAAAAGTCAAGAGTGAGAAAACATTTTTTTTGCTTTTAACAATGAGACCTTATTTCCAATGGCCTGTAATATATTCTAGAAATGAACAAAAATATTACAGTGTGTGTGTGTGTGTGTGTGTGTGGTGTTGAGTGTTTTAGCATCTTTCAGCTCATCGTTTTGGTTTTATGGCCTAGGACTTTAGCCAGAAACCGTTAACATTGCTTCAACAAGACTATACATGAATCTGAAAATGTAAATCTTTGAAAGGTACATTTTTAATTTGGGGCGGCTGTAGCTCAGAGGTAGAGCAGTCCTCCACCAGTCATAAAACTGGTGGTTCAATTCCCGGCTCCTCCGAGTTACATATCGTTGTGTCCTTGGGCAAGATAGTTAACCGATGCTTGTGCTGTCGGTGTATGAATGTGTAGTTTCCTGATGTGCGGGCGGCTTTGTTTATCGCCATCAGTGTGGGTGAATGGCTGAATTGGCACTTGTAGTGTAAAATGCTTTGAGTGGTTGAAAAGACTAGAAAAGCGCTATATAAATGCAGGCCATTTACCATTTAAATTCAATGAGATACGAAGTTGTGGTCAGTGTATGTTCCAACATGTTATAAATGTAACATTACTTTTTTTATGCATCATTTAATACCTATCCTTCAAAAAGTCTGTGATTTCATCATTTGTCTTTTTACTTAACTATCATATTGAAAAACAATACAAGTTTTAAAACCACTGTGTGTGGTTGTGAAAATTCCATGAAGCTATGCCTCAGTTAACAAAAAAAATGTATGCCATGAGAAAATGACAGAGTGGCTTTACTTGTAGGTGACGAAATTCATTGTTCTTTGTTTTCCTTATTCATTTCTTGGTTATTTTTTTTTCATTGAAAATGAACGTGTTCACATGGAAATCAATCAGCAACAAGCTGTGGGCATCCTTATTTCAAAATGCCTTTTAAAGATTTACCCTCAGTCTTTATATGTGACCCACTGGGTTTGCATGAGACCTGCAGTCAGGCTGAGAGGAGCCACGTTGCCTCAGGCCTACAGCGGTGCCAGTTTGGTCATATGGAACCAGTTTGATCCACTGACTCTGCAGACACTAACATGTGGAGGCTGATGGACATGGTGGGCCCTGCTCATTATTACTACAGCATCTCTAACGAGGGCTGGGATTGGGTGTCATTGTCTTTCCCCCCTCGCTCCCACATCAGGGTTCAATGATTAAGACAAAGGTTGAGATATGAAGTGGATTCGACATTGATGCTGTCAGCAATTTCTTTCTTTCCCAAAATTTTGCTGCATGCTTGTATTAATCAGAGCACAATCCACAGAACTTGCATGCAAATGCATTTATACCATACGATTAGTTAAAGCTAATGTGATGAGTAACATGATGAGCCCTTAGCTTTATTTTTTATTTCAGTCAGATTTTAGAAATGTGAATGCAGACTAAAACAATCTCCTTTATAAAAGAATGATATTGGTGTTTTAGGTCATGAGGTTGAAGTTAAGTTCTGCTTACATCCTTTCCACAGCATTTTCAAACCTCTCATCTTCAAAAAAAGCAATATTTTTACTCCCCTCATTAATCATGCTCATCTCACAAAATCCGATTCATATCATTACGACATAAATTAGCCCGTGCAATCATTACCCCATTGTTGGTGTTGTTTACATTGTTGTTTTTTTCCGCCGCTCTGCATATATCAGCGCGCTCTCACTTTAATTAATTCTTGTGCTGAAATTAACTTGGAAGAAGTCCCAGGACGATTCATTTGGGGTGTTTATGATTAGGACTGGCCTGGAAGATCAGAGGCTCCTTTCATTCTGTAGCACCAATGTTAATTCATCTAAACAACCCCCACCCTGTCTCCCCTCCTCCTCTCAATCCCTTCCTGTCTTATTGAGGTTTTATTCTTTTCTTTTATTCTGCTATTATAAGGAAAAAAAAAAAAAAACGCCTAGCCCCCATCACGCGGCTTGTGTGCGATGGAAATGAGGTCTCTCTGTTTCTTTAGGGATGGGATGGACAGATCAGTGGAAGGGTGGATTGAGGGGATAGAGTCCCCTGTGTGGAGGCCGTCTCTCTGGGTCTCCATTGAGCAGAGATTACATCGCTGGTTGGTGGCTGTAGAACGCGGCGCTCCCCTGGCAGACACCGAACAGGACTCACAGGAGTCCTTTCAAACCTCGCCATTGTTAGCGAGGGATTATTCTTTGGGTTGTTATCCCATTACGCTGTAATGGTAGCAATTTTCTGCTTAGGAATTTGGCTTTTTTCTTGAGGGAAACGCATGTCAGAATGTTTTCAAATCAGCTGTTTATCATCGGCAATTTGTAAAAAAAAAAAAAATGGTACGATTACATTTCCATGGCTGGTGACTTTTGAGATGACTCCCGCAATTGTCTCCTGGATTCATTGTGGAAAAAAGTGTTTGTTTTCAGAGAGCCGGCGATATCTTGAATGCGGAAACATGCCGTGCTTCCTTGTGTGGAGCAAAAGCAAAAACTTGCATCGTTGTAGAAATGGTTATAAAATGAGTGGAGACGATTGCTATTGCAACTCGCTGGCCTGGTGCTGGAATTCCTCACCATATTGCTTTTAAGTCAAATTGTTGGAATATTCTGGGTATTAATTTTTTTCCCCACATTGACCAACAGTCTTTTCTTCATTATGGAGCAGGGCATCAACAAGGCTTTTCAAAGTAATGCTCTTAACAGGTCATTAAGCTTTTTTTTAGTTTTTCTGTAAGTTTGCCCAAACACTAAAACCTTGTGTCTTTCACGTCTGATTAGTGACACTTTAATAAAGTCGTTTAAAGTTCAGCGGACTGAATTTTCCACCTTTTCTAGTGTTTCTATGGTCACGGGGAAACGACCCGCATTCAGGCCTGTACGCCATCTTTTAAATGCAAATCCTTTAAAAGTAACTGTGTAATTCTGTCTATGGGGACTCTCCCGACTTGGCTGCGAGAGAAAGTGTTTTTTTATATAAGGCAACCACGGCTGTTTTTCTTTCTGTCTTCTTGATCTGACAGCAATTGACTAAGCCAGTCCTTAAGGCGTGACAAAAGCTTGGCAAAATCTTTACATTTCTTTTTCCTCCCCTCTCCCCCTCCCGTCTCTTAACTTTTTCTTGGATGGGCCAAGGTGGACAAAGCCTGTCTTCTCTTCCACTTGATTGGGTCAGAAGGCTGAAGTTAAATGTTTGGTTCAAAATTGTCTTAGCATTCCCGGCGTCATGTTTTTCCTTTTTTTTTTTTTTTTTTTTTTACGGCACTCGGGGAAGCTCAGGAAAACTATGTCGAATCGGCCACAATCAAATCATTTACGGTGAGCTCACAGAGAAGGAATTAATGCATTTTATATGAGGATGCCGAGTCGCAGAGTCCTCTCAGCAACATGTGAGAAAACTCCCTCTCTCTCTCCATTACTCTCTCCTTGCTCTCTCTCTCTTTCTCCTTCTGTTTTACTTATTGAAATTATAGCTGTCACCCACTTCACAAGGAGGAGAGCCAGGGGAAGCAGGTCATTGACTTGATTTTCATGGGAAGGCTGATTCGGCCATTCAGGGTCTGATAGGTCCAGTATTGACAGCCCTTTGCGCAAGGGGAGGGGAGCATGCCGCCTTCATTGTACCCACGGTTTGCTGAGGAAAAACAAGAGAGCGCCCAGAGACAAAGAGCTCAATGGGAACAGTAGCTCCTGTGTCCCCCTTGCCTCTGACTGCTGCTGCTGGGAGGCTTGTGTCTTCTATTCTGGCCTCAAGTGCTGCTCCCACCCTCTCTCAAACACCCCGCCGCCCCGTCTCCCGCTCTTTTTTCATTCTGTCAAGTGGCTGCAGAGGTGTTGCCGTTTCATTCCCTGACCCCTGACACCCTCCCTCCGAGTGCCGTTGCCTCTGAGAGCAGAGGTTGTTTGTCATCTTCATTTGCAGAAGAGGACTCTTCCCTTGTATCCTTCCTGGAGCAAATAGGGAGCCTCTCTGCTGGTTTTGATTGGCTGATAGTGGCAGGAACGTAGCAGGTCAGCTCCTCCTGTACTGGTTCTGATGCCTGGAGTCAGTGTGGGTTAATCCTGAATGCAGCTCCACAATAGTTCAAGTACAGGTTTGGGGTAGGTATACATCACTTGAGTTTCTCCATTTTATGCTACTGTATGGTACTTTTACTCAACTCTGCATTTACAGAGAGGCCCGATAACAGTGACCCGATTAACAATGTTATCCCAAAGTTCCGATCCTGTGATAATTCATATATTGCAATACAATTAATTTACAATACATCACCATATCTGTGTCTTATCAAGAAAACATTACCCCTCAAAAAAAAGTGTGGAGAATCCATGTTTCAATTCACAAAAAGTTATGAAATAGTATGCATCTAAAAAATTAACTATCAAAAATCTAAATTACTATTATTACATAGAGATTGTCTAATATTGAGTAAATCACATCTACATTTGAAACAAAGGCTTCAATATGGCAGCATATCAGCAGCTGGGTTCAAAGATGTTTGTATAAAATGTCACCGGTCAAGTTCTTTGCTCTGTACTTGGACGTGTTTTTACAAGTTCATGTTAGCTAAAGAGCTGTGGCCACTCGTCAGAGATACAGCACGCTAGTCAAGGTTTAGGGTTATCGGGTCACTGTTATCGGGCCTCTCTTTGAAGCAAGGCCTGGCTCTGTTTCCCTCCTGATAAATACTGTATGTGGACTGGGCCTGGGCAGACATCCAGGATGTGTGAAGGATGGAATAATTTTCTGATGGTGCGTGCTTCAATATGTTTCCAAAACAGCAACTAATATATTGCCATGGATTGCCAAAAATAATTTTAAACCTGATTTGATGCTGAAGAATGTGATGCTACGTTGTTGGGTGCAAAACTCAGTGCAGTTATCAACCTGAGAACTTCCATCGTCTCGCCAAAACAGACTAAGAATTGAATTTAGATATTGAGATTTACACAGACATTTGTCATCAACCTGACATTGCAAGTCAGGTTCATTTACGTCATACCCTTCCACAGCTTAATCTGTAATTTTGCACATAGATTAAAAGAACCCACCAAACAGAAAGAACTATATGAATAGAGAAAATGGTGTGAGGGAAAAAACGTGGCCCTGCTAGTCATTGCAGTTTGTGTTTCTAAGAGAAAAAGGAGGGGTTGACCCTGTAGGTGTCATGAGGAGGAAAAAGAAATACAACAACGCAGGCTCAACTTTAACCCTCCCGACTTGGCTTCCAACCTTTCACAGCACGTTTTGACCTCTAACCTTTTGGCTTTTCAGCTAATCCAGGAAATTGTCCAGCCCCCTTGACATCCAGTCAACGCAGACCTTTAGTACCATCCTTCCCCATGTTTGGTGAACGAGTCGTAATGGGAACACAATGGCGAGCCTATTGCTCTGAAATCATGCAGTGTTGACAGTGGGAGATCACGCTCCATGATTTTTTTTTTTTTTTTGTTTCGAGACATCAAAATGATGATAAGCCAACTGGTAACCATTAGGCTATTTGAAACTCAGGCCCCGTATCCTTCAAAGAATTTCAAGAACACACACACATTAACATCTTGGTTTCCTTCAGATTTTTTTCCCCCTCTTTCTTTCTTTTCTCTTGGTGACCACAGTGGATTGGCATGGCAGACTTTGTAGAGGGACTCTATCCTCCACCCCCACATCCCACACACCATCCCCCCCCTGGTCCCCCCTCTAAATCTAATACTGGCTACTTTTGAAGTGTGGATTTTCTGGAGAAGTGCTTTGCAGCCCCTCCTCGCTACCCCTCACCCAAATCTGTCTATTGATGTATCAGGGCCCCAGCTTTCATATGGGGATATGGTCCCTCGATTTTGGGTCGTGAGCTCTTTATCGTAATTTACTGTATCAGGGAGTGCTTCTCTCCTGGTATGTGGGGATTGAAAGGCACAGTCATGTGCTGAACTGATTAAGAAGTTGGTGGTGACCTGAGGTTAAACCCTCGGAGATGGTTGGGTTGTGGAAGGGGGATACAAAGAAAGCCGGAGCGAGCGCATGGTGGACGGATAGAGATGGTAAACTGGGTCACATGAAAGGTTGAAAAAAAAATATCTTGTCCCACTTGAGAAGAGGTGAAACTTCCCAGAAACTCAAGCATTCATCACTCTCACCCTCCGTTTGCCAGGGACTCCACCCTTAAAGTCGAGATAACGCCATTAAATCCTAACCTCCTGCGCGCTTCTTTGACTCGTTTCGGTAAATACACTCTTTTCCTTATCATATTCCATTAAGGGCTGATTACCTCACTCCTGTTTCTCCCCTCTCTATACCCTCAGTAATTCCTTCTGATTCAATGCACAACCAGACTGTTTTCGTAGCTGGCTTGTATCTTCGGAGGACTGGAGTAAACTGAACGGTGACAGCTTAGCCTGCCAGGCCAATTGTGCGGTGCGGCGTCTGTACTGAGTCGACCCCCTCCCTCACCCTCTGGCTTTCTCCCCTCAGCGTTTGATGAGAATCAGACAGATTTATCCGAGGTTTGAGCAAGCACAGAGGCGGCCTCTCAGCGCGCGGCTGCTGCCATGCTAATAGTGACACAGCCTGGGACCGCTGCTGAGATTATGTGTTACCAGCCCGAGATGTCCCAGCGGCCTTTCAAAGGGATGCCTGCTCAATCTGTTCCACTGTGACTTATCACACTGACTGGGATGAAACAATGCAGGGCAGGGATATAGGAAAGAAGTCAAATGTGACATGTCTCCTCAACCCAAAAAAAAGTCCTTTTTCCATCCCATTTTACAGCTTAGCGACAGGACTGTCCTAGCAACTCTTACTGCAGGATTTCCGCTTTCCCTTTGACAATTAATGCAGGTCTGCTGTCCTTACTGGCAACACAGTTTCATTAAAAAGCACTGACCCGTTTTGATGGTTAACTTAACCCAGCTGAGCAAAGCTTGCTCCAGCAATCAGATGTAAAAGCATATAGCATTTAATTTGGAAAAAGTGTGTTAAGGACTCGCCGGGCTTAAGTTGTCATAAGGGCAGGCGGATCGGAATCTTTCTCCCCTGCCAAATTGGTGGTCAAATTCTCAGTTTCTCTCCTCCAGCAGCGTGACAGTAGCCTTATCAAACTTTAACGATTTTCGCTACAGATCTGAAGATGTCTCAATGCTGCCTTTGTAGGAAAGTCTGTCAGTCATTGCTCGGTGAAGACCATGTAAAATTGAGCTAAGTGGAATTAATGAGCGAATTTTGCCCTCGAGGCCCGAGCCGCTTCTGTCTTTGTTTGTTGAAGGGAGTGTTTTCACTGCGGCCCTTTTGCCCTGGCACGGAGCTTGCCAAGATCTCTTGGGTCCAACAGGTAATTCCCAGGCATTTCCCCTTGTTTGGCTAAGGGGAAAAAAGTAGCGTCTACCCATTCTACCCATCCGTGTATGTTAAAGTCATCAGCCGGTTGAGAAAAAAAAAACACTTTGAGGTCGCTGTGTGCAAACTCATTACTTCATTCAGCAAAGATGTGTCCCATCCTGGGAAATGTTTTAAAAAGGAGACATTAAGCACAAGGGAAAGAAGAGGCCTGACATCTAAATGGTGCACTCGTTCCCTTTTTTTTCATCTGTCATGATACATTTAGCTTCTTATAATGGGAATACAGTTTACGCAAGGAGGAGACGTGTATGTATTAATTGCCAGTTCTTTCCATTCAGTTCTGTGTACATCTGAAGAATAAACAGCACTTTTGATTCGGCTCAGATCTATTTCAGATAAAAGATGACCTCTTAAATTAAATTGTGCCATTAATTTTAGCTGTCGTCTCCAAAGATGCATCAGAAGTTTTGTTTGTCTGACGCTTTGATGGTTTGGCTTGTTAGAAAGTTCTGGATGTCTGAGGCAATTACGTTTATAACTAAACATCCCCATCATATTGCAGATCCCTCCTCTATCATGGAGAGAAAAGACCTATATAGCAGCCTACATATTAGTGCACAACTTTGTACAATATACTCATTGTCACAGTATACAGGAAATCTACATCTACAGAAATGTATATTTACTGTTAGTGATACCATTATTGACTTTTGAACAGGAGATTATTATTTTTTTTAGATTGAATGATTCTCCTGTAGCTGTCTCATGACAACCCACAAATATAACAACTTGTCGCCTCATTGATCACCATAGGTACTGTATGTGGAGTCTAATTATGTGTGCAGTGCTTGTGTGTGTGTGTGTGTGTGTGTGTGTGTGTGTATGAGAGAGAGAGAGCACAAGGTTGGGGTGATGCTTTGTGGGTCTTAGTGGGGATCCTTGCGGGCCCCAGTGGGAGGACGATAAAAGCCTTGTGTGACACTGAATCACTGGCCTTTAGAGGATTTCCACGGCTCTGAAAGGCAACTGCGATAATTCAGGGACGATCCTACCCCGGTGGTCTCGCCATTGGTCTCCTTTAATAACTATATTAGCAATTAAGAGACAAGAGACACAATCGGAGCCTATCGGCCGCCCTGGCGTATTGTCCCTGTTCCATCATCCCCACCGATGGAGCGACTGTGGCCCGGCTTTATGTGCTGTGAGAACATCATCCATGTATTCTTTAACCCTCATTCATTATGGTCTCACCATAATAGATAACAGACTCAAGATAATGTCATTTGACAATATAACCCTGTGCGCTGTGTTTATTTTCAGTCGCCGTCCCTCGACAGTTGCACAAGATAATAAATGAGCAGATTGTGGAACAGCTGAGGGCAACTGAAATTTAGAGGTTGAGGTTAGAGATATGGGAATTCAGCCCCAAATTTCAACACCTTCGAGCTCGGTGAGTGATGTGGGGCCCAGGCAGGATCTCATGAGGGATTCTGGGTAACATTCTTTCAGACGGGCCTTAATGCAGTTTAATTTTATCTAATTCGCCAAGAGGATAACCCAGCTTTCGTTCCATAATCATAGTAAACCTCACATGCAGGTTTCTGCAGGGCTAAATTACAAGGCTGCCCTCGCGGCCTCCATGGTCTTACAGCTTACATGCTTACGAGGCTCTCCTGGAGGTTCTTAGCATGTTTGCACATAGCTGGTTTTGGATGAAATCCACATATGTACAGTGTATGACTGGGCACTATAATTGAACAGTGTATGTATAGCACATATTTAGAGTTAGAGCGGTGGTTCCCATCCGTTTGTGGCTTGTGTCCCCTTCAAATTGAGGAGTGTCTACTTGCAATCCCTCCACAAATATCTAGTTGTGAGCAGTTTTCCCTAGAGACTATATTTCTTTATACAACTTTTAGATTCATAGTTTCTTCTTAATTATTTTAGGATTTATGTATGATCTGAATTACTTTTTTATTCATATCGTGTTTTTTGTGATGCCTGCTTTTTAGTTGCCAAATAATTACTCATTGTTGGATGCATGTGATGGAATTATTCAGATACTTTAGGTAAAAGTAGAAATACTGTTATCCTAAAATAATTATTTACAAGACATTTACAAAACATGTAACATTTAAGTAAAAGTAATTAAAAAGAGCTACTATATGCTCGTTTTACTTACTAGTAGTAGTAGAAAAATTGTACCTAAAGTATCAAAAGTAAACATACTCATTATCCATTGTGTTACCATATTATTGTGTTTTTTTAATCATTAACAAACACAGATGAAAGCATTAAAAGGTAATTTATTAACATGAAGAACATTCTAAATACTTTGGGTAGATTAAAAGTAATGGTATTGAATTAAATTATATATGTGAAACTGTTAAAAACATGAATTATAACACCTTTTTCATAAAAAAAGACAGACAATTTAAACAGTTGGAGTGAAAAATACATTATTTTACTGTGAGATGCGGTGAGTGTGGTGGAAGTATAAAGTAGCATCTTATAATAATACTCAAGTAACATACCTCAAAGTCGTATATATGAACAGAACATAAGTCCGGTGAAGTTAACGTCTCCACAAGCTTTAAGATTTTAAGAAAACAGTTCAGCACTATCCTACTGCTTCTCGAAGCAGATGAGTTCAGTTTGTATTCTACAGTATATGTGGCACATAATCAGTTCGAGCTGCGAAGATTCATCTAAATGAGCTTGTGCTGCAGCTTCTTTCATTACATCTGGAGGAGAAAACACACCCTGTGAATCATTTTCCCACAGAAACATAGCAAAATCCGCCGCAAACTCTTCAGATGATTCTGGCTGCGAGCTCATTGCTATTTTTTTTCTTTCTTCTTCTTTTTCTTGTTGTTGTTCTGGCACTTGCCACCTCGACTCCAGTCTTTCCCTCCCAGCGTCTCATAAACCCTGTGGTCAGCGAACGTTAAGAAGTTATGGATGAGCATACTGATTCCTCTGATGAGCATCCCCCCCCCCACCCCACCCCCTTTTACTCGATTCCGTCCTAATAGGAAACAGGGGAGATTCATCCCCCAATCCGCCGTCCACCCCCGGAGGCCCATGATTGGGGATGTGTATGGTGGGGAGAAACCAGGGATGACAAATAAAGGCTGAACCCTTGAATGGCAAGGTTCTGCTTCCCGTGGCTGTGTTTGCAGCGTGGACCCCGGAGGCCATAGCCCCTCCACCCGGGGGGTTGTCAGTTACTGATGGCACTGTTGTTGGTTCCAGTGTGAAGGAGGCCGAAGAAGCCCCACCACAATCCTGCTTGTTAAATAGCATGAATTAATGAAGTGGCGGAGCTGGGAACTTCCTACCCCTGAGCGGAGAGAAAAAAAAAAAAAAAAAAAGAGGGCCACTTCCTTAGCATTTCTATGGGCCCCCAACTTCTTTTCATCCTGTCGGCTTTCCCCCCTCCCAAAGCCCCACTTTCCTCCCTCCTACACCCTCAAAACTTCTCTTTTTGGAAGTCCTTTAATCCTCAGGATTTATGCCGGGTTGGAAACAGCAACTGATAAGCGGCCTCAATAAGCAAAAAATAAAACTGCTTTTGCAGAGTCGTATATGTAAATGCAAATGTGAACAGTGGTCATGGCTAACGGCACGGAAAGTTAAGATGAAAGAAAGTTGCAGATGCGAATGTTTGTGTTTCTGTTCCTTTTCTTTCTTTTTTTTGTCGCTCCCTCGCTGAAACCTGCAAACCTTATTCTAGTCCCTTGTTTCATATCTCATTTGTCTTAAACTTTTCAAAGCGACTGCTGTAGACAAACCTCTGAGCCTCTAAATTTTAGTCAAATCTTTAAATGTACTTTCACTAGACCCTATGAGGAGTAAAAAAAAAAGAAAAAAAAAAAAACGCCTCAGCAGCAGGACAACATTCCCATGGTGCACCAGTTTTTTTATTACCACCCTACCTTCTTAATGTCCGTAATTTATGAAAGTTTTTCAGATTTAGCCCCTAGTTTATTAGTCTAATGTTACTCGTGATGTCAGTCGTCTACACGCTTGATTTACAGACATTCAAAGACATAGTAACACTTTTATAGAACTGTAAACTGCCGCGGTGATGCTGATGGATGGCAGCAACAGCACAGTACCTCTAGTGTTGCACATTACCACAGGACAGGCTCAATTTAAGATGCCCTCCGATACCGAACCCGGGGCAACATTTGTCAACCCCTAGGTGAAACAGCCCAAAGAAAAATGCCACCTGTGGGAAAATCCATCTTCTTAGGATTTTGGCCCTGCTATTTCACCAGAACGCCCAGCTCCTAATGGTTCATGAGACTAATACTTGTTGATTTAATGCACCCTCGAAAACCCAAAGTTCACATATAACAAGTGTAGGATCGCTTTGAGAGAAGATGCGCATGGATCCAAACACGTTAGCACCCCTTTTTTTCTTTCATTTCGGGCGAACAATTCAACTTTATGGAGACAGATTGGCCTTTAGACCGCGGCTGCACCTAGACCTGGCTCATCTCAACGTCCTCTGCGGCGGTCCCTGCAGTGAATCACTCAGACTCAGGCCGAGGCCGCTTTGCAGATAACACAGATCCCTTTGAGGTAAAGGCTGGTTGGCCGCCAGTTCCTTAATGGGAGCGTGTTTATACTTTGGGTTTTATCTGCTGTGAAGGGCCCTCCAACATACAAAGGCTGGAATTCCACTCGTAAAAGCTTGATACCGCGGCACACCGTCACGTAAATAAATAAATGAAAGGAATAATCGGTCAAGGTGGGTGGAAAGGCAGCAGTACGTCTGTCGCATGCAACACACACACACAAAAAAAAGCTACCGATGATATCTCCTCTCTGGACCAGACATACATGCAGAGTCCACTTTTCTATGGAGGAGGAGTGTAAACACGGCCTCAGAGCGTCGGCTCGCTTGCTCATTTTAAGGGGCAAAACACTTTAAAAAGTCTGATCCCGAGCCCCGATAGGGAGCCTTTCTTCCAGGAGAGCAGCATTTGCGTGGCGACTCCTGCGGGCACTATAACTGATGTAGACGCTTCAATGTCTGGCTGCACCAATTTCGGAGGCAGCCATATAATGCACTTATTGTAGTTGGCTGTTTTGGTAATGCACAATTATGTCTCATTCATTGAGTGTTATTTCAAGCATATCAAATCTATTTTCAGCCTCATATAGAAGAAACAATTCCCTGGCCGGTTGGCATGTAAACATTCACACTTTTGTGCACAAAGCCAAACGACGCTTGTTTGAAACTAAATGCTCTTACGGGCCAAATTAGAATCTGAGTCACTTCAACTGAAATGACAGGATTGGAATTTCTTGTGGTGGAACAAGTGCAAGAACGAGAAGTGCATATAATACCCCGGCCTGGGTCGGGTTGCACCGACTATTTGTAAATGGATGACTATACTGCATTGCATTTGTGTGTTCGGCTCTCCCCAAGATCTTAAAAATGCCGCGCTGCTTTCAAGTGATCTACTGTATCAGGTTTCTCCAGTAAAACTGGAGAAATGACTTGGCCAGTAGATAATGAGCGTGGGTTGCAATGAAACATCTGCAGTGCCAATCAAACAAAAGTCACTGTAGCATCACAGGCTGCAGCAGAACTTCCAAAAGCAGCGGTTTTCGGGGCCTTGTTTAGCCTCTAGGGCCTTTAGCATGATGTTTGAGTTTTTTTTTGTTTTTTGTGACATGTAATTTAGAACAGAAGAATACTATATCTATATCAAAAAGCAGATGTATCAGAGAGGGCTGACTGGATCCAAAAAAGGCAAACTTAGACCTCTGTTAGGCAAAATTGACATGTTCATGCAAGACTTCGGATGAAGATCTTCAAAACTTCACAATGAATGTTTGTCAATGTGGCGGATTTTATTTGCTGTGACATGTAATTTAAAATCATTCCAGGTTAACATTTTGATCAAGTGCCAGGTCAGATATTTTAAAAACCCTATATTACAGGTCATACATCAGTTTTCATGGTGATCTATGAGCAGATACACCTGGCAGTACCTGGGTGTAACTTATCTTTCTGTTTGAACTTCACCTTCACATTAAACATGTATGTTATCTTAGCTGATCTTAGCAACCATCTCTTGACCTTCAGGGCATCTACAGGGTGACTACGCAGGTGTTCAAAGTCGCTTTGTAAGACATATAGATTTACTGGATTCCCCAACCAGCTTGCTAGCAAATTATCTCACCACAGCCATCCCAGAATGAAATAATGAGCAGGTCACAGACTCTTCCCATGGACAAAACACTGGGAAGTGACCAGCTTGAAGCCAGGCACTGCGCTCCGTGCCCATTATCTCCCAGTGAGGGGACCCCTGTGGTCCCCGTCTGACTCTCATCCCCCTCTGCAACAAAGACCTGAGGAGCTGCAGGTAGCGATGCCTGAACTGGCTCCTTCTTCTTTTTTTTTTCAATAAAAGGAGCGGAGGGCCTCAGCGAGCTCCCCCTTTGAGAGGTTTTATGAAATTAACCAATTAGGACCTGCAGGGGTAAAGCGATAGAGACAAGAAAGGGAAAGAAAGACCCTTCTCTGTTTCTCTCTCTCTCCCTCCCCTTTTTTTTTTTTTTTTCAGACACACACTGCCCACTCTCCCAGAGCCCAGCATGGATTAATCACTCTGTCTGGGCGAATGAATGGCCGTTCACATCGCTGAGGCCTGTTATTTACAATTAAGTAGTTAGACAATAAAACTCACGCCGTGGAGTCTGCTCATTCCTCCCCGGCCTACTCTCACCTCACCTCTTTGTCCTTTTACTTTTTTTTCCCCATTTTTTTCCTTTTTGTCCTTTCTTTGTCACTCGCCTTATTTATTTATTCTTTTACCGCTCTCTGTTCTTGTTTGTTGTCTTGTGTTTCTTTCCTCATGCCTTCTCTTTCTAACGTTTACCTCTTTCTCTCTTTCTTTCTTTTTTTTGCCTTCTTTTTTATCTCTCTTTCTGTCCTTCTGCTGAGAAGGAGCAGAACCAGATAATGAGGCGAAGAAAGGTCCCGGGCCATTAGTGTTCGATGGAGGAGAGCAGCCGATTTGTACAACTCTTTATAGTGTTAAAAATCAAGTTTTTGTAGTGTTTCGTGTAAATGTCAAATGTCTTGCGAGCAAACATATTAGGCCGAGCCAGACACAGGCACGACAGCAGAATAGACGAAGGAAAATGGAATGTGCTTTTTTATCTCCTACAATCAAACCGCCTGTGTGACAACACAAAGGAAGGAAAGATGATAAAGGTGTCGGTGTCAAACGTAAAGCATCAGCATCATCATCTTCTCTACAACACCTCAATAAACAAGACCAAAAAAGGTCATGCGGCAGGTCCGCACGGCTGATACAACTGTATTTCTGCTCTTTTCCACCTCTGATACCAGTTTGATTGGCCGGTCTCTGTTGAAAACCCGGCAAGCCGAGCGAATTTTGGGAATGAGTTCACAGAGTTTACAGTAGCTCCCGCGATCGGACTTCCAAAAAAAACAGAAAACTGTCAACCGTGGACGTGTAGTTATGTCGTTTTGGTTTGAAAAACATCATATTACAAGTGTGCAGCGGTGCATTTCTCTAACCTCTGCGCTCAGTACGTGTGGAAACTGCAGTCTGGAGGTGACGTTTCTGAATGAGGAGCACAATAAGTGGCAGAATGATATCAGTTTAAACAGAATCCATACTCAGTCCAGTCTTTGCCAGCTGTTCTTAATTTGTGCACAAACACGCCACAAACAAACACAAGAAAGCAACTCAGAAACACAATGAACACACACACACGCAGAAGGACAGACGGCGACTTGTGTCCAGCATTACGGTCAGTCATATCCCCCCGGGGACTCAGCATTTACTACACAACAAATAACAGGAAGCCGTCCTGGCTCTGCTCGGAGAATTCCAACAATCCCCACCCTTGTGTTTCGCTCCTTCCCTTCTTCTGCTGACTTAACTTTACGACCTCCTCCGGCCCCGCGTCGCCTCGGTCAGGCCGGGCCCACGGCCGTTTCACACTAAGCCGGCCATTGTCTGGCTCGCATTGTGACTCATGGGAGTGTTTGTTTGTCAAGTTTTTTTTTTTTTGCCTAATTTAGAAGCAAATATGGAAAGAAAGGAAAATAAGTGGGAAACACTTTTACGTATTTTTCGACGGGCTCCTGATACAAAAGAGCAGTAAAACAGAAAGAAAACATGTCTGGGTTTTTGTAAGCTGTGGTTTATTCAGCAGTGTTCCAGCCTCAGCTGGTCTTTGTCATTCTATCATTTTTTCATGTTCAACATGCTATTGCAGAGCTGGAGTTTGACTTGGAAACTCTTGGTACCATCTCAGATCTCTCTGACTTGTATCAGAGCCACTTTTTTTTTTTCCAAGTGAAAAAAAGAGTCCTTCCAGGTAATTTGTAAAAGTGCTCCACTAAAAGCTTTTCTTCCTTTGAAGAATATTGTTCTGAAATGGAGAAATCCACCATTCGAAACTCCCGATTAAATCACGGTGAAGTTAGTGTTGTGTCTTTTATAAACAGTCGTGTGATTGATAGTTGAGCCAGCTGTTGTCTCAAAATTAAAATTAAGAGCATTAAACCTTTTTTTATTCTCTTCTGCTAATCTTTATACTTACAGAATGTCTTACAGTATATAAGAGTATAGCTCCCAGTGGTGAGTCCTCCAGCAGTAAATCCCACATACACGTTGTAAAGATGATTTACAGGCATGATGACCACAGTCCGTACAGTATAAACTAAATCTGGCTTGGCTCTGTTTATCTTCTAAATCTGGATGCTGGAGAACGTTTAATTAGTGTCAATAGTGGTTTCATTATCCCATCCGTTTTCATGTCGTAGGTTATGGGCAGCGCGCTGCGTGCTGCACTGCATAAATACACTAGTGTTACACTTTTGGAATGTGTAGAAATGACCAAGATGTAGTGCCCTAGGATCTGACATCCTTCTACTCAGCAGATAGATCTTGATCAGACAGAGGGAGCCAGTTCATTTTTATACTCTGTAGTTATGTTGCTTTATTTAATTCTAACAGAAACCAGGCCCATTCTGACATAGTTTTTAATCATAATAGAGCAGCTTGAAAGTCCTGATGTTTCATACTTCAGCATGAACCAACTTTGGACAATGTCATCAAGATAGAAATAAACAGCCTGGCCAAGCAAAGGCGGAGAGGTTTGGAAAACTGATTACAGGCCTTCGATTTCTAGCCCACACTTGACCAAAGAATCAACATATTTACTGTATAACATTTCAGGAATAGATGAGAAGAGAGACCAAACAAAAAAAAAAAAAAGAAAAAAGAAAGAAACAAGTAAAGAAAGACAGAGGGGACGTGATTCACAGAAAATAGCATCACTCTTTTCAATTGCCAGCACCAGGGCGTTTGCCAAACACAACATCGAGGGGAGTCCATTGCAGGGATGGATTACATTTACAACCTTGCTGAACTCTGCCAAAAGAAGAAGAAATACAAAAAAGAGAAGGATCAGTGTCACTCTCTTGGAGGCCCTGGCAGCATGGTGCAAACACTCTTATCTCCCAGTGAGTTCTTCTCTACCTTCTAAAAGCAGACTTACCACATTAGCGCCATAAACTGTACCCTGCCCCTGATTTGACTCATAGAAGATATATGGCATCTGTAATCGCTGTTTGTTTTTATACGTGTGCGTGTGTGTGTGTGTGTGTGTGTGCAAGCCGTGCGTAGGTGAGATAATGCAGAATACGTCAGCTGGGGCTTAGATTAGGTTCGGACGACGCTGAGTGATTCACTACTGGGTTATCTTAATTCTTTAAGATAAGTTGGACAGTTCTCAAACTCCCACACAAGCACTTTTTCCTCCATGTCCGCTGCAGTGGATCCTACCTGCATGTGGTCTAATGTCACCGGTGGGATATGGCTTATCCCTGCAGATAATTGGACTCAGACGCGATGTGAGCGATACTCGGACAGGACCAGGGCTTCTACTGGAGAGAGGACGCGGCATGCACAGTGTCCATTAGTGTAGCATTACACTCACATTTGGGTTTGATTGCTTTGTATACTTAACAATGGCCTCAAATGGTTCACGGTCGAGGCACCAGCCAATGAGCTACTCTCCAAAGAAAAATGGCAACAACTGTAATACTACTTATTTTCTTAATCCTGGCCAATGCATAATGAACATCTGTTAAAAATACATAAGATTTTCCAAATGGCTCTACGCAAACTCGCTTGACGTCACTTCAGCCCCTGACCCTGTCTTCTTTTTTTCTTTTTGCCCCTAAATTCACATTTGTGCCCCGAAAAGCTCCCGCCCAGGCGTTCCCCCTCACGGTGACAGACACCATTCATTAGTGTCCCGTATTTGTCGGTGCTTTTCTAAACAGAGGAGATGAAGCAAACACCCAGGAGTGTGTAATGGCCTCCCCAGCTGTCGTGCACTAATTGCGGAGGCCCTCGCCGCGCCGCGTATCTGTCCTGAAGGCCGTGATGGATCCCTGAGAACAGTTGCAGATGAGACGGGCTGTGGACGGGACGCCGTGCGTAGAGTCGGGGTGAGCACAGAGAGGCCAGCATATATCACTCGCCGTTTTTTGATAAATAGTTTCCGTTCCCAAACACAGCTGCCTAGTCAAATTTGGACCCTTCCCCCCCCCCTTTTTTTTCGCTGCTGCAAAGGAAAACGAAGACACTGTGGATAAATGTTAGTGTCCAGTCCCACCTGAAATCATTCAGCGGTGTATTGAGAGGTGCTTATGGGATACAGTGTGGGATGCATTATCCATGTCCGCCTCTGGAACACCGCTTGACCGTCCTCAGTCGTAAATTGTGGAGCAGTAGTCCCAGCTGTTGACATGCTCAGGAGGTTAAAGCCTTTACTTTATTTTCTGAGAGAGATGTAAAAACATGTGGACGTGTCAGATGAATAATCATTTTTTGAAAACTTGCACTTCATTTGTGGACTTTCAAACTTAGTTTTCTTCTAATGATTGTTTAAACTAGGATAAAAAAAAGTACTGACATGAGAAACATTGAAATATGTAATGACATACATTTGTTATATGCTGGCTCTGCATTGCATGGATTTAACTCCACATACCTTAACTCTTTCACTCGTTGCTCCCCTCTAGTAAGCAGCTACAGAATGTGCAGTACAGCACTTGGTGCCATTTTTCATTGTTTGAGTTTAATCCAAAGCACCTCTCGGTGCCACGGGACCTTCACAAAGCTGCTCCAGTGCATGCCATACATCACTGAGCTACAATGGACCACAACGATCCAGACTGACACACCTATGCAGCGACCAGAGATTAGTCATTGAAAGCATCAACATTTAATCACCGTGGGCATTGATATGAAATACAGAAACCAAACTTCTGTCTTCTTGCATGTCTCTGAATAACAACTGGAAGACGTAAGCCAGGTGTTTGTAGCAGGGAATCACACGGCCACATCGCCACAGATTCATTGAGAACTGAGCAAACTATCTGTCTCTGCTTGATAGCCCCAACGAAAAAGCCACAAAGGGGATTCTGAGCTGAAATTGTTTTGCCGAATTATTATTTCCAAGGTCAAAAACCAGTTTTCTTTTCATATTGGAGCATCACATGCAATGTTTTAGTAGGGTTTACAGGCCCATAACATCAACAGTAGCAGCCCGAGGTCTTCAAGAAGACAGTAAAACCTCAGAAAACCAAACAAGAGAATGAATGTAATAATGTGAAAATGTGGGATTTGTTAGTATGTTTTAAAAAGGTGCTTTTATCCAGTTTAAGATTGTTGATTGATATTCAAATCCACAGCCGAGACGTAAATGACATTCTGTGTGTTGTCTTTTTTAAAAGCATATCTGTCTCCTTCAAGTGGATAAGAGAGATCCAGCTGTAAACCAACTCACTTTGGAACACTTTCACACACTTTATCAGTATTCAGAGAGCATTGTGTGAGTCTGACCAAACGTCCCGCTGTTGTATTGAAGCGATGAACAGAAAATGACATAATCTTGCAATTTTCTCAGATTATCGGATTGTCACCGGAGCAACGGAGCAACTATTCATGAATTTCCCCTGTCAACGCTGCGTCCATAAAGATATGCTGTTGGCAAGAACAAGTGAGCCCAGATAAGAGGGACTGTGAAAGATGGATGGTGGCACGCAGACAGTGTTTGTGTGCGTTTTTATATTTAGAGGAGAAAGCGAGAAAGTGTGTTTATCCATATGCAACGAGATAAGGAAACGCAATAAACCCGCTCGCCAACAGTCTCGTCTCACACCTAACAAATCTCTAGTTAAAACGATATTCACGTATCGGTCCAGTCACACATTTCTCACCCTGATCTCGTCCTTAGTTTAGCAGAAAACAAACAAACATGCAGTCGCTGGTGTGAGATTGTGTCGGAATCTTCTCACGACACGAAAAACACCCGCTAGTCCGTTTCAGTGTTTGTTTCACGTGAGCGTGCTCGGCTTTCTAGTGCGGAGCTGGGTCTTTATAGGTACCCAGCAGGCTGGGGAGTGCTTTTTACAATTCCATTCCCCGTCTGGCTGACCTTAATCTGGATTAGTTGATTTCCCCTTCTTTTTTCTTCTGGGATTAACAGTTTGCGGTTCAATTAAACATCACGCAGCCCAATGAGTTTGAATTGCCGTGTTACAGCGTGCTGCGGGGAGCGCCCAGTAAAACTGAAAAAAAAAACCTCCGGCTTCAGTGTTTCCTCCGTGGGAATCCAGGCCTCTGCTGTCCAGCCAAACCATCTGGCCCGGAGAGGTTTTTCTGGCCTACCAAGTCTTAGGGCTACCGTGCTATGCGAAGGCATTCCTAGACAATGTGGAGACATGCAGAGAGGCGGTAGCTGACGGTTTAGAAAGACTGTCTCTGAGTGGCAGTTTGGAGTCTTAACTATGAAAACATTCCTCGGAAGTATCATTTTTTTTTTTTACTTGGGTTCTATGAATAGAGACAAAGAATTACTTTCTCCTGCATGAGATGGAGTTCTGTGAAAAAATAAAATGGACCAAGGAAACCCAGTATTCACTCTTACCAGTACTCACTCTAACCAGTATTCATACTGAACAGTACTCACTTTACCAGTACTCACTTTAACCAGAATTTACTTTAACCAGTACTCACTCTAACCGTCCGTTTCAGGCCGTTCTAGCCTAGTGTCAAGATAAGGTTACATCCACTAATAGTGATAAATAGGTTAAAGCTCCCATATTGTTCACTTTGAGTTTTAGTAGTAGTAATGTCCCTAACAAAATATATTTCTGGTTTTAAGAACAAAATCATAGTAATAATATAGTTTTACATGTTTGCTCAAACATCTTTCTAGAGCTATAGAATAAACAGGTCGTTTTAATACTGTCTCATGAATATTATTGATCATCTCCTCCCTTTGGCTCTTTGGATTTGAATGGATGTGAATTTTGGGATGGCTGGTGACTGTATAGTAGTGACTTTCACAGATGTGCTGGTGGATGACTGGAGGTTCATAATTTCAGATTTTTAACATATGTGATGATAATGATTTTTTTTTTTAGCTTTTTTGTATTTCCCAGACATCAAATAATATAAAATTAGAAGGGCAGTGACAGGGAGAAATGCTTACAAGTGCATCTACAACAATCTGCAGCGCACGAGCAGAAAATCTGGCAGTTTGAACACGGACCAGCCTGGGAAATGTGAGAAGGACTTGAATGAGGAACACCTCTTCAATAAATAACATTTAGGTGCCCTTGAGAAAGGCACTTAACCACTCAGTGAAGCCACAACCGCTCAAATAAAGCGTGGTAGCTGGCAGCGGTGGATGAGCGGCTCCCAGGTGTGAGCGCGTGTAACTGTACGACTGTAAAGGAGACGGCCTGGATGTGTGCTCAGCAGAACACTTCTCTGTGCAGAAAGACGAGAATTCAGCGGCGCACTGACGGATCCAGCTTTGAGTGTCAGATGGAAATTATATCGCCGTAAGGGAAAATAAACTCTCTCGCTGTGTGACAGTCCGGTGTGTTATAATTCACAGAGTAGAGAGACGTAAAGAAGGCTACGGTAGCATAATATATTTAGTTAGGAACATCTCATTATTTTCCTTAACCTTCAGGCTATTGTTTAAAGAAGTAGGAATAAACCGTGAATCGCCAGGAGCTGGAGTTTCATGAAACCTGAGGAGTATTTTTTAACATTTATGTATTGCTGACATGTTCTATTCCAAGATTCTTTAAAGGTGCAGTGTACAGTTTATTAGCATTTAGCAGCATCCACTGGGACTGACTTGGCAGAAATGGAAATATGTATATAAAGGTGTGTTTTAATTAGTAATAATTCAGTCACAATAAGCCTTACAGAACCGGTGTTATCTACAGGGGTCTTCCTCCATACAGCCCACCACCACCATGTTTCTATAGTAACCCAGAATACACAAACCAAACATTGGTCAGGACAGCCTTTCACGCTTTGTTTGCTCTATAGTTTGTCTCTATTAGATGCCACCAGAAAGTACACACTATACATTTAAGAAATTATATCTGGTCAAATATTTGTAGCATAATCTAGACTTTCACAATATTGTTAAAAAAAAGAATGATTTAGTTATGCAAATCCACACAAAAAAAACTAATGTTGAGATGTCTTTTGTCAAGGGTCGTGGTTCCTGGATCTCGCATTCTTTGTCATATAATATATCATCAGGATTAGAATAAAAAAGTTAGAAATCCCCCTTCAGAACCACAGAAGATATTATGCTACTTATAATTAACAGTTTTTATAAGCTATACACTTAAGAGTAAATATGTGTAAAAATTAGTGCACCTTAAAAGGTCTTTGGAGAAATGGTATTACTTCCTTAATGTAATGCATTTCCTGTTGAAACAGGATGTGTGGACAGGATATAACACAATGAGGACTTAGGCTAAAAACCTAACCAGTCATTTCACCAAGGCCAGTGATGCAGAATTGTCTTAAAAGACACATTTATTGGTCAGATTTTTTAAGTGGGGTCTGCAGGTCACCGGCAGAAATGCTTTTTCAAGATGTGACTTGCCCTTTTCAAAAAGTTAATAGGGTCTTTAAAATCCAACTGTAATTCATTCAGGTTTATCAGATACTTTTTAATAGCGGCAGGGAGATTGATGTAGTGCTTTTAAAGTGTGGAATCGGCTTCACGCACGTAGTGGCTACTTCAGAGAGAACATCAGCATGATCGGACCATTAGAAGCTGTGGGGCGGCTGTAGCTCAGCAGGTAGAGCAGCTCCTCCACTAAATGCAGGTTCAATAGATGGTATATAAATGCAGTCTGTTTACTGATATTCAGCGATATGGGCCTGACTCCCTGTGGGACACTGTACTGTTAGAACAAAGCAACGGGACAGCCGACTGAAGGAGTGAAAAACATGTGAAGGGGGGAGGAGGTTAAGAGGAGGGGAGACAAGAGGCCCGATTGACTTTTAGGGCCTCACTTGTCTTTTTTCTTTCTCCTGGTCTCTCAATTGCTGCCCTCATTCCCCCTTTTTCCACTCTCTAACCCCCGTCTGTCTCTGTCCCATCGTGCCAAGTGCTCGGTTTTGTCCGTGCATCCGAGGCCTGGGCGGCGAGGGTGGGGGTTGGGGGGTGGGGGGTGGAGGTGGTGACTGCTCCTGTCGCTGTCCAGATCATATGTAACACTGTAAGCCCTTTTACCCTGGCACAGCCCTTCTTAAATCCTCTTCTCTGCACTGACTGACAGTGGCCAGACGTCCGCAGGCTTAGCCCCGCACCCCCCTCCCCACCCACCTCCTGCTTTGGATGACGTGCAAGCGTCAAACCGCCGCTTTGATTTTTTGACATATCATCCGCGGCCGGTCATCTGGTACGGGTTGTGGTCAAACGGATGTTTTTCCTCAAACAAAAAAAAATCATGAAAGTGCTACTGACAGTTGGAGGGTAAATATTGCTCTCGTGAGGAGGATCCATCTTTGACGTCCCGTTAAACTGTTAAAACTGTCCCAAACACTGAAGGGGAAATAAAAGCAGATCTGATTTTCTAACTGTACACGGTCAGCGAAGACGACGATCTCGTCTTTTTGCTTGTTTTCCCCCCAACAAGAAATTAGCTATCCGAGGCTATCCGAGGCTGTTCAGTCTAAACACATCTCATTCTGGTTCCAATCCGCCAGTTCCCTGGACGATTGTTGTGCAAATGTTGAATTAATATGTCACTTGTCAGGAGTCTGTTTTTGTGTTTGCCTCGCCGTGGAGAGAGTTTGAAATGTGTTGCATAACCCCACGTCATTTCCTACAGATATTGATAATGACTTTTGATTTAGTTGTTAACCCTGTAGCCAGACTAAACAATTTCCTTGCTAGTAAACTTTGCTGGACTTTGGTGTCAGCACTTTAACAAGTATCTTGTTTGAGTGATTGCTGAATCCTAGTTTCACCTCCCAGAGTCAGATGAGAGGGCTGGGATTACTCTTTTGTTGTTCGAGAGTTTCTTTCTTGAATTCCCAAATACCCACATGTCCTGTTTTCTCGCCAGCCTGGCTCTTTTTTTTTTTTGGGTACAAGGTTGCAGGATATATTTTAGGCAAGAAGTGATAGAAATGAAGCACAGAAGCCGTCCCCCTATCTTTCCTTTTCTTGTCCTGATCCACAAAATGCATGTCAGAGCTGCAGGAGAGGTCAACTAACAAATGACACCCTTGTGCTAAACTGGGGTTTTGACCCTGGAGAAACTAAGGGCAACGGCTCCAAGGAATTAATCATTACCTTATGACCTCACACACTGACCCTGGAAACCCCGGAGAAAACCTAAAGGTGTTATGGATGATAGTAGAAACAGACAGAAAGGAGGAGGAGAGTGAGAAAAAAGAAGTCTTAGAGAATGAGAGCTTCCTCCCTCACGGGGCGTCCACTGGGGCCTTTATGAGTTGACAATTAATAGTCTCTGTAGGTTTCCTGAATGGGGAATTGAGACGAATTGTCTCTTGGCCATTCAGCTGCGTTCAAGCGTGCCGCTGGACAAAAAAAAATAAAAGAAAGAGAGGAGGGAAAAAAAAGTGGCGGCCGCAAAGGCGAATTACCCATAATGCTGTTTTTGAAACATTTCCTTTTTGTTTTGTAGACGTAGGCCCTATGGGAAGACTCACATGGCCCTGCGTGCACTCACACACACACACATACACGTACACCACTGAGAGAAATGACCGTTCCCCACAGACAGACATCTGCCATAACAGAGCCACTTTAAAATAGTGATCTTTCAACAGCTCTTCTTCTCACTCGCTGTTCAGACCTGGGACGCGGTGAGAGAAAACAGATCATATTGAGCCTGACGTTTGTTTGTTGGTGCTCAACGTCTGAAATCAGAAATTACGTGCGCCCGTTCTTCGGTAGCGGTGGAACACCACGCTGTACGTCAGTTGGCCTCTCTACACAGACAGGGAGGCATTGATGCTTGGTCTGGGCCGTAAATCATCAAGAGAGTGCCTCAAATTATGTGGAACTTTGAAGGAATGGGAAAGCGCGGCTTCCCGACCCGTGGAGAAGGTTTTGGATTGCATGCGTAACATGCGAAGGATGAGGCTATTGCTGGGAGATAATGAAATGTGCAGGCAAAATGGGAAGGCCATTCAAGTTTTTTTTTTTCTTTTTTAATCCACTAATGATGTTTCAGAGCCCCAGAATTCGCCTTTGGCCGGCGGATTTCTTCCCATGCTATTTCGTCTTGGGGGATGAAGTGCATACAAATGGCCGGCTAATTAAGATGGATGGAACATCTAAAAGGCCCATCTTCATGATAATAAGAGAGAGTTAAACATGTGAAGCCTTGTAAGGCCCCCTTGTAGTGTGGAAGTGCATATGGAAGTATGTGTGAGGTATGGAGGGGGGGAGGGGTGCGTTCGCCGTCACACATGTATGAATGAGCATGTCATCCCACCGTGTGATTGGTGCATTCTCGCCCATTTGTATCTGTGTGTGTGTGTGAGAGAGAGAAAAGGGAGGCACAGCTATCTCAGGGCCCTCCAGTCTGTTTCCATGAATGGCCTCAGCAGGGGGAAACTGTCCCTCATTGTCAAGTTATTTGGCAGAAGTCTTTTTTACACCACCTCATGTTAAATTCATCAACATTTCTCCGTCATTTTTTTTTTCTGCCCCTCAGAATGTCTTCGGATCGGGTCTTCTTGCCAAGCTGTTTCCTGCTGAGGTCTAAATGGCCACGGCAGATGTATGGTGCGCCAAAAAGAGCATTAGCTTTCATGACGATTAAACGAAAAGAAAAGGCTATTTCTCTGATCGGGAAGCGGAGTTATGTGTTTTTAAGCAGTGTTTATGAGGCTTTTATCAGACCGGCCTCTCTTATATCTATTTTAAACCTGCATTAATCAAAGTTGGACCACTAGGTGGCATATGAATGTAGAAACACTCCGACCTGCTGCTGTCAAGTTGGTAAAGGGCAAAATTATCATCTATTTTAAATTGTGTTCCTTCTTAACAACCAGATATTTTTCCGAGAGAAATATCTGGTTGTTAACATGTTTTCTATGTATCGTGTATGTTAGATGACTCTCTTTACCAGCTAGTGTCTGTCTGTGGTTTCAACAGTAGCCCAGAGCGGACAAACTAAACAATGGCTCTAGAGTTGGACTTTTCTGAATCCTCCACGCTTGGGACAGTCAGTTGGTCGAAATCTCACCACAAGATTCCACCAGAAACCAAACACTGTACCTTTAATTTACACATTTTGAAACAATTAGTTGATTAATCAAATCGACATTTCACTATACAGTACATAGTACTACTGCAATAATCTGCATCTATATGAGTTATAGTTTCAGTCACTTTTTTATGTTTTTTTTTAAATGTAGGAATCTGATTTATTTTTTTTCCTTTTTGACATATATAACAATTCATCCAGAAGTGCCCGTTCTGTACAGTTAAATCATGCAAAGCTGTAGCATCACGCAGGAAGAAAGATTTATTGAGAAGTGCAGCACATTGCAGATTTCTCTCATTTTTTTCCCTCCCGTTTCTGCACATGCAGACACGCACGCATAAAACACACACACCCCACCCAACCCCCGGCCGGCTGCTCCTCCCTACGTGGATGTTTTCAGGGGGTTTTCACATAAACAGTGGCTGTGGGGGGTGCCTGGAGCTTTTCACACGACAATCCAAGTCCTGTTTTGGATTAAAGCTCTGCACCACCCTTCACACACACACACACACACACACACTCATATTGGCACATACACGCATGCACTTACATTCCTGACTCACTATCCTCCACTCCTCCACTCGTGCTTGTTTAAATGAAGTAAACAGCAGTTATGTTTCAACTCTTTTTTCAGTTCTCACCTCAATCCTATTTTCACCATGACAAAGCCTGCCAGCCACTGATGTCTTCAGTTCACCTTTAGTTCAAAATTAAATGCGAAACCGCACATCATGACGTGAATGGAAACTGAGATTCTTTTGTGACTTGTAAAGAATTCTTTCTTAATTATGTGCAGATTGACAGTGGAAACCTGTGCAGCCCTAATTTTTTTTTTTTGTCTTTTTTCCTGAACCGAAAGGGGAAAGGTTTCCAAACTCCAACCCTGGCGCTCCCAAACACGTAAATGGGGCAAAGTCTGGGAAACAACAACATATCTTTTGAAGCTATCTGGACTCCCAAGAATAACATTAACCATGATGGAAATAAGGACTAATGAAATCAGTTGCAAACATCATTACAGTAGGCTAATTGTTTAACCTAGATTTCTTAGTTCCGGACTGGAAGGGAGCGATGTCATCACAGATGTGAATTGTTAATAATTAGGTCAAATGCAGACAGAGATCTCTCGCTAATGCGTTTTTCGTCCCACCAGCTTCTGTAAATCTCACGCATCCATCACCAGTCGACAGAAAGTACGAAATGGATGCCATAATAGTCCTGAAAGCCTCCTGCAGCTCTTTCAGAGATTTTGGAAACCAACATTGGCTTTAGAATAAGATGCATGATATCTACTGTATATCACTTAGATTTAGCATTTATCTGTTAAAATCCCACTGATGTAAAAGCCTGATGTTACAAACCAGGCCATTTGGAACAATCTCCACATCTTACGTATATTTATGATCATGCCAGACAGTTTAATATATAAATTTATATTAGCAGTAGACAATAATCTTACTTTTCAGACCTCACCAGTGGTAGAAGAAGCATTATAGGAAAATTCTGCATTGGAACACTACTCCATTACAAGTAAAAGTCATGCCTGAAGCTTAGCAGTAAAATATACACTTGTAGTAAAAATACATATGGTGAAAAGTGGTCCAAAGTGCTAAATTATCCAGGTCCAGGTGGCGCTGACTCCGGCTCCTGCAGTATCGTTGGAGAGTTTACACTCCAGCACTGTGTTTTATTGCACTTGTCAGACGAGAGTTGAAGCTAATACTATATATCCAATTTTGGGTATTTTGTCCCTTTCATATCAGTTGAAGGATTACAAGTTTTACTGACTTGTTTCTTTAACCTTGTGTAAACCTTTGTCATGCATTAAATGAGCTTATCTCATGTTGGATATAAAATGTTTTTTTTTTGTTCTGCAAAGTTAGTGGTAATTGCAGCCAACAGTAGAATGACGAAAAAGGGATTTTTTTTTTTCTCTGAAATGTAGTGCAGCAAAAGTGTGAAGTCTGGAAATACCCATGTGTATTAAGTTATGATTTGATCGAGACAGCATGTACATAGCTATGTGATGCAGCTATTTTGTTTGTAGTACAGCAGAAAGATACATTTATTCAGAATTATCAGAAAGCTAGACATGAGCAGTGGTGGATCTGAGTCAAAGAAGAAATTCTGTCATTAGGAAAAATACTCAGACACAAGAAAAAAGTCATACATGTCGAAAGGTACTTAAGTAAATACTTTTTTATAATATAGTATATTATATTACTTGGTAATCACTAGAGAGCATTCTAATGTTTCACTTTGTCAATGTAGAGCCAATTTGAGAGACTGTGAGTAGATTGAAAAAGTTATCTCTGCAAAAGATCAACAGTACACGACATGAGTAAAAGTACTTAGTTACCACCAATTTCCCAGGGTTGTTTACATCTTTGCTCTGTAGCTTTTCACTATCAGAGTTGGCCTGAAAACCCGACAAATATGTATGTTTTTGATCTATTCTGAGAGTTTTATGAACAATTACAATGCCGCCGTTCGTCAGTCTCTCTGCTTCTCCACGGTCTGTGACGCTCGGATGCTGTAATTGGAGGTAATTGTGGAGAAAGTGCATTGATAAGAACGCAGACGCACGCAGAAAGAGTGGCACAGAGAAGCGGACCGACAGACGGCTCTATGGTCTCCTTCCATTCTTTTAAGATGTCCTCAAAAAAGACAACTGATAAAAAAAAAAAAAGAAATAGAAAGAAATGTATTTCTTTCATATCATCTTCAAAGCTATACTTATCACAAATAGGCTAATTATTTTGTTGTTTTTTTCACCTTTCATCTTACAAGAAGGAGAAAAAAAAATGCTTGTTTTGATGTTCTTCAAACCTTTCAATGCAGCGAAACAGAACACGCTGCATTTAAATAGGCTATGGTAATTTCAGTGATGGCTTTGAATTGTGCTCCAGCTTCAAGGAGAACGGAATCGCGTCTCGCCTCCATTAGCTGTACCCTGAGATTGCACAAGGCCTAATTAAACTTTTCCATCTCACCCTCCCAGGAAGGAATAATAGCGGAAGAGTTATGGCTGTTTATAGGGGAAGAAGAACCCCAGTTCGCACCGCTCATGGCCGGATACGGGACCATTAAAAACGGCCATCCATCACCGTTTGTTTCCACTCTCCCGTGTGCGCAGATTTGTGAGAAAATCCTCCGGTCCAGACGAACCGGTGGGCCGCCCCTTTCGGTTGGATTAGACATCCTAGCAGAAACGCTTGGAGAAAAGCTTGCTTGGCAAGGGGTTTGTGGGGGGACTTGAAGGGCCTGCTGTAGACAAACAATCTTTTAACAGTTGGTGAAGTGGTCCGCTGAGAGGACAGTGATCCCCTTTATTAAAACCACTCGTCCTACATTGTCTCTCCCCTCTCTCCCCTTGCTGGTTACATAAGGCCAAGGTGCTCGGTGATGGTTTGCAGGCCCTCCTGTTTTGTTTTGTTTTATTTTGTCTGTCTTTCTCTTCCTCACTCTTGCTCTTTTTTTTTCTTCCCCTTCCCGTGGGGGGCTGCAGAAGATTTGGAGGAGGGGGGCCTAGCGGAGGGACGGGGGGCGGGGGTTTGATTGTATCCTGACTTCTCTCTCGCACAGTGCGTTGAGGTTTGGCCCGGGTCCAGCTTTGTCTGCTTTTTTTATTTATTTATTTTTTTTCCCGGGCACATTCTCATCTCCGGCACGCTCAAATTCCCGTCTCCGGAGCGCGAGCGCGCACTTCAGCGAGCCTGATGACTGCGGTTGGAAGATGAATTATGCTGCAGGCATTTGTTTGACAGATCCAGCCAGTCGCCATTGCACACGTGTTAAAGAAGCTGTATGGAAGAGATCAGTTTGACCCCGTCCTAATTATTTAGCTGCGTTTGTTGTAAAAAGGGGATCCGTGGTGGCACTTATACCAGTGTCCTTGACCCTCCAGCCCAGGAGCTCTGAAACTCTATAAATCTGCAGCCAAGAGTGTACGACGTCTCGTCTAAACAGTTGAAACAACCACAAGGAGTGGTAGAGTGAAGATGAAGTGAAATAAGGATGGTCTTTGTCCGTGTGTCTCCGGAGTTGCAGGGTATGAATTATATAGAACGCGGCGTTCAATCACAGAGGTCCCACTTTACAATTCCTGCTACATAGCGAAGCATTCATCAGACGTGCCATACGGTTTTCAGATTAAGAAAGCCAAATACAGACACAGGCCTGGGCTTTTTCTAGACGGCCGGTAATCCATTCCCAACGTAGAGAGGATGACAGATTCCTTCATACAATACAGTGGCTCTTAAATAGTCCAGAAACCCGGAGGAAAGTATGATTTTCCAATGTGCACGGGGAGGAGTCAGCCAGAAAGCCCTGAAAAAGTTTGATCTGTTGTCGACAAAAGTTGCGGGAATTAGCGAGCGCCCTCGCTGACCTGGGCGTGGTTCGTGGAGGGTTCGCAGTCAGCGGTTGGAAGGGATGTGACCTGGATATGAGAGAGTTCCGTGATGACTTTTGGGAAGCGTTCACAATGTGTCTGCTTCTGTTGGAATACTCTGCTCCGCAGCCTGAACAGTACCAACCTCCTTTCCCTCTCCTGTCCTCACGTTACACCAGGCCCAGCTGAAGCATCAGACCAGGGTAATCTTGGATAAGCATCGCGTCATCGTAAACAAACAGTGCATTATATGTCAGATTGGATTAGTTTGGGCTATTTATTTATAATACGTCAATTGAATCAGCATGTCTCAAAGCCTTTTAGTGTTGACTACTTTTTTTATGGCATTGCAAAAATTCCTTTGTGCCGTTTAGCTGTTTATACTGTGCCAAATCCTGAGTAATTTCTTTTAACAGATCCTGGCTCCGGCTCTGTGATGAAGTGTTATATTTGAAATTGTTTAGCGATCCCAGTTTTTGACACATTCGGTCAAAGTCGGGCTCTGGGAAAAAAAAAACGGATGATGCAAAGTGGAATCATTCAATCTCGGAGGCCAAGTAGTAATGAGAGCTGGAAGTGGATGCGTCCCTCAACCCTCGACCCCAAGTCATCAACAGCATCTGATGAGATATTAAATCATTTCTGAATGATTGTTTCCTGCAGGAGGCGCTCCCTGCTCCAGTTTTTTTTGATTAGATGAGCTCACCTTTTACAGACCAACTGTTGCATCAGATGCACTTGGAGGTCACTTTTTTTTCTTTCCAGCTTTGGAAGAAACCTTTGTGCCGATGATGTGAAGTCTCACATTGTTCAATAGAGCGGGCGAGCACTGTGTTACTCATTGGTGTTAGACCATTGTTCACTTAATGAATCACACCCTCTGCCCATTATTAGAAACAACTGACTGTAACGGACTGGAGATGTGGATCGGCCTGTAGTGACTGCTTACTCTACCTCTCTGTCTGTCTGTCTGTCTTCTGTCTGTCTACTATCTGTCTATCTATCTACTGTCTGTCTGTCTGTCTGTCTGTCTGTCTGTCTGTCTATCTATCTACTGTCTGCCTGTCTACTGTCTGTCTGTCTACTGTCTGTCTGTCTTCTGTCTGTCTACTGTCTGTCTATCTATCTACTGTCTGTCTGTCTACTGTCTGTCTGTCTGCCTGTCTACTGTCTGTCTGTCTACTGTCTGTCTGTCTACTGTCTGTCTGTCTGTCTACTGTCTGTCTATCTATCTACTGTCTGTCTGTCTACTGTCTGCCTGTCTGTCTGTCTACTGACTGTCTGTCTGCCTTTATGTCTGTCTGTCTATTGTCCATCTGTCTACTATCTGTCTGTCTGCCTGTCTGTCTGCCTATCTATCTATCTATCTATCTATCTATCTATCTATCTATCTATCTATCTATCTATCTATCTATCTATCTATCTATCTATCTATCTATCTATCTATCTATCTATCTATCTATCTATCTATCTATCTATCTACTCTCTGTCTATTGACTTTCTGTTTACTTTCTGCCAATCTGTCTGTCTTCTGTCTGTCTGTTTAGTGACTTTCTGTCTACTGTCTGTCTGTCCTACTGTCTCTCATCTGTCTGTCTATCATCTGTCTGTCTACTGTCTGTCTACTGTCTGTCTGTCCTACTGTCTCTCATCTGTCTGTCTATCATCTGTCTGTCTACTGTCTGTCTACTGTCTGTCTACTGTCTGTCTGTCATCTGTCTACTGTCTCTCATCTTTCTGTCTGTCTATTGTCTGTCCACTGTCAATCATCGGTCTGTCTGTCTACTGTCTGTCTGTCTGTTATCTGTCTATCTACTCTGTCATCTGTCTGCCTGTCTACTGTCTGTCGTCTGTCGTCTGTCTGTCTGTCTATCTGTCTGTCTGTCTGTCTGTCTGTCTGTCTACTGTCTGTCCACTGTCTGTCATCTGTCTGCCTGTCTACTGTCTGTCGTCTGTCGTCTGTCGTCTGTCTGTCTGCCTGTCTACTGTCTGTCGTCTGTCATCTGTCTATCTACTCTGTCATCTGTCTGTCTGCACAGACCTATTGCTGTCCATGTGGGCAGTCTATTGCTGACCTGTGCTGCTTCCCCTGTCTAGATGTGGTGAGGATGGTAATGGTTGTTTTTGCTTTGATGGACGCCGCATGTGCTGCTTTTACCTTCAGCTGAGACCAGAACTCCTGCTGCTTCTCACCTTGAGTATGACGTTGTGGCAGGATATGGGACTTATTCTGGTATATTCTGTCACTCCTGGGGTAAATGTCTGCACTTTGATGTCTGCAGTCTGCGTCTTGCTTTTCCCACAAGCCTTTCACAAGTCCTTTTAAAGATGTTAAAATGTGGAGTGTCAGCAAAGTGCTTGACGCATCACCACTGATGTGAGTAATGATTTTCACTCAAAATATAAAAATAACATATTTTTAGACTTAGCCCTAGTCATAGGAGAGTTTGTGGCAAAGGCTTTGTAAGTGTGCCCTCAACCCCCAGTAAATTGGAAAGTGTAACTAAGTGCACATTTTGGGGAATTTATTTGATTACTTCCATTTTCTGCTACTGAATACTTGTACATCTTAGGGAAGTATTCCATTTTCTACTCCACTACATTTGCCAGACAGTTGTAGTTATTTGTTACTCTCCAGATTACAATTTGTCATGTCCGTGCTGCCCAGTGACCATCAAGCACCTGCAAAGGTGTTGATTTAGAATGTTTGTGATAGGCTGAAGGACTAAGTGTTTATTTATGGGTTGAGAAAATTCTTTGACTTCTTAAGGTAAATAAACTGTGTAAAAAGCCTCTCGGATTAACTGTCTCAAAGCTAGAACAATTCTTCAACCGATTTCATTTCTTTGGGGGGGAAAAAAAAGTAGTTCCAGAGAGGTCTGTGAATTATGAAAAAAATAAACAGGACATTTTTACGGGAAAGAGTAATTGCTGTTGAATTTTTCAAATGCACAACAGACAAAAGTCCATTCAGCTACATTCATACCGGGGTCACTGCACAAATGCATATTTACAAGACAGACCCAGAAGTTTGAAAGAAAAATGTCCTCCCGTAATATGAGTAAAACCGGAGATTACATAACATGAGCTCAGACATCTAAATTATCCCACCTGTCATTCCTTCATCAAGCACCATGTTTATTTTCGCAACAGGAATAATTCATCACCGCTCCGTCCGGACTCCAGCCTCAGCCGTTTGGACAAATACCTTCCATCACTTAAGGTCTCATAATCGACAGCACTCAGGAACCGCTTGTGAATCATTCATAACTCCTTACCCATAAATAATAAAGCCCAGGCAGCCAGTTAGCAGCACCTGCAACTTGAAACAGTAGTTGGTGAAACTCAATCTTTTACCTTGTAAAGTAATGTGTTTCACCTGCCTGGGCCGGGGCGCCTGGCGTCAGCCGCCTGCCCACCGTGAGCCGCAGACAGGTGGAGGCAACCCAAAACGCTCTCTCGCCTTCTCCCATCGGCCTCCCCCCCTCTTGACCTCGCTTCCTCTTCCTCCGGCGAGCGTTTCACCAAAGCTCTTTGATATCGCCCCTGTCCCGTGGGAGCGTGGGTAATGCAGACTGGAAGTGTGAGGCGTAATTATTTCTCAAAAGTGCACTTCTAGCCTAATTAGCTCACTCCTCAGAAGTGGGCTTTTGCATTATTTACACATCAAGGGGGTGGGGGGGACACACAGGCGGGAGATAAATATTCATTGTTTGTTGACTTTGCTCGGGCTGGGGTGCGAGTGGAGCGGCGAGTCGCTGTCACTGTGGCTTGTTTACGCAACGCGTGCATGGCTGCTGCCCGGGCTGTAATCTGTCTTGTTCTTCTGTAATTATCTCCACTCATGCAGACAGGCCCACACCAGCTCACAGTGGCTTTAATAAGTGGACGACACCCTCACATCACAAACACATCACATGAACAAGTGCTCAGTGATGAGTTCCGCTGTAATTGTGACCTCAACTCCGACAAGCCGGTGTCGGGGCGGCGAGCGGCGCGTCGCCCGTCTGGTCCAGGGCGGGTTCTGACGCCTCCGCGTACGCTTCGAGGTTCTGTCTGAGTCGTCTTTAGTGAACTCAGCTGTTTCCACAAGGAGTCAGTGCAGCTGCCTGGAAGAGTTTCCTGCTACTGCAACAGTTGGTGGCGAAGATTTGTGGGACACGTGAAGTCTGCTTTTCCTGCTGATAGCCGGGTATGAATAGGCCGCCGTGCGTGACCCCCCCCCCCTTCGGACGGCCTTGAGGTCCATTGTCTGCTCCTGCAGGGAAACCCGTGTCACCTTTAAAAAAACTGCAGCCATTGTGGACAGCTTTCATGTTCCCTATCTCGACTGTGTGTTTTCGGGGGGGGTTATGAAAGGAGAAGTGTGGGCATCTTGTGATGCCTGGTACAATAATTACCATAATCACTGTCAACATTAATGGAGATCCTATCACTGGAGAATTTAAACATGGCTTTTCCATATTTATAGAAGCAATAAACATAGAATGCGCAGCAAAATGTCTGTTATGATTCAAAAGCGAGCTATGTTTACGCACTTTGAAATGCATATTTGGGTTAGTGGATGGAGGGGAGGGGATGGGAGTTTAAGTTGTGGGATATGAGTGGAAATGTAATATCGCCACACCAGACACAGAAGATCTGAGGCCGTGAATGTCTCACTCTCACTGTCTCCAGGGTTTTCCACTTTCTCTCAGACATTAGCCCAGCGGTTTGATTCCCATTGGAACTTTAAATATGTTCATTGGTTTTTTAGATTTTAATTTCCTTATTCATACAATGTGGGAAAAAAAACTGTTATTTACATTTCTAGAGATTCCAGTAACACAATTACCACAGGAAAAGAAACAAAAACAAAACAGATCATAGAATTATGTACGGAAGAGAATTAGGGCCAAAAAACAAAACAAAACAAAAAAAAACGACAGTCTTGAAGGGTCTGTGTGAGATTTTGTTTCTGGTGAATGTGTGACTTTAATCTCAAACTTTATTTCTCAGAATAATCATTTCTTCATTCATTTATTTCACTTGTGTGAAATTTCAAATGATTGACACCTGACTGCAACGATTTGCTCCACGATTTGCTCTAAGAATTCAGCCACAAAAATATTAGTGAGGTTGCCTGCTGGCGATTCAGTTCGTCCCAAAGGTGTCAGCCGGGGTTAAGGGTCTGGGGGCTATGCAGACTAGTCAAAAAATGAACTGATTAAAAAAAATGTTGAAAATCAAATACAAAAAAATAAAATAAAAAAGGGGGCCTTTCTCAGACTTTTCCTTCACATAGTTGGAAGCATGCAGCATTCCGGTTTCCCTTAATTGGAAGTCAAGGGGTATAGCTCCAGCCATGAAATACAAAACCACACAAGTATCAAGTATGTGGAAGAGGGATGTCCACGTACTTCTGGCCGTTGAGTGCGTCAGCCACATGAGGAGGACTGTGATGTAGGGTTCTCCGCGTGTGGTTGGACAACTGATCTTTAAATGGGCTCCACATGATCCTGTGTGAAATGAGAAATAGTTCAATGTTACTTTAATTTACTTGAAATCACAGAATTTCTATAAACAATCTAATCACGGGTCTCACTGTCACCGCGACTGTCTGTCTTACATTTAGATTATCAGAGCAAATCTCACCGTATGGGACAGAGTTTATCCACATGGGGGGTCTGTGGTCAGCTGTAATGTGTGTTTATTTTGGTTTCTAAGACATGAAAGTGAAAATCCCTGAGCTGCAGTTAGTTTGCTCTACTGTTACACTCGCAGTAAGTCTCTATGGAAAAGAGCCTCCAGTGGATTGGTAAATGGTAGTTTCCATGCAGCTCCGGTGACAGTGGCCTGTATGTGAGGTGTACCATAGACCCACAGAGCTCTGGTGTCCACAGGCCTGCTCCCCACTCACTCCTCACTCTTTGTTTCCCACACACAGACACGGAGCAACAGGAACGGACAAGTCCAGAAAAAAAAAAGGTTTTGAAATTGGATATTATGTGTAAAACCTCAATCATATGCCTTACATAACCTTTCATAAACCCCAAAGATTGTTTGATTTATTTCAGTGTTTGGAAAAGCTAAAGCGCACAGGGGCAACGTAGTATCTGCAAACAAAATATTTTATCCTTCTTCTTTTTTTGGCCGTTTGAATGAGTTACTTTACTATACTGTAATATGGACATGTATCATGTGTATAATTTTAAGGTAGCTTATCCACATCAAATCTGTCATGTGGTGTAACCCTAAAAAAATAGTACCAGATAGTTTAACTCTACTAAAAAAGGTTTTACAAAATTAAGAACAAATGCTATCGAATTGTTTTATATTCTAGGTGGAATAAATATACAAAATTTCATTCATTTTTCAGTTACACTATTTTTGGGTTAAAACATTACACAAAATTGGGATTTTTTGTAAATTTTAAATGGCAAGAAACAAACACAAAATGTACATTTTGAGAGACCTGATAAATGCTTCTTAAAACTGTATTTTAAGAAGTTTTTGACTCTCTCATCTTGCCAATACATTAGAGTAAGAGGTTCCAGAGATGCAGCTACTTTTTTCAGCAAAGAGATAACATTTTTAGTCTGGTTTATTTATGCTGGGGAATTACCTCAAATGCAAAGATGTTGATGAAGATTTAAATAGATTTTTCATTTATAGAAATTGGAAAAAAAGATTGAGTGAATTAGCTTTATAAAATCTTTATTTTCCTTATTTTAAAAAGTTAGTGAGCAATCAATAGAGATCATAAATTGCACATTTCTGTGGCATAATTATTAGTTTATCATAAGGTATGGTATTGCAAGGTTAAATTCTTATTAATTTAAAGTAATTTTTTTTTACCAAAATGTCTGACAAATGAATAAATGATATTTTGAATTAAACAATAATTCCGTCTCAGTACCATGCATCATGTTTTAGTTTTTTTTCCTCTCTAACCTCTTTTTTTCCAGGCCAGGCTTGGCATCTCTTTAACAGAGACTGTGGTGTTTCTTCTTCCTGTGCAGGTGGAAATCACGCTGCAGGACGTCAACGACAACCCGCCTGTCTTCCCTAATGATATCCTTGATGTGACCATCGAGGAGAACGTTGGAGACGGCTTCAAGATAATGCAGCTAACAGCCACGGACGCAGACAAGGTAATGCCTCCCCCACTTTCTATTCTGTCTGACAGTGTTTTCCTGCCTTTCTGCAACCATTCTCCACTCCAGTGCTTTTTCAATGGACATCATTGGAGTGATATGAATTAAAAATATATGCTTAAAAATTTTCTTCCTACAGTGATCCAAATGGGTTTATGAGACCAATACAGTTTTTAATGTCGATATAAAACTGCTCCCCCCTAAGTTTATTGCAAAATCTCACATTCAGCAGAGATAAGCCATTTAAACTATGTTACTAACTAAATCTGGTCACTTGTTTATATTTATTAGGAAACAGAGGGTGGTAAATGACTGCAGAAATATTTATACAGTACTTATAATACAGCACAGAAATAGTTAGACACTGAAATAGATGAGCAAAAATATCAGACAGGGTAGCAACAAGCATATGGATGAGGCAGAATATAGAATAAACATGAAACAAAAAAGGGAAAGCAGCAGTTAACATTAGACTTCAGATTCCTATTGAACTAACATATCGCACAAAAACCAGACAACAAATTAATAATTGGTAAAATAAGGCAAAATACAGTGTTCAAGTCCATTTGAAATGGCATTTTGAGAATATCGAACATCTGTATTGTATACTATTTCCACTATAAACAGTGTATTGATTGATATTGCTTGGGTCAGTCATATTCTAGGTGCATTAAATATTTATTAAAAATTCTTTTTTGTGGTTACACCCTTTGACATTTCATGTAAAAAATCCAATTTCGTGTTTTTTGTAAAAAACATTCACCAGGTATTTTGAAATACCTGATGAATGCTTTTAAAACTGTATAAAAAAAGGACTTTGACTTGCTAACCATTAGACACATGTACAGGGCTTACAGTACATTAGCTTCATTTTGGAGAATTAGATGTATTGATTGACAGGTGGATTCAATAAGTGAACAGTAAGGACACAGATTAAAAATACATTTATCATTTCAGTTGGATCATTGATTTGACAGAATGTTTGCATTGAAACACTTCAATGCAAAATTAAATGTATGCAGATTAAATGTTTGATAAAAGGTTAAATTCAGTCTTATTCACATAGTCTTGTATGTGAGACGTGCATATAAGCAATTAAGTAAATATTAGGAAGCATTTAGAAAGGATCCATTGTGGGAATTAGAAAAATGGGTTTAAAATAAACAGGTTATAGTTAATTGTTGGTCACAATTATGATGTAATGACACTTTCTGAATATAGTACTTCAGAAATAATTACATGATAAATCCTTTAATCCTTAACAGAAATTATATGTTTTTTTCATCTTAATGATTGATTAGTCTGAAGCAAAATACTTGTAAGTTGTTTGCTATTAGTCAGACAAAAATGTTAATTGAAAATGTCCCGTTGGACTCTTGGAAGTTGTAAAGTGCGTCATTCACTACTTTGTTATCCGATAGACTAAACAATTAACTGAAAAAAAGTTGATAAGTAATGGGAGTAATCGTCAGGTGCAGCTTTACATTAGAGTAAAGTTTGTTTAAGAGCGCAGTATCATTAATTTGACCCTTGAATGTTGTAAAATTCTGACAAACACACAGCGACACAAAGTGGCCAAGACAGATTAGGTCTTTTTTTACTCAAGCACAGTAACACAAACACATGGACCCACACTTTAAATCAATCTGTCTCTGTACATTTCTATCCCTTAAACACACACACACACACACACTCACACACACACACATACATATCAAAACTGTCCTTCTGTGTCACGTTTTGATGTTATGTGAGAAGTGTTGCGACCACTGGAGTGGCCAGCCATTGATTCTTTGGCCCGCTGCTCCCATAGTCTCCGTAGTTCACATTACAGCACGGGCATCACTCTCGATTAGTTAAAGGCTCCATCTTCAGCTGCTTTAGGCAGGATATGGACATTAAATCCTGCAGCGAGAAACGCAGGCCCTGCCGGCTTCTCCCAGGACTGCGGTCCCTCGCCCAAGCCAAAGGACACAGTTGAAGTGAATGGAAAAAGTCAGGCCATTGACGGGAGAGAGATTAGAACGGGGGAACGAGGACCCAGATTTAATGGCAACAGATGAGGCCACACGTCTTTTATTGCACAGCTGCTGCCTCGCCCCGTCTCATCGGTCCAAACGTGAGAGAAGTCCTACAAAGTCCCACTTCTGACCATTTTTATCGGAATAATATATTGACTCTAAATCTTCGACCTGGAGGCAGGTTTGTCTTTTCAGTGAGGGGATTTTTAGGATCTTACTTGATTAAATTCTTATTTCGGCGCCAGATTATTCACATCTTTGATCTCGGAAAAGGTTTAGCATATGGTTTTGAGATCAAACTGTGCAGTTGGTCACTTTTTCCTCATATCTGAATTTAATAGGTGTGTCAGTCTGAGCTGTGGTCTATAAGATGAAGCTTAAGGCAGCACACTATTAGTTAAAAGATGTCTCTGCATGCACATGTACAGATAACATGTACATATGTCTTCCAGAGTGATCAAGCTAAAGGATTTCTTACAATATCCTGCTTTATGTTGAGGATTTAAATGAAAAAGTAAACATGGAGACACACATCAAGAGAATGTAGAGACGTCTTTTTGGAATTACATTGTAGAGATGTTTACTCCGAAACTCCAGTGCTGCCATGAATAGGTTTTGCTAAATAGAAGCCTGTACTTCATTCCAGCTCTCACTCGGAGCCAGATATGAGGCCGGCCAAGCCTTTGCCCACATCCTTACGCAGGAAACTTAAGTTGCGCTGACATTAAGCGTACGGAACGCATTGGAGCCCTTGTTGAGAAAGCCACATGTGTGAGCCAGTGCCGAGTAGCCAAGAGTGCAAGCTGTTGGCCAGCTGACGGCTGAATTCAGACATCATAATGATCCCATCCAATTTAACATCCAATGCAACATGTGGGACTCATGTGTGAGGGTATTAAAGTGCTGTTTCTTCGCATCCGTTTTTTTTTTTTTTTCACTACACCCATTGCCACACCAAAAAAAAGAAGGTAATTGTTGAAAGAAAACCCAGATTAAAAGTTTGTTAAAGCGGGCTAGGCTTCTCCGAAAATGGTTCTCAGCTCATTTGAATGAAATATGCCGCCTATTGAATGTTTTATTAGAATTCTAATGAACAACGGCTCTGAACATGGCCTCCAAATGAGCAGTAATGTGTTCCAGAGGTGTGCTGTATATACCTACTGCGTACTTCTATGCAGTTGTGAACACATTCAAAGTTTAAAAAACCCACACACCCGCAGCGCAGCTGGTTTTGGCCCTCTCTGCCTTTTCAAAGGTTTTATTTTGAAGCTCTCTGTGACAACACGTCCCTTCTCAGGAGTCTGTGTTATGATTGGCCGGCCTGCTCCGTGCCGGTGCATACAGGAAGTTCTCCATCCCCGCCGGCGCTGTCTGCTTCGCACCTCTCGCTTCTCACAGGGGCTGCATGCTCCCAAAAAACCCCACTCATCTGCTAAATGACTTTCCTTCTGCTGTAGTCTGGTACCCTGGAACGCTGCTGTTTAATTGGTCAGCCCCCCGTCCCATTCTCCCCAACAACCCACCGCGTCTTTGGAGAGCTGTAAAGTAGTCAAACTCTTGAGTGGAGGTCAAGAGGGCAACCGATGTTGGTGCGAGTGTGTGTGTCTGGCGGTTTGTGCGAGATCTTTATCACCGATGTTAGTTTAGTAAGAAGAGACGGACGAATGGCTGCATTAAAATGAGAGTGTGGGTATTTTTATGTGTGTGTGTGTGTGTGTGTGTAAACGCTTGCCCTTGTTCATTAGCTGCATAGGCTGGTGTGTGTGTGTGTGTGTGTGTGTGTGTGTGTTGGACCGCGGCCTAGATGGACCCCCGCTCGGCCTCTCCCACCTTCCCTGCTCCGCCTTTGAACCCTATCAGAGAATTAATTGGCAAACCACGGGTGTTGGGTTCCGGCCTGCAGCCCAGGTGGCTGATGGGATTGCCAGATCTGGAGCCACTGATTGATGACAGCAGGGTCCTTAGATGAGCAGTTACTCGTCCGCCTCCTCTCCTCCGGGGTTTTTTTTACTGGGCCCGGAGAAGAAGGTCTCTGGCAATTCAATGAGGGATGAGGTCAAGAAGACAGAGGTTGTATCTGTCGTAAAAAAAAAAAAAAATGCAGGCCAAGGGAATGAGATAATCGCGAGTCATGAACTTGGCCTTATAATATTGACTTCGGCTAAAAACTTGACGACTTGCCGCTGTGTTCAGACTGTTTGGTGCATTCGTATTAATGCACGTCTGTTACTGTAGAAAAATGAAATGAATAGAAAAGAAAAGTGAATGGCTCTTTTGGGGCTTTGGAGGAGCGAGGGTGAGGAGACTGGAGAGAGACAGGAAGTTCTGCCTCAGCAGCACCTGCATTTACAAACTTTACACTTGTATTCTTAACTATATTCTGAAGGATTTCACAAAGGGTTTGTTTATATGTGATCCTTAGATTGATTTATGTAACATTCTATTCCTAAAACATGGCAAAGATTTAATTAGTTATTTTTAGTTTCCAGTTGAGAATAATTTTCAGAGTGATAAAAAATACTTACTAAACTCCCTCAGTAATTGGCTTCATCCAAAGTTGGACATTTTTTTCCTGGAAATGTCTGCAAATTAGGACATATTTATTAAGGTAACGACTTAAACGTTCATCTTCAGAAAAGTTTTAATACAAAAAACATTTCCCCTAATGTAAGAAATCAACTGAGGAACTTTTCTAGTGATGTTTATGAGGTCAAATTCATATCCTATTGAAACACCTGAGAGGATCAGCAAACACAACTATTATTTATGGGTTTGAACTTACACAGTCACAGTGTTTTCAGTTTTCAGTGGTAATATAAATATAAACCTGCTTGGAGGCTGAAACTCAGACGCAAGTAGCAGCTCAACAGTGCAGAGTTAAGAAAAAATTTTAAAAAATCTATAAATACTACTAAAATACTTATTATATTTACAAGTCTGAGTTACTATGTAAAATAAGTCACATGTTCAATAAACACATTCCTGAAAGCTTTTTTCCATATACATTTTCTCCTGTGAGCACTATTGTCTACCGAGGCTGTAAATGTGTTAATATGCAGAAGCAGCTTAATGCACTGGCCCTCTCTATGAGCCTCTCCATTGTCCGGCTTAGGATCAAAAAGCATCACACAAACATCAGGCATAGCTGAAAGAGTCTCTTTTAGCTTAGCTTTTAACCGGCTGTAACCAGAGCCCGCGCTCCATCCCGCTGAATAGCTTATTGAAGCTGCTTTTTTTTTCTTTTTTGGCAGAAGACAGAGGGTGAGACAGTTGTCTGATCTTCCATTGTGTCCGCCACAAATATAAACGTCAAGCTCTGTCACCGGCCTCATTCAGTTGTCAGATCACATTTAGTCCTCCTCTCCTGTTCTAAAGCCGATCGCTATAACCATCACATGTGTTGTGGCGCTTGTACTTGTCCAAGGTACTAGGGGATCTATTAGTTGCATTTATAGAGGAACACTATAGGGCCCCACAAGTTCAAAGACTTGGAGAGAGTATCAGCTTCTCACTGTCCTTTTCTCTTCTATTCTAGACATGGCCTGGATTTTACAGGTTGAAGGAAGTGTTTGAATTCAACTTTGTTTTTAATTATATTTTTAAAAAAAATGTTGAAATTGTACAAAAGAAGTAGAGGAAATGTGTTAGTTCTATAATATAATTCAACTTGTTTCCTTTACAAGTGAACTTTTTTTTTTAATGAAGTTTTACTTGGTCATAATGAAAAAATCCTGCATTATTATTATGATTATTTTAGTACCATCTGTGCCATTATAAATCGCACAGATGGTACCCAAATATAGGGTTAGTGTTAACCATACCTAAATGTACCCAAACTGCCACTTTGGGTTTTCTGACTCTACTAAAACCTCTGTAAGTTTCAACGTACTACATTATTTGCATCAAGTTTTGCATAATCAATGTGAAATTCTGTCTTTTCAAGAATTTTGGCCGTATCTGCATATTTCTTCAAAAAAATCTCATTTATGCTGTGTTCCATATTCATTACCTCATACCCAGTCACATCTATATTGATGTTTACACTGTTGCAGACATGTCACAGGTTATCGTGATATCACATATATGCTTTTCATATAGACCTTGAAGTTGCAGATAAATAGTCTATAGTTCTAGGCCTGAAGACCAGAGGTTACCATGTTCGGTCAGTTAGTTATCCGTACATCTGTTTCCTGGATCTGTATCACCACCCTGATCTTGTGTCTATTTCATGGTCTCCTGTAACCCCCCAAGCCTTTCTTCACGGACTGTGTCTGTGAAGGAGTCGCAGTGAAGGGATTCATTCATGGCAGATAATTCGGAAGTTTGATCTGGGGACGTAACACGCTAACGTGTGGTAAACAATCTGATTTCCGACCAGATAGAGTTGCTTTGATGCTTGTAATTAGGAGGCTCTTCCTCTCCGTGGCCTGGGAACCCAGACTGGAGACAAAGTTCACTGAGGTGCATCTAACCTACTTAGAGTAGAGTTACCGTTGGAAGAAAGTTCCAGACAGCCTCGCCACCAACTACTGACAAATATATTGGTTTGGTTTTCTGCCTTAGATGAGCACAGTCCACAACTCTGCTCCTTGTACTTTTATGGTTTTGTGACAAAAACATATACGTAGATTTTATAACCAAATTTGCCATCTGTACCATAATTTTTACCATTTTTCATTTTCTCTTCCCCTTCAGGGTCCAAACGCCCTTGTGACGTACACCATCATCAGCGGGGCGGACGACAGTTTCCGGATCGACCCGGAATCCGGTGACTTGATCGCCACCAAGAAGCTGGATCGGGAGCGCCGCTCCAAATATTCCCTCCTGGTGCGCGCGGACGATGGGAAACAGTCGTCAGACATGAGGCTGAACATCACCGTCAAGGACGTCAACGACCACATGCCAAAGTTCTCCCGAGCGACGTACTCGTTCGACATCCCTGAAGACATGGCAGCAGGTAAAGTTCCTGGTGTCACTCCTCGAAGCATCCGGACACACACGAAAGGAGAGTGAAGCAAGTGTGTATTTTGTCATCTGCAAAAGGCCTCAGGCGCTCAGCGGCTCTGTTAATGTAATCAAGAGCCTCATATTATTAGGGGCAGATGATTTGTAGTAGTTTATAAGAGTTTATTTCTTTTTAACATTTTTTGAAGATTTTATATGCCATGAAGCGCTCCCAAATCCTCTGTATCTTCCTTAAGGGGAAAATCAAGAGCTTTAGAGGTCAAAGAGACATTAACTGATATTTGATTTATATGGAAATCTATCAGCAACCAGCAGGATTTACAACAATGCTGACAACTGTCTGGAACGGACCTTTCATCTCCCTCACAGCTTCAGTTACGAAAAAAGACACATGAGTTATTTTCAATTACATAAGAATTCAAAGACTTAAAAATGTGGCCATGCAGTACTAAAAAAGTACTAAAAAACACACTTTATCATCAGCTGTTTGCTTAGTATCTTCATACAAAAGCCATCAGTCAACACCACTGAATGGAGGAGTTTTGGTTCCAAAACACTACAGACCAAAGCATTCCGTTATTCTAGCAATTGGCAGAGTGATCACACAGTCAACGTCGTTAATAAACAAGCCTTCTAACCCCAGAGTGGCGAAACGGAACTTCTCGCCTCTCACAACCTGTCTGGCTCCTGCAGGCTCCATCGTGGCGGCGATCCTGGCCAGCGACTCTGACTCGGGGGTGAACGGCGAGGTCACCTACTCACTGGAGGAGGACGACGAGGACGAGACGTTCCTGCTGAACCCAGTGACAGGCGTGTTCAATGTGACGCGCCCGCTGGACTACGAGACGCAGCAGTACTACATCCTGACGGCGAGGGCACAGGACGGCGGCGGGCAGGCCAGCACGGTCCGGGTGTACTTCAACGTGCTGGACGTGAACGACAACCCGCCCGTCTTCAACACCAGCGTGTACAGCTCGTCCGTCTCCGAGAGCCTGCCCCCCGGGTCCAGCATCGTCACGGTCGGGGCCAGCGATGTCGATGATGGTTTGTACATATGGGATTTAAATATCCAAGACACAATGATCGATTACTGAAAATCATGTAAAATAGATTAGTATTTCTTTTTAAAATAATAACATACACTTTATTCATTCAGTTCATTTGCTGTTAAATGGCAAAATGTAACAATACAGAATATGTTATAGTTACAAATTTTGAACAAAATTAAAGAATAGTTTTGCAAATAAAGAGATAAGGTGGAAATAAATGTTTAAAAACAAAGTGTGAGTGTAAATCAGTGTATCAACTTCTATTGCACAGACATACAGTAGCTGTCAAATATCTGACAAACTGGCTCTTTTCATAACAAAAAAATAATAATATACATAAGATTGATCTTTTAATATAAATATTTTACATAACAGAATACTTTTATTTATTATCTGGGACGAGAAGAACCTTCAACATAATTAAACTTACAATAATGTTGTAAGTAAAAAGTAAAGAAAAACATCTCAACTACTAGTTGGTTTTTAAATTCATCAGTCATGTTTCATTTCGTTGTGACAGTTTGACAATGATAAAATGTCAATAACAAAAGCAGTGGAAAGACGTTAAAATGACCATGGGAAAATTTGGCTCTTATTTGACTCTGTAGGCAGAATTAATAAGACTTCACCCAGAGATTTGATATAGTCTACTGCATTATCTGCAGAAGCATTAACTTGTAGTTAGACTGATATCTTAGATTGTAGATGAATTAGGTTAAATCCAGGATAAGTATCCCAGAGGCAACACAGTATTTAAAGGAAAATGTTCTGTGAGAAAGTTTAAAGCCGTTAATGTACTTTCGTACTGTATAAATCAAGTGTGAGTTAGCCGTAGGAGATTAATTTAATGTAGGCCTGTCATTTTGTTATGACAGTCTGTTACACAGAAGCTCTCAAACCTACATTTTATTTTTCATCCCTATTTTCACGTTGCGCATGACTGATTTGACGAACGACAACATCCTCGCAGTATGATTGAGTGGATGGAGTTTTTTTTCCTGCGTTTCAGGTGGTGGGCTCCGTGTTTGTGAAGTGCCATGTGGTATTTGAACAGTCACCGCTGCCCTCCTCCGCTGTAATTACCGCTTCAACCAGGCCTAATGTGGTTATTGTGACCTACATTCCTGGGAAATATGCTGCCTAGTTTTCAACCAGACTCCGGCTTCTTCCTCCAGCCGTCCACATAATCTGACCACGTCGTCCTCTCAGATATAAAGTCGCCGCTTTCCACTGTCAAAATAAAACAGCGCCATTGTTAGCACTTCCTACTGCCTGACCTGCAACCCCGAGACTTTGTCTGCAGACGGAGTAGCCTAAACTCGGATGGAAGTGGCACTCATGCTTTTGATAAGGGATTACTTGTATACTGTAAATACACGCCGGAGTGTGGGAAGGTGCCGGCGCTTTCCACATGAATACCCCGTTGAGTTGAATTACCGACGCTCAATTTAAGCTCATTTTAACCCCCAGTTCCAGGGGGGCGCTCGGATTAGGCCAGATTTCAAAGTTAGATGATTTACTGCGTCCATTCATTCAGTCACAGCGTAGTTATGTTATTTAAATAAATGTTTCATTTGCGAGGGATTTTCCAAAACTTTGCAGCCGCACTATCAGTTTCGGAAGTGGTTTGCAGTGGTGTTTCTCTTTTGATAGTAATCTGTCATGCTACATGAATGGACCATCCACTTGGAGGACAAGAGTATAGCAGCCAGAGCTCCAGCTGTTGTATGCACAATTTGTGGAAATGGGTGTTGATAATTCATATAAGGCCAATTCAGACACATAACATCTGGAACAATGGATGACAGTCAGTGTTCGACCTCCACTATCTTGTACTATGCATTTGTTATCTTTTTTTTTCAAGGCCATATAAAAGATTTTTTTTGTTGGCAGAGTCAACTGCCAAGTTTATATTTATAAATACATGCTGACTCCATAAATTTACAAATTAGCAGATAAACAGTACAAATATTTTCTCCTACAACATAGTAATGTTAAGTCTTCAGTATGGCAAGTTGTTGGACCTTTTGTCTGTTTCATTATCTTCTGACTGACTTAAGTTGACAAGTGCTGATTTACAGGATTTGTGAGTGTTTAGGATTATGTTTTAACTTACTAACATCACACTGTTAGCTGACTGTGGCCACCATAAATAAAATATAACTACAATATGATTATATAACTGAGTCATCACACATTACTGTCATCTCATTATCTATTTCTTGGCATGTTTTCCAGGCCCAAATGCCCAGCTCCTTTACAAAATTGCATCAGGTGATCCCCAGAACCACTTTGTCATCAACAAAGAGGGAGTTCTCCAAACCAAGAAGGCCTTGGACAGGGAAACCCAGTCCTTCTACAACCTGGTGGTTACAGTCAACGACCTGGCTCCGCCGCCCATGACCCGTTTCACCAGCACCGCCCAGGTGTCCATCATCCTGCTGGACGTCAATGACTGCCGGCCCACCTTTACCTCCCAGAAGATGACCTACATTCAGGAGAACACGCCGGTGGACACGGTAGTTTTCACGGCCAAGGCCACGGATGCTGACAGCGGGCCCAACAGCTATGTTGAGTACTCCCTCAGAGGACCTTTCGGCAACAAGTTCAGCATCGGCACAATCGACGGAGACGTCCGGCTGGTTGGGGAACTGGACAGAGAGGAGCTTTCTAACTATACCCTCTCGGTTGTAGCTACCGACAAAGGTGAGCCTCGGATGTCTTCGACCATGGACGTGACCATGATGGTTCTGGACGTCAATGACAACACGCCAAGCTTCTCACAGAACATCTACGACATAGAGATTGAGGAGAACACCTTGACCGGAACAGACATCATCCAGGTGTTTGCCAGTGATGCGGACGAGGGCACCAACGGACAGATCCGGTTTTCTATCTCAGGAGGCAACACCAATTCCGATTTCAGGATTGATTCGGTCACAGGGGTGATATCGGTGGCCAAGCAGCTGGACCGCGAGACGAGGTCGTCCTATTCGCTGGTGGTCCAGGCCGCCGACCGCGGCAGCAGCCCAAGGACGGACCGCGCGACAGTCAACATCGTGCTGCTGGATGTCAACGACTGCTCGCCTGAATTTGAGCTTTCTCCTTACACCGTAAATGTTCAGGAGAACCTGGAGAACCTACCATTAAATATTCTGCAGGTCAGTATGTTTTCCTTTTCTCATTTGTGAAAACATTCATTAACATTTCAGCATTTACTACCGTCGTTAACATTCACAGACAGGACCTGCTGAGTGAAAAGAAAGCAGTGTTTTAAATAACAGTCCTAAGACCTTAAATGAGCTAATGCTTTAACCAAATTTGTAGTAGACCAATACTAATTTAATAAGTGCAGGTATGTGAGGAGTGTCAGTGTTCTAAACCACTGGCACGGTGGTCTTATTTTGCTAAATGTCTTGACAAATACCTGACAGAAATGATAAAGACATGATATATGATTGCAATTTGCTCCGCACAATTAGGGCTTTATAGAATTTCACTGAAATATGAAACTTGGCTAAATTGCATGACGAAGCAGTTAACTCCTAACCACCCTGATGAATTAAATGAGCCATACATTTATAGGGGAAGGACTGATTTCCAGTGACAGAGCGATTCCATTTTCTTTTGCTTATGTACCTTGTGAGGAAATGAGGCTACAGTTATGTTGTGGGAAAGGGTCCAAATGTGGTGGGTTTTACCACACAAGAACACACATCTCTGTGCAAGCCTGACTATGTCTGCCTGGGGCTTGCACGGCAGGAAGGGCTGGGAAGCCCACACCACGTTTGGGCACACCAGTGAAGTGGGTAGTTTAATGCTGCAGTGTGAGGGGAAAAATGAGACAGGCCAATCATTTCATGCTCAGAAAGCCATTAGCTGAATGTCTGCCCTTCATCCTCAGAGCTGCCTAAACGGTAGAGGACAAAATTTCTGGTTTTCTGGCAACTTTTTGGTTTTCTTTTCCCTAAGAAAGTCTGATTAGACAAAGTGAATAAGTAATGATCCTCCTTCACCTAACAATTACGTTCATAGTACCGCTGAGCACCGTAATCCTAAATAACCCTCAGCTGGATTTGAAAGGAGTCGAAAAGGCTTAATCCAACCAGGTTTAAACTGGTGTGGTTGTCTGATATTCAGCTGCATTTTTCTTGCAAAAGAAATAAAAGACTAAAAATATCAGTTTGGAGAAAATGGAAGTCAACATTCTGGTCCATGTACTTTAATGGATATGCCAATATGTGACATGACAGGAAATACTGGAATTTGTAGTTAACTATCTTTATCTCATATTTATAGTTGTTTTGTTGCAAATTTAGATTTTACAGTACATGCAAAATATTCTATGAACAAATATGACTTTTTTACTTACATTATAGTGAAACAAGCTCCAACTTGACCAGCTGCAACACATTTTTAAACCAAGCATATTTCAATCCATCAACACTCTGAAAGGAATCATTCTGCAGTATTTTATTACTTGTAATTTAACTAAATAATATATGATAATAAGTAATAAGTATTTATTAGAATTTAAAACTGACATGAGTTTTGCAGTTGTGCAACTTTTCATGTTACCATTACAGTTGAAGCTATCAATGTTTGTATTAATGCAATTGTATTATTTGTAATATTGTAACCCATTTACTTGTTTACCTGCTGCTGGAGATGGACAAAAAAAAGCTAGCCAATAAAGCCACAGTTTGTCCAAATCTCTAATACCCCACGTGGCCGTTTCTCCAGGTTGTTGCCAGGGACGACGACCAGGGCGCCCACGGTCAGCTGAGCTACATGCTGAGTGGTGGGAACGACGAGGGCGCGTTCAGCCTGTCCTCCAGCGGCCAGCTGAGTCTGACCCACACCCTGGACCGCGAGTCCCAGGGCAAATACATCCTGCTGATCACAGCCACCGACTCAGGTACGACTGCAGCAGAGCTTCAGGGCCGCGAGGGCGTCCCTTACCATCTTCAAATGCTTAACGGCAGTAAAAGATGATTTGTATCGCAGCATTGTGTTTCAGTCTAACGTTCCAAAATCAGTTGTTTACATCTGAACTTGCACCACATTAAACTTGCTCAACTTATCACCCATGATCTGGTGTATCTCCTGTGGACTGAGTAGCGAGTAATACGTCCCTACATGGGCATTGTTGATTTTTAGCAAAGCTCCAACATATTTTGTAATCAGCCGGCAAAACCGAACTGAAAAGGAATATTTTCATGAACTAACAGCAATGTCAACAAACAGCATTTTTGATTTCACAGTGTGCACAGGGCCCTTTTTGTGTGGCACAATAACCTAAACATTCAGGAGTTTTTAGCTTGCAAAATAGTGGGTGTTTTTCGACCTATTCCCCAGAAGTCCTTTTCAGCGGGTTCGATTGAATAGCATCCTCTGTTTATTTGGATACGGTGGTAGAGCTTGTTATAGCCAGATAAAAGGTTAACTTGTTATTGCATGGAGGCCGGTTAATGTGCAGTTAAAGGGAGTACATGCGTATCCCCGTTGCAGCCAAATCACATGGTATCCCACTTAAGTATACGTTTCCCCGAGCTGCTCTGGCACGGCCGTCATGGTCTGAGGGTGGTTCTGTTTCATTCCTGGACTGACCATGTGACCATTCATAACGCTGTGTATTTTTGACCGTGTGCAGGTTCTGGTGAGAATCGGGATAATGTTGCGTAGTGTCTTGTTTTTGAAAAATATCTCATAATATAAAGGTTGAGTGTTTTACACTTTCCCAGGGATTTATTTGGAGCTTTGATAGACAAATAAAAATAATTAATTTGTGGTGTTAAGTAGCAAAAAAACATTTCCGCTGATAGGCATCTCTGACAAGCTTTACATTGGCAGATTTTGATAGCTGTGAATAGGGGGGGTTGTCTCTAAAAAATGTACATTTCTGTGTGAGATGTTGGTATTTGAAGTAATATTTTATTATAAAAGAGTGATTTAATAAAAAACATGTTGACAAATATTCAGATAATCAAGTCTAAGTAACACAAATTAAGTGCATTTGTTCATCTTATGTTTAGGTTTTCTTGCTTCATATACTGTTTAGAGGTTTGTGCCACATGGACAACATTGCCCAACAAGCGAACATACTAATTAGGATTTGATCCTTTTTTTGTACGCTTCACAAGGAGTCCATATTTAGAGCCCTGACAACAATTCCAAAATATTTTGACAAGACGTTTCAGTACAATGTTGGTAAGAGGCAGAAAGAAGGATTTGGGGTAGAATATCAAAATATCAAAAACCCCATAATCATAGTACAGGCCAAATTACCCAGCAGCATTTTCTCACATTCTTGAGGCCTCGGCTGAGACGGTGGAGGGAAATGGTTCTTGCAGGCGCGATCTGGCAGGAAATGTTGAAGGTGGATGGTGCAGACATGTCTCCAAGTCTGCTGTCTACCATGACCCATTTTCAACCACAGACATTCATCTCAACATGTTAAAGTCCGCCTTTATCTTCCCATACTTGACTAGTTCTATTCCTAGTAGTACATCGGTACTATAATGCCAAGGAGACTCAAGAGGATTCATCATCCAAGGGTCTTACTGTAAGAGTGTGTGTCTGTAAAAGTATTATTCTGTCATAGGAGGACTTCAGCTTCAGTATCTGTCTGTCGAAAAGAGTGTTGTATTGTTGTATTTGGTGTTCATGCAGCAGTCTCTCTGCCTAACAGTTAATCATGAGCAGAAAAAATAATTTAGTGCTTTATCACATGTGCTCCATGAAATGAGATCAGACAGATGTGTTTGGTTTTATTTGACTTGTTCAGACAGTTCCGTGTACTGGACGGGCTTTACAGTGTTTTCAGAGAAGGTAAACTCATTAATCGGAGCAGAGTTTCAGGAGCCTCTCTGTTGTGCTGACTGAAATCTGTCATGAAATGGATGGAAACAAAAGATCTCACCGGGTGCTGGTTCTCATAATAGGTTCTGGCTTGCAGGATTTGGCAGACTTCTGTCATTATTTCAAATTCGGAGCGCAGGCCCTGTAATGTGGCATCCATACAAGCTTCATCAAGGTGTTTTACAAGGAGTCTTGTTGTGAAGAATCCTAAAGATCACACTTTTTTCTAATCCTTTTCTCTTTTTTTAATGGAAAGCTGTTTGCAGCATTTCTAAATTACCTCAGTTGTGCAGATTGAGAGCGATATCGGGGGACTGCAGTGTCTCAGACTGATCCTACTTGCTGGGCCAACATCTGTGATCAGCTGCAGGCAAATCAGATTTGTAAACCACTGCTCAGCAGTTATGCCCCCATGGAAGAATGTAAATCAATGAGATCTCCAACAGAGTCTCAAAGTAAAATACTTAACCAAGCGATGTTGCTGGAATGGCATTAAATGAGCATCTGTGATGGGAGAGAGCATATTTTCATATTACAGATGTTCGGCTTTGTTGTTTGTGTTAACTGCTCTCTAAAGATTAATTGAGTCGCTGATTTATAGGTTGTTATTGTTGTAGTTTTCACACTTTGACATAGATATTAATTTCAGGATAAGTTGATGTAATAGGGATTCCATTCTTTAAATGTCAATGTTGGAAGTACAGAAAGTTTAATCACTTTATCATATCAAACAATGGATTCAGTGTCTTCTGTAGAATCCTTCAATTGACAAGTACAAACTTATTAAGATGAAGTAAATGTTGCATCAGAAGATCGAAATTTAAATATTTAAGCAAAGTTTGAGAATGTTGCGTATTAAGATCAGGAGCTGAGGTATAAGGATGTTGCACTGTGTGTGTCAGTGTGTGTGTGTGTGTGTGTGTGCTCTGCATATCCTTTTCATTTCTGCACACCTATTTTTCATTGTGGGTGTTTTTACGCATTTGCATGTGTGTGTGTCTGTGCCTATAGGGAGTTTACGCGAGTCTGCGTGTGGTGGTGACAGCATCCTCAGTGCGCATTGACATGCACCACGTTTGGTCACATTTATTAAAGAGAAGGCACAGTAAATCCCCGGCCCATGCCTATTATGGTGGATGCGGTTGCATAGAAATCCCATGTCTTTCACCTCCCTCCAGCACATCACTCCATAGTGCTGCACTGTTTGTATATGGCTTTTGGCAGGTGGGTGAAGGGAAGTATCGCGGAATTGGGGGGGGACTAAACGACCGCTTAGCAGATAAAGAATTTTAATGACCATCCCTATTTAAAAGCAGGATCTTTTATGCTCTTAATTGGCTCCCATGAATCTGGTATGTAAACCCTCCAGTGTTCCTGTTTTTTTTTCCACTTACTTGATAGGTTAAATAGGGATATGCCAATCTCCAGTCTGTCAGTGAGTTATGCATAAGATCAACAAAGAGAACTTCACCTGAACATATATCTGTCCGACTCTGTCTGCAAAATAAAAACACACTCAGTCCTGTACGAACACTGATAACGGTGCTAAAACATGGCCAGGACATTACTAGATCTCCATCCAACGCTTATAAATCTTTAACGGGGTCCGTTTTTGAAGCTTTCAGCCTGTCTGCAGTCTAGTGGCAACAGAAAACTTAGCCAAATAAAATATCAGGTTCCTCAAATGAACTTTTAACAGAGCAGTAACATTCTGGATCAGCTCTTAAAAAACGTTGCAGTAACAATGTGGTCTTGCACAGTTTTTTCCTATCGTCTGTTTTCCCCTTTCCACTCCCTGGAACTACACCCTTTAACAATCGCTGGATCTGGATGTTTATGTAAATAGCTCTGGTAAGTAATAGCAGGTTTTAAAAAGGTGGTGTGGGTTGGACGATTAGTGCTCCAGCCTGGCAAGATTCACATCTTAATGATGTTTATTCTCTCTCTTTCTCCTGGTTAGCACATCATGTTCTCACAATGCTGTAATCTTATATCGTAACTAGTTATAGCTGTTTATTACTTGCTTTTCAATTTGAAAAAAACTTGGAGTCTGTCATTTGTGCATGATTGCGCATTTCAAAACTCATATATCAGATTTATATGGCCCATGTATGAACATTATTGAGCTGTATTATGAGAAAGTTATACTGCCAGCATATGTTTTTCAATTATCACACTGATCTGTTGGTATTGTCGAGTGGACAAAAATTTCAGTGAACAGTCCACAGATGCACCATTAAAACAGAAATTTCCAAATATTCACCAACACAGCAAATAAAGGCACTTTTGTAACACAAAGACAATAGGCAAATCACGTCATTATATTTCACCATGTGCCCATATAATATGAGAAACAAACAGCACTTTCCGTCTGAGGATTTTCCTTCTTTGGTTGCTTGCAAACCACCATAAACCTATCCCTAACATATGGGGAAGAAATTATGCAAAAGACACAGCACTCCATAAATAACCTGCAAGCTGTATTTATTTTAGATTTAATTTGACAAATGCCTCTGAGGTTATTATTAGACATATTCTCCCCCTCTTACCGGGTAGCAACTGAAATTGTTCTGCTGAGATATCCCTTTCACTCTTTTGCTTGTTAACTGTGAGAAAAACCTCTGTTGATTCTGGTATGTTTGGCAAACCGTGCAGTGGGACAGCTCGCACCCTGCACTCAGCTCCACCGGGGCCATTCATGGCTGCTAGATGGGGTCGCATTAAAAGAAGCTTTGTCGCAAAGCAACAGGTTCTCAGAGGCGGAAAAATGTCAATTTTGCCTCTATGGCAGCCAATTCTCCGTTCCCTGAGTAATGATCTGTTTTATTAACGCTGTCCCCTCAAAGAGCACAATCTCGCTGCAGTCTATAAACCGTAATTAACCGTTTAGCCTTAAGCTTCAGGCTACAGATGGACTGTCTCATAAATTCACACATTCATCCATCTTCCCTAAGTCAACCTGTCCTGGACTTTACACTTTAATGAATCCGGTTGTTTGGACATCCCAGCGATAGCCTTCCTGTGTGCACCTCGAATCTATTCTGGTGTGCTGATAAAAACAATCAGATATTGAAGCAAGGGATTATCTCCTCCGCCAGCAGAGACACTCAAACCTGCTTCTTAGCTCGGCTTAGACTCAGGAACTCGGGGCACCTCGCAGCCTTTCCCAGGAGCCGGGTGCTGCTGTTTCCCCCTGCGTGCTCTCACGGCAGCGTCCACCCTCACAGCAGCTGCAGCCCTCAGAAAACAGATAGCTTAATCACCATTGTCACATGCATGTGGACCCCCTCCTGTTCAGAAAGTATGGCCGAGGCACCTTCTTGGAGGTTAATGTGATTTGTCCGATGGTAATGTACACTAATAAGGTGCTTAGACCCTGCCATATGTTTATGCTAGACAATTGGCTGAGAGGCTTACAGGGAAAACTGTCTGAGGACCTCTAAGATGGAAGAGGAGGCGACAGATGGTCAGCCGGTCTTGTTCAGTCTCAGGGTCCTGAAAGCTTGTTATTTTGGACACTGATTCTGCAGGGGTGTTATAGGTTCTCCCGTTTTCTCCATACGTGATCCACGCCAGAATGAACCTCTTAAGTTGAAGCTCAGAAATGCGGCAAGGAAATATTATCAGACAGAATTGAATGTCATTCCCACCGCTGGTTTAACAACCACTTGGAGTTCTTCAGGATTGTTGTGAAATATCAAACAGAGGGCTCTGTTTTGCTTGTCACGGCCCCGAGTGTGTCATTCCCAGGTCTGACAGGAATGTGCTGTGATTAATTAAACGGTAATGGTGTTTCTAGATTCAATTAAAAGCAGGGAGGAATCCTCGTGCTTTGAGCTCCCTGACGGATTGAGTTGCTGACTTTGTGTGAAATGAAAGGTACACTGACGCCAGTGACTTTCTACTTTATCCCGTAGTGTAATGGCTGCTCATGGGATAAAAAAAGCAGTTATCTGAATACCATCAGTCTGATGTCTTCTCATGGTGAAATGTTTTGAAAAACTTGGAGACAGGGTTATCGCTGGGCTTAGGCTCTGACTTATCCTCTATAGTATCCATACCACTTCAGGGCTCAGTGATTCCAGCGCGGCTTTCAAAACCCACCTCATGGAAACATGGTACCACAAGGTCCACTATTTTCTTTACTGATTGAGAGAGCCTGCTTCTCTGCACCCAAACCCCATTTCCTTGTGTGTGCAATAATAACCCGAGATGAATTTGGATAAAATATACACGCACGCCCGCTCGCCTGGACTGTAAGCGATGAGTGGCGTCTGCTTCCAAAACAATTTCATGGCCGCAGCAAAATTGCCCGTGTACAAGTACACAGTTTATCTTGAAACTCGAGCGATGGTGTTGATAACTTCTCGGCGTGAGTTGAATGCCAATGATGTGAGGCTGCAATCACAGGGGGGAGCAGTGTCGGGTCATGGCGGTTTGCTTTCCTAAATGACCTGAGATTAACCCCTGAAATAAGATTATAATCATGGCACAAACTTCAGACAGAGATGAGGTAGGGCCTTGATTGCCTCGATGTGTTTAGGGCAACAAGTGATAGATGGCCAGTCTTCTGGCCAACACGGATAGGAATGCAAACGTTTGGGTTTCTCCCACTGGTGAACATACATCTTTTTATGTGTACATTTTGAACACCATTGCACGTGGAGCTGTATCGTCATTAAGGCTCCATGTTACCTTCACATGTTATCCGATACTCGGGATGAAAAACACCGGCTGTGGTCGTAGGAGCCGTACAAAGAGTGAAAAATTTCACAGAACTACTGCAGAAAAAGAAAGAAAAAAGTGGCCAATGGAAAAAATACTTTTCTAACCACAGTGCATGGCAGCCACCAGTAGGCAGCTGACTTCCCTGCTGCAAATTTCCACCAGTTCTCTTTCCATGGCAAAATGATGTCATTTGCTGGACCATATTTAGGCGTATTCGCTCGCCATATCCCCGCCACTCACCCCCCCCCACCCCGGGCTCCGGCCGCGGCGCACGAGATGACACCCGCCTCGCCTGCAGTCGTCTAAATCATTGACCCTGACACTCTTCGCTGGGCCTTGCCAGACTCCAGTAAAAGAAAAGACTCAGGGAGTTTGGAGGAGATGCTGGCATTTCTCAGCACTCTTGGAGAGCATTCCTCTCCTGTTGAGTCATCCCCTCCAAAAATAGAAGAAGGCGGTGAAGGTTATTTTGTACATAAAAAAAAAAAATGGTGCTGGGATTGTTTTTCTTACTATTACAGGTATGGTATTCAAAGGAAATTCAAGAATCGGAAACAGATGACATGCTCAGCTGCGGTGTTGACCTTGTTATTTAGCAGCCGCCGTCATATGAATCTTAAGAATGTATCACCCTAACCAAAACTATTTGAAACAACTGTCATTTACATACATTTGCATACTTGCCAAGATATAGTGTTCCGTGATGACTATATCTGTCAGCCCACACGCTGTAACAAGATAGATCTGAACTATTTACACAGCAGCAGGTTTGGAGGGAAACAGCTGCCAGGGGTTATGTGATATCAGCCAGCTCCAGGAGGCTGAGAAGGCACGTACAGAGGCTGCATGGCGGCGCGTGATGCTGTGAGAAGTGATACGGGAGAAAGATGTGAAAAATGCTCCTTTTGAACACACACACACACACACACACACACACACACACACACACACACACGTTGACAATGGCAGGGGGTCAGCACAGGTTCAGGGTCCCAGGGAGCAGCGTCGGGGGGCTTTGGGAGTATTTGAGCACAGTTAAGGTCTTCACTATGGGGGTAGGGAGGCTCCGCTGTGCGCTTACTACGGATTAGCCGGGGTAACAGTGTCCAGCGCCTCAGAGCCCCTGATGCATCGCTGACAGAGCCATAGCAGGTCAAAGGCCACAAGAGTGTTGGTGGAGGAGGCTGCCTGTTCTCCTGAGGCAGTAAACAGGTTGTGACATCACATCCTGCGCAAAAGTGAAACGCCTGGGCAGGGGCAGTCTGTTAAAGACACACGCACACACACACGCACACGCACACACAGAGCTATAGCCCACTTCCGTTCTTAGTGGGGGAAACAATGCTATTGAAATGCACAACCACAGTGAAGGGTAACAGTGACAGTTTGGGTTCAGAAAAAATGTAGCAGCTGGCCTATTCCCAAAAAGGGAAAAAAAATGCTGCAAATTGCTAAATGAAATTGCACAATGTCAAACAACATGTTTTCATTCACTTAAGCGCTTGATAGAAGCTAATGGCTTTTGTAGACAAAGCCACTGCTCCTCTCTGTGCCACTTATCAGCCCAGCAGCAGGAGAAACAAGGTTGTTGTATTTTTCACAAAATTAAAAAAAGTGGAAAATTGTAAGACTGAGAAACATATATATCTATACATATAATATATACATATAATATATCCATCCATCCATCCATTGTCTATCCCGCTTATTCCCTTTCGGGGTCGCAGGGGTCTGCTGGAGCCTATCCCAGCGCGTTAAGGCGAGAGGCAGGGATACACCCCAGATGGTCGCCAGCCAATCGTGGGGCACACACACCATTCACACACCATTCACTCTCACACTCACACCTATGGGCAATTTAGAGTTTACCAATTAACCTGAGCATGTTTTTTGTATTGTGGGAGGAAACCGGAGTACCCGGTGAAAACCCACGCAGACACGGGGAGAACATGCAAACTCCACACAGAAAGGCCCCAGACCCAAGGCGGTCTTGAACCTGCGACCTTCTTGCTGTGAGGCAACAGTGCTACCCACCGCACCACCGTGTCGCCCATATAATATATATATATATATATATATATGTATATATATATATACATATATGTGTTCGCATTCACTCTGTCTCTTGGTAGAAGGTGATGGCTTTTGTAGACAAAGCCTCTGAGCCTCTTATCACCACGGCACCTGTAGACTTCATGGAACATCTCAGAACAACAGTCTCAGTGAGTTGCTGACACACTGCCTGTTACCCTAAAGTGATATGGACACCTTGCTGACTTGGATCACACCTCAATTAAGAGGATCAGCCGAGGAGGAGTGGAAGCTAATCTGTTTCCAAGGCAACCCCCCCCCCCGAACGATGACTCATGTCAATCCGGTGGTTTTAAATGAGTGACAGTGCAGGCTGGAGTACGGGCAGATTAGACAGCCACAATCAAGTACGATGTTGATTAAGTAAGCTTGCTTAGGTTTATTTAGGCCCTTAGCCACATGTTGAGCTTGTTTGATTGCATAATAGCACCGTGATGATACAGTATGGACTGGATGCTACCTAAACAGTGTACCACAATGTGCGTTTTCCACTTGGGTCGTGTTCTGTTAATTCTCTGCATCTAACACCAAATGTATCATCGGATGTTGTTGTATAAATCATCCCCGATTTTGAAATATGTTGTTTATAAGCAGTATTCACAAATATTTGCAAAAGGTGGAAATCCATAATCACCTCAATATTCAACATTGCCTATATTTGGTTATAAACACTGGATCTTTATAAAGTCAGCAAAGTCTTTGCTAGAACTGCAGTGGACATGACTCACGTTTGGTAATGAGTCACTAAAGATTAGTGTTGTATGGTTTCTGGACTTCTTCTGGGATAAAAATTGTTTACTGTTACCTCTGTTTGTATTTTGCTTCTGGAATTCAGCTCTGTTTATTCTGTACGCGCATGTTAGCCACTTCTGTTCTGACCAGAAAACCTGGATAGATGACAAGCTTAAGGTCGAATGTCTGTTTATTATAATAAAGCCAGGCAGTGAAGTGATGTTACAGTAAACTATCTCAAATCTCATTTTGTGAAGAATCCCATGCCCTCCTGAAAGAAGCTGCGGTGGCATTCAACCTTCACAATAATGTTCAAATTTGTTGACGTTCATAGCGAAATTCTCCACTCTGCCCACAGGACGGCTAGACTTCAGCATCAGCTACTTAACAACAGCTGTGGATCTTGTAGGGGGATTTCATTTCTTGCCCAATTTTTTTTTATATCTGTCTGTTGCTAAAAGTGCTGCACTAAATTGCAGGAGCGCTGTTCTAATTTTTCAAAAGTTTGCTGTCTTTTGTTAAATGGGAATACACCAGCGATTTAGCTTTGCAGACTGATGATGGATGGTTTAGCAAAAACCTCACAATCAATGCAGCAAAACCAGATGCATTGTTTTTTATTCCACACAAAAATTCCTATGTTCCCCACAAGGTGACTTAACAGATAAACACATCAGCCAAAAACCACTGGATTGTTTTCCTAGTAGCAGCTAATGTAGCCTTGAGGCTTCTATAGCTATATAATACAGGATATTGGCCACTGCCATTGGAGCGATGCGTTTTCATGGCAGCCATGTTGGTCAGGAAAAGCGGCAGCTGCAGTGTATCCACTATTAAAATCATCATAACTCGCTGAACTTTTAACTTTTTCAAGCAATGGCATGTATTTATGATACAGAATGATTACCAACCAAGTTCAACATAATGAATTGTAAAACAAGTTCTCACCTGTGAAATGGTTTTTCTTGTTGCTTAAGTCTATATATATATATATATATATATATATATATATATATATATATATATATATATATATATATATATATAAAATATATAAAAGCAGAGTTGAGGAGCAGGCTCCGTTTTATGTCCACACAACTTTTTTTTTTTTTTCAAACTTGTAGTCTTCAGCCACAACCAACATTGACTCAGGTGACATCACTTGGGGCAATTCATCAAAATCACAGAGCTCCCTGTGGAGCCACAAAAGGCTTTATACTACTTTTTTCACATATGCATTAGTACTCCTCAAGACTTGTAAAACGACACTGATGTTATAGTTACTGGAGTTCAACTTTGAATGAAAGGAAGGGTTTTTTTAGACTTAAAAGGTCTAAACTTACATATCTCTCCAAAGAAAGTACTGATTTTTGCCGGTGCAGAACCTCAGATGTTTTATTGGTCGTGCAATTTAAACTATTCCAGGTAATAAATAACCTTGCTACCTGAACGTCCAGTTCACCGTCACAGTATGGTCACGTTTTTCACTGCTACTCTATCATTCGATGACATTCAGTAGGACAATAAATGTCTCCACATTCAGGTCTGTGTTTTCTGTCTCTGGGGTACTGGCACTAAAGCAGGCTGGACATGTCCTCTATGATCTCACATTCAGGCGACAACTATTGTTGCATCTCAGGAGCCTTTACTGGCGAAAAGATGATTAAGAACTGGCAAAAAATATAACGTTGCCCCAATTTTTCTTATATTTGTGATGGATTCCAGGCTGGCTGAGCAATAGAGCTGTCACATCCCTCCAGCTTTCTGCCTGCACCCCCCAGCACCCTCTCCTCTCAGATTCCTTATGTTTTGATTTTTCACGGTGCCGCGTAAAGAGAGAATTTTGGTGGCCACCGTCCAAATGTTTTTTATTATCTCTTATTAATCTGGGCCAAGTTCAAGCATCTGATGTTTTCAACAGCTGAATACACAGGCACAGGAGACCCGAGCTCAGCATTGTGTATGCTTTTATTTGGGTGTAATATAGTTGACATATTCACATATATTCCTGCAGAGCCGTGCTGCAGGAGGGAACAACAATGGTAGAGATGGAAAAATTCCCTCATACGTCTTGCAGATCTCCATTTTTCCCAAATACTCAGGTGCTCTCTGTCCTTAACGGTAAACATATGCAAATCATTAAGAACTCAAAATACCTCAAAGCCTTTCAGAGATGTCCCCAAATCCCATATTGTGGCTCTCAGCAACAAGGCTGAACTCCTGTTTATGTTTGTAATATGAGGCACTTCATTGTGCCTTTTAAGGAAGGATTATAAAGGGCAGCTCAAGCACGGCAGATGTCTGAATCTTATTTTTCTCCAGGTTTTTCTGCATTGCAGCTTGTTTTCATCTGCTATTGATTTAGATCCATCCCCCGGGGCCCAGCGAGCCCCGTTTCGTCACCCGCTCTGGGAGGAAAAATGCTTAGATTTTTGCTGAAAATAGCACTTCTCCTTGCTCAAATTCCACAGACTAACTCGCTCTGTGCCGCGCACCTCAAAATAGATACCTCGCTGTGGAGATTAGATCTATAGTGTCCAAGGCCCCAGGAAGGACGCCTGAAAGATTTGGTTTCAGAGACATTGAGTCCCTTTTATGCATTCTGCCCTGATCTGTGTTGATGTGGCAGTATGACCAATGGAAACCCAAACCAGTGGCCAGAGACATTTGCTTGAATTAAATTCAGCAGGAACATTGTGGCAGAGTACGACAGTAAAGTATGAATTGGTTCAGTGTGGGTCTCGCTGGAAATGGCAAGTCATGTACAATAAGTTGCCACGTGTGTGAAGTCAAAATGGGAGATTTAATTGTGCTCACATGTGACTGTGTCCTCCTTACCATCCTGCTGTGGCACAAGAAGTAGCTTGAATGGAAAGTGTAATCACTTACTTCTGTCCTGGCCTTTGAGGCCGTTTCTGCTTCTTTTAAGTGTGCTTGCTGCGTCTCCCCTTTCATTTTCTCCTTGTCTATTTCCAGGCTCCCCGTCTCTGAGTGGAACAGGGACAGTGACGGTTCTGGTGGACGACGTGAATGATAACGTCCCCGTTTTCACCTCCTCCGTCTTCCACACAACTATCATGGAGAACGCCCCGACCGGGTCAGATGTGCTATTGGTCAACAGCTCTGATGCAGATGTGAGCGTCAATGGTGTTATAAGGTACTAACTTCTGTTTCTCGGGAGAGAAGCTTGAAAGAGAAAATATATCATTATCCAGATATGATTTTTGTTTTTTAAAACCACAAATACATCTTATTAGAGATAGCAATTTAGCCATTTTTCAGAAAAAAACAGAAAAAAACACACACACACACATAGGTAAAATGTAAAATACAAGATCTTTAAATACAGATCAATGCAGAAGTATTTTTTTCATGTATATAGTACTAAAGAAGGCTCTCTACAATTCAGAGGGGATCAATGTCAAATTCTACATTTCCAGTAACTACTGTGAGTAATCAGGTCAGTTTTAGTTTGCTTTGATTCCCTAGTGTGACAATACCCTTTCAAGGTTACAAGACTGGGCTTTGGCTTGTCTCACGCCTTCAGTGAAACATTTTACCTCATCACCAGCCATGTGAAATTCCAGGCCGATTTTGCAATTGACGACAGTGGTATAGAAGCGGCATGTCGAGTTTTTAGTCGACACCCGAAGACGTTGTTTGGGTCGTGATTTTCAAGCTGGACAACAGCTTATACACACTCACAGCCCACACCATGGGGGAGCCTGCGAGAGCTTCTGGTCGGCTTCTCTCAAGCCGGACACTGACTCAAGTCCAGCCCCTCCTCTCTTCTCACTAACCCCACTGGGTACCCATTGGGGGGTACCGCAGCGCGCTCCAGTTTCCCAAAACGTGGTAATGAGGATAATAATTGCCTATGACAGTATGAGTTGCGCCCATCAGGGGTTCTAGGAGTTCCAGGGTCTTAATGGAGAGCAACTGAAGAACCGCTTACCGTCAGTTATTAGTTTAGATTCTCACAGCCCATTAACTTGTTCCACAACAAGTTCCACAAGTTCCCGTGGACAGTGTTTGTCACTGCAGATATCTAAACAAGCATCGCCGCCCACTCTGCATTCACACTTTGTTCTGTAATTTGTCATCCAGTCTCTGGAGGGAGATGCTTTCTCAAGAAGCTTTTCAAAATATGCAGCGATGTGTACATGTATGTGTCAGTTTACATTCGTGTCCGGGTCCTGCTGGAGACTTGTGAGATAGGGCTGAAACATGATATTTGTTTGAAAGGGAAAAAATCGAGGCCCCTCAGTCCGGCTGATGAGTTTAATTTAGGTGATGTATGTGTATGTATGTATCCTCTGTCTGTGTTTATTTGTACTGTATCACGTTTTAATGACTATTTTAAAATTTTTGATCCTTTATAAATGCCAGGCCTCCACACTAAAATGTATTAAACTGAATAGGATGAATAGAATAAAGGATTCTAGAGTTCTACAACTTCAACAGAAAAGGCAGCCTGAATCACAAGGTCATTATGTGCACTGTAAAGCATTTGATAGAATATGATTTTGAATGTCTAAGTCAGTTAACTACTGATCTGATGTCTTGCCAGTACAATATAGTAATCATTATTGAATATATGTTTGCCTTATCTGTTTTTCTTTTTTATAAAATGTGCTTCTGTAAAGCTTGAAACAGTGCCCTCTATAGACAAAATGTTGACAATACTAAACAGAACATGAACATAATTGCCAGTGCTGCAAATAATATATAGAAATTGTTGTGAGGTAATTTTAAGATATGTTCATGATGTAACTTCACCAAATAGAAGCAATATATATTGAAAGGACTAAAAGAGAGATTACAACTTTTATTAACTTATTTGAAAGGCAAAGAGCATGGAAATATATGTATATGCAGGAAAAAATCCCCTTAGGTGCCCTATTATTCCCCTTTTTTCTGCAAGATGTTCTCACACAATTAAGCTTACAGAAAGTTTTAGAAAATATTGCTAGTTTGAACAACTCTTACTGTCCTCATGTATGATCCAATACAAACTCAACTGAAAATGAACCACATGTCCTCTTTTATATGTCCTGCAGCTACAGCTTGACCGGAGGACACGGCCAGTTCTCTATCAACCCAGCAACAGGACAGATTATCACCAGTTCCCTGCTGGACCGAGAAGACAGGGCCAATTATCAGCTGCTGGTTGTTGCAACAGATGGAGGTCAGCCGCAGGGCTTGTCCAGCTCCGCTACTGTGTCCGTGACGGTGGCCGACATCAACGACAACCCGCCACACTTCCACCACCACCCTTACGTCACCCACATCCCTGCCTCCACTGCAGCAGGTTGGTGCAGGGATGCTGAAAAATGTCCTGGTTTGCAGCTAGTTTCATTGTTACTGTACTGAACAAATAACATCTCATAAATTAGGGTCACATAATAGGCTTGGGCCTATATCCCAAATTTGATATTGCAATTATCCTGTGGGGGGTAACAACAACAAATGTTGTGTTTTTTTTTTCTCTGCAACCTTAATTTCAAAGTACTGAGAGCAGCCCTCCAGTTCTGGGAGTTTGTTCCAAATAAGTGTGGAGCATTAAAGCTGAACACTACTCCATTTATTTTTTTTATTACCACACACCAGGGTCCTTAAGTAAGGATTGTACTGAAATAATGGATCATTAGGCAAAGATATATGATAGATGTATTTGTGGTTTAAAATATATATATATATATATATATATATATATATATATATATATATATATATATATATATATATATATATATATATATATAGTGAAAATTATCACATGATGACAATAATTTACCCTCTCTAAATCATCCAATGTTTACTCTGTGGCTTACTGTTAAAAGCAATATTTCAGATGGTGCAATGTCAATTGCTTTAATAAAGAAAGAATCATACTGAGAACATTTTTAATATCAAATAATTTGTATTAATTCCAAAAAAATAATAATTGTTATTGTGTGTGTTTTCAGGGTCCTTGGTGTTTGCTGTCACTGTCAGTGACGAGGACTCAGGTTCCAACGCTCAGCTGCACTACTCCCTGATGGGGCGCAACGCTGACAAATTCAAGATTGACCCAATCAGAGGTGCCATCACTGCCAATGAGAAGCTGACGGGGACCTCAGAAGTTACCCTCACAGTCAGAGTAAAAGACGGTGGTGCTAACCCCAAAATGGATACAACCACAGTGACAGTCCGCTTTGTGACTGGAGGAAGTTTCCCTGTCATCAAGCTGAAGGAGAATGCGTTCACATTCCCCGAGAGCCAGCCGACCAACCATGTTGTCACAACAGTGAGTGGGTCTTCCATGAGGGGTGGACCACTGTCGTACTACATCGCCAGTGGCAATCTAGATAACGCCTTTCATATCGACCAGCTGTCAGGCGAATTGTCTATTAGGCATCCGCTGGATTATGAACACATTCAGAAATATGTTTTGTGGATTGAGGCCAGGGATCAGGGATTCCCACCTTATTCCTCTTATGAGAAAGTGGAAATCAATGTGCTGGATGTTAACGACAATCACCCAGTATTCGATAAGGATCCCTTCCATGCTGAGATATTGGAGAATCTGTCACCTCAAAGGGTGCTTATGGTCTCTGCAGTGGATCTGGACAATGGACCTAATGGACAGCTGGAATATGCCATCATCGATGGCAACAAGGAGAATAGTTTTAGCATCAATCGAGCCACTGGTGAGATACGAACCACAAGGCCACTTGACCGGGAGAAGGTGGCTCAGTACTCTTTGAAAGTCAAAGCGACTGACAGGGGCTTGCCACCCAAAAACACAGCAGTCAAAGTTCTCATCAATGTACTGGATGTAAATGACAATGCCCCCAGGTTTTCCAAGATCTTTAGTGCTACAGTGGCTGAGAATGCCCCAGTGGGTTACACTGTCACCAGAGTCACTACCACAGACGAGGATGCTGGCGCTAATGCCATTAGCCGATATTCAATCACGGATACCAGCCTTCCATTCAGCATTAATCCAAACACAGGAGACATTACGATAAGTAGGCCACTCAACAGAGAAGACACAGATCATTACATTGTCAAAGTGTCTGCCCATGACTCTGGCTGGACAGTAAGCACAGATGTCACCATATTTATAACAGATATCAATGACAATGCCCCCAGGTTCAGTCGCCCATCCTACTATCTGGACTACCCTGAACTCACAGAGGTGGGCTCCCAGGTCACGCAAGTGTCTGCCACAGATCCTGATGAGGGTTTCAATGGGAAAATATTCTATTTCATTCGGTCCCAGTCAGAGTATTTTAGAATTAACTCCAGTTCTGGAGAGATATTTGTGAAGCAGCAGTTAAAATATCTGAATTCGTCAGGTGCTAGTAGTATAAATATCAATCGACATAGCTTCATCGTCACAGCCTCAGACCGGGGGGTCAAGCCTTTGATGAGCGAGACAACAGTTATTGTAAATATTGTAGACAGTAATGATAATCCTCCAGAGTTTGATTCACCTAGCTATTTCACACCTGTCACTAAAAGTGTCAAGGTGGGCACCAGACTGATAAGAGTTGTAGCACATGACAAAAAAGACTTTGGCCTTAACTCTGAGGTTGAGTACTTAATAACAGGTGGAAACAGCTCTAGTAAATTCAAATTAGATAAATTGAGTGGGTGGATTACCGTTGCCTCATCCTTAACATCTGATATGAATAAAGTTTTCCTTATTGACATCACAGCTAGTGACAAAGGAAATCCTCCTTTGTCTGCACATACTTCCCTACGAATCGCAGTCACAGAGGAAAACCACCACACACCCGAGTTCTCACAAAGCCAAATCTCAGCTACAGTACCTGAAAGCCTTGCCGTGGGAACTGCAATAAGGACTTTGTCTGCAAGAGACAAAGACAAAGAAATGAATGGCCTTATCACATACAATATTACTTCAGGCAATGACAAGAGTCTGTTTGCACTTAATAGTAGAACTGGAGTGCTATCCCTTGCTCACCCTCTGGACTTTGAGGAAAAACAGCAACATGAGCTTCGAGTTTCAGCCACTGATGGAGGTTGGATTTCAAAAACCAGCTATGTCACAGTCACAATTCATGTAACTGACGTGAATGATAACCCTCCTGTGTTTGATCCTGTAGAGTACTTCCCCATTGTACAGGAGAACGTTCCAAGTGGTACCACTGTGGTCAAAATGAACGCCACAGACCATGATTCAGGAGCTAACGCAGTAATGGCCTATGTAATACAATCATCAGACAGTGACCTCTTTGTTATTGACCCAAACACAGGCACCATCACTACCCAGGGCTTCTTGGATTACGAGGCTAAGCAGGTCTACCATTTAACAGTAAAGGCCTTCAATGTCCCAGACGAGGAGCGCTGCAGCTTCGCCAACGTCAACATTCAGCTAAAGGGAGCCAATGAATACGTACCCCGCTTTGTCTCCAAACAGTACTACTTTGAAATCTCTGAAGCTGCTCCAAAAGGCACAGTGGTCGGAGAAGTGTTCGCCAGTGATCGAGACCAAGGAGACGATGGAGTGGTTTACTACCTCATTTTCGGGAAGAGCCGAAAGAAGGGCTTTGGCATCAACAAGAAAACAGGCCAGATTTATGTCACAGGTTCTCTCGACCGTGAGAAAGAGGAAAAGATTTCACTTAAAGTGTTGGCAAAAAATGCAGGCAGCATCCATGGAGCAGATATTGATGAGGTGTTTGTCAACATCACAATCCTTGATGCTAATGATCCTCCTGTTTTTACCCAAGAACTGTACGATGTGCAGGTCAGTGAAGGTCTCTCATCTGGTGGTCTGGTTACCTTTGTGAGTGCCGAGGACTCAGACTCTGTCCCAAGCTGGAGCAGATTTTCATACTCCATTGCACCTGAGTTTGATAAGAATGTTTTTACTATCAACCCAAAAACTGGCCAAGTGTCTGTGGCAGCAGAACTAGACAGAGAAACAACTCCTGTGTATAACCTGACTGTTCTCGCTGTGGATACTGGCATACCTCCCGCTACCGGAAGCACCACCGTGATTGTGAATCTGGAAGATATCAATGACAATGGTCCAACGTTGACAACCGCATACGCTGAGGTAATGGAGAACCAGAGAGCTGGCACTGCAGTCACAACACTAACAGCCTCTGACCCAGATCTTCCACCAAACCGAGGTCCTTTCATATACAGCCTCCTCAGTTCTGGCTCTGCTAACAGCTATTTCAGCCTGAGTCCTGCTGGAGTTCTAACTACCAGTAGGGAGATCGACAGAGAACAAATTAGCGATTTCTACCTTTCTGTTGTGATCAAGGACTCTGGGGTGCCTCAAATGTCCTCCACAGGAACAATTCACATCAAAATAAACGATCAGAATGACAACCCATCAGAGCCGAGGTCAATGGAAATATTAGTCCACTACTTTGGAAACATGTTTCCTGGAGGTTCTTTGGGAGATGTCAAACCTCAGGACCCTGACATCCAGGATAGGTTCCACTGCTCCCTTATTCCTCCCTCCTCTGGTCTGTTTAGTATCCCAACTGGAACATGCAACCTTGACTCCAAAGCCCGCTCAACAGATGGAACTTTTGAATTAACCATTCGTAGCAGTGATGGTGTTCATGGTTCTGTCAGCAATACAGCTCGAGTCCTGTTCATGGGCTTCACGAATGCCACAGTGGACAACAGCATTCTTATCCGACTCCACTCGCAAGGAGTCAAAAGCTTCCTTACCAACCACTACCTCAGCTTCTTACGCATTGCCAACTCTCAGCTAGCAGGGCTAGGCACAGGGGTACTGCTTTATGGGGTGTTCGAGCTCAACAACCAGACTTTCGTGATGGCAGCTGTGAAACGGGGCCATGGACAATATGTTAACCCCAGTGGAGTGGCCACATTCTTCCAGAGTATCAAAGACGTCTTATATAGACAGAGTGGGGTGCAAATAGATGCGGTGGACCATGATCCATGCACACGTAACCCATGCCAGAATGGAGGCAGCTGCAAGAGGCGTCTCAGTGTCGGGCCTGATATGAAGACAGAAGAAAGTGTCCCAGTGATCCTTGTTTCCAACTACCCCCTGCAGCCCTATGCCTGCAGCTGCAGGCCTGGATATGCCGGCGCTCTCTGTGAGACAGACATCAACGAATGCCAGCCTTCACCCTGCCACAATGGTGGCACCTGCCACAATCTGGTGGGGGGTTTCTCCTGCACCTGTCCTGAAGGTTTCACTGGGATGGCCTGTGAGAGGGATGTCAATGAATGCCTTTCCAATCCCTGCAAGAATGGGGCGCTGTGCCAGAACTTCCCTGGCGGCTTCAACTGCCTCTGCAAATCCGGATTTGCAGGTACTACTCACACAGGAGTCACATTTTATGTGTGGCTGCACAGTCACTGATGTTAGGCTAAGGGGAAAACAGGGTGAAGGGACATGCTGACACTTATACACTAATGTACTCACACATGCAGCTTTTGGTCCAAGAAAAATATTTGCTTCTAAATCTTTCCAAGAGGTGTTGGAGCCATAGCATACAAACTGCCAAATGCAGTTTGGTTTTTGGATTACTAGTTGGGGGGTGATGTGTGATGCATATCATCATGCCATGTTTGCTTTAATAAAAAAGATGATGCGAAGCTGACCCCGCTTAGGACTTGACTGTAGACTCCACACACAGTTCATCAGTATCACATTTCATCGTGTGCACACAGCTCTGACCACACGCAGATAAATTTCTAATCCAAGTGTGTACAGAAGGATTTTTTAATCAAGGATTTCTTGTGTGGCTCTGTATGACAAATGAGCAGCTTTGTAAAAGATCCAATCAGGCCTCTTAGTTTGTAAATGTAATGAATACACTTCATTATTACCCTTGATAAAAGGGGAGTGGATTTTAAGTGGAATTACTTAGAACAGTCCTTTGAATCCAGCATGCTGTCCAGTCACTGACTCCAGCATCTGAAAGACATTTTCAAAGTGGACTGAAGCAGAATATTTGCCTCAAGTCAAGTCATTAGTGTCCTTTTATATTATGATGATAAAAAATGACCATAGATCTTGACGTTTCATCAAGATAAATGACACTTGTGAAGAAATGCACCTATTGACTTACAGTAGTTTGCATGCCCTCGCAGTGAACCCCTCAGCTTCCTGTTTTCTACGTCTGCTTTTTGGCAGCAGAATCTATCTCCATTAAGCAATATTTTTCAGGATTTACAGCCCTTTTTGCAGCACTTTATTGTCAGTTTTTTATGTCATCTACCATGTCCATTATAATTATTATTAAAGTCATATGTCTGATTCTGTTATTATTATCAATGTCACATTCATTATGTTTACATGTTCATGATGTTAAACTACCTGCATACATTTCAGCAGTTCCTGTACTGTTTTTGTGCAAAAAAAATACCTTATTCAGATGTAATTTGATCTTGCAAAGAGTTTGAAAATCTGATTATTCTTAGTGCGACAGATCTGCCAATTGTGTGAGATCATTCTTTTTTTTCCCCATGAAGGTTTCAAGATGTTGTTTAGGATTAAATGATCTCATCTTGGACAAGTGATCACTATTTAAAATTAAAATCACTTGTTACAAAGCATATCAGAAAAAGTGAAATGCAACTAAAATTGTTGAAATCAAATAGTTTTAAATTTTGTTATATTATAAAATATAAGTTATAATAATACATTTTCCAACAAAAAAAATATATATTTTGAAACTCAGTGCAAAGTTAAATGATTTGTTAGAGTGCAGATTTTTTTTTTTCATGGTGCAATTCCTCAACTGTGAGGTGATGAAAGGTTTGCATGACTTGGCCTGTGGGGAAAGTGTTCCCCTCGGATTTTCCTGTGTTGTCTACCACCCCATCCATTTTAATTTGTGTTGTTCTGTGAAACCAGGCAAAACGTGTGATTCCATCATCAATCACTGTGAGTGTAACCCTTGTTTTAATGGCGGGTCCTGTCAGAATCGGGTGGATGGATATTACTGTCATTGTCCGTTTGGTAAGTAATAGTAGGAAACTCTGGGTATTAGTGCGCCCTGATAGATTGAAAAGCAAGATGGACAATTTCAGCAGTGCAATCTCCCAAAAGAAAAAATATTCCGTTATTACTCCATGATTTCTTAAACAAATGTGGTCATTTCATCTTGTGTCTCCATTTTTCATGGTTTTGTATTGCTGCTGCCTCCAAGTTTGTCACTTTTTGAAGATAATAAATGAATAGCAGTGTTTTTTGCTTTGATATTGCTACAGAACATAGAGCATGATATTGCCAAATAGAGACTTTTTTTTATCTGTAGATATTTTTGCACCGTGAATCATTGGCTTCCGCTCTAATTTCTCTTTTGGTCTCCTTTCGTCCTCAGGGGTTTTCGGCAAACACTGTGAACTGAACAGCTATGGCTTTGAGGAGCTCTCCTTCATGGAGTTTCCGTCTCTCGATCCCAACAATAACTACATATATATCAAGTTTGCTACCCTGAAGAGCAATGCGCTGCTTATGTACAACCACGATAACCAGACTGGAGACAAGGCGGAGTTTCTGGCTCTGGAGATCTACGAGGGACGGATGCGCTTCTCCTTTAACTTGGGAAGTGGAACTTACAAATTGATGACCATGATAAAAGTTTCGGACGGGCAGTTCCACACAGTTATTGCCAGGAGAGCTGGGATGGTAAGAATTGCTATTTTTATGGTAGCAATAAGCTCATATATTAGATCTTTTTAATGATATATTCTTGAAAAACTTTGAAAGAAGCATCTTAATAGTTCACAAGGGTCCAGTAGCAAAACATTTAGAAATATCAGTGAAATGGCACATTGTATTGACTATATGTGAACTTTTAAGAGCATTTCCTCGGCTCCTGTAGTGGAAAGCAGCATCCAGGTTGCACGTATATTCTTTTTTGCACCATTGGATGATAATTAAACCCTCCCAAACCGCGGGTAGCTCAGCGTATGGTTTTCATGGTTTGTAATTATATTTTATTGCTCGTTGTGATTTACAATACTAGGATCCAAAATGGCCCTGAAGGTTGAAATTCTGCCTCCTGTGCACTGAATGAGAGCCTTCTCCCTGCCAGCATTGCAGTGGCAAGGAAAGAGGGGAAAAAAATCTAACCAGGCCCTGTCAAACCTTCTATAACGTAGCTCTCCTGCTGGACTTCCAATCTGTCATTTCCCACCGTGCACTGGGAGTTTCATAGGAAGCTGGTAAAATCGTTAAATTGTCAGTTTTGAGATGGTGCAGAGTGACGGGTTGGAAAGGAATCCAGCACACATAGAGAGACGCTATTCCGTATGCATTCAGCGTGCTGTGAATATTGCGGAGAGGCGGCCATGTAAGCACTCGTGAAGAATGAGACAAAAATGTGTGTGTCATGCCTGAAGTGCTAACTCCCGCGGGCAGTGAAAAAGTGAACCTGATCACAGTGTTTTTGCAGAAGATGCTGTGGGTTGTTTCAGTGGTCAGGCTCGAGGTCTGCTCTCACTTGCCGTGCCTGAATGCTGAGCCAGTGTCAAAAGCGGAAAGAAACCACAGACGTGGTCATGCGCCGCTTCATCATGGAGGCACAGAGTCCTCAGAAAGCGGCTGAAAGTTCACAGATACTGTTACGATCACGATTATCATCCGCAAAGTCCAATTTTAATCATTTCAAACATCAAATACAATAAATGTGACACAGTTTGTGTTCTGGTCCAGTGAGTTTAACAGGACGTCATGTTGAGTCTGTCAAATAGTTAAGCTTCTAGTAATAAGAATTGAGCGTATAGCCTGATGTACACAGGCAAAAGTTTATATGATGATCGCTTTCAGTGTAATGCTGTTTATAGGCTGTTTTTTTTAAACTTGGTGGATCTTGGTGAATCATTTTGCCGGATTTATAATAGACAAAATATCAGAATTCTGAGAAACCTACGGCACTGGATCAGTATTGCATGACCTGCAATACAGTAGCAGCACTGATTGATGCCATTAACACAATCACTACGTTTATGTGCCCTCAATGACACATAAATTGTCTGATGGAAATCAGCAGCTCAATACATATCAAATTTTGCGGCGTCAGTATTGTTATTATGGGACGGAAAATCTTTTAAAATATTAACACATGAGGAAAGGTTTGACATTAAGTTATATGCCAAAAAAGTTTCTGCCAAAGAAAAGTGGTCCACGAATAAAATTAGAGGCAATCAAGGGGGCATGACAGTGCCACGTGGTTCTTGCACAACAGCCAACATTTCTGTAAAGACATGTTGCTTTTGTGTTTTTCAGATGAAATGTCATTTCTAATTGCTTTAAAAAAGTGTTTTATCATGTCAAGGATGTGTCAAACAGACACAAATTAAGACTAAAAATCCCCATCAGGATTTTTGCTTTTAGATGTTTTATTACAGAAATTGTATGAAACCTAGGACCAAAATAGCCATGCATTGTGATTATGTTACTAATGGATGGAATTAGAGTGAAAATAAATCATTCTCCTTTTCGCTGTGGACCCCCAGGGGGTCCCCAGACCCCACATTTAGAACCACCGCTTTAGAGAACGGCAAAGTTAAATCCCATCCCCATTCTTTGTATTGGAGAAATATAATCGGAGTATAATACCTGTAATTTGACTGAAATGACACATTTAACAACAATTAGTGTCATCGCGTAACTCTAATTGTCTGGAGAGGATCATTGCTGGGAATCATCGGAGCGAGAGATCGGGTCAGAACAAACAACAAACCCCTCAATAGATGTAAATTTAGACAGATTAGGTTTGGCTGTATCTGATTAGCACAGGCGGATAATCATCAAGCTTTTGATTAGTCCTGGAAAATCAGGGCAAAGCAAACAGAAAACAATGGTGAGCAGAGGCACCTTCTTCACAGTCATTCAGCATCGGCCAAGCATGAAGACACGCTCGTCCTTTTCCTGTTACATTCGCTATTCATTTTCCAGAGCGTCTCCCGAAAAAAATATCACCCCTCGACAGTGGGGGAAACACTTGACAGCGAGTGCAGTGTATGTGTTTGTGTGTACGGCTCGGCCGTCTTTGATCGCAGGAAGAGACATTAATGAAATGTTCATGTGGTTCTGACATTTTTTTTATGGCGCTTCAGAGAGAGTCACGAACGGCTCTGAGATAAATGAATCTTGTTGTTCCTCGCCTCGGTCTGCTGTTGTTCTGTTGTCGTGTTTCCGTGTGTTTGATTCTAATTTGGCTGCGCGTCTGTGCTTGTGTCTGATTCAAGCACGAGTGTGCTAGAAGAAAAAAAGAGAGCGTGAGTGTGTGTGTGCGGTGTGTGTGTGTGTGTGTCTGCCGGGGTCGTGCTCTCCGGGATGATTTGTGTCGGAGACCCGGGCCAGTGTGGTCCGTGTTTACTTAAGATCCAGGAGAGGTGGAGCGTGATTGCTTCGGTTTTTCAACACTTTCACACACTTTCCCGGACAGTTTCCTCTACCAGACCATATTTTTTTTTCTCTCCTTTGTAGGGCCGTTCCCTCTCAGAGTGAGAGAATAAGCCACATCTGGGCAAAAGCTTTAGTGCCATTAACGGGAAATAGGAAATGTTTGCTGTAAAATAAAAACCCTTCAATCGACCACTATGATGGAATGATGAAAAACAATTGGTCATTCATTGGGTGGATACAAATCATTCAACAGGCCTTGGTTACACACACACACACACACACACACACACACACACACACACTTAGAAGTAGGAAAACCGTCAGAGCCGTGATCCATCATTTTTCAAAATGAAAGTCATGCCTGACAAGATATTTCAGTCTATTTCTAGGTTAGACACACTCAAATTTAAAGATCCTATATTTTACAATTTTCCTGGGTTTTATTTATAGATTTGATTTTAATAGGATATATTTGTGGTTAAAATCATCTGTGTAGTTTTACATCTCTCATACTTCTCTTTGGAGCTCTGAAAGAACAGCTGGTTTTCAGGCTCTGAGAGTTTTGAAAAACGTGGCAGAATTCATATAAAACCTACGCCTTCTTGTGATTAGAAAAAATATTAAAACTCACCCATCTATGATTTAGAACTGGAAACACAGTCTGATAAAATAATGTGATTTTAGTCCTACAGATGTTGTGGATGTTTGCTTTTACATACTTACACATGGTGTAAGCATGTATATGATACAACCTACATTGGACTTATTTGATTTTGAGTTGTTGGACAATAATTGTAACAAATCATTGTGACAAAATGCGGTTGAACATTGGCATTGTCGTTGTCATTAGATCTTTCTCAGCCGTTAATAATATTAAACATGTTTGATTTAGCCTGTGTTACGAGTCTTACTCCAGCATGGAAATCTCTTCATTAAACTGTGAAATACATATAGAATCAAAGCCATATGCGATCTGGCAAACAGGCAAAAAGGACAATTCTCTTTTTGCTTTGATCAATATGCATGTACTGTATGTTTTACTTTGAATTACAGAGTTTTTATCTGAACAAGTTAAGATAAAATGTGTTCAGATCAGATAAAACTGTGACTGTTGTCATGACTCTGCCTCAAACAATGCTGACTGACAAAGCTTGTCAGAGTTGGAGCTCTGCAACCGCAGTCCCTCAGAAAAATTCACAAAATTGAGACTCCTCCAGGAACAATAATCATCTCAGGCAGTGTGACTTAGCAGCTGTTGGTCCTGAAGCGAATCACACGTGACGCGTAATGTGTGTTACTGCTCCTCTCGCCACGCAGGCTGCATCTCTGACCGTGGACCTGTGCGGTGATGACCAGGAACCAGGCTACTGTGCTGTGAGCAACGTGGCGGTGCACACTGACTGGTGAGAAAAATTCACACGCACACACACGCACACACACACACACACACACACACCTAAAAAAATGCACATGCATACGCACACAGCTGCTCCGTCTCTCTGATGTATACATTAAAATAGTGTTGATAGTCAGTTCCAAGACCTGGAAAACTCAATGATATTTTCCATGTCTGGCAAAATAATACTAAGCCAAAAGTTTTTTGTCAACCTGTTATGATCACATTTTCATAAATTTTTACCAGACGTTGTTTTACTTTAACGATAAATCATAGTAATTGGTCAACATCTGCACCCTGCATTCACAACACTCATTTTGTAGAGTGATTCAGCTCTATGGAATTAGCAGATTTTTGTTTTTTGGGACCAGTTAAACCAGTGAGTATTGAAAAAAAAATATATAATAATAGGTCTGAAGATGTCAAGGTATCCAGTAATTAACAACTAAAGCGGAAAAGATTAGAGAAATATTTTATACATGTGAATGTCATTTGGATTTGGCAGAAAATCAGAGTCCTCCTGATCCCTGGCTTAAGAACAACTTCTTCACTGACTACATCACCAACATTCACGAGTCATCTCTCTAAAAGCTTCATGCCTCTGAGAAATGTTCCTAAAAGCACCAAAACTCTGATTTGTAATAAATAGTGACTGGATGAGTAACTTGATTGCACAATCTGACAATGAACAATAAGACTACTGATGCAGCGCAAAAGCTTTTATTCTCTGTGTTTACAGTTTCCAGGGCTTTACTGTATAATCTTTGAATAAAAGCTTTGAACTTTACTTAAACTCTTATATGGAATTCTCATCCTCTCATACTTTTACAATGATTATACAAAAATGACTCAAAGTCTAAATGAAGTCATCTGTTGTAAATATATATGATGTAAACCTTCATTAAATTACATGATGATCACTGGCTTAACACACAGACAGCTCTGTGCCAAACCTTGTGGGGTGAAAATTTGAGACTGCGCATGTTTTTGTGTGTATTTGGATGTGTATGTGTGTGTGCATGTGTATATGTGTGTGAGAGTGAGAGGGCGAGATGGATTTGGCAGATGAGGAAGGGCAGCAGAAGTCTGCAGAAGTCTGCAGAAGGTTTATATTGTAAGGGTCTCGGGACCATGTTATTGTGAAACTCACTGACCCGCAGTGTCTTTCTGTGTAAGTATGTGTAAGTGAGTGTGATTGTGTGTGTGTGCATGTGTGCATGCATGTGTGTGTGTGTGCATACCTCTGAATACATGCAAGCTTTTGGATTCTTGTGCATACGTGCTTTTGTGTCTGCACGCTTTCACATCTTTGTCTCCTCCTGTCCATCCATCTCCATCTTGTGTGTGCAGGATCCTGGACGTGCAGCCTAACCGTCTCTCGGTGGGAGGCGTCAGGTCAATAGAACCCGTCCTTCACCGCCGCGGTCAGGTGGCCACCCACGACTTTGTGGGCTGCATCATGGAGTTCGCCGTCAACGGCCGCCCGCTGGAGCCCAGTCAGGCGCTGGCATCGCGTGGCATCCTTGACAGGTCTGCGCCCCCGGCCCCGCCCCCACCAGCGCCCCCATCCCGCTCCCGCTTTCATCCTCGCTCCGTCCTCTCCCTCCCTGTCCAATCTGTCCGTCTTCTCTAACCTCCTCAACTCTCGCTGTGGGACATCTGTTCACACTCTCAAACCCTCTCGTGGGTTGTTAAAAAGATGTTGTTCTTTTTTAATACAAATGGAAGATTTTTTGACGGGGGAAACCAATTGCAGAATTCCAGAGAAATTTCTTTTCTGTCTCGCTGGTGAATGGTGAGGACAGATCTTTTAATATGCTAATTCCCTGGGGTTCTTTATGGGGGTTTTTGTATCGCTGCACAGGGAGAGAAATCACAGCTCATATGCCCCTTTTTTTCTGGAGTTTCTTTTCGGGCTGACCCCCTCCCAGCTACCGACTGTGCAGATGACCTGTCAAATTGACTGTCTGATTGTCAGCTTGTGTTTCGTTGTGTCCGTAGATGTCCGAGACTGGAAGGAGCCTGCACCACCAGCCCCTGCAGACACGGGGGCACCTGTTTAGACCACTGGTCCTGGCAGCAGTGCCAGTGTGTGGATGGCTTCACGGGCAAATTCTGTGAGAAATGTATGTATGTGCCTTTGAAGTGGGTTTTTATTGCTGATGTTGCACTTACACAGGAATATTTCATCATGACTATTTATGACTCTACCCTCATGAGTCATCGAACTGTGCCACATAACTTAATATAGGACACACTGCTGCATTCTGATCATTATTTCAAAGCAAATTAAATTATATTAATACTCAGACTGAACATCAGACAACTAAAACAGACGAAATCCAACAGCCTCGTGGAAAACCAAAGGTGCTACAGTATGTTTAGCAATGTCATTAATAATGAATGCCAAGTTTATTTTGAGGCTTTCATATTGTAACTGGAAAAATCAACAAGAACAACTGAGAAGGCTGAATTTATCTCTGTTTGCCATCGGGTTTGATTTAGTGGTAAATTTGTTGTTTTGCTTTATGGCACGAAAAGTATGAGAGCACTGCCCTCCGAATGCAAGTTGAGCGTGTGCGCCCTAAATCGTGGGATTTATATTCAGAGCAAACAAAAGTTGACAGGAAATATCTCTAATTTTTGAAAAAACCACAACAGTAATAATTGCAGTGGTTTAAAGAGGCTGTCAGTCAGCAGCACAATGACCTTATGGTTACAGGACTTTTATGGAAAGTAAAGTTGCAAACCACAGAAGTGCAAGTTCACACAGCACAATCATCTGAAATACAATCACACGGATCCATATTAAATTATTCAAATGACATTAACAATGAACAACATCCTAAATAAGACTGGAATTGCATCTGATATTTCATTCCTACCAATAAAAAGCATTTTGCTACGGTACAGATTTCTACATCAATCAAGTTTGAAAGGGAAGTTTTTCAAAACATATTTAGACCCTGATGTGCTTTGAACACACAACCTTCTGCTCTGGAGTCAGACGCGCTGCATTGCACCACACAGTCTGTGTTAATATAAGTTGCTTAAATAAAAAAAAGCTGGAAGGAATAAAAAACATTTTTCTTTGAAAGGCTTTGCCACTTTAGAAATTCAAAATAAAATAATCTCACAATGGATGTGATATAAAGCACCACCCTTGCCATTTAATGAGAAAGAGATTCTCCCGTTATCTGATAGAATCAGACCAATCACCAGCCAGTTTGTCAGAGTTTGTTTGTACTAGATTGGCCCCATTGAGCAGAACAGAAAGAAACAGCATGACCCTGACGTGATTTGAACACGCAAACCTTCTGATCTGGAGTCAGAGGCAATACCAATGTGCCTCAGAGTCAACAAATCAGGCTGTCAATGCAACACTACAACCGTTATGAACATGGAGCTGGAGGTAGAGGGTGACTAAATCACTTCCGAAATGCTTTGCCGTGTGTTGCAGCACAACATTCGACTGTTTATTGAAAGCAGAATTGCTGATCCTGAAGTGAAATAAAAACAACCGCCTAATGAGGAGCGAGACACGGTTATTAATACACCATCACAGCATCTTCTGGGTGCAGCACACTCACTAATCACTGTTTATAGACACTACAGATTTCATTTAATTGCTCTTACAGAGTTTCTGCTTGATAGGTTCAAAATTAGGATTTGGTCAAATTTATTGTGAGATGGAAATTGTTTACTTTTCTTAGTTTATATAGTATATTATTAAAGTGTTTCTTTATAAAGTGAAATAACATAACCAGACAAATGTATAGTTTTACAAAGCTAATAAAATAACAATAATCAAGCATACGCATGTGTATGGGTCCAGTGTCCTGTTCTTGGGATGGTATCTTACTTATATGAATATACTGATTTGTGTTTATTAATGGCAGTCAAATTAGTAAAATCATGTGTGGCTGCTGGCGGCAGAGTGGAAGTGTGTGATTAAACTTTAGAGGGATTGATGTGCTCTGTCCTCCTTCCACAGACATGACAGCAGACACTGCCCTTTCCCTGGACGGCACAGGCCGCCTGGATTACACTCTGAAGCAGGGCCCGAAGCGCGACGTCCTGCTGAGGCACTCCCTGCAGGGCCTAGCCTCTGACCCCGCCGGCCCCAGCAGCTTGGAGGTCAAGTTCAGGACCCGCAGCAAGAGCGGCACTCTGCTGCATGTACAGGAGAGCAGCAACTACACCACTGTGAAGGTGAGAGAGAGGAAGTGAGAACAGGGTGCACGCTGACATGCAGCAGCACATGTACATTTTCAAATAATAGCCAGGTTTTTAAAAAAAAATGTAGTCTGTAGAAACAATGTACAGATCGTACTGGATATAATGGCTCACATGTTTAAATCATCACAATGTACATTCCTTTGCATTATTTCCATCAAAACAGCAACACAATCATGCTCATACATTCTCTGCTGGTAACTGAAGTGTTTACTAGTAATAAAAAAGCTCCCGGTAGTGGTTTTGCAGTAAAAGACCTTTCACCCTATACCCCTGAAAGTGTTCATTGGAGGATGTCTGGAGTTTGCATTATCAGCACACAAGAGGAACAGCAAATTAACAGAGCAGATCACAGAACAGGAAGGCTTCCTAGCAAAAGTATATTAAATGTACCTATTAATCGAGGGAAATGTTAACAAAGGCCAAACCAAAAATAAATTTATCTACTTGTAAGTATTGTGTGTGTGTATCCAAAGCCTGATATACTGTGTCTGCATCTGTTTCTCTGCACCTTAAAAGAAATAATACTAATAAAAGCGATTATGTTTTCAGTCTTCAGAGAGTAGTTCTGTGGAACAGTACAGACCCACCACATCCGTTATTGTCTATGTAGGATGCTGTGTGAGGCATTCTATTACCACCACGCTGTCCAACACAACACGCCACCTGCGAAAAACTAACGATCAAACTCTGAAATGAGCCAATCTAACATGAAAAACAGATTCAGCAATTGCATGGCTTGTTTCTTGCTTAAAATGTTTTGAGAAAAACATTTCAGTGATTTTTTTCCATACTTTAACAGAAATTCATTTTGAAATCCACAAGCCAAAACATTCGTCCAATTGTCCACGTGCATCTAGGAAGTGTTTGCATGGTCATTGTAAGTGTCTAATGCTGAAAAATGATGGAAATGGCCATAAGAGTCACTACTATAGGGGCAGACGCCATTGAGTGGATCATAGACAGATCTTTACTAATATGTTTTTACAACCACTTGCCTTTTACTCAATTTATTTACTACAATGTAGTAGAAAGTCAGTACAGGCTTTTAATAGTATTATTTTGTTTAAACTTTTAAAAATATTTTTCTTACTTTGGAGCCATTTCAAAACAAACCAAAGTGACCAAACTCCTCTGGGAAAACCAATGCAACATATGTGACAGTGTTGGCTTTTCAAATAATTCTTTGACAATAGCACAGAAGAATAATCATACTTTGGATATACACATACACACACACACACACACACACACACACACACACAGCCTTATATGTAGATCGGTTCGCCGTTGGTTTGGCTCGTCCATGAGATTAGTTGAAACTCACCAGCTGTATCCTTCAAACCTAATACATCACGAGGCTCGGTGGAGAGTGACATCTATGCACATAATGTGAAGTGACTTGCCTGTTGTCGTCATCAATCACTTGTTGAAGCACAACAAATTGCAGCAGAGAAATCAGCTGGGTTTGGCCATTTGGTCCGGGGGGTTGGCGCTGGCACCTCGCCAACTGGCCCCGATGGTTCTGCAGCACAGCCAGCGTTTAGTTAGCATCAAGTGCTAGCCGGTGACGAATCAGAATTAGTGCCAGCACAGAAATCTGCTTTATCTCATGCATCTGATGACTTCAGTGCCGGGGACCTCCAATATGGCTGCCAGATGATATGTTGCATCACTGAAAGCTTTGTGTCTGTTTCGGAGTACACACACAAACACACACACACACACACACACTGATCCACTGAATATTTTGATCTAATCCTAAGATTAGTTTTGATAGTTTTGCGCAAGCTGCAACAGGACGGTGTACAAACATATCTATCACATAGCATATCTGTACACATCAGATCAGCATACCCCCCCACATTCTCTACTAGTATAAACTATAGGAAAACTCCATAGGTCTTTCTCAGCCACCTCCCTTTGGTCCCATTTCTCTTTTTTTTCTCCTCTCATCCCGGTCAGCACCCCTCCCTCCTGCTGACTGATCCCGGGCAGCTTCCCAAAGAGGCCTGAACACTCATTCATCCTCTTCAATTTTCCTTTTATACCCTTCCCTCTACCACCCCCAACCCCTTCTCACCATTTTTGTACCAGACATGCTTCTCCTCCCTCCTCTCTCTCTGTCTCTCTCTCTCTCTCTCTCAGTCCTCCTCTCATACTCATTGAATCACTATCGCAACTTTCTAAACAGTCCAAAAAAGTTAAGTGCTATGACGCCTAAAAAAAAAAAGGGGAAGTGAAGTAGCGAGGGAATACATACTTTATATGTACATATGTTGAGAGGGAGAACTATATATACTGAGATATAAAAAAAACAAGATGTTTAATAGATAAACCTTGTGATTGGTTTTCCACGTTTGGAGGGCTCAGTATTTTTTGGCTCGGGGGACTTCCCGTTTTTCCCATTTTAAATCAATTCTTCTGGAAGCTACTTATCATTGCTGATTTTGGGGGTCTTCGAAAAAAAAGGGGATTACTTTTCCATCGAAGTGGGGAGTACACATATGATATTACCATCCACAGTGTAAGCCGCAAATTTGTTATCCATGCCAAAGTGAGCTTGTTTAATTTGTGTTGAAGACAACACTGTCCACTTCACTTTTTTTTTGGTCAGGGTCTTCCTCAGCGGGTGAGAGAACGAGTGTGTTCTCAGAATTTATTGTTAGCAAGTGTCTTATCATCATCGGGCTGAATAACATGAGTTACACGCAAGATGTGAGATCATGATTAACTGCAGTGTGTCCCGCTGGGAAAGAGATTTATGAGCTTCACGCTGCATTTTTGTTTTCGATCTCTGACCTCAACGCCACAAACTGAATGCACTGCAGAGGCAGCTTTGTGGAAACCACAAACCTCTCATCACTTGTGATTAACGCTGACAAGATTGAAAAAAAAAAAAAACTAGTTTATGTAGATTCTCCACAAAAACATTATTTACCATAATCCCGAAAATAAGAATTATAACAGTATGCAGATTCAGTAGTTTATCATGTACTATATCCCATATCTTTCCCTGAGGTCCTGATCATACAACATAAAATTTTACTTGCTATTTGATTATAGGAAGGTCTAGTTGTTACCTAAATACTGTCCCATGTTTAAAAACAAACTCAGAAACTGTCCCTTTAAATGAGCCATCAGGGAATCTGAGAAGTAGTGATGTCACAACTATACTTTCACCATCCAGAATTTAGCAACATTAGTTTATAGGTTTACCACTTTCAACTTTTCCATGTGATATGTTTTGTGATTTGTGGCTGTTATAATAATTCATAACCATATAAATCATCATTAATAAAATCTGTCTATTCCAGCTGAGGAACGGAAACCTCCACTACACCTCAGACGCAGGTGTTAGTGGGAAGGTGGAGCGGACGGTGGGAGACGTGGTCCTGTCGGACGGCCAGTGGCACACACTGCAGCTGGTCAAGAACAGCTCGGCCACGGTGCTCCAGGTGGACGGCAGCCAGCCCAGGGTCATCCAGCACGTCACGCAGGACTTTGGGGGTCTCGGCGTTCTGACCTTCTCCCTGGGAGGGATCCCACCCGGACCTGCTCAGCAGAAAACTGCAGCAGGTGAGGCGCCAGGTTGTTTGGGTAGGGGGGGGGGGGCAAAGAGGCACTGGTTTAGTCAGAATCATAACCTCATTAGCTTCCCATTTTGGCTTACTTTCATTGTATATGCTTTGGCTGGAGGGCAACCAGTTTGATGTTTTGACCAGCAGGAAAAACCTGGGTGGGGACAGCCAGAGAGTTACACATTCCACTGCCTTGTGGCCACCACGTTTTGAGGGCACATTATGCATGTAATTGTTCATAGATGTACTCGCTTAATGTGCTGCATGTGGTGGGAACGGGTCATGTTCCTTATAAGGAGCCGAGAGCTGACAGCCCTCCATGAAGAATTTCATAATTCTACGATTCATTAGACAGTTTAATGTCCCATGATGATCTAAACGCTGTCTCTGTGTTTTTTTTTTACCCTTTTAAGAAGAAAAAGAAAACATTGGAAACACTGAGATTTAAAAGATATCAAGGCAAAAAATTTGTCATATTTTAAGTTCATATATTTCAGTTGAGATATTGTCTTCTCCAAAACTAAATGTCAGAGTCATACTCTTGTCTTATATACATAATACATACATAATTGTGTGTTAACATACATGTATATTTACATGCAGGTACTACCCATACATGCTGAAACTTTCAAAAACTGGCATTTGACCAAGAAACCCACCCTCTCCTTATATTTGAATAGTTTTTTCCGGAGTATTTTTAAATGTTATAGAAACCTCTACTACATACTGTGTGCATGTGCATATTCACATACAATATATGCATGTGACAAAGCACTCATGAGCTTGTGAGCCCTTATAAATCCAGAACATACTTTTTTTTTTATCCCCTTCACATGAATTAATAGTGTGTTGCTCAAACTGCTGACCATATTTGGTGGCCGTCCAACAAGACTCTGTGGAACTGGCTAGAAATCTATTTCTATTTGACACTGCAGAGATTTACCTGCTATGAATTTACAGTAGTTGAATAAATGTTTCTCTATCAGAGTATCATTTATGGACAAAATAACTAATATTAATTTAATGTGACTTTGTCTTGGAGCGCCTGCCACGGAGGACTTTCGGTGCTTTCGCCTTATTTCCATGGACGCTCGTTTTAGTTTAGACTTAAATCACAGATCAGATATCCCCAAGCATGAGTTGAGAATAGTTTGGAAGAGGTGAATCAGAGGGTTTCCAGAGGGAGGTAATGCAACACAGTAAATTTCTGAATTTCAGGGAAGGGAAAAACTAACACAATACTATGGACTAATATGGTAAAAATGAGCAATTTGAATGATTTGTTGACCTCTTTTACACAAAGACCGGAGCATATTTAAAAACAAACATATGCAGCTCTGTGGACGGCTGCCTGTTCACCAACCCTTACCTCAATGTGTGCCTGAGCGGTTGTAGGCTATTGTGTACTCACTTTTCAAGAGCTAATGAAAAGGCACAAATGGATTTAATCTGCACTGGGATAAATTCAATAAAAATCTATTTACATTGGTGAGGGAGTTCTGTTAGGCAACACACAGAGCAAAAGATTGAATTAGACACAGAGATATTCATCCAACCCAGATGTAGCCTATGTCTTGAAGTGATGAAGGCTCTGATGATGGATTCTCTGTTTTAAAAAAAATATTTCATATTTCTTCTCATAAATTGGTCAGTAATATATTCGATAAAATTTTTAAATGTTTTTTTTGTTGGGGGGGGGGGGGGGGGGGGGATTTTCACTCGAAAACTTTGTTTAATGTTTTTTTTTGTACTAAGCTTGAACCAATTACCCATCTAAACAAAATTCCTTGGGCTCTGATTATAGCTCCCAGTTCCTGTTGTTTACTATGACGGGATCCAGCATCAGCAGGATTTTCAAAACCCATCAGTATGGTGGCAATCGGAAATAATACCCCTCCAGGCCACTGTTATGTCTTTGTAGCTGCTGATGGCTGCTTGTAGTTATCTGAACTACTTTTCTCTATTATTCATTTGCAGGTTTCGATGGCTGCCTGGCCTTCGTGAAGTACAACGGTGAGAACCTGCCGTTTACCGGGGATCACAGTCTTGTCACTTTAACCAAGACCAGTTCGTCTGTCAAGATCGGCTGCAGAGGACCCAACCTGTGTGAGAGCAGCCCGTGCTGGGACGGCCTGATGTGCGTCAACCAATGGTATACATACCAGTGTGTCCCGCCTGGCGACTGCGCCTCTAATCCCTGCCAGAACCAAGGAAGCTGTGTTCCAGATCCACACTCAGGTTTCTCCTGCATCTGCTCTGAGTTCTACACAGGCAAGTCTTGTGAGACCCTGGTGGCCTGTCTCGGTGTCCAGTGCCCTCAAGGTACTGTCTGCAGAACAGCCAATAACGGTGGGTTTGTCTGCAGTCCGAGCCCCACGACGGAGGCGATGGTCCTTCCTATTTGGGCAGTGCCCGCTATTGTTGGCAGCTGTGCCACGGTCCTGGCCTTGGTGGTGCTCGGCCTGATCCTGTGCAACCACTGCAGGGACCGCAACAAAACCAAAGTGCCAAAGGAGCCCAAGGAGAAGAAACCCAAGGAGAAGAAGAAAAAGAAAAAGAAGAAGGGTAGTGAGAACGTAGCGTTTGATGACCCAGATAATATCCCACCATATGGAGACGATATGACGGTACGGAAACAACCAGAAGGGAACCCCAAACCTGACATCATTGAGAGGGAGAACCCTTATCTGATCTATGATGAAACAGACATTCCCCACAATAACGAGACTGTCCCCAGCGCTCCCTGTGCCCCCTGCAATGGCCCGGAGGCAGATATCGAGCACTATGACATAGACAATGCAAGCAGCATCGCCCCCTCAGATGCAGACATCATCCAGCACTACAAGCAGTTCCGCAGCCACACATCCAAGTTCTCCATCCAGAGACACAGCCCACTGGGCTTCGCCAGACAGTCCCCCTTACCCCTGGGAGCCACAAGCTACACCTACCAGCCTCAGTACACCCAGGCTCTGAGGTCCACCCCACTCAGTCACTCCCACTCAGCCTGCCCCACCCCCAACCCCCTCTCTCGACACTCCCCTGCCCCGTTCACCAAGCCCTCCTCCTTCTACCGAAACACTCCGACCAGAGAACTTAACCTGGCTCGCCGTGAGGGTAGCCCGCTGGACCTGCACAATGACATGTGCCAGCCACCGCCCATGTTCAACTACGCCACCCGGCTGGGGAGGCGCAGCAAGAGTCCGCAGACCATGGCTGGCCACGGCCACACCTCCAGGCCCGGCAGCCGGCTGAAACAGCCCATCGAGCAAATCCCCCTGGAGACGGGTCCTCCGGTGGGGCTATCCATCGAGGAGGTGGAGAGGCTCAACACTCCGCGTCCACGCAACCCGAGCATCTGCAGCGCTGACCATGGGCGCTCCAGCTCAGAGGAGGACTGCCGCAGGCCGCTCTCACGGGTCCGCAATCCTGCTGATGGCATTCCTGCACCCGAGTCCTCGTCAGAAAGTGACTCACATGACTCCTTCACCTGCTCGGAGATGGAGTACGACCGGGAAAAACCTGTGTCTTACAGCTCCCGGGTTCCCAAGCTCTCGCAAGTCAATGAGTCAGACGCCGACGACGAGGACTACGGTGGGAGGCTCAAACAGAGGCGGTACTCAAGCCGGAGGGCAGAAGGAGGACCTGGAGTTGCCCAGATGCCCCCTACTGAGCAGCACTACACCTTGCCCCACAAACTGGGCCAACAAGCTGGGGGTTTCAACTGGGACAATCTGTTGAACTGGGGCCCCGGCTTTGGACATTATGTAGACGTGTTCAAGGACTTAGCCTTGCTGCCGGAGAATGCAGCAGCAAGAGACATTGAAATGAACAGTGGAGATGGTTCCGTGACCATTCTAAATGAAGGAGAAGCTGAGCAATATGTATGAGACTATTTATTACAATGTTGTAGAATATGGTGATGTTCTCTATTAAAAAAGGAAGACTGTATATTTCAAGAGAACATTGGACTACATGTTTTTCACATTATTCAAAACTTTAAGACGACTTTCAATGCAGTAAGGCAGAAAAATGGCACCAGTGTCATTACAAATGTTGTCATTAGCCACCTTGGAATAGTTTACCAGTCTTTTCTAGGCCCAACTGTACAATTGTGCATTCATCTCTGTGAGGCCTCATTACAACGTATCCATTGACACTGAATGGCTCCAAAAAAGGAGAAAAAAGAAATCCATGTCTGAATTCAATTAAGCTCTATTCGCGTTATCTTGATCAAACATTTCTGTTCTTTATTACCAATATTGCCTCTCCTTTCCAAAAACTTCTGTCACATTCACAGCTGGGAGATAAGAGGATAGATAAAATTAACACTCACAGGAAGAGAATTCCAATGGGCCATAGAGCAAAGGAAAACTCCCGTTCTCTGTCTTTTTAGGGGTCAATTTTAAATTTAGTTAAAAGGAAGCATGTGTGTTTGATCTGACTGCACCTGTAGGTCACAGGATGGAGCCCTCGGTGTGAAAGTAAGTGCACGTACTGCTCGCACGGTATTGGAGACCCCACCAATGTTATGATCCCTTCCCCTCGTGTGTTTTCTCACAGAAGACTGGCTAAACGCTCCAAGAGTAAGGATTAATCAAGTCCCCTGCCTTACAGACATTTGAGGATTTCAGTATGGGGGAGGACTTTTCCTCCTCCCTTTCTGGCCTAAGTTCAGTAGGAGAGGGTTTTTTTGGGGGGTGGGAGGGCGGGGAGGGTAGTGTTGTTTGTCACAAAACCGAGTTAGCATTTTCTGACCTGCCAAGTGTTTCTTTGAGCAATGATGATGATGATGATGATTTATGGATCTTATAAACATGACCCCAACTAAAAACACTCTGAACTTGTGTACATTTTGTTAATTCATGAGAAATCATGGAGTCATTTGTTGTTGGCGTCCTTGTCCATTATTTTGACATGTATGGTTTCTACATTTTTGTACTGTTTATTAACTTAAATTACTTAAGCTGTGTTTTTATGGATATTTTCATATGCTGAAATGTATGTTCTTACTTTCGGGGAAAGTAAGATTAAAGACTTATTTTTTACATTTGTTACATATGTAACATCAGTATTTTCCACTTTTGATAAAACTATAACATGCTGTATGCTTTGTACCTGTAAAAAGCCAATAACAGAATAAAAAAGTATTTATTTAAAAGCTGCTTTCTACTTCTTTTTCCCGCAGCAATGTATTAAATGTGCCGAATTTGACTAGTTAGTTCTAATATTCCTCACAAGATATATTTTAAGGTTTTAACGGCCCCATAAAAAGAAAAAAGTATAATTCTAAGTTTTAATCTTGTGTCCCTGTGTTACCTGTTCATCTTTTGTATTCTGCTAAATACATGCAACATTTCTACACCTAAATCAATTAAAATCCTTGTCTTTTCTCTTCCAGTAAACCATTTTAAATGTTTGATGACTCATCCTGCACTCAAGGGCGTTTACGAAAGTTCATCTACTCAACTTTCATTTAAACAACAGCTGCAGCTCCTTATCAATGCTAAGCCCCGCCCACCTTTTTATGGTCCAATCGAATGTGGGGATTTGATTAAAATCCCTCTTTCACCTTTTCAAACCTCTAATATTTCACTTCACTGGAAAACATGTCACAAACAAAACTTAAACTTGTATTTCACAGGGCATGTAAGAGCCAAAAATAATCCCAATCATGTAGTTTTACATTTCCTCTTTCAGTCTGCTCACTAAATAAATAATTAATAAACAAGCCTCTCCTCTGATGAGCTTGCTTGACGGCTGTGAATGGGAGAGGGGGGCAAGTGTACAGTTGTGACATCACAACTTCATGGAAGGATATGCCTCATTTTCAGGGATTGTTTCCGAATACAGTCTATGTGCATTTCTATCCTACAATCCTACAAAAATTCCTACAATACGGGGCTGTTATGAAACATGGGAGTGGTGACCTTTTTTTCTTTTTTTTTCTAAAAAGTCACCTTCAAGTTCAGATGACCTCTCCTTCCAAATCATTTGGGTGGTAAGATATTCTATATTCAAGGCTCACTGTGGGAAGTCTTTAAATAATACCGTGTCTGAACAAAACATTTTAAAAAGCATTTCAGGACCCGAATGAAACTGAGCCGCCACACACGCAGCCAAGCTAAACACAGAGCGGACTGCACGACGCAGGGCACTATATTGCTTTCAACAATTATTTACATCTGGCTTATTGAGCAGAACCCCTTTTTTGTCATAGCTCAGTGATTTGGTATGCAATATGCTTATCTCCTCTGTCATCGAGGGGGAGAGAGAGGCCACGAGAGAAAACGCAGGGAGCCGTGAACTCGGCGAAGAGTGACAGCCTGAATGTGGGTAAACGGCTACGGGCTGGCGGATGGGGCTCGGTCCTGCAGAGAGCTCTGTTGACCAAAGGCCGGACCACGCTGATGCCGGGATAATAATAACACTCACAATGATAATGGGAGCGTGGGTGGGTGGGAGGAAAGTATCTCGAGTAAATAGGAGACAAATTCAAATAAAGCTCACAGCATCTCCTCCAGTCCAGTGTGACATGGCAGGCATATCAGGCCACGTCAGCAGCAACCTGCCCCCCACCATAGGTGAGCAGGAGCGGCTTGTATACAAAGGCCACATTGTTCTACACGTATAGCTGGATGTAAAACATTCATGAGGACTGACATGAATCTGTCTTCCTGATTTTCTTGAGGGGGGAAGAGGGGGTGTTTCTTTTTTTTTTTTTTTCTCCAAGTGCTGTTTTTGGAAACTGTCCAGATGGCTGCTGGACTTCACTGAAGGGCAGAGGACCTTATGATGTGTTTTAGGATTAATTGGAGTATTTATCCTAAGTGTGAATGTTTGCATGTTACGAGAAGAAGAAGTTAGAACAAGAAGAAGAGGAAGAAAATCTCTTTGTGTTAGTAATGATGACACGAAGGAACATATTACTGTACCATACATGGCTTTATGTGACAAAGTGCAGTTTGGAAAAACCATGCAGCAAAGCAATCATGTGTTTGCTTCATAAAATCGTGATGATGCAGACATCAGATTGGACCGAAGTGAGTTCCAAAAGTGTTACTGACTGTTTTGCTGGCACGTCTGCCGTAATGTGTTTTGCAGGTCTTCCATGTGAGTGAATTCATCTTGAATGAAGGTGTGAAAGAAGTGTCGTTCACTTTCCCATGGAGCTCACATGGAGTGCTGAATTCCCCCCCCCCCTGAATCCACAAATGTCATCAAAACATAATTCCCATTAAGTTGATTTCCATGTTGACTTAAGACGTTCCCAAGTATTTATAAAAGGATGTGGCATTGAGCTTCTATTGACTTCCTTGAGTTCCTCCCTAAAAATCCTCCCAAATGCTTGTTTATAGAGATTGATTATTGTGAGCCCTGATGTCCTCACACAGCTAAAGGCGTTCATTGCAGGATTGATGTGACTGAAAAAATGCATGAGAATAGCCACACAAACTTCTAAATAACTGCAAAAGTCTGATCCTATACATGAATAAGTCCTGAATAATAAATCTGGAGCTCATTACTGTAGCAATTGTGGTGTCAGCTGCTGGATGAATTATTAAGACTCTGGCCATGTAAGGTTTGAGTCATGGGCACCTTTGCCCGAGATAAATTCATTTTAAAAGGTTAAGAATTGTTCACTGGTTCCCAAATTCCAACCTAAAATATTTTTTTTTGTTTCACTATGTGTTTATTCTGAAAGGTTTTCTTCTTGTGTTTCTTTGGTCCCTCTTTACTTCCCTCTTCACGTTTCACCTGTCTCTTTTTTTTTTTTGTTCTTTTGCTACCACTCTGCCTGCTCTCCTTTCTGCATTTAGGTCCAACTCTATTGCTGCCATGACACAAAAGTAGACAAGAACATATTAGACTTTCTATATGGTATAACTAGATCATTATTTCTTCTGTCACCCAGCTGAATGCTGCAGCTCTAAAAAAACGTCAAAATATTGTCATTAGTCTAAAAGGGTCTATTATTTTACGACCTTTGTCTAATTACAGTTTAGAGGACTTCTCTAGGTTAGTGCTCACTGATAATGTGTAATTAAAATGTCAGATAGTGTAGCATGGTAGATTTTAATTGCTTTTTGATTATAAGAAGGTCTAGATGTTCTATAAATTTAATTCAATTTATTTGTATAGCCCAGAATCACAAATTACAGATTTGCCCCAACAGGCTTTACAGTTTGTACAAAAGCAACACAACATCCCCTGTCCTTAGACCCTCACATCGTACAATCGTAAATACTGTCCCATGTTTCAACATGCTCAATCCGAGAGGAATGCACACAGTCTGTATTCAGAAACTGCACATTCAAATGAGCCAGTGAAGTGAACTTGTGATGTCACACCAATGCATTTACATTTTATTAAAATATTGGCTTCATTTGAATAGTCACAAAGCAAACTCAGAGGTAATATTTACTGTATGATTCACAGCTGTAAGTGACCACCAAATGGCATACGTCACTCTTATAGATATGCGGGTTCCTCAGCTTCCACCAGACTGTCAGCTGTCTCTGTTCATTAACAGAGTCTTCAGATGGCCCCGACACCTAATGAGCAAATCACCAGCTCATCCTGCGAAGGTTACGTGTCAAACAGCATTTAACGCTCCACAAATTATCGCCTGATCTTTCAGGGGCTCTCGATTTCACATCTGCATCAAAGCTGAGAGGCTCTTCAAAAAGTGTTCTTTAATGCCGTGTGTTCTGCAGCCAGCTGATGCCTTTCAACACACATGAAAGCTCCAGCAGAATTGTTGGGAAATGAAAGGGAAAGATACCGTGTGCATGTGTGTGTGTGTGTGTGGAAGACGATGACTGTCCCATCATAGGGGAAAAAGCTCCTTTCTTCTCCTGCGACTGTAAAACTCTGTGGTTTCGCTGCAGCGCTGAGGGCTTGGATTAAGGGGGCCTTGTTGCCACCAGCTTGAGATCATTTTTAGGAGTGTATGATGGATGCTAAACAGACAGCGCCGTCATCCCGAGACCTCTGGGTCGAGTGTCACCGCGCTGTCAGGACGCTGCACCATCAGACGCCGCCGAGACAACACATCTGTTTCTGATCCCGCATGTGACATTCTGCTCGCCTCAGCGCTTTCGGAGATTTTGTTTTGTCTGCTTATTCGAGGAGATGCCGTGGACTTAAGTGCCGGTTAGCACGCCGTGTTTAGCAACACGCAACGCCATCGGTCTGTGTAGACTCTTTGTTGGAAAAAAATGAGGATTCTTCCAGCTGGTCCCACCGCTTTCTTTTGCTTTGCACAGCAGCAGACGTCCTGATGTTGTTCACACTGACCTGGGTTAAAATGACATTACTGTAATAGCACAAAGAGAAGCTTGTTTAGTGATGAACCCATCGAGGATTATCACCTGTCTGTCAGTTCTTTAGAGAGATCCGTGTTATTTCAGACCTCACTATTTATCCTCATATTCTCACCTGACCACAAGTCTTCCGTGGTGTCTTTTCTTCTTAAATGGTCCAGTGTGTAGCTTTTGATGGCATCTAGTGTTGAGGTTGTAGATTTCATCATACTGAGTTCCCAGAGCTAGCTAATTCCCAGAGACTTGACAGCTTTTCTTCATTTCTCCTGTTTCTTCCATTAAATGACTACGATTCTTTCCGCCAAAAGAGGGTGTGGCCTTGGTGCTCCCAGTGTTGGATCTTCGGCCATGTTAAAAATGAGCATCCAACGTTACAGTAAAACAGTAAAAGGAAAAGCACAAAAAAAGCTTTGATATGCCCCATTTCACCTCCTCACAAACAGCCTCCATTCGAGTCTTCATTTCCAATGGACAAAGATTTTACTAGACAAGACTAAATAAGTTCATTTTTATGTAGCACAGATTTAAGACATTTATATGGTCCTCTGATGTTTTAACTGTTTGGAAAAATACTTTGATGATGGATTGCAAGGTCAAGATTTCAGCGTCGGTCATACTGTCCAAAACATTTCCGTCGTTTTATTGTTCTGGCATATTTTTGTCTGTTCTTTTATTAAGTATTTTGTGCATTTGTTTTTAAAATGTCCTGAAAAAATAAAAGTTATTGGGCTTGCATGTGGCGGGTGGATGGATATTTCATTGCAGCTCTTATTTGGGCCACAACTCCTGCGAACAATCATCCAGAGGGGTCTGCTGAGAATCACTCATGAGCCGTGGCTTATGCACAAAAAACATCACATAAATGATGGTCAACAAGCAAATCATAAAGGCATAGCGAAAACCCCCGGCACCAGCATAAAACACACGCACACACACGCACACACATGCACACACACGCACACACACACACACACACACACACACACACACACACACAGAAGGCTCCATGAAGCTAAATACGTGTGTTGTGGGTGGACTGGCTATCTAAATGTTTACTCCTCCTTCAGCCACTGCTTCACTCTAACAGTCTTGAAGCCACTTTGAAGCCCTCAGCTGTGGTTTAATGGAGAGCATGGGAGGGTGAAATTATTTTCTTTTTACAACATATAAAAGTGAATTATAACCATGATTAAGATATCTTGTGCTGTAATTGGAGTTATAGGACCTAATTGTTACCCGCAATAGTCAAGATTATTCTTTGCAAAAGTGGATAATTTGATTTAAACTCTATATTTTATAACAAACATCTTGATTATTTCCAACTGCAACTCTGGGAATTAAAGTGCAGTAGTTTTAATGGTATCAGAGCAATGTGGAGCCATAGTTTCTTAATGTGAAATGTTGGATTTGTGAGTATTTGTGAGGCTGGCGTACCACAGGTTTGGTCAGGACAGTAGCGTTTCTTTTCTTGTGCTGAGTGAGGTAAAATATTACTGAGAGCTGAAAACAATGCTGCTCTCGCTGCCAAGAACTTACTTCAGTAAAACAAACATCCGTGATGAACTGGGGGAGGTTGGTGTTGTTCGGTCCAAACCATAATCTATCAGCAGGGCAAGAAACAAGCTTATTTATTTATTTTGAACATGTAAAACAGTGTGGTACAGGGATACCTCACCTCATATTTAGATAAAACAGTCCAATGCTACATATATAAATAGAAATGTATGCATTTCCTGCACCTATCTATGGAAGTTTAGATTTTTTATTAGCATTATTTTTTGTTTAAATGTGTTTGAACCTCCAGAGTGTTTAGTCTAGTCAGGGATTCCTTCATTTACATTTCTTTAATTAGGACATTATTAACACTTTATTATTTTTTATATTTATTTTGATGCTTTTTTATAGATGATAAACTGAGGAATGTGTGGCTTTGGAGTGTATTTGCATTGTAAGCTGTAGTTTCCCCAGTAGGAACAAACGTGATGAAATGAACTTCACGATGATCAGCACAAAAACAAACAGCAACAAACAGGGATTCAGCTCCCTGCTGAAAGGTGCCCAGTGGAGTGTTTTCATTGTAAAATAACAGTCCAAATTCATGATTTTGCATCCTGCATTGTTTACACTGGCTTGATATGTGATATGGCTTGGTGAAATTATATAGTTGCTTGATGCCCGACCACAGCACTGCAAAGCAAAACCACCTGCGGTCCAGAAGGCATTTTCCCCATAGAGAGCCATTAGAAGCAGGCTGCAAAAGAGTGGCAGGACATACAGAAGAAAACCAAAAGGGTCATATGTGTCAGAAGTTTTATCAGCCAATATCAGCTTGGTCCAGACTGAAAATATTCTTTATGAATATTTGTGTTCCCCGGGGGATGAACATTTCACATTTTGGAGTCTGGTGATCACCTTGACTTTTCCTTTATTGCCAACATGAGGTTGGAATCTTTTATTTTAGTGAAACATGAACAAATATTAAATGGATTGCCATTAAACTTTATGTGCACATTCAAGTGTGTTTGTAATAATCTTAGGGAGTCCAGACTTTCAATAGGTCAATATTGCTCTACAGCACCACAAGTGGCAAAATACTCCACTGGGAGTCTAGTGATGATAATAGACAAAAGGATATAATTGTTACATGTTGACAGAGTAAACTAAAATAAAAAGTCAGCCTGGTCTAGTTCTGTTCAGAGTTTTTTGCTCAAACTGGGGTACAAACTTCTCAAACACAGAAAATCTTAAAATCTAAAAAAAAGCCTGTCTTTATAAAGAAACCAGTCAGAGTTACACTTTCTCTTATTGTTTAGCAAACTTTATTGTTTACCAGATATTTTACAGCCCGGGCACTACAACACACAAACACACACACACACACACACACAAAAACACTAATGTTACGGCGCTGTCTTTCTTTTAGAGACCGCATATGAGGAGAACACAAAAACAGCTGCTTACACTGGGCTACATGCAATTACAACATGTTTATGCGACCAAAGTGTTTCTGCCTGCATGCTGGTGCGAGGGCGTGAATGTGTGTGAAGCACGCACATGAACACATACACACATGCACACACACACACGCAGGTGTGTGCACAGTCAGCGCAGTAAACACGCAGCTCGCTGTACACAAAAACAGCTGCAGCTGACCTTTCTGCTTCTCCTCATGTGCTTGTTTCCAGCCCAGACCTGCTGCAACCCTGGATGGATATTAGTAGTGATGCCTGTAGGAAATGGCAAAGGCTAAATGTCAGAATCCACAACACCGGCGTGGATAATCTATTTCCTAAATTTAAAGTTGGCTGCACTGGGTGGCTTGGAAGTTGGCAGCATTTTGATGGAGCCGTGCCCGTTGTTATACTATGGAACTATACAGTTCGGATTTATCTGCCCCCACCAAACTGGAACTCCACACAGAAAAGAAAAAAAAAACACTGCAACATCTGAAAGGATGGCTCATTAAAACCTTTAGCACAATATGGCTTCTCATTGGCACATGACAGCCATTTAACTGCAATCCAACCCAACAGATCACCTGGTGGAATTTAGTAATTGAATAGGCTGCAATGGGCTCCACGGCGCCTGTCTTTCAGCCTGTTGACAGCCTCGCATGTGTGCAGCGGGAAACAAAAGTCACGTACAAACAAATGGTACTTTTTAGGTATGGAGGAATGCGCGCACACTTGGCAGCTGATAGAAGCACATTAATTTTCACAGGAAAAAAAAAAGGTTCATTGCCTCATTGTCCCTCCTTTGCTCATTGGCTACTTCAGTCGCCTGGTTCCCTTTGGATTTTCCCATGCCCTGCTATCTTTTCTCAAGTCTTAATCTTTTCATTCTGTCAGGCCCGCTCTCGGCAGCCTCCACGCTATTTCCAAAGGTCTGGGCTTCATGCTAATTGTCTCTCAATGGCATGGTTACCTCCCACCTACATAATGCACCTTGTTTCCTCCGCTCAGTCTGGGCTGCACTATTTCACCTCATTCAAATTCAGAAGGGAGCAGGACTGTAAAAGCAACGCCTGAGGCAACGGCGATACAGAGCAAAGCAACTTGCAGGAAAAAAAAGAAAAGAAAAGAAAAAATTGCTTCCCTGATTCTGGAAGGGAAAATACTGTGGGTGGGCCGAGTAGAGGGAGATTTTGAAGGATGAACTGCATGCGATCACTGTTGTGTTAAGACAAAACGTCATTTCTCAACTGCAGGTTCTCCATGCCAACAGTTACAACAATTCATTATGTCATGCGGCAGCGCTACCATATAAGTTATTTTTGAATTAGCTCCGCTTCCAATTCGAGTGCCTTCGATGCAGTACAAGGGCGAAGGGAGGCAAAGGTTATAAAAATCATAGTTAGGACATGAATGCTGGGTCCGTCATGTGGGCTAAACAGGGGGGCTGTCGTGAAAGGCACATATGAATTGCGTTAATTGTGTCCATGTAGACCCCAGATTGGCTGTTTTTCTTTCACCAGAGAGATCTCAGCCACTCAGGACCAAGACGACAGCCATGCACCATTAACATCTATTCAAGTGCATGTGCTTTGATCTTCCCTGAGAGAGGGAGCAATGGTGGAACACAGGGGGAGAAAAATAGGGAGGAAAAAAACATCATCAACAATTCAAATGTGCCCAATTATTGGACCATAAATAAAACCCTAATTAGCATAAATTGCTTCCACATTGTTGCTATTTTTATATAATCTCTTCTCCCTATTTTCTGGATTTGTGTATTGTGCGTACATGCTTCGCCGATACAGGGTTTGAGTTATGATGGAGATGCGTAATCTCATAGTAAATTGCCGCGCTAATTAAAACTGGTGCATAAATATTTGCTTTTTTGTGCAGGAACTACATCTGTTTTTTGTTTGGAAACACAAAGAAACATTTTATGTTATCTCAGAAAGAGTTTATCCCGATATCATCGGTGGTAATTTAGATCCATATCACAAACTGTCAACGCAGCGCCTGTGACATTTCAAAATAATGACTTCGGTTTACCTCTAATGTCATGATCGACATCAGCGTTTATTTAGCCTTGAACAGTTTCTAGTGACGCGTAGCTGCCAATTAAATTAGAGCGCTATTGATTTGGATTTCTCTGAAATTAGGACCAGAGTGAAGTTTCCCTTCATCAGAGTGAAGTTTCCCTTCACTCTGGTCCGCAACACTCGACACCAGAAAGACTTTCACACGTCTGCCTGAAAGGTTTTGTTTTCCAGTCGGGCTGCGTGATGGTGCTCATATAAAGGGCTGTCTGTCTGGTCTGTCTGGTTTGGGTTATGAAGTCACTTTGGAATACAGAAACAAGGCGGCGGGGATCAGGTTGGATCACAGCTCTTTCCCAGCGTCTTCTGAAACATTGTTTTTGATCAGAAGAACCGGGATCCACAGAAATGGAAGCGAAAATATCGCCACTCCTCTCCCGCTTTAACCCTTAATCGAAATTCCTGCATTACCTATCCGCAGAGTATGTCTCGGAATTCGGTGTAAGGCCAGCTGGGAATCAAACCTGCGCTATTGGGTTAGAGTTTCGTCTTGAAGAAAGGCAGAGTGGTAATGTGGTTTAAAGATGGAACGGCCCTGCAACATACAATAACTCACTTTCCCTGTTTGCATCCTCAGGGTTAAACCCCTCAACACCCAGTGATACCCTGCTGTCTTCTCCCACACATTTTCAACACGTCGGGCCAGACATTCAGATCTGCCATTAGACATCTTTTGTTCTCTTGTGGTTTTAGGTTTAGCTTTTATTACACGCTCCGATTCATCTCATTCCTATTTATAATTGTCAGTCTCGGGCGTAGAAGGTTACAATAATAAGCCATAACTTCTCTTGACTTTGAATGTTTTCCTTGGTCACTGTTGATGTCATCGGGCCATTAAAATGCCAAAAAATGACTAAATTGTAATTTCCATCCAAGTCACAGAGGGAAAGCACACTGATTTCCAATAAGTGTCCCCATAGATTAGTGCATGGGGTTGTTTTGGGTGGTGTCTGTTACTGTTTAAAACAAATGGTTAAAAAAAAAGAGAAAGGACTTGCATGAAGGACCTTTTTGTTGGGTTGCTCTTATAAAAGAAGTCTTTGGAATCCTTTCTGCAACTAATGGACAGTAAAGGAAAAATATCACAAAAATAAAAGATTTGAAATGTGTCTGATTTTGTAAAAAAAACAAAACTATAGCTTTTTCCTTTTTATATGAAGTTTTACTCAAATAGGTGATAGTGAGCAAATTAACACTTGACATTCCTTTTGACTAATGGAGTGCTGCAGGAATGAGTCCTAAAGCAAAAAAAGAGCACTTCTGCTTCATAAATACCTCACTTGTGAATTTTGAAGCTTTAATATGTCTTAAAGAAGTTGGCTGCTGTTGTTGGTTGGTGGCTAACTGAGGCCACCAAAGTATCAAGTATCAAATCTACAAAATGAAACGACCCAGTGGAAGTTTATTGGTGGTGACCATGCAGCCATGTGACCATGATGCAGTTTGTTTAAACCTAAGGTCACCCTTTCACTTCTGGCGATTGCATTTTGCTTAAAAAATATCATATAAATGCGGTGTTCTGTTGTGAATATTATCTTATGAACAAAACGTATAAGCATCATAAAATTTTCTTTGCCACGGTTTATTTTTTGCAATAATCCAAAATCCAATGGAAAAATCCCGCTGGCTTTTTGATGAGGGAACCGGGCCAATGTTAACTTCTGTTGGCCTACAAAAATACATCATCCCTGCGGCACTCTGTTACAATAGACAAAAAAACGAGAGAAATTGGAGACTCTTGAAGCTGCAACAATCAATGTTTTCATATCAACAATGGACCAAATGCCTATTTGATATGGAAAGTGACAAATCAAAATGGAATCATATCTGCAGTTTGCTTCAAGTCAACAGTATCATCATGTGTTTGTTTTTTTTCAACCCTGCCTTCATCGACCCCAACTCACACAGAAGCTCTGTTAAATAACTGAAAATGTGTGGCATGTGACTAGACAAATAAATGTAAATTTGTATCTTCAGGATGTGCACATACATGTGCACTTACACGCTAGAAATACAAACTTTATAAGGCCATAACATGACTTATGTATTCAGCTTGTTATGCTCATTCGACGATAATGCATCAAAACACTTGTAAATGTGTTTTCTATGTATAAAGCCTAGGCATGGTGTCCTGATTTGTGCTGATGCATCAGAATATTGTATCAATGTCACATTTCCTAACTTTAATGCATGTCAGTGCTTTTATTACAATCACTCCCGAGGACAACCCATCTGGCTACTGTACATACTTCTGTCTGCTACGAGTCTAAGCTTACAACAATAATAACTTCATAATAACCTTATTTATACAGCACCTGTAAAAACAAAGTAAATCTTACTGAATAAAAGATCGGTCTAAAGCTTCCAGATTTTAGTCATCAGCAATGTTCCAAACCAAAACATGATTAAAGCACCGTTTGGGAACCCATCCTCTTTAGGGTGTGCGATGAAAAAAGATGGCAGCGTGTTGTCTTTGTCTGCATCCCGGGCGCTGGGGTCCGTGGGAGTTTACGCGGGCGTCTCCGTCTAAGGACACTGAATCCAGACCACCTCTCCATGTTGATCAATCAAAGAAATCCAAACACCATGTCAGCCGCCATGAAATCATGCACGAAGGGGGAAAAAAGATTCTCCCCTCTCGACAGATGCTGGGTTTCAGCCTGCTTCTCAGAGCCCCTATCGCAGCTGACCCGCCACTGAACCTCCCCGCTCTGTCTCGTAGCCACTGCCAATGTAAGCAGATGCCTCTTCGGGGTTCACTTTCCGTCTCTTATTTATGCATGGGATGATAATGCTATCCTGCATGTGATACTTCAAGAGAGGGAAGAGTCAATAAGTAATGGAATTCATGCTAAACAAGCACTCCTCTTCCCTCCATGGAGTACCACCCAGGATTTTCGCTGATACACTCACCTCTGCTGAGCACCGACTGGGAGCCCACACAGTTTGCCACAGCAGCTTAAGCTCAATTACTGCAGGTCCTGCTGGATTGAGCCCGTTATATCTGCAGCTGGGAAAGCTCACTCCTCTAAACTCCAAGACCAGAGGGGCTTTTGGAAAGATCTATAAAATGACATCCAAAAAAAAAAAAAAGAAACTCCTTCCCTGCCTCACTCCCTCTGTCCCTCCATAATATAGGGTTCTACAATTTAAAGAAGATATCAGTCTCCTGTAAGTCCTGCAACTGGATACTATTCTTCCGCACAAGTGCAGCAAGCTGTAAATCAAAAGTCGCAGCTCAGAGTAACATTATAATCAAAGGCTACAGTTTGAGAGTCATCCCAATCAATCACACGAAATTCTGTAAACACACTCAGGATATGTGATACAGCCGCGTATGAGTTTCATGTGGGAAATATTTGATGAGTTTTGGGATGTTTTCTTGAAAACCTGCATTTTATGCTTCTTGTTAGGTAAGGCAGGCATATACACAACCTGTTAATATATATATTTCATCAAATATATAGTAAGCTTGGATCAGAAGTGTAGTGTTGCAGTTTGTGTCGAAATGTGTACTTCTGTGGTATATCCTATAAAGAATAGGACTGATATTATGTTTGCAGTTTTCATCTATTTTGTGTGTTTTATAAATGTAATAAACTGTATTTATACTTATATTCTTATGTTTTCCTGAATTGTGCACCTCACATGAAAGAGCTCAGTAGACACTGAAATTTACCAATGCTCTCTAAACGCTTGCAGAAATGTGGGGGAAGCTCCAGGTTTGAGCTGAGGTTGATCAGATGTGCAAATGGTCCCTAAACACCTCCATTACTACCAATATCACACACAGTTTGTTGGTAATTTGGTCCAGTTATTCAGAAAGACAGTAGCCAATGAGCCCGATTCGGGAGGTAGTTATTACTAACTGCTACACCTGCAGCACCGCCAGGCCTAAAACAATACTGAAGTCTGTCTTGAACTGTGGTTCTGAATGTTTTTATTCATTGCAAATAAGGACTAAGGTCTAGTCCACACAAACATGTATTTTTGAAACCAGAAATTCCCCTCCACAGAACCGCATAATCTGACCCCATAAAACCGCAAAATCTGCATCAAACTATGTCATGCACATCTCAAAACTGTAGGTGGCCATAGCACTCCTAACAGGCAATTTAGCCAATCACGAGTCTGGCAAAATTCATACTGAAAAAACAATAACGGACCAAAGTCATAGAGCAGGGGTCACCAACCCGGGGCACCACCCCCAAGGACACATAAGTCTCCTGCAGCCCTCTTCTAAAAATAATGTCTAAAATTATATTTTTCTAAATCACACTTGCATTAAAAATGACAATATCTTAAAAATATGTTCATTATACAATATTACTAAGTTTAGGTGACCTCTGACTTACTCTAGTTCAGAGGTCAGTATTGTGCGCATGACAAAACCTTAGTGGAATGGGAGCAGAGCGCAGATGGACTCTGAAGGCAGTTTCTTACCCCAAAAACATGGCAGAAAAAAGAAAGACAACTTTAACAACTGAGAAAGAAACCTCAGTGTGTCTGATTTGCGGGGCGAGTGGGGAGAATGTGGCAATGCCAAAGCGGCTCAATGTGGAAAGACACTTCCCTACGTGTCATAAAAGATACTAGATTAACATCTAGCTATCTAGATGCTAACTAGCAACCGGGAAGCAAACCACAGGTGACATTAGCCCAAAAGTAAAAAAAAAAACCTAAGCCTCATTTAGATATACACATTCTTTGTCAAGAAGAAGCCATTTTCAGATGAAGAAATTCTAACAATGATCCTAATTGCTTACACTGCTTAAAGACTAGAAAAATCAATCTAATTCTCGCTCCAATTTCCAACTCGGTGCATCTTCATTGGCTAGACGGGTGTCAGCTATGTCTGGGAACTTGGCCGATCAGCTGGACCAGGATCAGTTGGACTAGGATCTGGTGAAGTGGTTTAGCATTCAGTGCTGAAGACGGGTCCGTGGAAAAAAAATGCCACAGATTTGGTCCTTAATTAAAAATGTAACAAGATTTCTTAAATAATCTAATAAATATATACATTTTTTTTCTTTAACATTACATAATTAAATAATTGTGCAACATGATAAAAATGGGACATTTATCCTATGGAATCTAAGTGATCATCTAAATATGTAGCAATTAATGAGATTATTAAAGTGCTGAATATTGATATATTTTCCCTCCTGTTGATTATTGTGAGAAATCATCAACGTGATCAGTATCTTTACATAGATGAGTATTAATATTCATTATTGATATTGTATAATAAAAAGCAAACAGAGCAAATGTGTAATTTCAGGAGAGCCTATCAAACTAGTAGCCCTTCATAATACTCATTACCCATTAAGTAGCCCTCAGTTTCTAAAAGGTTGGTGACCCCTGCCGTAGAGATTTCTTTGTCTCCATGGATACAACTTACTGTTTACTGTTGCACAGCGTGACATCAAACAATGTCAACATGAATTTGGCTATGTTGTTGCCACCTGTAGTAGAGGTTTATTGTAACTATGTTAAATTTATTCATAATTGTCTATAAATCCTGTACCGCTGTTATACATGGGATATCATATCATTCTATTGGCTAAACTGAATGATCCTCCTCCCTTGAGTGTTGTTAACACAAACTTATTGCTTGTTCTGCATCTTCATGTTCAGCATGTCTTTTTATTGTGTTATTAGTTGTGAGTGTTCAGAATAAAACCTGTGGTGTAAATCCTGTTAAGATGCAGGTGAACGTCATAGTTAGACAGATATCCTGTCTTATATAAAGAAAGACAGGTTGGGTGTCAGGTGGCTGCATATTCCAGAGCTACTTGTGTTTGTGCACTTTGTGAAGTTTGGTTACCTATTAATAAATAACCATGAGTAATTACTAACTTTTATCTTACTGTTTCTAAGACCACAATCTTTCCCCAATTCCCCAAAAAGATTTGATCTTGCATTAATTGCTAAGCACAGATAATGTAAAATGTTCCCAGTAAATGTTAAAATGTGTCCTCATTACATTGAGGGAAAAAGGTATTACAGGTGGTTTGCATATTTCTCCAAGTTTATTTGTTGTTGTTCACTTGTAGTATATGAACATAATTTCTAGGAGACAAGATTCCACATAAAACATTACAAAAAATTCCACATTAAAAAATACTGCCAAATAATACAACCTCAGTATTTTCCCAGATGGACACTGTCATGATACTCAAATGGCAGATTTTTTTTTCTGGCAGGCTTTACCTCATTGAATAAGTGCTATTTGTCTTGTTTTTCTTCCAAATATATCGAGGATCTCATGTGGGGTCACTACATGGTCACAGTCTGGAGGAAGTGTGACGCTCATGTTGCTTGTATTTTCCCCTGTATAACATTAATATCTGCATTTATATTACTTTTTATTTGAGGAACAGCTTGTTTATGGGCACTCAGCAGTATAGCAAGGCCACGCTTACAGTAGCAAGCTCGTTTAAATTGCTTGACCTTTGAGTAATTCGCAAACTTCCAAAACGTAACGGTTGGAGAAAAGGTTACAGGGTTGGCTTCTTAAAAAATCCCAACAGAAGCAGGTGTGCTACAATAATGATAATAAATCAAAACACTAGGAATTTTGGAGAGGGTCAAACATGAAAATTGCATGCTGGCGTATTGGCCTGAAAACGGCAAATGCACTGTACATGTGTGCTTATCCCAAGCCAAAGGTAATTTCCAGCTCCAGTCGCTATGATGGGCAGTTATTAATATTTAAAAAACAGGGCACAGCACATTGTTACTTTTACAGCAGCTGCACACAAAGTACGTGCACAGCGATTGATTTTAAATTATGTGCACAAGTGTGCAGCCATGGGAATGGTATAATTATATCATATTGAATGAAATGTTTGTGAAATAGGCTCATAAGTGCTCAGACTAGTGTGTGTAAGTGGCTGCATCTGAGAGTTCAGCAGGTCAGCTGAGGAGGCTTTGCCTGAATCTTTCCAGGTGATTAAATACTGTGGTGAGAGTCTTGTGAAGACCCTCCAAATTCTGCACCTGGTTCATATTCCATCTTTGCAATCTGCTTTCCTTGGACACTGCATCTTCCCCTTATTTGATTTCAGCTCTTTAAGATATAAAATACATGTTGATACTTAAAAACTATCTTTGGGGATGGCGAGGCGAGGTGAGGTGCAGAGATGGCCATCTGAGCCATTTTGGGGAAACAAAAAAAAAGATTTATTGAGATTTGGCTGCAGGGTGTGGACTGTCAAAAAAATCTAACAGCTTTGAATGAGTCAGAAAGCCATACATTCTATATTGTAGCAACAATTATGGGATCTATTAATGTTTTTTTGTACCCACAACTTATACAAGTCGACCTTGGACACTGTTCAGGTATTTTTATGAGACGGTTCAAAGGACTTATGGCGACAACCTTCCTTCACATGGTTCTTGTCTTTGCAGAACAGTGTCAGCAAACACATTATCTGATCAGATGGATAGCTTAGATACAGAGACCTACACAGGCCTAAATTTCCATCTGTCCCACAGTCAGGATGGCTTACGTTTAATTTTTAATATTTTGCAAACGGAGGTGGCTCCGAGGTTAAGAGATAGCAGTAAATTCCTGTGCTTCAGGCCATTATCTTGAGTAAGGGCACATATAATGGGTCATGATAGGTTTACTGGTCCTCCGAAGTCTTCTCTGGCCATAAGTATGGAAAACTACTTTTGCTGGCAAAAACAAAATAATTCATCAGAGTCATGAAGATATTCATGTAATCAAAGTTGGAGCTAGTCAATGCCGGTGTCAGCATTACTGCTGTAAGTTCTACAGGACAAGGAACAGGGAGCTGAATGGGGTGTTTATTTAGCCGTAATCTTTGTTGATCCAAAAGGGTTTTGCTTTAGCCCGCATGTCCTTTATTCACAATCTTCTCTGACTTCATCCATTTTCAACCTGGATGCTGCTTTAGCACTTTCCATCAAACTAACCATGAACCTGTGGGTTTACAGGGCAGGAACAACAGTGGATAATAAATCACTTCGCTACAAATAAAGTTGGAAAAAACAATCATCAGAAGGAAAAGAGTACTTCAGTTACCCCCGATCAATCATAAATCCATTAAATCGGCTAAGGTCTGTTCAGTTATGTTCACAGTTTATTGACATGTTATTGCTTTCCAAACATACTTCTGTTGTCCAAGTACGCAAGAGTCATCAATCAATCAAATTTTGAGAATTGCAGTCAGAATGATTCTGGCATTTATCATCACTGAATCATGCTGCATACTATCCCTGACATACTACAGGATACACACAAACATACACAGCACAGACAGTGCTCATGGTTTGTTCATTCTACATTATGCATTTTTCAGTTATGCTTAGATTATTTCCTGTTTTTATATTCTTGCCTGTGTGTTGCTTAGTGAAACCTATTTAAGAAGGTTCTCTTAGATGCACTTACGAAAGAGTCCAGGCAGCTGGATACAAAGGACAGAAAGCTTGCTAACAATTCACTAACTCTTTAAATTCAAACTAATTTACTCAGCATTTTCGGAGTAATTTTCTGGTCTTTACCAGTAAATGTTACGGAAAGGGTGGTGAAATTTGGTAGAGCCTTTCCAGTAAAGCGACATGCACAATAGCAACACCCTGACCGTTTGACTTGAGTGGAACAGAACATAAATTAGTATCATTGGTAACACCTGTGGTGACTCTACTGTTTCATGGAGACGTGGACACCATGAAAAAAGTTTATTAAACTGACTTTAATAGACAGGAAATATTTTGGATGTGTGTATATCTCCCCTACAGATGATCAGGATTTGCTGTGTAGCTGTTCATTCTCAGGACATTTCTTTAAACAAAAGTTTTGTAATTTGGTTGTATATAAGTTAACCATTGTTAAGAAGCTAATTTACTAAGATTGTTAACTGCAGTACAATCAAGTTATTATCAATGGGAAATTAAACTGTTGTTTTGTACCAGGATGTAAACAAGTTTGTTTCTGTTGTAAACTTGGTATTTTAATGTGTGTGTGTGTGTGTACCTCTTTGGGGATTGATTAACTTTTTGAGCCAGTCAGCGACCATAAGATGAACTTCAGTACTTCCTAGGTTTTTTTTTTTTTTTAACTTTTCTGATACTTGGTTCACACCTTTGAATTCACTCCACTCCACCAAGTAGAATTGATTGATTCCCGGAGTGTAACAAGCTGACAATTCTGGCCCATGTCAGGCTATGCAACTTAGATCTACTTTCCAGGAAATTAGTGTAAAATAAATCATTACTGAAGATTGACTTGATGTATGAGCTGTGACACATATCCAACACAGCCTTGCGTTAAGTTCCAGCAATTTTAGGTGTTTATTTCAGCTTTCAGTGTGTTATTGTTCACTCTATCATTAGCTACAACTGCCCCTTATTCTGCTGTTTAGAATTCAGCTTAAAGAAACCTCTTTGGCCAACACTCTGAAGTTTCTTCAGGATCCTTCATGCAGGAATAATCTGTTTGTGCTGTTGGTGGCCTCAAAAGCACATTTGAACCCAGAAGCCGCAGTTGTGTGTGGCCTTGTTTGCAGCTCAGGCCTGTATTTCCTCTTCCTGCAGGATTTACTCTCTGGCTGAGCTGCTACTTGCCTCACAAGGTAAGCTGCTGGCTATTTTCTGCTTATGCTTACATGCATGTTGTGAGTTGACGTTGGCTCTGTTCAGTTTGTGTTTTTTTGTGCTTGGCTGAACCTCTGGTTACAACTATTATGAGCATCGTATCACTTTCTGGCCCCTGTTGCCTGCTAATCTTTGCTGTCATACAAACTATGAGGTTGTGATTTGTCTCTTTCCTGATGTGACCTTGGGACCTCCATTGTTATGCTTCCACGGGCGGTTTTAGCAATGCTGAACTATGAGAAACTCATGTCGACGTGCTGTAAATTCCCCGCGGTGCATCTCAACACAGCCATTAACACGTTAGCATTCATATCTTTTTCATGTTATCATCCTGCTAAGCATCAGAGAAGTGTTTCGGCTCAAAAGTGGTTTCATATGTCACTTTGCTTTACTGTTCATGTCATAATTACCATCTGGGTTGGCTGCACTCCTTTCCAGTGTTAAGCTTACTGTAATTCAGTGTATTGATGGACATTTTCTACTTATTGGTGTTGAAATTTATCTTCACGCCATTCATTTTAGTACACAAACGTTTTTGACCGGTCTCAGCCCGCTGCTTCAAATGATAGGGGATTGTGTTGGTTTATCCATTCCAGTTCACTAGCTATTACTTTGTCCTGCAATTTTTAGGGATGTTCTGCAGGGGGATATCCACATGGCAGCTTGACTCTTACATTCCCTTTGTGTGGTCTGCGGTACCTACCAGGTTGTTGTCGGTGCTGCCGGCCCACACACAGCGGTACGTTCTACACAATAGCTGGCGTCCTTGACTTGTATGTCATGGGGGGGGGGAGTTTATTCAAAGGTTCAAACAATCAAAACAATCTATGCTGTGTTGTGTTGATGCCAGAGCTTAGATGCAAAATAACAACTAGTACTATTTACTATTACTCTATTCCCTTGTGAATGCTGAGAGGAGTAACTGACATCTAATAAAGCTCTGCTTTATGCCTTAGATGTGACAGTCCTGAACTCATGTAATTGATTCATTTCTATTAATTATAGCCTGGATAACACCAGATCTTATTTCAGTGTAGAATGAGATGAGATCTGGGAACCTTGAGCCATTTACTTTGTCTGTAAAATGCATCTGTACATAGCTTATAGCCAATCTGATTAAACATAGACCATGAAGTACCTGATGCCTGAAGACAATGAAACAGTTTAGCCCTAAAAGTTGTTCATTTTTCTAAACATGCTTGTGGCCTATATCACTTATAACACTTTCTAAGGCTGCATTGAAATGTAAATTACACTCTGCCTCCATGTTGGATCAACAGTAATCAACAAAGTGGCTTCTGTGTTTCGTCATCGTCTTCCTGCACCCCCCCCCCCGTTCGGCTCCTTAGTGTGCCCAGACTGAACTGCAGAGTGAAGGATGGGTATACCTAGGTAGAAATCATAATTTAGCAGATATCGAATTTAAGCATATATTTCTACCTTTTTTGTTTATTTGCTGTGGTACATTTTTAAGATTATTAATTAATAAAAAAAAATACAGTTGCTGGCTGTACTTTGCATTCCAGCATTCAGTAGTTTTGTGATACCACTGGATGGGGGGCTACCCACCCATCTCATCAACTGAGTGTGACATTGAAATGTAAGTTTATCTATGACAACAATGTACACATGTTTACTTCATACATGGAGTTTACTTTGACAGTGGTATTTAGCTATGAGTTCATATCAAATTAGTCCACAATAATACTATGGAAGGAACGATAATAACTGCAGAACTGTTACTGCACAATTCTAAGATGTTTTTGGTTTCAAAAATCATAAATATATCTTGTTTGATATTTCAAAACAAAAAAAAAGAAAAAATATGCAATATGAGACATTTAATTGTCATGTCGAACAAGTCAAAAGTTCCCAAAAGCACCTTGAATTCCGATTTGTATAAATATTCGCACCAAGATGTGACAAGCATCAAGAAAGCTTGGCATAATAACCACTACAGACAGACTAGTTGCTAAGTGCGTTGCTCCCTGAGGAAGAGTGAGCAGGACATCAAGTAAATGAATACACTCCCCACTGTCAGGTCCTCCTCTGTGGCTTATCACTCTGCAGTCATATCATCTGTGTGAGAAAGTAATTAGATCGTCTCACAAAACACATTTTCATGCTGAGAGGCCCAACCTTCCACTTAAGAGACCGGAGAGATGTTAAAAGACATGTATAGTGAGAGGTCGACCGCAACTGTGATCCACAAGATGTGGTCCAGTAATTGCGGATACTTTGGCTGACATTCGGCCCTTGAGATGATTTACAGTGTCCTGATAGTTTTCCCAACTCCAGGACCTTGGCGTTGAAGACAAAAGGAGCCTGCATTGCCATTTGCTCGGATGGATGGGAGGTGAACAAAACTGTGAAGCCTGGAGTCTGAATCTGTAATCCGCTGGTTCGTGCAGCTCATTGATGAGGTGCAGCAATGAAATGCTTCCTCTCTACCGAGTCTGACAGCGCTGCCTGTTTGTGATATCCCGAGCCAGAAGTTTTCCCAACTGAAAAACTTTCCAAACCCAATTATAGTCTCAAGGGACTTTTGGGGATCCAGGATTTTTCCTGGTCGAGGACCCCTGGCCGCTGGTTTGATTTTTGAGAAATAGTTAAACATCAGTTTTTATGGACTTGAGAGCACTTTGTTAGCTGTGTCCAAGCAAGAGCACTCCTAACTAATCTGGTTAGTGGTAAGAGGCACTCCACCAAGAGCTCAGTGTGTGTTTGGTTGTGTTAGTGTGTGCGTGTTTGTGTGTGTTGGTGTGTGTGTGTGTGTGAAGTTTCAGCCTGGATAAGAGAGGCAGGACATTAGAGAGCAGCCAAGAGGCCTGGGTTTTCCTGGCACACAATAGCAGGAAGTGCTGCCACACTATAAATGGAAGTTGAAATAGTGGCAATACTCAGTCAGCAAGACTTTTTCTTGCCATCAGCCAATAGGATTTATGTGCTTGCTCTACTCTTTTTCCAACTTCTAAACCATGATAATGGAACTAAATAGAAAAAAAGACTACCAGGAAAGTTGTACGTTCAGGCCAGACTGCGTAATTGTTCAACCAATAGCTTTTGAAAGCTGATACTGACAGTGATAGTTTTAAGTTAGAAGCTGCCAAATGACTATAATTGGTGCCAAAATTCTGTATAATTTTGACCACATTCTGTCATAAACTTTCAAAGTCGTTCTGTGGATTCATTGTTTCCTCCAAAATGTTCTACTTCGGAGGGTGGAAAATCTATCAAAAAGCGAACTAATGAAACTTTTAGCTGGGTTAGCAGCTTCTTAGGGCAGAGTACAGCTGCTTTTATTATCGACTTTACAAACTGGCAACAGAAAAGATGGTAAAATAAAATCCCATAAAGTAAAATGTCATCCCACCTTCATCATCGTACTGTACAGGCCATTGTATTCGTACTTTTGCCAATATTAGCAGACAAGTTTCAACCCTAATCCCGACTAATGTGTTACTTTATTTTGAGGTTAATGTAAAATCACATTTTTTATTTTATATCCATGCTGTGTTATTTCCAGGTTCACTCAGCCAGCCCGAGGCAAAAGAGGGGAATTCCAATTAATTTCCTTCGGGGACCAGATAAACAGATCTCTACTTAAAAGTTGGAAATCAAAACTAGAGAAAAATGTGGAAACCTCCAGTGTATGTCCAAATCTCTCCTAAAAGAAAGTCCATGTCAAGTCAATGTCAAGTCACAATTTACAAATTTGCCTCTGGGGCTTTACAATCTGTAAAGGATACAGCGTCCCCCAGCCTTGGACCATCAAATCGAATAAGGAAAAAGTCCCCAAAAAACCTTTTGCCGTTTTTCCATCAGCAGTTTGGACTATACTCAGTTTGCACTTAAAGTATCTAGTCTTAGATTCAACAAAAATGTTTCTAGATTCATCCAATCATTTTTTTTTTTGTAAACATAGTTAAACATGGGTCACTTTCGTTAAAAAAAATCAACGCTTCAGACCCATAGCTGTGAAAACTGCTGTTTGTAAAGACGTTTTCAAGAAAAATATCATTTTGTTTAATATTTGTTTAAAAATAAAAAGAAAAAAAATCAGTTGTCTCTGGTGGCCCGTGGTTGGCCATGTTTAATCATGTGCCTTGTGATAAGATTTTTTTTTTTTTTTTTTTTTGTGTGTGTGTGTGGTTAAAACACCGGTTCAGCTACTTTATACAGTCAACAAATTTTGGCAGATGATCTGTGATAGTGATGGGTTAGCTCGTCAGTGGCAAGGAAAGAGATCACAGAGATAAGAACTGAAAAAAGCAACAGGGGAGGGAACCTTATTACAGAATAGACCAGATAACAAAATTACAGCACAGCAAAACAGCATGACAAAGTTGTAGATCGATATATCTGGAAGAATATATTGAATATATTGGGAGGACATTGAGCAACTTCCAGGTGATAGGATTTGAGCCATCACCATAGAGACCTGGGGAAAACTCAGATCCCATCACTCACAAACACACATACACAAAGGAAGGGGAGAGACAAGGAAACCGCAAGGAAGAGAGAAAGAGAGACAGGAGGTACTGGCTGGGTCTCCTGAAAGATGAAGATCCAGATGCAAAACCTCTGGAACTACCGACAGCCAAGGGGAGGAGAACGGTCCCAGGATGAGGAGGCCTAAGAGGACGAGGAAAAGAAAATAAGGAGAGATACGCTACTTCCATGTGGGGAGCAACGAGGTCAGAGCCTAGTGGCCAAATATTAACTCTGTAGATGCACGCATTTACATAACCGTAATCTTTTTTACAGCAGACCCAGTAGGAACCGTAACTTCGAACATTAACAAAGGCTTCGTTCCGTTAAAGCTCAGCCAGGACAGTGGGCCAGCGTGCACAACACCAGGACCCACAGCAGCTAAATGGAACTCGGCCATCCTTCATTTTATTATTCACACCTGCACTTTTTTTCTGCTGCGATGTGTATCGAACTCAAAACAGCCTGTACTGGATCTGACAAACTTTTGAAATATACTAAAAGTTTCAAGCAGTGGCAGGTCCCGATTCCCATTGTGGCGGCCAATAGGCACGGAGCTCACACCATGAATCAGCCGCTGCTGAAATGCCACTAAGATCTATTATAGGACTTAGCGATTGTTAGATTGATAGATTTTGTTCTTTCCTGCAAACAGAAATAAATCCTCCATTGGACAGTGTTAGAGTATAAATCACCCAACAACTGTCAGGATCATAAATGGACTAAAACTGGATTAAAAGCATTATTATTGCAGTACCAGAAACACAATGAATGTCCAGTAAATGAATCATCAGGCCTAAAACAGTTTAGGTTTTGAAGTTAAGGTTTGAAATTACACCAAAAGTACGACACAGCACTCTTTCATCATGATCTGCAGATAAGTTTAGTCACAATAAAAGTTAAATGATCTCTGTGGGGAAACTGGGTCAGTGCAGCAGCACAGTATTTGCCTATAACAGCAGACTCCAGATCAAAGACATCACAGATACTGTGTCACCGCGACGCTGCTGCTGAAGAAGTTAGTTTACTGCTGCTTTTGTTTGTCTTGCTGATGCTGCTCGCATGTCAGCATCTCTGTTTTTACGGTTTAGAGTGCATCGCTTCTGGAAAAGGCATTACATCTCCTCACCTGGGAGAGGAGGCCTGGCTGTTCGGTGCTGTGTCCCTCGCTCCCAGGAGTCCACGAAAAACTTCACAACCTTCCCCCCCAAATGTCAAGGTTGAGCTTAGTGGGAAGAGCAGGCAGAAATCAGGGAATGTAGTTTAAAAAAACAAATAAATAAATAATTAAACCTAAGATTGTTCCAAAAACACTGTCAGTTTGAGGAAAAGATAAAGACTGGTGGAAAAAAAGATTTTTTTTTACATGAGTATAGGTAGAAATACTCCGTAAATATTCAAATGTTTAAATACTTTTAATCTTTAGTTTATTGTCATGAAGTTAATTTGGACATATTCAACTAGGACTACATACATATTATACTATATATTATACAAGTGGTTTATATTTCACAGTTTCCAACTCTTAAAATATTGGTAAATATAATTAACTGATACATTATTCCCCTCTGAAATAGATAGTAGATTTGAAGTATAAAGGAGCATAAAATAGAAATTCTCAAGTAAAGTACAAATACCTCAAAGTCTTAGTTATCACTTTGTTCATTCATGTGCTGTGGATTTCAAGAATAATTTCAGTGATACCTACTTATGTGCTGCACAAAATATTGTTTGCAATTTAAATGACTTTAAAAATGAAAAAATAAAAAATAAATAAAAAATCACCTCCATTCTGTACATGTTTGCACGATATATTTAACATTTTTTTTCACTGCAATTTTTGGGAGGCACAAAGTATGTGTGCAGAGATATCTAGAGCTTAAAATCTAATACGTTAAAGAGTGTAATGTTTGGAGAAAGATCTGCAAACCTCCATCATGTTGATTAACCTCCTGGCCTGTGTGAACCAGACTGCAGAGATAACAGATACAGCAGGATCTCTGGCTCAGTTGCTTTCACATTTTTCTGTGATAGCTCAGCCTCGAGTCTTTACACCGCCATAAATCATTGTTATTTCCTTGATTTCGCACTTTTTACATTTCTCCTCCTCTGAAGTTAAAAAGCACACCAGTGATGCCAAATTATCACAGCTTGCCATAGGGCTTTTCCAGTGTGGTTGTGAATGTGCTGTTTTTGCATTCCTGTGCTGCAGAAACATTCTTTGCCAAATCGCTGTATGACAACCGAGTAATTGTGCATTAAAGCTAAATCCTTAAGTCGGTTCTTCCCACTTCAGATAAAGAAGTGATACTGGAGCAGCACTCCGGGGAAGCTGTTGAGTATTTTGTAGGAAAAACATTGTCCAGGAGCTGAGCGTGAATGAAGATGTTGACGTGACAGATAAGGTCAAAAGTCAATAGAAGGATGCATGGCAGCATTCTTCAGCTCCCAGCTCCTTTTATTTTCAGATGGATATTGAAGCATCTATGCATTATATTTGGCATGCGTTGTGGAATGCTGCGCTCCCTGGAAACGCCAAGTGAAGTTTTTGTGGTTGCAGTCGAAGCTCGCTCTTTGAATATGCATTGACCCTCGGGGCGTTTCGAAACCTCAATGCGAACATCTATGATTTAAAAGATACTTTTAGCAGATACTTATCTTCTTGTCATAACTCAGAGGGTTTGTATCCACTGACCGGAGAGTTGCGAGCTCCTACTTAAACCTAAAAACCCTGGCCAGTGTCTGGCTGTAGTAAATCTCACCAGTAGCTGTGAGTCGTGCCAAGGGCAGGTCTGGGTTAGTGGGTCAGCCTGCCAAGCACCGCCTCAGCTGGCACGTCAGCCCGCTCTCAGATAATGTCAGCAGCACACGAGAATGCTAATGGTAGCACGAAGCAGGGGATTCTGATAACACTTAATACTTAAATGACACTCCATTTATAAAAGCATTTTTGGTCTGAAGTGCATCATGGAGCCATCTTGCACTCATCAGTGGAGCAGGGAAGAGCAACCTCAATACTCTTTTACTACCTTCTGAAGTGTGTCACTAATCCAACATTTTCTCTTCCAAGATAAACCTCATATTTCGCTTTCTGCACATGCTGATACTGGTGCTCTTTCTTCCCAATTTATAAGCTGTGTACAACAGTGTGTAAAAGTTAATGGGATAGTACTTTAACACGAGGTCAGGACTTTTCCCGTCACTAAAAAAACTGAATTGTCGGCCCACTGTGACCTGAAAAATGTTATTTAATGTGGAGCCACCATGTCTGTCCTGTATCTGATCTCTGATCTGCTTAACAAGGTCAGTATTGGCCCAAATACTGATCCAGTGGATTGGATCAGTGCATTCTTGGAGTCAACTATCAAAAGTTGGCACTGGATCCTTTGTCTGATTTTTAGGCTTGTTTACTTATTCTGTCATCAGATATGTCCTTATTCAATTCCAAATATCCTCTTACTTTTATATTTGATTGAATTCTTTTACTGAAGCCTTTTAAAAAATGTTTATGTTCCCCAAACTAAAGTATTAAAACAAAAGTGTAATGGCTTTGGTATTGAAACATGGGTACATTTTTACATTTAATAATAATAACTTCTCTGACTTATTATGACTGTTAAGCTTTGAACAGAAAACAAAACAACTTAACACCCATGGCCCACTCTTGAATTGATATAGTTCCATTCGTGTGTAGACTTTCACCCGAGTGACAAGTGAAGTTCAGTTGACTCCAGATCAGTGTTACAGACAGCACATGAGTTTCCATCAACATCTTTTTTTTGCATTTTGAAACGGTAAAATTACAAGAAGAAGAAAAGAAAAACATCCTCATTTTTCCATTCACTTTTGCATTTGCTAGTTTTCCAAAGTTATCTTAAAATTATCTTGACAGGTAGTTGGAAACTGAAAAGTAATGGCTAATGGTGTTTTTGAAGGCAGCGAACAGTCTTACTTTTCGCCATGATTTTTGTTTCCACTTGTTCTGTTGAATGCACATTACTCTTGGTTCCGTGTCATCACTATTCATTCAGCATCTCACTAGTTTCCCCCGTTTTTGTGCCCTTAAAGTGAACGCAGATCACTTACTTATGAAGGAAACATACATTATGTTTTGCTTTAAGTCCTGTCATTTCCTTTAGCAGATGTTACAAAAAAATCTAAATGATCAAAATGAAACTGATCAATTGAAAGGAAAAAAGAAAAAGAATGATGAGAGACTCAATAATAAGATAAAAATCACATGTTTAAATATTCTAATACATTTTTTGGCCCTTCCCAGCATCTGGGACTAACACATCTTGATGCTATTCAAATGAGCTGATTTGGTATCAACAGACAACATGACATTAGGATTGGTACCGTTGCTAATACTTAAGAGGGAATCTTGGACAGGGTGTGGAATGATAATCATTACGCCTGGTGTGACTCACTCAGAGTAAACATTAGCTTAGCTGCTGGATATTTCTGGCACTGTGCACCTGTTTGCATGTCACAGGCTAATTCATAACTCTTTGAGAGCTGCGCTATGTAAGGAACACATTTCAGCCTTAAGCAGGTCCATATGGACAAATACACTTGTTGAGATTTTTGGTCAACGTCTTTCCCAACTTCTTGCTTGCCATACTAAATTGGGTCCATACCACTCGGGCTGTAATAAACCGTGGCTCTAATTTGAGCCATAAATTCACCTCGCAACAGCTTGCAGAGGATGGGCATTCAACTCTAGGACCTAATAACTTAATTACTGCAACACCACATGCCGCTCACTTTGTGGACATCTCCAGTGTTTCACAGGCCTCGTAAAGCTTGTGTTTAATCAGCTTGTATAAGACGCACAGGACATCAAACGCTACCACAGTTGCTCCGGCACATGTGAGCAGTTGAGTCTCATTTTGAAGCATTTTTACATTAACTTAACCCGGACTGTGTTTGTGTAAAAGTTGATTGGGTCCATAGTGGTTCATTATGCACAAGTTATTTCTTTATTGTTTCATCATAAAACTGAAAGCAGGAAAAGTAAAATGCTTAAAGTTACACCCTTCTATACTTTCAGCCCAAATCTGGTCTAAATTTTCAGTATTTCAACAAAGACCCAAAAATTAGTGGAAAGTATTTGGCAGAAAGGTGTTAACCTGAATTTCCTCTTGTGTAATATTCAATGAGATGACCCATTGATGCCCAAAGTCAGCTGCTGTCAAACTGCTTCATAAATATACTTACAGTCTAGTTCCTAACTAAATTGTGGACATTTTCAAATTATTATTAATTATTTTAAGGACCAGGCATAAAAAATAAATAAATAAAATTGAAATTATTGATTCAGATTTTTTTCGCATTTTGCTTTTTGCATTTCGGCATTGAAGGCGAAATGTCAATAATAAGTCCAAACCTTGAGAGTAATATAAAAATAAATAAATGTATTTCTTTTCAACAGTCAATCAAGTGGACTTCTATCATGAGATTGAGTGTAACGCTACATCTTTGGAGAGAGATTGGGCGTCTTGCAGCTGTCTGAGTTCAGGATCATTTAACTTGCTTAATCTTATTGTATCTTGTGATGCAACATATCCTCTCTGTGTTGCATGCAAGTGTAACCATGGAAACCCTTGTATCTGTCCATTACAGCTACTTGAGCTTGCAGAAATGAGGCCACTTCTTCTGAGTTTAGTGGTTTCTCCTCTCCTCTCCTCCCTCCTCTCCTTACTACTCTGTGTTCACTTTTAGATGCAACCATATCTGCCAATTTTTGAATAGTGATATAATAACAGGTAAAAATGCCAAGTTTGTTCTTAACATTGTGATTTCACTTTTTTTAATGCCTGGCCTAATACTCCTCTACCACATCTTAATGTGTGGCTACATGCTAATTAAACTGAAAACGCACTCCTGGCACTTATTTTCACAGATGAGTGAGCTCGTCGTGGTGATGCTTTTCACCCCATTCAGTCTCTTCAGGCCGATGAAAGGGGACACAAAGGACCATCCTTCTTCAATAAACTTTGAACTAGCCTCAAACCAGTTTGTAATGCTGGTTCTCACACATGACTACCCCAGAGGTGAGAATTGTGAATTGAGCTATAGATTGAGAACCCAAACACCCTCCTCCCTCACACACACACACACACATACACGCAAACTCACAAACACACACCCCGGAAGAAAGCATTAATTAGCTCAGATGTCCGGGCAAATGCACCCTGGGAGACAGGGAAATAAGACGTTGTAAAAAAAGGGAAAAACAAGGATGATAGGTTTCACATCCAATTTGGTAACTCAATTAAATTAGTGCAGCACAGTGTGGTGATTAACGAGCATATTACCTCATACATGCTGGAACAACAGCTGAACAGTTTATTATCATGAGCTCATGACACCTTTTATGGTGAATAAGGGAATCCCTTTGCTTCCCCAGCCACAGATGAAGCCATGCAGAAGCTTCCGCTCCTGGACTGGATCCGAAACAGCGGGACAACTCCAAAGTTGATTTTGATTGCACTGATCAAAAGCAGCACAGTGTCCCGGTATTCCACCAGAGGAAAAACAACACGGCACTTCAAAGGCTTCATACTAATCCTATTTGGATTATTTAATTAGGGACCCGGGAATATTAGAGACAAAACAAGTCCTCGGATGTCACATCGCTGGCTGACCTGCAGGGAGGGAGGCAGGTGCGCCATGTTCTTCTGTGTGATTCCTGGCACTTCAGGAAGTCACCAATATCACACCAGACTGTATCTTGCATTATGGAAAAATACCCTCACCATTATGTTTTTTCACTGTGTCTTCCCATTTGTTTCGGTTCGTTGCACAGGTTGCTCTTTGTTCGTTTAATTGTCATTCCAGGGAACATTCCCCAGCTTGGTTTAGATTGGTTCACGATGGCGAAAAAAATAGTGGAAAAATGGGAAGATATGATCGTAACAGGGCAGCAGCCACATTTGATGTTATATGTGGAAGTGATCTGGAGCTGGGTTATTAATAGAGCTGGCCCCGAGGGGAACTGCTCCTAGGATGACGTTCCGACCCAAACACAGCGTCACCAGCAAGATTAGAGGGATGAAGAATGTACAGGCTGTGTGTGAAAAACAAATGTGGTTACTGATGATGATAACCCTTAAACCCAAACCTGCAGATCATGCATATACAGGGTAAAAAAAGGAAAGCTTGTTCTTACATGTTTGTCTTTAATAGAATTAGCTTCCCCCACTTTGTACATGTGCAGCCCAACCACATGTTCTGCTGTTGTAGTCTGATTCCAGACATCTGAATCAGCCACAGCACTGATATATAGACAAGCTTAAGAACAGGATGTCATCTGCTAGCTAAATACATGGCTGTAAAATAGAGAAGAAAAATGAGGATGATGGAGACAAGAATACTGCATGCCGCTTTGATCGCTGAAGAAAATGTCAAGTAACTGCTCCTAGCAACTGCTACTAAACCCCGTCTGGAACTGTCTTCTCCACCATGATGATGCTTCCTGCACAACAGGCTTAGGAAAATGATGCTGCTCTGCATGAGAGGTGTGAATGTTATTCTAGCCTATAAGCAAGGCCAAAACTGAATAATAGACACAAGGAGCATCAAAGAGCCCACTTAAAACAAATTTGGACAAGCTGCAAAAAACTGGAGATTCATGCCTTATGTGGGATGTCTTTTCAAACATGTCTCCTTTTTACAAGAGAAAAGCCTCCCAAGGAATGAGGACGAACTGTTGGTTTGCCAAGTGCACGTCTTGTTAACTTCCCCACCTGTGATAAAGCACAGCACACAGGTGTTTACAAGCCACAATATCTTGGTTTCCATTGGAATTCTCCTGCTAACAAATCCAAGTTCCTCCTACCAGGAGACAAAGCTTACATGTGCATGACATAACCAGGACAGTCCAGAAACATGATCATAACCAGGATAATATCATGCGTGTAAACTTGCATGACAGGAAGTATAGAGACAGGGTATTTAGGGAGGGAGAGGGGAACAGAGACCAGGACATGAACCATGCTGCGGTCCTGTGTTAGGCGCCTCAGCCATTAGGCCACCAGGGTGCCCCACAATGAGCTGATGTTGCCATATCAATGACGTGCTTTCCCCTTATTTTTCTCGACAGAGAAAATAGAATCAAAACGCTATGATGCGGCAAATCAAAGCCAATTGTACTCAAAGAGAAACTGCCTGGATACAACACACGGCCATTGGAACACATTCAAATCTCAGTCACTTTGATTGCTTGAGAGGAGGGTGAACTGTGGTATCTAAATTGTTCTGTGTTTACTGGCTGTTTAAACTCACCACAGACTTACTGTAAGTGATGATATATACAGATACTGGAAAGACTGAACTTTTACTGTGGGTGAACTATTCCTTTAAAAGGCCCTTATTGTACACTTTTCAGGCATTTTATTTGAAGTTTTGATAGCTTCACAGATGTTTCTGATGGCTTATTTTGATCCACAGCTCCTGAATTCTGGCTTTGTACGTTTCTCTGTGGATTGAGAGTTCTGAAGCATGGGAGAGTATTTATACAGAAACTTTTAATTCAAAAACACCTACTGTACGTTGTTGATGTTTCTTATGGGGATCGATATAGCCCAGCCCAGTTGCTCTTTAGATTCTAACCTCTGACCTCTCAGTCAATAATCTCAGTGAAATGCTGCCCTCTGAGCTGCTGTCAAACCTCTATGAATGCCTGTCATGTTTTATCAGAAAGATACCTTTGTTTGACTCTTTGTTTTGGATTGAAAACACATTCCGCCATGAGTGCGGATGCTTGTGGGCACCATGTGGATACAGGGGAAACACTTAAGTGAGCCTGTTGTGAGTTATCATGGGTTTGGGAGCAAACCAACTATCTTTTTATGAGACTAAACAAGAGTACAGGTGATGAAAGTGGGGGTGCAAAGGTTCAGGAGCTTTGCTATGTCTCCTTTCTCCAAAGGCCAATAGATCACTGCAGCCGTTCAGAGCAAACTGCAGCAGAGATAAACCAATCCCTGCACACAACTATTACTTGCCTTGTGAATTTATTAAATGTCATCAGGAAATTCACACAGCACATGTGAACAGGCCTGCAAACAGTATACACATGCATCCTCCAATTTCTGTTTACAACTTCACTACTTCAAAGAAAATACTTAGATATAAATGGATGCAATAAATAAATGACCAAGTTTGGCTTTCTCTAGATATGTCTGCATTCTTCTAGAATGTAGTGCGGGCTGAACCCCGTTTTCTCTCAGCACAGTGAAAAAAAAAATTAATGAGTTTGGCAAGCTACTTAAAGGTTCCATATCATAGAAAGTGAGATTTTAATTGCCTTTTGATTATAAGAGGGTCTTAGGTTTTATGTAAATACTGTCCAACGTTTCAAAACTCTCAGTCCACAGAGAAAGTCACACAGCTTATATTCACAAACTGTGCCTTAACATGAGATGTCGGAACATAAATTAATTAATTCATTCATTCATTAATTAACAGTCAATCATAGGAGAGACTTATTCATATTAAATAGATGCAAAACAAGCTGTCGAGCTGCAATGAGAAACTTGAGGGAGAAGATGAGAAACTAGATTGAGATGAATTTTACTTCTTTAAACCATTTTGTTAACCTGGCTAACACCAGATCTCATATCAATGTAGATTTATATTGAGTTTGGGAACCATCATGGATGTATCATAAGAACTCATTATAGTATAGAATATCATAATATTATTATAATACATCATTGGGAACCATCCATGAATTTGTACATAGTCAATCATATCATACATACCAGATGATGCCCTGATGCCAAATGACCCAATGATGTTTAGTTTAGTGCTAAAAGTTGTTTTTTTCAGAATATACTTGTGGTCTTTCATCTGCCGCCATGTTGGATCTACATTGTATAAGTATAAGTTTACGATATGGAATGTTAAGATTTTTGATGGTTTATTCAGTGGCAGGACTTGGCCTACCACCTTCCTCCAATTTCATAATTAGTGGTTAATTAGTTAAAAAAAAAAAAAAAAGACTTGCCTATGAGCATAATTAGGGCAGCTGTTACGTTTCCCAATGCAATGTAACTGGGAAAATATCTGTGTCACCACTATTGTCTTGATGTTTTTGCAGCAGCCTTGTGACAAAAAACTCTTCAGTGATTGTGGACAGCACTCAGCAATACAATCATAAACTCATCATTGTGATGAATGTGAGCACCACAATAAATATACAATCAAAATGTAAAACACATCCCCTGCAGTAAAATGAAAACACAAATACTCTACATCACAGTTTACTTATTTCAGGTCAGTTTCATTCACTGTATTTGACAAAAAAATGCTTCCATGTGTCGTGATGATCTGATGTTCTCTTCGTCTGCTGTGTACTCCTCTACATGCAGAGTAGTACACAGCCCAACTCGGGCAAAGGTCATGTTACCTAATATTAGGAGATAATGGCAACATTTTGGAGTTTTTGGGGTTTTTTTTCAGTTGGAAAAATGCCACCCCTGTTGTAAAGTATATTTAATGTGAGAAGTTTCCAAACATGTGAAATGATAATGTTAATGTTTTGCTGTGGATGTCAATATTGTATATATATATATATATATATATATATATATATATATATATATATATATATATATATATATATATATATATATATATATATATATATTTTTTTTTTTTTCTTTTTTTTCTTTACTTACTATTTTACTTTACTTACTATTACTATTACTACTATTATCCATATCAATTTATGTTATTTATCACTATTTATTTACTAAATGAAATCAGAAAGTATTTTGTGAATCAAGCGATCTTATGTTATCTCAGATGCTTGACCCGCAGTTTTTGTGACAACCCTACACATTGACTTCACCTATCATTAAGCTAAAATAACAATACTTTTCATCAGTAATAAATACAGACATTATAAATGATCAACCATTTATTGTAATCAATGCTCATCACAGTTCTTTAGCGCCCTAGATGAGGTTTGACACGTCAAAAGGAATAGCATTTTTAATCAAAATAGTCACATGTGTTTTTGTCAAACTAGGGAATTGTCCGTGATTTAAACCCTCTCACACTCACAACTGCTGAACAATCTTTAAAAGAAATAATTTAATTTGAATGGATTTAGATAGTATTAGCTATCATTTTTCATTCATTCATCTTTTTCAATGAATAGCCTACACCCAGTCACAAATACACATTAATACTGTAGACGTAGTGTGATGTAATGTGTGTATTCTGACCTGTATTCCAGGTTAAGATGAAGTCTAAACATTTAACATCTGCTTGGAAAAATCTTCAGGAGCACTGTAAACATTTACATGGTCATATCAATATTACACCATTAAAACCCAACAGAATATACACTGTAGTATAAATTTACTTACATGAAATGCAGATCTTACCGAAGCACTGTCTCACTTGGCAGCTTTATTTCTCTCCACAATCCAGTGCTGCTCTCTTCAATGCTGTTAGTTCATATCCTAAAGCATAGCTACGTTTAACGATAAACTGAACGGCTTTGATGCCTCAAAGACCTTCAAAGATGAGAAGTTTTTTCCTTCTTAATCATTAATCATGCCCTTGAAGTGTGAAAGTCTCAACTGAAATGCAGACACATAATAGGGATGAAAATGTCTTTTCATGTCGCGCCCTCTGGGATTTTCAGAAAATAAATTCTGTAGACAGCATCAGCAGACGACTGCTCTGTAAAAGCTCAGCCAGGTAAGTCAATCCCAATCACTGCATGCGGACTGGTGACGTATTAAAGATCTAAAAAATGAATGCAATATCTGGTCATTTCTACGAAATCTCTAAATAGAAATGCTCACTCATGACATGTAGTGTGTGTGTGTGTGTGTGTGTGTGTGCGTGTGTGTGTGTAACATCCAATCCTCTTCAATGCAGAACAGCTTTTGTTTGTTTTGTATTATGTTGTGGCATAAGTGGGAATTCAATAAGCACTGTTACAGTTCTTTACTTAATATTTTCAACAACTAGACATGAGTATTCCAGTTCCTAAAAAGTTTGCTTTTGTGTAAATGTGAAACAATCCCGAAAACACAAAAGAACATCGAACCCAAAGCAGCATTTCTCCAACCCTCCCGAGGGCAGTGCTTTATCTGTCATTTCTAGGTATTATTAGCATAAGATCATTATATTCCCGACGCTGTCGAGAGGAAAATTCCCCGACTCACACACACACACACGCAGGAGCACATTTAACATGCCTTAATTTGCCTGATAAATTTGGACTCATCCAGAGCCGTAATCTGATTCAAACTCTCTGGTCGCTTTTGAAGTCTCTGAAAAATGAGGAATCAATTACCGGACGCGCACACCCATTTGTTTCTGTGTTCCTGGAGAAGCGCACTCATTTGCCTCGTTTTAACTGTGTCAGGACTCTGTGATTAATTAGCCACGGTGCAGAAACACACACACACAAACACACACACACACACACACACACACACAGAAACCCAGAAACCCCCCAAACACCCTCCAGCTTGTTAGCACAACCTGCCAACTGCTCACAACTCTTAATGTTTCCACCTGTTCGTTGGAGGACAAAAAGAGTTCCCTCCTCTTTCATCTGTGTGACATTCATCATGGCACGTCGACTGCAACACACACACACACACATGCGCACACACACACACGGGCAGTTTTTCCCCCAGATCCAATCACTGAATAATAAGCTATTTTGGCTACTTGGCCCCCAAAACAATGGCTGTTATTAGAGTATGAATCCAAAAGTCTGTGAAAAGGTTTCTTTTTTTTGCTTCTGCTTTCTTTAGCCACAGTGTTACTAATGTTTTCCAGAGACTTATCAAAATGTCATTAATATGTATTTTATTCCACCTGCTTCAGCTCATAGCTTGCTGGGATTTTTTTTTCCTTTTTTGGAAATCCTTTCTTTTCACCTTAATGAACCCAAACTGTTTTGTCTTCATTATTATAAATCACAGCTGAAGCTTTTGACCTGTAACTGAATCATTTAAAAATGTGAAAGTAGCAAATAAGATGAAGTGTGATGAGCTAGCTAACTAACCATGCTAACTAAATGTGGCTGCTGGACTTAAGATGGGTACTGGTGCTGCAGAAATTCAATGGTCGGATTCAGTGGAAACTAAAGTACATTAACTCCAAGTACTGAGCCGAAGTACAGTTCTCACATGGCCTGCTTCTACATTAGTTGAATATTTCCATTCCTTCCCACTTCAGAGGTGATATTGTACTGTCTACTCCACTACATTAGCTGACCACTTTAGTTACTTGTCAGATGCAGATTTGACACAATGGGATGCAGATTCAACACGCTTTTAAAATACAGCACATTGAAAAAGATGAAATCAGTGGTTGCAACCTTTTTTCGTCTTTTGACATCTTACACCAAGTAGTGTAGAGTCTGCTCACATGTCACAGGTCAGAGCTTCTCACATGCTTGAATTTCAATAAATGTTGAAATGATTCAAAATTTCAACAAAAATCAAAAGTTAGAGAAAAAGTCCAAAAATTGAAAAGAGATTTTTATCACAACTTTCGTCTTATTTCCTCTCTCATTATCAGCTCACGTCTAGTCAGATATATGTGGTGACCCTTTGAAGGGGCCTGGCCCTTAGGTTGGGAACTGGGGTACAAGACTAGCCAACTGTATATGAAGTATGGCTCCACCTCCAGCAGCTACAACATGCTGCTAAACACTGATATAATCATATATCAGAGGTACTTATATTCTTAAGTACATCATTCTACTGTATGTGCGCTGACTTAAGATAGTAGGTCTTTTCATGCAGGACCTTTAGTAGTTCAGTGCATACTCTACCACTTTGTAATAGCTTCTTTACAATTTGACAGATTGTGTGACTGCTTGCGACTTTTGCTGAGGCTGTGTTCGCAGTTCAATAATTACCCTGATGAGTACAAGATTGTCTGAATCGATGGCGATGGTCGCCAAAACCGCAAATACCCCAGGATTCATCGTTAATTGTGACATCCCACAGTGTCAAACCTGGAAGACAGCTCCCGAGCATTTAAAAACAAAATTGATCACAGGCAGGGGGTTTGACCTCCATCAGACCGATCCAGTCGTCGTTTTCAGCAAGACATATGTCAAACAAAAGCTCACATTTTCTATTGTTATGTTGAATCGGGGGAAAAAGGAAAGAAGCAATTTCCTGCAGGGTCATATCTGGTCCTTGTGCACTATTTTTGGCATTCCTGCTCTTTCCTGTTTTTAGAGTATTGTTGGTTCAACATAAAAAAACAATTGTACACAGCAACAAGGACTGACCTGTAATTGACTGCGATCCTTGTATTGTTTTGGTTCAAATATTAACTGCCGACATGTCCTTACCCCCCTACACCTCTGCCGATGCTCTCACACACACACACACACACACACACACACACACACACACACACACACACACACACACACACACAAACAAAATGACCATGATGAAAGAGCATTAATCCCTGAAATTGACAATGGGATTACAGTGTTAAAGAGCATCGCTGTCCCTATTCTACTTCCTGCCCCCTCCGTGTCATCTGAACTGTTCAAAATCCTCAAAGGCAGGACTCTGTTGTGGCGGCAGCTCTCCCGCCGAGCTTGTCCTCTGAACTGTACGCTGACGTCTAACTCGAGCGGACAGGTTAACTTGGGCAAAAATGGGAGTCTGGACTACTGGAACTTATAAGCAACGCTTTTAAAAGCTGTTTTCCTAATTGGATTGAGTGAGGCTGGGGGGAGAAGGGGAGAGGATGACTCATATTTAAATTATTCAGAAGAACTGGCTGTGTTACTTTTAATGACACTGAGTCTGAACTTAGTAGAGGAAGCAGTTCAGACCTGTGGGTTTCCACATCAACTGTCTATAAACATCTGAAGTTTGACTTAAATTAAAGGTTTAGTCTATGGGTATCCTATATTAATCTGAGTGCTGATCAATCCCATTAAAAAAAAAAAAAAATTATAATCCTTTTGTCTCCATTATAGAGCTCCACACTTGCTTAAATGTTACTTACAGCATTTATTGACAGTAACAAAGGTATTACTATAGTTTATTTCATTTAGTTCATTTATTTTAACTCGTGCATCAGATCTGCTGCTGAAAATAATCTCCAACAAATCCCCTCTATACTCCTGATTAAAAAGTATGAATTTAGTTGCAAAAGTGCAAGCTCCAGGATAATGTGCCTCGCTCAAAGCGTGGATGATTACATCCTCTGAAATGTCCTGCTTTGTAAGTCACCGCCTCGAGGTAGCTTTCAATTCAACCTAGAGGTTTTCTTTAATTATTTTCGAGAAGATGCCCCATTTTTTAAAAAACTTGGATAGCCTGCCACACTTTGAGCTTATGTAATGAAGACAATGCTGTGAGACAAAAATAGCCCCCCCGATTTTAATTCAGTTTCCACAAAAAACAGTTGCCTGATTTGTAAATTTATCTGCTATTATCCTGGCACTACAGGGATTCTTTGGTCATCATTTATTTTAGAATTAGGGACAACTCCAGTTTTATTTATGCCTGCATTGTAAACAATCTGGATACATAATAAACAACGTCTAGTATAAATTGAATTTCAAATCATAATGAACCATGATTTGCCACAGTCTTTGGGCTGCATGGGAAACAGATGTGCTCTAACTGGATCCTGGAACAGGAGACCCAGCAGGACCGAACCCTGGAGGACGCTTTTCTGTGTCTTTTCGCATTGGAAACACGAAATCAAGACATTACACAAGGAATACACTCCTGGGCCTGCTCCCTTGCTGCGTAATTTTTCATTTATGCTTTCTGCTTTGCTTAGGAATCTACTGACATCATCACTGACTGGATTTATGTCGCGAGGCTCGGCTGTGGCTGCTACCGCTGCAGACACATACCGTCTCACATGTCCTCTTGTAGTTTATCAGCCTTGAATGGGGACTCCATGCATACATGTCATCCCCTAACCATTGACTAAACTCCTCTCAGTCAAGGGACTTCTCCCAAATTCCTCTTGCTCCTCTTTTTATACTTTTTTATACATAGTCTCTTTGTGGCTGAGTGGGTTGTGTTGCCACGGGGCATCTTTAAAGTCTGCAAGCACGACACAGGGAAATGTTTGTGAAATTGTCTGGAGGAATGAAGACTAAGTCTTATGCATGGGAAAACAATGCAAAGAATATTTTAGTCCTCAGTTACAGGATTACAGAATGGGACAGCAGTGCATTTTTATCATGTGAAAGTAACACTGTGACTAATGCCAGTGAAACTAATTTTGTTAGCCTTAGAATACAATTTGAGTTGGTGTACGAAGCTTGCAGGACAGCTGGCTAACTGTAGGAAGCGAAAAAAAAGAATTGTCAGAGATGTATAGTCATATTGACTGATATCTTCATCATGCTCAATGAGCTCCTCAGCTGTCCGGCTGCAGCTTTAGCTGTTTGAGTCACACTCAGTGCGCCCAAAGAGGAAAAAAGCTCTAAAAACCCACTGTACTCTACCTGTTCAGGAGCAAATGCCAAGTACACAATTATCCAGAGAATATCTGGGAAAGGTAATAGAGCATTTAGCAGCTCTTTTTTTGGTAGGGAGCAAAAACGCTGCTAAAAGAGTGAATATTGAACGTACATTCACCTTTAAATGATTGCTGACGTTGATCTATAACTGCTGGATATGTAAAGAAGCAACTGTTGTGGACCTAAATCAATTGATTTCAGTGGATCAACCAGTGGACTTACTGCTGCATGGGTGACAGGGTGCTTTAATGTAAAGTGAAACACTGACCAGTAGCAGCGGTGACCTTTGATTACATATAAGCTGCCAAGCGTCAGTACACATCAGCAAACTAAATACCACTCATCTTATTTATTTCAAGGACACACAAAATAATGTTGCTGTGGCACTTTCTGCTTGCGACTGTATATATGTGAATATGTGAATAGGTTTTGACCCCCTTTTTTCAAGTTTCTCTGCTCTTTTCCTGAGCTGCAGACATCTTCCATGTTGCATTCAGGGTCACTTTCCGACATCTTGACATGAGCTTACTCTCCAGCCGTTACTTTACCCACATCCGCGCAGCTTGGTGACGACGCTCGAGTTTACGGCCACGTTGACCTTAAACGTACGCAGCTGTGAGCGTTTACGGCGGCGCACTGCAGTCTGTTTATGAATTTCCTTTCAAAATTCATGATCACGGCGAAAACCATATTTTTTCTTTTCTAGTTGACAGCATGAAGTCCTCTAAAATGTCATATATAATAGACGGAGGATGTGAGTTTTCCTGCGAGGAGCACTCGTAAACTGGCTGTCGTTAGCAGCATAATGAGGTAAAACCCTCCGCACCGCTGCAGGCGTGGACTCCACTATGTACGGCAGTGATTTAAAGTTGATGACATTTTGTTTTCGGAAGAGAATGTAAAAAATACAGTTGATCACCCAAACCAATGGTGTGTTTTGTTCCATTTTTTTCTTTTTTTTTTTCCGCCAGCTTTTCCTGTTTGGGTCATGTGAAGATGCTACCCCCGTGGTTTATTATTTATTATTGGTGCCATAGCAGAAACTCATCAAAGACAAACATTGTTTCTTTCCACCAAGAGGACCATCAAAAGCGGTGTCCTGTGGCCCTGCGGTTTAAAACACAGGCCATGAAACCATAAAGACCTGGGTTCATGTCTGGCTGCTTGTGTTGCATGCCAAACCTGTTTCCATATTTCCTGTTGCTTTTCTTTTGTCATGTATCCAATTAAAGCAAATTTAAAACGGTCATAAACGCTGAGCTGAATTACAGTAGGATGAATGAATAGCATTGATCCTGTTGTTTTTGTTTTGTTTCTTTAGTAACCCACTATTTATTTAAAATTTTAAATTGGTCACAAGTTTAATGTTTATTTGGTCCACAGAACAAACACAAGCCATCAAGTTTTATTTATGAATATATGGCATTTGTTAATTATTTGTTACGATAAATGTAATGATTGTTGAGCACTACTCTCTTAAATCCAGTATATAATTATGTCATACCATTCATTTCTCTAACACTTGTGGTATTTAACTTGTAACTGACACTGTGAACATTAATTTGAGTTGAAAATTAATTGAATTAAAAGCAGGTAGTAATACAGTAATTGCTTTTGACTCAGACCTGTCAGATTAAAAAAAAAAAATGCCTGAGACATGTCCCAGTCCCGTTCAACCCCAATTGTTCCGCTTCCTGTATCGGCTACATGACCTAACTGCTCTATTTTGGATCCAGGTCTATCCAGGCGACCTCCACTGTGAAATCAGAGCAGCAAGTCTGCAAGATGTGTGTCAGTAAGCTATGCGTCGGGAGAGCGCCGCGTCATTTATCAGCCTCCGCTCGGGGCCACTGGGACAATGAAACTCTACCGGACACTGGAGCTTAATCCGCACAGGTGTCTCCCTGTAAAGCACCAGCTGCTCCTGACATGCAAACCCTCCATTTAGATTATGTGGGTGTCATCTGGGGTAAGAGGAAAAGTCAGTTCATTGATTCAGTATGTTATTATAAGGTGTTTGGAAAAGTCTTCAGTGTGACAAAATTAGACTTGTGAAACTCATCGGAAGAGCAAAAGACTGGTAAAATGCTAAATGTGTAACTTTATTCATGGAGGAAAAGCCTCAATGAACATAAATCCTGTTTTCAGGAGCCTCTAGGCCAAGAGAAGCAGCAGCAGACTGAACACAACAAAGTCAAACGTGTCACAAAAAACGTCACTATGAAACTTTAACAGATTAAAATGTATAAAAATGACTAGACCTGTATTAAATATATTGAACTGTGGGCTTTATCGGTGGAAATGTTTCCATCAATTTTCAAACCGGGAGCAATTCATATTTTTAACATTAGTTCTAATCCAAACAAGGGACAGAACATGGCTGCCTCTCAGAGTAAGCTGCATCAGTGTTGAAGTCCTCCCGAAGCTGTCATAAAATAATAAACTTTTCATCCAATTTTAAGCCACATTTTTCCAATATACTTTTTTTTCTACCTTGGCTGTTTTTAAACTGTCTTTAACAGGATAAAGGAGTTTAGTCATCAGATTCCTGGATCAGGGAAACTGAACAACTAGTATTAGCTCGGGTCAGCGCTGAACAGCATCAGGGAAACAGATTTTCAACATGAAACCACTTTGTTCGGTGGTTTTAATCACAGTCTGTTTGTTTTAGAGAGAGAAACCTCTAATAATATTTTTGCTTCCTGTAAAAAACCTCCTGATTGCTGCACACTGGAGGAATCCTAATCGGGAAAAGACAGCAAGTCCCTTCATACCACGCTGCTTCATGACGTTATCAACTCTTTCTTTTATTGTTCCGATTAAGAGAATCCTAGCAGCAGAAAGTCTAACACATCCATATTCTATTCAATATACATGTAAATGTCTGCAGCCAGTGGAGAAAACACATTTTTATGACAACTGGTTGTTAGGGCAGTTACATTTCAGATTGCCTGTTTTAAAACCCCAAACATATTCAGTTTCTTTAATTGCATAAAGAAGAAAAAAAAACAGCCTCATCTCAATATTGAAGCTGGAGACAATGATCGTTCGGCCTGGAAAAAAAAAAAGTTCATCAATTGAAACAATAGATTGTTTACAAAAACAGTTGCTGAATAGTTTCAGTATACTTTTGGACCACAGTGGAAATTAACTTCTTAGCTGGAGTTGTTGTTTTTTTTTTTTTTTATGTAAATCAAGCTTCAGATGCATGTGTGGAATACTTCCAATCAATTATTCACACTCTTTGTATACAGCCCATTGTGCAGCCAGGAACGGTGCAGCCTCAGCTCCGCCGGCTCCTCCGCGGCCATAAAATGCCCAATCTAACGGAACGTGTTGAAACGTCGGACATGTGGCATACAAAAGCAAACATGTGCCTTTCAGCCTCCACATCATTTTTCACTTCAAAGCAAAGATTAATAACAGCAGGGATAACAAGGCCCTCTGTGAAACTCCATCAGCTCACGCTCGGGTGACCCAGCACAGAAGAAATGTAGTCGGGATGGTCTGAAAACGTCCCAGAAGTGGCACGTCCCGCTGTGCTGCTCCGCCCCGCAGCACAGTAGCTCACTGTGGAGGCGCGGCCGCGTCCGTTTACCAGAAGTCATGTGCCGTTAACATTTCAACAGGTTTGTTTTATATCACTTCGGGGATGGAGCTTCGGGGGGAAGAATCATAAATGCACGCAGTAGGCCTTCTGACCCTGTCCTCTTTCACGTTAAAATCACATGTTGTGTTTGCTTGTGGTTCCGCTGAACATAGCCACATCCGATGAGGCCACGGCCCAAGATGCCCTGACCCACAATGTGCCTTCTGTTGCATGTCTCAGTAGAGATCACGTTATTATGGTGATTGACCTATCATTTTTTAAAATAATATATAAACTACTTGTAGCCATTTAAATGTTGTATTCTTAATGGATTTTACATCTGAAAGTTCTGAAAAAATGTATTAAAGGCCTATATTTAATTATATATTAATATAATATTGCTTAATATTACTAACTAATAACTTTTTAAATGCTAAACTGTGTTCCTCACATGCCATGACAAAACTGGTGTAAAAACATTGGGCACCACTGATCTAAGCATTAATAAATTATTAGTTCAGTCTCTAAATCTACTACCTACAGTTGGAAATGGTGACAGTGTTAGCTAAAGCTAAGCTTTGTATATAGTACATCACGCTGCTGTTCTGTGTGTTATTAAACCTGCCTGCGTTAGTGGAGTTTGCTGTAAAGCTGGCAGCGGGCAACGTTTTCCTCACAAGATCTGGTGGAAAAACAAAGCGTAGTCCGACTGGTTTGTTCCCGAAATGAGGAATTACCCCCATTTAAAACTCTCACTTTGATTATTGAAACTCAAACTCACATAAATAGCTATGCATGTTCTTTGTAAGCCTCTGTGTGCGAGAACACTGAGGACAGACTGTTTGAAATCCAACACATTATTGCCTGTAAAGCGTTGGGGTTAAGCCACATCTTTCCTCTTTCCTATTCACAGGAACGCCGGGCTAATTCTGCCTCTTTGAAACCAAATAAGCACTGATTTCACAGAGACAGCAGAAAGGAGCCATTAACTGGATCTGTGTGAGGCCCCCTTTATGCAAGTCACGCGTGGAAGGGTTAACTACTCGGGTGGAATGAGAACCAGAAGTGACTGTTTTAAGACAAGACTCACTCGGAGGAGAAAAGCACTTATCTCTCATTAACACGCAACCCACAATGGCGGTTTCTGGAGCGTGCTCGCATCCACCTGTTGACCCCGGCTCCCCTTATCCTTATCCCCCCTGGCCGTCAGGGAAGCCCTGCACGCACCAGGTGTTTCCCATCGCCGCGTGAAGCGTCTCTGCTGACCGGAGTAATGCACTGTCTTTATTGCCATCTGAGCCAAACAATATGTTTTTGACACAGCCCAGAGTGCGACTAAGCCGGCGTGCCGAGGATTTTCACGTGTTTCATTGTATGGGGCTCCTGATCAGGGTTTATCCCAGCCCACAATATCTAGAGACTAGACCACAGGAAATCCCATGTGAGCACAAGCACACAACTTCTATTCAACAGAGTGACTAGAAGCTTTATTTTTGTACAAGGGTGTACCACACACACACACACAGAGTGGAGAGCAGGGCGCGTGTTACCTTGTGGCATCGCATGCAGGCAGGCATGCGTTTTCCTGAATGAGTTCAAGGGATCTCGGTTGGTTTGGTTTCAGATAAAGCCATTTACTTTTTCCGAGAGTATATTTGGCTTTTAATTTAGCTAAGCCCACATAACTACCTGATGGAGGCCGTGGATTCGCAGCAGGCTTTGGCGACCTACAGCACGGGGCTCACGCCTGGCGGCAGATATAACTCCCCCAGTGTTGTTCTAACATCCCTGAGAGTGTGAGGTGCAGTGGTGTGTCGAGCGCCTGGAAAAGCTTTGAGGAACCACACAGGAGAAAGAGAGAGAGAGAGAGAGAGAGGGAGAGAGGGAGACGGGTTCCTCGTCCAAAAACAGAAGACGGAAAGAGGCAGCGTGAAACAATACTTTGGCTGTCGCCTCAAACCGTGATTTAAAGTACGGCATCAGGCATATTTTCCATTTTTTCGCACCATTTCCTCCAACTCTTGCTGACCTCCGTTCACCCCAAGTCCCTCTCTGCTTTATTACCAGCAGGACAGCCCACCCTGCGCTGGTAACGGAAACCCATTCAGGCCGTCGAGGGCAGGAAGCCAGTGTCCTCATCACAATGCCAGCTGCCTCCAACTTAATTTGTCAAACGGTCCCTTTCAACAAATTTAATTTGCGGGAGATACAGATAATAAGCCGGCGACTGCTGCGGAGAATCAGGCTATGCCGGGGATCGAGCTTCTTAGAGCATCAGGAAGTGAATAGAACCGACGGCCTCCAAGGAAATGAAGGGTTTGTGGGTAAATTAAAAGGCCTCCACATGAGTTTGTATAAACAGGAAATGGTATACCTACATCTTTCCCTTTTTCACCTCTTGCTTACATAGGGGCTGTTATGCATAGGATGAAATTGATCTGAACTTTACCGACCCAGTTTCTGATAGAACAGTCCTGGAAAATACGGTATAAATAGTGACGTGTGCCTGCTCCCGCAATCACAACAACAGTTGAGAAAACTAAAGCATGTGGGAAAAGTCTCCGAGCACCTCGCCTCTCCCTCTGATCATGGTGGGTTCATACAATAGTTGTAAATTGCATTGTCACAAGGCTGCTCTACTGCCGAGATCCCATTGATTTATATCCTTTTTTTTAGTTCTATGACCTTTCAGAGATGTAGACCTTGGCCAGGACTTTTTTCTCACCCCCTGTTACAATCAGTGGTTACAGAAAAAAAAGACTGAATCTTGTGAAGGAATAAGACTTAATCCATTTTCCATAGCTGGAAGATTGACTGTATTGCTTTGTTTGGCAAAAAAGGACAAGAGTGCCTTTGAATGATGGATAATATTTCTTCCAAAAATGATACGAAAAAATGGAGGCATGCAGCTTTCAAGCTTTTACATCTATATTAGATATAGAACAAATACTGCAGCCACAGTTCACCAGCTTTCTTGCCCTTCAATGTAATGTATTCATTATGAAATGCAAAGTACAAGTGCATTAGAAAAGGCACAGCTCTTTTATAATTTTAGTCATACTGGCAGCTTGGCTGTATGGAAGCCAATTGGATGAACAGTCCTCCACTTTATTCCAGAGTTAAATATCTTGACACCAGACTGCCATAAAATTTAAATAAAATTGTACAGACATTCGTGGTGAACTTTCAACATTTTCTCACTTTACTGACTATTATATAACTAGTCTTGAGGACATGGCACAGTTAGAAAACCTGGATACGCTGTGTGCATGCTATTTTTGATGTACTTGCACTTCAGTAATAAAACTATGTGGTTCAAAACAAGCCTATTGAGTATCTTGGTATCCTGATCTTGGATAAAATCTTTTCCCTGATCACAACTAGGATACTACTACTACATACTAGGACCAATATGTACACAGTACATGTCTGCCTGTCAATGGTATCTTTATACAATCTTCCTCTCTGCATGTGTCGGTGTTGTAGTTGTCTGCCCCGAACAAGAATTGACTTTTTTCGCTCCTTTTAAGTGACAGCAAACATTATCCTTTGAGTTCAATTCTGAACAGCATTGGAGAAACAATTTAAAAAGTGCAACTGCTGCATATTTTTACATTTCACTTTCAAGAAAGAACGTGTTTCCTTTGTACTGGTACTCTATACAGTATATATATATATATATATATATATATATAATGGTATTATATTTTTTAGGACTGGGTGCAGCAGCAAAAAATTAAAGTGGTGCATAGCAAACCCTGGTCCATGATCACACTCATTCTTTCTGGGTCACAAGCAATTAGCTTTTACTAGTAGTGAATCCAACACCTGTGGTTTGACAAACATTAACATTCCAAAAGAAGCTGCAATAGACGTGTCAGTATGGGGAGTGAATGTGATAAACATCTAACATTGACACAGCTAAGCTACTGGATATTTATTCTGTCTATTATATTGGGCGTCTGACATGTTTCACAGCCATCATCACAACAGCAGAGTGTAAAAAGAAACATGGCTAAATGGAGTGAAAGCACTTGAAATCTTCATTCAAGCAGTGACAGAAAAAGATTGGGGCTCCAGGGTTGGTTTTCTGTTGATCATTTTGGGAATGTGTGAAAATTGTGAAAAATACTTTCCGTAATTTCCCAAAGACACAGAAGTTGTCTACACATCAGTAAGGATATGTAATTTACAATCATATGAAACAGAGCAAGCAGGAGGTGGAGCTGTCACCTGTTGAGTTTAAAGTCATGATTTAACTGTCAAGTTGCAATGTTGCTTTTTAATTTAATGTTGGATAAAAGTTGTCCCTTCGTCCACTATTTCCATCTGTTTTTCTTTTTTTTCTTTTTTTTTTAATAAGGAAACATTCAAAGTACCTAACATGTATTTGCTTGCCAACATTTTTTTAAAGATGCTTTTATCTTAGATGTACAAAAGGTTATCTGTTTCTCAGTTTACATTAGATGCATGCTTCTCTATGTACATCATTGAATTGACCTCTTCACTTGATCCTTGGGGATGTATTGGCTGTCATCCTGATCATATTGTAGAGTGCCTCCAGCTGTCCACAAACTCAACATCATTGCTCAGGCCTTTCAGGCAAATAAACACGATTCTTCTGAACCACTTCTTGTGTCCGTGCATGAAACCTCTCTGCCGAGCTACTTGGTGAACCATGTGTTTTGAATCTTTTGCAGGATTTCTCCCGATCTTTCCTTCCTCTGGAAAATGTCTAATTTCAAGTAAATAAGTGCGCCATACCAACTTTTGTGCTGCTTACAGTCGTGTGCTTCGGCCCCCTGACAAAGACTGAAACGGACAGTGTGTATGAGTTTCTCAGATTGCCAGTGTCTCAAGTAACCATACCTCATGCCAATTATGCAAAAGCTGTAAACACAACCGGTAGGATAATGATAATAGGAAAAATATGCCCCAGCTCTCCTTGGAATAACAAACATCTTTCAGCCTCGAACTGTGTGAATATTAAACTACAGGAAAAGCTTGAATAATATCTTTAAAAGTTCTACCTGTTTCATAAATGTTTTCAAATGAGCAAAGAGGACATCAAAGGTGACTAATTTGACAAAATAATCAAGTTAATCATGTAGGCAGTGCCATGCAGGCCCTCTCACATCCTATAATTTGTCATCGTGATTAATCATTCAGGCAAAATCTAAGAAAAAACAAAAAACTTTGTAACATGGGCATTAGTCATCAGTGAGAGAGGCAAAACTTTCACACAAGGACAACATTATAGCCCCTTTTTTTCGTGTGAGCTTTAGTCAAACAAGGCACTAAATCATTTAACACATTCTCAGATGTTCCTCCAAGAAAGTAAGGAAACGTAAGTGATAAAAAAGATGGTAGTTCAAGAGCTGTTAGGATACGGCATGAACAAAAAAAGAAAAGAGAAAAGATGACAAACATGTGCTATTAATGACCAACATGTGCGTTGTCAGGAAGATGTTGCTATTCAAGCCGAACGCCGGAATCAAAGACACGTGCGTGGCAGAGGGTTAGCGGCACGACGGGTTCAGCCAAACGCTGCCTGGCACCGGGTACCCAGCATGCAACAGCAACCACGGTCTGCTGGAGAATAGTCACTCAACACGGGAACAGCTGCTCGCTGATTCAATTCTAAACAGACAGGAGGGTTCGGTAAACTACTGTTATGCCAGAATCAGGTTTCTTAGTCCGTCCTTTCTTCCAGTCGTTGCTGTTTGTAATGAACCACATTAAGTGTGTCCCCGATCACTGGATGAGGTCACTGAGTCAATATGAAAACCACATTGGGTTCCTCTTCTTAAAGATGGCAGCTTGTTTTGTCCCATTTTAAAGAGGAAGAATGATATTTTACACCTAAATGTGAAACTTTGAAGGCAAGACCACCCAAGAAGGCCAATACTGTTTTACAGAGAATGATGGTGTCAGTACTAAAAAACATTTCTATTAATGTAATGGGACACTTTCAATCACAGAGTTCCCGCCTTTATTAGTAGTTTTCTAACTCCATTTTTTTTACTTTAAACGTTACTTCTAGGGTGTTTAAATAAAAGAAACCAAGGGAAATTGCAGTGTCTTTGATTCACATATCTTGGCCCTGCATCTGCTTTTAAAGTTGTGTTTGGATGTGTGTGACCTCCTCGATCGACACTTCGTGCAAAATAACCACAGCGGGAACCAGGCTTCTGTCTGTCGAATTCCAGCTACTTTGGGAATGGCTTCTTGCTATAATGTTAGCCTCCAACCCGCTGGAGCGTGGTTAACTTACGGGTGTTCACAGCTAGAGAAGCTTGTATTTTAAACTGCCTGACAAACTCACGTTCACATCAGGGTCTTTCTGGCTGGTCAGCGGCAGCACTGCTGTTTATTAGTAGCGACAGAGAAGGTGTGAATGAGCCCAGTTTAAATGTGATGGTCTGTGTGACTTTACAGGTTTGTCTGCATTGTGATGATGAAAATTAATTTTAAGATGGCTCTTAACTACAACCTTCCTCTACCCCAAAAATAAATCCATCCATTTCATCAGAAAGGAAACATGTTTTTCATAATATTAGTCTTGATAATGTATAACTTCATGTTTATTCCTCTTGGCTCAATTGAGATAACAAAGTTTTTTTTGTTTTGTTGTGTGTATCTAAATAAATCTATATATACCTGTGTGTGTATGTCATACATTATTTTATTTTATTTATTTTATTCTGCCTCTGTGCACAGTAATATACGTAAAAACATACATACATAAATACTATAAATACAATATTACCTTACTACACAGTAAAACCTATTACATGATTGAAAACAAATATCAAATATATTTTAGCAAAAATTTCTCTGGTAAATGTCTGAATTCACCAGAGTTTTTGGCTTTAAACTGGGGCCATAAGCCAAAAAGTTTAGGACGCACTGCCTTAGAGAAACAGTGTAGACTTTGGTTACTGTTTCAGCCAGATTTTCCTAGTAAACATATGTCATCATCTCACTGTTTGTGACTTTGCTCAAATATTAATACTCAATGATTAGTAAAAATGGTACATGCACATGTTCCCTTTGGCACCACATAATCAATCAGTCTTATGAAATCCCCCTGCTGAAACATTGGTATTAACTAGATTTATTATCAACATCTGCTTCTTTTATCCATATCATAATACCTTTATGTCAGAGATATGAGAAGATTGTGTCTTTGTGATGGGTTGCCATGAATCCTTCTAAGACAAAAAGTGGTTCTCTTCCAAAAGTGCACACAAAGACGCCTGTAAAACCAGTTCCACACCTGTTTCTCAGAAACAAGGGCTGGCTATCATTTGCTTATCTTGCCATCCAATATCTTTCATTTCTCTTCGTCTGCAAGAGATGGCACATGGCTGAAAACAGGTTGAATTTGGTTCCAGACAGATGGGAAAGAGCAGTCTGGAAAAAGGGATGCCAGCTGTCAAAATCTGATTCTGGATCAGGATCTGCACACCAAAGCAAAACAAAACTGCAAACTTCTCAAGCAGCCCACCACATCGTGGTACCAAAAATGTCACCAGGTTCTTGTTGTGAGTTTCTCTGATTTGGATCTGACCTGTTTGATCAAGTGGCGTTTGATTGAACTTGATGGCTTTTCTTGGCACGAGGGTGAGAGCAGAGTCTTCCAGTGACATCTGAGCTCCATGCCGGCATGTTTTTTCAGTAGCAGAGATGGATCAGAGTTTGTTTTGGGTCTGTGTTGTGGGATGGAACCATACAAAACAGAATAGCTGGATTGGGGTCATGTCCTCGACTGCAAGTGCATGTGGGTGCAATCTTGTGGCTGACATTGCAGAGGGCGTTCATGCATGCAGGACGGTTAGCGTGACCGTTAGTTGTGGCACTGTTTGTTTGGTAGCTCATGTGTTTGCTGTTGTTTTATGCAGTTCCAACCACAATAACTGCTCTAAACGGAATAGCAGTGCATATTTCACTTGTATTTTTGGGTTAGAGGTGCTGTACGATTTTCAAAATGTGTATTCCATAATTAAAGAAAATAAACACTACACGAAACTACAAAATGAAAAGGTTCCCTGATGTTTCCGCACTACATAAAATGCAGACCAAAAAGCAGCGGTGGAAGAAGTATTCAGATCCTTTAATTAAGTAAAAGAAATATAGTTGTGTATATTGTGTATAGTGCAACTGCTGCATATTTTTACATTTCACTTTCAAGAAAGAACGTGTATTGTACTGGTACTCTATACAGTATATATATATATATATATATATATATATATATATATATATATATATATATATATATATATATATATATATATTGGATTACAAGTAAAAGAAATCAAAGAGTTACTTAAGTTAAAGTATTATCAGCAAATGTACTTCAAGTAGCAAAGGTATGTAAGTTTATATTCATATTTTCTATAATGATAAATACTGGCAAATAAATGTAGTGGAATAAAAAGTACAATATTTCATCCTAAAATGAACATACTCAAGTAAAGTACAGGTACCTCAAAAATAAAGAGCTGAATTACAGTTCCACTTAAGGTACCTTCCACCTTTGCCCAAAAAAGAGATGATTAAATGGGATGTGAAAACAAGTTGAGTTGGACAAAGAAATCACATGATACACACAACTATGTACCTCTGCTGCAGTTTCAACACTAGTATAGAACTCAACCCTGTGAGCTGCCAGCACATCCAGCTGCATTTTAAATTCACATGAAGTCAGTTGCGAGGACTTGGGTCGAGGATTATTCCAATTGCTCCAGCGAAGCTGTTCTGTGGCCAACAGCAGAAGCATGTGGTTGCACTGGCTGACTTCTGTGACTGTCTTTCAGCGAAAATAAAATAGAATTAAAAAGTGCATGCACACTCAGCAAAGCAAAGTTTTTTGGATGAACGTAGAATGAACGGAGGGAAAGAACCGTGCTGCATAAATCAAGACCTTCACACAAACTCAAGGTAAGACATGCTAGAGGGTTTCTCGGCCTGTGGAGAGCTACCAAACTGAATAAACTGACATCTGAGTGCAAGGGGATATTCCAATCAAAACTAAGTGCAGGGTATTTCGTACAAAGTATGCATGGCATACCCTATAATCCTCCTTGTAACTCATTAAACCCAAACACTACATGACTCCTTGTTAGAGAGCCAGATGTTAATCCCCTCACTCATTCTGTTTTTCAATATGCTATGATTGTTTCATTTGGTTCACACTGCAGCAGATAAAGCAATATATGACGACAGGGGACTTATAAGTGCGCCATCCTCCAAAACACCCCCGGATGTCCAGACCCCTTTTTTGAAACTACTGTGTGGCAGATAGCACAGCACTGTCAGTTCCCCTCGTCTCCATGAAACACGAGCAGAGCGTTGGCCACCGGACAAGTTCCCCTTCAAAGTCCAAACATCCAAATCAACCTGTCCCAGGTGCTTCGTTTGCCTCCTTCCTCTGAGTGGCCCACATCCTCTCACCCCAGTGATCTCTCTTTCAGCTTGGAAACAAACGTCTCTACCAGACACCGGGCTGCTCCGTGGCTGTTTGTGCAGCTCTCATCCCTGACAAGGGAACGGAGATGAGGGAAAGTTATCACATGTGCAAAATGAGTCTGAAATTCTTGCCCCTCATATTCAGCAGCCCACTTTTATTAAAATGTGCCCCCAAAAAAGTGTGATCCAGTGCGAAAAAATCCTGCAGCTACCACATGCGGTGGCCGCGATCCAAGGCAAACACTCCCACCGGTGCGTACACCAAGACAGATGACTATAGGACTCAAGGCCTGGCTAGCACAACGTAGTCCTATTCAGTATTTATTTTCACAGTTCAAAGCACTGGCAGCAGCCCACTTAGTGTCTGCCGTCCAGTCCAATGCACCCCTGATTGCCACAGTGAGGCTCCGCAGCCACAAAGTCGAATGCTGCATCTTGTGCCAGCTACTAACTCCACATCTGCAGTACCCCAAGAAAATGGCAAGCCAGCATCCAGGAGGGGAAGGCGGGGGTTTGAGGGTAGGCTTTAGGGTAGGGGGTAAAGGGATTCCTCTGAAACCACACTTTGCTGTGGGTTGAACGGCTGCTTTGTGCAGCTTGGCGTGATCACACAGCCCACATTAAAGGGCAAGGTCTGTTATTCAGCAGAGCAATGATAAGTAATGTCTCGCAGGCCACCGATCCCAGCGACGAACTTCCCTGCCCTTGGCTGTGAAGTTTATCACTGCACGAACAGGATACGTCTCACCCGCCCGCGCGGCGCTCCACACCGTAAAATCCTGTGTGATATACAAGCTACTGTATAGAATCATGTAGGATGCCGGGTTACACGGGGATGCAGATGTGAGCCGAGGCGTCTCGTGTTTCTCGCGGATACTTTTCGCTGTCTGGGAATTACTTGTCTCCTACGTGTGATCCATTAAAGGAGAGGAAAGGAAAGTCTGTTAAACGATGAGGAAAATGTTGAGGAAAAACATTTAAAAAGTCATCAGTGGAGAGAACGGAGAACAAGTCCTACTCGCTGTGGTGCGATCAGAAATCTAGGTCATTAAATTAAATCGTGATCAAAATTTATTTCGCTTTGTCTGCACTTTGTCATACACAAGGGTTTCATTCTGGTCTGCAGCTCAGCATTTGACCAAAATGTTGTAATCAATGGCCAGTGATCGCTATCATCTTCAATAATATTCATCTATTTAACTTTCAGAGCAGGTCACATTTTAATGTGAGCGCTGTGTAATCAATGCATCCTTTCGTTTGGAAGGATACTGTTCAACATTTAGATGAAGCAGCTCAATAAAATTTAAATATGGATCTTCTTTTCATCTCTTGACTATTATATTAGTTGATACATTAATAAAAAAAGAAAACTTCAAGTTCCATTGATTGTCTGGATCAACAGATTTGCATTAAACACAATGAGCAAAATAGAAAACACGTCTAGACACACACTTTATTAAAAACTCTTACGGGTGCCAAACATATCTTATGCTTGGATGGCAATTATTTGAATCGCGTCCAACATATTAATTCAGCCACGTTTTTTTTTTTTTTTCAGCTAATTGTTGTTTCAGCTTCCAACTGACTTTTTATGCATTTTGTATTTTTTGACCAAACACGGTGTTCTGTGCTTTGCTGACTTGACCCCAGAGAGCCCTTCAGCAGTATGTAATGGGTATGAGACTAAATCAAGGTTGGCCAATACATACATATGCTCCGTTTTTACTACTTGGCTACTCCTTATGAAGTCCCTCCACTCCAACTTTTTCCTCTCAATCTGGATCCTGTCAGATGCAGTTGTGGCCACTCTTACGCTACAAGTGAACTGAGGGTTATTATTCAAAACAAGCTCATCAGCTTGGCTGTGTTGAATCACCCCTCCATGCTTATTAGTCTAGGCAATAAGTACGGCACGACAGCGAGAACCAGCACGGTTTCCTCACTCTTGTTAACAGTTGTGATGTTAGGACTTGTGGAGGAAAAAGAACAGATTTTAACACAACGCTTGCATTAAATATGTTTGTCGACAGAGATATCCCTGTTCTTCAAACTTGGAAAAATAACATTATAGAGCTAAACTGAAAATGATGAGAGATAAAATGGCCAGACTGCAAAAAGCCTGAGATAATGTGTTTAACTCCTGATTATATATGAAATATTACCAATAATGTCACAATATTGTGATTCTTTGATAATTAATATGTATTGCAAGACCGTTCATCTATGATACATCATGATATCTCTGACTATAGAAGAAAGAAAGACCCTTGAAAGGCTAAAAGAAGTAATTGTGTATTGATTCACTGCAATGTGGTGTCAGTTTCACATATTCCATGTTTCAAAGGGCTTATGTTGCAGCTGACAGCATGATAGATTCCCAGAGAAAATCTCATTTAATCACAAATACAGATTTCTCTTGTTTTAAATCTTCTGCTTTCATCATACACACAACTTATTCTAGTTATGTTTTTAATATCTTACTATTAATGCTATTTATTTTCTGGTGATGGATGAGCTATACATAGACTGTTATAGTCCCATTAAGAGAAACCGCTCTAATAAGCTTGTTGAGTGATACATAATAGTTTCTAGTTTAACATTCCTTTCTCATTGCAGATTTTACCAATTCATCAAAACAATCCCAACTTAAGTCCAATTACAGTACTTTACTACAGTCAATCCATGGGGGGTTCAGCTCAGGTAGCTGCTATGATTTTAGCCATAGCTCTTAAACTTTAGATTTCTTTGTCAAACCTATCTGTCCAAGGTCAAGAAACAACTTTTATGATTAATTTAATTTCTACATGGTTTAAGAAGTTCCACACATGCCCCTTAGCACACATTTCAACAGGTGGTTGATACAGTTGAAAACCTAGTGCTGAGATTGTTGTCACGCTACCATTTCCCAGGTCAAGAGGGATTGACTTGGTATGTTTGTGCTGTTTTTGCTTCTCATATGTGGTCAATTCACTTACTTTTTTAATTTCATAATATGACTTTCCTTAATGTAATCATTTATTCTGCAATGATTTGAAAGCTTAAGTATGTTTCCTTCATACCTGTGTCTTTTCCATTAGTCAATAGTCTTCTTAAACATGAAAACTGTTCTGGAATGCTTTGTGACTGCATCCTATTGCTATTTTATTCAAAGCCTCAAAGACAATGCCCTAATTACAGACTTGCTTCTGGAGGATGGTCCCTCAGAAGAACTACACAGTGATGAGAAAACAGGGGGACGGCCCCATTCCCAGCAGATGAATCAGTGGGAGGGCGACCCCATGCACGTCTGCCCTCTTCTGTCTGTTTGAGACAGAAGGGGGCAGAGAGAAGAACCTGCCGAGACAGAAGTCTTCAGGATCAGTTGGAGAAAACAAGGATCAGTCTGTTTAACTCACGAATAATCCTTAAAGAGTGGGTCTTCAATTCTTAATGTGCTGTCGTTATTTATGAAAAAAAGTCGTAAATTTTAATATTGTTGCATGTATTTTGGGGCAAGACACCCTTCTTCAGCATTTTTACTGGATATTTCACAATGGGGTTAGCTATTGGTGACCAGAACCAGCACAACAAAGTACATCACAGGAAAGGAAGCCACAACCATCCCAGCCACAATCTGCCCCTAACCTTTATGTCAACACCAGACTTTGGAAGGGTTAATTGATGACCCTTAATCATAGAATAACAGTGTACACAATTGTGACAAGGAAAATTCCCAGTGAGGATTTACGACTGATAGTGAGTAGGCCTCTTAAGCAAATTAACGATTAAAGTATGTGTCCTTCGTAGACGTAGTCTTTCTCATTGTCAGTAATCCTCTTAAACATTAGAATGCTCTTGAATGCTGTGTGACTGCATTTTTGCTATTCCTTTCAAAGCCTGGGAGACAATTCCCTTAATTACAGACTCGTTTCTGGAGGATTGTCCCTCAAAGGACTAAAGAGTGATGAGAAAACAGAGGAATCGCCCCATTTCAGTGAGATGAATGAGCGGGAGAGTGGATGATTAGGGGCCTGTACCCCACGTCCGCCCCCTTCTGTCTGTTTGTTTGAGAGGATCGCCATGCCAAGAAAGAAATCTCCAGGATTAGATGGTAATAAATTGGTGATGAAAAAGTCCTGTTGGGCAATCCTGTTTCAAGAGACGGTAAGTCCAATTTCCCAGCACTGTGTCAAACAAAAACATAATGGTTTATAGGCATGATGAGTGAGTCTTGTTGAGCTGCTCTGTAACAAAATGCAGGCGTACTGTACATGGTCTGTTTGGTGTAGTCATTGCTCTTTGTTTGGTGCTTTAACAGGGGTGTGACTCATCGATCCTGTGAGCAACAGAAACCAGATCAAGATGCTACAGTTACAGGAGGCCGCATGGCTAATTGCTTTTATATACACGGAAACTCATTATTGTTCATTAATGTTGATACAGCAGTGAGTGCATTTTGTTGTGGTCATGGCAAAAAAAAATCATGTTCATGCAAAATACACAGCTGTAATCAGCCTCTGTAACCATATTTGAACGATGGATAAAGATAGATTTGAAGTAACCGTTTTTGGGTTTGATTTACAGTAATCCTGTCCACAGTACATATTTATTCTGTCTATCCTGGCCCTGTGTCTAAAACACAGTTTCCATATTTAGCATTTTTCCCTATCTGGATGTGTAAGCCTCAGAACACAGTATTTTGACGTAATGACGGTGAAACCATATAATCTGAGATCACAATCTATCAGCCTAGTCTGCCCGTGGCGAACAACAGGAAGTGGTTTGATCCACATGGGAGATTTTAACAAACTGGAATGTCACACTAACCTATGGAAGCCACGTTACCGGTCCACTGAGTGACGGCTGTGCAGAATGCATGTAATTTCACATGAAGGCACTAGCCCACCCACAGCAAAATATATGGCATCCAGATCGAGAGCTTGTCCCCATTTTTGCTTAACAAAGCCAATCTTTGTCAGGGGCTGTTTGGAGTTTAAGGCTCTGGTTCTAGACATCAGATTGCATGTTGTATCTTGCATCATGCGGTTAGTTTTGAACAAGTCCATAAAAGTCAAGTGCAGGAATTCACTGAGGGTTAGACATCGTCTGTGAAATAACTGATGAACACCAGACTTTTTTCAGTACATACACAGAACAATCAGCCTATGGGAAGTGAGATGATGTTTGCTAAAGTGGATAAAGAATTGTGTAGATTTTTTCCTTTCTCAATTTCAATTTCATTTTTTTTTTTTTTTTTTGGGGGGGGGGCATTATCTTAATAATCAGTGTTAGTATTTTGTATTGGTTTGAATTAGATTTTAATTCTAGCTTTTAAAAAGATCAATGAATATTTCCTAATCAGGAACAAAGAAGCAACAGTTGTGGAACAGACCAAGTCTATGGGAATAAAAACTGTTGCCATTGCTTTCTGACTTTATGTGGAAACAGTGTCACCAATTTGTACAAAATAAAATCAATGACTCCTTCCTATAGACTCATACACAAAATGTTCAATAGATCTATGGTAAACACAAATATTGCCCAGTGTATTAGTTCAGCCAGTTTACAATTCTGGGTTGTAGAAGTTCCTCCAAGGTATGGAGGATTAAAACTAATTAAGGTAATAATATTCATATATACACACTTCAATATAAACACACTTCATTCCTAAGCCTATAAACATAAGATCTGTAAGTGGGAAGCTGCCACCATTCTTCATGAAATGCTTTATATTGAGCCATATTTAATGAATATTCAGTAGCAAAAGTTCTGTTTGAAATGTATGTTAAAGGTATAGTATGTATAAGATTTGGCAGATCAGACTTGGCAGAAATGGAGTATAATAACAATTAGGTATGTTTTAAAATAGTATCTAATTTAATCAGAATAAGAACTATTTTGTTTTTAATACCTGAGATTGGGGTATTTTTATCTTCATGGGTAGTGTGTTTCCCTCCATGGAGCCTGCCATGTCGCAACACAATGTCTCTACTATAGGCAAGAATGGACAAACCAAGCAATGGCTTTAAAGACGAACTTTCACTTTTTTCACAGCCCCTGCAGGTTCTTGTACTGGACTTGGGGTATTCAGTTGATTGCAATCTGTAACCTCACCGCTAGATGCTGCCAGGTTGTTAAATTGGCCAAATCTGATGGAGAAAGGACGAGAGACAGAAAAAAGTGTGTGTGCATAAAACGAGTTTGTCACATGATTACCATGTGGTAACAGCAATGTAAACAGAGAGCAGATGGCGCCTCACTCCCAATAAATCAATACGGTGTAACATCGACTTCACATTCCCTATAGAACTGACTGGGCCAAAGACATTTTCCACCTCTCTGCACAACAAATTTGCATCGCAGATGATTATAGGCCACTCGTGCCTAATGAGAACTCTTCTGACGACCCAGCCTGCTCAGCACTACTGTACTATAACCATCAAATCAATCATTCAATTTGGTTTTGGCTCTTGGTCTAGGACATCCATATGATTTTTCTATATGTTTGAAGGTAATGTGGTCTGTGAAAGGAGTTCAGTATGGTGCAAGCATCTATAGTCATAACACAAGTACATGACATCAGAAATCATAAAATCTGACTCATGCTGTGCTTACATTACTGTCATAAAGCAGATTCCCAAATGTGCCTTATCCTTCAGACTTCTCGAAGAGCTTCTTGAAATGTTGACCCTTCCTCGATCTTCACAGAAGTATGACGGTAAAACTTTGGCAGCAGACACACCAAACTCTGCACGGGAATTGGAACCGTACAAACCCACTGCCTGCTATGACGTGTAAGTTGCTGAATTTATCTACATGTGTCCTCAGTGTTTGCTGCCATAAATACTAGGGAGAGGTAGAGCTACCCCCTTGCGCCGCAATTTATCACACTCACCATCAGCTCTGTATTTATGACACCACACTGGAGAGGATGGCGCACTTCCAGAGGATGATCTAATGATGCTGAATCCATGGTGATTGGTTCACTTAAGTAGGTGATGACAAAACATCACATCACAGCAACATTCTCCATGCAATCATCTAATTATGGTTACACATATAATTCTGCAAGGAGAAACAGTAGAGAAGTTACATTCCAAAGAGACGATATGCACTCATGAATTATAAATAGACTATGTGTTCTCAAGTCAATAATTTAGTTGATCCTCAAATTTGTAAAACTACATTATACATATTAGTGGTAAAGAGACAGGAGATAAAACAGCCTTTCCAGACAGAGGCTGGACTGAGGGGCTTTAATGGACCAGTATGACATAAATAAAGTTAAAGGATCATGTTTGTAGTCTAGTGTTCATGTGGTTTTTATTCATATATACATGTGGCTGTGGCCTGTTTGACACTTATTTTCAATGTATCTAAGTATTTATTTGTTCAAATATGTATGTATGTAGTTTTTGTTTAATTATTTAAAGGTACAGTGTGTAGTATCTGCCGGCATCTAGTGGCAAGATTACAGATTGCAACCGATAGATAAATGTTATTATAAGTTACAGATTGCAGCCAACACCCAAACATGTATGAAAAACTGCACTGGCTCCCAAAAATGCAAGGGCCTGTTTCTAGATTAATTGCTTGGTTTGTCCATGCTGGGCTGCTGTAGAATGTAACAATGCAACATGAGAGGGAGAGCCGCTCTCCCCATAAATAAAACAGCTTTATCTAAGGTAATAAAACCACAACTCCTATTTTGACTGAAAATATGCTCCTTTTCTGCCAAGTCTGCTCCACTAAATTCTGCTAAATCCTATACACTACACACTAACACAGAGTTAGAATGAGTTCATTTCAACACTAGCAGTGTTAAAATTAAGTGTTATTTGTTATATTAATGCATCATTAGTGAAACTCAAAGTTTACATATATGTAAAAATATTATGGATTGTTATTACTGATGCAGCAAGTATTATGTTGTAGCTACTCACAATAAAGTTAATTTGAGCCACAATATGTATTGTTCTCTTATCTTAATTGGAAAAGTAATAATAATGGTAAAACGTACTAATATGAAGTTGTGTATAACTGAATGACTCAAATAAAGCACCAGTACCCCAGAACTATATTCATATTCAGTACTTGAGTAAATGTTCTTAGTCAAGGTCATTTCCTGATTTGGAACAAAAAATTCTTCAGAATGAAACACTTCAGGTTTTTTTCTTGACATACATGAGTAATCAACACCAGAGGTCAAGGTTTCAGCATCACTTTAATGTCCTACCACATAAAAACTAAGGGAGATTTTCTTCACACAAGGTCCCTTCCCACATCTAATGAGCGTGATTTCAAGTGTGTGTGTGAGGAAATGAATGCTGCACCGTGAACAAGTGCTCTACGTTATAAAATGCTATAAAATATACGGTGTGGGGCTGCCACACCAGAGCTGTGTCGCACCCACGCATGCTCCCTCATCATCACAGCTCGGCTGTTACACTTCCTCTCCCAGTGCCTTGTGAGTACATCTGGATAACCCGTACAATAAGATTTTCACATGGCAGGAGAAGTGTGGAAATGCAATGCTTTCCAGAGAGAGAAGAGGGGGTGCTGACAAGTTCAGTTCCAGGCAAATTCGGATGAATTATTATTGAAGCTGGTAATCATTGGTCGCACTCTTCCCAGTGGGATATAAAACATTTCTGGTTATAAATGAAGACATTCCGACAGATAATTTCTGCCGTTCCTCACTGCCTTTGAAGAATGGACAGTGTGTAAATGGTCTACATTTGTTGGCATTGTAGGCAGAATAACATCCATACTGGGGTACACAACATCCACATCAAAACTTAATTCATAACTACCATAAATATCTATATTTTTGTTGTTTTCGTCAAGACCAGTTTGTTGTTTTCAGGGTTCATAATCTATGGGTTTTAACTTGTTTATGTACATTCATTTTGTTTTTGTAATGTACTATAAGCAGATACGGTATACTTATACTTTAAAATCATGTGGTCAGTTTCATGCAGTTTACTTTTACTTCTCTAGAGAAAAGAATTTGCACTTTTTACAGAAGAACCCGGCTTCATATTTGCATAATTACATGCTTTCACACATGGGGAATGACCCAGTGTAACCACAGTTCCTATTGTCGGCCAATGTGCACCTTCACTGGAGCAGCAGAGACGCTGAATGCTCCGCTCAAAGGCCGCCAGGGCTGTCTGAATGCTACTCATTTATAGTCTCTGTATTCATATTTTTTTTCACCAGTGTTTGTAGCCACGTTAAATATGGACAATAACTTTCCCAGTGTTGTTAAGTAGGAGAAGACTATAAAATGGCTCCCTGCTGGAGAGTTTATATTTAGAAACATTTTTCACACTTTCTTTTTTTAAAATGTTTCTCTTCTAACCCTTTTAATTTTCTCTGTACTGAAACACACTAACTTAGCTGTGAACACTGTCAGTCGGTGATATTGACATGTGATCTGTATAAATATATGTCTTCTTCTGTGATCATTTCCACCTGGTATTAATGAGAAACCACATTTTTTCACTAATTTGGATGAAATGTTAAAAGGTAAATAAGGGAGACAGAACCAACATTTACACCATAACACATGGAACATGGTCATGGGAGGAGATGCTGCTTCATGGATTGTGCTTATTTTTTCTTTTCCTGGCAAATGGCTCCTCTGTATTTTGTGCCAGGCTTACTTGAGATAGCAGAAAGAGGCAAAGCTTCATGAAGTGTCAGCTTCCTGGCTCAAACTGTATATAATTAACTTACACCTGGCTAAGAGCCAATCACAACACAGGCCTGTGGCCTTCTGCATTTTTTCCAAAACCATATTAGATAGTCAAATGCATCACAGCAGGTTTAAATGTAATGTTTTACTCACTTTTCTTATACATTAAAATGTCCATATCATAGAAAATGAGATTTAATTACCTTTTGATAAAGGCGTAGATGTTTAATAAATACTGTTGAATGTTTCCAAATGTTCAATCCACAAGCAACACACACACACACAGCCTGTATTCATAAACTGTGTCTTAAAATGAGCTGTCAGGACATTCATGAGGTTGTGATGTTCCAACTATAGAGTCACCACCCCCCATTCGCAGACATTCAAATCAGCCAATTAGGGGAGAGGTTCATTAATATTAATGAGGCAGGCACAATATATCCTGTTTTTAGAGCTCCAGAGAGAAGCTTGAGAGGAGATTTTAAACTATATTGACATGATGTTTTTGTTCCTAAAAACCACACATATATTTAGGGTTAGCGATATCAGAACTAAATAAAACACAGGAAAAGTGTAAAATGTGGGAACTATAAGGTCAATGCTCCTCCTTCCGTAAACAAACATAGAACATAAGTTCACAAAAACAGGATGAACCAAATGAGGAACACAGTGTATAACATTATGAAAAGGACGCTATCTAGTTTAGGCATGGGGGTGTGATATACACATATGAAAGAATGGAGAGTCTCATCAGGAACATGTTTCCATTTGTTTTAGGCACTAAAAGAAGTCTTCATATATTTTGGCTTAGTTTTTTTTTTCCACTGCTGTCTCCAAGGTCACGAATAAACTTCAAACCTCATTGTCTCAAAGAATGATAAGAAGACAAAAAAGCAAAGTATTATTTAGTGCCTTTTGAACATTAAAAGTGATCGTGAATTAAAGTGAAAAACTAACTGAAGTGGCAGAAAGGATAAGAGGTAGAATAGAATAGAATAGAATAGAATAGAATAGAATAGAATAGAATAGAATAGATACTTTTTGTCAAACTGAACCATGCAAAAACTGTAAGATGCAACTGTATATGTTACAACGGTAGAACACTCATCCACCAGTTGGAGGATCAGTGGTTTGATTCCTGGTTGTTTTGTCCTTGAGGAAGATACTTAACCCTGGATTGCTCGTGATGGCTGAGCTATTGGTGTTTGAATGTGTGTGAATGATTGGTCACACTCTGTGTGGCAGCTACTCTGATCAGTGTATGAATGTAGCCAAACAGACTTTTAGTTTGAAGCACTTTGAATAGTTGAAAGACTAAAAAGGCACTCTACAAAGTCTGTGGTAGGTTTAATGTGGTGTAAAAGGTAGCAATGATTTTTTTTTCTTTAATATAAATAGTGTTTCTGGAAACAGGAGGGTCTGTATTCCTGGTCTAATCACCTTCAGCCATGATATGATTACCATGATGAAACAGTGATAATGAAGGAAAGCATTTGTCAAATCATTATTGAGTCAGAGCATATCATGAACAGGACTGCATCCAGCACAGTTCAGTCTCCAGGCAAGTACATCCAATAATAAGCAGGGTGGGGGGCTTCTCCTCTCTAATAAATAACATCTGAGGATATCTGAAGGTTGTCTCTTATTTTCTTGTTTCTTCTTTTTCTTGCTTGTCTATTTCTTTTCCAGTGAGGATGACTGGTACTCGTAATGTCTTCCAGCTGCAGACTGCCTGCCCTCCTCCCCTTTCTTATCTTTGCATGAGGTGAAGTTTCCACTCTCAGGATAGGCTACCCCACTGCTCCCGCTGTCAGACGCAGGGAGAAAAAGATGCGAGTCCAAATTCCTCCTTTTGGACCTCTACTGCAGGAGCCATCCACCACATTAAAGAAGCATTCATCAGGATCCGCGTATCCAGCACTGACACGGCTTCTGATATGCCCCCATATCTGCTCAACAGTCAGGATATTTTAAAAGATAAAGACATGTCCGACTGAATGTATGTCACTTCCCTCCTTTCCTAAATAATTGCTTTTGGTTTTGAGTCGTTCCGTTTCCTGGCTGGAATGCTTTTGTCTGGCCGTGATGCATTAAGACATGTAGCTCCTGGTTTTAACACAATACAGTCCTCCACAACCTTAAACCACAATCGCTTTCTCCCTCTCTCTCTCTCACATCAAATCATAGGCAATCATAGGCATAGGCATCTTCCTGTCTTTTTCTAGGAAGACTTTAAACCTCTAATCCAGTTTGATTAGTTCATACGCATCAGTCTCATAACTTGGATCTCAATCCACTATATTGGTCAGACTAGTGTGGACTAACCAGACTGATGAGGACGAGGTGATGAAGCCGTGTGGATAAGAGGCAAAACGATTTCCTAGACTATAAAAGTCCAGTTGTCTATGATTGAATTTGAGAGCAAACACACTGACCTGGATGAATGACAATTTTCATAGAGACCTAAACCACAATTATTTCACAGGCTGGCTGCAGCAGAAATAAAATAAAGATGATGGTCTTTAATATCTGACTCTGACATTGCACACATGGCACATCAGGGATCATCTTCAGCTCTTAAAGAAATGTCAGAATTCCTTTTATACCCTCTCTCATATATACAACAGCACAATCATGTCTAGACACTGATTTGTATGTTTGAATACATCAGAAGATTCATTTCCACCATTTTCAAACTGTCAATTGTTATGACAACCTTCCTCATCTATTTCAGTGGCTGGAAGCTACTTAGCAGCAGCCCAATGCCTCCGTGGATGTTACACTGTGGAATTGGCATCAAAGCCTGGACATCTTCTCAGGCAGAACACATATTTACATCCAAGTTCCATGATTTAAATTCGGGGAGGGAACAAATTGCACTGGAATGAGGCATATGAGGCCCAGAAGACCAGATTTCATCTCTTTTTCTGCTCTGGTGTACACAGAGAGAGAGAGAGAGAGAGAGAGAGAGAGAGAGAGAGAGAGATACAGGGCCAAAGAAAGAATATACTGTGTTAGTGTGGCAGATTCTCCTCCTCCACCAATATATATTCATAGAAACTGCAGTATTTCACCAAATGTGATTGTACTTTTCCATATCTGGGTATTTATGGTTTTCAAAGTTGGCTGACGTTCAGAATTTATTAACAAGGTGAATTAGTTTGGGCCTAAAGAGATGTTGGTTGCATTGTTAGAGAGGCTGCACAAGAAGTCCTCCAGCATACATGATACAAGAGGTGGTTTCTTAATGAATCTTTGGTTATCCATAGCATGGATCTGTATTGCAAAGTTGGCTGATCCACCACTGAACTATCTCAGGAACTATAGATTGCCATGAAATTCCGTGCAGGTACTTGTGTCCCCCTCACGATGGAATGCAATGTAATAAAAGTCATCTCTTAACTTTTCCTCTAGCACCACATTGAGACGTTGACATTTATGGATTTTATTGAAGTATCCCAACTTTTAGATGCATTGCTGTGAAATCTGGTCTGGAAAAGTTCCTTTTTGTCCAACTTTTTGGTTTATGACCAAATATGTGCAAAACGAATGCCATTCCCTACAGCCCCAATTGCACTTTGTGTTTATTGCTAATTATGAGAGATGAGATAAACTTTATTGTCCCAAAGGAAATTTGTTTTGGGCAAAAGCAGTATGCAGGGCTGCAGTTAAGCAATACACTGCAATATAATACATAGACAAAAAAAAAGAAAAAGTAATGCTTGATCCATGTAACGCAAAACCAAGCAACAGTGCTACAATGAACTCACTGACACAAGTTGATTCCATCCAACCAGAAGGGATACAATATTACACAAAACTATAAGATAATTCACATAACCTAAAGCAATGCAAGATAAATAATATTTACATTTTATGTGCATCAGACCTCAAATCTTAATTTTCTACCTGTGATGCTAAACCATATGATATTTCACTAAACCCAAGGTAGCATAATTAGCATAATTAAAACATACTTTCTGTTGTAAGCTAATGAATAAAAACATAACAATTCTAGGACATATTACCCTTTGCCCATGTAACTCTACACTCAAAGTACATAGTGAATCATAGATGACATTATTAAGGGTTTGCATCCTAACTTAGATGAGAACATGGTAAAAATCATACCTGTGAAACCTCAACATGTGATGAAAGCTGGTCTACAGAGAAAGCAAGTTGGCCATTATTTTCTGTCTGTCTCTTGTACATCTGACAGAACAGATAGGCCTATAATCTAATCAATACAGCTGTCTGCACAGGCTGTGTGACCACTCACATTTAACTATATGCACTTAACCACAACCAGAAAACACATTTTTACGCTTTTCTATTTCAGTCCATTTTATGCACATATACATGTACTGAGCTGTGGGCAGGTCCGTATCCTGTCTGCTGTGCCTGCGAAGCGTCCTGAGTTGTGTCGCACACAGGTGCAGAACAGAAGTTGCTGCTCTGTGACTGTGTTAGTGTTGATAGTGTGCCACTGCTAGGGTAAAGCTTTAGTTACATTTAGTGATTTCAAACTACTGAGTTAAGCTTAATGACAGAACGGGAACATTGAAAACTGATTGTGAGATTGACATTTAGCAGTTGCATTTTTATCACCTTAGTTTGAGCCAGAGGGGAGGGGGCGTGAGTCACTCTCTGTAAAGCCGGTCATGTTGCAGCATCATGTTTCTACAGTAGCCAGACAGTGGCTCTAGAGATGAAGTTTTCATAGGTTTTTAATCTTTGTGTGCATTTTATTCAAACGTTACCAGTGTATGCTTCAATGTTTTCCAGCAGGAGCAATTCCTCTGAGCATCACAACTTGACTGTGCCTTCAAATCTAAAACCTGCATTATTTTGTTTTTATTTATTTATTTTGGCTGCACAAAAAGAATAAAAACAAATAAATAAATAGATGAGTAAATAAACAATGACATGTCTTCATCATCAAATTTTTAGGGCGACTTGGCGCATTAGCACTACTCTTTGTTAAACGGCCAATAAATGCAAACATACATCAGCATTTATTAAGCATTTTTTTGTGCATCTGATTAATGTAAATTCAACATTAACTCTCCTTTAAAGGTACAGCGTGTTGTTTCTGGCAGCATCTAGGCCATCTAGAGTTTACTTTGAATGATTTATCTACTAATTAAAAAGTCTTATGATTATTATATTTCATTTCTCCCATGTGTGTTCTACTATATGCTGCTAAATGCCACTAAATCTTACACACAGTACCTTTTAAGCTCTGTTTTGATCTCCTGAGGGAAATGTGTAAGTATGAACTGAAGCAGTAAAGCTACTGCTCTGTATTACTGGGGGCTACAGCAGAGTTTGATGATAACACCTTTACATGTACTCATATGACCCGTTATTGATATGAAATATGTAGTAGTGCAGTTTTGAGATTTTCAAACCACCAATGCTGCGGTCTCTGCAGAAATACTCCTGGAAAGTCTGATTTCGTAAGAGAAATTGGGAATACTTCTGATCCCCAGGAAGGTTTTATTTTGCATTTATCGTACCAAGTAGCATAAATCGTGGTTTGTAAGAAATGACATTGCGCACATCCTATGATTTGGTAAACTTGACTATCCCACATCCAAAGAATGAAAATTCATGCACATAATTTATTGAAAAAAAGAAGAAGAAAAAAACCCTACTGAGTACAGCTTGCTGAAGGAAAGGGAAGGATATACAAGATTAAACCAATATGAATTTTCTGTGTTACAGTAGTCCGGCCAAAACGTGTGCGAAATAACCATGAATCACAACTGTTCTTGTACCAATATGTGACCGCAGGAGCAAACTCTTTCCATGCTGCAGTGCATCATAGTCTTCAAGCACCAGTGCACACATTCCTCACCATACACAGAAACACAAAGCAGAGCACCAACCCCTTCTCCCCTAGAAAGGGAAAAGGAGCCCATCCCGCCGAGCCGCGGACAGATGTTAACGCGTGACGAACATCACGGGGCGGCCTCGGATGCGGACGCGGACCTGCCAGCGCGAGGCCGTCTCAGGCCTGCGGAGGGTCCTCCAGGAGATGTGTTGCAGTGTTGCAGTGACACAGACCTCCACCGGCGCTTGGAGCCGGCCCCACGGCGCCAGATGTTGTATGAAATGATGGGGAGAAGCCAGGGGGAGTCGCGGACCATTTGAGATGACTGTGATGTGGGCGACGTGAGGAACACTGCACATGATCGCAGCGAGTCCCCCTGTCTGTTTTGGCAGGGGAGAGCAGTAATGTCTTTAAGGCATGACGGCAGAAAATTAAAACTGAGAGAGAGGGAGAGATAACTGTCATACTTGCATTTTTGACCTTTTTGATTTTATGCGTTGAAATATTGTCTCTGTGTTTGCAGTGACTTCAATAATGTGGAGATAATGGATTGGACCAAACCGCCTGTATTCTGGAAATCAATCACTTCATTGTAGCGATAGTATGACACATTTCTACCTGATACATTTGTGCAGCTGCTCTTGTTGGCAGATTATTCCACCGTGTAAACTCTACGACACGAGTGCTGGCAAAATAAAAACACGCGAGGCAGGGCCAACATTTTTCTTGTCGTGCTGCATTTTGCGGGAGCTTTGAGCTGACCCCAAAATAAATGTAAAGAACGCCCAAGTTGCGAGCTGAAAGGTTATTCGGGTTCACCTCCGTTCCAACCACCTGTAGTCAACCTCTGAAATGTTTGTTGCAGCTGCTACCAAGGGATCTCGAGCAGAAGTGGAGACATCTCTCAAACAGACAACTTGCATCAGGCAGATTTGCAATGAATGAAACAAATCACTGTATCTGAGCTCACGTGCCTCCTACATGACCGAATGTTTCCAGTCATGGTTTGTTTATTTGTTAAATGTAATGGGCTCACAGGAATATGTTGCAATTTTGTTGCACTTTGAGAGATACTTGATATAAAGCAGGTTTTTGTGGAGGGTATTTTATGTCAGTGAACCAAAGAAGCCAATGCAGTAATTGTTTCCATTAACAAGCCGCTCTGCGTCCTTTTAAAGTAAAAGGTTTTGCATTTATGATCGGTGAAACACTTGTCCCATGTGACCTCCAGCACAAGTCTCACAAGCAAAGAAAAGCCCTTCTCCCTTCAGACCCACTATCTAGCAGACAAGCACTATTTTCAATAAACAAGTTAGAAAATGATTAGCGGATATGTGATACATCTTAGTGGTTTCCGAGCTCAGATTTGAGAGGATTATGTCCGAGGGAGACTTCAATGCCGCGGGTTTATCTCCTGAATCATCTCGCGGGGTCACTCACGTATAATGGCAAGCATCTCGAATTGGCCACAGATGTGTCTCCCTAAATGATAATCCTGTCACTGATGACTGGGGAAAGGTAAAGACCAGTTGATTAAACAAGGATTATGACGGGGTTTGCGGGCCCTGACAGGATTAAATGACTGTCAAAACTAATGAGAAGCAATGAGTTGGTTTTCGACGGGTTGCTGAAGAAACCTGATTGTTGATTTTAATCAGATGTATATATTCGTGACGAGGGATCATTGGCATCATCCTGGAATTGACCCCCCTTACTGTTCTTATCGCATGAATCAGACCCTGTAAACTTTTCTTTCAATTTTTGCCATTTCAGGCTCATTTAATGGACCTTTTCAAAAATGTCCACCAGTGGTTGGGTTCATGATGATCTGCAACTTATAAGGAAGTAACTGCAAGGTTTTATTACAAAGTATTTTCTTTTTTTCTTTTGTTATTTAGGTCTCACTTCCATTGTTTAGAGTTTTTAGCCTCATTTAAAGACTAAAATAGTTTTATTAAGTTAAGTTTCATTTATATAGTCAAATAAATCACATTCAGTACAAAAGGGTATGAGACAGGAGACAGTTTTATGAAAATGAACATTAATCAAATGTCCTATGTTATAATTAGAAGAAGGTTGGTGTCCAGACTCACAGCTCACTGGGTGAGATTGAAACAACAATGAAGATCATATATATGCCATCATATATCATATATATGTGGGGTCTTCAGTTTATTGCTATCTGCATCCTAACCGATACATGCAGCTGGAAACTACAGATTGTACTTTTAACAACATTTCAGAAAATTAAAACAGTCAATCAGAAGTTTATTCATGATTGCTCATTTCTACTGTATGGATGTGCTTACTTGTCATGAATGTATAGTGGGACTCTTGAAGATAGCATTCTGAATGAGGGTTGATTTTACCCTATACCCCACGCACTATATATAGGTTTGACTTCTGACAAGTTTTCACTTTTTGGTGTGATAGCAACACAATGTGCATCACAGAGACAGAGAGGGGAGAGAGGTTGGCAAACGCATCACAGATCGCGCCAAGTTCCAAAATAACCTATAATAGCCTGCAGCTTTTTTTTACTGAATCACATGGTTCCCTCGCGGTCCAGTAATAAATGTTCTGGCCCACAGACCAGGATCTGGGAACCTCTGGATTACATCAACTTGTCTACAGCCAGTTTTCCTTGATAGCATTTTTCAATGAAGACAAAGGCCCAGTAGAGCTATGATATATATTCATGGCCAACCAGTGCATCCCTCCCATAGTAGGAAGTATCAATGACCTGCGTTGATTAACTTGGGTTCTGTCCAATCACGAAAAGGAATGATAGTGGACCGCAACCGAAGGAACTTGAAGATGAGACAAGACAACGTGTTCACATCAGATCATCTCATCTTTTTGAATAGATAAAGATCTTTAGTAAAACCACAGTGTTATATTATATGTTATAGAATTATCGTTAAGCTAGCAAGTATCTTAAAGTATATTCATAGAGACTCTGTTAGAGTCAGCCCTAAAAGTGGCTCCTTAGTCCAGTTTAACCTGCAGGAGTTTCTGAAGGATTGTGTAACCTGTTTTTCTGCCCAATTGATTGAAAACAAGTCCAAAGCGGCTTCTTATGCCTCTACTTCAGAAACAGGCAAACAAGCATTCTTATGAATACTTACTGCCAGAGAAATATTTCTTGACTGTTTCCAAGAGCCTGGTATGAGAGTGTGTGGGTACAACCATACTATAATGTCAATTCAACAAGTATTTTTTAAAAAAACAGGTGTTGGTGGTGTGGTGGTGGGGGTGGTGGAGAAATCAAGATTGCCTTATATTCACATCAATACGGCACATACTTAAAGACACACTCCTTCTGTTTTAGTGAGATGTTAATGATCCTTAACATTAACCTTATAAGTTGTTCTTTTTGGTTGTATGGTTGAAACTTTAGTCTGAACGTCTTTCAGGCATCTCTATTAGGTTATATGCATGCAACTGAGCCGTGACAGATATTCCATTGATTCACACACAATCCAAGGAAAGAAAGATTCAACTCAAAGCTTGGGGAGTTTTGTCCCAATTGAATGTGATGTATACCGCAGATACAAACTAAAGGTTGAACATTTTGGAGTTGTCTTTCAAATGAGAGGTCACGGAACTGTTTTCTTAAGCTTTTTTATGGAGCATATTGGTAGAGCTTTGTGTATATCCATTTCAGTCTCATGCAAAGTGCTGTTCGTTTTGGATTTGCTTCTTGGACTGTCACAGTGGTGTTCAGTGAGCTGGACTGACCCACATTCCCCAAGTTTCTCCACACCATCAAAGCTGTTCCTGCTCAGTCCTAAGCTAACAAAGTACGATGAAAGGTCATTTCATCCGGACTAGGAAAGCTCCAGTCACCATTGCAGCGTTGTTTCGCTGCTGCTCTTTTACCAGTCTCAATGGTAAAAAATCTGATGCACATCCAGGTGGTTTTAGGCTCAACACAGTGTTGCGCTCTTTATGAGTTTAAACACTGTTTTTGTGTTTATGTCAGTGAACAAAATCCTCAGATTAGTTGTTATCTTAGGTACAAATGTAGGCATGAAGCATTTAAAACACCCATAAAGCTGTTATTTATTTTATTTTACTGTGTAAACATTTAATATTTCTGTCAATTTATTTACCATCCAGGCTGAATAATTACTGAGAAAAAGAAAGAAAATGTTGGAACCTTTCAGTTCTTGCGAATCAGTTCTGAAGTAGTTATTTATCAAGACATGGGAATGTTAAGGTTGTCATAGTCCAATGTTTTACAGATGTTGTTCTATATATAATAAAAGATATGCATATCTTTCAACACAGGCGGGTGTTTATTTTGCCCTTAGTCTATGCCCCATGATGAATGGCCGATCTATTGATCATAGCGACATGTTCAAGTGGAATCTCTACAAAGAAGGAGTATCTCATAAACATCTTGTTCTTGTTACGTAGCTGAGAACCCTACGGCGGCCTGAGTTGGCCACGTTATCCTCTGGACTGCACTTGTGTTTTCTTTGAGCATGCGGATAACCCTGGCAGGCTATCCCTAGAACCACCCATCAAAAAACAACCAGGAGCTCCGTCGTTCGCCTGTGAAATAACGAGCCCGTGCAGTGAAATTTATTTTCAGAACGGAATGAAAACGCACATGTAGCTTTGATGATGTCACCCGTACGCCAGGACGCCTGCATGCACCTCACAAGGCATTGGCTATCAATGAAAAGGTTCCATTATGGTAGCGGACTGATTGGAGAGCAAGCCAACAGGTCACACCCGGGCTGGGAACAAAAAGCTTCTTCGCACATCCAAGGATGTTTGATATTGTTACCAGACTCCTGCTCAGCTTTCAGGCCCAGCCTCGATTTCTCAGCTGAACTCTACGAGATCAAGCAGAGAGGTGCAGCTATAAAACCATAATGAAAAAGCAACTAGAGAGAGGGAGAGAGACTTCTATTATCTAATGACCTCAACTGGCTTTACAGTCAGTGTTTAGTTTTCCCTCCTTTAGAAATAAGAGGAAAAAGAAAGTTAAACAAGTATGGAAAAGGGGATAAGGTCCGGAAAACCCCACACCCATTTGGAAGCAATTCCCGCAACCAACCTCCATCTGAAAGCGCTTGGTTGTGATACCATCACACATTCCCAAACGCAATGGATGCTGGGGGAGCTTTGGGGACAAACGTGCCTCAATTTGGAAAAATCTGGTAGTTAAAGTCAGATCACTCCCATAGGAAAACAGTAAAGGTATTAGTTCTGTTAATTCAATATTCATAGGGATATTTGTAATTTCTAAGTTGCTTAGATCATTGTTTTTACAGCTACAGCTTCATTAAGGTGCCATAAAAAATTAAAACACATCAGGGTTTTTCAGGAAAAGTATTAAGGTAATAGTGACTTTAATACTGAGTCCACTTTTTCAGTAAGTCGGAAATTTCATATTCAATTATATTTATCGCTGCAACTTCTTCCTGAGTCCAACTTCTAACTAGCCAGTAACTCAGTAAGCTCTCACATATTGCAATTTATAAAAAACGTGTAGGTTTATCTTGGAGAAAATATACTGTGAAAATGTTTCTGTGATGTGATCCACTGAAATGAATCAAACATTAAATAAGGTATCAGGAAGGGAGGAGTAGGAAGGGGATTAAAGTAGGAAAGGGGTTGAAGTCAGGAATATGAAGTTGATTCGAATCATACATAAAGCATTTCAAACCATATTTGCTTTTTTAAGTAACCCAAATGTAACTTGAATTTGACACTAACATTGTTTTCTCATATAAAGACATCAACCTGTTAATGAACATTTATCACTCACAATCAGTCAATTAAGCAATGCAATGTTAACATCTTCACAGAAGAACAGATTTCATGCTCATTTTTTTTTTTTAAATGTGATAATTTTTTTTTGTTTCCTAGACTTATTGTTTCCTGGGGGATTGTCTAATTTGTTGAACTTCAACCCTACAGTGCACTGATGAATTTTATAGCAAAAAGACAAATAAAATCTTCTCTGGGTTTTTAAAATTATGTATGTGGAAATTTTGACATGCAGCTTGTCTACAGAAAAGTATCATTATATGTTATAAAATCTTGGTGCATTAAAGCAGTCATTGCAAGACCAATGTTTTTTTTTTCTTCTTGGTTTCATTTTTGCTAATAATTTCAACACAAAAAATAATTATTAGTTGCAGCCCAAATAGCAATGTTCAGTACAGGAAAAGATCAGTTTCGTCTGTATTCCCAGTATTAGGCATTGTAACCTTATCACCGATACATCATGGTCAGTCTAAAGGCAGCCAGGAATTGCTGCAAAGAAGTATAGAATAAAATCTTGGATAACCAAATTGAAGTTTTACTTATCATAAATGTTTGGATGGAAAAGAATATGAACATTGGAAGATTTATTGTCAGCCTTAGAGAAAAAGTTCAAGTCTGTTAGGCTCCATTCAACATTCCTGATTCGTTAACGATGACCACAAGAATAAATAACTGCATGAGGTAACCACGTTGAGAATATTTCTCATGTAATTTATGCTTTATTTGAAGGATGTGTAAGATTGTTCTGTGTGAGATAGGAGGGGTAGATGAACTGCAGTGAATCAACGATTCAAACAGTGGCTGATGAAGTGCACAATTTTCACTTCTCCACTTCTCCTCACTTTTCCATATTCAAACCATCTTAAAAGACAAGCCTTAATACAAAAAAAAGTCTCACTGTTTTTTGTATTGAATCCAGGGGGACATTAAAACATAAGCCAGAAGTAAAACTTTTGACTTTAATGCGTGAAGTACTCAACTCCTGAGCTTTTTTCTCCAGAGTTTTTGGAAAAGTAGTCCAGGTGCACGATGCAGCCCATCGATCAAAGCGGGCCTCATCCATCTGCAGCGGGGAGATAGAAATGACACTCTTCATATCAAAAATCACCTCAGGAGTCCCACTCAATGGAGCTGACTTTAAGCCGTGCAGACTTTGCCGCCCCTTCCCCCATATCCTGTCAGGCCCGAAGCCAATAGGGATTTACACCTGGCAATTTGGAGATGAAAAAAAGAATTAAGAGTCCAGGGCTGAAATGGATTTTTAATTTTTTTTTCTATTATTTATTTATTTATTTTTTTATCCTATTACCTTCTCCTCATATCACATCCGGCTGTCAAATATTATGCAAAGCTGTCTCAGGAACTCGGATGTGCACATGGTGGATAAATCAGCCAAAAGAAAAAAAAAAAATTATGTGTTATATACAGGTCAGACTTCCAGCAAGGTGTGGGCGATTACATTTCTCTCCCAGTGGTCTTGTTTTCTGCACCACAGAATGTAAGGAAATAACAGAAAGGGAAAAACAGACACAGGAAAAAAAAAAAAAAAACTTCAACTGTATTTGCAGTTGCAAACTCAAATTAAGAGGTGATGGGAACACGTTTATTGTTTGAAGCTCTGCTTATTAAAACAATGATTGTATGGCAACAGCATGTGACTTTGTAGCTTTTGGATCCTTTGTTTGGATAGCAATTATATTTTCTTTGGGAGAATGGATTTGAGGAATACATTTGTAACCCGATACCTTTGTATGAAGACACGGGAACGTGTGTAGAAACCCAGGCACTTGTCATCAAGTACTTGTAACTGATTAATGAGGAAAGAAAAGTCAGTATCGGAAGACAGAGAAAAGAAAAAAACACTTAAAAACATTCTCACCAGCAGCCTAAAGTGAGGTTCTTACAACTGTGTTTGTAATCACAGAGCAGCAGCACATGCTGAATCAATCCATTACATGTATAACCAAACCAGAAAGATGGAAGCGCTTTGGGAAGATCCAGCGACGCCTCAAGAAAAACAGCCGCCCACTCGCGGCCTGAGCAGCGCTCCTGTTTTCTACGTCAAGCCCCGATCGAGACACACTTCCTCTGCTTGAACCTCGTAACACACTGAAATTGGTTTTGACCGGGGCCAATGTCAACTGTGATAGCAAGACTGCAAAAATATTTCCCCTCGCCGGGCAATTGGGTTGCGGAGTGGCCTGTTGTCTCTATAAGCTGAGTCAGCTCCTGGAGGATGCTGGGAGGGCTCAAGTGTTTTACATGTTCTTCTCATGAGGGTGCGTCTGGGTCTCCAGAAACCTTATCTGAACCTCTCGGACGCAGTAAATTGTTCTCCTGCTTTTGACAATCCCCTGTGCCAGTATGTGAAGTCCATAAATGCGGTTCAGGGTTACACCTATGGGACCTCAGTAAGGGAGTGACCACACGCTGTAGAGTGGAGATGTGGAAAATGTGAGGGTCAGTGAATGTACCGGCATGTTCCGGTGATCTAAACCACGTCTGTGGAACTTCCTCTTGCAAATCTAAGAAAAAAAAAAAAGGGAGGAGGAAGTGTTGGATTGAAAACACAAATCAGGATGAAAATTAAAGCAATCTTCTCCTTTTTATAGAAAGCAGGACATTTTGGTGAAAACAAGTTGGAAATAAAATCAATGACATTGTCTTTTAAATTGTATTATACGCAATCTCACTGTTTTAGTTTTTTTTTTTTTTTTTTTTTTTTATCATTCAGTATATTTGAATTCTTTCTGTACAGGATTAATATTACTCACCAATTCAGTGGGGATCTTCGCATGAAACGATGGGTGTGTGTTGATAGAAGCCTCCCTGCTCACTGACAGCTCTGCACAGCTGCACCAGAGCTGTATTAAAAGCATTTCCTGCTGCTGCTGCTTCACATGAAAGGTGTTCTGCTGGTGAACTATGGACTGGCTTTTCCTTACAGGAAATGTGTGCATTTGTCAGCAAAGGTTATCTCTGATGTATCAACAATGCAAGACATTTTTGTCCCTTGTGAGTACGTTTTTTTTAATATTGTGAGAGGAGAAATTGAATCAAATTAATAACAAAGAAAGGAAGATCTGCAAGGGACTAGTCTTGGAGAATTGTTGTTATAATTTGCTATTGGCTATATGGTAAATTGCTATAACAGACCAACATTTTGACATTTTTATAACAAGGCTCAAACAACTTCCCCAACACATTACTTTGCCAGGATACTGTTGCTGCATCCTGCAAGACATTTGTGACCAGTTGAAAGAAATGCTGTAATACCTCGTACAGCTAGAGTATACTATGAGTATAGTATAGACAGTGAGGGCCAGGCTTTACAGCGGGTTTGAGTTAGTAACACAGCACCAAGCCGTTGTGTGGAATGGATCAGACCATGGTAGCTCACGGCATGATGGAAAAAGACCAATTAGTTACTGTTACATCTTTATTAAAACAACACAGATTTGTTTGGCTTCACTGTAAACGAATGAACCAGTTGCTCTCCGTCTGGCTCATTTCGGGCAAGACTAGCAGCTCAAGGCGGGCGGTTGATACACGTGTGATTTTGGGTAGAACTTTGGGAGCCAAATTAAATCCTTGCTCCGGACGTGCACGTCGAAGGATTTTCTTGTCTTTTGTCTCCTACAAGCCTCGTTGCTTCCCTCAAACATTGCAAAGAAATCAACCAATCAAAAAAGCCTTTGTTTTCTGTTTTCTTTTTTTTTAAAGCATTGCGGCCCTAAATCTCTGAAAGGAATTTCATCATCTTCAAGCATTATTAGTGCAAGGAGAGAGGACAAAGCTTTTCCTGACCTGTCAGGTAATAATACGGATCCAGTCATGTTTTAAAGACCCACTGTCCTTCAGTCACTTCACCATCTGGTCTCTGACCTTTAGGATACTGGTTAAGTTCTTCTCAAACCCATCCCAGACAGGGAGGATAAGGGAGGACCTGCTGTTAAAGCTACAAAGGTTCTGCAAGGTAAAATAACATCTCGCTGTTGACAGGAGAAAGTCCTGCAGCTTCAAACAGTTTATGGCTTCAGGGATGAAGAAAAAGGCTGGCTGTTCTCACATTTATGGCCAAAGCATTTCTGAAATCGTACAGAGGTGGTCTGGCCTCGGCATCGTGACACATATTCAACACTTAATCAACCATGGATGTTTTATATTCCAGCGAGCAACAGAAAAACTCCAAAATTGGAGATAGGGGCCTTTTTTGAACGTGACATCACTGATAAATGATGTTATGAGTATAGGAAAAGAAGTTGCTCCACAGGTGTTTTTATTTTGGATGTGGTAATATAGGAGAATAATGTCTTATGGGAAACAAATGCTTGTGCAGCTTATCAGTCACATATGGAAGATGTGTGAATGCGGCTCAACCCTTTCTGCCTCCTAAATGTTGATATACTTATAAACCTATCTGGAAATAACAAGGAAGCGAAGCGATACGCTTTTAAACAGTGAACGTCTGCCGGCCATAAAGCTGCAGGTGCATCAGCCAAGGCCGTGATCCAGACAGAGTAACCTTTGCCGAGAGGTTCACAACAACAGCTTGTTTCTGAATCAGGCCTTGTGTGAAAGAGGCTCCCAGTCATGTTTATCCCATTACAACAAATCATTTAACATGGGCAACAAAGCAGGCATGTGGACATATTAATAATGGAATCGCTGCTTCGTTTCGCTGCAGCAATTTATTGCTTTTATGAAACCGTCAGCCTTGCTTTGACATCTTTTGGCTGGACGAACATTCTGTTTTATCCTCTGGAGTGACGTCGGCCCCGGAAAAGGCTGCAGGCCTGAATAGAAACCTTACTGTGACCCGTGGAGACGGCTCCTCCTGTGGGAGCCAGGAGGCTTCACCCATACCAACCAGCTGCTCCATTCCCCTGAAAAAAAAAAAACATCAGTGCCACACAGGCTGCAAAGAGGCCTGCACTCTGCAAAATATTATGATTGCATTCATAAAGCTTTCACGCATTTCGTACAACAAGGCCGCCTGTGGAGAAACATGCTCCTACCAACGAGCTGATAAGTGATATGAACTGAGGGGTTTATGCTGCAGTTTCTCTGCCTTGGCTGCTCCGCCCCGGCAGCATGAGGAAAAACAGTTGTAACGCAGACAGCATGGCGAGATCGCACCTACAACAGGCTGTCAGTCTTTTTAAACATTGATATATTAGTCGTCATTTGTACGTCTTAACTGTGACTGGACGGATTTGTGCAGAGCATATGTATAATTCAGAAAGCTAACATCAGCAATCTATAGAACATGTGCTCCCAGGTTGTAAACAGGTTGTCATCAGTCAGACTAACACTTGTACTCCAATTTAAAGGAATACTTACGAGGCAGCAACACAGGTGTCCATATCATATAATTTTCATTCGGGTTTAGTTTTGTAATAAGATTTACATGGATGCCATTTGGAAATAATATGATTTGAATAACATATTGTACATCTGGTTATCAGAGCATATCATATGTGACCGTAAATCACCTGGTTTAAAAGGCATAGGGGGGCAGCAAAGACATTATTAGCACTAAATGTGATCCATGTTCCTCGCTTGCCATCTTTTTGTTCACTCATTCAAGTGTCTTCCTTGTTGCGGATGTGGTTGAGAATGAATCAGGTTTTGGAAATATGATGATATCCAGCATGGTGTTGGAGGTTTGTCAATTCAATAGATATTTGGCTTTTTAACCACTCCATTTCTAATTCCTTTGCTCTCACGTTGTATCATGCCAGAATAATCATCTGAGGATGTGGACGTGAATGTGTCAGATTAGGTGATTATAGTCATAAAGTCTTGAGAGATGTGGCAGACTGCACCTCAGACCATGACCTGAGTGATGGATGGAAGGCAAAAAAAAACAAAACAAAGCCAAAATACTCATCATTTTGTGGTTAACTTTGCTTTTAATACGTAAGTGATGAATACTGTATTTTTTTCGTGTCTGTACTTCTGCTTTGCATATCTCAATAGTGTCTAACAATGCAGCATAATGTTGTTTTATTCAGTCATTATTTATATTAATATTATTATTTCTCATACTATTTCTTCAAAATGTGTTTCTCATCTCATGTGCTTTAAGTTGATAGTTAATATTTGTTTTTGTTTCATTACATTGCATTACATACATACTTACATTTTTTAGATCATTTGAATCTTTTTTTAAGGTGACAATAACATCAGTGGGCTGCTAAAAATACAAAAAAGAAAAAAAAGATATTTGAATAAATGAATAAGGATTTGGTTGTAAGTAGGTAAGCAAAACTTTTTTAATTTAGTATGTTCAAAAAGTTAAATATCTTCAGGTGCAACAGAAAAACATACACAAACAACACATTTAAAATCCTCCAGAGAGTTTTCTAAACCTAATCAAAATAATATATATATATATGCATTTCCTTTGCTGGATGATTTCACTGATGTCTTACCACCCTGCTTTATCCCACTATCCCAAAACCCCTTATACCAAAGGTCAAGCTACAGAAATCTTCATATAAAATGGCAGCATGGGCGAAGAACAGCCAAAAAGTAAAAGAATCATAGCGCTTGCTGTACATTCATCTTCTCTAACTTTCGTGATTCCCCTAATATTCGCCAAGAAGTTCGATGGTTTAAACGCCAGAAAGCCTCCTGACGGTGATCTAGTGTTTCTGAAAGCTCTGGCTTCTAATACCTCGCCTAAGGTGCCAAAGGTAATTCACTGGGCATGAGTTAATGTTTTTTGTTTTAGTACAGAATGCAGTCAAGTATAGTGTGTTTCTCAGGCGTGGAGCATAATAAATCATGGTAAATATGAAATAAAAGTACCGAGATTGTATTCAGTTCCAGAGTCTGATAGCAATCAAACTCAAATTTTACTTGAGACAAAGTTTTAAACAGAAAACGACAGGAAGACATATAAACATTTTTACATGTACTGAAATATTTATCCTTCCCCTCGTCAAGTGGAAATACTCCAGTATTAAACACCACTCAAATGTTCCTCTATCACGCAGCATTGCAAATTGACAAAACCTAATTTGTAAAATTTAAATGTGTAATCTGTGACTCCAGTGGGACTCAAAAGGAGCAGGACATTGAGCAGAATGATTGCCAATCGCTGTTTTTTCATGGGTGCCAGAGCAGTGTGGTGACCTCCAACGCTGCAGCATCTGACAACCTCCTCCTGATAAATGGCGCTCATGGCGGGCAGAGTCGGGTTTCTGCCATTTTTCCTGCGTATCATGTTTGCTGACTGTATAAATGTAGTAATTGAAATGTAAAGCAGGCTTCTCATGGTACAATATTTAAACAAAACTCCTCACATATGGTATGGATTGCTGGACAGCTGCTATCAATCACAAGAGCCGAGCGTAAGAAACACTTTGAAAATGAATTTTAAATTAAGAGGAAAAGGACGGAGTCTCAAAGACTCAGAAGATTTTAATGTAAATCCTGAATGTACAGACTTAATTGTACCTTTTGCCTGAGCAGGATGCCTTTCAGACTCCTGCCTCCCACATACAGTAGCCTTTGTACGGCTAGATCAGCTTCCCTAGTTAAAGGACCAGGATGTGAGATTTAGTGGCATCCAGTGGTAAAGTCACAGACTGCAGACAGAATACACCCCCCTCCCCTGTCCCTCCCTTCCCAAGCATGTAGGAGAACGTAGAAATTTGTGGAAAAATTCAAAAAGCCGTCTCGAGAGACAATGTTCTGTTTATCCCTTCTGGCTACTAGAAATATGGTGGTGCAACATGTCAGGGTCTGTGGAAGAGGAACAACTTTTAACTAATGAAAACACAGTGATTCTTATATTTATGGTATTATGTACTAATTAAACCATGCTTCTGGATAATATATTCCATTTCTGCCAGGTCCGTTCCACTAGATGCAGTAAAATCCTGCACACACTGTTGCACACAGAACCATAATTAATCTTTTTTTTTTTTTTTTTTTTTTTTTGTTAATTCTAGATATACCCCATCCAGAGAAATTCAGCCAATCAGAAGAGAGGCTCATGAGTATCAGACAAAGACAACCAGTGTTTTTCAATGGGGATGTTCTGTAAATGCACTGAATGAGTTGAGTTTTCCTAATTCACACTGCAAATATATCATGTGAGAGGGAATCAGAACTGGGGTGACTAGTGACTAGTATAGTTGTGACATCACAACTTCATGGAAGTCCTGAAGGCTCGTTTTAAAGGCACGGTTTTTGAAAATGGTTCTCTGTGGAGTGAGTGTTGTGAAACACAGGGAGTGTTTATACAACACGCTAGACCTTCTTATAATCAAAAGGCAATTAAAATCCCACTGTCTATGATATGGGTGACTAAATTTATCAGGAAATGAGATGTGTCATGATATTCAACACAGCAGGTTATATACACTGTTAATTTGATGTGAAATGTAATATCTGCATCTGGAGTCTGGTGTGGTTAGGATTAGGCAACAAAAACACGTTGGTTATGATTGAGGAAAGTTTGTGGTTTTGTTTAAATTTGTTTAAAAAAAAGTCCTGTCTTGTCCTCTAAGTCACTGTTGACTTCAATATTTAAACAAGACCATTATCTTCTCCCGATGTTAGCCAAGTGCTGCAAGTGTGTAAACAGAACCTCAGAAGAGTTGAATCATGCTGTTGTGGCTGCACTTATGCAGATGTTGAATTGCAACAACGGACATTGTCGGGAAGATAAATTAAATTCGGAAGGTGACAGTAAGGAACTGTTGCATGGACTTCACTTTGTGGTAAATAATCAGAGCAGCACACTCTGATGTTGGGGGGGGGAAAGAAAACCTTTAGAGTTCTTCAAAGTGAAGGAAAAGATGAAGCGAACATTTCAATGAGTCACAATCAGGTGGGAATTTGTGGTGAAAAGACCCAACAGAGGAGAACAGAGGGCGATCCAGGGCACACCAGACTCCACTTGTTTGTTAGTCTTCATTGTCCCGCAGGAAATTTGTTTTCGCAGCCTCGCATACACAGAAACATACAGATAAGCACGCTGCAGTATACTGACGTATATATAAACACGTAGCATTCTTTCCCCCAACACACACACACTCACACATGGATAAATGTGGCTCTATACAGCAGGTCAGCAGCAGAGGGGATACAGCCTCTGCCTGGGTGAGCTCTGCTCCGTTTTCCAGTCATGTGTCTGCGGCCTGGCGGCGGCGGGAGGGGGGGGTCAAGGGTCAGTGTCTCGTTTGGAGTGTGAGGTGTGTGATGCTGTGCTGCTGCTGCTGTCTGAGGGAGTGGGTGATTCTGGAGGCAACAAGTGTGATCCTGGTAAGTTTGTTTTCGTTGGAGATGGTGAGCGTGGTGATGAAACCGGAGGACCAGTACAGGAAGGGATGGATTATGCTAAGTAAGGAGACGGGGGCCAACAGGAAGCGCTCGGAGTTTGCAGCCGATGTGAAATATCTGCTGCTTCACTTTTTTTCTTTTTTTAAGCCACTTTAGTCTGCACTCAGCCTTATGAAAATGCCTTGTCTTTGTTTTTTGTTTTGCGTCTGTGTGTTTGTAGCATCCGGGATTGGCTCATAGTTTGCTTTTCGTTCATCTTTATAGGGTCTTTCATTATTTTGGTCTGAACTTGGACTTTTTGGACTAGTTTGATCTGAACCAAAATTCCAGGTGTGAAACCTCCCCTGGATCAAACCAAACAGCCAGACATTCATCCAACACAAAAAAACTGTAAGCTGTAATTAATAATTTAGTTTTTTTTTGTAGTATGAGCATATGTTTTGTATTACAGAGAGTTCCAGGCAGACTCACTAGAACTGGGAAAGGAAAATATGAGATGTGGTAATCTAGGGAGAAGAAGAGACAGTGTTTCTAATTAAAATATGGTCCATTGAATTAAAATTCTAAAAGCACTATAGAAGGTGGGAATACACAACGTCAGACAATCAATGTCAAGTATAGTGAGACACTGATGATGACAGGACAACGGTATGTCATGATTTTCAGATTTGTTTGCATAATTTTATTGTGAAAGCAAACCTAAGAGATCGATGTGACAAAAAAAGCTTCGGTTCAGACGCTTGAGTGTGAAAACATCATAAATGAGCTTGCTGCAGTGGTTTTCACTTCTCTTCATTGTTTCCCTCATGTGCAGGGGAGGAGAATGACCACCACAATGTCCATTTATGAAAATCAAAAGTACACGTCGAACTCGTGACTAAAGCCTTTGTTGGTGCTGTACGTGTTCCAAGCTCCACATTTACAGACTTGGAAGCGTTCAGCAGTCACATACTGATACATGTAAGCGAGCTTCCTTCCTGACTCACTAAAGGCTTGGGGGTCACCGCTAAATCACTGGTAATCATCTCACTGACCACACTCCCGTGACATTTAGCATTTCCATTAGAAGGGGGTCTGACTGTATAACTTTGTGGCTGCTGGTTCTCTGCGGGGTATCCCGGTAAATCAATACATTTATTGTAACGTGTTTGCCATTTTTTCCTTACCCACATTTCTCCTTGATGTGTTGGGTCGCCCAGCTGCATGCACATCTGAGTCATGGTAGGTTTCTTCTCTGCCGTTGCGTGGAAATATTCAGATGATCAGCAACACATGACTGGGAATTAATCACTTGAGACCTGTGGGGTGATTTTGCTGCCAGCTCATCTAAAAAATTACTCTGCTCCACGTCTCATGCCACGTATGGACCCTGGAAGTGGCACTGATAACATTATGCAGATTCACAAATTAAGAGGATTTGTGCAAATTCATCGGGGACCAAATCACCTCCTTTGTGCCGCTGGGTTCTACGATTTTTCTCCTTTCCATGACTCATCGCCACCGATAGACCTGTGATACAAGAAATGTACATGCTTCTCTTTAACAATTTACCATGTGGTTATATAACTTGTATACTGGACCTATTTGCTTCCGATTTGCACTGCTTGCAATCTCTAACTTTTTAATTTGCATGTGCCATTACTTAAATTATGCAGATTCGACAAATTGAGAGCTTATGCGGATATCCTGGTTTTTATCTGGGTGGCATCATATGGCAGTGAGGTAATCTATGATCGATCACATCTGAAGCTGCATGGATGTGGGACAGACATCTGTAGTTGTATCTGGCTATCTTAGATGTGGATCGTTGCTCTGCCAAAAAAAAAGCAGATCACACAAACACTCAGGGGAAATTTGTTGTGGAGAAGCAGAAATGCAGATCAATTATGGGCCAATTTCAAATACCTTGCAGACCAGTCACATCCAACATTTTGACAGCACAGCCTAATAAAAGCCGTTGTTGTCTCGTTGCTGCCAGGAGAAGAGGAGACACGAGCATAGGCAGATGGACATTGAAATAGTTTGAAAGTACAGTTATGGTCAAATAAAACACTGATGATATGATTTTACTTGCAACAACAACTATATTCTTCTTAACTCTTTTATATAGTTGATAGTTTTGGTCATTCCTATCAACAGCTACTTAACTTACCAAATTCATTTCTAAACAATGAAGCGACTCAAATATAAACTACATGTATGACCCAGTGAGTTCAACTTATTATCAAATGCTTTACACAAATTTGTACAAACACACACACACACACACACACACACACACACACACATACACACAGTAGTGGTAGACATGAAATGATCAGGGAGTAGGAAAGAAAGGACAAAACTCAATATCCATAGCATCAATGCAATAAGAAAATAGTTTAATAATATAATGTCAGCAGTATGGCTGCAACTAACAAAAATGTTGATATTTGATTTAGATTTGAGCTGTATGATTATTTATTGGGGTTCTTTATAAAACATCGTACAGAATACACTCCTTATTTTCTGTAATGATCTTCAGTTTAATTGCCATGATTTTATGGACAAATAATTGATCTTTCAACTCATCTTATTAAACATAGGAGATGACCTTTGCAATTAAATTTCCCTGATTTGGGCCAGTTCAATCTTGTTTAAAGTTTTAAATTAAGTATGTTTGTCTGTAGCAAAAGACAATTATATATAATTATATATATATAATATATAGTTCTACTCTTAAAGCACTTCACATGTAACAATAAATATGACTTTTTAAAAAAAAGGGAAAAATCGTCTTTAAGATGAGAAGGCACAGCAGAAGCCAGGAGAGTTCAGTCAGCCTGCTCCTAATCCAATGTAACAGACAAAAACAGAAGCCAAACACAACAATTTTACCTGATAATAAATGACAAATGATGAGTACAAGAATACAGACAGCGCATACATAGTCATTACTATACTCTGACCTCACGGCTTCTGTATGCAGATATGTAGTATGTATTTTTTTTTCTGAATATATTATAGCTATGTTTTCTCTGTCACAGCAACATGAATTTTGACTCCTCTGTAGTCCCCTCACATGTAGATGTCTTTTGATACTAAGTACAATAAGCTTTGTTGTTGTAGAAATATCCCTTATTTATTGCCATCTATAGCAAGACAATTGATTGATTAATTATTAGTAGTTAACTAATAATTAATTGTAGGTTTATTATGTTTTATCCTGTCATCTGTATTGTTTGGCATTGTCCATTGTCTTAAAAAAAAAACAGTAATTTTCTGAGTTTTGACAATCACGTTAAAAGAGATTTCTTATCTATTTGGTGTAAAAACATACTATAGCTAAGCAAATCTGTAGCTTAAGTGAATCTGACTAACAGTCAAAATAAGTTTCAGTCACACCCTCGCTCATCTGCTACCTGAAGAAATCCAAATATGACTTTATAGAGAACAGGCTGTTCTTTCAGACATCTGAGTACAATAACACAGACCAAAGGCTTGGATGCACACCCATGTCATATTTATACTGGCCCTGACACGATACGAAAGCACATTTTCATTAGGCTGATTGTAAATGCACTTATGCTGTGCATTGTACTCACACGTTCAGATGTCCAGGAAGGTTGCAGGCCATATGCAGGTAATAGTTCTACAGAATAGAAGCCAGCGGGACATAATGATGCTTGTCAACAATCTCAGTCACAACTCAGCTTTAGATGGAAGCTCCTCGTAATGCCTCGCATCCTCTGGGCCGCTGGCTTCCCAGCTGCCGTGGCCTACATTTCTTGCTATTACAGATGTTTTGGCCAAATAAGCAGTAGCAACACGCAGGCCCAAAATTGATCTTAACCTTTTCTTCCCCTGGAAAAACATTCCTGCGGGGTGAAAGTTTCAGTGTCCACCTCCTTTTCTAGCTGTTCCATAAAAAAATGCTCCTAAAGTTATTCTTTCCCAGACCAATAATGGATAGATTGATGAACAACAATGACTGAAGGTTATGCTAAAGGCTGTAGTATGCTATAGGAGTCAGACATTATTTTAATAAAATCATATTTTCATTGGATTCACTGGTGGAAGGAAACTAAGCAGATTCACTCAAATGCTGCACTTACAGTAAAGCAGTAAAATAAAAACTGAGTACACCTCTGTGCAATATCCCTAAAATGTTAAAGGATTTTAAATTATATAATTACAATAATTATAGTATTTTAGAGTGATGTTTATGTTGTTCGTGTTAGATGGACTACATTGAAAATACTACAACCTCAACTTCACACCATAAAATTCACAATCAATAGCCAACAAAAAGGAATAGGCTGAAACCTTCCTGGGCTTTTACAATCCATATAAATAATCTGGAATATCAGTAATATGAAAAAGGAAAACGATCACTGTAAATTATAATTCCTAATTATTTTCCATTAGGCCTTTTCAGATAGCTACACAGTTCCAACTCCAATTCTAATAGGTCCATTCCACAACCTAACTCCTAAAAAATGAAACACATCTGTATTTTACCATGAACATGGGAGAAGGGACAAGCCCATCAGTCAGTAGGCTACTGAACAGAGGCCAAAACCCATTTGCAGCAGTGGTTAGGAGGTACAGGAGGAGTCATGCTACCAATAACAGAAGGTTTATTCTGTTATTGGTATTGGTTTATTCTGTTTATGCTTCTGATTTGGCACAATGACTTTCTGTGGAAAATGGTGTTTCAGTGACTGCTCAGACAGTGTGAAGGACACTGCATGAAGTCAACCTCCACGGACGCCATCCAAGAAGAAAACCATTGCTCACATAATGGCACAAAACTGCAATATCAATCTTTGCCAGACAACATGAAAAGAAGCCTGATGAATACTGGCTGCACATTCTTTGGTCAGATGAAACCAGCATAAATTAGTTTGGACGAGACAGGGTCCAACATGTTTGGCGTGGACATGACGCGTATAGTACCACAGTGACTACATAGTGCCGACCGCGAAAACATGGAAGTGGGAGCATGCTGATATGGGAACAGGGAGATGAAACTATAGATGCTACTACAACGGCTAGTCAGTTCACTGAATACAAAATTGACCAGTCTCCAGAAGGTTGGTAAGGAGAGGAATTGTCCAATATGACAATGATCCCAAACATCTATTTTTATAAGAAGAAAAAAGGGAAAGCTATGATGTGGCCTCATCTGTCCCCTGAGCTGAATCCAATAGAATACTTTAGTAAAGAGGAAGGTAGTGCTACAACCCTCCCTGCAAAAAACAGCTGAAAAGAATCATCTGTGAAGAATGACAGAACATCTCTCCACGGATTTGTGCAAGACTGGTATCATCCTTGCCCAGGGGATCCAATCTTTGTCTATTTTGTGTGTTTGTCTGTTTCCGACTCTGGTTTGAAGGATGCGGGGCTCACACACAAGTTTGATGGAGGGTTAGGGTTAGGGTTCAAGGTAATTCCCTTTCCTACTACTTCATCCATTACATAAAAAAAAAAAATAATAAATTGTACTTTTTACTCTATCCAGCCAATTATTTTGTATTTTATCGCACAGAAACATGGGTTTATATGATGTTGAGCTTAAAACCCATTGGCTTCAACATTAAAGCTGTACATACAGCACATACCATTCCAATAAGTGGTATGTAAATGGTACAAACAACAATAATTACAAACAAATGTCACAACTAAGGACTGAATGCATAGCTCATACACAATGACTGATATAAAGACATATTAATAGAATAACAATAAAAGCAAATTTAAAAAATGTGTACTTTTACTCTTTGTTGGTACTTTTTTATCATTATTTTTGTGTTTCTGATTTAAGATCTACATAAATTGACTTCCTGTTGTTATTTTGTTGCCATTACAAGTATGCATCAATAATCAATTCTGACTCATCAATCAGAGAAGCTCATATAAGTGAAAGTGATTTCCATTAGAACAAACCTTCCCATGCAGTGTTTTTTTTTTTCTTTACATTAGATCACCACCATAAATCAAAGCCTTTGCAGAACATAATTGTTTGTAATGCTAAGGAAAGTATATTTTTGTCATGGGAAGCAGACTCTTTGATGTCTTCATGCCTGTCCTTGACTTTATCATCCAGCACGTCTTTACACCATGACTTGCACATAAAAACTGCTGCCACTGACCCCTGTAGTATTTTGTGGGCAAAAGGATGAGCCTTATTTGCAGACATTGGAATGTTGTCAAACCCACGAAATAGCTCTCGGAACCACATGAGCGACATCATAATATGTCCCTGACTGTTATTTCAACAGGCTTCTCTCACTTGGGGTATTGGAAGCGATTCATGTGCAGCAAAGAGTCGGATTAATGTTGTTTCTAACGGAGCAGCTGTATAAATCATCAGTATATTTCATTAATGTTGTTTGTTTAATCAAGGCACAATGAATAAACCCAATTTATGAAGGGATTTAAATTGTTGAGTAAGAAGTGAGTTGGGGTCAAGCAGAATTAAGAACATGACACGGAATGGGACCCCCTTAAATACAACAGGACTTTAAACATAAATAACCGAGAGAAATTAGACAGCGGTTGTGCAACAGCTGAACTGTACGAAATAATATGGATGAATTTAAACAGATGTAGAGTGTTTGCATGGAACAATCTGTGCTGTTTTCTCCACTTTGTGTGAAGGTGAAACCGGCAGCTGATGTCAACTTAGGGAATGATTGTTTACTACATTTTAAAGTTGTATGGTAGAAAGTTCTCTCTGTATATTTACAGACTTATCAGGTGCCATTCAAATACAACTTTAGGCTATATTCAGTGGCACCAATAGGTCAAACTTCCCACTTGTCCAACAGTTAAAGACACAATACCTCTAAATCAAATAAGCAAATTATTATGTTTGAGAACTGTTCTGACATACACATATCTAACCAAAGACATTTTGCCAGTAGGCCTTGTTTTCTAAATGCTATTTAGCCATATAAATGTCAGCATTGTACCATGTTAGCATTTTGATATTCTATCCCTCTATGGTAAACATCAGCCTGGTTGACGCCCAGTAGTTAACACGCTAACAGCTCAGAGCCAAGTGAAGCCTGTCCAGTTTGCAGAATTCGGTTCCCAAAATGTTCTGGATACTTTATTAATTGTTTCTGCATAATGTTTGGATGGACTTAAAACAAATGTTAGGATTACATTCCCAGAACATTCTGAGGTTACATTGAACAACAACATTGCACGACATTCTTGGAATGTTGTGGGAAGAATATCCAAAATTCTACCAACGGGGAATCTCAGTGGAATATTACAAAGTTATCCCCAGACATTATTCTTTATGTTATTATTTGAATGTTTTGAACAAGAACATTTGCACAAGAGTCGTAGAATATTGTGAAAATGGACATTCAAACAACGTTGTGTGAGGGTAACCGAATAGAAACCTGGAAGGAATGTTCTGAGACTGCTAGGGGGTCAACTACATCTACAGAGAAGAAATGTCTTAAATGGATATTGTGCAGAGGAAATAACACTGCCTTTCCTCTGGACTTGATTGAAAGATGCTCATTCATGGTTCTATGTAAAGGGTCATGAAACTCAGGAGTGGCAAACATTAGGCTATAAGTGTTACACAGCTGTTAAAACCCACAAGTGCCTGACCGGTTGTGACATAATGCAACAAACAGGTGTGTTCCTGGGCTCTTTTAAACATTTCCAAATGTTACTATCCCAATTATGTGAGAACCAACTGAACAGAAAAGAAGAACAGAGTTCACTCCAGTGGATTTTTTTTGCTTTCCAGATGCCATTTCATTGGAAATGCTGAGGAGAATAAACACATCCTCATGTTCTGACCGAAGAATGTTAATACTCTCACCTGCCGCTGCAGCTCTCTTTGATGATGCCAGCGTGAATCGGCTCTCTTGTTGGCAGGAGTTGTAACAGGATGAGGCCCCGTAGCTCGACTTTTGATGGGCCTTATTGTGTGTATGTATGTGTGTTGATTGTCTGCAGGCTATGGCGCTCACATTACTCGCTGGTCCAACACACAGAGGAATTAACTGTGGAGTTAAAAGCTGTCCAAAACAATAAAAGCTGCCGTTGCAGCGAGTGAGTTTCTTACATGCTCAGACGCTCACTCACCATCAAACTCTCCTCATCAATGATAACACTTACTAGTGCAGTTGGGGCTTCTCCATCATTTTTGTGGGACTAAAGTAATAGACACGCCAATGCTTAATGTCCATTTTTTTTTTTGCCATGAGATCATTTCACACTCTTTTCAAATGTTAAGTATGTGTGATCTTAAAAAGAGATTGGTTGTGTGACTCATGCAAAATTTGGCTGAGGGTTTAAACTGATGATATAGGTGTTTCTGTATAAAGTTATTGTTGATTTATGCAAGATAATAGGTTAGGATAGCCTTATCTTCACTTACTAATGTGCAAGCTATTGTCTGTTATTTTAATGTGACTCTCGTTATTCTAGAAATTGGAGCTTTTTTCCAACTTGGCCCAAACTAAACTTAACATGTGGCATATCAGTTGCATTTTTATCCCTGTAACACAAGCATTGTTTTCCCGAAGTACCCCACTGTCCCAGAGCATGTTAACTTCTCCTTTAAATACAGTCCATAGAATATGGAACATGATTCTAATATTAGAACCAAGATCTGTGTTAATTATCATGTAATCATTAGCTGCACAGCCACAGACACTGTAGGGATACTGTTAATTTAAAAGTATATCTGAGCCAATTAATAGGCAATAATATATTTTTGTCAGTCTCAAAATTCCAGTAAGAATTAAGCGGTATTTAAAAGTAGGTAAACTACCTGATCTTGACTGACTAAAGGATTGAAGGTCCTATATAGTGAACTTTTATTGGGTTTCATTTGAAGTTGTGGGCTCACTAACACACATCACAAACATCATCACAAAACAACAGTTTTATATCTTCTCTGTAGCTCCAGAAAAAAAAGAACGATTTGTGCTTTTCTCATTCTGGGTCTCTGGCTGTGAATGGGAGCCTGGGCAGTGACTGCGTAGCTGTGACATCACAACTTCACCAAAGTCCTTAACAGCTTCTGAATCTGGGCTGTGTGCAGTTTTTATATAAAACCCAGAACCTTCTTATAACCAAAAAGCAACTGAAATATCACTTTCTATGATATGTGACCCTTAATCAGGCTATAAAACACTGGATGGATTAAAAGTTAGTTGTGAACATTGACTTTGCAGAAAGATTTGCGCCTGTGGTCAGCTTTAATTTGTGTTCCTGTAGCATAATATACTGCAGTTAGGGCTCCTCCTAATCAAAACGCAATTAAAACCTCACTTTCTATGATATGGGACCTTTAAATGCCTTTTGAGACTGAAAAACTATCTGTCAGTGCACCAGAATATTTGCATGTAATACACATCACACATTCCTTCCCCTAAAACCACCATGACACATAGAGCTGCACAGGCAGCTCTGGGGAACCATATTTTCCCATGGCCCAATCTGAAGTTTGAGTCAAAGCAAACACACGTGGCAGTGTGAGAGCAGCAGCGATCTGAACAAACGCAACCCTCCTGGCACTCACAACAAAAACAGCGGCACGATCAATTAGCTGAAAGCAGCCATCCGATCCAGTCCGTCAGCGGAGGCTAATCAAGTCAGAGATCTTTCGTGTAACGTCTTTTAGTTTTCTGCTGACCTCAACTAGAAAGGGGGGGGGGACTGTTAGGAAGCACCCATTTCTAATCAGGGCTCCCACCGGATTACTTGGGGAGGAGAGAAGAAAGAGCAAAGAAGGAATGAAATAGTTATTAAAAGGCCTGCATCAGCCCAGCAGCTGCTTTTGATGATATAATAAACAGTTAATACAAAATTAGATCAGATAACCCTGAGGGGAAAGATAATTACCTTATTTTTTTAAATAATGATAATCCTCAGTAGGTCATCTGGTCCTTGGTTAATACTGTCATTAATTTTAGTGATATTTTGGACTCCTGAAGTCCGTATGCAGCATATTCACAATGAATAAAAATATAAACGCTTGTTTTTGCGTTTATATTTTAACATTTTTGTTTTTGCCTCCATTTTTCGAAAGTAGAAATGAAAGATCAAAGACTTCTATGCACAAAAAGAGCTTATTTCTCTATAATTTTGTTCAAGAATTAGTTTAAATCCATCATAGTGAGCACTTCTTCTTTGCCAAGAAAAACCCCTCCACCTGGCAGCTGTGGCAGATGAAGATGCCCATCAAACAGCGTGATTATTGCACAGCTGTGGCTTTTACCAGCCCACATCCTCCACATCCACAATCTTCACCTGCAGGATTGTCAGCCACCAGCAGGGCTGAAGCAACAAATGCTTTAGACAATAAAATAGAATTTATGCACAAACTATCAGAAACTGTCTCAGGGCAGGTTGTCTCACCTTATCTTCACGGATGAATCCCAGCAGACAGTGTGTATGGTGTGTGTGTGGGTGAGCCTTTTGCTGAGGTCAGAGTTGTGATCTGCCCCATGCTGGTGGTGGGGTTCTGGTCTGGTCAGGTATAAGCTATGGACAACAAATACAGGTGCATATTATTGATGTTGTAAATGCACAGAGATACTGTGATGAGATCCTGAGGCTCTCAGAATGTGTAATTCATCCAACATCATCACTTCATATTTCAGCATGAGAATATACGCCCCCATGTTGCAAGGATCTGGAAGCTTAAAACATCCTGTTCTGTTATGACCTGTGGACTCACCAGGCTTTGCTGATGGGAGACTCTGGATCGACAGTGTATTCTGATTCCTGCTGACACACATCCACTGAGGAGAAGAGGACCCACATTCAATAGGATACATTCAGAAACCCCTAAGTTTCACAACCAGATACTGACTGGTTTACTATAGTTATTTTAATTCATGAAAAATTCACAAAAAAAGTGCTGCACTTATGTTTTTGTTCGGTGTATTTCTTGCCTCCTCGCCTGCCTTCATTTCCTCCTACTGTGCCTGTATAGAAGCTGATCACTGCAGAGAAAGAGGAATATTTTCTAACAACAGCTGCATTCATGAACCTTTTTACGTTTTGATCTTTTTATCAAAGAATTTAATCTTAATCTCATTTAAATCTGTGGTCATTACTTGATTGAGAGCATTTGTTACATGTAAGTACCCCAGACATTAGCTAATAATGAAAGGCACAATTACAGTAGTGACTCAAATGTTCTTCTGAAGGTTAACGCATCCGATATTTAGAGAGGCTGCAGATTACAGCTCATGTCTGCTACATTTCCACTAGAAAAAAAAAAAAAAAATTTGTGCTGGTCCAGGTGTCCTGGAAGATTTCCAGTGTGACAGACAAATATTATCTGTGTTTATTGAGCACATAAAAGCAGTATTATAAATTCCCTGTTAGTTTTAATGTCTATATTCATATAGTATGTGACAGACATGAAACAAATATAATACTCAGCCTGTATGAAGCCTGTCTGGCCTGGAGAGACAGAGACCCTGATACCGACTCGCTTACTGTGACATTAGTTCATACCAGGACTTGTTATTTTCTTTGTTGTTGTCTTTCCCTCCTGACTGAGGCATTTGGAGTGTGTTTAGCTCCTTTGGGGAGCTTGGTGTCGTCATAGAGGGATTTACTCCACTAGGACAGCAGGGGTTTAATCAGAGCAAATATCAATAATGTGAGGAGGAGTATGTGTCTGATGCAGCAGTAGGTGAGTCCCAACCACATCCTACTAGCCCAGTAGAAACACCCTTCAGTAACAGCGCTGTGCTCAGGTCGATGTCGGTGTGTGGGGATCATCCCTTTAAAGGGACTTTATGACTGGAGAGATTAAAATATGTTGGACTTTTACAGAATATCAAAAAAAAAAGTTGTGTCATGATTTCTACCCAGTTGGACAGAACAGAATCACAGAACCAGTTGGTGAAACACAACAAAGCACCTGTAACAGCAGGACACCTACTACAAATTATAGATATTTGTGTTCTTATTATTTTAGTATTGCTGTCAATATTAGTTCTACATTAAGTGTAAGGTCTCAATCAGCATTTTGTACCTTAATATAACATCAAATCTACAATAAAATGTTTGCACTAACTCCACTTTGTTGGTACTTGGCATCTAACCCACTTATTTCACATTTTCTTTTTTTGTGAAATTTCAAAAGTTTGCTTTACTCAAATAACCCATGTCAGACACAACTAATGTCAGACAGAATAATTGTTGAACACAACAGCCCTTTTGACGGAATATCAAATTGCTTGAAAATACAAATATTTCCCGTTGTTATCTGCACTTTCTGGCATTCAGTTCAGAGTCTGTTTGCTCAGATCCTTCGAGCCGGGTAAAACAAAACACTTAGGATTTTATTTGCACACATAATTTGAACCACATCTGATTAGCATTACAGCATCCCTTCAAACGAACAAACACTTCCTCTCGGCCTGTGATGTGCCAGAGTCTGCTCTCTCAGCATGAAGGGCTTAGGAAAAACGCAATGAAGAGGTTCTCAAGGTCTGTTTGGAGGGGGGCCCGTGCAATGGCTTTGAGTATCTCCCACTAATGACTCTGATTGTTTTCGCATAGACTCAATGTCAAGCGCTCCAAACCACATTATCAAGATTTGGTGCGCTTTCCAAACGTGGGACTACTTAGGCGTCATGTACAAAGCCAACAGGAGGGATGAGTCTCTTTTATTTACCTCAAACTCTTCTGTCCGCAGATAAAATTCACATGATGGATTGTCTCATGGCTGTGGAGTGTTCCAAAAAAACAAATAAATGCTGCAGTACACGGGCTGCTTTGTGGAACCCTCTGTGGAACTCTTGGCTTTCATGGAGATAAAGGGAATAAATTCATTCTGGAGCTCCTGTAAGCGAGCCAACAAATCAACCAGGATGCACTGAAGCAGCCACGGCTCCCTGATGATACTTTCATTATCAATAAAACATCATCTGGTTTTTCAATTTCTGGCAGGCAAATATTGCAATTAGAGTCCACATTGAGCAAAGAGAATACGATCTGTACGATGGGCATATTACAGAAAAAACTGGGTATTAGCAGTGAGCCGTTCAGATTTATTGTCTGCAGCAGTGTTAGCATTGATTCTTATCGGTAATAAGTTAGGGATGACGTCCAACAGTGATGTACAATTACACCAAAATCAGAGGGCATGATTTTTTCATGGCTACCTAGAACAAACAAATCATTTTGGTTAAAAACACTGAAAAAACACCAAAGTTTAGCAACAGTGCAAATGTGACAATTAGCAGAAATCAATTGTTAGAGCCAGATATAATGTTAAGCCTACTGTATTTGCTGTATTTAATTGGCGTAAGAAGTTTTCTCACAGTATGTGACACAACACAAGTATTTGACCGTGCTCATACAACATATGAAATGTATGGCCTGTAGACTATGTGTGATATCTGTGAAGCAATTTACCTTTTATAATCTGTTTTGGTGTGACAGTGTTCTGCTGCTACCCACAATAAACATTCACCACAGCAAACGCAGGCTTATCGGACCGGAATCACCAAGCAGATATTAACGCTCCAGCTAATGAGACTGTCAGCTGGACCACAACACAAACACAAAAAGCCACAGTTGCAATAGTGAGTCCCCCACTGCTGAGCCAAACACACATAGCTAAAACACAATATTTCCTGCGACAAAGAGTGGAAAACAAGCATCACAATGAAAGCAGCACATTTTTTTGTACTTTTTGCTTACACATGATAATTAGTTATTAGTTCAAAAAGTTTAATCCAAAGCTCTGCCAGTCTCCAGCCATTCTGCAGGGTCAGTGTGTGTGTGTGTATGTGTGTGTGTGTGTGTGTGTTTGTTCTGTGTGTGTGTGTTCATGTGTGAGCAACAGCAGGGGAGAGAGCAAATAAAGCTGCTATTTTGTGTTATTCTGAGAAGTACAGGGTGTAAAAGAACACATCACCTGCAAAAATCTTGCACTGCTGCGAGCACATGTTAGCTACTGAAGAGGAGTATCTGAAAGTTACACGTAGCTCCTTAAAGCGGAAACAGTTACATGAGTCTGTGTTCTGATGTTGGTCCTGATGCTCACTATGGCCTTGTCATTGTCCTCAAACTACTGACGCTGCATACTTCCCCATATGTTGGTAGAGTTGGTATTGAGTTGACTTCAAGCAGTCGACCTCGACCTGATCTGAGTAATACCCAAATCCATCTGGTCAGAAACAAACTCACAAATAACTCTGACTCAATGCAGACTTCGTTCAGTAAAGCCACAGATGGACTGTATATAAGGATGAGCACGGCGAGGCGCTGACGTCATCCATTGGTTTGAATTGGAGCCATGTTGAAGCCTGGGGTTACAGCTTATCATCTGCACCATCTAGCCCATTTGGAGCCAGGACCTTTCAAATAAATCCTCTGTGAAAACATGCCCCGCTACCTCGGACTGAGGCAACACCGACCGACACAAACGGGTACTTCACAAAACCTTATTGATGTGCACAAGAATAAATATAATAAAAAATATCAACTAAAGTAAGAATTTTAGTTCATTACTCAGTCTAAGCCAGGGTCCAGCCTATGGTGGGGTCATAGTCTCAGTCCTGGTCAGAAGTATCACCTCTATTGACCCAGGTCAGAAGCCGCTGGAAACAGGCAGCAAACAAACAGTCGCTGGCGGGCTCGCCTGCGATCGGGAGCCACGCTCACAAACACAACGAGCAGCCGCTTTACGTTCCTTCACTTATCTGGATTTATGTCCCTTCAGAGGTCTCTGATCACTCGCCGACTCGCCCCGGTCTGCTCACACACACTTTTCAGGCTGCTGTACAGGAACGCCCTAGCGTAGGAGGGATGCGTCCGCTGGAAATAAACAGTGAGCATAAAATTATTGGCGGGCTCGCGAACAACGGGGAGCCGATTCACGTTTCTTCACTTATTATGATTTATGTCCCGCCGGAGACCTGCGCTCGCTCGCCGACTCATCTTGATCGTGTCACACACACTTCTTACTCTTAAAGAGGCACAAAAGAAGCAGATTGGGTAGTGACTGACACATCCATGGAGCCAATTGTTTGAAATCATTTAGAACAGAGGTGACTACAAATGACAAGGTAACTATGTGTTCATATTGCTAACAGTGGTTTAACATTAAACTATGACAAAAGAAAAATTTGCATAATCCACAACGATATTTTTCTCTGAACCTTATGCAGCAATTAAAATGCAGATCGTTAATTCAACTTTTCATGGACTTGTCAGCTCATGACGTCACCAACAGCAGACCTATTAGAAGGCCTGGAATTGGCGATTGAGGCAAGAAAAGGACTAATTGAAAAAAAGAAAAAAAAATGAATGATTTAGTATTTCTTGAGCGAAGTCAAAACATTTTGAATCTGAGTCAGTTGGATCTAGCGTCTAGCAGCTGTCAGTGGCATTACACTCTGAAGGTACTTCCACTTTTATTGAAGCCTCAAACTGTGGAAGTCGCAGCTTGTCTTTTCCTTACACTGACTGATTGATAGAGCATTTGTTGAAACTGTACTTTACCCAAGTTCGTCTCAGCCCAAAAACATTTTTCCTTTTTACGACACGCTGCTCTGATTAAATACCATAGAGTGAATGTAGGATGAGATTGACCAGACACATTCTGACACGTATGGTCTCCTCTCCCCTAGTTACTAGATGAAGCTTCTTTGCTTATTATATCACTTGAAGTGTAATAATTTTTTCCTTCAGGCAATGCACTTTATATGTCTACTATAATATCCTGCTGGAACATAAATTCAAAGCGACCACAGCCATAAATCTTTATAAAGAATCAATGTTCAGTCTCTTCACAAACAACTTTTAATCCAGCATGGTGTTTCGTAGCCTGATTAAGGGTCATACATCAGAGAAAGTGAGATTTTAGTTGCTTTTCGAATATAAGAAAGTCTAAAAGTCTAGGTGTAAATAAATACTGTCTCACATTTCACAATGTGCCAGCAATTGAATGAAACTGGACCTGAAAATCAGCCATCAGGACATATTTGAAGTTGTGATGTCACAACTATACAATCACCCACCCCCACCCGACATTCACAGCTATTCAGCTAATCAGGGGAGGTGAGGCTCATTAATATTAATGAGACAAATACAACAAAAATGTTCTTTCTAGAGCTGGAGAGAGAAGCATGAGACATTCAAAACTCTATTGAGATGTTTTTTTCAAGCTTAATACCACAGATATATCTCCTCAGGGATGTCACCACTACTAATAGAAAACAGAAAAAAGTGGACAATAGACTTGTTTTAGGATTTGCCACTGTAAAACAGATCAAAACACAATATCATATGGCGTCTTTGCGGAAAAAAACAACATAGAAACACTATAATTTGTTGGCTTTACAAGCTGTTGTTGACAAATACCAAGTGGAGATTGGCTGCGTCTGGCATCTGTTAGGAGACGGTGCTGCCTTCACTCCACAGATTATGTAGGATCTGTGAGCGGTGGCTGTAAGATTAAACAGGTGTCAAAATTACATGGCAGCGGATAAAATCCTGTCAAATGTTGGCTTTGAAAAAAGTGACCTCACTAGTCCTCCCCCTCCACACTACATTATTCTCTTGATATTTTGACAATGGCCGAAACTAAATCGAGCCTTGAAGCCGAGGCTGAGACTCTGAGCAGCTGTACAGCTGGAAGTGTTAGAGTAGTGATGGCTAGACAGGTGTGTGTGTGTGTGTGTGTGTGTGTGTGTGTGTGTGTGTGTGTGTGTGTGTGTGTGTGTGTGTGTGTGTGTGTGTTACATGTATTACACACCTGAACCATAACTTTCATGTAACATATTAGTCCAATAATTGATATGAAATATCTCTAGCAGGTGTGGATGACATTATTGGAGGAGGCCGTGCAGCCAGATGTACTTTATAGGTCTGGATACTGTTTTAAATCACGGCTGAACAGACAAATGCTGCTACAAGGCACAACATTGTTCTCTACTGTAAACACTTCTTACAGGATTTGGAGAACATCAAGATTATAAAGGTGCAGCCTGAAAGATTTTGTGTCATTAAGCAGCATTTAGCAGAACAGAATATCCAAAAATGTAATATAATATTCATAAGCATGTTTGAATTACATATAATTTAAACAAAATCAGAAGTATTGTATTTTTGATTACCTTAGAATGAGTTGATTTGTATCTATAACTCCTACTCTGCAGTTCTTGCCATGCTTCTACAGAAACCCAGAACAAAAAACACAAACAATGGAGAAGGCGGTTCATGTTCTTCTTAGCCACTACAGGCTTTCATACTTTGGACTTTCAGAAAGTTGCATTGACATCATCGCCACTTTATGCCACCAGAAACTATAAACTTATCTTGAAATGTCTGTCACCACAGTTGAAGTCTGAATAATTTATAAGAGCAGATGGTCTCTAAACAAAATATATAGAAATAAGTATGGTTGAAACAAACTGATGAGGCAGAATCTTGTTTGTTTTGCTTGCTTGTTTTTTTTTTACACATTAACTTCTTAAGTATTCATCGTAGAACAGATATGGTCTTTGTACTTGTGCATGATACCACGTATGAGTCGTATTTGACTGGAAAATTGTTCACCATTAAAACATTTCAGTGTATAGTGCTACTGCAGAATCTCTCTGAGGCCTCTGGGGTGGCTAATGCTAATGTGGCATGCTAGCATAATTACAGTGATAATCGTAGTTTGGCCTGTTAGCATGCCAAATTAACTAATTAGCACTAAACACAACGTGCAACTGACTGAGGCTGATGGCGATGGCTTTAGTTTTGAGGGTATGGTCATGTAGAAAGTATTAGATGAATTCAAGTTGTGGCATGATGATGCCCCTCGTTGAAGTCAGTTTATTACAATTCATCCTGTAGGGGATGTATATTGGTGCCAAATTTCAAAAGACAGAAACATGAACCTCATGGTGGCAGTCAAGGACCTAAAACGTCAGTATGATTCATCGTCTGGAGAACACATGAATGTCTGAAACTCATGGAAATCTGTCCAGTATTTCAGTCTGGATCAAAGTGGTAGACCAACCAATGGAATGACTAAAGCACACGTGTCAGACCTGCACAGAACTAAACGCAGCTTGCGCACAGTAGAGATTTTAGGACTTGAGCAATTTCTTTTGCAGCATCTGATGGCTTCTAGCAAAAGAAAATTAGAATTAACCTTTCTCTCAAAGAACTTCATCTTTAGTAGAAGTCTGATAGGAGAGATGTAGATGGTGAAGATCCCACTGAAGCTCAGCGACCAACAGTTCCAGGTGTGAAGTGAGTGTTACTTTCCTCTATTTCTTGTCTCTGTGAAACAAAAATCTCTATCTCAACCCAATAAAACAAGACATTTGATGACATCTTCTTGGACTGTAGGTAAGTGTGGTGTGCATTTGTAAATTGAATGTTTAGAGGTAATCAGTACAGTTTGGATTGTTTTTTTGTCTTTATTTGAGTGTCACCATGTGAACGTGGGAGAATTTGTAACAATGACAAAAGTGGCCAAAACCTTCTGTTTTGGCCACTTTTGTCAACTTCTTCTAGCCTGGTTGCCAGCTTCTCATTTAATGTTAATCTATATTTAAACATGGAATAATAAAAAAACAAATCACTTTTTGAGGAAACCACAAGTTGTATTAACTGTTTTGTTTGAGCAAACAAGACACATTTTTGTGCTAATTTAGTCTCAGTAGTCATCTGAACCATTTGACTTAAGGTGACGATTACCAACTTTGATTCAGTGGGCTTGAAATTTGACTCCAGAGGTCAACTCTGTCAAAACTGAAGCTGTGATTAATGGACAAACCCTTCAACAGTTCCCTCTCACAGCCCATGTGGCTCTGACCTCAAATATTCAGCTTGATCTACGGGGTCTGACTCTGACCTACTCTCAGAGTTCAAAGGTCAACTATAGCATGAAATATAGCCAGACCTCGTGAGAAGCGTCTCAGTTTACCTCAGTTTAAAAACAAAACACATCGAGGGAGGTTAGTCAAATTAGTGAAATGAATGTTAATGCAGTACCAGGACATTCACAGCATGGTAACTCTCAGCCGCCACTCAGGCTTCACTGGCAGACTGACAGATATCTTGTTTTGTCGGATAACTTTTCTTTTTTTTTATGGCCTCAAGTAACCTTATGGGAATTTGACGGTTATTTAAGCAAACAAATTCAATTGCAGGGGATGTGGAAGGCGGAACACCAAGAAGGATGTGATCATGCCTGATAGGGAAAACCAATCCAAGGCCCCAGTCTGTGCTCTGCTGATCAAATCAGAGTCGCAGACAAAGGAAAGGGGAACATCTTTTAAAGCGTGTTTTATTGAAAACCATAAAACATGCTCAGGATGAATTGTGCACCCGGGGAATCAGCTCGAAGAGTCGGACATAAATCCTAGCCCTTCCCCTGAGGTAAACAAATATGTGTGATTCTCCATCTATTGAAACAAACCATCAGAAATGCAAATATCCTCACTTTTCTTTTCCTCCGCAGCGTTAGCTCGACCCTCTGTGGATTTATAATGGCTTGCAACATCTTTTGCCATTCTTCAGGAGAGCGAAGATCCCTGCTAAGTTGTTGAAACAGTCTGGCTGAATTGTGACTCCCAGGCCCTGGGCTCTGGCTGCAGCGAGGAGGCAGTGCCATGATGAAAGCCAGACGGAACGACCCACCTTATCTCTCCTGGGTGTTTCCACTCCAAACATCATTTCAGTGTGTAAGAGATAGACGCAAAAAAACCCTGTTCCTGCAACTTTTTCCACCCCTCCCTCCTCCTCCTCCTCCTCTTCCTTCTCCTCCTCCTTCTCTCTTTCCTTCCTTTGACTGGATTCCTAGAGCTCACTCCTTTGTTTCTGACCAGGATGTGAATCAAATGTGTTCAACGAAAACAGCCCCAGCGATGACAGGCAGGTCTGGCCAACAGGTGACAATGTCAGACCCATTTCTCACACCGCGGTAGCCAAGCTGTAGTATTTTTTTCTCCTCAGCTTTCACAAAGAACGAGGTGCAATTTTTATATTCTTTCTGTCTGTTTTAGTGTTGGAGCTCAGTTTTCAGGTGGCTGAAGGGGAGCGTTACCAGTGTGCGCTGCTGCCATCTAGTGTCAGCCTGCTGCTTCCATGGCAGAGACTCCAGCACACAGCACATTAAACTCCACTCTGGTGTTGTTTGTGATTAAAGGAAATAGAAATTCCTTCACTCTCGCTCTCTCGAGTTAAAAAGTGAAAATCATACGTCAACATCCATTTCCCATCATAAGCCCGAGATTTTTAACATTCCCACAGGGTCAACAGCATGGTGAAATGTGTAGCTTTAGTGAAGCTGACATATTCGATTTGAATTCATACAAACATTTCCACTATGGTGGGTGACCACAGCAATGAAGATTACCGATGGTCCATATGGCGCAGAAAGCAGCGCCGGCTGTTAGTCCCAGTAAACACCACATATTGGATTTTGTGCATGCATATATCAGGATTTGGAACTTTTTATGTCCTTGACCGTGATGTAGTTGCAAATTGACTGATCGAATTATGCCGTTAAACACAGCAATCTGATTTATTTTTGCGTTCACTCTGTAATAAGATCAAAGTCTGCAGTGATTAAAAAGCTCACCGTGTGTTGCGTTTACCAGGAAACTGCAACGCTGAGGCCACACGGTGCAACAGTAGCATCATTAAAATGTCTGAAAATAATCACAATAGCTTTTTGAGTTCTATGCATATCACAGAGTTCCTCGAGTGTTAAGCCACTGGCGACAGCTCTTCACACCAGCGCCTCCTGGGAGACATGTATCGTTTCATAGCATCTTAAAGATCAACACAGGCACAGATGCAGATGTGTGGAAATGTGAATCGCAGCCGCCAACTAAAAATAACACAGCATGAGCTCTGATGAGAGTGTTTATACGTGTGTGTGTGTGTGGTATCATGCTATAGTGGGCAGGACTTTCCAAGCGTGGTTATGACTTCTTGAAAGACTTCATCAATGTCAGCTTAGCAGATCCCAAACCTTCCCCTGCACCACTTTTCATTTCTTGTGTCTGGAGCCAAGAAAACGTCTCGCTCCACCTTGAAAAACCCTGGAAAGCACAATTCCCATATCAGCAATTTCTGAATTACCTTATCCTAAATCGTTCAATTTGATATCACCTCACCCACTTCGTCTAGTTCGCATAATTGCTCACCTTAAGTACGAATAAATGATGCGTATCCGGCGTGTAGGAACAGCAGGCTGTGCCTTTACATGTCTCCTCCTATGTATTTATGTCCTATAGAAGAAGCAGACCAGTAACATATTTTGAAGCAGTTTTAAATCACTTAAGCTGCACATAAATCATCATGCTGCCCTCTTGGCCTGTGGCACTTTGGCATCAACTGGGATAAGACGGCTGAAAAAGAAGGAGCACTGTTGCCCCTTCCAGAGTGGAACCGAAACTCTGCTAAATGTGGAAAAAAGAGTCTGCAGCGGCAGCACGTGAACATATCCAGTGTTGCAAATGTGTATTCTCTAAGCCTCCCTGTCTCTGAGAAAAATAACAGGAGGAGGGGAGGGGGGACTGTTTTCTTTTAATAAGAAGTAATATTAAAGACACCGTGTTGTCGCCATTTCGCTCTTGTTTTCCACTTGGAGTTTTTATTTTTACCGGACAGCCTGGCTGCAGAGGTCGGCTCCAGGGGTTTGGCGACAGAGAGGCACAATGGGGTCTCTGATGGGGCCTTCTGCTCAGCCGCATCAACTGATGGACCCCGGAGCTGCTGCTGTGATTGGACAGAAGGACTGTAGAAGCATGTGGTCTGGGGCTTTGGACCAGGACTCTCATGGACATGCAGCCTGGGGCATTAGGCAGAGTTGGATGGCGTAAATATAAACCCTGACTCTGCATTTATTTGTTTGCAGCCTGAAATGAACTGCTAATCACCAGCAGTGTTGGTTCAAAGTTGCTTAGCATAAGAGGAAAACATGTTATTCTTATTTTAATGTTCACTTGAAAAGTATATTAAAACCTGGCAGAATGCATGGGGCTACTGCCTGTACCGATGTCATCAATGAACTTTGAGTTGTTGCCCTGTTAATGGCATTTTAATTCACTCTTTCATGTAACCACAGAGAAAGGAAGAGATAGTGATCCATCAAAAAACACGTCACAGATTTGTTTGTGTTTCTTTCACTGAGAAGTCATTGTTTTACAGCATAATGAGCTAGGGAAAAAAATGTTATTGAGACTACCCTCGACCCAAACTGCATCTATTCTTCATGATTATATTCATGTCCAAGACATACAGAGAGGCTGTATATTTCTTGGCACTGGTCCTCCTCCGAGCCCGACATCAGGCCCACAAACTTATATGACACACCAATTGCATGGCCACAAATGTCTGCCCAGAGACGAGGATAAGCAATTAAAGGCACAAGTCAGGGTCCCGCGGGAGCGTGGCGCCGAGGTACCTGAGCAAGCATAGAATTTACTGCCTGGGGTCAAAGGTCAGGGTCGCACAGAGGTGATATTTTGAATCAAAGGTGGGGAGGCAGCCACTGCAGGAATAACGAGGCCTCTCTTGGGAGGTCAGCAGTTTCAGACAGGGAGACGAGGGTCATAATTTCCAAAAGAAACTATGGAAATAATGGAGTAAATATTAAGACATTTTACAGAGTGTGAACCAGCTCCAGTGTATATTGTTGTTAAGTTCAGGTAATTACTAGCTCCCCGCCTCCCGCTGTTCCACTGACGGTACCTGAACATTCATCACTAACCAGCAGCAGCTGGCCTCGGCCTCAGCCTGGGTCTGCCGGTGATGCGGCGCAGCATGGTTGAGCGACAAGCAGATGTGACTGATGCGGCCATAATCGTTTTAGAGGAGGCAACATAACGGCTCGCAAAGTTATAGAGACCAATAATAAGCATAGATGCATGGAAAAGTGAATCTGCCTAATTTTGTTTTGCGTCGCTGTAAGGGCTAACAGGACATTTTGACCTCTTGTGTATAAAAATTTCAACCCTGCAGTAACATTTATAAACAACAAAAACATTTTGGAGGGAACATTATGCCATCTGGATTCAATTTTTTTCATAAACATGAAGAAAGGTTTATGATGAATGTATCGGAATATGTTTGTCTCTGAAAATTCACAGTCAGAGTTATGTCATTTGTTTTCCTGCAATATTTTTGGCAACCAAATCAGGATTCATGTTTTTAATGTTATATTTGGAAACACAAAAACACTTGGTTATGGTTAGGAAAAGATTGTGGTCTTCAATAAATACAAAAAACATTAACACTGACTACAAGTATGAGACAGAACCAAAAACCTTTACCAGGATTTTACGAGCCAAAACCTAACAATATGTGGTGTGCAGGCAGGATTCTTTTCTTTCTTTCTTTTTTTCTTTTTTTTACCTAGCTGTCATCTATGACCTACTCATTCAAATAGAGAATGTGAATATCAAGCCTGGATTAGAAAAGACATGTTGCCAGGGAACATAATCCAGACAGGAATTACTTCATTTCTCAAACTTTTCCCGCCATTTGCCACCACATCCGCGATAATAAAAAATCATATTAAGGGTTTCTTTGTGGTCTTGGGCCATAAACCTTAACCTTCCAATCATGAAAACATGCTCGTCTGACCTCAGAGTGCAGCAATGTAATAACAAACATCATACATAAAACAGCCTTAATGCATGCTTCACTGGAGCACCTGTTAGACAAAGTTGCGTGCAAAAGCATGGATCCCATTCAAGAGCAGCCCTAATCAAGTACACAGATGCGATGGTTTATTATCCGAAATGATACTTGGCGATGAAGCCATTCATCACATTTGTTGAAAATTAATTTAGCTAAAGTCAAACCTTTTATTAAATCATGCCGTGATGTTGTGCAGATCCCACATATGGCTCCCAGCACTCCTCACACGACTTTACATAGGTGTTACCACATTACATGGCAGCGCTACAGACGAATGTGAGCTCCGGCCAAAATAAACAGAGTGGTGGTTTGATTTATTCAGAGGTGATATATCCTTAAAACCGACAGCTTGTACTGTACAGTCACCCCGCTGCCCACTCGCCGTGCCAGACTCTGTGTACACGTGTGATGCAAGCTGCAGCTGGCTCTCACAGGAAAGTGACTGAAAAGATGAATTATTAGAGAGAAACATGAAGACAAACTGGCAAGTGCAAACCTTCTATTCAATGTGATCAATCAGGGGAACTTGAATTGACTTTATTGTCAAAGTTTGTGGAGCCACTGCCAAAAAACTGAGCTAGTTTTTGTATGTTTTTTTGTAGTTCTGCTGTAAGTACGAGAGTCATGGTAATAGATATTCTGACAGTTGTTAACTAGAAATATTTGCTGCAGTTTGACAAGAACAAAAAAAATCAACAACTCAAATTCAACAAAAACTCTCTTTGTTGATTTTTTATTTTGTAAATTACTAGATTTTTTTGTAAATCAGTTGCTGGTGAATGTAAACCGTTTTTTTTTTATATCTATATCTATACCTCTCTCTCTATATAGATAGATAGATAGATAGATAGATAGATAGATAGATAGATAGATAGATAGATAGATAGATAGATAGATAGATAGATAGATAGATAGATAGATAGATAGATAGATAGATAGATTTTAGATGTGATTTTTTTACTCTTGATAAGGTCTGATGGTTGTATAAAATCAGAAAATAAGAAGAAAGTCATTTGAGAGAAAAACTACACTGAGTAGAGATTTTTGTGAACATATCATCTTAGGGGTATCGAAACTTCCAATAAAATCCATAAAAGAGCAGATATGGGACCTTTAAAAGAAAAGTGTAATGATGGATTATGAGGAAAACACACAAGTCGTTCCCCTATCAGCCAACCAGGTTTCTGCATCTTACACAGAGGAGATAAAACGACTGATGGCGACTGAAAGGCAACAGTGTGATCAGAAAATGGGCGGTTACAAATGAGGAAGAAAACCTTGTTGCTGCCAGACTCAGAAAATGTGTCTGCAAATGAGTGTAATCCCAGCTGTATAACTGCTACAAATGGATTTAGAGCGTCTATCACCATTGTCATCCTGCAGACTGTTTACCAATTACAACAAAAAAACTGTGTGAGGAATTACAGTAAACTTCCATCATCTAGCAGTAAACCATGAAAAGTCTACAGTGTGGATCAGGTCACTTTATCATTGCATTGTGGAAATGAGCACTTCTCCAGCAGATGTTCCTGAGATCATCTGATGCAGACTCCACTGGGTAAAATGTAGGTCCTGATAATAATTTCGGCTTTTAGGAACAAGCACCACCACAGTTCATCCCTTCAAAAAGAATGTGTATCAAACAGATGCTGACACAGCATGTTTTCGTTATCAGTGGAGCTACCTGTTGGCTGTTTGAAAGAGTAAATTAACATCTCCATCAGTGCTGACCTTCAGTAATCCAATATGTGACCTCAATAAAACAGCTTGGCCACCCTAGACACCTATTATAGTTCTCTGAGCTGAAATGATTTGATGATTACTTGTTTAGTTGACTGATCAGGAAGTGAAAATGGAAATGATTCTGATAAATGTTTAATCTTATATGGCATTTTCAATGCCAATGTCTGATATCAGACATGTAAATATTTGCTATTTTTGTGCATGTGCATTACATTTTATTCACTAGAAAGTGTTCCATATTTGCATATTGTTGCAACATGGAGAGAAATTTTCTATCAGCCTATTAGAAAAATAAGAAAAAAAATGTATAACGTGCAATTTTAATTAAATGTAAAAAAAAAAAAAATTAAAAAAATAAAAGCAAAGAGACCCTTTAAGCAATATGTTCAATATGTTCATTTTTTTTATTTGGTTAAAAATTTCCAAAATTATGAATAAAAGACAACCTTTGCTTGTGAGACAATGATGTTCACATGTCAACCTGGTCATGTGACCTCCTAAATTGTATGTGTTTAAAAAAAAGCCCTCTTTTGACACCTAATTGTAAAAACGTAGATTTTATATCTCATCTTTTTAGAAAAATTAGGTTAAAATTAATTGTTGCCATATGGCTACATTTTGCAATAGAGGGTTAAACTCACTAGTGTTGTGTTTTTGACAGATGGAAACAAGTCACCTGATTATGTTAATCTGGGTAGTGTATTACCCAAATTATGCAGATCTATATATATGTAGGCAACCTTGCTCCTGCTCCTGGGCAGCATTGTGTCAAGTAACTTAACTCTCTTCATTTTGATGTTATATTAAGTTGTTGAGCTCTTTAAACTATACTTTTGCTTTGCTTTTTGCTGAAGTTTATATTATATTTTAATAAAATGCAAAAAGAATTCCTTCTGAGGGTGAAGTCAGTCAATGACTGACTGAATTAATATGTTCTATACAGGAGAGTTTTTTGTGTGGTGTGTCATGTTTCTGAATGCATGTGTCATTCTGACATGCCGTATGTCAGAGAAGATCCGTCACATCCTGCTCCACATTCATACATTTCCACATATTGTTCTCAGCATTTTCTGGTGGATTTTTAAAACAATATCGTATCAACAGCATGTGGATCAACGTCCATGGCCCATCCTGCATTTTCGCAAAGAAAAACAGTAGGAAGCTGTAAAAAGTACCTGGACTGTGATTTACGGTAAATGTCTTGTGCTTCCTACGACAGGAAGAGTCGAGTATGTAATTGTTTGGATTTTCTTTTCCCTGTTAAAGTTATTTATTTTGTGATTTTTAGGGAGTGTTTTCTTATCTGAAGGAAGGATCCAAGGACAAAGGGTGTTTGTAGTAACTTGTTAAACCATTTGAGGATTTGTATGTTTATGAATATATAAATGAAATACTTTCAGTCAGTGTCCGTTTGCACTGAAGATGAATGGCCCTGGCTGAAATGTGATGTACAGATCACTTGATTAGGTTTTGGTGCTCATCCTGATGTGGATTTTCAGCAATTGCACAATTATCTTTTTTTTGGTTTTCATCTGTTGTGCTCAGCTATGATGATACGGTTAATGAGAAAGTCAAACAGCCAGGCCTCCCAGGCCTCTGGCTGAACAGCAGCGCGTTAACATGCTGTTTTGTCAGGAAATCAAACCTTGTAGACAAACAGTAAACAAACAAACATATGGAGGCTGCTGCTTTGCTGGAGGATTGTTCGATCGCCTTCCAACTCCATTTCTGTTTATCCAGGAAAGGTTTAGCTGCTGCTCTTTTCCAGCGACTCCCTGCTTCATATTCATGCATCAGTACACCTGGACACATTTACACCTGGAAGCTGTCCAGTGGAACCACAGTCTTCTGCTGCTAGAAACTGAAGAAAACAGGTAAAACATTAAGCATTTTATGTTTTTTTTTGTTTTTTTTTTTAGCAATAACTAAGTTAACATGAGAAAAGGGAGAAGAAATAAATCTGTTTCTCTCTAATATGCAGAGTTTTCATCCAGATCATAGGCTTGAACCTCATCACCCACTTACAGAAACCACTGGTGGTGTTGACTATAATCTACAGCTTTTTAGTGTATAGAGACATGCATGGCCCTTAATCACATGCAGGCCTCTGCATTTGCACATGTTGACGTCCTTCAGTTGAAGCCTTTGTGCCAAGTTATTGTTTAAGCAGGTAAAAACAACAGGCCAGCCAGTCAATAGCAGGAAACGAAGGCCTGGCCGGCCGCGGCACACAGCTTTTCAAAGGCGGAAGCGATATCAAACACATTAAGTCATAGTTATATTTCAGCACAATATTTGTGGCCTCAGGTTGGCCAGACACACGCTGTTGTGCTTCATCACAAAGCCAAGCCAGACGGAACCTTCCAAGAACTTATGAGATAGATATTAATGGCCACAGTGAACACATGCTCCGCTTCACATGTGATAGCAGCCAACATTCACGTTGAGTGATGCTTTTTGCAGTTATTATAATGGATAGAAACCTGTGTCTGCGAATGTGACTCAAAAAGACAGACTGCATTAGCAACGTGGTGCTGGCATCAGGACCACACAACAGGAAATGGAGTAAAGTTTGACAAAATGGTATCACCTCATGTTCTGTAGCTTCTCTGAGGCTTTTTATCTTGGAGCGTGATCTTCGTCAGGAGAGGAAATGCCTGGTCGTCATTGAGTCACCATCTGTGTTCAAACATCCATGTCGACTTGGCACTTTAGAAGGACCATTAATCCATCTGTATTTAACTTTTATGTATACAGGTAATTTCATTCTGCCTGTACTGGATAAACATAGCAACACAGTTGCTGACAGACAACAAGTACAGACTCATCATGGACAAAAAACACAAAATTACAATGCTGGTTTAGTAGAGTTTCAGAGAGGTGAACTTGATGAAAACTGATGGGTTGAGAAGAACAAGAATGTCCATTTAAGATGGAAATTAATATTCATCATGTATTTCAAGTCATGTTATAGCTCCGTACAAACAAGTCCACTCATGTTTAAAATGTTTGAAGTCACCCAGACTGTTTTCCATGAAAGGTCACGCATTTATTAGGCAAATGAGTAAATAACAATTTTTATTTGAAATAATAATTTTCTCTTTCAAACTTTTCTTCATCATTCATAACAGCTAAAATGTTTTCTGCTGTGCTAACATCATTACAACAAGAGATTTCTAACTATCCATTAGGTTCTAATGCAATTTAGCAAACACAATGTACCATTAGAACAGTGGAGCTTCTATATACCTTTGTAGATATTGCATTAAAAAAAAAACATTCATAATTAATTAACACTGAACTGTCCCTTTAAAGACTGAACTCTTCACATCTACGAAGGATTTGCAACTAGAATAATCATTTACCACATTAATGCCTAAAATTCAACAAAAAAAACAATAATTTAATAATTAACAATAATCAACTATAAAAAAAAAATCTTTGTGCCTATTTGAAAATATGTCCAGCAAATACAAGATGTTGCTTATTTTCATGAGCAGGTGCAATTTCTGTTCAAAATGTGCCTGTTTGGCGCAGCTTGGCCTCTGGTGTTGATGCTTTAGTGTATAAAAAATTAAACCAGTTAATGTGGACTGAATGAGTTAATTCACCAACAGCATAAAAGAATATTACATTCTAGTAGACACAGACGTTAAGCTTTTTAACAGTAAATACCTGTTCTTCTTTCATTTCAAAGATAAGAAGTGCTGCATTAAAGAATAAAACACAAAACAGAGCTTTTGAAAAAAGCAAATAAATAAAGTGGATCTATCATATTAGGCTCTTAGATCAGCCAACATATCATTGTTTCCCCACTGGCCCACTTGGCCTGTAGATCAGAGTTTTACTGGCCCTGTGTATATTTTCACTGGCACAGGAAACAAAAAGTGAAAATAAATCTTTTTTTTCTCCTTATTTTTTTGATTTATTCATTGTATACATAATACATGGCCTACAACAAGGAAGTTCCCTTTAGATTTGGTTGTTTTCCTTTAGTTATGGATGTGAAATAATGATATATGACACAAATATGCAAAATATAAAATTAGTCACATATTGCATCAGTAAATGAATGGTCTATTCATGGAGGTTGCTTCCTCCTGTAATTACAACCTTTGTCTGTCTTTCTGTCACCCTGTCTGTCACCCTGTCTGTCTGCCTGTCTGTCTGTCAGTTTGTCTATCTGTCTGTCTTTGAGTTACATATCTTGATATATCAGTCCGATCCACCTCCACTTGGTAGGTGTATTACTGGACCAGAGTACCTGAACTATCAAATTAAGCACTGTTTGTCCAAATGGTGGTGCTACAACAGGCATTAGCCTATAACTTTTGAACCATAACCTTTAGAATCAAAACATTTTTTCCAGGATCCTGTGGGTTTAGACCAATCTATCCGTCATCACCCATCAAGGTTTTCATCACTCCTACGTATTTCAAGTAATCGTCACCATCTTTAGAATAATGGCTCTCCTGAGAAAGTTGGAAAAAGATGGAATTTTAATATTTCAGACAAGTTTGCTCTCGCTGGGCCTCAATATTTGCTGAAATGCTGTGTGCCGGGTTCAAAATAAAATAATGTATCTCCTGCTTTGCTCTCGCAACCACATTCTGAGAATGTGCAGCTGTAATGTCTGAACAGTATTCATCAAAATAAGCAAATTTTGATAAGAAAAAAAAGCAAGGATTTGAATGAGTCTTGATTCCACTAAACGATGAATCTGAATTTATTTTTGTATAACACTGACATGATGTACTGTGGTAACAACTCACCGATGCCCGTAACTCAGCCTCCAGGGGACAACAGCCAAACATTTCCTGTGGCCAGAGGTCAAATTGAAAATTTAGTGGGGTTACTGACTTTCCAAGAATGCTGAAGACTTCCTGACTGTGTTGTTATAAAGTTACACCACAAATGTATATTTCAGGAGTTCAACTGATGACTTGAAGGTTGATATAATATCTCTCTTTCTGTATCACATGGCTGATATTCATAATATTTCCGTTGTCCATTTTCTTTCCACTTCTACGCCAAAAATAAGTAAGCGTGATTGTTTCCTTTTAAACTGTATTCTGATGGAAAGCCTGTAGACGTATTTAAACCACCATGGATGGACACTTAAACTTTCCAATGAAACCCAGACTGATGGAGATATTTTGAAGTTAGCAGATCCTCAGATGGAAGAGAAACTCTGGAACAAATTACTGCATTTACATTAAGAATTGGCAGGTGAATGGATGAATGTGTTGGAGAATGGGTGGATATTAAGTATTTAATAAAGGCCAATGTGGGCTCAATAAATCTGACAGTATCATCCAACTGTTAATATATTACATCGGGTTTTGAGTATTTCTTCTTTTTTTTTTTTTCTTTACTCCACAGCAAACACACAGAAGAAGCAGTTTTTACAAACATGTATTTTTTTTCCCTCTTCCACGATGCAGTTTGAATAACATGAAGGCAAGGCATCTGTAAGATGAATGAGAGTTGCAAAGAAAAAAAAATACTTCACCAACAAGTTTGCTGAGGCCTCAAATGACATCAAAACTACATGGGGAGCCATCAATCAGGAAAACGGAAAATGGCTTCAGCCACTCTTCCGTCCCTGTTTGGTGATGAAAATAAAGTATAAACAATCCCATCTGATGTTGCATATGGTTTCAATAAGTATTTTGTCAATATTGGTACAGTTCTGTCAGATCGGATCAGTCCTATTGCCGAGTCTCCATCTATCCATCCAGGTCCTGATAGGTTGCTCTCCTCCACTGCAAACCTGTAATCCTCCTATTGAAATGGAATCCATGGACATTGTTAACAATATGAGAGATTCAGCAAGTAGTACTGGTCATGTTTGATCTCCAAAATGACGTTTATCTTTACAGAATCTCTAGAAACTGAAATAATGATGTTATTCCCTTAGATTTGCTAAAGTAGTTCTCTGTATTTAAACCTGGAGACTGAAGTTATTTTAGGAATTGCTGCACTATTTCTGTCCTTCCGTGTTTCTTACAGATTTTTGGGAAGTTATTTTACATTAGAAAGTTGAAACTTCTACAGTAATGGAGGAAATGTACGATCATCTATGGAATTAATGGAATATATTGATTTAGTTATAATAATTCTACAGAAAGGGCTCTGCAGTGGGGGCCTATAACTATGCACAGCCACATCTGTGATATTGTGTGGTCTTGTAAAAGACTCTCGAAGGAAATTATTCTGTAAGTGAAGTCTTTCACTGCTGGTTCACTTTTGAGGACCTGCCAGTGTTTGCTGGCCAGGTGAAGAATATTGTTTACTGAGGGGTTATATTCAGTTGAAAAACAGATACATGGAGGATTCTTCTCCTCTGTCTTTTTGGACAAGAGAGGCTACATCTGCATGTTTGGCTCGGATGAATGCCTGGTCAATGTCAACTATGCTCTCGCTTCTTTCCAAGAAGTGTTTTCTCATCTCCTTATATTTCAACTGAAATTCATCTGATCTGTTGCAATCCTGCCTAAATCCGAGGAATTGATCCACTGGAATATTCTGTTTGAGTCATTCTGGATTAATGACAAGTGTTTTACAAAAAGGTTTCATGAGTAGTCTGTAGTTTTCGTGCACATATTTATTTATAAGTTTTATATGGACAGGTATATAGCAGGATCTGATGACACATACCACAGCATTTTAAAGCTTAAAGGGGACCTATTTTTCTTATTTCCATTTCTATATTCATAACATTACTCCACAGGACCAATTTCACATGGTTCACTGAAACTCAAGTCTCTCCTCTGTGTTTCACAGGCTGCTTGAGCTCCTCTCTCTTTAAGACAGGAGCTTTCCCTCACCTGATGAGCTACCTCTGTTCTGATTGGCCGTTACCCTAAAGCTTTGTCAGGTGAGTCATTGAAGGTTTTTTAAGATAATGGGAGACTTTTATTGTGAATGATTCACAAGAAATTAAACGTGTTCCCCTGGCGCTAGGATAGTTAGCTGTGCTTAAAATGGGTTTAGATACAAGATCTGTAGATAGATGGTGCTATTTTTCTCAGCATCTCAGACAAATATAATGCATGAGATGTCATATTACAAGCAGAAACAGCCACAGTGAGATGTTTGATGAAAAGATGCAGATGACCAGCACATATTCAACAGATGAGCATTCCTTTATTAGTAGGGATGCACCGATGTGAAAATTTCGGCCGATATCGATATCCGATATACATATCGGCAGTCACTGCCGATACCGATATTTGCCGATATCGATATATGTAGAGAAAAAGTTTTCTGTAGTGTCACAAATGTAGTACAGACCAGAAAAAACACTGTACATTTGAAACGCACAACAGTGCTCTTTATTTAAAGGAAGGCTCACTGTAAAACTTAGAGTTAGAGGAAGTACGGCGGAGCGGACCCGATGGAGCTCCGCGAAGGCGGCGACGTCGGCGGCCGCGGCGGAGGCGGCGGCCGGCGATGAGAAGGCGGCAGGACGGCGTCCGACACCCCGGAGCAACGTTCCGCGCGTTTTTTTGTCTTTTCGGGCGATGCGATGTGACGGAGGAGCCCGCTAGGAGAAACCGCTACAGTTAGTTGGGTCACTGTCTGCGTGTCTCTCGGCGACGCGCTAAGCTAAGCTAGCTGGTCCTAGCGGCTCCTCCGTCACATCGCATCGCCCGAAAAGACAGCGGCCTCCTCCGCCTCCGCCGCGGCCGCCGACGAGAAGGCGGCAGGACGGCGTCCGACACCCCGGAGCAACGTTCCGCGCATTTTTTTGTCTTTTCGGGCGATGCGATGTGACGGAGGAGCCCGCTAGGACCAGCTAGCTTAGCGCGTCGCCGAGAGACACGCAGACAGTGACCCAACTAACTGTAGCGGTTTAACTCTGCCAATTGTTGACATATCGGCCAGAATTTGTTGATATCGGACCGATACCGATAAGTTAAAAAACGTGACATATCGGCCGATATATATCGGTTGGCCGATATATCGTGCATCACTATTTATTAGCATCCTTTTTCAATTAGTCGTACTGTGTGTTAGCATAGCATTGAGCACCTGGAGCACATGTCTATTCAGTGCTTTTTGCTAACAAGGATCACGTATAAAGCCTTTATATAACTACCTAGCTCAGCTTTCCCTTACATGTCAAAACAATAAGTCATCGAAACATACTATTGTGTTTGCATTTGATTGACTAAATAATGTGCTGGAATGCACTCAAATAAGTAGCTTTTCACAGGTCACTGACATGACTTTCTCCTAATTCATTCATTCAGCATCAGTGCATTAAACAGGTTGAAGCGCAGCATCAATTGACTTGAATGGGAAACAGAAAGTGGGTTGTTCCACTGCAGTGAAACTAGATGCTTATTGGACAAATGCTGGGTTTGGTCTGCGGGGGTGTGGGCGTGGCCATTCATTGGATTGATTGGATGATCTGTGTGAGGCTGCGTCTGATTTTGATTGACAGTAAAATATGCAAATCAGTGATCTTTAAATGTAAACCAGCACACCTGTAGGTTTAAAAGTTTCATTCTCATCATCTTAATAACTCTTCTCTTACTCTCCCCAATGAAAAACAGTTGCAGCTGTGAGGCATTGCTAAATATACAAAGACACAGCCACAAGCTAATAAGCTAACAAGGCCCAAATGAGCTTCCTCTACTTCCTCTAACGACCAGCAGCTACCACTGGTTTTATGAATATCTAACATTGTAAATTAAATTGTAATTAAATATAACAGAAAATAAGGAAAAGGATAAAATGTTCCCTCTAAGTCTGAGCAGTTCCCATCCCATTAAAACACACAATTAAAATAAACTCAACAAGAAAATGCATAAGCGACCCAGCTTTTGGTTCATCGTAGAACTTCATGAATGCTGATGAAGTGCTGAGCAAAACATGAAGCTCGAATGTATCCTTGATTGTGTATTTTTATGGGCTGAATGTGTGCTCTCCACCACAATCACAAACACACTTGATGCTGTGCTAGCGGTTATTTATCCTTTAAACGGTAGTATACATGTTTTGCATTTAGATTACATTGTGAGTTATTTTCTATTCTTATCCTGTTCTGGAAATATCCTAGCAAACATTTCCTAGTAGGTTTAAAAAAAAAAAATTGATAGGCAGCTGTCAGATTAAGGAGACCCGACTCTGAGAAACCATTTCCTGTTTTCAAATGATAGATGCTCTGTGTTTTAACTTCACAATTACAGCAGCGGGGAGGAAGCAGTGAATGAGAAATTGATGAGCGATAATAAGTGTAAGTGTGATGTTCTCCCATCTTGTTAATTGGCCTTTCATCGCGTCGGGGAGGCGATGATTACACACTTTGTAAATGTGAGTAGGACTCTCGTGCTGCTCGTCTCCAGAAAGGCTCTACGCTCGTGTTTTGGCTACAAGGCCTGATTGAAAGTGTGTGATTGGTCCAACTTCACATTGTTTATGTGCTTGTGCTACTATGTATGCACCCATGTTCAGACTGAAGTGAAAGATTTCTTTATTTTCCTTCGGGCCTTGTGCAGCCACCCTGAATGCCTTAATGGCTGTTTAAACCCGGCGGGTGTAAGAACTGACCATCAGTCATTGAGGTGAGAGGAGATCACTGCATTCTTTATTTGAGTGGATAGGAAGCTCCACTAAAATCCATTCTAATCTTCATTTTCATATAAGAAACCTATCTTCCTCACATCCACATGTTTGGTTAACTGCGAGGCACCAGATGCTGTCATGTTTTAACAGGCGTAAAATGAGTCCTTTGCTACAGAGCTTTAAAAGGAGCAGTTCAGACCATTTTTTGAAAGGTGTCAGTCATGCAATAGTCTTGATGGTGAAGGAAATAGTGTATACCACATGATTTTTCTCTTGGATTCCATTCTGATCGCCACTGCAAGGGCTAATGAAATGGTTATCTCAGTGCCCCGTTTCATTTTCATTCCATTATTTCCATTTGATTTGTAACACATGGCCAAAGTATTTGTGCTTTTTTCCACCAGGATTAGGAGAGGGAGTGGTAGGACTAAAAATCAGGATTTTCACCTTTTACTGTAATTGACAACATGTATTTTCTTTGGGAATGCGCATCTTTCAGGTGTCACCAAACACACAAGGCTGTTAACACGTTAGACATTTATGAGGCACGAATAAACAGTGTAAGGTACCTGCGCCTGACAGAGCAAGTATTAGAGTAAATGACATCTAGCTTCTGCTCATATCACAATGCTCGAGTCTGTTAAACCCCTGCAGATTCAATATAAAAAAAAAAAAAAGAGTTGACAAATTGCCTTTTTATTGGCTCCGTCTTGGTGTATCCAGCATTGTGTAACTCTCCTGTGGTAGACTCCATATGTGAGCACAGGTCAAAACCAAACTCATCCCTCTCAGTCTGTCTCACTTCATAAATCCTTCACTTTTGTGGTGTACGTTTGTGAATGCAATAATATGCCGAGTGAGAATGGTGCCAAGTGGTTTACGGCTGTCTGTCGTCAGTAATTTCATCGACCAGATGGTGACAGGTGACAGTGAAATATGCAAGGAATTGTTCCTTTTGTTATTTTGTAGGAAACAGATGTGGGGAAACAACAAGAGTTTTTTGGGGGTATTTTATTACCACAATGTGACTTTTTGACCCTGATTGTACTATATTAAAAAATAATGCTCTATAGAAATTTTGAATTTCTGTTGTTCACAGCAGATGTGATAGCCTGGATCACCTTAGCTGAAGATTAATGCCATTTTTCCCATTAGCTATTATCTGAAATTGAAATATAGATACTTAAATTTGATTTTTCTCCAGTCACTCTGTATTTTTTCTACCTAGTTTGTATTACTATTTATATCCTATTGTTTCAAGTGTAAATATTGTAAACTTATTTCAATTATGAACCAAGAACTTTATTTTTAGATCAAAAAGATGAGAAAGATGCTCTTTCATTGACTGGCTGTCTATATTTTTCAATTATTAGGTGTTGTCTAGGTCATTCATTATTACAAATTAATTTAATAATCAGCCTACATGGGATACAGTTAAAGCAAAACAACCTTCATGAGAGGCACCTGCTTGCAGCAACATGGTGGACAACAGACACAATGGTCAATGGTTGTGATCGACTGTACAGGAAGTCATTTGATCATGTGTTCGACCACTGTCACATGACACGCTGTATATATAAAACCATCAGGCCCCGGAACAGCACTGGACATTGTCCAAATTTCAATAGTGGCCAAACCATTACAAATAAGTAATGCCTCTGTAATGTGATTCTATTGAGCATAGGAAGCATTTTTCTCATTTTCTATCATGGGGTTGGAGGGGCTGTAAAATGGTAGATATAGATACATTTTTCTGAAAGTCACAATTCACATGAAATAATGGTGTTTCTCTAACAGCATTTAATTCATTCAGTCTGATAATATTTAATAAGCCTAGAGGAGCCACACAATTGAATTACGTTAACCCCATATGTACCAACAGTTCCTGCCACTATATATATATATATATACAGCCCAGACCAGCCTGGCTGAAGTGATGAAAATGAGCTTAGAACCATATGTCTCCTGAGCCGCTGATCTGGAAAAGTTACAGTAACCAACGTTCACTTATGTTGTAAAGTTGTAACATAAATTAATGTAGAATGTGTCAAAATCTCAATACAAGTAGATTTGTGGCCCAATAATGTATGGAAAAAGGGCAGTTTTAATTCCTGGAGCAGGTTCTCTGCACGAAAGGCCATGAAATTGGGCATCAGACTCTATTAAATGCTGCAATTAAAAGGCTTGTTGAAATGATGTGTGGGCTTGAGTGACTTTTTAAAGATGTTTGGGTTGAAATGGAACATTGATTGTGAGCTGGGCTTATCGCCCAATGTCAGTGGAAGAAAATCCCTGCTGTCAGGTTCCAAAATCTGGAGAGGAGAGTTAAACCCGAAGAGTGGAGGCTGTTACACAACAAATTTATGCCAATGGTGATAAAGTGATATATACCTCTCACATGCAGAGAACATGTTTAATGCTCAACATGCTTTTAGGCTGTTTGGAGGGAATTCTTGGTAAACAGGAATACTGTTACGGAGTAATAAGCAATACAGTGTTTTAGATGTTATACAGTGGGGCTATATGCTCTTATGTGGTCATTGGAAATATTGCTTTATGAAATATAACTTTATGAAAAAAAATATGAATGTTTTTTACTTTTTGAAGTGGAAAGAGAAAACAATTCTAAGCTACCCTATTTAGCAATTTTTTTCTGCTAACCTGAAAAAAATAACAGTATATAGTAAAACACCAAAACTTCATCCTGTATGCCATGAAATACATAATGTGTGTCAGTTTATATCACTACAGAAAGTGCCCTGTTTAAAAGAAAAAAAAAAAACAATCTTTTATCCTGCTGTAAGACTCAATGTCAGCCATTGAGGGAACTTGATTGGAGTCATGGAATCACAGAAGGTCACAGCTTAATGCTGCTTTAGGCTTAGTACATGCTTTTTTAAAATCAGACTCTGTTTTCTAACTGGAATATAATACATGACATCATGATTTAAATAGTTAATTTAATCTGGTTAGGGCTGGGGTGAGACGGCTAGGGAGGTGTTGAAAATCTTATCAAACCAAACCATCAAACAATCAAAAACAAGTTAAAGCTGACCCACATTGGTTTTTAATAGTATGGCATGCAACAATAAAACATTCTGGGTAGTTTTGTGGATCAAACCCAACCCAAATAAGAGCTTGAGTCAAGTTCCACAGAACCACCCAGACTCTTTAATATTCTCTGGAACTGGAACTGCACAGATTTAACAATTTTTTTAGACACGTTCAAAATCAAAAAGAAAAAATAGTTACCATTGTTATTTTGTGAGTGTTTATATAGCTGTTTTGAAGCCTTGTTTTAATAAAAAAATGGATAATGTGAAATATTTTAATTTGAAACAGGTCAAATTTAATCTGAGCACAATAGGCAGGGTTAATGTGTGTTAACAGAGTATTGAGCTGGGGAACATAAGGACCCTGGGAAAATAGGCACATTCACATTGAAACGGCAACTTTGCAAAGAGAGATGGTTTTCAGAAGTTTTTATTTATAGTTTTACTTTTTATTAAAAAAAAAAAAGTTTGTGGGAGCAGCAGACAGACTTGTCTCGAATTGGCAAAATGTTGAGCATTATGACTGTCACCTACCATGTCGCAACCAGGGTCACCTGAACTTTAGAGAACTAAAGTGAAACTGAAACTTACAGGTTTCGTTTGAAGCAGGAAAATCTCAGACATTTGGATATGAATTGGCAATATCCATATATTGATATATATATTTTTTTTGTTTTAGCTAAATGCTGATATATCAGATACACTGTATAGCCCAATATTGTTTTTACAGACAGTACAGGAATAACATGTACATGAAGTGGTGCATTAAAAAAAACATCATGAATTAAATAAATAAACGTCTTGAATAAAAATTAAAAAATACATATTACTTATCAATTACACTAATTAACTACAATACACTATTACATAACGTTAGTAAAGTCACTGCTTTACACTCCTCCGACTCTCTGACCTGTTGGTGATTGACATGCTTGGCAACCAATGTAACATCCCCTTAAATGCTAGTGAGTTAGTGAGTAACTGACAGGACTCTCCTGTTAAGGTGGAGAGATGCAGCAGTGCTGCAATTGCATCAACAATTAAAAAAAAATAAAAGTAAACAAAAGGAAATAGCGGCTTGTTTTAAGACCTGAGCTAAACAATAAGATGTAATCCTATCTCATGCATGAAAATAGTGATATAAATGTAAAAACTCGAATGTCAGTAACTTGTGATATACAGGACCTTATCGGACAAAAACGTACATTACACATGAAAAACAAAGTATAAACAAAGAAGAAGAAATACAAAGATGTAACGAAAGGTGCAGAGTGGGGATATTATTGGATGCTGCGGTTTGGAAGGATCAGCTCTGAATGGATTGCAGAAAGGGAACCCAGGTGTCATGAGAGGTCATATTGTCTTTTCAAGGTTTCATGGTTAGTTACCAGATTGAGCCAGCAGTTGATTGATCATTCCGGTCAGTCCAGTTGAGTAATTTGGTTTTCTGTGAGCAGGGAGAGGTCACCTACCACTTATCGAGAAGACATAACATGGGTGGAAGTTGATTTCAAAAAGAAGGTTTAAACTTTTCTCCAACTGTAAATATAGAAAGTAAATTCCACGAATGCTCAGAAAAACATGATGATTAAGAGATTGTTTTAAGTTACAAAAATGGAATAGACACTAACCCGAAGTGAATTTCACTACCCAATATCTGTTACATAGTTTCTATAAGACCTTGAAATGTACGTTTTTGGTTTTTTTACATACTTTAGGAAGGATTTGGGGTATGCTGCAGTAGCTGAGTGATACAGGGGAAAAGAATGATGTGAATGCTGCTTGTATCCTCACCAAAGAGACTGAAGGCTACACAGACTATTTTTCAGTGGCTCAACTCTAGCCTCTAATTAACAAGACACTGGATACCCAAGAAGTTCATCAATCGAAGCTGTCAAAAACCTGAGAAAAGTCAAGTCTGTCCAAATCAAACACCGCCAAAGAATCTCCTTCAACCGGTTCATCCAGAGAGTAACTAGACTCTAAGGTGCAGCGGCCACGTGTGTGTCTGTGTATGTGTGTGTGTGTCATTCAACGCTTCACGGAAGCTACAGCAGCCGTGGAGTGAACAGTAATAGGTGGAAAATATTGCAGCTTATGTGAAGCTCTCCAACCTTAACAGCTTCAATTGTGAAACGCCTGCTGACAAATTCAACATGTTGTTATATTCATGTTTACTGTAGCAGAAATATGTCGGCTTGTTAGGGTAAGATGAGATGTTTTCTCTTTGCCAACTCGCCGCTACTCTCATGCAATCTCTTTTAAGCAACGGTTTTACAACCGATTGGGTTTTATACTTCCTGGCTTGCAGAGAGAATGGGGTGAGCACAATGACCACAGGGGGGAACTCCCCGTCCCACTAACAAGCCAAACTGAAATCAGAATCACACTGATAATTACAATTTTATGACCCTGGAATCATTAAAAATGACAGTGATGGATTGCAACCAATAAACAATAGTACCACACAAAGGGCAACAACTTTATTTGAATAAAAAGAAAAGCCACACCAGTAGTGGTTTAACAATCCTCTCATGCACTTACAACATCCTTAATTACCCACAAACCCTATAGCAGACACAACGTTGTAAAGCAGATCAGATTCCTGTTCAATTAGAAACCAAATAAATATGTTAAGCATGATCGATGACAGTTTCACCTATATAAATGTACAGAATATAACTCTCTGAATATCAATCAGTGAGTGGTTTCTCATACTGCAGAATTTCTGAAACAATATCTGAAGGCAATTGATCACTGTCACTGTAAATGAACACGTTGTTCAGGCTAAAATCTGATTTGCTGTTACATACAGTATGTGTCGTGGATTCTCATTGGTCGGCATGGCTCTCCGAAGGGTTGAGCCCATAGTAGAAAACTCAAAGCACAGCACTGTACAGAAATTGTGAAGAACGTAATAACACAATATTATACTTGAAAAGGTGGTGAATACATTGCACTTAATGAATATGTCAAACTGCTTGTGTTTTGTTGTTACGTCTTGATAGTTAGCTGCTTTAGCTTAAAGGCTAAGCTAAAATATAACATAGCCGTAGGTTTCCTTTCCTTAGTGCATTCAAGTGCTAAGAGCATGTTGGCCTTTTCTCCCTTGAAGGAAAACGTTTTTGCTTTTTATTCACACATGCACACACACACACCCACACACACACACACACACCCACACACAAACACACATATATACACAAAAATGCTCACACACTGCTGTAAGGTGTTTCCCTGACCACTGAGAGAAACGTGGTGTTCAGTGTCTCAGTCACAGACACTCAGGAAGAGCCAGTGATCAAAGTGATCAAAACTTATAATTAAATGACATGTGTATTGTGATGTTATTTTTTTATTGTATTTTGTAACATTGAATCCCCTTTGCCACCTTTCACACCATGTTTATTTCACCTGATAGACTAATAGACTTTTTACCTAATACCTAATAGACTTTCATCCCCATTGAAAATGTAAAAGAGCCATTGTTTGTTTGGTCTGTTCAGGCTACTGTAGAAACACACTACATTATGGCAGGCGTTGCAGGGAACTGTACATTGAATTATACACTATACTAATTACAATCCATATTTATGAAATTCCATTTCTGTCATGCCTTTTCCACTGGATGCAGCTAAATTATACAAAATTGTACAAACTGCACCTTTAAGGGGGGGCATTCTTTAAATCTGGTAGGTCAAATCAAGCTCATTAAAAGACTCTTCTATCGCTTGAATAACACAAACACACAAATATTGACTAATGATGTCCTTTGAACCATTCTGGACTATCAGCTATGATGCAAAAGTGTGGCAATTATTAATCAAATATGCCATGATTTCTCAGCTCTCTGAGGCAAAAGTAACGCTAACATCAGCAAATGACAAAATGAACATTCTAAAGTTGAGCTGCTATAACGTTTACAATCTTAGTTACACACTTTTTGGCATGCTAACACTCCCATCATGATGATTAGGGGGGTGTTAACATGCTGGAATGCCTCTATTCACTATGGAATACAGGCATCCAATCACTGATGAACTATCTGGACCAAAGTGGTGGAACAACAAACACACACACACACACACACACACACTCACACACACTGTTAGCTTGGCTAAAACCATCACCGGCATGACACCGTTCACCATCACTGACCATGCTGTTAATCTTCAAGGTGGAGCCTTAAAAATCAAGTCTTATGGATGATGGTTTATTCAAGCACAAATGCTTAACTTCATTTTAGGACTGTAAAGGCCACACACACACACACACACACACACACACACACACACACACTGACTCTCAGCACAGTGAATTTATTACATCTCTGCTGCCTGTCAGGTAGTCGTGATATTCCCACCGTCAAAAGCTCATCAGCGAAAGCTTAAAACGTCAGCGCTCGGTTCTTGGCTGAAGTTGCGGTAAGTGGATCTAAAGCAAGCATCGGGGTGTGAAGAGCTGCTATTTTTTTAATCTTAGCAAATTGGGAAAAATAAAATCCCTTCAGGAGTAAACTCGAGTTTTTGCACTCGGTAACCTCGGCTGCACATAATTTTCATCCTAAATTACAGCTCATGGTAGAAAAATCCCACCTTCAGGAAATCAATTTAGTGTGGGAAGAGTGGGAGAGAGCTGTACACAGATGTGTGAGTGTGTGTCTGTGTGTGTGTGATATACCGGGGTCAAAGTCAGTGGAGATCCTCTTACCGAGGGATGAAATGTATTCCTGTGTCACTTTCGGTGTTTGATTGTCTGCGTGGACTAACCTGACTATTCAATTATGATAGCTCTGTTAGGAATTTTATATTCCCTCATATATACAATATGTTGGAGTACAACAGCTTCATGCAGTACTTATACATCATTGAGTCTCCAGTTCAGTGATGTAGACAAGAAGCCATGATGCTCACTGATGAGTGATATATATATATATATATATATATATATATATATATATATATATATATATATATATATATATATATCAATTTAATTCCAATTCAGAGTTCTGTCGTCTTCCTGTGCTGATCATGCAGACATCATAATGAAAGTATTGTAACATCTGTCAAAAAACACACACTAAGACATTAACCAGTTCTGTTGCTTATTCATTCTACATGCTAACAGAGGCTGCTGTGGACCACAGTCCTAATCCAACATGTGTCCCAGCACTACCACCTAGCAGAACAGAATCTGGGTCTAAACTTATTCATTTATAAATGCATCTACACACAGTAACATGCCCAGGTTGTTACACTAGCCTGGTTTTACTTTGCCTATCAACACAATTTCAAAACTAGATTTGGATGGAGATCTCCACTTTCAACATAAATTGTAGTATATTTGCATGTCTCTACTTGTCTCAATAAATAAATTAAGACTATGTAACAGTCCAACACACCCTCATTTTCTAATTTAGCCAAACATGAAAAATCTACTTAAGCTTCCACTTTTCTATAGGAATACATACATCCTACAGGCACTAGTTTTTTAAATACTGTGTCATCCTGTTAAAAAAAGAGTAAAGGTAAAATATCTACTTAACTAACAACACCTCTTCTCTTCTATGCGTTTGATCAAATACAATTATTTTTGTCTATAATATCTATATCTATTGACTATAATACTGCATGTTGCTCTGATAAAGCACTGGAACATTTTCAGACCTCCTCCACACTGCTGACGTTATGCAGGAAACCTCTTCACAGCCTTACTGCGTTTATAGTCATGGAGTTTTTTATCATATATCCAGGTTTCTAGAGTATGGCACTAAGCTGTGCCAGGATAGTCTGGCAGGTCTGAGTTGACACCGAACAAAATGTTTCCATTTCTTCAAAGATGTACCATAAATCTGAATTCCCCGTGAAAACTGGTGTATCTCCAGCAACATTCTACACCGTAGACACATTCGCTGACAAGTCCACTGATTTAAAGCGTCCAGTAGGAATCCTCAGGGTAAACACGTTTCTTCCAAGAAAATTTCAGCACAGTTTCACATCGGTAGGCACACTGCTACCTATTTCTCTTGGCTTCTGGCAGCAGTGTTAGGATTAGTCATTGAGAGTTGTCACCGCTGGCACGTCTCGACGTTTACCAACGCGTGACGTCATACGCATGGAAATTAAACCCAGCAACCATATCGGATCACAACCAATTATATCCCTGAGTGTTTTGACCCGAACAGCAGTAAAGGATGGAATATTGGAGGAGATTTTGTGTTCCGTTTTGTATGAAGTCATGTCTCTTTACAGATTGATACCTGCTGTTTATTTTCCTTTGTAATCTGTAATGCTATTAACAAGCATATGTCTCTGTGTGATGTGTGATTTTTATTTATTTTTTTTATTTTATTGAATCAGTGGTGATGGCAGCGATTCATTAATTTCCACAAAAAAGGAATAATGCAGTAGATGCTATTTGCGTTGTGTGTTTGCAGGCACCTCAAGAGCGAACCTGACAATGATTCATACTTTTTCCCAACTAAGTCAATTACCTTAAAACAAAAATATTTTCAAGTATACAGCACAGCACTTAATTTAACGGTACAGTGTAGGCTTGTAAAATCAGCTGAGTCCAGCTGGCTTACAGATTTACAGCAGAGGCTCCATGCTTCAACACTTTAAATGCTTTCTTATGCTTTTACGGCTCAGACCTGAAAAGAAATTACTGCGCCTTCGGTGAAAATAGTTAACACACAGGAGTTGGGAGCAGACTTTGTGCACTTATCCCTCCGTCTCTGCACGGCAGCCAGTCATGATAAGTCTGAAAGTCACAGCTTTGATTTCAAAGGGACTTTTTCTGGTGCTTTGACCTTTGTTCTCATGCCAGCGCTGATGCCAAACAAACTTACACTCGTAGGCAATAGCGCTGTGTTCCTGCTTGTATTTCTCTGTCTCTGGTTTTGGGAACTCATCTCCCAAACTGAAACTTTTCAACAAATAAAGCAAATAATGTTGCCTTTGGTCACATGTGGCGCCACCTCCTGTCAACACACAAGCCAAAGATAAATACTTTGCATGGCTTGAGTCCATTAGATTAAAGTGGAACCAACAGTGTAGATTTTAAAATGTTCTTTTGTTTCTTTCTTTTGTTTTTTTATGTAGTAAAACTGGGGACAAGTGGATCGTTAGAAAAAATACTATTGACCTAAGTATTGTTTTTTTTTTAAAGAGGAGCAGTTGAAACTAGAATGATTTTTTCCACAATAAAAGAACATTTTTTACTGATAAACTGGCAGGACTAAGTCCTCAGGGTACGTTCACATAAGAAAAAAGTAGGTCTTCACGATCATCTGAATGGGCGTAGTGTGTTTTGGCCATAGAAGTTCAGACTGTAAAAAAAAAAAAAAACACTGTCCAGCAAAAAAGATGAAACAGAATCAAAATTTGCAGAAATACAAATAGATCTGGTGCTGCAGCATATCGATCAGATGAGATGAGGTTAACAGGAACTGGTGGGTCAAATCAAGCATTAACTTCCTGATTTGCTTTAAAACAGGATGAGAGAAGGAGAGCGAGCTGAGAGGGAGAGACAGGTAGAGAGCGGCAGTAGTCCAGCGAGCTAGTGTCTCCTGTCTTATGTAAATGTATATTCCAAGTTCAACAGGCACTTCAAATCAAATAACAGACTATGTCCTTGGTTTCCGCACTTAAGGATGGCACATAGAAGTGTGTTCTGATCTGACACCCTGATCGTCTTTCTCTGAGACTTCCAGGACAGACACATGCATTAAAGGTCAACTATCCTAGAAAATGAAGTTTCAATTGGTTTTTGAGAAAGCTCAAGCGTTCTATAAATATTGTCTCATGATTCCTTTGGATCTGAATCCACAGGCGTATTCTAAGGCTTTGCCTTAAAAAAAGATTTCCTTGAAGTTGTAATGTCACAACTATACAGTCACTGCCCACCCCCCATTCACAGCCATTAAAATGTATTTCTATAGGAAAGTAGATAGATTAGATGTATGTCATTTTTTATGTCCCAAAAACTGCACTGATAACCACAGTATGTCTAGAAAATGATGGAATGATAATAAATCAGTTTGTATTTTCACATTACTTAATAATTACAAAAACTTATCCATCCATCCAAAAAACAGTGTCAGGATTTCCAGAGGGTGTAGTTTACAGAAAGCAGAAACGACCATATGTGATCTTTTCATAAGAATTTAGTTGTTTTGTCATCGGCTACAGTAGCCTGCGTTAGTGAGGAATATAGTAGCAGCTAAACCAGGAAACTTACTTTCACTACATTGGAGCACAATCAGAGCAGGAAGACACCGGAGGTTTAAATGGTAATGAAAATAGTGGGATGTAATCATTGTCATGAACTAGAGCTGAAACAAAAGAGCTGCTGCAGAGTTTTAACCTTTTCTGTAACATACATTTTGTGGCATAGAGACAAAGAAATGCTTGTGCATTTGCGGCACAGGACCCTCTATAGTACCACAGCACACCTACAGGGCTTCAGGTTTTAATGGTAATCATAGTTTTCATTTTTAATGATGTTTTGACTATCAATATAAACAATTTTACCAAGAAGGATAGAAATATATGTGTACACTTAAGCCCCTGTCAATACAAGGGATTTCTCTATTTTTTCATTTACAAATTAGTAGTTCACTTTAGTTTTTACTTAAATAGTACACAAAAAAAGTCTGAAGCCATACTTGATTTGTGTTTCATTAGAATGTGTAAATAAACGGAGTGAAAACAAAAAAATCACATCCAACAAATGACAGTGATATAGAAAGCTCCTGGTAGGGCATGAATCTTTCTATATGTATACACTTTTGTGTCCTATTTAAGTAAAAACAGGTGAAATACTAATTTTTAAATGAAAAAATCTAGAAATCCCTTTTACTTGATAGGGGTATGAATAATTTTGGGCCTAAGTGGATATAGCCCTGTATCATGCCATATGCAAGCTATATAATAATCTAAGAGGTGAGGTTGATCCAACAGATATGAGATGTACAGACTGACAGACGCTACTTGCTTTATAGATAGATGGACAGACAATAAGATGTAATACTATACTGATATGATTGTGTTTTTCTTGAGTGGAGTTTTACTGTCTGTTTTTCATTGTCATTTATACATTTATGCATGACAAACACCTCTGACTTAGGATCCGTGAGATTAAAAATGAAATCTGAATGTCACTCTGATGGCTGTTTATCAACCCTATTGGTTATTTCAAACCACATAAAGTGCTTAGAATTCCCTCCAGTTTGTACTCCTTATTCCTCACTAGAGTCACAGGGGTCTGCTGGAGCCAATCCCAGCATACTTTGGCTGACAGACAGGTACCAGCCTATCATGGGGAAATTTAGAGTTTCCAATCCACCTAAACAGGTTTTTGGACAGAGATGGAGAGGAACTCCACACAGAAAGGTCCCAGGACTAGTATGGAACTATCCTGAGACTGTGTTAAAAACTATAGATTTTTAATATATATATCTATTATTCAGGCCATTTTAAGTAATAAAAACATTCGAAACATTTTTTACCATGTCTAAGTAATATTTCGTGCTATAGAGGGTTAATGATTATATTTATGACATGAAGTCAAAAATTGTAATGTCATTTCCTGATCTCCTTCTGTAAAAAAATCATTGCTTGTTTTATTTTGTTTTCAGTCTTCTCTATGGTTTGTTTTCTACACTGTCAACTTTTTCTCTGAAACACTGAGTACATTGAGTGTTAGTTAGTGTGTGTGACTCCAGTGGGGCTTCAACCTACAGCTCTGCCGTTCACTTTTTAACATGACGAGCATTAGATTGATCACTGGATTAGAAAATAAACAGGGAAGTCATTTGGTTCAGTGCTCGAACTGTAACTTTACACCTGAGAAATCCTTAACCCAAGAAAAGCAAAACTACACATTTCGATGTTTCACAGCCAGTGAATTACTCTCGAACCAAACTTCTTTCATCAGCAGCAATCCACATAGAACATATGCTGTTTTTATAGCAATGTAGTCACAGAAAATCAACCTGATCTAATCATCAGAATATAGAATTTAAGTTGTTTTTCCCTGTAAAGTCTGGAGGTATTACTGCATCTGAATAACTGGTTATTGAAAAGTGGTACAAACATGATGAATTACGTTGCTAAGACCAGTTACTCGTTTCAATAAATCATGTCATTGTGTGTTTATATGCTGAGCTATGTAAAAAATTTTATAAATAAGGATATCTGTTAGCAACAGTAATGTAGTATTCATCATATTGTCTTACAGAGTCTTGTGTGAGATACAGTGATTCTACAGATATGAAACTAAACAATTCCCGAAATCCCGAAGTTGATTTAATTTTTAAGCAGGACTGTAATTTATCTTCTAACCTACTGTGAGCGCCAGCAGTATATCACAGTTCAAGGTTCAATTTTATTCGTCCCAGAGGTGGGCGATAGCTTTTGCAGGAATGCACTCAAAAACATAAAACATAAAGAAACATAAATCTGTAGATGCTTATTTGAAATAGGGCATCCTGTAAAAGGGAAATACAACAACACAGAGGACAATGACCGCCAAATCTTATCCATGGCGTCCTGGAAACAGGGCAGGGGTGCCATTCCTCTCAAGGAAACAGTTTAATTAAGCACACAAGAAGTTTTATTTCACTAAAAGTGCAAACCGTAGCGATGATTACACAGAACGCTCAGCTCTTTTTCAGGGAGGAGAAGAAGAACATGGGGAAAATAGAGGGTAACAAAACCAGAGTGATTAGTGCAAAGCACATCTGTAGCCTTTTTAATAACCGGCCTAAAATAATTGCCCGGTTCATTATTTTAACACTGCCCACTGCTGCCTGCCAAGCTATGCCTAGCTGCCCAACATTTTAATAACCTGTACTTATTCTATACACTCTTAATTTAAAAATAACACCATTAAAAGCCCTTATTGTTGCATTTGAGCTGGAGCATTGGTGGCCAATGATTTGGAATCTGCATTAACAGAGCCGTAACTGTTTTGAAGCTCCATTCATTAGCTAATTATTGCTGTTTTTTGATCAGACGTCATGGAAATCAACAGCAATTATTCATCAGTCCAAGCCACGGGCGTAACATAATAATTTACAGTCCAGGGCCTACGGTAAATAAACTCATTTATTTTATTGACCACACTGAGAAAACAAAGCAAACATTTTTTTAGTGCATTTCAAGATAATGTTGTTAATGTTGTTTTCTGTTGCAAGCAAAACACAGGTTATTTTCTCTCATATCGATGTGCCCCTATTCTAAACTGCTTCTGAAAAACCTGCTGTTCAAATAAAGTTCATCATTATTATTTCTTCTTACAAGTCAACTGGGGAGTAATTGATGCAAAGTAATGTTTGTGTATCCCCATGTTTCTCCGGGCCATGTAACCCAAATACACTCATTAGCCCCCCGCTGTATTTATGGACGTTTTGTCATCACACCCTTTGTTCATGAGGGACTTCTGCTGTGGAGTTCAGGACAAGTGGTCAAGAATCTGAAACCCGAGTCGCCGCCGTTATTCCTTCTCATTCGACACGTAGCCATGTGCGCTGAGTTTGTCTAAGCTCCCCTAATGAAACAGGGCCTAAATGTAGGGGAAGAGCACGGTGTGCGGGTGGGGGGGTATGCTTTGCCCCATTCAGGTGTTCATGTTGCTCTAAAAAGGAAGGTCACTGAATGTCAGTGCCTCCAAATAGCGTTCAGTCTGAAGGGCTCATTAAGGACACCGGAGGGGGAAGAGAGTGCAGCATGCAGTTATTGTAAAAACAGAAATCCAGGACATTTTTAAGTGTGCTGCTGGATGGATGTTTCACTGCAGCTCAGGGACCTCGTCTGCTGCTTTCCGTGGCCAAGAGGTCCGACAGCCCGAGAGCCATTTAACTGAATGTTCACCTGTTACCTGCGCTTCAAATATGGACCACTGTGGTCGTGTGGGGCGCCAGGCCTGTAAATCCAACACAGAGAGGCTGTTAAACACCGAGACGCTACAATGCAGTCGTTTAAAAACGAGCAAAGGTAATAAGCAATGAATAAGTACAAGATAATACGTGTTTAAAGTGTCCTCATATATGAAAATAAATGTACAAGTTGCAGGCGCAGAACGCCGTGACAGAGGCCAAGGTGCTCTCTGTTCAGTCTATTATTTTCCATTTTCCAGAGGACGCATGGGAGTGCAGCCACAGACACTTGAGAGCACATTCACTGAGAAATATTGGTGACTCCCTTCAGGGGAGAGGTAAATCTGAGCTAAATCTGTCGCTGCAGGTGCTAAATCACAGTCCACACAGTAAATCTAGTGGGAAAGTCGCTAAGCTGGCAACACCGTTCCCAACAATGACCCGGGGTAGTAAAGATGGTTAAACACATGCACATGTTGATTCTTCCGAGCAGCTGCTCGTTTATTTCATGCCGCTGCGAATCCCCCCGCGGGCCTGCGGCGGGATGCCTTGCTCAAGAGCACTTTGAAGGGTGAGGAAAGAGAGGAGGGCTCTGTTTTTGCGCTTAATTTTACCAGCTGCTCCGTGTATTCAAACAGGCAACCTCATGACCACAGGGTCACTTCTCTTACCATCAGGCCTCCGTGCCACATGGAGAAGTACTCTACCAGAGATCTAAAAGTAAATACCTCTCTTTGTTAGTTTTTGCTCGGGCCAGGCCTATAACAGGAACTCAAGCTGTGCTAGCCCGCCATTAGGTCCTGGCAAATGAAAAGACATAATTCAGATTATTAAATCAGCCGCGAGGGGGGGTGGATCGGCAGCAACTCTGCGAATATTACACAAATCTAAAATAGCCTCCTAACTGAATCTGTCAGAGTGCCCTCATCTGGCTATTTTGGGGGGGAAATTTAAACTACTGATGTGAACTTTAGCCGGTTGCTGTTTCAAGTAAACGCTTCGCCTTTTCGCACGTTGACACAAAGCCCTACTGTTTTACATTGTGCAGCGCTGAAACTCTGGGCATTTTAAATAGATTTTATTAACCTGTTGCAGAATACTAAATAACGCAGGGCCGTTTGAACCGCACAGGTGTGGTCGATGTCTGTCAGGAGTTAGCGCCCTGGCCAGTCCCACGTGGAGATTTACCAAGCGCGTTAAACCGCGGCCAATTTCGCAGACCTAAATTATACAGGCCGACTCGGAAAATAGGGGAAAGTCAAGGGGTAAGGGGGAGATCTGCCAGGGTAGTGAGAGTCCCTGGCCATTTGCTGAAGACATAACATATTACAGCTGAGGGAAAGCAGCAGGATGGGAGTCCTGTCGTCCGCGCTGTGACACACACTCCGCCGGCCAACTGGTGGGGAAATAAGATGCTGAAGCAGATTCGGTGTTAGCCGATGAAAAGTTGCTTGGGTTGTGTTTCATGGGATGGGAGTATCACAGATCAATGGGATTGGTTTTTGTCCTCCAGGAGATTTCCAGAGATTAATTTGAACTCTGCCTAATATTTATTTAAAAGATTCAGTCCATTATGCTCGCTGTCACACTAGACTGTTGTGTAGAACCTTCCGAGTATTATAAGAAAATAGAGGAAAAGGCATTATAGTAAATTGATTAAATCTTTTATACGTTTATAGGTGAGGATCGGGTTGCACCAGCTATAGTTTAAAGTCGCCCCTGCACTGAAAAATATGTTTTTCTTCTTCTTCCTGCAGTTGGATATTTGAGCTTCAATGTGCAGAATGATATATGTGCAGAGTTTAACACCAGAAGGCTGTGTTCACATGTGGAAAAGTTTCCGAGAACTCATGAAAAATATGGTTTTAAAAATCATACTTTTTACAAGCATGATTTGTGACATCACAACTAGTTTGGAACCAATCCAATATTTAACTCACACAAAGGAAGATCAGCCTCCCTGCTACCTACATAATAAAAATGGCAAAATATGATATTCGAAGAATTCAAGTTGTATACTAAACTCAACTTATGTATTTTAGTGTTTTATATAACAATTTATTTTGCAGGGATTAAGTCATGTTAATTCAAGCCTCAGTTTTGTAAGAACACGGCTGCTGCATCTTGAGCCGAGCAGTGACGTGAGGTTTAAAGAAATGCAAAGAAGTATTAGTATTAGTATATAAGTATTTTTCCCCTAACCCAAAAATCTTTATGTGAAAGAACAGGTCACCCAGTGCAACCATGTGGGTCATTGATGTCTTCTTAATAGTTGTTGGATAACAATGGAGGCCCACATTACAGTGATATTTAAGACTTTAGATACACACACGATCCTTGTAAGTAGATCAGTTCATTGTTGTTTTGGCTCTGGTCATGAGATTTGCTAACAGATATGAAAAATATTGAAAATCCCCAGGCATATATAGTAAAAGGCCAAACTATAGAAGAAACTGACAGTTCTTTGGAAATGCAGCCATTAGTTTATTTATGCATGCTTAATAATTCTAATACTGCAACCAACCATAGGAAAAAATAATAGGAAACTTTATTTATACAGCATTTATCACAACAAAGTGCTTTACAAGACGAAGTGAAAATGGTGAACACTGGAAATATTTCATCTCCACACCAATGTAAAAATACATTTGCCAGTGAAATATTAATAGGACAAGGTTGAGATATAAATTGTTGGTAAATATATTTTTAGATTAGCAAAACAATAAAATACATTTATAATAATCAATAAATCTGTTAGATTAAAGCTGCAGTTGGCAAGAGCAATGACCCAATAAACCAGATAATACAAATACAAAGAATCCAAAACTGCATCACTCCATCTCTCCATCAGCTGCTGTGATTGGCTATGTACAGTCTAGCTTACCCTGATTGGTTGTTAACAATTAAATATTCTTATTCTAATGAAATAATACTTGCAGCCCTAATTAGTTTTAAACAGACCTAAAAGTTGAAAAACCTTGTTAGTGAGTTCAGAGAACTACCCATTGTTTTCAGGAATGTTTTCAGGTTTATATCTTAGCATTTAGATCAAGGGTCAGGTCAGATATGCTCACCATGTTGTATATTATTGGGTTTGCACAAGTCATATTTTAACAGGCAGCAAATCCACCTGCAGTTACTGGATGTTACAAGGAATTCCCCCCGTGGAACTGTAGTCTACACCTGTCTTAATAAACACTAATGGTATAAAAGTTTGGATGTCAGATGGTGCAAACAGCTCCAGATGTGTAGCCTGCTTGCATCATCAGCATCATGAAAACACTACTGCTGCCTCTGACTGATTAATTGTTATTTATTTCTCATGCACACCAAAGATTTCTTCATTATTTACGTTGGTGTGTACAGATGAACCAGTTCAGAGGAAACTTGGTAAAACTTCAGCAAAAACAGGTGTAACTTTTGTTTATCTGCAGTGACTTTTAACTGAATTTATGGACAAAAAACTACATCTTGGGAAACACAAATTTTGAGTATTATCTGTTTTTCTCGCACAATTTATCCAAATAAAACAAGCTTGACATCAAACAGCTCAACATCAAACAGTCGTGACTTGTGGGGAGTTTCATAGCCACAGATGTAAACCATTTACAGGAAATTGTCACAATAGAGGACACTGACTGAACACACATCTTTATGCTGTTCCCCCCGCTCCCTCTGATTATGCATTCATGATCTTCAATGGCCCCGCAACATTGCACTTCACCTTCAACCCCAATCCCAGCTAGTTAAGTCTGATTGAGCAACAAAGGAAACAACAGTGCTTGGGAATCTAGCAGTTTCTGCAAATTGGAATAAGAAATTAGGATTAAGCAGTGGCATAGGAGTATGAGTGAATTATGTCAAATTGGAAACAGGGTCTCCAGAGGTTTTGCAACATCTGCTCTGGTGTCGGGTTGCTCCAGCTCTTGCTCGGGCTGCAGTTTTGCAGCATCCAAAATGTCCCTCTGCTCCATCCAGGCACCATCCACTGTTTCACAGACAGGTTCAGAGCTGGGGCCAGGACTAAATGTGTCTGCTCTAACCTTACAGAGAGACCTTGGCTGTCCCTAAATGCACTTTTCTTCCCACACAACTTTTCTGATTTAACAAACTTATGGGAAAGGGACCGGTGTCATTGCAATTTGTGTGTTCGGTTCAGTTGCATTAAGTAGGCTACTTAGATAATCTCGACTCCTTCCCCACAGGACAGATGCTGCTCTGTATTTCATGTGGTCATCACCTCATTGTATTTCTTCCATGAAATATGGACAATGAAAGCTATATCACGCTAGCAGATATTAAAGCAGATAGATCATGTTGAGTGTCAAAACGACGTCCAAGTATCAGATGAGTCGACCTGTTTGCAGAGAAGATCTCATTGAAAAAACACATGTCCTAACAGCTCACGATGTGTTTGTGATGTTTCTTTCTTCCTCTTTTTTTTGTTTTTTTTTCACACCGGAGGGAGAAAGGTGAACGCATCCAAGTTTGGGTTGTCACATTAATGACATGATCGCCTCTGACATTCAAATTGCATTTGACAGTGTACTTCCGAGGCACAGATGTATCGGCCCGGGCCCAAGCAGACGCCGGCTCGGGTGCCAGACGACTGAGCAATCATTTGGAAAACACTGGCAACACCCGGTGTTTTCATTTTCAACTCTCTTTTTAACCTCTTCGTAAACTCTCGGGGAATATTTCAGCTTTTGCCGAGGGTCCCAGATGACTGCGCGCACATTTGGAACATGACGGATAGCCCCAAAAAATACAAATCTCCCTGGGCGAGCGCTGTCGACGTGTTTAGACTCCATTGAAATGCTACTGTCCGTGGGATTTGGAAATTACAGTAAGAGTTCAATGAGAACAGCCAGCTTGGGGGTTAGGGCAAGGTCATCCCTCACTGCCTTCCAAAATGGCTCCCCTGAGGGTTGGCCTCTCTGTGTCCTGACCTTATGGCACTAAAGCCGTAATCTCTGTTTGCTCGTCAAGTTTTCGTTCTAACTCCTACTGTCCCTCCTTTTTCCCCCTCTCTCCCTGTCCTCTCCACTATTTTCTTTTTACATCACTTGGTTTTATTTTCTCTCTGTTGCTCAGTCCTCCCCCCTGTTTTCTCCCCTTCCCTCTCCCTCTCTCTCTCTCTCTTTCTGCTTGTAGTTTTTCTCTGTGTCTCCCTCAGCTATGTGGCCAAACTGCCAGGGCTGACTCTTTTGATTTGAGTGCAGTACATGTGGTTGAAATCTGAGGCCCGCTGCACTGCCAAGCCACAGGCCCCGTAATGGAGCACTGGCGCAGGAGAATAAGCCATTGTTCTTGGTGCAGTCGGTGGATGGATAGTCGGAGGAGGGAGAGGGAGCGCTGGCTGAGTCTATTTAAAAAAAAAAAAAAAAGAAAGAAAGAAAAGCTTGACTCTTGCTGAACACAACTCCTGGGGTCAAAGGGGAGCCCCATAATCTCGTTGTAAATCCCACTCTGGGTAGCAGGAGAGGGAAAGCCGCCTGGGAGTCATTTACAGACACGGGATGCAAAGATGTTAGCGAGGAAAACTGTCCAGTCCTGGTTTCCTGCTCTGTCTGACTGCATACTGAAATAACATAAACAAGAAAGTGAGAGTCTTGTACCTAACTTTAAAGTGTCGTAACGATTTCTCTGCATGGAGAGCTCTGGAGAAAAAAATGTTCATATCCTTATGTAGAAGTTACAATGCAACTCTGTACTCATTAGCCAAGGCAAGGCAGCTTTATTTATATAGAGCATTTCAACACAGAGTAATTCAATGTGCTTCACATGAGACAATAAAAGTCAGGATACAGCAAGACATGAATACAATTAAAAACAGACATTGAAGAAGACAAGAAAGCCAAAATAAGTAAATAAGACAGTATGACACCTATTATGAGTGTTATACAAATGTTTTTTGGCTGAAACATTAATGAGAAACACAATTTTGAAACTAAAGCTGTTTTTAAGTTATTATTTATTTTATTGATATTCAATTATTGAAATGTAGACATAATACATAATTCCTTTTATTTAAAAAAAAATAATAAGGAGAATAAAACATGTAGTGACCAGGACATTTTTCAGGTAAAAAAAAAACTTGTTCTGGTGAACCAACTTTGTAATGATGTCGCTGCTTCTAAATGACCTCAAACAATGCAGTGTGTTTTACTTTTCCAAACATATCGGCCTGTAGACAGTACAAATCCAACTTTGAAGTGGTGATATCAGGCCAATTCATCAGGGGCCACTAATTGTCGCTTGAGTCATAGTAATGAGAACAAGGTTTACTTGCTGTAACATTTCCCTTCAGCTCTCCAGTTTAAGTCTTTTAGTTTTTTCAGTCTTTTAATGGCTTGCAACGTCACTGTTTTGGTTCAGTCTCTGCACTCTCGTTGACTCACTTTTCACCAGCATCAGGCAGATGTTTTCAATAGAATAGTGCTAAAACACCACTGTAGGCTAACTAGCACCAAATGCAGACAAAGTTAATGATGAGACAGTGCACACAGTGGGGGAGTTGAGCAGCTAAAGACACGATACAAGTCCAAACTGTCATTTCTGCATTTTGTGATGCTCTTTTGTGATGTGTTAAGTCCTGCCCTCAAACTGCAAAAACTGATAAAGCAGCTTAAGTCGTGTAATTTGACTGTACTTAATTACAAAGTAATTATAACTATCGGAATAATCAGAGTAAGAAGCAAATAAAGGCATTTTAAAACTATGCTGAAGATGAATAAATCAACATGGTTAAAATAAATATCTAATTCTGATTCCATCATCTCTGCTACACTATTTTCAAAATATCTCAACAACTCAATTATGTGCCACTGATTATTTGCTCACAATCATCCTCATGGCTTTTTAAATTGCTTCATTTGGAGGATTATTGTTTAAAACGATATGCAGACAGTCTATCCTCTATTAAACAGTAATTCTGAATACATCTGGTCTCGATTGGCTCCCCTTTTTACTGTACAAACCAGAATCAGGAAGCAGGAGTCTATGGCATGACGATTTTTACAATTTTCAACTTAATTAAATGTGTTTATGACTGAGGGGAATAGTGAGTGTGCAGGATTCCTGTTGATTAGCCACACCAGCTGCAGTCCACAACCCCCCCACTAATAAACCTTGCCTCCCCTATAGATTTTATACTGTAATGGTTAAATTCTTTGGAAAAAAAAAAAAGTTTGTTTACCTCATCGGATGCAGTCCGATCATTAAAATAACTACGATGAATCAATGGACCCTCGCTCATTAAAATTCAAGGCAAAAATGAGACGGGAGTGCCGGGAAGTTGAAGCTGTGTCGTCTTGAATCATGAGAGCTGCCAGCCTTCTGGTGCCATAAGGTCCTGAGGTTTTTCTTCTGCAGTTTTCCCATCAAACTATTTCACAACACAGCCTGTACGTCAACTCAGTGTATACTGCTTCAAATCACCATTGTTTTCACTTAGAATGCAATAAAACAGGGATGTCGATGGCCTAATCGCTGATGTCAGGGCAAAACCTAATTATGGAGAGATGATCTCTCGATATGATCAGGCTTTTACCATGTGGTGTGAAACTATAACCTTTTTTTTTCTTCACAGACAGGATGTTGGGAGGCGTTGGATATAGGTGACGACAAACCACCGTGAAGTTGGGTCTTGGTGCCCAATCAAATTGCCACAGAACTGTGTTTAATGTTCTCCCTTCGAGTGTAAATGTGCATGAGCCGTCACCCTGTCTAACAGTGGTGCCATATATAGTACTGTATGTATTTGTTTAGCAAGATTTCTCCTTGGAAACGTGGGTTAGAGTCCCCTACATGTGAGAAGTAGGAATTTGACAATGAAACGCTTTTGACAATTGCATGCAGCGTTGAATATTTTTAGCCACTTTGGCAGTGATGCCGATTTCAATCGTCATCCCACCACTCTGATCCTGATGCTGCAGTCATTCATGTCCCCTACAGCAAGACTTGCAATAACTTTGGTGACCCTTTAACCTACCATTAAGAAAACTATTTTATTTGTCAAATCCAATCAGTTTATGGGTCAGTGGCAAATCATGGTTGGATCTTAGATGAGAAAGTCAAAAACTTTTCAAAATACAGTTTTAAGAACCATTCATCAGGTCTCTCAAAATGTACATTTTGTGTTGTGCTTATTCATTCATATGGGGCAAAAAAAAGTAATTCCAATGCAAAAGCTCAGACTACCGTTGTCCAGCAAAAATACCAAAGCAGGTTTGTTTTTTGGATGCCAGAGCTCGTCTGTGCCATTCAAACACATACAAGTACACATTTCTGGTAGATTGTTTTGCTATGTGAACTAGTTTACCTGGTGATCATCATGGCAAAAGATGAAATAAATGCATTTAAACTGAAAATATTATTCACAGTTGATTGTTTTGGCATCTGATAAACCTTCAAACTCGTTCATCTGTTACTCAGATTGGACTTCCTGAATCGCAGCTCATGTCTGAACCCCACCAACAACCCCCCGCGTTGTTTTAATGCAGGGCTGTTTTCCGTCTAAATGTCTCCTTAGTCTTGTATTTGTCATCGGTCTTGAATGCTTAACACTTCCACATGCAAAGATCGTATTGGTACAAATCCTGATCCATATGTTTGTTAGACCTCTTGCTGGGCCAAGATATTTTCTAGTTTCTTCCACCGAGCGGTGTGGCCCCAGGTTTAACTAAGTCTCTGCGAGAAGCTTAATATCTACGTTGTAAACGGCCTGTAGGAGTGAGCTACTGAGCTTTCACCAGCTCCTCTCTAGTGTGTTTTATCATCAGAGGATAAAGCAGCCACTGTCTAAAGGGGCAGCTGTTTCCTACCTCTCTGCCTTTCTTTGGCAGGTGATGTATGAGCTGGCCAGGAGATGAGATGGAGAGGTCCTCCAAGAGTTAAAGGCATTAGGTCACAGTAGCTGCTACCACCAGTTCCTGGCCGAGGCCTCGCTGTGCTGCATTGCCACCGTACAACAAGCCCAACATGTGTGAAAGATTACAGCAATAGCAGATAATCAATAAAATTCACAACCCATTTGATGTGATGGATGTGTGCGCGCTGCCCTCTGTGCTCACATCATCATTAGCAGTGGCGTTCAACCATGGCGATCCATCCCGATCAACGGTGAAGGTGTCAGACGCTGCTATCAAAGACACCGTGGCCCTAGTGCCGGGGCTGGGTTCACCCCTTCACACCATTTCCCTTCCCTCTGAACCTTGGTTTATCTCTCTCAGTGAAAGTATAGGATGTCTGGGTCACAACATGAAACTTGACTGATGAGGGCAAGCTGAATGGTTTTGGTTTACCGCTGGCCAGGGGGAATCCCAGTTGATTTGAAAAACACCACATGGGCACAGTAGGATGCTAAGTGTCTGTCCTGGGAGGCAAAACCAGAGTGGAGATTCTTGACTGGCAGTGCGGTTATTCACAAACAGCAGGGGAGCCGGATGATTGATCCTGCTTAGAGTGTTCAAAAGCCTTGAATGGATGGTGGCTTTTATTGTGATATATGCAGTTATTTGCCGCTTGGTGCTACCCAGCTTCCCATGAGACTGAGTTCCAGTGAAATGGAAGTTAGCGAGTCCTTAGCTTCTGTACTGTGATGTATGCAGCACAGGATATTTGAGTTGTGTACAGCTACAAGAGGGAAAATTATCACCTGTCGATATCTAAACATGCATCTAATTTGTATCTCTCTATATAGATCTTTTAGAAGATATGATCCACAAACAGTGAAGTGTGATTTTATATGTGATGAGCCTGATGTACGATAATGCTGTACCTGTTGAATTAAGTTTTCTTTTATGCACAATTAGTAGTAAATGATTTAAACAATTCCCATGCATGGTGTGGAGGCAATGAACTCCACTCTTCAATCGATTCATTTTATTATAAATTGAATACTTTTGTGTTTTGGACTGTTTAGACAAAAACCTTTAAAAAAAATGTTATTACATTTATGAAATAATACATGGTAGAGTATTTGATAAGGAAAAAAAACTTTACTTGCTTGAATCTAATCCCTTGTTTGATAAAAGCAAGCCTTAAAATATTTTCATATCGGTGTGTCCGACAGATTTTCACTTCTTCTCACTTTTTCTCAGGTTACATGAATAAAAACTTGCAACATGGAAGATGTAACGAAAAAAATCATCCCAAAACAGATAGTAATTGGAATTTTAAGCTATTATCATGAGCATACCTCCAAAAGTAAGCATTTGGCAGCACGTTTAGCCAAGAATTTAGCGTCTGCTACTGTGAAGAAGAGAAATGACTGTGGTTAACGTTCAGGTACATGGAAAACCACATTGGTCCAGTGGGCTTGACAGTGCCTCACTGTGAAGCTCAGACCTATTATCTCCCATAAGACTTCACTGGCATCAGCTCCGCAGACGAGGAGGCCTCATTCTACGACAGGACACCCCATTGGCTTGATTTACTGGGATGCTAATAATGGGAGGAAACCACTTTGCTTCACATATATCTGAGGATTAGGTTTCACAGTGAATGGGAACATTCAGTTGACGCTGATGATGAGGATCCTGAGGGACGAACTATACATGGCTCATTCAGCAAAGCTTATTACGTGTCAACTACTTGAAAAAGAACGATTTACAGCAAATTGGACTTGATCCAATCATGCTCAGTATTAAAGTCCGTTTTCATTGGAAAGTGAAGTTTCTGTGGAGTAATTTGAGTTTAAATGCTTAGCGTCATATTATTACTTATACAGAGCCATTTTGTTTGTTCACAGTCAGGTAATCATGAGCTGGTTATATTATACTGTACATGTAGGGATGGTGCATGTGATATAATAAAAACATTGATGTTCTTACAGTTATGCACAAAATGTTTAATTTGGTAGAAAAGTAACTTCTCACACACGAGTGTGGACAGTCCTGCACATGTGGACACTACATGACACACCACCTGCACCAGTGCTGTCTTTGGCCTATGAGAAGGACAGGTTGAAAATGAATTATCTGCATTATCTATGCTGATGATTAAAATTCACCATTAAAGTTTGTTTTCCTGGTTTCTTCCGATAATTGTTTGAGCTTCTCTCTCTGCAGAGTTTGACACTAGAAAGTTGTTTTTATATTCAGCTCCTGATAATGGGAAAGGTTTATCTGGTCATTGAAAATCCAATTTATAAGGCAGCTCTATGGGCATGATTTGTGACACACATTCGGTTTGTGTTGTGAATCTTCCACTGTGGCTGGAGCAATGGTCTGGTGATGAATGGATGGAGAACCGGAGTAGATACTGTTGAATTCATCAGCTCAGCAGTTGATGGAAGTCAGATGCACACGCTGTGTAGGTGAAGGAGGAAGACAGGCAGGGCAAGAGAAGAAAGCCACGCCCACAGCGCACGCACGCACACAGACAGAGAGACAGGGGAAAAGGAAACACATGGAAACAAAGGGAAATAACCGGAGGCACAGCTGCGCTGTGACACCTGAGACTGAAGCAGGAACAAATTTCTGCCTATTTTTAGTCATTTAAGTCACTGGAAAATTATGGGAGCGTAAACTTTCCTGATATTTACGTCAGATGAAAAGAACTTGTCAGATAATCATATTTTATAGCGGCCATCCTTTGTCTTGTGTCTGTTTCAGATGTTCTGGCAGCAGAAATCAGCTGTACTGCTGCTATACTGCTGATGCTCTTCAGCAGATGATGGATTTTTTAAATATTATTGCAACATTATTGGATCTGCCACAAAAGCGAGTTTTGAAAATCTTCCATCCTCATGTGAAGAGTTGGATGATAATTCCATGGTATTGTTTATGCCATGGCCATGGAAAATGCAGCACATGTCTCTGCATGGCTGACAGGTGTCCCCTCAAGCAAACACATGCATACATCTCTGTAAATACATGACTTAAACTGTCTGTACCTAAACAAACAATGTTTTTATTACATTAAGATTTAAAATTTCACCTTTTCCATTTCCACCTTAAAATTTGACCCACGGCTGACTCTGGAAAACATGTGTGCCTGATCTGAAGTATGTATATATTGTATGTTTATAAATCTCAGTTTATGTGCAGGAAATGGCGTAAGCTTGGTTTCTGTGCAATAATAATAATAATTCATAATGCATAACATAACGTATATAATACATCTGGCTCTTGGTCAACAGCTTAACTAATATTGTAAATAATTGCAAACTAAATCACAGGTAACCCTGGAAACAAGGAAAACAACTCCCAGTGTGACAGTCAAAACCGTCAGTGGAACTGACTCTATCGGTGTCAGTAATCACTTGAAATAAAGACTTGATATTATATTCAGGACGCTTTGATTTTATTCCCCTCCTTTTTTGACCATAAATGACCTTTGAAAAGCAGATTTTGGTTTGAACAAAGCGTTCCTTGTTTTCCTTCCGTAAGTGGGCATGGAATACGAGTTATAATGCACTCTGAGGTTTACTAATAGATGAAATCAGGACAAGACCAAGGCGAAGAATAATATGACCTGAAACAAAATGGCTTTTCTCTCTCTCTGCGTCATGTTTATGCATTATCAGTGGTATCCCATCGCGGTCATGGGAATATTACATCAAGTTCATCATCATAGATTTAATGGTATCATGGAAAATAGAGAATCCTTACCAACTTATATACTTTGGAGAGTGTTTGATAATGATGTACTCAATTATCTTAAATATTTAAAACTACCAGTATGGTTTTTCAAGTATATTTTAGTTTAGAAGACAAAGAAGGTCACAGATCATCCTGAATCCTATGTGTGTGCTTCAATATATCAACAGAACATCATAATATTATGTGCTTTATATATACAGCATATATTGTGTTGTGCAATAGATGCATGTTACTGTTTGAGTTGTGTGAATAGTTCCAGCACATTAAATGTCTTTTGTTGCTGTGTTTCTTTATCATGTTTATGTTTTCATGGTTTCATGTTTTCATGCTGCCTTGCTGCAAGAATAATTTCCGCCTTTGGAACAATAAAGATCTGAACTCAACTGAACTTATAAAATTACCTCAGTGCAATGGTTTGGATCAACAATGATAAACATGTACATACCAGTGCTTTCTGTGGTCGAGGACAATTAACAACAAAACTGAACCGCAGCATTTATTTTTCTCATGAGAGACGCGATGATGCCGTCTCCTCCCAGCACCTCTGAAACTGTGACTCCGCTCACTTCATCTATCTCCTATTAATCCAGTTTAGAGACACGTTAAGCTCAGCAAAGAGGCGTGATGCCAGCCAGACAAAATAAATCAAGAGGGTGTGGATTAATACGCAGCCGTGCGGGGTGAGAGTGCTGCGGTGTTTGGGAAGAGCCCCTGTGAAAACACAGGGGCACCACAACTCAACACCTCATTTATTTGGAAGTGTCAGCAGGAAATGCCATCACGAAAACTCAACTCTAAATATTATCTCTGCATCTCACTGAGAGGGGGATCTATTAAACTGAATGGGAGAAAAAACAGGACACACAAAGAATACAATTGATACAATACAATTTGTCATGTGATGCAATTGTTTATACATATTTCTTTAACCTTGGTGGCAATAACTCCTTGTTATAGTGTTTTGATCACCTGCCAATCAGAGTGGACAGTACTAATCTACTCAGTTTTGTCTTTGCAATATTTAATCAATATATCCAATGTGCCACATTTCCTTAACTACCCCTTAAACTCCACCTGCATTAAAAATATAGATTTTAATCCTTTAAAATTATCATCTTTGTCACTCATTTAACTATATTTAAAAACAATTCTATGTATTTTATATCAACATTCAATAACAATTACTTCCACCAAATATGAAAACCAGGGTCAACCTGAAAAAGATGTTACCCAACTCTATGCTTGCTTAATAGGACATGTTCTATTGTGGGAACTCGTCAGAGCTGTTTTCTCTTCTGTGGGCCTACACTTGAGGGAACTTATAAAATGGTTGGAGTCATGGAAGCACCAAAGGTCACAGCTTGATGCGTCCCCAGGTGAAAACTAGCCTAATATACATGTTTTTGAATCTTAACTCACATACTTCACATCTGTCTTCTAACTGATATATTTTTTTAAAAAATGACATCATCACCGAAGTATGTAATTTAATCGGGTTAGGGTTGGGGTTAGACGTCTAGGGAGGTGTTGAAAATCTCGTCAAACCAAATCATCAAATCATCAAAAAAGAGAGTAAAATCTGACCCACAGAGAACATTGGTTTTTAATAGTATGGCATGCAGCAATAAAACATTCTGGGTAGTCTTGTGGATGAGACCCAACCCAAACAAGAGTTTGAATAAAATGTTATCCCCAGAACCCCCCAGGCTCTATAATATTCTCTGGAACTTCAAAACCACAGATTTAACAATTTTTATCAAATATTTTAACTTAAAACAGGTCAAAATTGACCCAAAACAAAAGAAGGTACTGGTAGTTCATGAACTGGCTGTACTCTAAACTAAGGATAAACTAAGCATACGCTTAAAAAATAGACAACAAAAGATTCTATATCTATATTTCTATATACAGTTGTCTTTTTGTTGTTTTTTTCTTCTATGAAATGAGACCAGGAGATGCTGTACTGTTGTACAAACTGTGAGGCCAACCCTGAGGCAAAGGTGAGATGTTGAACTTGATTGACTGAAAAGCCAAAAAGATTTAAAGTTTGCCGTTTTACCCCTTACTGAAAACAGCAGTCATGATGAAAGTCATATTGGTTACAATGAATACATATAGAGATCAGCTTTGGTTGTGAATGAGAAGCATCTGATCCATCCATTTTCATTTACACTCAAATGCATCAATTGAAGGAACCATGCCAGAAAGCTGTTGAATGCTCCCCTTTGGTTTGATCAGCAGGTGCATACTGTGCACTGGTTCTGTCCATTGATCAAAAGAACTTGCAGTTGAGTGTGTAAAGCCTTGGAATGATTCTGACCATGTAAGAACAGGAGGAGTGTGCAGACCAAGGTTTGCTTTGGACTAAATATGTTTTGGCCAAAGTAGTACAGTATGGAACATGACAGGTAGACAGGTGAAGTTAAAGTCCCATTCCAGTCAAGTGTGAATTAAGCAGTAAAATGTTGTTTTAACATTTATCTGTGTTTAAAGTGTGACTTTGTGAGCACCATTTATAAAGTAATTAAAACTAATAATAGTTTAAAACCCTGGTGGAATTGGCAATTTTCCCAAGTGTGAAGTGGAAGCTGAAGCCAATGAACGTATACTGAGCAGACATCTTACATCCACTAGACAGACTGGTAACTCAGTAAAGCATTGTATATCTTAAAACATGATTGGTGAGGTTCTTTGGGATGGGATTTAGTACTGTTTAATACAACTTTTGGAATATTTTGATGCATGAAAACTGGTCAGTACTGGAATCCGCCATAACTAACATGCATTTGAGCAGTTAACAAGCAGCCTGAAAATGTTGTGCAGCCACTTTTTAGGTAGAGAGTGGGTATATTTGAAAAAGGAAAAAAACACATTATATAAAATATCACTTCAAATACATTCTTGTAGTTTTTTAAGATTTTCAACTTTCTTTTTGGCAAATCCCATCCATCAAATACGTGTGATATGGTGAATCGCAGTTTTTCAGTTAAACCATGTGGTTTGAAAGTTTTCAGTTCAGCTAGTTTTCTTAGGTCTGCTTCCTTCCAACCAACGCAACTCTGCTATGTCATCACGAGGACAGCGGTCAGATTTAATCCAAGAGCCGAAGCTACTGTCATGGGACTATTATTGTTTTTCTTTCATGTGACCAACGGAAACATTTGTTATTTATGGGCTGTTGGAGCCGATCACGCACATTTCTTTTGCCAATTATCATTATTAGCATATAATTCGAGCAGATTTGTGGCTCTCGCTGGATGTCTGGAAAGTGCTGACAAGAACATTGATAGTCCTTTTCCTTCACTTATCATCCACTTAGACTGCTATTGTGAGAAAATAGGCCAAAAATATGCTTTGCATAAACACATGGTGTTATCGGTCTATTTACTAACAGCTCTATTATGAGCGAATGCCAAAACTGCTGTTGCCGTGTTACGAGACTGGAAGGAGAGAAAACACCATGAAGTTTATCATCAAGTCAAATCTATCATTTTTGATATGTGATACACTTTGCACCTGCAGTAATCTGTCAGTATGTCAGCGTTTTGTAGCGTGTCAGCAGTTACTAACAAAGTCACATTCCTCACGCTCCAGGTTGATCTCGCAGATTAGAAGTGGTTTTAATTCTGACATTGGTGCCAAAACTCTTGGAAGCTGCAGAGTCCCGAATTAGTTTCCAAAGAAAGTGGGAATTCATGGTCAGTCTCAGTCCACACCGCTGTCAGCAGGCAGGCGAAAGCATTTTGACTTCTCACTGCAGGCAAGTATTTTGAACATAATTCTTCCCAGATTGTGAGCCTACAAATTATCATTCTGGTATATGACAACTTGGGTTTTATTTTTGTAGTTTTTCCTTCTTAAAATAATAACAATGCACTCACAAAGTTAAGGAGATGTGGGAGCATGGCAGCACTGCTCAACAACATGTCCAATAAACCAAACAAGAAGTCAGTAAATCATATAGGTTGTAAAAAGTCAATGTGTTACAGTCTATTTTGTACTATGTGTCATTCATTCAGATCTAAAGGCAGAAGTGTTTATATATATATATATATATATATATATATATATATATATATATATATATATATATATATATATATATATATATATATATATATATATAAACACTTATATATATATATATATATATATATATATATATATATATATATATATATATATATATATATATATATATATATATATATATATATATATATATATATATAAACTGCTTTTATTTAACAAAACAGAGCCTGCAAGATGACCAAAGGGGGCAACATTGGTTGCCATGTTATGGTACAAGATTGTTTTCTCCTCCTGGACACACATTACAGGTGCACTCTTCACCATCAATATCAATAAAGGGCGTGCGTGTAATGTTTTTATAACATTTACCTACCTACTTCTACACCCATCACAGAAATTCATCTGAATGAAGATTAGCTCTGCAGCTAATCAGAAGGCTAGTCCTCAATATATGAACAAGAAACAAGCAAGTGATGGCAGAACATAGTCTACTCCTCTTGAGTCTCCTGATGGTGAAATAGTCCATGTGTAATCTGACACTTAGCTCGGTCAGTGTGTGTTTGTGTGTGAGCTACATCAGGGGAATGGGACATGCTGCATTATGCTGGAGCATGATGCAAAACACAAATTTGGAGATGGTTTGTGTTATTATGAGAAATATCAAGTGGAAAACACATCACCTCCAATAACCTTACGCTGAGCATGTGTGTGAGCTGCAGCTCGCATAAAAGACACCGAAAGGGTGTCACAATTGCAAAGGAAATTATGACAGATCCACGCAGCCCCTTCAAATGAATTTGTTTAGATGATCTGGCTGACCGCTTGTGTTTCTGGCCCTCGTTGATTTCTTTTTCGCAACATTTCCATGGTCCCAGATCTCAGTTTACACATTACAAATAAGACCAATGTTATCATAACCAATAAAGATAAGGGTCAAAACTTGACATTACATTCATTTTAAAATAAATATTATCGCTACTGTGACATCAAATTATATATAAAGTATACAGTGACAGAAAATGTCATTCTCATTACTCAAGTCTAACATATACACATTGATTTTTTTAACAGATGGGGAAAACAATCACCACCAGTATTTAACTCAGAACAAATCAGAAAAACCTTCATTTGTTATTCACTCGTAATGTCAATACCAGTGTCAGTTTGGCTTGTAGTAAGTAAGCAAACTACTACTATGTTTACTATGAGCTAACTACAGAACAATGTGTATAATGATAGAAAGTAAAATGTCAGCTGATTTTGGCAACCTGCATAAATGGTTCAACAACTGAATTTAGCTTGTGAATTGAGTTGTTTTCCCTAAAGAAGAACATTGTTATTTTCACTATTTTTGAACCGTGTAAACAGACCCAAAGCTGAAATCAAGTCTTAGATTATTACAGAAAGTTACATAAATATTTGGACTGTTCTACACTCTGATGTTTTGGCTCTGTGTTCTTATGACTTTGGATTTGAAATGACAGGTTGATTAATTACTGGAATTCTCAGCTATATTGAATGAATTGTTAAGAGAATTAAACACTCCGGACATGGTCTCTTAGTTTTTGGGAGTCCTGACTGGGAGTGAGCATTCCTGCTTCAACCCCTCACCTAACATATTGCTAAAGGAAATTGAAAAGCAGACCCTGGATCTGATTCCAAAGCCAATTTGACCCTATTAGTTTGATGGAGATGCAATGGCTTTCAGAGGAATATTAAAGTGGAATATGGATCAATTTAAAAATCATGTGACAGTTCCAAACTTTATATGAAATCAACATTTCTCTAAAAACTCTCCTGAGAGAGTTATCACATTTGAGCTATTAAACTGAGTGGTGTTTTCTGGGACATTTTCTCATGGATTTCTTAATTGCGGTGTCTATAAACAGCATTTTTCTGGTAATATTATATTTTAGATCACTAATGGGTAATGAAGGTTTTATTGTACTTTGTGGCTACTCTGACAGTGAGCTAAATAGTTCCAAGACCAAGAAAATGAACATAAAATGGGTCAAACTTTCTCCAGCATCATGTGTAAATGACATTTAGAGCTTTTAGAAACAAATAAATGAAAATACTGAGACAGACAATTTTCAGAGCCTCAGACTGAAGGGACTGACAAGCTGTGGTTTTATCTATGCTGAGATGAAACATATGTACATATACGTTGAGCCCAGCCAGTGCAAACATATTTAATGCCCCTGTATTGGCGAATCATAAAGAAATCATAGTCTGGAGGGAAAGCAAAACACTTCTGCTCTGCATCGGACACATGGAATTTGAACCCACAGCTACGCCCACTGCGAGACGAAAAGTGGTTTTCGACTATAAAGGGTTATGGGATGCATATGGACTCCATCTGATTGTTTTTTGGTGAGTTCTTGACGCAGGTCACGCCACTTCCACAGCTCACGCCACTTCCACAGCTCACGCCAATTCCACAGCTCACGCTACTTCCACAGCTCACCAATTTCTGAGAAGTGGCCTGTAGTGCCTCTCTTGACTTCTAGTGTACCACCAAACTGCATCGACCAGATCCCTCATGGACTGTACTACAAAGGTTGAACCCAGTCTAAATCATTCATGGAGAACTCTTAGCTGCCATATGCATGCATCACCATATTTGGCTTAAAAAATCAGATAGAGTTAAGCAAATTGTATGCGAGTACTTCATTAGATTTAGAAGTTCCCAGGTAGGTAAAGCTGTTCTCAGGAAAACTTCCATCAGTGACACAGCATCGATTGGTTGTCTCATCTGCCATTAAGTGAAGAAAAAAACATTTTTTTCTCAACAGAACCCAGTTAGCAATAACAGTAATTCTCTATAGTACAATTTGCCTGAACAGTTCAAAAACAGTTTGAAAGACATCTGAAAACATATTTAAATGACACATAACAACTTTCATGTCAACAGATAAAAGTAAAAAGTACTTAAGGTATTCAGAATTGTGAAAGTTTCCAATAGGTACATTTCCATGGCAAGCTCACTCCAAGGAGACCATGTAATGTGGCCAATTTGACATTCGGCTAACATTGTTAAACTTATTTATGTAACAGTTTATCCATCTAAATCAAGCAAGTCTTTTTGACAAATAATTCTCCAAAGAAGTTCAAATCTTAGACTATATAAAATAATTACATACTGTAGTCACCGTGATGTCATCCATTGGGTACTGGACTCAAGTTTTGAAACATCTAGTTTGGCATTTCAGCCATCGCCTTCTGGACCTGGTAGGAAGCGGACACTCAAAGCAGCAAAGTGTTTATGCTGTAAAGGTGGGCATTGTACTGTAACATGGGGTCTGTAGGGATTGTCTTTTTTGGAGCCAGCCTCAATTTGCTGATCACAGAACTTCAGTTTCTGGCCACATTAGCTTTAACCCCCGGAGGTCTCCCTTCTTGAGTAGAGCTTATCAAGCTTCTCACTTGAATCGTGTATCTCACTTGTCATGGAGATGGTTCAGTTGTTAATTTAGATAACACTACCTGTTATCAGTTTTTCTCTAAAAATGCTTTAATAAAAATCACCATTGTTTATCTGGAACAAGGTTGCAGTGGCATCAGAGTGACATAACCCAGAGGTCAATCTTCCCAGCAACGTCTTCCATTGGGATCCCAAAGCACTTACAGACCAGAAGGGACCTGTATTCCCTCCAGCAGTGTTCTGCATCTGCGTCGCTCTACTGTTGGAATACAGTACCTGGATCACCTCCAAAGTGAGGCATTGAGGAGGATCCTAACCAGATGCCTAAACCATTTCAGCTGGCCTTTGGCATGAAGCAGCTGTACTCTGAGTTCCCCGCCGGACGTCCAAGCAACTCACCCTATGTTTAAGGCTAAGCTCAGACACCCTAAAAAGAAGAATAATTTCAGCCACTTGTAACCACAATTACATTCACAAAACCCAAAGCTTTTTTTTTATTTTATTTTACTTATTTATTTGACAAGGACAAATGCTTGATACATTATAGAGTACAAGGTACAGAGCAGATACCACAGATCCAGGTTTCCAGTCTATGGTTAATTTGCAACCCCTGTCATTTACAAAATTGTTGATTTACTAAACTTATAACAATTACATACATACCATACATGCAAATGCAATAAATAATTGAAATACTATAATTGGAAAGAATGACTGACCAATGTGGTTCTATGCTTCCCTTGACTGTCCTTCTAGTTCTGTTTCTACTGCTTTTTTCTCTGACTACCAATTGACGGAGTAAATCAGGTGCAAGGTTATTCACACTTAAACACAATTTCAGAAATGACAGTTTTATAAAACTGTTAAAAACATGGAATGTTATGTTTCAGCTTAATGAAGCAGTGGTGCCATCTGACAGCTTTTGACTATAGGTGAAACTCTCGACTTGGTGGTCGGCCAAGAGTTTCAGCTTCCGGCTCAGCTCCTTCTACACATCAGCCTGCTAGCCCTACATCACCCCTGACGCCCTACTCTCCCTCTCACCCTCACACCAATATCCAAGAATTTAAATCATTTTAAAACACTTTGATATATATTAGAAATGCGGCTCTAAATCAATCTACTGCTGTCATTAAAAAGTGTGTGTTTTTGTAATACTCCGTATATCTGCGGAGAGGAAATGAAATGGCAAATTCTGAACTGCAATTGATAACACAATTGTTGGTCCCACATGTACCCTGTTAACAGCTGATGAGAACTGAGCCGGTCTCAATGAGATTTATGTTGGAAAGTCCTCCATGATTAAAAGAGCTGAACACTGTCGCAAACAGTCAGTGAAGTTGCTGAAAGGTAGAAACAAAGTGAATAGGTTCCGCTGCGGAGGGCCAGTGATGATACGAATCCTCTCTGTCAAATAAATGAATCACAGGTGTTTGATTTAAACCAGCAGGGGAGGTCAACTGAGCACAACTTAACCTCCATCACAGTCGTACGGGTGCACACATTCCCATATAGGTTCTTGACCCAGATTTTGACAGCTTGTCTGGAAACTCAAACCCACATCTTTTGGCCACAAACTCGCTTGTTCCTGAACACAGCACTGACCATATCCTTGGAGCACCATATTCCTGTGGTTCACTTTATATTCTGGCACCAGTTTAGTGCTGTTAAAATCAGGTGCGGTGCTTTCATTGTTTAGTTTATGCACCCCAGCTGTAACTTGTCATTTGCTTTTTTAATTTTTTTTTTCTAAAATAACCAATTAATACAGTTTAATGGCGCTTGGGTTTTCTGCTAACTCAGGAATCTTGCAAAATGTCACTCAATATTTCCTGTCTATACATAATTTTAAGTTTTAAAATTGTGGCAGTATTTGGTTAAGCTCAAATATCTGTGTGGTAAATGTTTTCACTAAAGGTTAATAGTGAAGCACAGAGCATGCCCTCACTACAGCGATATTTGTAAAGTTGTTTCAAAACTGGCCAGGGTTCGCGTTCTGTTGAGTCGTGCTCCCACGAGCCAATAAACTGCAGACCATCTGTAAAATAGAGCTGAATAAGCTCCCACCTACAGAGCAGCGATCAACATATTTAACCCTCCCCAACATATGTACAGAAACCGTATATGTCATTTAAGAAAAAACTGGACAAATTCGTCCCAGCTGGAGACATCCTAACGTTCTATTAGTTGTCATGTAACCATCACTTATTGAAAAATGATCAGTTTGGTTAGCTCTCTGTGATCACAACAAAAATCATGTTTTCTCTGCCCTGACATGGAAATGTGGGCTTAGAGCAGCGCTATAGGGTGAACCACAGAGGGAGAAAGCTGTCGTGCTCACACACATGCTCCGTGAGGAACATCAATGCAACCTTAGTGACCCCCTTCAGGCTGGAAGCTTGTGTGTGTGTGTTTACTGTCCAAAATTACAGTAAACAAAACTGTAATTTACTAAAGTAATAGTTTGTTATAGTAATGATGAATATCTTTGTCACTTTGAAGGAAAGCGTCAATAGTCAAATGTATAAATGTAAAACATCAATAATTGCCAGACCCAAGCAGACACTGAGACACACACACAAGAATGGATGGTTTAGTCATTCCCTAGGTCACTGAGGCACGGCATAATTTTACTTGTGCATCTAAAACTTATTTTTTTTCTCCTCCAATTTGTTTCTTTAACCCCCAGAAAGATTCTCTATAGTTTTATTGCAGCAGCATTTCAGTCCAGGCCACATAAGTAAAACCCCTGTTCATGTTTTACGACAGTTTCTTTTATTGGTTTGTCCTGGTTATGAATACTGAGGAGCATATTTTAACTTCTGACTGACAGTGTGGTGTGTTCACCCTCTTTCTCATACTTTAAAGAGAAGTTAAGGAGAAATAAGTGTCTAATCCCAGATGTAAAATATCAATAATTACCAGATTCAAGAAGACACTGAAATGTGACAAAAAATGGATTGCTGCTGCTGCTAACACCTTGAATTACAAAGAATTTGCAAACAGTAATCGTGCCGTTTTTGAAGGTTCTGGGGCTGTAATTTGTCCTTGATTTGTGTCTGACTGGGTGTGTTGAGCAATTTCCAGTGTTTCTGACTTTTCTTCCTGTTTCAGCACAAATAACGGTCTATAATTAAAAAACTGCAGAGAGCACAAAAAACCTAAATAAAAATAACACGTCTTTAATTAGCAGAGGTGCACACACAGCGTTCTCCACTATCACAAACCTACTTTCATTTGTTTCGCTTCTTTTTTATTTATAGATTTAGTTGTGAATGCTACTCAGGCAGGTCTAAAACATGTGAGATTAATGTCTGAATCACATGTTGATGTTCATCAGCTGCCACTGTTTGATTTGGTTCTCTTTGAAAAGAGAGAAGGATAGAGCATACATGTTTTCACTTTTCTTGTGGTCTTTTTGGCAGCATGATTCTCTCTCTAAATATAAAAATGCATATATGCTTAGAGAATGACTTAATCTTGTCTTTGGACAAGAAAACTAATTTTTCTTTAGGACACAAGTGAATGGTTTCACAAGGAATTGCAGGATTCCAGGGGACCCAGGGCTCATCAGCACCTCAGAAAAAGGGAAGGGTCAAAAGGTCAAAAATGTCACCTCTATGCGAATTAGGGCAACTTTAGCATTGAAACTAACTTGTCTTGTTAGTGAACCAGGAAGTGTGACGATGTTCCTCAAGGAGAAAATAATTCTTGCTTTTTCAGGAATTCCACTTTTACACAAGCCTGACATACCAAATAGACAACTCGCTTAGAAATGATAAAAACAAAGCTTAAACATAACCATCAGACACAGGAAATGTCCTTTGCTTTGTTGACACTGAAGTAAATATATGAATAAGTGTCAACAGGCCCGTAGCGACAAGCAAGGAGTAGCAGAGAAAAATGTTTTGTGATTTGTTTGCTTCCAGTAGGTCATCAAAGTTGCACTTGTTTGCAGCATTTAAGTAATTGTTACTTTCCACCCCTGGTTTTCATCAGCAGCCTGTGGCCAAGCTGATGTTTAAACTTAAAGGAAAGAAGAAAAGGATGGAATAAAATTCAGAAAATGAACATTATGAGAATAAAAAGAAAAGCAGCCTTGTGACGCTCTTTATAAAGCAAACACATAAAACTGTTTGTTTTAGTCCTGTGCTTTTGCAGCAGCGGCCCTCTTAATAGTAAATTGCTGAGCACACACACACACACACACACACACACACACACACAGCTCCATGCGACTGCCAGGCAAAGTGCACTTCGAGGGTCGAGGCCTCGCTATCCCCCTGTGAGCGTTGTGCGATCGGGGAGTCATCTGTACAAACAAGCTCCTGGCAAACGGCTCAGTGGTGGGGGGGCAGAGAAATGCTCTCTGGGTAACGTGGGAGGTGGTTTGTTGCAGGAGATGCATGCTGACAGTTACGCTGTCAAGACTGATACCCCCTGATTGTCCCCAGATGTGCCTCTCTGCATCCTCCATAAACGCGTCAGGGTGCACGCATGCACCAGAAATGCAGCAATTACGACCAAACGCGTCGTCCAAAAGAAATCAGTCCTGATTCCTTTCTATACACACTTAAGCCCAAAATTATTCATACCCCTGTCAAATACAATGGTTTTCTTGATTTTTTCACTTACAAATTAATATTTCACTTTAGTTTTTACTTAAATAGGACACAAAAGAAAGTCTGAAGCCATAATTGATTTGTGTTTTATTAGAATGTGTAAATAAACTGAGTGAAAACAAAAAATCATTTCCAACACACTATGACATAGAAAGCTCCTGACAGGGCATGCATCTGTCTTTATATATATATATATATATATATATATATATATATATATATATATATATATATATAGTAAAAACTTGCCCCACGATTGGCTGGCGACCATCTGGGGTGTATCCCCCTGCCTCTCGCCATAAAATGCGCTGGGATAGGCTCCAGCAGACCCCTGCGACCCCGAAAGGGAATAAGCGGGATAGAAAATGGATGGATGGATGGATGGATAGTAAAAACTGAGCTGAAATATTACTTTTTAAGTGAAAAAATCAAGAAATCCCTTGTACTTGATAGGGGTATGGATAATTTTGGGCTCAAGTGTATGTACACAACACCTGATATTCAGCACACCAAAAAAAATATGAAAACACCAGAAAAATAACCACAGGGAAATGTATAAAGAAAGGGAATAGAGTGAGTTCACAAAACTGACGTGCAGGTTTTGTACCTGACGTATGATGTGGAAATGGGTTCCAAGCCTCAGCAAACTCTGCTTCCTGAAGAAAAAGGCATTATGTGCCATTCAAGCCCCTTCACCAGCGCCCCCCACCACTGATGCATCTACAGGGGCCTGCAGCTGAGCTCTGCTTTAGTCATTCCCCAGGTCATTGACACACAGCAAATTCAATTTATTTGTGTTTATCTAAAACCTTTTTTTTCCTCCTCACATGTTTTTTTTACCCCCAGAAAGAGTCTCTCCATAGTTTTTATTACAGCAGCTTTCTAACCAGACAGTCCACATAGGCAAAACATTTCTACTGGCCCCTCCTATTCATGTTTTATGTTGACTCTCGGTTTCTGCAGGTTTTTGTGAGATGGAAATAATATTTTAACCTCTGTCTGACGACGTGTGGTGTGTTCATCCCGTAGTCTGTGAGAGAGGCGGCATCTGTGACGTCACTCGTCGGTTTGTGGACTCTTTTGAAGCTGCATTGTGGCCGTCACCATTTTTGTTTTCGTGCCACTTCCATGACGATATTTGGATGAGAGAAAACTGTAGAAAACACAAAGACATCTATAAAAATATACAACCGGAAAAAAAATGTCATATTTTGAAAAAAAAACAGAGAACTTTTTCTCTTTTCTCTAACTTAAAGGTGTCATAAAATGAATAGTGGATGTATATAGATTAGGGATGCACCGATGTGAAAATTTCGGCCGATATCGATATCCGATATACATATCTGCAGTCACTGCCGATACCGATATTTGCCGATATCGATATATGTAGAGAAAAAGTTTTCTGTAGTGTCACAAATTTAGTACAAACCAGAAAAAACACTGTACATTTGAAAAGCACGACAGTGCTGTTTATTTAAAGGAAGGCTCACTGTAAAACTCTGTCATGTGGTTAGAGGAAGTACGGCGGAGCGGACCCGATGGAGCTCCGCGAAGGCGATGAGAAGGCGGCAGGACGGCGTCCGACACCCCGGAGCAACGTTCCGCGCATTTTTTTTTGTCTTTTCGGGCGATGCGATGTGACGGAGGAGCCCGCTAGGACCAGCTAGCTTAGCTTAGCTTAGCGCGTCAACGAGAGACACGCAAACAGTGACCAACTAACTGTAGGTTTAACTCTGCCAATTGTTGACATATCGGCCAGAATTTGTTGATATCGGACCGATACCGATAAGTTAAAAAACGTGACATATCGGCCGATATATATCGGTTGGCCGATATATCGTGCATCACTAATATAGATAGATAGAAAATCAGCATTTTACATCAAAGTTTCAGTTCTTTTCTACATGTAAAAAGTTTAAATGTTTGATGACAGTGTTTACAAAGCACATCTTACACACATCCACATCTTTATGTGTCATGGAGACAAGTCCTTCATCTGTCCCTTGCCCTCATCCTGCGGTGAACAACATGGCACCCACAGTCCTCAGCTCCTTATCATGCTAAACACTAAGCTTTACTGGTCCAATCAACTTTGAGGATTTGATTTTAATTGCTCTGGTAACTGTATACATTTCAATTGTTTCTGAAACGTCTACTATGTAGGATTAAGTAGAATCTAGTGGAACAGATTTTGCATTAATGGAATACATCCATACTTTTATTCATAAGGTTTTAATGAGTATATAATGCAATCTATATAAGAATTGTTGCATTTAAACTTAGATTGAGATGTTAAACTATACATTGAGGGGTGTATCTCACTTACCATGCTGAACCATTATATTTCTAGTTGTCCGAAACAAACCAGACAATGGCTACAGACATGCACTTTCACATATTCTTGCTATTGAAGCAACTGTAGTTGATATGTCGTTCAGTTGGTTTCTGCAAATTCAAATGACAAATGCTGCCAGAAACTAGACATTATATCTTCAAACTTCTTTGACTTTAATATAGAGTTGTGTAAAACATAGCTAATCAAATCTATATATTGTTTTAAGTAATTATTATATATGCTTTTTTTGACTGTTTGGACAAAGCACACAACCCTGCAAACTGAAAATGGTGATATTTTGGGGGGGGCCTCAAGGTGGGGACAATTATCTTCCACCTCTGGAATGAGGCCTCGCTAATCAACTGTACGGCTATTACCAAAGTGACTCGGGTTTAAAAAATATTCCCTAAGAGTCCCAATGAGACAGCTGGAAGCTATTGTAAGTGCTTGGGAGGTCATGAAGAAACTACAACCTGTGTGTGTGCGCTGTGTATAATTGTTTTATTCTGAAATAACCTTGGAATGAGTGTGAGAGCACCTTCGAGATGAGGGGGGGGGGGGGGGGGGGGGGGGTCAGAGAAAGCAATTATAAGGCACTTGTTTTTACTGGCAAGTGCGGGAGACCTTGGAGGCAGCACATATGACACCATTGTAATACGCCGTCCGTGAAGTAAGCCATGGACTTTACTGGCACCTTTGGATAAAAAAAAACGGCAGTGACCTCGACGAGCGCCTAGATTTCAGTCGAAACATCCCCTCAATTTCATTTCACACTACATTAGTAATCTAATTATGTGATGAAATGTTACACCGGCAGGGGTCCTCTTGTTGGGACAGAAGTGGAGCCAGTGGAAAGGACCCAGCAAGCTCAGTGGGACCACAGCGTGGTCGCTCCACGCTGCTGCTACCGTTGAAGGCTTTAGGCTGACCCCCTGGCGCTCCACCCCAGCTGACCTGCATGCCCCCCCGCCAGCGCTGCAGCCCGTAAGCTGAGACCCCCGTTCGTAAACCCCAGCAGCTGAGCTGCAGCCATGAGCTGTCAGGCAGCATTAGGGCTGAGAGCGCCGTGCCCGCCGCACATGCGGGTCCCCGGGGGAGGGCGGGCAGGCCCACGTCACGTCCCCCGAGCGGCCAAAAGATCAGGCCCACACACTTGCCCACACATCCACCACAAAAACAGGCCCCTCCATTCACTCCACCGGCCTGAGGGAGAGAAATTAGAAAGCCCCTTGAACCCCGATATGAACCATGGGAACGCTGACCGCCCTCAACCCCAGCTGACCTCCCCTGGAAATTAATTAAGTGTAATTTCACCTACATAATGGGATCCTATACAATCAACAGAATGACTGCAATGCAGAGCCATTTCTACCATTCATGAAACGCCATCAGAATGTGTTTTGCAAAGCAGAACAGTATTTAACCCAGAGCACAGGGTTGTAACCTCATGAAACTATGAAACCGGCCCCCAGCTCCCTTATAATGTTGTTTACTGTGAAATTATCGGGCCTATTTCTTTACGTACTTCATAAAATAATTATGTTCAGGGAGGAAAGCTGCCTTTGTGTTTGCAAACTGTGTGGAATCCAGAAAGCGAGGACATTACCTACCAGGGCGAGCTATTGTCTGAGAGGAAGGTTTATGTTGGACCCGCTCCACATCACCTCATGTTTGAGATTAGGCACAAGCCACCCAGAAAGCAGTATTCAAGAGGAATTTTTTAATAAATTCACTCAGCAAAAAATAGAATAGGAACTTTTTTGCCGTTCTTCTTTGTGTGATTTCTGGCTATGGAGGGAACATAAAGATGTCATGCTATATAATCTATGTTTTAAGAGAATTCAAGCTCTCACAGCACATAACGTTCAAAGTATTTTTTTTCCAAACTCCATGCCACGTTTAAACTTTTACATTTTTTTTAAAAACCAATTCTTCTCACATTGCTGGGATTGTTGAGTAAATTAATGTCAAACAATGTTCTCTTGATCGACTTTGTATAATATACGCCTAATTAAAAAAAGCTTAAGCAATATATTTTTAAGAATATATTATTATTATTATTATTATTATTCTTTTTCAGCTCATACATGGACCTTTGGGCAAACGCTGTCTTCGAGGTCTCAATGGCATTTGGTCATAAAGTTCTGAATGTTTACAATTGATAAAGACGATTTCTGACACTTCATAACAGCTACAAAGGGGACAATGTGTGTGTGAGTTTTTTTTTTTCTTAACTTTGTAAAACAGATTTTTCTTTTCATCTGAATGCCCTGGAAACATTACTAGCATGCAGATGTCTGCACATCTGCGCTCAACTAGTGCCCAGTTTGGAGCGGGCTGATTGCATGGTTCCCAATATTGCAGCCTTGTCAGAAGGGTGTGCCCGTTTGGAATGCATGCTGGTTCAGAGTGGGCCGCTTGCTCGGCCCCTGAAGGTGCTGCCTGCAGAACAGTGGACGGACATAGATACATAAATACATACAGACAAACACACAGAGATCACTGCCATTATACTTGATGATGATGCAGCCTGCTACCGCACCATCTATTGGCCAAATGGCACCAAATTCATCATGGTCACTCAGCCATCATATCTACACATGTCCACCAAATGTGATTTTAATAGCCCAAAGTGTTCAGGAAATATGACATTTCCATGAGCAAACTTTGACAGCCAGCAAAAGCAAAGCTATATGGAATATCAAAAGTCATAATTTTTTTCCGTGTTGATCCAGAAATATTTTGAAGGCAATTTATAGAAGGAATGGTGGAAAGAAAAAGGATTTGGATGAAATTCTAAATGCCTGGAAATTGATATAGATGCAACTGGGCTTATGCGGTTAAAGATTAAAGATTTGTATGGACCCAAAGAATGAAGAAAAAAACAAAGAAATGTTTCTGAAGTGAATTCTGAAGTTATATGCCAAAACTGTGAAGTCCATTGTTATAGTGCCACCATCTGGCCAAACTGCATTAAAATTCAGGTTCCCAGCAGCACAGCCACAAGTGAGAACTGGATCAGATGGATCGCTGTGGAGACAAGTGAGGGAAATACAGAAGGACAGGCAGATACCTGGACTTATATAAAGAGATTCAAATCTGTCTGTTTACAATATAATACACTTTTTTGTCTCAGTTGTCCCTTTAAAACATCAAACGTCAACATGATGTCCAGTCGCTGGCTTTGAGGGAGACCACACCACTGCTCCCATGTTTCAAGGCATCTACTAATTGTTTGTGCATGTTCTTATCTCAGATTCAATCAGGGCTGACCTTAACCGTGAGCTCCAGGCCCGTTAATCTGCCTCTGCTGAATGCATCAATCTGTGTCAACCCTGGAAGCAGAGTGTGAGTGGTGTGTCTAGTGAGCTCACTGTTGGGGTGTTTTCACTCACCAACCTGCCCAGCTGAAGCTGTGGGATTCCTGTTTTGGAGCAGTCGCACATTCGTGTGCTTCTCTTCATCGCCATTGTTTTATTCGCTTGTCAGGTTTTTACAGTATATCATGTATTGTAGAAATGACCTCAATAACACAAGTTTGTACTCTGATTACTTTTAACCTCCAGCCATCACTTCAGGAAATTGCGGTTGCAATAGTTATTGCAAATTCAATTTCTGTGATATTTGTGGGTGCTTTTTATTTCACGTAATGATTTCTCTGAATACTAGGGAGATTTTGACATGAATATATGATTGTAGATTTAACATCCATAACTTGTGAGGAGAACAAAGGGCCACAACAAGTCCATCAGTATCCGCTTTTGTCTGCAACTAGGTCAGATTCACAGGAGTTCTGCTGAAGGCATTAAAGCACAAAGTCAGCCTTTTTATCAAAAATAACTCCTCATAAATAAGGACTCAGCCCTGGCTTAATGCAAAATACTAAATAAGTTGTAAACACTTCTTGTTTGAGCTGTAAACTAAATAAATGTGCTAATATTGCCATTGACACCAAATAGACCAAATTCTGAATTGTATACTGGAAAAAACTTCACGGTAAAGTAACAGGAAAAACTTATACAGAAAGTTGTTGTAATTATTCTATTTTTTTACAGTAGAAGTACCGTACTTGTGTTTTGTAGGTATTGTGTCTTACTGTATTAAATGTGTTTATTATTTACAAAAATGGGTATTCAATTGTATTATAATGTAGTAAATATTTGAATATTGTGAATTTCTAGAGTAATACTTTAATTCTGTGAAACATGAGATCTACTGTGATTCACTGTAAAATATACATCAATCTACTTTAATAATTGTTGACAGTAATGTGTTGAACACAGCAAATAACTGTGAATTTCATAGGAAATTTGACAGTGTATTTGTTAAAGTGTCTCAGCTGCTCATCTGAACATTCTGAATACAGTTCTGGAAACTCAACAATGAGGGCCAGTGAAGTAGAGTGGACCGTTTGGGACGATGCTACATCATGAAATCTATATAAATGGAGGCCCATTAACAACCATCCCCCCTGTGATCATATGAAAGCAGACACACACAGCTTCAGCTGTCGCCTGGCAGGCACACAAACAACAGCGATCCTCTCTGTGGTTAGTCCTGTAAGTCTCTGGCTGTCTGCTCCTGCCGTTATCAGCTGGTAAAACCTTGTTTTAAAACATTAAATCATGGCGTGAAACTGATATAATGTACCCATGTTGTTACCAGAGTTTTTGCTGGTTTACACCCGCTGCTCAGCAACTGAAGCTAAGGGCACATACACACACACACACACATACACTAGAGCCAGAAGCCTCTTACCCTGCTGGTGGAGAAAATCCCTCCCCTCCACTGATATAGAGGGAGAAAGATGATCAGTTTTCAGCTGCAGTGTGAGGGAGTTCTCATCTTCTGAGGGAGGTTCTGTGAGTGTGTGTGCGTGTGTGTGCGTGTGTGTGTGTGCGTGTGTGTGTACACATGCAACTGTTCTGTGAAGCCTACGAAGCACACCTCGTCCAAACATGCCAGACCACAAATCCTGTGCATCCGTGCCATGCTGGAGCCTTCACACTAGTCACATGAACCAGTCAAAGCACGGTGCACACCAGCCTAGTGCTAACAAACTGAGTTAGGCTTTTTTTCTGATATCGCAGAGACTCCACATCATTCAGGTTGAATGGAAACTTTTTACAAAGTTTATTTCTGACTTTCTCACCCTGTCACTATTCTGTCTTCTCTTAGTTTGGATAAAAATATGATTAGGGTTTTGATGTGTGTGTGTGTGTGTGGTGTGTGTGTGTGTGTGTGTGTGTGTGTGTGTGTGTGTGTGTGTGTGTGTATGTGTGTGTGTGTGTGTGTGTGTGTGTGTGTGCGTGTGGTCTGAAGAGCTCAACTGCTGCATACCTGCCGGCGGCACGCAGGTTCTTTTAAATCTTCCCTCTAACATTGACCTTCTGTGAAAACATCTCAGAGTATGTGTATCACGTCGATCCCACTGTGGGCTTCTCTGAGTCTATCACTAAGTTAGATGGGTTTACATGTGTTTTGTTGGTAGATCATCCAAGATCAAATTCTTACTTAGCAACAGGACCCGTGTTTACACCAGAGACATATATTTTATGTGGGGGGAGGGGAATTTCAATATGTCTTCCCTCTTTATTGTCGCCAAACGTGTTGCATTAGCGCTCGCCACAGAATGCTCCTCCAAAGGATTCACATGCACACCAGAGACAGCCGGAAATGAGCGCTGTGTCACACCACAGAGAGCATTCCTAGAGGTCCTATCCCATCATTGACACAGCTCCACGCCATGAACAAAGCCTAAAAGTAAAACCCACAACTGCTGGCGATTCCCATTCAAGTCGTTTTGCCCATATGTCGCCACGGAGGGTCGGAGACGGGGGGGGGTAAATCAGAAAAAGGCCACAGACGCTCTCACATGGTAACGCTCCCTGTAGCTGTCATCAAGATGTGAAACCCGACGCCCCGTGGACTCGCCGGTCCTCCAGAAAGGTCCGTGTGGCGGCCCCTGCTACAGTATCCAGTTGCCACCGGCGGGATTTCACCTTGACAGAATTCAGCAGGAAGTTACCTTAATGCAGCGGGCGAGTGGAGGTGCAGAGCGGCAGACGGTGAGAATAAGGTTTCCATCAGCTGCGAGCCACCTGTCTGGAGTGAGAGATCACAGAGGCTGGCTGTGGAAAAGATGCTGGAAAATACCTGTTTGGAATAAACTAGTTTGTCAGAGTTTATTGGTGTTAGTGACTGACATATTGCTGTTGTCATGGGGAAATAAAAAAAAAACTCGCAACCCCAGGTTATGCTGCTTTTCATGTTTACTTGAAGTGAAAATGGCTTGTTTACACTGTGAGTTTTATGATCCTGTATGACCATATGAAAACCATTTTAAAAGAGCGACTGCAGTCCTGCAGCTTTTACCAGTAAATTCTTACATTTATGTCCTACATTGTAGAACATGTTGCATCTTTAACTCTTTTCCTGCCAGGAAACAAATTCCGTGATCTTTCAACACCCCCAGAATATTCAGTTCTATGAATATGTAAACAGGAAATATATCAAAAGAAGGAAGAACATTTCTAGTTTTAGACATGCAAAACTTATGTTATATATTTTAGAGTGTCTAGTGTATCTAGCCACAGGCTGACACACTAGACTGGGCTTTTGTCTGTCTGTGTCCAGGTTGCAGCGGATTAGGATCCTCTGCATCAGTCGATCTGATCTGTGTACTGTTTCTTGACTTAAGAAAAAGAGTCCAGTACTACTACGGCTTGTTCTGCCCAGTGGTTTTCTGATGAGCATTTTTCTGGGTAGAGCTGGGTCAAGTAGTAGGAGCCAAGCTAAAAGATGACTACTACTTCTTCTTCTGTTGACTAAACTTAGTCAGATGATCTATAAGATCACCCACTGAAGTATAACAGAAACCACAGAAAGATGATATACTGTCTGTGGTTGGGAATGAGTTACTTCTCCACTAGTGAATATTGGATACAAAGGTACATATGATCAAATATAATGTGAAAAAGGGTCGTTCTGTGGTGTAATTGTGTGTAACCTAAGCCCATTGTAATTTATTTTACTATGGTTGTAGTGAATTCTTCGGCCGCCCCATGTTCCCCACACTAACAAACAGCTGGGTTTTCATAAATAAGTTACGTTAAACTCCAAGCAGCAGAGACAGAGTTAGTTGAACTAAATGCATCATCTAGCAGCTCCAGAGCCAGATTTTTCCTTCAGGATTTGTTAGAAGCCAAAGCAGAGCTCTGTGAATTTCAGTGGCAAGAAACATAACCTCAAATGAATGCTGAAGTTGTTCTGTGCCTGCTGGTTGTGTAAATAGGAAATTGATTGCTAACATGTTAGCCAAAACACCATTATAAAGCAATACAGTAAATCAGGGTTGTGTTTTTTTCTGCTGCATTTCATGCAAAAGAGAAATCCTTTAAACAAAATCAGCTACATTGACACTTAAGATATTTTAGACTTTTATTTATACCTCAAAAATACACATTTTATGAAAACATAAGCTATAAATTAGTAAACAACAATGCTGACTTTATGAAACATTTTAGACAAACAAATGAGAAAGAACATGAATAAATGTGTTCACTAGTATGGATATGTATTCTGAAAATATACAATATCTGAATAAATAGTAACTAGGGAAGTATGTAAGATTAGACTCAAATAATCTACAAAGTTAAAGAGATAATATATCAAAATTGCTTTTGATGAATGAGGTCAGATTTTGGGTAAAAGGTCTGCAGACAGTAGCATTAGTCACTTGAAAACAACAGCCTGAAGAATCTTTGTGCGGAATCCAGTACCCTATGAAAACCATCTAAAACACACGCTGATGTTTTATAAACATGGTACATTGCTCAACACTCAGCAACAGGTCTTATCTGAATTCCTCAAAAGCTGACTTTCTGAGAAACGTCCAAAACCAACAACCCGCTCCACATACCAGCGTGTCTGCAGCCACTATTGTTTTATCGTTCCTCGGCTCTTCCTGAAAGATGTTGAAGCACAACAAACGCTACAGTTTCATGGCACCTACAGGCGTCACCGGTGAATAAAGTGACTTCATGTGTCAATCAGTCGTTTGAGGAAGTGAGAGATATACTTTCTTGGTTCCTGGATGTGGACAGCCTGAGGACCACAAGTTAAAACTGAGCCACATTACTCATGCAGTCTGAAACCACTGGACTAAAAACATGAATGGGAAAGGCTTTGTTTTTATTTTTGCTGCTAATCACTGCAGGGTATAGGACCAAACTCTGAATTCCAAGTGCAACAGGAAGACTTGATTAGGTTTCAAAGGAAGTTTGTGGTCACCCAAACCAACCCGGAGCAGCCAGGTTTGACCGGTAAGTGCACCTATCGAGAACAGTCCTGTAAACCACATGCTCGTGCATTAAAATAGCATTTCATATCTATGGCTGTGGTTGACATCGGGACAAAAAAAGCAGATGCTAACTAAAGTTCTCCTTCAACAGAGTAAAGGCAAAATATTTTCAGAAAGCATGTGACAAGCTGTTATTCTCCAATATGCACGTTGGTCCACACACGAACCAGCCAATTAGGAAGCCACATACCATAGGAAATGGTGTCTGAGCATGCATAAAGCAACGTTTCCTCATCCTAATTGTTAATCAAACTAAATTCATTGCACGACCTCTGAAAAAACCACAGGTGGTTTTAGTTTTTAGTGTGCAAGAGCATCTCTATCACAGATTTTTCCAATTAATATTGGAACAATTTTTATTTCAGAGATATTAACTCTGTCCATGTTTGCACAAATTTTGCAGCTCGTCCTGTGTAGATTCTCAAATTAGAGGGTCATGGGAGAAATGGCTGTACGGGAAAGAGTACTGCGTGAAAGATAATTATCTGGGGGGAAACGGGTGTTGTGGTAATATTAAGGTCAGTGCCGTAATGTCCTGAATACATTTGAATGTTCAGAACTTTCAGCTCTAGTCCCTTTTCAAAACAGTGCTGGATAAGACTTTAAACGATTGGCCTGGACATCGGGAGCAACCGGGGTTCAGAGTCCTGCTCACGAACATGTCAAGAGGAGCCAGGGATCAAAACACCAACTGATGAATATGATGATGGAAATAAACCCACACTGACCCACTCCGGAGCCAATTCATACACTCAGTCCAGACGGCTGGTCTTGAGCTCCAGTAAAACCAGTTAGCACGTTCCAGTATGGCCACTGGTGCTAAATATGTGACTATATTGGCCATAAAATTTTAAAATATTAAAAAGAAAAGAAAAACAGAATTAAGTTAGATAAACATGGAGTTTAATTATACTTAAAATGGGATTACCCACAAAATAGCCCATGCCCGGAAATTATATGTATACATATATTAAAAACATTAGGGCTTGTGTGCATGAAAAGATTATTATGAAGGCAACTTTGCCTGCTGGTTAACTGTGAAATATCACATTGATTGAGTTTAGATTAATGTGACAGTAGCAGGTTTTCATTAAGGGGTTCAGCCAGCTTTGATTTGATCCCAAATACCACCAAAAGAGTGGAAATGCCAAAATAGAAGTAAGTCCAAAAGCAGAGGTCCAAAACAATAAAGCAAAAACCAACAACTTACTGGACCAGGCAAGCTAACAGAGCTGAGAGACAAGACTTTATTGTCAGGAAGAAAAGACTAACGGCAGAGGTCAGGTGACTGGTGTGTGTTCTGAGATAACGAGGAAACAAGTCACAGACAACGTTGCCCTGCAGCGTGGGAGCTGCACGGCAAAGTGGTCTGTCGGAGCAGGTTCTGAAGTGACCACACAGGCAATGATCATGGAAAAACAGGCAGAAAATGAGTGAATGTACATAGATCAGGGTGGAGTCAGCATAATGATGTTAGTCACAGAGACTTTTTTCTAATCAACCAAAACTTGAGCAGAAGTGGTGTTTCTGAAGGCAGCTGGCTTCAGGCTCATAGAAACTGGAGCAAGTGGTCTGTTCATGACACTAATGCACAATGTCTCTAGTGGGCCCTTTAATAGGTCTGGTGAGTTAATCACATAAATTGTAGCAGCACCTCTGAGGTAGAATGCTATCGGGTGATCAGTCAGATTTGTTCACTGGCAGAAACTGCTTTTGTGAAACTGTGCAATACTTACTAAGTAAATTTATAACTAATGAAAATCATCATCAAAATATGCCTCACATGTCACAAGTGGGGCCTCACCATCTCTCCTTCTTATCATGCTCTATCTCTCCTGTGAGGCACAGTATTATTTACACAAAGCATCACCACGGATTGAATGCTAGATATTACAGTGACTGTATTGTTCATTATGTTTCTTAATTTTTTAAATCTGCAAATTCTATGTTGAGCTACAGGTCATTTTATATGTTATATTAGGGGTAATGTGCTGTGGGCTTTGGCCCTGTGCAGTAAATCCTTTACTTTTGAGATGCAGGTGAATCTGTATTTTACCTAATTTACGCTTGTATTCTTTAACCCTTCAACTCCCCTCCCTATATATATATATATATATATATATATATACTGTATATAAAAGGCTCTGTGTGGGTGAATCAGAGATCAGGTACCGTCGGCCATATGCAGAGAGGAACTTCCTCCTGATGATGAAGTGGACCATTGCTTGGGTGGATCCCAGCAGGGTGTGGAGGGCTAATGTTAACGAGTCTCCAAGCTTTAGAATTTTATTTTGATAAGTATTGTTGACCACAAAAGCATCTGTTCCATGAATATAATGTATAAAATGAAACATAGTTGTGTCTCAGCATCCGTAACCAGTACCTCTATAATAGCATGGGACCAATAATAAAAACTTTAGTTCTGTTCCTGAATGAAACTCTATACAGCTCTGTGATGTCGTTTTAAATTTATTAAAATGTTCCCACAAGCCAATCAGAGGTTCGTAAGCTGTGATTTTGGTCTCCTTCATGTCACTCAAGCACATGCAGAGTCAATAATAATAATAGCTATGGTACAAATAAATTCCTACCTTATCTGATGGGCAAATGTTGAAAATGTTAAGCAGAACTTGGCCTGCATTAACACACACACACACACACACACACACACTGTACCATTATGGGAAAAGGGTTTTACCTGAACTGGAGGGAAATTTAATTGTAGGGTTTAGTGCTCATGGTGAAAAAGGGAAATGAAGAAGCAGACGAGCCGCTGACAGCTCTGACAACGGGACACATCAGGCACAAACACATGAACAAGACTTTTATTGCACTTCATCTGTCATGGTGTCTTTAATGAAGGTAATTACAGGCCAGGCTGAAAGCTGCAGACAGAAACATCCCAGCCCTCAGAGCGCCGTTTCTGCAGCTCAGATTTTGCTTATCTGATTTTCAGACGTTCGTATGTATACCTGTACTGTACGCGCTCTCGCCAAACAGCTGAGATGAGAGGAAATGTATCTGCGATCGGTGGGTGTGAGCATGGCAGGGCAGCGAACACCTTCCCCATCTGGGAGCCTGTCAGACTAAACTACTCGGACCTGCCAAACGGAGAAACCCCTTTTTCTCCCGTCAAATGTGACTGGCGAGCAGTCTGCCGAGGTAATTTCAGACCACTCCTTTACATGTGTCAAGCAGGGATAAAATGCTGATTCACAAAACTACTTTCAAAGTCTCCATTGTCGAAAACGGAGGAAGGCAACCTCGGTTTTCCAGCCAGTGCGGGTTGCATACAACCCAACATGTCCAGGCCTAATTGCTGACGTTGAAGTACAGTACATCTTTTGATTCCATCCATGTGAACGTGGTGTTTCCATTCCAGAATCCACACCCATACACACACAGCTCATCTTGTTTACAAGCTATCAGCGGCGTTTGTTGAAGTGAGAAGTCATCAGATGCTACACCCTCTCCTTAAACCGTTTCAGGATGTCTTCACATGCAGGAGACTTTTGGAGCCAACCGGCTTTATAATTGTAGGCTCTCAAAATCTCACCAGAACCAACAGTTTTACCAATAATGTAAGTCAGTCGCTGACCAGAGTCAATACATTCCAGGTTTGTAATGGCAAAGATGAATAAAAAAAAAGATTTGCTGCCATAAGTTTAAAACAATCTGCTTTTTTTTAGTAGCATGGAGATGTCAAGGCACCAGTGTTTATTTACACAGAGGAACCACACGTTTTAATAGGTCACAATCCACAATAACAATCAATATGAGACACAAACACTGAATCACTTCACATTCTTTCAGACATATGGTCCATATAAGAAAGAGATAAACATGGTTAAACTCTAACCCTGTAATCTTCCTCTAGGACCAATCAAAGATGGAAATGACTAATTGGATACATTCCCAATCCTACAGTTGGGCAGCTTTGTTGTTTACTTCTACTTTATAAGGTATTTTATAGAGTTTTCACTCCATGATTTTACTGGAGTTGTGAGCTTCGCTACAGTTGCATTAGTTACAGTAGCGTGTTTTCAGGTGTTTATATGTCTACCGACCACAGACATCAAAATTAACAGGCCCAACCTGACCTAAACGTCAATTGGCTGTAGGAGGTCAGTTTAATACTTTCATAAACTGAACAAAATACCCTGTGAATGATAAAACCTGACTGCTTTAATTTGTTGAATAAACTAAAAAGTACTGTAAAACCCTAAAGAGCATGTAATACAAGGCTAAATCCCAGATTAACAAACGTTCATCTAACTCTAACCGACTTCCTATTTTCTAAAAGCATGTAAGAAGTGAAGCACATTTGATGAATGTTGCCGACTATGACCTCGGTGTGGGGTTTCAGGATGATTTGTGTGATGTGGAGATTTCTGCTTTTAGCATTAATTCAAATGACATCGAAGCATTTGTGGTGTATTCAGCTTACCAAATGACTTGTTATTCAAACTAAGAACAGTCGGATATAAAGTAATTTATTCAAGTAAGTTACTTTTTCATTATGAGCGATATCTGCAGGATGCATTAACGTATTTGGCATATATATATATTTTTTTTAATAGTGTCACAGTGTGTTGAGAGGTGAACCTGAGTGCAGAGGTAAGTGCAGGCAGGATGCAGTGAAGAGAATTATTTTCAATCTAGGAGAGATGTGAATGGACGCTTAGTATACTAGAAAATACCACTGTTGAGCACCCATGCATGTGAGCACAGCAGTAACAATGGTATGTTCTTCCTGATTGACTTTCACTAAGCTTCAATAGTTACAACATAAAGCAGATATGAAACCAAAACCAGATAAGTCCAAAAAACACAGTCTAATAACACAGAAACACATAATTAATAGGAAAACAATTACACCAAGACTGAACTCAAAACAACAGGTGAGGAACAAGGCAAAGGTGAAACTGGTCGCAGAAGGAAAAACAGAAAAAAGTTTAAAAAAGCCCAAAACACAAGTAACCCAGATTAGACAGTGACAGATTTAGTAAAGGTCTCACCAGCTTCTATGGTGGCTACATGACAGTTTTTTTTTTTTTCCATAAGGTTCTTCAAATGATATCTGGTGGTATGTTAAATAAGGTTAAATTACATAATGGTGCTGAAACACTACTTTTACACATGTACATACACAGATGCAAATGTTCTGGTTCTCAACCACAATGTTAATAATATTTACTGATTGATTTGTTAATTGTTAAACATACCTGTATAAAACTGTACATGGGTCAATGACAAGTCATGTTTTGCAAGATGAGAAAGTCAAAAACCTTAAAAATCCAGTTGTAGTTGTGATTTTTTTTACACAAAATGTGATATGATGCAACTGAAATGATGAATTGAGAATTAATCTATCTGAGTGTTTAGGGTTTCACCACACACAAACCGTGTAGCATCCTACACCCTCAGATATTCATTTTGCACCCCCCAGCCCTGTACTGTTAATAATGAATCAGTCTTTTACATTTCCCCCTCTAGTTTCCTGAGTAACGGCTGAGTAAAACCTGAAATCTCCTTGATAACGAAACCTAGCCTGTTGTAAAAAGTGTTTTAAAAAACCTGTTGAGTGTGAAGCGGCAACGTTTTTCAGATCTCGGTAACCTCAGCATGGTGAGCAGGCCCTGCCTCTGCTTACATAACTGTCAGCTGCAGCACATCCTGCTTGTTGTGTTAAAGTGATCAGGGAGTGGATCCAGCTCTCCAGCCAGAGCTGAAACATGACGCTCACTGATATCCGTTGTTCTCCTCCGTCCTCGTGTTGCTGTGGCCTGCTGTGTGCCAGCCGCCACTCACGACATGATGGGAAAAGCACATATCTCAGGGGGAGTTTCACAAGTTTACAGCCCTGATGCCATTGTTAGTTTCTCCCGAGCACATTTGTTGTGTTTGGCAATGTCAGCGTAAATATTTCTTTTCCCCCGTTGTGTTAGAAAATGATATGTATTCAAACTCTGGAGATGGATGTCCACCCAGACTAAATCTTTTTTTTTTCTTTACAGTAAGTTGCTTTTGTGGGTTTGTTCCGTCTTTGCGAGTGTGGCTGAATGTGTTTACGTCACGTTTCGGTGTTTTTGGCTCCCATCGCTGATTTGCCGCCACCGTGAAATTGCTTGGCTTTAAGCTGCACGGCTCTGGCTCCTTGTTACATGTGTGCAGAGGCTCAGAGGCAGGTCAGGGTGAAGGCCTGCTCCACGACATTATTCACCACGTATCAGATCAACTGAGGGCATCAACTTGATCTTTTGCGGATCCTTTATTTAACCATTTATCTGTGTCGCACCATCTTTCCAGTCCAGTTGTGTTTGAGACCTTACAGTAGGTTCAAAGATACACAAAGTGTTTTTTTCACATCATTAACAGCTCATTTAGTAGTTTTATCTATTGGGAGTCACTGGTGTGCATCTGATAAAATGTTCTTTCTTTTAAAAGCGACGTTTTGAGAAAACGGGTGGTCTGCCATGGCAGCAGAAGGCAAGAGATTTGTGGCCCAAGCAGAGACACAGAAATCGGGGGGATCAGAAAACATTTAAGAATTCTAGTCTGTTTTTCTCCTTTCCCCAAAAGCTTGTCGCCTGGCGGGGGATGTGTGGAAGTCAAGCGTAGAAATGGCTTAAGAATTCCCACTCAAGCCAAGGGGGTCTGCTGTCCACAAATATGCTAACATGACAATTGGAGGATAACTCAATTAGCCATAAAGACAATTAGGGTGAAGTTGATTGAGGATAATAGCAGAACAGCAGTGACCGTCTTGATACGTTCGTGCAAGGCTCATTATACGGTCAGGAGGTCAGAGTAATGTAACCCGGCTGCACGACGTGATCTGTTTTCCATCATTTTCAGAAGGGGTTGTTTGGTCAACAGGCGTGGAGTCGGGAGCGGGAGCGTCATTTGGGATGACAGCATCTGGGCCGCGAGCGCGTCCCAATGCTCGCCGTGAGGACACGTCCTCGCCCGCGTCTCCGCCACGGACTCCAAGGAGGACATGCAATGCACTGGAATCGTAAACACTCGTCAGGAAACCGAAATCTGCAGTCAATCAGGCTCCCCACTGCCAGATCCTTGACTTCTTCCAGAGCGGACGGACTTTAAGGGATTTTTCACTTCCTTTTCAGACTGTCTTTTTTTAACTCCCTGGCCAGGCAGGACGGTGTCAGATCCTGTCCACAGCTGTGCGTCCTCGGCCTCTGCTTTCGCTCCTACCTCATATAATTTACTAACCACCACTGAGACCGCCGCTGGCTTCTGACATCCGAGGCTCGCAGGGCAGCTACCACCAGAATAATCACTTACACCAAATGACTGCAGTCATTGTCTGGAAGAGCCATTGCAATGCAAGCCTGGTGAGTAATAACAGCAAACATATCGTACATTTTCTAAATCTATGGCGCCGCTGTGTTTTGACATCATCCTTACTGAATCTGATCCGTGAAGAAGAAGAGCCAAGCGCAAACAAGAAGTAAGAGTTGGTAATGTCGATCATTTACATTTTTTTTACATTATGTTTTCAACAAAAGCAGATTTTTTTTGTGGAAACAGAAAGTTGTTATAGAGCATTAGAGGGGTCAGCTGACTGCTACCACTCAGCGACTTGGCCGGGGATCAGCCGTCTGTTCCTGCAGAGCCTCCCTCGGCTCAAACTCCAAATCTGCTCCAGAGGTTGTGGCCTTGCTGGAATGTGTCCACCAACACACAATCTCTCCTCCTCTCTCATGCTGTCATATAGATTCCCTCTTTTTCTGTCTCTCTCTCTCTCTCTCTGTCTCTGTCTCTCGCAGACATGTACACACCCTCCCTCCCTGTTTCACTTCCCCTTTGCCAGAAGATGAGAACTCACTTAGGCTGCAGCTGAAAACCAATCATTTTTCCTTCTGTATCAGCGGTCTGTTTCTGTCCGGTCTCAACGACCATCAATAACCCCGTGCAGAACCTGACCGGAGCGTTCACGCCTCCAGCCGCAACGGCCGCAAGGCCTGAGGCAGCGTGACCACGCGTCCTGGAAGCCAACTGTTCCTGAGAAAAAACAAACGTTTCAAAAGTTGACATCTTGTTGCTGTTAAGTTACATGTGCGTGTGTGTGTGTGTGTGTGTGTGTGTGTTTTTGGCATAAATGTCAGTTAATACCGGTCCAGGATATTTTATGAATAGTTTCAGATGTGAATGTGCCCTCCACCAGTCATAAGCCTCACACGCCAACCTTTTGTCTAATTTATTAGCTCTTTAAATAGCTTTCCTTGCAGCCTGCACGCTGCTTCATATACACTCACTGTAGGTTTATGTGTCCCCCCCCCCTTTCCACCAAAAAAGGGAAAAAAAGCTCTCCTCCGTGCTTGTCTGGTGGATGTCTACTGTAAGAGGTCACTCATGCACACTATCATTTTCCAGCCAATCAGGGCGTCCCGTGAAGAGGTGAAACAGATGGTCCCCCCTTACAGTGGATCCAGGCGGCGTTACGCCATGACTAGGCAGCTTTAAAGCTGCTGACCAAGAAAGCTGCTGACCAAGGCAACGGGGGGGGACCAGTGGGGGTCAACAGCCAGCACCCAGCCTCTCCTGATTATGAAGTTAAATGTCAGCTCTGTACCGAGAGAATTTTAATTGAAGAGTTCATTTCAAAAACACGGTTCATCTGTTTAGCAAACAGTTGTAATTCATCTTTTAGGATTTGCGAAATGTCTTGTTTTGTCTAGCATGGGTTTATGCTGCCCTTAATCACTTAAAAAGTACCAAAATATTTGGATTTTCCTGCTCTTAATCATTTCATCAGCTGTTTCAAATGGTGGATATCTCTTTTAGGACTCCTCGGGAGACTGGAATCTTGTTGCTGTTGGCGCACATGATGAGTTGAAAACCAAGCCGCTGCGCCTGAGGCTCGGCTCACGTGCGCCGGCGTCTGAGAAACATCAGCGTCGTGTAATTCTGTGATTAATTTGTCTGCGTTTTTCAGACATCACCTGTGTGTGACACATTCCTGCTGGAGGCGACTGTGGTTAAGGGGATGAAAAGGTCGTGTGCTGATCACAGGGTCGACTTGTTTTATCTTGTCTGCCACCATGGGCCAGAAGCCTCTGAACCTTAATTTATTCCTGATGGTCAGATCAGCACCTTTGCATCGAGGCAGTGATGTTTCACCATTTTTCAGAAGGTGGTGCTGTTTTTCTGTCCATGTGGTTGAATTCATTGCGCTGATTAGCATATTTTTGTTAATTTAATAGATTTGCAATCACTGTTGTCAAATGTGTTGGTCAACAACAGCATACGCATCAAGTGACTCTACTTACACGTTGTACTCAGGCACTTTCATATTAAAAAATGTATAAAATGTTGTGTGACATTTTCTCAGAGCTCATGGTGACAAACATCTTTTCTGATCAAAAATAGAGTTTCTATCATAAAGAGTTTCTATCATATGGCACAGGAAGAGTGTGCATATTTGTTTCAAAGTGAATGACCTCTGGTTCAGCGATTTGAATATTTTTCATTGCACTATTTAAGGGCAAGTAATTCTATAAGTGAATTGCTATCACAGTCACAGAGTGTATGACTATTTTGGTCATAGGTTTACTACGAGTTCTGTAACATCTTCTAAAATAAAGGTATCTTTTGCTAGTGAGAGCACAATTTGCAGGATTTTTTTTTTTTCCAGTACAGCTTTTTTTCCTCCTGCACACGTGTGCTGTCTAGGTGTTCACAACTTCTACTGTTGATGAAAGATAGATATCTAAAAGCAAATATCTTATCAAATGAGGGTCCAAGGTCGAATTTGTCTGTTTAGCGTCCTTGATCACTATACTAAAATCTAGTTGTAAGACATTGTTTTTGGCTTTAGTTGTGCTCTCATGGTGCATTTTCCTCAATAGACTCTAACCAAATACCTACAAAAAAAACTATTTGAAACACACAAAACCATTTAGAGTTTCTGAGCGTGAGCTGGTTTCTGTGTTAAAATCCAGCTCCCATGTGGTCTTTTGTTCACTGCACTTAACGTCCTCCCTCCACTTTAAAAATATGTTCTGCTTATTGTGTGTATCACGCTCGTGCTCGTGGGTTTTGCAGCCCTCCAGTAGCCTAAGCCTTTAATCAGGGAGTAACAGAGTGGATGTCACAGCTGAGCTGTTGAATGACGACTCTTTCAGTCACTAGTGATCGCAGCTCAGCGAGCTGATGCTGATGATTCAGTGCACTCGGTTCAGCTTAAGGACCTGATGGTAGAGATTTATTCGTTTATGTCCCGAACACCTCTACACGCCAGTTCTCTGTCTGTTTACTGCACAAATCTGGAATCATAAAACATATTACTTCCTGTGAGCCAGGAGATTTTTCTCATGAACATTGAGAACAGCACGTTTTAAAGCTTTCACGGGGTTGGATCGCAGATGAGAAGTCTGAATCATTGTTGTGTTATAGCAATCAGTGGAAGAATTTGGCAATATTTAAATTCATGTACGTGAACGTGTCAAAGACATTTACATTGAGATGCATAATTTCAGTTTTTACTATCTGGATGTTTGGCAACGTGACATCAGTCATTGACACTAAAAGAGTCCATACCTGTTGGTGCAGCATGTTGGGGGAAAATGTCAGCCCGTTAACCCTCGGGCAGAAATCCTGGAGTTCAACACGTGTGCAGGCAAGGCACCATGGTCCAAGAGCAGCGATGCACGACGCAGTGAGGATGATTAAACAAACGGCACCGGTGGACGAGGAGTGACAGGACGGCCGGTGATGAAAGCCAGACAGCGGAGTGGTTCCTGAACGGTTCTGTGAGGTGAAGCAGACCCAGTGACTAAAACATATTACATGATTATACTAAACTGAAGAAAGAGGAAGAGGGGAAGGTTTACAACTCATACTGAACTGACTTCACTTTCTCGCTCGCAGTGATCAAGAAACCAAAATGTTGCAGATTCAATCAGGAATTTAATCCTCTTTCCAAGTTTTGAACAATGTAAGTGATGGATGGAAAATAAGAATTTATCGTGTCAACGTAGCGATGTTTGTGTGAAAGTTTGGTTCAGTAAATCTCGATAAAAAAGATGGTGCGTGGGGTGACAGGGACACACAGCAGAAATGAAAGATTTACGCAGCAGTTCTGAAGTGATCTTATCAGACAGAGCTGCCTGGATTCAGCCCAGTTCATACACACGTCCCAAATGCAATGAAGTCATTTCACAGAGTGTGAAGCACATGACAAGTGTGTGATAAAGGGAAATGTACCTTAGGAGAATTTTCTTAAAGCTACACTAAAAAAAAACACAGTAATTTAATATTTATGACACAGATCAGATGTTTTCAAACCATTTTAACAGCATGAAACACTGATTGATTTTTACCAAAAGTATTTCTTTCAAATGAAGCATTTTACAATTCACACTTTGATCACACCCAAGAACAGTTTTATTTCCTGCTGCAAGAAGAAACTATCAAGTATTCAATAAATTAGGGTTAGATTTTGCCAACTATTACTCACTTTATAATCCGAGTTACACACATTATTTAATATTCAGAACAAACACAATTAAATTCTCTTGACTCAAGATATGCACCAAATACACAGCAGGTAGAATAACGATTCAGGTGAGATGCAGTAGTTAACTCATCTGTTCACTCAGCAGCATGTCCTGTACATGCACATGGTGCGTATTTGTGAGGGAGAGTTAGTCATAGTTAGTCAGTTGTAACTGTGTTCCATCTGTATGCATCACATCAAAACTATACAATATGATTTTTATCTTTTCTTTTTAAAGCAATTTGGTGTTTGTTTACTTGTTGAATACTTTATATACTGTGATTATATCATCTGGGCGACACGGTGGAGCAGTGGGTAGCACTGTTGCCTCACAGCAAGAAGGTCGCAGGTTCAAGACCGCCTTGGGGCCTGGGTCTGGGACCTTTCTGTGTGGAGTTTGCATGTTCTCCCCGTGTCTGCGTGGGTTTTCACCGGGTACTCCGGCTTCCTCCCACAATACAAAACATGCTCAGGTTAATTGGCAAATCTAAATTGCCCATAGGTGTGAGTGTGTGTGTGAATGGTGTGTGAATGGTGTGTGTGCCCCACGATTGGCTGGCGACCATCTGGGGTGTATCCCCCTGCCTCTCGCCATAAAAATGCGCTGGGATAGGCTCCAGCAGACCCCTGCGACCCCGAAAGGGAATAAGCGGGATAGAAAATGGATGGATGGATGGATGGATTATATCATCTAACAATGTATATGGGTGAGTGACAAATCATGGTTGGTAAGCATTCATCAGGGCTCTCAAAATGTATACATTGTGTTCAGCTTGGACTCTTTTTTGGGTAATTTTAAAGAACATTTGCGTAATCTTTTTCACAAAAATCACAATTTTGTGTGATTTTTTTTTTTTACACAAAATGTTAAAAGTGAAAAAGAATGATCAATTTGAAATATTTAGTGCACCTAAAATGTAAAACTAGTCAATAGCATGTTTTTTTTTTTCATTTTTAAACCTGGTACCAGGTTTTTAGGGTTACACTACATGCTAATTTTGCCATTGTCCCACATTTCAACTGAAAAATCAACGTATTATTGCTCTCAAAATTAATTTAAGTCATTATATATTAAAAGAATGATTAAAAAAATAAGGATTTAGATGGAATGATTTCATTTGTAATTCATAGAATAACAATCAGTGAAATTAACAAATACCCTGATTATCTCACAAAACAATGAATATGTACTAATATTTGTCTGAATTAAGAGATAATGTGCCTCCTGGGAATATATTCCAAGGTTATGTTTTTGTATAAAATTGTTTCAACACCTTATTTTGAAAGTCAGATGTAGTCACATGTGTGTCCTTGTTCCAGTTGTGGAGTAATGTTATATATTCTATTTGTGCCCAGGGTGAGAATAAAGATGTAACAGCTCCTGTTCTTCACTTGTCTTTGTAAAGTGAGACATCTGACTGAATAAAGTCTTTAACGCATCAATATGTATCATCAGTATACACAATAAGAAAATAAATACATAATATAACATTTATATTAGGGCTACAATTAACAACTATTTTGATATTTAATTGAGATTTGAGCTGTCGGTGTGAGGACATAAATCCAGGCCATTTTCCATGTTCTGTAATGATCCTCAGTGTCATTTCTCTCATTTTATTGATATTCAAAATTTATATTGCATTTAATTTCTTTTTCTGATGTGGGTCAGTTTGGATTCGTATGTTGTTTGTTCTTTTTTTTAAATAACATATTTTTAATCTGTCACAATTTTAGAATTGTTTGCAATATTCTAACTACATGTGCTTTGTCCCAGCAGCGTAAATTGGTTCTGACACTGCTGTGTTGTAGTAGCATGTAGCATGTCTCACATGTTGTACTTTTCTTTTGATACCAGATTTAAGCACATAACCTTTTGGGTTTTAGAGATATTGCATATTTATTGCCCTTTCAAGTAGGAAAACTGAAAAATAAGCCTGGGGCTTAAGTGTTACCCGGTAAGAATTCGAGTCCCAATAGAGAACATGACTACTTCCACTTCCTGGTCCCCCCATGGGACCCTACTTCGGAAAAATTATGTGTGGTGGTCAATGGAGAGAAAAAATAATATATATGTATATATATATCTTTTGATCCCATTTGATTTGTGCCATTGCTTACATGTAATGTTTGTCCATTTGAAAGCTACATTTGCAAGTTAAAAATGTCACACTTTGTCATAAAACTGTAGAAATATATAAATTTATATATATAATTATAATCTCAAAGGCACAATATACCCCCCACACACAGTTCTCACCCAGTTCTATTGCACTCATAGTGCTGTTTGAATAAATCAGTGCTTTATTGGCTAAGCTAAAGGCCAGTGTAAATAACAGCCAATCTTGTGAGCCAAGTTGTGGCCGAATGCTTGTCTTGTATTTTACTGATTTGTCATGTCCATTGTAATTTTTACATAAGTATTTTATACCCAATTTTGGAATTCAGGTTAGGCAACTATAGACTTTTGGGTTTTCTTTTTTTTTTTTTAATGATATCTTTCTCCTTGGAAGTTTTCTACATTTCAGCTTTGAATTATGTCAGTACCAAAGAAGGGTCGAGGCTTTTTTCATGAGTTCCAAAAATCCCGGCTGCAGCTAAATCAAATCAAGCTTGGGTCCCAGAATGAAAACTGGAAAACTTTACAATGTCCAAGATACCACTTTGCTGTCAGGAAAAAAGTGCTCTCTGAGCGTTTGGCATCATAATATTAGAGCAGTTCTCTCGACAAAGTGATACAGATTGTTGTGACCAATACATCACCTCACAATATATTGCCTGCTGGAGAGAAATCAATAAAAGTAGAGCTCCAGAACTCAAACTGCTAGCAGCAAAGGTAAATCATCACTAAAGTCATCCATGCGTATGGTTCCATTTCAGATGTTCTAACCCACTCTATGGCTGCACAGCAAAAGAATAAATGTCTTTACTGAGATTGGAACCAGAGTCTCAATTCCAAAAGGCCACGTTGGTGTCATTAACCCTCTACACCAACTTAAAGCAGCCCCATGCTTTGTGAGGGTCAAGGGGCAGCAGCACAAAGACATCTAGAAGTGATGCTCTTCAGTTTTGAAACACTGAGAGGTAACTTGTTTTTTCTCATAATGCCAACACTTGCAGCTAATTTTCCTTTGAATCGACATACATTGTCTGAGCACTTCTCCTAAGACAAAGCTGCTTGTTTGTAAAAGAAAGAAAAAGAAAAAGAATAATAGTTTGCACACCATGCTGCAGAGACATGAAGGCTCAAGCTCATACAGAGGAATATTTCCACAACTCCATATGAAATAGGTGCTTTTGGGAGCTAATCAACATCCAGGCTACTCACAGGGTCAGTTGATAAATTGCAGTATAGCAAAAAAAAAAAACACGTCAGCAACCCAAAAACATGAAGCGCTTGTCCTTCAAAACAGACTTCTCCCTTTTCACTGTACTGAATAGTTTCCTTCTACCTGGTATGATGCACAGACATGTTGAAGGGGAAGGGGAGCTACCTGAGCTAAACAGCTTGGTGAAGGAACAATAAATTCAGCCGGTTCATTCAAAAGACATATTTAACTTTTACTCCTGTCTCATAGCTGTCTTCAAACCACAGTATTTTGGTGGAGCTCACACCATGACAGAGGACTCGCCCGTTTGGACCCAGCATTGCCAAGGTGGTTTACTTTGGTCCACACATGGATTCAGGTGTCAAGTATATCAAACTCTGAAGCCAAAAAATGGTTAATCTGCTTATTTTGGTGAAATTGCTTGATTTCAGCCCAATTTTTTAATCCTGGCGTGACCAGGCCTTCTATTCTTTTACTACTTTTATTTTCAATGTTTTACTGCCACTACTTTCATTAAAAAGATTGACTGCCCTATTAACAATTTAAACAGAGCTATCCTTCAGTTTAATGATTTTGGAAGGTCACTTTTTAAAAATCCAGTAAGGCAGCTTCGGGACATTATATGTTATTTTTTAGTATTGAAATGGATTATATTAAGTCTTTCAGCAGCATAGAGAGAACTGAATGTAATTGTTTCTCAACCAGGGGTCAGATCTGCGGTTTAAATGTAAAATAATAAGAAGGTTTACAAGCATACTGTATTTCTGATAACAGGCCTTTGCGTAAAGCAGCCTTTTTTATAAATCCCTCTCTTTGGTCATATTTTAGGGCAAAGCCTTGTGTGGTTACTGCATTACATTGTTAATATGAACACGACCATATCCATGTCAAATTAAAAGCTGTCTGGCGCTTTATTTCTTAACAAAGCCTTTTATTGTGAAACAATATATTTTGTAGGACTGTGTTGTCACAAATATATTGATTTGCCAGGTTTGGAATCTAGAATTTTAAATGTGGCTACAAATGATCAATGATTTTTTTTTTTTTTTCGGGGGGGGGGGGGGGGGTCCTCTAACCAGGCAGCTGGATCCTATCCTATCCCAGATAGTTCGCAAATCATCCGGCTGCATCAGGTTCAGGTCTGTATGACCGCTCCACATTTGCAGGGGGTATATTACTCAAAAAAACAGTGGAATAGAACCACTGGAATAGGGAACCTGTTGAACAGAACATGTGTTTGGCTCCCACAGACAAAACCAGCATGCTGCAGACGCGCTACACCCCTCCGGCGTGGAGCTGAAACAGAAAGAGCTCTCTGGTCAGGAGCTAGCAGAGAGCAATAAATTGAAGGAAAACGGAACCAACTCAAAGGGGAAACTATTCATCCCAGCCCTATAACTCTTCCTGCTCCTTTCCCCCCTATTATATTTTATGTCCGAGCTTTTTCGCACTGATTGCATTAGCAGGCCCCAAAGAGACCTTGGAAGAACAAAGCCGTCATAGCTGGAAGCAGACCCAGCTCGGAGAAGGAGGAGGAGCGCCGGCGCTGGACAGAAAAACACCCGGCGACATAATAGGAAAAGGCTCCAGTGTCATCTTGTAAATGACTTCTCAGCACACATTTCTTGTACTTTCAATCTTTTCATTGCAGTTGTCTGTGGCTGTTTTGTTTCTGTTTAACTGGCTTTTTAATTCATGTCATTTTTTATTGTTTATTTTATGGCTTTTTTATTATCCGTAATTCTTATTGTAACTTCTCAAAAGTGTTATACAAGTTGTGCTACTACCACAGTTGTTCTTGGTATTCTGTGGTTTAAAGCAGCACACAGAACTTGTTGTAATAATAGTTATAAGAGCTGCAGAGAGATGTTGTAGTCATCAGCTACATCAGCTACAGTCATTGGGGGAATTACTTGAGAAAAATATAATAAATTACTTAAACTCTACTCTAGAACAGCTTTGAGGTCATTGAAAGCCAGTCCACGACCACCACCAGACACCTAAAAAAGGCCCAAAAAATTTTGTTATTCCTAGGCAATAGTGTGCTATTAAACCACTTTATTTTCTGTAAATTTGATTTCCCACCATCAAGGTCAACCTCTCCGAACTTTGATATTTACTTAAAAGTAGTGAAATATAAATATAGTGTATTTGAAGATAGAATGTGTAAGATTAGTTGTCAATTATCAGCATCTAGAGGGAGATACTTGGCACAAATGGAATGTAATAGTCATAAAATGTGTTTTATATGTAATTCAATTAAAATAAGAAATCTCGTGTTTCTATTACCTAAGTTTGGGTTGTTTTTATCTACATGGGAAGCTATTCTCCCTCGTCAATTCCACTATGTTTCTACATTAGTCCAGAACAACGCTGGGGCGTATTTACATGGTTGTAATCTGCAGTCTCACTGCTAGAGGCCACTAGAAACTACAAACTACCTTTCTTACCTGTTGTAAGTTGTAGGATAAAATCCCCCTGAAGGTTAGTAAAAACTTCCAAATGCTACTATACTACTAATTCTGTCACATGTATCAGCAGCAATACAAGTAGCAATGGGAGCCTTAGCAACTCAAGAGCAGTGTTGGAAGAAATGCATCACAAAAGTAGTGAATTACTGTATTGCATTGCTTTTTTCTGTAATGCAGTAGTGTGAGGCATTACAGAAAAAAGAATGGAAATATTTTACTTAGTACAAATATCAGAATCACAGGTTACAATACATGTTTACCCTGGATTGAAGAGGTGTTTTTTTTTCATATGTCTTCATACAAATTCACTAAAATCATAGCAAGATCAGCAGTAGCGAATCTCATATAAAATGTTTCACTTCCTTTACATTTTGGCTTGTCAAATGTTGGAGATGTGTGAACCTGCAGAAATATCAGATCACACATTCTCCAGACGGGCATACACTCCATTACTTTACGTTAGTGAAAAAAAGGAATTGAAGAACATGGTATTCAATGCCCTTTGTGTCTAAACCTGAATAACTGTACACTCCCTGAAACAGTAGCAGGAATTTAACTAAGCATCAGCAGGTTAACAAGGAGGCAAGAGGAGGACAAGATTGGAGATAAAACAACACAACAGACCAAATGAACGTCCTCCTGCTCTGAGATTCTTCAGTCTCTAGCGGTCAGGAGATGGTGTTGGTGGATGTTATTGAAGATATAAAAACTGGCATTAACTGTGGAATCACCAGCTTTTAGAAAACCATCATGATCTCTGTTGACTAGCAGCAATAATTCAATTCAATTTCAATTCAATTCAATTTATTTGTATAGCCCAGAAAAATTTCTACATATTTAGATGAGATTAATTTAAATGTAATGCAACAGTGGAGTAATGTCTTACATATCAAATACAGTAATATTGTAATGTAATGTAATTACTTTGAAAGATAGTAATGGGTGATGGGCTACATTAGTAGTTGTATTTGTAATCATAAGAGTAGCTACAAGTTTTATCCGACTAAAAAGTAGTAGTAAAAAGTAGTAGTATTTATAGTGATAGATAGAGCCACTGATCTACTGCCACCATAGCAGTAGTATAGGTATCATAAGAAGTAGCAATACTACTGACAGTTGTAGTAGTGCAGCAGAAGCAGCAGTCGTTGACCTAATGGCGATGGCAGCAATAGAAGAGTTACAGTAGCAGTGACCATACTGAGTGTTTTCCAAACGCAGGATGTTCATAAACCACAAACAGAGCTGAGTCTGGTTCATCATTTGCGCTGAGACGTAATTTAACGGACAGACAGCTTTACAGAAACTGTTTGTGATCACCCAAAGTGCAGCAGTAGCTTGTATCCGGGTGGAACTCCGGAGATTAGACGCTCAAATTGCTGCAGGGATGCAAACGTGAGGTCATGGCTGCATCAGAGGAGTCCAGGCCTGCCTCCCCCCCCCATTTTCACGGGTTCACCCTTCTCATGTTAGTCACTGCGCTGCATGTGATTCATTAAATCTCAGCGTTCCTCCACATAGCTCAGTGGCGTCATTGTGTTGCAGAGTTCATGGACGTTATCGGCATGCTTTGCTATGAATGAATCATGGAAATTGCTGTAATTATCTCTCAACCAGATCCTCTTCATGTTTACAACCTTAAAGCCCATGTTTTTCCTCATTGCATTCATCCAGAGGAGAGGGAGAGGAAATATCAATATGGCTTGCATCAAGTCAGAGAATAAATTATTCTTAATTGCTTACAGAGTGCAGTAACGCTTGGGGGGTATTGTGGGGAGTCAGTGGGGGCTGTGAACCGATGGTGACTGGAACAGTGTACAGTAGGTCATGTATTACGTAAAGGTGGAAGGTAAAGTATTAAAATGATTCTGCTGCACAGTGCATGACTGTTTGCAGTCAGGGCCCCTCGAGTCTGAAATGACAGGATCAGGAAAACCAGCTGTGCTGGGGGAAAAAACTCACATAACATGTTTAACTTTACTGAAGCTCCAGAATACACGCACAAGGGTCCCAGAATATCTGAAGATTCTCTGAGTAATTGATATCAGGAGAGAAAGCTATGGGCCTGTAGTACAATGTTCAAGTACTAGAGAAAACAATGGATTAAATACAGCTGGGTATCTGAAAAAGTAGTTGAGAACCAATGAGGAAAAAAAGGTGTTTGGCATTAACCAAAAATGTCCAATAAAAACAAAATGTGCTTCCTTCCAATTGAGACAATTTAGAGGCACACTTAAGTTGAACAATTGGATTATATTTGTGCCAGGGGAAAGAATTTCACTGTCTGCTTCGACTCAATGACAGAGGTAGTGATTATTCACTACCGGATGTCTGAAAGGCAACGTTTTTTTTTTTTTTGGTTAATATTTTTTTAAAGATAATATTTCCAAAACCAAATGATTTGTAGTTTTTCACTTAGAGAAAAAAAAACATTCAACAATAGCAGGTTTGTCAGCTGTGACAAACCAACGGGCTTCAGTATTTATTCACTCAGCAGTGGTTTTGTTTATATATTATCAGTGCTGAGTAACAAACCATAAACATATTTCAAATGAGACCACATGGAACCGGATTCTACATACCACCAGATGAAATCTGCAATTGGAGATATGTGTTGATGTGTTCCAATAATTGGAAATGGAATACAGCGCTTTCCATCCAAACAGTAACCGGAGCTGTATGTCTGGAAGGAGGGTCCGATGATGAAGAGTTGGGCTGTTCCACTCCACTGTGTGTAGCACCATGAGGTGTGGGGCCTTAATTGAATTTTCATTGCCCACTTGCCTTGGTAATGGCAAGGTTTCCTTTCTGGAATCAAAACTTGCCAATGCTGCAAAACATGGAGCCCTGAGGCCATGAAGTTTGGTGCTGCTCCAGGCCGTGTGTTTATGTACTCGGAGGCCTTTGGCCCCAGTAAGCTGAACCCATTCTACCTGCAACTGGAAAGCCGTGTCAGCGTGATCCTGACAATTTGTTTTTCCACTTTCCTGAGCGTATACAGTTGCATTTGTGTCCACTGTGACTTGCTCAACACCTGCAAAAGTCAAAGTCCTGAACGTAAATGTGAATGTATACAGTAGTAGCCCAGGAAAATCTGTACAGTATATATCTTAGTTCATTTTGACGCTGTGGTCTGAACAGCATCTCTACTGAGCCGGCCCTGGAATGTCCTCTAGTTTCCGTGATATTTTCTTTTTCACCTTGTTTAGTTCCAAACTCTGATTAAATAAGCTTTACTTTGATTGACATTGTTTCTGGCACCATTCAAATTGTCTTCACACACTAACCTTCACACATCTGCTGATTTAATAAGATTTAGAAAAAGGCTAAGAACATTAAAATGTATAATTTGATCCAGATCTGATGTGTACTGGGAATTGGTGACTGGGGACATTCTGGTTTTCTGCATGAGAAACACTTTTTTTTATTTTTGAGCATCAAATTAATAAGCTGAAATGGGTCATCAGGTGGAGAAAACGGCAAAGTTACCCCAGTGTTGGTAGAATAAGCGCCTAGCATGTGACTTTCATAACGTAATTTCATCATGGTGCTTCCAGCCAGTCCATACAATCACACTAGATACTGTAGGTGGCTGGATCTGTTAGTGATCTCATGTTTTAGCTCTTTCCCAAGTAACAGGATAATTGTAGCAATGAATGTGGCAGTTGAGGGACTCGGCCTGCACAGAAGACCAGGCTCTTTGAATTACTAAATCATGGATGATATATCCTGGCTGTGGACACGACTGTAAATAAATGCCAGAGCACACCCTGCTGAATCTGGCTGAATGTGTGATTAGCTCTGGCGGCTAAATAAAGGGCAGATTGGCGAGCAGAAGTGCCGGAAAGCAGCTTTTTCCAAGGACAGCATATCCCCATGCCTCACATGTGGATCTGAAATGTCTAATACTCGTGAGCTTATTTGTACTACTGTTTCTTTTGCACACAGCGTTTTAGATGAATGATGATCTGTCTCCTGTCTCATTTTTCAGATGAAAACCAAGTGTTATGCACTAGAGAGATGTGGAAAATCTAGGGGGGGCATCATGTGGTGAAAAGGCTAGTGATGCGCAAAATTATGAAAATGTGTGTAGACGTTAATGATTTTAGCGTATGGCATTTATCTGCATATATTTTTGAAAGCTTAAAAGTTATTTTTTAATGGAACTATTCCCCCCCCATTTAGGGTTTGAGTGCAAAATTGAAACAATGACTGCTTTAAACACAAAATGTCGCATTACTTCAACCCCAGCTCATAACATCAAGGGCAGCCTGCAAATGTTTAGATGTTGTCAGCTGTATAGTCCTCAGTTATCTGGTGCAATGGTTGTTTTGAGAAAAAAAAAACTCCTCAGATTTTGAATATTTATAAGCAATTCTTATACGTTTGCTGTTAAAAAAGTACCAACAGAGCAGAGTGGGGAGTCTGTTGATCAATAAGTACCCCTGCAGTTCAACAGGCTCTCAGATTTCTAGTTCATATTCCAATGAAAAATAACTTACTCTTAATTCTATGTTTAACCCAAACTATTATCTTGCCCTAAACCTGAGGAAGTGTTTTTTGTACCTAAACCTAACTAGAATACAGTATGTCCATAGAAACCACCAAAGCGGTGCTAAATCTTTGAAATCATTTTTGTAATAACTAATTAACTAAAGGTTGTATATATTCACTCAACAAAGATTCTTTAAAAAATGCACATTTCATGGTGAAATGTTATCAAAATACATTTTAATGCCCAACCTATCTTCAAATATTGCATTGTCCACTGCAATGCGCAATGTAATTTTGGAATGTCTTGCTTGAAATTTTCACTGCAAGGGTTTGTGGAGTCACAATTGATCATTCTTGTTGATTGCTTGACTTTTGTTCGATTGTGCATGAAAGATTTTGCAGAACTTTTCATAAGAAATATTTAATGGCATTATGTTGTATAGTTCTGTCAACATTTTGTTTATTCCTGGCAAACACCTGATGCTAGCTGACAATGAACCTGGAAATAAACAAAAAAAGTTAGTTAAAAAAGTTATGCCATGTAAGATTGTATATTCTGCAGTATATCAAAATTGAAATTTAGGCAAATATGTGGCTTTTAAAAAAGGTCAGATTTTCGTGAGTGGTATCTCTTCCATTAAAATTTTTAGATGACACTGGGTTTAATCCAGTTTCATCTGAGGCTCGTTCAAGTAATTCAACTTGAGGCCAGTATTCATCTGTAAAAATATGGCTGTGCCTCAGGTTTCCAGTAGATCACTGCTTAATAGGTAGCATTGTGATAGGGGCAAATAAAGCATCAGAAAAAAGTGAAAGCGTCAGAAAGGAAATTATTATTCTAAGCAAAGCAAGGCTTACTCAGCATCAAATAAATCATGGCCAGACTAAAGTTTCTACAGGGGCCATGCAGGAAGTCCAAAATGTTTTTCAGTAACTGGATCAGTTGTATCCAAAGCACGTTCAGGAAGACCATAATTGACCAAGAGATCAATGCATCAAGATTAGTTCCCTGAGAGATAAAAAAAAAAAAAAAAAATTTATCACAGATACAGAATTGTATAAATACAGATGTAAGATTCTGTTCAACACAGCCCTGTCAAAAAATGTGTTGTGGTTGTAGTGGACTTGCAATATCTTTCTATTTTCCAGTGTTTCCTCAACATTGTGCTTGTAGAATAATAAGCTAACCTGAAAGACACATTTGTCGCTCTGAGTCCAAAAAAAAGTGGGAGTGGGGATGGTGGAAAAAGTCAGGATGGTGAGGACAGTAGGGACAGTGGAGATGTTGAGGACAATGGGGGCATGCTACAAGCAGAGAGTGGTACTGCATGACATCACAAAGTTAGGGACATACATACAAGCTGTAAAGCAATCCAATTTATATGCATTTCTCAGTTTTACACATGGGATAGTATTTTTTAACTCCTAGACCTTAACTCCTAGAGTCAAAATTAGCCATGAAATACAGGACCTTTAATCTTACGCTTGAAATTATCATTTGTAATAAAACAATTACAACAATCCACAACAAACAAAATAGAATTATCTTGACTTTTGGACTCACTGTATGCAATGCAATTAGAATTATGAGCACATAACATCAATATGTGATATGATATCTTCCACTTTAAATTTCATTATATAATTAAATGTAGAGAGGTTACAATTACAGTTACAGTAGTTACAATTTAGTGGTAAGTGTGTAGATGAATTTATAGTCCCAAGAAAAATATAAAGTGTGTAAGCATGAAAAGGAACAAGACAATGAAAACAATAATATTAAAAAGAGTGCAAAAAAACAGAAATAATCAATAGATGAAAGAGCCACTGTCTGGTTTGTCCATTCTGGGCTATAGTAGAAACATGGCTTCACAGTCCCCCATGTAGCTGAAATGAATTATATACTAATTTAATTTACTTTTGAATATTATATTGCATTTCTGCCAGGCTTCTTCCACTAAATGCTGTTAATGCCACTAAATCGCACATACTTTACTTTTAAAGGGTGTCATTATTACTGTTAGTGGAAAACACCTATGATTTTAGGTTTTCCTAAAACTTTGAATTTCTTTAGTTTCATCGAAAACTAAATTGGAAATATTATTTATGACGCCCACCCAGAGACAATCCTGGCCTTAAACACTGCTCTTATGTTTTTTTTGTACAGTAACTGCAGGTCTTTCCATGCCGCTAAAAATCTAAGAAAAATGACAACCTCCGGCCAATACTGCTAAATCTTTTGCAGTGTGTGTCTACCAGCTAATCTGGCAGGTAAACCTCAATTGTTGGAAGGACTACTTCCTAAAAAGTGATAAAATACTGATGTGGCCTGTCAATTTAAGGATTTATGAGTGTCTCTGGCCTATTGACAAGAGAAATGTGTTTCTGTTCCTGCAGTCTCAAGGATTCTGGATGTGTATTTGATGGGCTGCGTTGTTGCTCTGGGGCTCCTCGTGATTGCGGCCACAAAAGGCTTACAACAATCAGTGCAATGGATTCAGCCTGCCTCAGAGATATGCCTCTTCCCAGAAGTTTTTTTTCATTATTATTTATTTATTTTAACAGAAGGTTGTGAGGCAAATTATTGTATTGACTGTATATACATTCTTTTGTGAACTTGTGAATGGTTAAATGTGTAGCGATAGTCACAGAAATCATGTACGTCCGAACAGTTCCGGTGTGAAAAACAAAGAACATCTGTTTATCCTGAAACAGATCCTGCCGTGTCTGTTTGGGTATAATCATAAAAAGAGTAGTCACAACAGCCCCTAGTGTTTGGGCGAAACAGATTAGGAGTTTTTCGCCCCACTGTTCAGGGCCCACTCCTCCACAGCAGCATCGTGTGAGTGGGCCATAATCTGAGCATGAAGTAAAGTGCCACAAGTTCTCTGTTTCCTCGTTAAAGTCCAGAGGTAAATTGCCACGACAAGGTCTATTCTCAATGTCGATACCATAAAACATATTTTTCTTCGTGCGTGTTTATGCTGGCTGGGTACCAAGGTTCACCTGTAGGTAACAGAGCAGACAGTGCTTACTTGTATGTTTCAGAATGGGCTCTGTATTTCCCTCTGCAGACAAATTTACAATCCATCCCGAATCAGCTCTCAGTTCACATCCAAAATCAATAATATATTGAGCCGTGATGAATTCAGATTGGATACCACATCTAGACCACCACAACGAATAAGAATCAATGAATTTCAGCCATGCGTGCATCCATGTTGCATCAGTTTAAAATCATAAATCCTCAAAATATCTTATTCTTGAGTCCTTCATTAACTTGGCGATTACACCTATTTGTCAGGTTTTATCACTGAAACCCCACACAGTTTTATCGTACCGGCTAGAACTATGACCACAGCCTGAAATATCAAAGACAAAGAGAGAAAGAGTATGAGAGCTGAACTAACACACACAGAGGTAACACACAGTGAATAGCAAAACCTGGAGAGATGCTTAAAGGGCTCGTCCAAATCAAACAGACACTTTGCCAGTGCTCCAAACGCAGCAAGCCATCCATCATTGAAGGAGGACATTATTACGAACATGTTTTCAGTGTCTAGGTCCATAGGTGCAAGGTAAAAGGCTTTTTCAGCGTGTAATTGCAGAATGATGCCTAACCTGCGCTGGGGCTTGCCTATTAAAAAAGGATTTGCTGAATGCACAAGTAGAGTGGGAGTGTAAAATCTGTTGTAATTCTCAAAGATGCCCCAGACAATCATGGGAAAGGGGATTTTTAGGCTCCATCAGGGTGTTTAAGATGCCACTAAATGAATCTTGAGCCACATTTCAAAGTCAAGTCAAAGTCAAGTCAAAGTCAAAGTCAATTTTATTGTCAATTTCTTCACATGTACTTGACATACAAAGGAATCGAAATTGCGTTTCTCACTATCCTATGTGTTTACATGTACAACAACAATTTGTAAGTGGAGGTTCTGAAGAAATTTTAAATGAGGGTTCATTTTGGGCTTGGCTTCATGTAACTGAAATATCTATATACATAAAAGCTAATGCAATAGCAATATGTGGTCTTTATCTATCTTAAGGCACAGTCATACCAATATTCACCCATTCTATTATCTTATATATCTAATACTGTACCACAGCTCTCTGCTGAACAGTTTCCATCATTTGGTGTGGGCAAAACCACCCAGCAGCAGCCAAGTGTCTCTCCAAAGTTTCAGCAATCTGATGAAGAGCCAGAGCCTGAAAAGTGACCCTGACCCCATGAATGATCATATGCATACATTCATTTTCTCTCCTGGTCCCTTGGCGTGGTCCGTGACCAACTCAACTTTATGAAGTGCCAGACCTTTTTTTTTAATATTAAAATATCTGGAACGCTTTGAACACAGCTGCAAACGCAGGCACAGATACAGAGGCAGACACACACACACACATACGATATGTATTGTTGAGTATTCATTAGTGAGTGTTTGGGTTCAAAGGCAATGAGTCATTTTTGCACTGCATCCACACAGCCACACACATGTTCACACACATCCACAGACAGTCGCTGGCCTTTTTCAAAATGTTATGGTGTCCATGTGTGAATGAGGTAATTACAGTGTCATTCTCGATGATAATGCTATACGGCTCATTTGAACCTCATTACAAACCGTTTCCAGTCAACTCAGCTGTCAGACAGGACCCCTCCCACACCTATTCGATCACACACACACTCACTCATCATCCCACTAAACAACAGTCATAGATAGTTTTCCATGCAGGGTGATTGTGCAGCTGCAACATATCAACCGTCTGTCTCGGTGCAGTCGCTTATTTTTTTTATTGCCTCTGAGGAGTGAGATGAAACAAGTGTCTTCTGGGACTTGTTGCAGGGCCTCGGTCTCAATCATGGAGCAATATAGGCAGCATGACATGCTGTAGGCTTCCTGTAATCTAGTGTCTTTCCAGAAGCAAGCATAATCCTGTAAAGTTTAATGCACACATTTATCAGCCTCCTTCTTTTACATTGTGTAATGCATTTTTTTAGCATTTTGGCTTATATTCCTGTGTAGACGTCAGCAGGGAGGGCTTTACTATCTCAATATAAGACCATGAACTTCACCCTGTCAGCTAACAAATTGACTGTTTGTGGATTGAAACCACAGGCTACTGGTTCAGCTGAGATATTTCTTCTATTATCTCATACAAAGTGATAAAAATATTACTTGCCATACAAAAATATAGTTTGTAGTTAATTTACTTTCTGACACATTATCAGCAGGTCATTCACACTACCCTTATTTTTTTCTTCACTTTCGCTTAATAGTGGAACCACAGCCTGAGCTATCTTTGTCATAAAAGGACCCTGTTTACTAAACTGTGTTGAACATTGTCCCCTGGCAACAGCAACCACACAACATTTGGTCCATGGGGAAATAAAACCCTCTGCTCATTTTAAACAGTCAAAAAATAAAACAAAGTCCAGCTGTCTGAAAAAATCCCAGGCAAAATTTGTGGAGCAGAATTGCATACAACAGCGCATGATTTTGGCGTAACAACAGGACAAGAAAAAAATTCATCAGCGGAAAAACACATTGTATGTAGTATGCTGTATGTTTCCATATAGAAAGTACTTTGACAAAGGATATTATTGTTCCATATACTTCATTGGAAAATATTGGAAATATGAGTTTCCAACCTAGAGGAGACCATGACAGGGTCTTCAAGAAATTATTACAAGTGTGTGTGTGTTTTTGGCAGTGATGGCTTACTAATGTCTGAGTTCTGCATCACATACAAACTTGAAGCATAAGCAAAAACTGTTGATTTTTGGCCTCGGTAAGGCAGTCAATTACTATCTAATTGTGGTGGTAGTAGCCTATAGCAAAATGCATAAGTCTTAAATTTATCAGGCACAAGCAATGGTGGCCTCACAAAGCAGATCCAGACAGAGCAACAGTTCAGGGTCTTTTTTTCAGGTGGGCGGTGGTACACAGAAGTCAATCCACACAGCCAACCGCATCCACATCAGCAGCCAATAGAGAAGTCAAAAAACGATCACGTCAAACAAAGTCACTAGGAAACACCAAATAGAAAGCTGGAAAAATTCACAAGGGCAAAGACAATCTGGCACAGAAGGAAGGGAAGACAGCTTGAAAACTCTTAAGTGAGTGGAGACAATGAGACACAGGTGCAGCACATTGGGGCGGAGCCAGTAAACACAGGAAACCTGACAAGGAGCAGATCTTAAATGGCAGAACGGGACATGACATAATTCTATTAGGGTGAATTAAGATGCCAGCTGTTGTGCTGTTTTGGTGTTGTCGTAGTTCTCTGCTGGTTTTGATACAATTGATCATGGCATATTTACTGAATGACCAGAAAACTGGGTAGGTGTGTCTGGGACCAGTCTGGACTGGTTTCACGCTGTATCAGTTGGAACCGTCTTCTTTCTCCATGCAAATTTCACCTGCGGTGTCCCTCAAGGATTTATTCTTGGCCCTTTGCTGTTCTGCATCTATGTTAGTATTTAGTCAAGTGTTCCACAATACCAACATTTTTTTCCATTTTTATAGGGATGATACAAAAACCTATTTATCCTCCAGACTTTTCCATAGTTTACTCACTCATTGCCTGTCTTACAGACACAGGGTACTGGATATTCAGTACCTTACTGCTGAAGTGATGGTGTGTGGACCCAAAGCATATAGGAATTCTTGAAGCCAGAATCTAGTTTCCAAGGGTTTATGGTGCACCCATGAGGCCAGAAATCTGGCAGTAATATTCGATTCAGACCTGAACTCCTCTGATCACTTCAGCAATATCACCAAATCGGCTTTCGGTCAAAGTGTATTATTATTATTATTTATAGCTGCTCTGAGGCCTGTTGTTGCAACTAGTCATCCAAGAACAAGAGATGAGTAAAAGCTGGCTGTCTTATTTTTATCTTGTAAGGTCAGAAAAAGGCTAGTCAAAAATATCAACACAAATCAAGCTTGGCAGTTTAATAGTGATTGAAAAAGCTGAGGGAAACAACTCAATTGTCCTATGAATACTAATCTTTACTTTGGATCTTGTAAGGTCACAAGACAGAGTGGCTGTTTTCATCAGGAAGAAGGAACGGAGTGGCTGTTTTTAAAATAACTTCATGCTTTCTGTCCTGTATGTACTATAAATCTCAGCTGAGATCCTTGACTCACCTGAACATCCTCCACGTTGTACGGCCCGTGTAGCAGTCCGTCGCCTCGATTCCAGGATCCAGTCCTGTGTGAACAGCAGTTCGGGCAGCTACTTACTGTGGGTCCAAAGCCAGACAGCTGAGGCAGGAGTACATCCTCTGTTGGAGCATCATTTTATGTCTTTTGGCCATTAAAAGATTAGCATGGAAAAACGAAAAAGGTCTCATATATATTGTACAATTTTCTTTGGTTTTAATTAAAGTTCTGATGCCCCTACCAAAATACTATTTGTTTTAAAAATTATCTCAGTATAGTTTTGCATTTCCTTACTTAAGGGTGGTAACTGTATAGGTGTGGCTTCACAAGTTCAAGCAAGTCCTACAGTTTGTTTTAATGGACAGTTTCTGATTACAGGCTGTGTGCATTTCTCTTTGTATTGAATATGGGACAGTTCTTTTGTATAATCATAAAGCAATTCCTATCTTACCTCTTACTATATGAGACTTTAAGTACGGTAAATTGATATAAAAGATCCGGCCCAGAAGAGGACAGCAGGAGTTTGTCCTCCTCTGCTCTCATCCACCCTCTTCACACAACCCGTCTGAAAAGTATTTCATAACTGAGGTTTATTTCAACCACTTATATGTTGGACTGGCCTCCAATGATGTGAAAAAATGCTGATGAACTTTTTTAAAACGTTTTCTGACTCATCACATCTTTTATGTGTGTGTGTGTTTTTTTTAATAAACCCAAATAAACCCAGCTCCGATTTTCTCATGCGGGCTCAGTCTGTGACACTATAATGGCCTTAACTGCAGCATGAATGAGCTGCCACAGCCCTGTCCCTGTGTTCCTAGCCACACCCACACATCTCATCCCTCCAGCTTCATATCTTTCCCATATGGGATGGATTGAGTTGTGACCACATCTCCTCTCTCTCATCCCGAATCAACGCTGAAAAAATTCAGCCTCCTTTCACGCTTTCCTGAGCCCACACAACAAGGAGGAAAGGCACTGATTCAGCAGGAGATTCTCTCTCTGCACTGCTGAGGTCGGCTGTAAATCCCCCCCAGAGGTCGAAGGTCAAGTGTTTTCATCATCTGTGCTGCTATTATTTTACGTGTCATTATCAGCTGCATAATAGCCCCGCTCAGACAGGAAACGGCCGTAGATGCAAGCAGGGAAGTGAAGAAACGCGGGTCTTATATGGATTGTTGCCCTGCAGCTGTGGTTTGGGTCTCTTTCCCCTCTAAGGACCTCACACAAGCCAGATCATGTCCATCCAGTGAGTCTTCACCGTCTGACACTGTTAAGGAAGCAGCTGCGTTTCATCCTCATAACCACCGTTGGCAGCATTGAGTGACGATCAACGGGCCCAAAGTGTAACTTCCTTGTCTTCTGACCACAGCTGTTCTGTTTTTTGATAAGCTTAAACGTTTTGGGCTATTTATTATAGCCCAAACTTTGCTTCCCACCAAAATCACTCCCCTTCTAATAGAGCCAAAAAACATTAGCCCCATTGTAATCCAATCCAAGTGCTGCACATTACTGCTGATAGAGCAGCAAAGTAGGAACTCCACCAAACTCTAATAGGAGGCTTCTCGTTTGTATTTATTAGCTGACACTTAATGAATTGAAGGTTCACACTTACCATAAACTAGGCTGCAGTACTTCTCCCCCACATACATCAAGGATGTTACTTTACAACAAGGATGAGATGTGCAGATAAAAGTCCTAGTTTGATTTAACGTGAATGTTCCCTTCCTGGATATTAAGATGTAACAAGTAATATTTTGTTGCCTAGCACCAAATGACTCACATTGAAAAAAATTAGAAACTCACCTTATCATTTACAATATATGCAGAAAAAAACAGGAATTACAAGTGGTATCGGTATTTCACAGTGTATACATGTGTATGCTTACTTTTTCCACTGGAAAAAATTTGACTTAATGTCAAATAGAAGTTGTATCATAGGTCTGTCAGACTCAACTTTATTGGCCAAATACACACACATATAAGGGGTTTGACTCATCGTTAGATACACAGACAGCAGTGCAAATAAGACATTAGTGAATTAGTTCCAAACGTTAAGTTGATAAAAGTCATATAATACTTAATTTGCCTTTAGCTTAGGGATTTTGCCAGTGTTTACATAATGGTAAAATTTCTTGAACTCTAATAACTTCATTAATTCTGTTTGATATTGTGTGCATATTAGCCAATTTTTTGTTTAATGTGTGCAGTGTTTCTATTTTTGCTCCACCATAACTAATCAATAGTGACAATCCCTCAGATCATGTATTGTTGGCACAAGAGCTGTGGTTGCTAATGGTTGCTAGGTGCAGTAATGTTTTCCTCACTGATCCATGAAATATGTTTATACTACATGTCAACTTTCAAGAAGTTGTGCAGCTGTGTCGATCTCATTCAAGCGTGTTGCCATTTTCCTGTCTATTTTTTATTGATGCAGTTCAGCAGTATGAAGATGACTTCCCATTTTTAGCTGAGATTCAGACCGAAAACAGCACAAGGCTGCATTGATGGGGCCATGCTGTTTAAGTTATCAGGTTAAAAAAGTAATATGATCCAGAAAGGATTGATTATTATTGTGTCTTTTGTCACAGCAGAAACAAACCATAGATAATTACAATATTCATACTACAATGTATCACACAGGTGATTGACCAATGCGACACTTTTCATTGGATTAAAGGTTTTCATCCCCAATGCATTGACTGATGGCTCTAATGCAAATAAACAATATAGCTTTTTAAACTGTTTTAAGTTTCCTAAAAAAAATATTTAAATGTGGGCTGAAGAAGTGGAAGAACTGTACTCTATGTTTTATAATTAATTACATCCTTTAAGGTGAAGCACATTAAAACTGATTCTATTAATTAACCAATAACAATTAACTAAAAATAACCAATGTTAAGGACCTTTTAGAAAGGATTGTAATAGAGAAATTACAGCTAACATAACATTTCCATAAAATTTTCAAAATGGTCATTACAGGGTTCATATTCAGTTAGCCTTACACACCATTCTCAGAATGATTTTATCCAGTGTAACCTTATGAGAACAGAACATCAATGAGCAATAAAGGAAAACATTTAAATAACCTCTCTGAAACATTCAACTAATCCAAACTAAACAAATAAACACAATTCACATTTCACAGAACACAAATGTTCCCAGAATGTTTTACAAACCACATTTTGCTCGCTGGGATGTCACAGATGGTGTCAGAGGTCACAGGATTGGTGGGCATTGTGGCAGGACAGCTCAACAGAAGCCAATCATGCATATTTCAGGAAACATCTTCTGACTCAATGTTATAAAGTTATATGTATGAACATCTACGTTGAACCAAACTTGTACTAAATGTGCACTAAAAGAAGCTCCCTGGGTTCTGCTTAGAATTTGCGTCAGTACAAATCATCCTTGGGGAAACCACGCCATCAATCACCTGAGATCTACAACCTGGTGCAACTGCCAAGTCAAAGACACACATGTGTACTGATTATTGGCTTGGAACAGCAAGGAAATGTACTCCTAATAGTTTGTTTTAAATTCAGCAACCAGTCTTTCAAGTAACTCCTTTTCCAGTTGAGTCATTGTTGGCAGAAAATTAAAACCAATTACAGGGAATTGTAACCTGTCAAAAGACAGTCTTTAACTCAACTTCTTGGTTCAACACTGCTAACTGTCATGTACAAGATATGTAATAATGCATTCAGGGGAATATTTTCCAAAGTGGATAAATTGTAATTTCAAATGAAACCCTTCATTTGTAAACTGTGGTATTGAAGCAGCCAATAAAATGAAGAAATGACCTAGGAAAAGTGAGACCATGGAGCAGACTGTGCAGGTATGCTGTCTTCACAAGTCATTCTACACATTCATGGCTCTTTGGAGGATATATTCTGCCAAAACTCAATGGACTCCAAATTACATTTCAGCATTCAACTTGAGGAGCCTCTTTAGATTGGCAATGCTGACATTAGTTTAAAATCATCATCATTTACCATAAAACAAAGCCTGACTGATTGATGCTAATTGACGTTTTCCAAGAGTTATGAGGCATGACGCAGTTGCCCCAGTGACTTTCGTTCATTTAGCATTTGTGACGGCTAAATTTTTGCAGTTCAGTTTTGCAGAAGAAATTCAGACCATGAACACCAGTTGATTCCTACACCAGGTCTACTCACAAGCCAAACAAGTGATTTGAGTACCCTTTTTATTAAGTATGTGTAACCAGTGCAGGAAATTATACTGTTGTTACCACTGAAGGTTTCATGTGGTTGTCTAAAATGACCCAGTGTGACCGCGGGGGCAGAGGGCTCGATAAAAACGACAAAGCATGAAACTATAGATCATTTTCTGGAGCAGGAGTGGGCTTAACCTTGGAAATCTGGGGAGCTCTGAGGTTCAAAGAGTACAGGCCTTGAGTTATTTGTTTAGGGGTGAACTGCACTGAAATGGACCTACTAAGTTACTAGAGCCATAGCTCAATCTCGCCCCTCTTCCTGGAAGGATCAAAGGTCACTGTTGCTGTAGAGACCGCACAACAGCCAAGAGGAAAAGTGGTGGCAGAAAAGCTCCAAGAGTTTCTTTTTTGAAGCAATGAGAGGGTGAACGAGAAAGAGAAGATTAGATGAATAGTCTGTGGTACACGCTACCACATATTTAATCATATCATGACTTCATGTTTTGGCTGCTTTTGATAAACGTCATTCAAAATAATGATCTGCTGCCCTACTGTATGTCTTACAAAACCTCAGAGCATGATTTCTTTACAGTGCAGTGAAGCCTTTCCCTCGCTCATATTTGCAGTTGTTTTATATGGGCTATTGGTGGCCTCCTCCACCATAAAGAACCTGAAACCGAAGACACTATAAAGCGTACAGAATGAAAAGGCACATCCGAAAAGGCTTTCCGGGTCTAAATCTTTTGGCCATCTTTTCCTCTCTGGATGATAATATACCTTCAAAATTACATACTGGCGACAGAATATGAGTGCATCTATTTTTCCATTGTCTCATATGTCATTTAAAGCTATGTGTTTAAGATAGGCATTTACTATTTTATTATTTTGGCATTACATCCCCTTCAAATTGATGAGGGCCAGAGCGGTCACAGGATGAATCTAACGGCTTGTAAAACAACAAGTGATGAGGAGCTATATTTTGCCATGGACAGGGCTTTGAGACAAATAAAATGAGCATCCTAATATTCTCATAACAGCCATGATAAGCAGCTTAGCTATTTAGTCTTAAACATAAAATAGAACTGAGAGGCCATTGACCAAAGTAGTAATAATAATAATTAAAATAAACATTATTTATATAACACCTTTCAAAATAGAGATACAAAGTGCTTTACAATAAAGTCAAAAGACATATATATGGTATATATATATATATATAGTATATAGGAAGTTAAACAAAATCAAACAACTATGGAATATTAATGATGTCACTGAAATGCTATTTCAAAAAGTTGCATTTTAAAAGGTGATGCATAAGAAGAGCGAGACGCCTTGTTCAAACAGCAGCAAAATCCATTTAGTCAAATCAGATCTTCAACTGTTTTTTGCACGTGACGACGAAGGCGTCACTATGTTGCATGTTGATGCAGCTTTCTAACAGCAATGCAGTTAGCTTCCCATAGCTTTGTTTATTGTGAAAGTTCTCTGTCACAGCCCCTTTGATTATTTCTGTCAATCCGGATGTGATGTCATTGTCACATGTTGCAGTGTGAGCAATGAAGAAGCGACTCTGAAATCATTTGAGTGTCTAGTTTCCAGATTGAGTCACATCCAAGAAGAAATACAACAGGAATTGCATTTCAAACTACTTCCATTTAAAAGATTTGCAAAAAAATGTATTTCATATGGAGTTTTTTTATTCCGACTTTCTAAACCAATTTGGATACAATCTGGATATTTCAAAAAGTGATTTGCACTGGGCCTTGATGGTGAATTCAATACAGTTGCGAACAAAACTACTCCATAATTATTAAATTTACCTACAATTGAACCTAAATTTAAATTGATTGATTTAAAATGCAAATTGTATTTTCAGTTTTCTTAACAACATAACTTTAGTTTCCACGTCAATGAATTTGAAGCTCTATGATTGGATGTTTCTTGTCAAAACGCATCTTGGGAATTGCAGGTGACAGATACAGTATCTTGAAATATTTATGTCCACAGGCTTGTACTGTCAACTTTTTTATGAAAGAACCAGATATCTTCTGACGCAGTTCATCTTTTATACTGATGATTTAACCAGGGGAATTTGATGCCGATCCAAGCCATAAAAGAGCTCTAACTGTGAGTCACGAAATGCTGTCAATAGGAAGAATGAATGGAATTATTGCTTCAGGGACCAGTGGTGCCCAGAATAGCTCCAGATTTAGTGGCAACCCATCCAGAAGTTGTTGAGACATTTTACTTAAAACCACAAATGTCAAATTCATGATGGCACTCGAGGAAAAGATGGGGATCACCAAAGTCAAGAAGACAATTAATTGACAAACCCCAACCATCCAATAATGCCATATGTGGATGACTCCTGCCTCCTTCCTCTAGGCAGGACCTTTTTTCATGGTAAGGTTTTTTTTCTCAATTTTATGTACTTAAAGATTATAAGAAGTTCTGGGTGTAATATAAAGACTCTCCCAAAAAATGTATCCTCAGGGAAATGCATAGATTAATAAACTAATCCCTAAAACAACTATCAGGACCACTGTGAAGTTGTGATGTCACAACTGTACAGTTATGACCCACCCCAGGTCATAACCATTCGGACTTGCAAAGAGAGGCTTGAGAGAGGAGATGTAAAACTACATTGATTTGATTTTTGGTGCTCACAACAACAAATCTACCTTGTTAGGTGAATCACCATGTCAAAAAAACAGGAAAGGTGAACAATATGGGATTTTTAAGAAATTTCCATCAAGATAAAGAGTTAGACCAACCAAACCCTGCAGTCAAGCTGCTAGCAGGCAGAGCTAAAACATTTCTGCTGTGAAACCTGTGAAATGCTCAAGAGTTGTACATGCTTGGGACTAAGAACTCTCAAAAGAATAATTATTAAGGATTGAAGTGTTCACAGCTCACATGATCACATATTCAATGTATGACAAGCGGTTGTCAGTTCTTGACACGGAGCCATAAAAGTTTGGAACCAGTGGTTTAGAAGATTGACCCCTTCATCCATCTTGTGTTTGAAAAAGACAAGGATCTGGCACCTCATATGTCGCCTGTGGGGCCGACATATCAGGTGTCTCCTTTCACAGCAATAATCAAAAACATGCTGATCTAATTATCATAATGTCGGCTTATGACCACTTCTTAGATAAACTATCTCCCAAATGCTTCACTCACGGTGGACCTGTTATTCTTAGCCAATCAATTTCCGAGGCAGCAGCCCCAGGATTAGCTCCAAGGCTGACCCAACCCTCCTGCGACGGGCTGCAAACGCCGTCCGTGTCCTGCTTATTTTGCCTTCCTCCTGCGTATTAGGCTCTGTTTGTTGATCTTGGTCGTGCTTCTCCTTTGGAGGCTGAGTCGGTTTCGTCTGCTTTGTCTGGCCAAACCTTGTCACCGGCTGGACTCAGGGCCGCATCGTGGCTCAGAATACACAAACGTCACTGGTCAAAGGGCCAGCGAGAGGCGCGAAGCGAGGCTCAGTGAGACCACACAGCCGTCAAGACCTGTCTCCCTGTGCAGTTTGACAGATTTCAGTGAATGCATTCAGGTCCACGCTGTGGCTTCTTTCTGTTTAACTTTTTCACAGGAAGAACCCTCCACGCTGTGTATTTTTGCAGGAAGTTCAGAGAGAAATGGAGGGATAACACAACCTTGATTCGCAACCACAGAGGTCAGTTTAACTAAATAAATGTAAAAAAAAAAAAAAAAAATCTTAAGAGAGAGAAGAAAGACTGGCGGTGAATAATTTCCTCAACAGAAAAAAAATTGAGCAATTACATTGGTCTGGAGGTCTCCACTCCCAGAGAGGCAGAGTAAAAATAGGAGCCAGTAGATCTTAGACATTTCATGATAAATTGGTACATATTGGCACACATTAATAAAACCTCAGAACACTATAGTTGTAACATGTTTAAAGTACTGGGCAGTATTACCACATTTATGAATGTTCTGCCTCATTTCAAGTGACTTTTTGGACATTGGGATTAATTCCGGTGCTCAGAAACCCCAATATTAAAAATATGGATAAGCTCATATGTTCCTTCATTCATTTTCTGCTTTTTCCATGATGCATTCACTGTCTTGTTATGAACTCCTGACCAACATGGATTCATGATGAATAGACAAAGCTCATAGAAAGTACTTTAATATCTCTCAACAAAAACTCACTATAATCTTCTTTCGTCTATTAAATTATGAGACACACTGAGGGCCTAATTGTTTCCATATTCCTGGATGTCCTGCCTAATGCTGACGAGCTGTTTACTGCTTTAGAAGCAACAGTGAATAATATATTATTTCCTACTCAGGGAAACAGCAGCTGTTGGGTTGCATTATAAAGTCTGCTGCCATAAGACGTTTAGCTGCAGGCTGGCTGCACCATTTATTTTGTTTCCCAGGTTGCAGGTTGGATGGTATTTGCTCCCTGTACCACACTTAGCTACTTTTTGTTATTTTTTCCACTACGGCCACACAGCCAGAAAAGGAGCACAGACCACTTTGTTTGCCCTCACATCACAGCCAATCGTATTTGCTCAAACACGGCACCGAAATTTCCTTAAATGTACATTTTTTCCACATCTTTAAGACCTTTCTCTCTTAAAGGATGAGCCCGGTGATATTTTATACTGTTTTTACTGCAGACAAATTACATGAAAAGAGTAAAACAGTGTGCAGTAGCTTGTGTATCAGGTGTAAAAATGGACATTGAAAAACCTCAAATTGTGCATAGAATTATGGCATGAGCTTTCATATCAGTCAGGCGGAGCGTTCTAATGAAGTGGAAACAAAACATGCAAACAAGCCAAACTGTTTCACTATGGAGACTTGGCATGAGAACTTATAGCATTAGAGCAGGCTGCCTGAAGGTCACTGGAACTTTATTATCCTAGTCCAATTCAAGATCTTTTTTTTTGTCGTCTGACTTTTTTCTGACATTTCTTCTTATATAACAAGGTAATATTAATAATACTTAATATTAATTACAAAACATATTTTCTGATCTTTATATTTGGCTTGTTTTATTTATTAATGGTTTTAATTTTTATTTATTTATTTATTTTTTTTCATGTGGGTGTATGTATGTGTGTGTGTCTGTGTGTGTGTGTGTGTGTGTGTGTGTGTGTGTGTGTGTGTGAGAACCCCAGGAAGATAGTGACCTCTTTGTGGAAACTGTTGGGGAACCAAATAAAAACATATTGCTTGTGTCGCCACAGATAAACCTTGACAGAGGAGAGCCTTTGGGCTACTTCAGGCACACTCACACTGAGCCAAGGATTATCTTTAATATGCCTTTATTAGATCAGGGCATATCCTTATATAAAACATGTAACAAAGAACACAGACAGTTTTCAAACCCACCCTGGGTCTCCCTCAGGGCAGGACAGACAAAGAATACAACAACCAAAGTTAAGTATTTCTTATATACATCAATTTGTGACCAGGTGGTTTCAATTACAACATATCAGATAGACATATATATATATATGTAAAACATGTAGATAAAGTGGATATTAAGTTAAAGAATGGCTGCAGTATATCATCCAGACAAATAGACAAAACCGATAAGCAAAAAAGGGAATGAAAGGTCCATTTTAAATCATACCAGGGGAATATCATAAATCATAATAAACCAACTACCAAAAAAGTATAAACATCTCCATCAATCAGTCAATTTCTACATTAAGACCATTATACTCAAATGTTTTAAATCTAAAAATCTAAATGGCTTCTACCTGTTCCACTAACCAATTTCAGAAGACTGTCATTGCTATTGTGAGATGTATAGAAGTGGCGTCCCATGGGATAATCTGGGTTATTGGTTTTTATGGCATATTTATGTTCAGCCATTCTTTTCTTTTAGACGTCTCTCTGTGATGTTGATGTCCTTCAGGGAACATCCTGAGAAAGTCCCAATTGGAAAGTGTAATCTTCCCAATAGGTGGTTCAAATTGTGTTTATATGGCAGCAGCAGCGATATGTCAAATAGAACATTAGCATCAAATTTCATGATAGGTTACCAGGCTGCAGTTGTTGAGAGAAAAAAATGCATTTAAGATTGATATAATTTATTTCACTGTGCTGCAAAGCTTCAATATTGTCCAAAACAGTTTGAAGAGACTTCAATTTAAATTCTCGGGCTCTACTGGAATATATTTGCAGGATTTTACTCATACTATTACTAAATGCAGACCCCCAGTTCAGCCTCTGTCTGTAGCAGGTCTCGCTGCTGTCTCTTGGAGGCCTGTTTAGCCACCCTGTTCTGGTTGATGATGATGCAGACAAATTATAGTACCATAAAATACCAAATATTATCAAGGTTTCAATAAACTGCTGGCACACTTTTCAATGCAGGGTGCAGGAGTATATTTGATAAGTAACCACCACTTCCAAATAAACAACAATTTTAATTTATATGAAAAAAAAAATAAACAAGGAAGAAGACGTGACCAGTGATGATACGTAGCCGCATTCTGACAAAATTTATACAGCATGCATGTTCTGTGCAGAGAATCGATTTTTTCAATTTTTCTGGGGATGAGCATCGGGGGACATACCACTCTACAGACAAACCTAGTGTGATACACATACAGTGGGGAAAATAAGTATTTGCTATTTTGCTATTTCTCCCACTTAGAAATCATGGAGGGGTCTGAAATTTTCATCGTAGGTGCATGTCCACTGTGAGAGAGAGAAACTAAAAAGAAAAATCCAGAAATCACAATGCATGATTTTTTAATGATTTATTTGTGTGATATAGCGGCAAATAAGTATTTGAACACCTGTGTGTCATCTAGAATTCTGACCCTAAAGGACCTGTTAGTCCGCCCATTAGAAGTCCACCTGCACTCCATCTATCATACTTATTCAGATGCACCTGTTTGAAGTCGTTAGCTGCATAAAGACACCTGTCCACCCCATACAATCAGCAAGACTTTAACTTGTAACATGGCGAAGACCAAAGAGCTGTCCAACGACACAAGAGAGAAAATTGTACACCTCCACAAGGCTGGAAAGGGCTATGGAGCAATTGTCAAGCAGCTTGGTGAAAAAAGGTCCACTGTTGGAGCAATCATTAGAAAATGGAAGAAGCTAAACATGACGGTCAATCTCAATCGGAGTGGAGCCCCATGCAAGATATCACCTCGTGGGGTCTCAATGATTCTAAGAAAGGTGAGGAATCAGCCCGGAACTACACGACAGGAGTTGGTCAATGACCTGAAAAGAACTGGGACCAACGTTTCCAAGGTTACTGTAGGTAATACACTAAGACGTCATGATTTGAAATCATGCATGGCACGAAAGGTTCCCCTGCTTAAATCAGCACATGTCAAGGCCTGTCTTAAGTTTGCATATGACCATTTGGATGATACAGAGGAGTCATGGGAGAAAGTTTTGTGGTCAGATGAGACCAAAATAGAACTTTTTGGTTATAATTCCACTAAGCGTGTTTGGAGGAAGAAGAATGAAGAGTACAATCCGAAGAACACCATCCCTACTGTGAAGCATGGGGGTCTTAGCATCATGCTTTGGGGGTGTTTTTCTTCAACCTCCTTCCCTCAGTCAGAGCATTGAAGATGGGTCGTGGCTGGGTCTTCCAACACGACAACGACCCAAAACACACAGCCAGGAAAACCAAGGACTAGCTCCGTAAGAAGCATATCAAGGTTCCAGCATGGCCCAGCCAGTCTCCAGACCTGAACCCAATTGAAAATCTTTGGAGGGAGCTCAAACTCCGTGTTTCTCAGCGACAGCCCAGAAACCTGACTGATTTAGAGAAGATCTGTGTGGAGGAGTGGGCCAGGATCCCTCCTGCAGTATGTGCAAACCTGGTGGAAAACTACAGGAAACGTTTGACCTCTGTAATAGCAAACAAAGGCTACTGTACCAAATATTAACATTCATTTTCTCAGGTGTTCAAATACTTATTTGCCGCTATATCACACTAATAAATCATTAAAAAATCATGCATTGTGATTTCTGGATTTTTCTTTTTAGTTTATCTTTCTCACAGTGGACATGCACCTACGATGACAATTTCCGACCCCTCCATGATTTCTAAGTGGGAGAAATAGCAAAATAGCAGGGTGTTCAAATACTTGTTTTCCCCACTGTATGCTTTCGCACAATCTGTACACCCCGCTCCACACACAATAATAATATAATTCAAGCCTGTCCCAAACTACCACCTGGTCTCAAATAAATGCCTTAATCTGAAAACTTGCTTGCTTGATTGATGAAACAAATAAACAACCCATCTGTTTTTTGGAATTTTACTGTAGTTGGACATGACTTCTTGAATCTGATCTGAAATTTGAACATGAATAACCCATGGAACAACCTTAGCAACATATTCTACAAAAGGAACCACCATTTTGGGCTCTTTCTTCCAGAATATGTTTAACATATACATCAGAAAATCACAAGCATGTGTCACCTTAAAAATAACACATCAATAAGTCAACAGTGTGCAACTGGAATGACATTAGTTTGTTTTATAAATGAAACTGTATTTGTGAGACATATTTAACCAATGCACTGTAACCATAGATAACACGTTTTTAATATTATCAGCCCATTGAATCATCTGTACCAGTGATTTTCAGACCCACACATATGGGTAAGAAGAGGCCTGTTACACCTGCTGGTGGATCCACTAGCAGTTGTTCTTCAGTAGCTTTTAGTTTTAAGGCACACAAGTAAGAATGTTTAAAGTGCAGCATGGTGTTAAAGTACAATATAAATCACTGAAATATTTAAAGTATAGTGCAGTGTGATTGTTTGTCTGCAGGGGAGACAGTGTTCAGTTGTTGAGTGAAAGAGTAGCTGAATGAATAGACAGGGTGAAGTTCCTGTACCTCTTTCTACAGGGAAAAGGCACAAACAGTTGGTGTCCTGGGTGAGTGGGGTCTGCAGCTATACGACCGGCCATCTTTGGAACCTATTGGCACCCATCAACACATGGGATTATGACCCTACATGTCACTACTTTAGGGAAAAAAAAAAACTTTATGATGTGGGAATTCTGTGGTATATGTGTGTGGTCAGGTTTAGGAACAAAAACATTTGGTTAGGGTTAGAAAAAGATACTATTTTAAGTTAAAATGTTCACTTTAAAATATAAAATGAATAAATGATGGGAAAATAAAGAAAAATACACCAACCCTTTCAATGCATCCAGACCTTTTTCTCTTGCTACAGAGAGTGAAACTATGAAGAATTAATATGTTGCCTTCCACTGGATCATAACATCCTTCAGTAACCAATAGATGAACGCCATCTGGATCTAGGAGCTGGTGTAGCAAGCTCCTACCACCCCATATATATATATATATATATATATATATATATATATATATATATATAGGGCAGTAACCTGAGTGGTAACATCAGGAAGTGATGGTCTTCTACTTCAAACTCTACTGTGAGGTTAACATACAGATGGACATGTTGTATAACTCCCACTTCAACTGTATGAGTTATACAACATGTCCATCTGTATGTTAACCTCAGCCAATCGTTTTTGTTCTCACTTCCACCTTACAGTACCCTTCCCGGGTGTTACACAGACAGTGTGCCAAACCCCCCTAAAAAAACATAATTAGATTTGCAACATCTATCAAGTGCTTTCCAGAAGTAATTTGAATTCAGAGGAAACAAAACAAATGGGAAATCCATAAAATGTCATCTGGTCCAGCTTCAAAAGTTTCTTTTTCTATTTTTCATATCAGACCGGCTGAAAGATGGGGTATTGTTTGACTCTCTTTGACTTTTTTTCGTCATGGAGTTCACTGCATGAGATCTTCACATTTGGAACCTTCCAGACTGCAATTTATTCTATAATAACGGTGAAATTCATCTGTTCTCCACTACTGTTCCAAAAGTTATAAAAGATCTGGAAAGTTTTCTACTGGTTTCACACATTGTCTCTAATGGAAAAAGTTAAAGAGGGGAGGAAAAGGCCACCCTAGATGAATTCTCACTCTCATTTCTTTCTTGCTCCCAGTCTCTCAGTCTCTCTCTTGCTGCCTTTTCCTTAAACACACACCTCAGCTCGCTCTGCCCAGCACGCCAGTCAACACTTTCTGCCCAGGAAAACAGAGGGGCATGTTCACCATCACTGCAATTATACTCAACACCAGGTTTACAGCACAGCTGAATTAGTCTTTGGATTAGGTAGAGCACTGCTTTTCTCATTATGGCCCATTGGCTCTGTTCATTTCATTGTTTCCGGACTCCTGTTTTTGTCCAGGAAGCCTTATATAGAGCTGGTTTTGCAATTACATCACCTATGGATGAGGATTTTTTGAATAACACACTTATTCAGAAATGTTCACTATATGAAAGGCGGAAAAGATGCTGTAGAAGTGTCTGTCTGTGACTTAGTGTGTGTGATGGAGTGAAAAAGACGTGGGGAATTTATCATGCTTTAAAATTATATTTGTCAGCTATTTTGGGGTTTGGTCATGTATTCCAAAATCAACTCTACCTTTGCAAGATTTTTACAGCTACTGTTTATCTTTTTTAGGAGTTGCGAGTTGGGATCCAGACCTCGGAATTCTCTGCCCACATCTCAAATTGTGCTAAGTGATTCAAAGGTCTGGTTTTGCTCTCAGGAATAGTTTTTTCTCCAGTTAAAGATCTTCAAATAAAAGTACTCTACTCAAGTTCTGTACTTAGTACAATTTTGAGTTACTTTATGTGTATTCAAATCTTAAATATCAAGCTTCTTCATACTTGCACTCTATCACATTTCAGAGGAAAATAGTTTACCTTCTACTCCACTGCATTTATCTGTCAACTTTAGTTCCTTTCAGATGCAAATTCAACACAATAGATAATACGAGCATTTAAAATATATATATAAATAAAGATGAAAGCAATGTTTCATAAACAGCTCCACCAAATAGAGATCTTTCCTTATAAACTTCTCACACGGTTGCATACCAGTACAAGTTCAAATAATCCAATATTTCACCAAAGTCTGGAGATGATGTTCCAAAAGTGTAAATAGAACTTTTTCCATTATTCATCTATATGACCCCCTCAAATATATCTGATAACCCTATATTAACCCCTAAATTAATACATAATAATATCTGTTACAGGAATGGAACAGACACTTTTATTTAAATGCTTTCAGTACATTTAGCTTCTAAAACTTTTGTCTTTATCTTAATTCAGGACATTTATTTCTAATTTAGCACTTTTTCATGGATGTATTGGCTTTTCCTCAATAAAGGATCATAGTATTCTTTAAGGAGAGAACTACGATGGCAAGGATGAAATTGATTACTTGATTTTTTGGTTCAGGCAGTTGCTTAGGTTACTTTAAAATTACACGTGTCCTGTTCCCATATGAAGGAGTTGTGTTTTTTTGCATGTCAGTATCATTTTTACAATGAGCAATAGTTAATGATCCCCCAGAATATATAACTTACTATCAGCCCTTTATTGTTACAAGTCATAGATATCAGGAATTTTGAATATATACTACTTCCAACTTGTGAAAAGAGAAAGAAGAAAAAAAAGGAATAAATACAACATCTGCAATGCCACGAGAGTCCACCTAAATGAACTCCAATTGTATTAATTGAATAATTCAAGTCAGTATTAGTATGTATCAACTAAACAGGCTATCCTCTCTGCTATGCTGGCGTCCAAAACAAACAACATCACCATCTGCATAAATCATGGTTGGCAGCAAATTTCCTTCAGCTTAATGATAAACAGAAATCGTTCTTTTTGGCCCCCTGAAAACAAACCTGGTATGAAACTTCATATGTTAAAAAAATCAGTAAACAGGTAAATTCCATTGTCCAAACCAGTTTCTTTCAATTCATTCGTTGCAAAATTTAAGGCATTCCTCTTGCTCAAGAATCTACATCATCCACGCATTCATTTCCACACGACTGGAGTATAGAAATTTATTATACACCAAAGTCAATCAATCATCCCCCTCTTGACTCCAAACAGCACAAAAATGCTACAGACTTCTGACAGGAAAGAGTTCACATCACCCCCATCCTGGCTGCTTTCCACTGATAACCCGCCAGATTCAGAATCCATTTCAAACCAATGAATCCCTGAATGGACTGGCCCCCACTTATCTCACTGAGCTCTTAACCCCCTCCACCACCCTCAGATCCCTCAGCTAGGCTAACCACAGCCTTCAAACAGCAAAACAAAGCCATTTTAAACACAGAGATGACCTTGCCATCCCACTTACCCCTTCTGTCACCACATTCAAATCACAGCTCCAAACATATCTCCACAGACAGGCATTCAGACCACCATGGCATCACTTATCTGTGTTGGAAGCCCTGACATCACCTGTGTTTACCTCTTTTTTGATATTATTGTTTTACATATTTTCTGTCCCCTTTATGTGTTTTATTTGTTTTTTTTTTGTTTTCTACATTTTATTGTTCTTCTATATGTGTGATTTTATTTGTAAAAGCAAAGCACTTTGATCAAATGTGCTCTAAAAATTGATTCATTGATATTATAAGATTCTCCACAAATATGCTTTCACTGTAAGTGATAGTGGCAAAAATTAAATTAAACATTTGAAGATATGTGGCTTCAGCAGTCTGAGTTACCCATAGTCAAATAAAATGGATATTTTCCACAGCCACAGTCTTATTAGCACAACAAAAAAAATTCCCTCTGTGTGTCTCAGTGGACACTGTTTTCCTGTTCAGCTGCAGCGGAAGGATCGTAACAAAACGACGGACTTTGGCACTAAAAACATAGTATCTTTGAAAGATATCCACTTTGGACGGCTTAAGTTAAACCATTAAATACATTTTTTCACCAAAGGGGGGCTGTGGATTTTGTCCCCAAACCTTACATTGAAAATACATTATAAAAGGATCTTCTAATGGTCGGGTATGAACAGGAGGAATAATTACAGCAGGAAAACATCTGTCAAAGTTTGTTTGGGCACTAGAGACAGACAGAATCTTTCAAAAAGGAGCTCTATTTTGTATACAATATCTATACATATACATTATTAGGAATTAAAAAAAAAAATTGGGATCTGGTTTCTGAACGACATTGTCAATGTATGTGCGACCCAAATTAATTTTATAAGCATATGGAATCTTCACAAAAATTACCACAAAAAATACCCCATATTGACAGAAAAAAAGACATTTTTTGATGATTTAAATATATATAGATTCCACTACTGGAGCTACAGGATGCCTAAATTTAGTCTATCTATCTAATCATAAATTAGCTTTTTTTTGACATCACAATAAAGCCTAAAAAACGTCAGTTAAGACATTTTCAAATACCTAAGAAGAACATTATATGTGCTCAAGAACATGATGTGTGCTCAAGAACATAATATCTATAATAGGTGAAGGCCTACCAATGGAACCAATAACACTTCCAACAGGAGTAAAAGTGTTGCTGAATGGCTGCACCATGGATTAGCTCCATCCTCTGTCCAGCATCAGTTCACACCGGTATAACAGCAGCTGTTATGTGAGCCTCCACATGGTCTCTTGAGACCACTGGATCCCGCGATACACAGGTTGATTCCAGAAACAACTACAACTAGAGCTCACCATCCACTCCAATAGGAACTGTAGTGTCATAAATAATCTTGTGTTTTTCCACTTCCACAATGATCTCTCATTATCCATGGTGACAATTTATTCTGAGACCCTCTGCCCCAATAGCTTCTGAACGGTTGCCACAAAATAAGACGCATTCATTTTGAAAGGTGACGGAAGTTTAATGCTTAAACTGTATCTGATTGCTGTCTGGTGCGATCCAATGAGCTGGGATTGACATGATTTAGAAACGGCTCCATTTAAAAAAGACTTGCTATGGATTAACAGCACTGTGGCATGGGGAGCTGTTGACCGTGGCTCAGCTGTTCTACAGCGCTTTAGCTTCCAGTGGTAAATTAGACTCTCATTTACATCCCTGCATGATAACCACCAGGCTATTATCTTAAATTTATCTGCTTTTACAATGATGGACATGGGTCAACATGTTTTAGGCATTTGAAAACATTCTTCACAAGCTCAAAAAGTGCTGTTGTACGTTTTTCCCCTTTGCTGCCACTGGAAAAAAAATACCTACCAACCCATAGCCTTAACTGATCTTATTAGGCTAATTTAGGATTAGATAGATAGACACTTCATTTATCCTAAAGGAAATTTTAGGCATCCAGAGGCTCCAATAGTAGTATCTATATATATTTAAATCAGCAAAAATGTTAACAATTTCATTTTTTTTGTCAATATGGAGTGCTGTGTGTACATTAATGGGGGAAAATGAACTTAAATGATTTTAGAAAATGACTGCAATTTTACAGAGTGAAATCGGGGTTTAAGGGGGTCTAAATGCTTTCTGTACGCACTATATGTATTCTTATATATATATATATACACACAATAAAGGCAGTCAGAGAAAGAGGGAGAGGAAAGGTGATGTGGTGTTCTCTCCACATCCCATTCTGTGTGACATTGTAGAAATAAATGTCCCAGGAAACTAAGAAGATCCATAACCTGTCTGAGGAGGATGTCAGTGATCTACTGCTGAAGACACTCTCCTGTCTGTTAAGTGTGTTACAAAGTGGGTGGCTTCTATTGTGCAGGACTGCCAGCGTCCTGTTGAGTGTCCTTATTGCCGCTAAATCTTTCATTTCAATTTATTTGGTTTAAAAGCAAAAGTGGTGCTCTAACATTTCCAAGGTGGAATCACGGGAGGTCTTCTAAGTTTTCTTCCATGTCACCGACTTTCTGGTGTGAATGTAGCAAATCATTTTTAACTTGTGCTAAATATGCATTGGTTTATGTTACCTCTGTGCATCACCTGAGTAGCAACACAGATCAAATGCTCCCGCAGGACAGAAATGGGAGATACAATAATGAAGTGGTAATTCACTGTTGTAACGCAACTGAATTGTTCTCATTAAGCAGTTTTTGTTTTTTTTCATATGGACAAAGACACTGATTGCACTGTAAATGCTACAATATGGTAATGCAATGCACTTTTCTCAGGGCAGGAGACAAATATTGCACATTTTGTCTCAGCTTCATTTCTCTCACATTAACCGCTTTTTGGCATTCAAAAAGGAACATTTGGAAAAAACCTTTGTCAGTAAGTCAAAACATGGTGTGAGTATTAAAATTCAATCTCAAGACGACTTATTCAGATTTTGTGCACACAATCTGCAAGTTCCATTGTGGTGTTTTCCGTCTTACTCTGCATTCATTGATGTGATGTTTCTGCATTTCACTTCCCACAGATCACCTGTCAGTCAAACTGTGAGGTTGTAAGTCTACTTGTGAGTTTCTGTAGGCGTCAATCTCTCCTTTCATTGCTCAGCCATGGTGACTATCAAAGCTCGTTTTTCTGTTCAGTACAAAAAGGCTGGAAAAGTAAATCACATCACTGTCTGTCAGCCAATATATTTTTTCCTGAGAGAGACCAATCAGACATTATGTGTTTGGACCAGCGAATGTAAAAAATCCTCCATGAGCTGGCTGTAGTTTGAATCGCAATTGTGTTATAGCAATCAGTGATAGAGAGTCACAAAATGCAGATCTGTTTATTTGAGAATGTCATATTATATAACGTTCAGCCGCAATCATTCCCTTATTTCTCCTGTAACCTGACCTAGTGTTGTCCAGTGTTCCTATATTCAAAACACACACACATGCATCCAATCTCTGGTTCTGTCTCTGAAAGTTTGCGGTGGAGTTGTTTTTTTTTTTCAAAAAGTTCTCTATTGCAGAGAACCTTTAAGAGTGAAAGGACGTGTTTAATGTTCTGGTCTTAAGATGTATTGCACTGTTTTTGAAACATACTATATAACTACTATATAACTCCATGGACTCTATTTAGACGGAACAAAAATTGCCCAAGCACCAAAACACACATGTAATTGTTAGTTTCCATAATAGTAATTTTCACAATAACACCTGAAGGAGTGTTTCGCCCCCAGTGATAACATGACAGGTTAGGTACGCACACCTCACTGCAGCTTCCTGCTGCACTTATGCACAGACTGAGTGTAAATTAGAGAGTCACTTGTATGATGGATTACACCTTGTCTTCTTAGTAGCAACATGATATGGACACACACCCAAGGTTCATCATAAAAAGGTTCAATATTTGAAATGGTGCACTTGATGTGTAGTGAAGGTATATAACATATACATATATATATATATATATATATATATATATATATATATATATATATATATATATATATATATATATATATATATATATATATATATATATATATATATATATATAAGTTTCACTTTCTGAAATGATTGACAAAAGTATAGAGCTTCTTTGTCATTTTCTAATCATTTGGGATCCACCTGTATAATAATCCGAATGCTATTCTTAAACACCTGCCAGTGTTTAAGAATAGCATTTATTTAGCAGATTAAATATGGCATAAAAGAACTGTTTTTTAATTAGTCTGATAAAAAAAAGAGTGGCATGATGGGTATATTGTTTTCAAGGATTAGACAAGATCATAGATTTTTTTTAACTGCAGATTGCCAGAGCAACATCATCTTTCATGAATTGTTTGTAGCATAATGTGGATGTAGGGCAGCAAATTTGTTTATAAAGTTGGTTTTATGTTACCAATGTTTCCTTAGCACAGTTAAAAGTAAGTGAGTTAAACCATATTTATAGACTACCTCGTTTAACATGGGTTACGAAGTGCCAAATACAATTAATAAAAAGAAGTGGGAAAAAAACATTAAGCGCATACAACACAGCAACATTTGAAAAGCATATAGACATAATAGAAAGGCTGAGAGAACATAACAGAACAGAAATCGTCACCACCCAACCCAACACCATTAAAGGGGTGTCTGAAGGCATGTGTAGCCTGAATAAAGAAATAAATTCATGTGAAGTGAAAACAAGTTAAAAGTGTCATCTGGGAAACAGAGTAGAGTCCGAATCATCAGTTGTGCACCTCAGAATCACAGCTGCCACAAAAGTCACAAATGATGAGCAGCCTAAAACATTTTAAAGAGTGTTTTTGAGCCATTGGAAGAGAGAGGAAAGAGTGTGAGTCTGTGTTACTGGTAGACAAATACATACATTTTCATCTTACTACAATGGTTTTTATTTTACTTTCCTGAGAGGAAAACCTTTGAGGATGGTTCCTGTCTTCTTCTTGGATTATCAGTTTTTCAATGAAACTTTCCCACGAGAACGAGTGTAAAGTATAATGTAGCTGAGTCGTTTTCCAAAAGCAAGTGTTGGAAAAAGTGTATAATCAGAATCATCTAATATTTGGGCCAATACTGTGTATCCCTCTTGACAAAGGTTGTTATATTATCTTTAAAAAAAAGCAGCCTTAATCAAAATCTGGCTACAAACCTAACTACAGAGAGAGTTCATTGGGAAAGTTTATTGGTGAGGTGGAGTGTGTTCATACTGCATATTTGACCTTTTAAAATTAATCATTTGTGCTTTATGCTGCAAAAATATCTTTGAGCACTTTTATTGGTACTGTGGTTTGTTAAATGATTTAGACAGAATTAGAAGGAACATTTTCAGTACTTACAAGCTGATGTATTTGCAGTTCATATAATGCAATGAATGCAATGTTTCTTTGTGCATGTAAACATATGTGTTTAATATAAAATGCATACAATCTCATTTCAATTTCTAATACGTTGGTATAGGTGAGTGATTGTTCCTTCCTAGTAACTGTGCACTTTTATTTGTCTTCTGATACTTTGATGGTGGTAAAAAGGTATGGTGGTATCTGGAGTTAAGCAACTGAGGAGTGGAGCCACATAGTTTTATTATTTCACTCTCACTTTCTCTCATGAATGAAAGTCATTTTAATTTGGTTCAGTGATGTGAACCTTCGGAAAATGGAAAATTGTTCTGTATACCAATTTTCCCTTTGATCGAGGTAAATAGTTACACTTTACCAAGTGGTCCATAGGACTTTTTAGGTGGGTTAGTTCAAGGAGAACCATTTGAGCATCAAGCTGAGGCTTCATTTATTGGAAATCTACTAGTTGGCTGTAATAGGAATCATACTGGAAAAGCAGTGGGTGAGGAGGGGAGGATTTTCCATCTCTGCCATGACAGCTTGGTGTTGGCTACCAAGCTGTTACTCTGGAAGCTTTGTGTGAGGCTCGTTATAAATCCGCCTTGGGAATTTAACCCGTGACCTTCTAGCCACACGTCTACTCCGCTAACCTTGACACATAACTGGACATTAGCTTCATGCAACAACTGAACGTCAGCAATATAGAATTTACGGCTCTACCAGCTTCCCAGGCATTTACTCTTAAAAACCTGTTAGGAATTGTTGATGTAAGATATTTTCTTGGCTCTTTTAGCCATAATCAGTATGGTGTAGAATTGTGACACGAGCGCTGATCCCAGAGAAGATTGAAGACAGGTTCTGGACGGGCGCTTTATAGAGGTCACATCGTATTTTGGGAATGCAGCCACCTTTCAATCCACTCCAATCCGCGTTACATCAAAGCGACGCGTCCTCTTCCCCCCACTAGTGTCCAATGCTGCGATCTGGCCTTTATTCAAACGGCCACTAATTATCTCCAAGAGCTTATGGAGAAGGTCTGTTGTTGAAAACACTTGTTTCCGTGGTAACTGTGCAAACTGTGTAACGAGTGCTAAAATAAACAACGCAGGACTCAATAGGAGATTACAGAGTGGAGATAAAATTGTGAAAATTACACACTCTGCTCATGGATTTGTAATCAGATTTAAGTTCAGTTCACTGTGGTTTTTCAGTAAACTTATTCCTTGAAGACTTTTGGATGTAGTCCAGATACAATAATCTTGGAGTTCCTTACTCAAATATTGACAGTAATTAGTGTGTGTATTCTATTCTCCCAAGTGCAGCTCATAAACTGTAAATGTCCATGTTGTGTACATAGCGACACTCACAGCGGTTCCTGTGATGGCTTTCTGTGGTAAAACAACAATTATGTTTGCACTAGCTGAAAAAAATGTACATGATCATTTGTTTGTTTTAGTCCATGTGTGTCAATGGGGGAAAAAAAGCAAGCTTTGCAAACTCTGTGAAAAATAGTGTTACAGCCAATACATGTTAGTACCCCAAACTCCTAAAACCCCACGTCTCCCAGCTCCACACCCAGACGCCTCTTCCTCTCGTTTAAAGCCAGACATTCTCCAAACCTGTCTGGGGTCCAGGAGTCAACCACCACCCCTTGACACCAATCCATACAGGTTAATTGACAACAAAAATACCTGGAGGGAAAACAGACGTTTATAAAGTCAAGATTTAAACCTGGCCATATAGGATTATTTAAAAAAAAAATGAGTAGGCTGCAAAGAAAATACGTCGGCCTTCAGATGAATAGGTATTCTTTCTTCTTGAATGCGTTGTTTTTCTTTGGGGAGCCTTGCGGTCCTGAAGTGCTTTGGACCTGGGCTCTGAGGCAATTTAATGGATGTACAGCAGCCGCACTGTGCAGAAAATAGTATTAAAATATGTTCCCTGTGTTTTGATACCATTTACAGGCTTCAGGCGAGTCGCACAGTTCGCTCCAGTGGCTGCAGTGAAATGTGGGGCAGCTTTCTTGGCCACCACCATTGGAAGCGGCGTCCAAGCACTTGCCTCAGCAACGTTCTTACAATCGCCGTGGAGCGTTTCGTAGCCAGGAAACTTTTGGGCAGATTCATGGGCATAACTACGCGTTCGTTGTGGAAATACCAATCCCCCCCCCCAATATGCAGCAGAAATTATACGCCATGGTTCTGCCCTGCCAGCAGATTTATGACTCTGTGGCTCTAGTTTGTTGCCTGATACCCCCGCCAAAGGTGTTTGTGTTAGCAAACAAAGATTCGGTTACGGTATTCAATTCACAATTGTGAATTGAAAAGAGTTCCTGAGTTCTTCCCCTTCTGGTGGACCCATGGGACCTTATCAGAAAAATTATGGTAGCGAACAGGGAGAGACAGAAAAAAATTCATGAAAACACATGAGCATTCCCATAGGGTCCAACACAAAAGGAAGGTCTTATGGACTCTGATGAGACACACCCATTCAGACAGACAATCTACACGAATCATCTCTCTAGCTCAGTGGTTCTCAAAAAGTGGGGCGCGCCCTCTTTGACGGAGCCTGGGGGGCCTGTTTGACCTCGGAGAACATGCTTTTTTTTATTTATTTTTTTTATTGTTTGTTTTACATCCTAGAATAAAGTGCAATTGCACCTCCACTACATTGGAGACGCTTTCATTGGCAGAGTGTGCGCAGGGAGCATTTGCTCGGTGGTGTAGGTGTCGAGTAAGAAGTGTAGACACGAAGTGTAGCAGCGATGAGAGAGACGGAGATAAAGAGACAGTCTCCCGAATGCTGAGACGAGGAAATATGACGAAGCGTATCTAGCGCTTGGTTCACTGTGAAAAACCGGTGTGTTATTGTGTCTGAAATGTTAGCAGCAGACAGCAGGAAGACAAATTAATTAAAGACATTACACCCCAATCACGGTGATAAGCAGATTCTATTTCAGTTTTATTTTATATCTATAGTTTTTTATAGTTTTATCATATGGTTTATCACGGTCAGTCAATTTTTTATAGTTTAATCAAGAAATTAATTTTATTTTTTAATTTCAGATGCACTTAAAATCTTTTCCGTAACAGTTGATAAATCTATTCTTTGATGTAAGTTGGTACATATTTCTTTATTTTTTATTCTTTTATACATTAATAAGGATACAGTGTTATGCAGATGTTCTTATAACAATTTTAAAGACAAATGATTCTATTTATAGTTACATGGAGGGGTATGGTTTCTTCTTCTTCCATAGGCGGAGCGTGACAGAAAATAATTGAGAAGCACTGCTCTAGCTACAGATCCTCATTTAAAGCTCTTTTGTTTGGATTGTGAAAAAACTGAATCTAAATATCTATGATAAATTTCTTTAAGCCTGATATGATGGTCAGTGCAACATTTTTCCCTAATTCTCCTATCAATGTGCTGCAGAACAGTCTGAGTGCAACTGTGCAACATGCTACCGTGTCTCGTGTCCACAGACAGCTTCGGTATTAAACACAACCGAAGGGTTTGGATATGTGTGGTTTGTACCAGAAAGCACCCAGCGGCGTGTCGGCCCTCGCTGCCAAAGCAATCCTGCAGATACACATCTCCCTCTGTAATCAAAGGTTTACTCACAGCTGCTTGTTTTGACAGCGTTGCTCCAACTGTTTTGACAGTGGCCGAGAAAAACTTTTCAACCATTCCGCTCTTTTTCCATTTTCTAATGTCCCTCCACAGATCGCCTGCTCATTAATCTGCAACGATACAGAATGTTGATATTTTATTTAGTTGAAGTTTGCTAACTCGGCCAGTGATGGTTTATATGGAAGCCATCAAAGCAAAACAAAACTAAGCAAAGCAAAGGAAAAGAGAGGAAAAAAACAATCTAAGTATGGAACTGGCCAGAGCACTTTATCACTGTAACTTCAATTAAAAATTAAAATATTTGTTTCCACCCATCCCTATGGACTATAACCCTGAACCACTAATAGTAAAAGTGATTATAAACACACTTAAGAGAACATTAACGAGGATTATGGTTAACTACTTTCAATGAATAAAGTGATGGTTTCAAACACATTCCTCATATAGTTTTCATTAAGTTTTTTTTTTTAAATACCAATGGGTCAGCGTAGAGTGTGTTTAAAATCTCCTGAGTTGACTATTCTGTAAACATACTCAATAAGAATTATTATAAGCTGATGTTTTACTTATGTGAATAGACATTTATCTCAACTGACAGAAACAAGCAAAGCAGTATTTCCATTTTCATCAAGTAAAAGCTTGACTTGTTTCACTATTTACAATATTTGAATATTCTTCTTTTAGTAATATACTGCAAGATCTCATGTTTGCTTTAAACACTATAAACACAAACCGTGCACTTGAAAACAACTCAGATGTTTTAATATCTATGAATATCTCTGTATTCCTCTTTAGTCTGCTGAATATGGTCAAAAGCTCCAGACACCTTTGATTTCTAAAGCCAAGGCGGAACCGTCAAACTCGACCTTTATGTCATCATGGATGAAGAACAAGAGGTCCCTAAAACTGCTGAACGCTTAAACAATGAACATTCATAGCCACTTTCCCTGCTGTTAAGCAACCACTGGGTCCCGTTCAATTTCATACTGTTTCATACCGATTGGCAGAGCTTTGAATCACGTCTGGGTTGTGTAATCCAACAGAGTGAACATCTAATCTGCATTGTTTTTGTCAGCGGTGTTGCAGTAAATGTCCAAACTCATTTTCAAACTCTGCTCCACAGTATGTTGTACCTTTTGTTCTGGTTTATTTTAATACTTTATTGTCATACATCTGCTTCATTAATCATATAATAACTGGGTTGGCAAATCTCAACCCAATAGTTTTTCCGAGGTTTGGTTTTAATAGGGCTATGGAATGATGGAGTAAATGGACTGCATTGGTATAGCACCTTTTCTAGTCTTTTAGATCAGCTAAAGCACTTTAAACTGCAGGTGTTCTTTCCCCCTTTTACACACACTCATACACTGTTGGAGCAGCTTCAGGAGCAGTTTGAGCTTGCGTGTCCTGCCCAAGGATACGCCGATATACAGCCTGGAGAAGCTGGTAAGACACATACAGGACATAAATGAAAGGAAACCAATGAAAGCCTGGGAATGTCGAGGAAAAATACATTGTTATAGTTTGCTAAAGTGGACATGATATACAGTAAAAGGAATACGACATGCTTACTAATATAGCTCTTTAAAACTCTGATTGTCACGTTTTCTCTATTTTCTAATCAAGAGGCTGATCAATGGTTTTGTTTTGCATGTTTATTGTGGAAAAAATTCAATTCAACTCTGCAACAGATCCGACAACTGTTGTGCAGACAGTGATCAGTACAACTTCTACTTTTTGGCTTTGAGCGTGCCTTCCTCTTTTTTTGCTTCCCAGCGATTGCAAGCCTGCTGTGTTTCTGACAATCCTGACATAAAGGACATGACTTTAAACCTGCTGTCTTGTCTCGTCCTGACAAGGCCTCTGAAGATAAAAAAAAAAATACAGTTTCAGTGAGTTCCTGGTGGTGAGTCACCGAACGAGAGTTAAGACTGGTAGCTTAAAGAAAGTACCATCTTACATCTGCGTTGTCTCACGTCGCTCATGTTTTTTTTCCCCATCTTTCATTCCTTTGTATCGTGGTTGCCATTCGTTTGGAACGTCTCTGGATCGTCTTTTCCATTCCCAGACAGCTGGAGCGAGTTACTGGCTGCTCGGCGATTGGGCCAGAGCGGAGATGCAGATGGTTCAATTCTCATGTCACCCTGTCTGCTTGGCAGAGACATCGAGGAACAAGTGGAGGAGGATTTACTCACACACTGAACATATATATAAAGAGAGAGTGAGGGAGAGAGAGACGGACATACAGATATGCACACAAATAGGATCCAGTTCTTACGAAGTCACGCATGTATGTGTGGAGAGCTTTACACACACACACACACACACACACACACACACACTTTCCATTCACAGTGCAGGCTCTTACTTGACACTCTTGTCCGGAGACACTTGAACAGAGTGCAGCAGCAGAATGAGCCTCAGTTCAAGCCAGCAGCGTAATGAAAACAAAAGGTCCCGGCATTAGTGTCCCAACAAGACTGGCAACAACACATTCAGGGGATTTTACAGGGAGCCTTTAGAGTGTCACAGACCACATTATAAACACTGTGCAGAGTGTACACAAGAGTTTCCACTAACAAATCTATTCTTGTGAGGGAGGTACTGTAAAAGGACGCTGAGTTGAAGTTTTTGTACTTTAAATTGCAAATATGTCACGTGAGGTACTTCAAATGAAACCCAGAAAACACGCGATGTGGGAGCTTAAAAAGCGGAATTGAAACCCACAATAGTGAAATACTTTTCAGTGCGTTCACACACCAAGCTGAAGCTAACATTATTTAATCACTCTGTTGGGATAATTAGTTGCACATGCTGTTACCAAGGTCAAAATAGAAATACCGATTATTAGTTATTGAGTAATTTAGCTTGAAGGTTCATTATTGACCTTGAAATTTTAAATCGGTTAATATAAATGAAATGTCCAAAAACATCAATAAAAATACCTATCCAAAGTTCCCTGGAACAATGTGTTCCCTTCGCTTGCTTGTTTTGTCCAACCAACTGTCCAAAAAGAGATATTAAATTTACTATGTTATGAAAGGAAGAAAAGCAGCTAATCCTCAATATATGCGGAGCTGGAACAGGCAAACGCTTTGTGTTTCGGGCTTGATAAATACATTAAGTGCCAATTTATTTTCTGTTTATAAAACAATCAGCTAATTATTTCATCACTGGTGGAAAACTCAGAGCACGTATTCCACCTTCCCACACAAACACACACACACACTCACACACACAGAACGGGCGGAGGGTCCACACAGCACAGTACACACATGCCCAGCATACACACGTCCCTGGCTCACACACACATTAATATTTACCTAATTACAGGCATATTTTCCACATTATAACAACAGTGACGCACCATGCACTGTATTTGCACTTTATTCAAAACATACTGATGGATGTGATGTGACAGCACAGGAGCGAGGTTTTGAAAAGCTCTGAAATCGCTTGGAGAGAAAAAGTGTTTTGGGGCTCCCCGTGTTCTACTTGAAAGCTTCTGTATTTAGTTTTTTTTTTTTTTTTTTTTTTTTTTGCTTTTGTTTTACAAAATAGGCCACATTACAATTCTGGAGTAGCTCAGCTTTAATAATTGTTTGCTGCATGTTTTAAAGTTTGTTGTCATATCTAATTTTGGCAGGAGGGCTGCCTGCATTCCTGTGGTGGATGACTCGGTCATTGTGCTCATCAAGGGCACCCTCCTGCTGGGGGGGGGGGACTGCTTCTGTGTGTGTGTGTGTGTGTGTGTGTGTGTGTGTGTGTGTGTGTGTGTGTGTGTGTGTGTGTGTGTGTGTGTGTGTGTGTGTGTGTGTGTGTGTGTTACCATTGCACACAGAGTAGGTGGGAGGTATCCCATAGCAAGAAAACCCTGTTGACAGCTGTGGACAGGTGGGAAACCTTACAATAATATTGCACACTGTGTGAGTGTGAGTGATTGAGTGAGTGTGTACGTACGCATCTATACATGTGTCAGTTGGTGTGTAAAATGTTATCAGTTAACCAACATGCTGAGCTGATGACAGACAGTAATGCCATCAGTATGACCACAGACATAAAAGCTTTAGATGAAATGTGTTCTTTCCACTTCTTATGAAAATTTTTAGTTAAACATTATTTCAATAATTTTTCCTTTTTTCTACATTATCCTTTAAGTGTGTTTCAGAACTTTCTGTCAAAATTGTAATTACTAAAAAAGACTGGATTTAAATTGGATTTATATGTGACATATATGTTCTCTGAGAGACAGGAATTTTTAAAACTGAACTGACAATCCTGAATCTCCAAAGACATTGACTGAATCAGTAGTTTTATCTTTATCTGAACTGTGTCTTTAAAAGCTCTGTGAGCTTTTAAAGACACAGTTAAGATACAGCTGTATCTTTAAAATGCTCTCTGAGCTTTTTAAAGATGCAGAATGCAGCCAACTGATCAACGAAGAAACTACTCGGAACTCGTGAATAACACAAAAATTTGTCTCTAGAGTTGTTCGAGTTGTAGGTTGTGAGCTACTGTAGAAACATGGTGACATGGCTTCATAGAGTGAGACATGCTCTATGCACATAAAACAGCTCAATCTAAGAGAAAAAATTTTATTTTGACTGAATAATATAGTAATTCAAACATACTTTTAAATATTATATTCTATTTCCACTAAGTTTCATATATGAGATATTACAGTCTGGGCTTTAGCATTCTAACCAGTGCTTAGACTGGAGATTACTGAATTAGTCGCTCAGTAAAAATGCTGATATGCTGCAGGCTGACGTGCATTCGTGTGGTGATTTATTATTAAAAAAAAAAAAAAAAAAAAGCGATCTACCTTCATACATCTTGGAAGTGAACTGAACGAAACAATTTGAATGAAGTGATTTCTCCTATGCTGCAGTCAGGCACTAAAAAAATACTTTGGGATATCACTTCAATATCATAGGGGAATGTGCAGAGCACTGAGGTTACAGAATGACCTGTTGCTGTGAGTTTTAACAGCCTGGGCTGCGTTTCCCAGTTACTATATACCTTAAATGTATTACCAAGGTTTCTAAGGGATACTTAACTTAAGAAGACCCGCCAACTACGTGTGTTTCCCAGACTTTATCTTAGCGGCTGCCTTAAGGGAGCGTTTACGACATACCCTAAGATACATGGTAAGGTGGAGCTGAAAGTCTATCAGTTGATGACAGGTGAATTTTATGTAGGAAGTTGTAATATAACAAGTGTCGTCATGATCATTTCCATCAATCTAATATCGCAGCAGATAAAGCCGGGCCTGCTAAATAGCATCTGCTAATCTGTTTAAGAGTATACCATAACGTGTGCTTAGTATAAAGTGCTGCGGACTTATACAGATGTGATGGAGCTACTGAAGGCGGAGTGCTTCGTCCGCTGAAGCTCAGACTGATGTAATGTTTACAGAATAAATGTTGAACTCATGCAGTTGAAGCCAAGTTCTTGATATTCAGCTCACAATGTGCTGCACACAGAAATATTGTTTGAATAACTGTATTACAACTATCAATTAAAAAACCCTAAGGTAGATTAGACTAAGGTAGATCTTATGATCCCGACCACTCGCAGGATCTCCCTTAGTGGTACCTATGTAGTGCTATGGTGTATGTTAAAGGATCTGGACATGCAACCTTGGTCATTTGTCATCACATCCATTTTATAGATAAAGAAGTAAAGTGAAAGAATGTTAGAAAGTTAGGATAACTGCCCTTAAGTAAAGTACCAATCTTTAAGTAAACTTCAAAAGAAAAGTTTACATTAAAATCTTTAATGATGACATGGTAGTTTCTATCATCCAACTAACAATAGAAGAAACCATTCTATATGATCTATAGGGTATGAAATGCTCCAGTTTGCAGTGCATCACTGGCTTTGACTGCTCAAACAACCACTTTTGTTTTGTGAATAAATTCCACTTATATCCTGAATAGGTGTGGCTGTTCTGCTCTAAAATGTGCCAAACCCTAAAATGATTTTATTAGTCTGGATTTGAAATGAGAGCTTTAGAGTTTGTGATGGTCTTAAAAGTGATACAGGTTTCCCACGGTGAGGGGAAGGGAAAACAATGATTTTTTGTCATTTTTTGGGAGGGGGCATTAAATTTGGCAAATTTATGGATATCAAATATCAAGATATAATATGCGTAGCAAGTTTCAAAGGCGCTGCCTGTGGAAGCGTAACACATGCATGTGTTTCATCCACGCACCCCGCTGCTGAAGAATCTTCACCTGTGCACCAAGTTCAGCTTCTCATCTTACCCTTTCATTATGAAGGTGCCAGCCTGGTTGCTTGGAGGTGGCGGCACTAACCGGCCCACTGCAGTCTACAAACACAAGTTCACATTCAGAAGCAGCCTACAACTCAATCATTACCACCCGAGTCACATCCAAACCGGAGGGAAAAGTTTCCCTTCTGAAGTGTCCTTTTTTTGTCATCCACCAACTCAGAATCTGCTTTACAAATGTGTACGAGACATATATTACAGAGCTGTTCCTCGCTGGAGTTTTATGTTGAGATCACAGAAAACAAAGGAGCCTATCTCAGACTCAGCTGACATTCCAAGTCAGAGGATGGTGTTGACTGCAGCCGGCTAATTGAAGACACATTTGAGAGATGTCTCGTGCTGGGCCAAATGGCGTTTTCGTTGGTCTGGGAATCCTGGTGCAAGAGGGCCCTCCAGTGGCTGCTTTGTAAAGAAATACACAGCCTTGTGTGTGAAATAAATGTCCATTATGATGCAGAACATGCACATATGGCAGAGTGTAAATCACACACACACACATATACCTACCTCAGCTGCCTTTATTTTCATTGTAAGAGTGTAAATAAGATTAGGTTAAAAAATTCATCCAGACTATGGTTTATGTTCTTGTAGTTTTGGGGTTTTTTTATGGATGAATTAAACTACAGAACTGTGCATGAACCTTTGTTACCAAAGGGTATTTTGTACCAAAGGGCACAGGTTATCTGTAAAATCTCTATGATGGTTGATTCAAGAATTACAGCACAAATGTTTTCCTCTGATTCAAAGTGCCAGGCTGGGACTGAGCTGTCTGGTACCTGACTGGGCTTTTTAAAGCGTGGCTTTACCACGGCTTTCATCAAGGATTCACATGCTGAGGATGAGTGTCCTGATTTAAAGAGTACTGACACTTCCTCAACACACAACACAATGTACACCCACCAGGAGCCAGGCAGCGGTAGCTCAGCCTAATGGCCAAACAGAGAAAAGGTCTGACAAAAACCTTTTGACATGCTTCCCAGGATCCCTCACAGGCCTTTCTCCTCTCTTTGTCTGATAAGGTGCCAAAAAATAGTTGGATGCCTAAAGAATGGGGAGGTGAGAAGAAGAATAGGAAGAAGAACGACAACAAGAGAAGAAACGGAGATTGAGAAAGGGGAGGAACAAACCCTCCAAAACAATCCTGCCCTGGCACACAAAAGGCATTTCAGGTCTAACAGAAAATTGATTGCAGATGTCTGCCAAAACCTGCAGAGGAAATGTTTACAACCTGGTGCACCTTGTATACCCAATTGATGCCAGCAGCATGATCTGATATCATGCTGGTTTTACACAGGAGACGTTCAATAGTTAGTTAGTGATATTACTTGACAATAAATAGCTGGAAAATGCAAAAACATCAAGTCTGCACGCAAAGTCTGGCATCAAGATCCAGGTTGATGTAACCCTTACAGGAATAGTTTTCATATTTGTTTTCTTGTGTCTGTAGCTGACCTGTGACTGTGTTGCTGGTTGGCTCAGTTTACTCTACCAAGTCTGAAAACAGGGGAAAAAAAGACTTGCTCAGCTCTGTTCAAACGTGAAAAATTCCATTTTTACCAACACCTCTAAAGCCCATTAAGTAACACGCTTGATCTTATTTGTTTGTAACATGAAAACAAACAGAAACTGACATGTGACAGCAACCAGCTGTGATTATGTGGCAAAGATTAAACATTTTACACTAGTGAGCCTTGGAGGTGCTGATAGATGGATTCTGTTACCTTCGGACAGAACTCTTTGCATTTTCATGCGTGTTGTTGTTGTTTTTGTGTGTCTTATGTTGTTTTCATATTTACCATTTATGATGATGGTATTAGTGGCAAGAACCCCAATGAGCATATTTTCCAAACTGATGGCCTATTCCCTTAAAAAGCATTATAATTTGTCTGGATTTATATTGTCAACGTGTCAGAAAGTACATACCTGAATGAGAATCATGCAATCCATGACATGTACTGAAAAGTTTAACTTACGCCCCCCATTTCACAATTTATGTGTCTGCGGGCCTGAAAAAAAACCTTCTGTCGTCATGCCTTCATTTACATCTCTGCTTCATGAATGAGATCATTCAATAGCTGAAAATGAAATTAAAGTTACAGCCTTCACCTCCATCCATCTGGTCAGCAGGTCATCCTGGAAATCTCCTTTAGAGCAATTTATCAAAAATCTAGCAAGAATACTGGCAATAATGACAATGTAATAATAATGAAATGTGGCCACCATAATGTCAGTCAAAATGCCTTGCCAGTGTAAACACTCCATAGAGTGGAAAGGATATTTCTCATCATAAAACACATCTGTCTTCCAGACCGTTGATATTAGGCCTCATACTTCCCAGCCAGCTGATGCTGGAACGACCTTGTCGCTGTGCTTCACCTGTGCTCTCGATGGTCTGGACGGCGCGACGGCCGTCTGGGGCTCATCGCGGCACACACACACAGACTCACCCTTCATTCACCCCATGGGCTGTAAAATAAGCTGCCGCCACATGCCAACCAAGGGTCAATGGCGTGTCAACATCTTGCCGCCGTGAAGCAAGAAGATACGCATGCATAGACACATATAGACTATGGGCTCACACACACACACACATAAGTGTTGCTAGTTGGGAGGGGGGCTCATTGTCTACATTTATTCCCCAGTCTCAAAACATTTTCCTTCCTGCTCTGCATGCTTAACCACAACCTTTACCTTAAACTAAAAACCCATAAACGCTCCTTAAAGAAGTAAAAAACAGCCAAAATGACCTCACGGAAGAACTAAAGCTCACATGCTCTTATTCATAAGCAAAACAAGGACAAACTCACTTAGATGCTACAATTTGCATACAAAACATGGCCAGGAGCCAGGAAACAATGAATTGGCCTATCTGTTCTGTCTGTCTTGTATCTGTTCACAATGACACATTGACCATGCTTTGGTGGAGAAAGGTCCCAAAGAGGACATTGTAGTGTTTGGATGATCATTCTACCAAAAACCTCCACTGACTGCATGCGGCTCATTGATTATTGTTACTTCGGTCCCCTCAAGCCATCACATTCTCTTTGGCCTCTTTCAAAATCTCACCATCAACCAGATAGTCAATTTACAAGAGGAGTGGACTGAGTGCACAAGTAGAATAGTAAGAAAAACACATGCTGTAGAATGGTGAAATGCAGCCATGACAGAAGATTCAACAGAGATATCACACATGATATTTCTTTCTTCCACATGCTCACTAAATGTTTGTCCACACCACCCACAACAGTGTTGGAGAGACATGGCAACTTCTAAAAGAACAATGGTGAATGTGTGGTGTGGGGAAAACGGGAATGTTGAACATTCCTTAAGTGGAATTAAAGACAGAGAACTTTTACAGTGACGGACAGAAGTGCCAGACTGTTTCTTAGCTGCAGGCAGCCAGTCGAAACTCCAGGAAGTCACTGCATCCGATCAAGAACTAATCTAGCACTTAACCCACCAATAACCTAAAACTTGTGGTTTTTAAACTTTGGTTTTCATACGGATTGAGCTATAAGGTGTTAATCAAGCCCCTTTTACAGTGGATAAAAAAACCCACTAACACCCACAGACATCTGGCTTTTGTTTTCAGTGAGAAAAGGGTACAATACATCAGACTGGCACATGTGGATACTGTGCAAAATGTCAGGGCTCTGCCTCCTTTTGGGGATAAAAAAAATAAAAATCAATAAAAGTCAATACAATTTGTGTTTTTAACTAAGGGTTTGGAGGATGTGTATGTATTTATTCACCAATAAACAAAGAGTGTGTTGTCTAGTATGTGGGTCAAAGTTCCTATATGTTTTACATGGATCAATGACCTGACAGGAACCATGTTTAATGCAAATATTTACATATATTTGATCGAGTTAACAGGGAGCATTAGGCTTTGATTTTTGGATTTATGTGTGTTTATTTGTTTTACAACTTGCTACTCAACAGCTTGTCAGCATCTTTGCTGTCTGAAGATAGGCCTTTCCCCAAATGGGAGCACGGCCTGGGGTTGTTGATGGCAACATGCAGGCTTTCACTCGCTTGTCCGACCACCTTTTTCTGGTGCAATGACAGGGATGTCTGTAAATATGTGGTCTCAACCATATGTTTATGTGTCTGCTCTCTGTAATAAAAAAGTCCATAAGTCTACTGGCAATGTGAAAGGAGCCAGTTGCCAATTTTTTGTGGGTTTACCCAAGTTTGAAAAACTTGCATATACACATATAAGCCAATGTTGCTGTAACAGGGAGGTTTACAGGTGCTAGGAGGCAGATTTGGTTTCCTTTGGGCAGTGCTATGTGAGTCCATGTTTTTACTCCTGAAGCTGAACGAAGCTAAGACAACCATCCTCAGGCTTCAGGCTGGAAGTGGTATTGATGCTGCGAGGACAGGGGAGGGTTGCAATAAATGACAAGGAGTCAGAAGACAAAAACACAAATGGTTCTATTGCACTCAGAGTAACTGGTGTGTTTGTCTGTGTTCCAGAACAGAATGCCTCGTTTGAACTTCCATCACATGTCGCAAGTCAACATTATAAGAGCCTGGTGGAAAGCCGACATCCGCTCATCTAACCTTCATCAACAAAGAGAATAAGTGTATCTCCCAAAATGCTGCGGCACCAACTGATCACATTTTCTTTTGAAATATGCCTTTGCAAACCACGAGAACGACCAACAACCAGCTGAAGGCCATCATGTGTCCAAATAAGGTACTTCTAATTTCTCATGCTCTTTTGCCTTTTCTACTTGGTTTATTGAAACTCTGTGGTATCTTTAGCTCTTTGAATCAATGCATGTGCTCAGATCCCCAATTTAACAGATTAATCAAAAGTTACTTGAAAGTTAAATGAAATATTTCCAACGATGTTATGCTTTATTTTGCTGCCAAAGTACAGTACAAATACTAAACCTGAACTCCTTCTTTAGCACGTTGCCATATCTGCAGTTCCACTTGACTTGGCTTCATGTTGTTTATGGGGAGGATTCCTCTACATGTGATGTCAATGTTTCTTTAAGGTAAGAATAGCTTCATGTTTACATATAGCTTTATGCTGTACACTGCATGGGCGTTAACAGCTAACATCCTCTGCCGCCAAACAAGGCCCTCTCAAATCCTGACACCTAACCCTTGTGTGTGTTTTCTCACGCCACTGTTAAACATTTACATACCCATCCAAACAGTGTCGGAGGGAAAACCGCATCATCCCGCTCTGTTTTACATTAGCATGCAGCCAAAAAGTTTGCCTCTTCCTCTGAGAGGGAGAAAAAGTCCCAAAACATCCATAGTAATCAATCTGATGAAACCAAACAGCAGTATACACGGAGGACACAGGAGTAAACAGTTCTTAACTCAGCTGGATTGAAGTCTCATCTCCACAAAGAGTGAACAAGACGTGACTCCAGTGTTTTGTCTTCTAGTTTAAGCTCAGAACCGCAAACAAATATGTTCTGAACATCTCAGAGACATATGGATACTTTTTCTAAATGGTACCGAGCTCTCATGAATGCATAATAAACACTTGCTATTTACAATAATGGAACCTATTCCAAACCAATGCAGTGCTATTTATATTCCATATAAACCATGTACAGTACATGCTTGTACCACATAATCCCTGTTTGCACAAGCAAGTGCATAGACAAAAGTCACACATGGAAACACGAGTCCCCTGGTTACCGTTTTAACAAGTCTGCCCTTTTAAATGGGTATATCCTGATATAAAATATCGAATGTGTTTTCCCTGGCTGTGACGATGGTTGAACATAAACATGCTATTCTTTCTGTACCTTTAATTGTTCTATTAATAACACCTATAATGTCTAAGTCTCGTTTTGTATCGAAGGGTGCAAGAATATTTATTGTGTGAAAACGCGATGTGTTTCCAGCTGCCACACATTGTTAATCTCCGACTGCACCCCTGGCATTCACAGCCCATTTTAGGTCAGACTCTTTAAGAGCTTGGCAGTCATAGGGCAGGCTGCCACTGCCACTGATGTCCCTCGTGGTCAGGGGTGCTGCCACAAATCTCGGGCCGCACCTCCATGACGAGACACAAAGCCGGGTCCCGCCGCCTGACACGTCTAACTGAGAACAGCATCACCTCGCCTGCATTACCTCCGCTACTGCTGCCCTACTTTGTGGGGAAGTAGGGTGGACCTGAGATGGTGAATGGCCATCCATATGGGGGACATGAGTCAGTCAGAGCACTCATAAAAGCCTCGGCATACTTCAAACAAAGCATTTGTCAGATCTATGAACAGAGTTGGACTGACTGTGTTTAAAACTTATTGAAATCTTATTCGTACCAGCACTCTTTACACAACAATTAGCCAGAAGTACAAAGGTGAAAACTTAGGAAGGACTTTAACCTTTTTAGACTGTTTTATTTTCTTTATTTGATCATTTTAACATGCAGAGAGTAAATCATTTAGACTTTCTAGACAGTCTCTCAACAAATAATTCAACTATAAAGACTAGAAACAGTCTCATAGATTTTCTTTTTAATATTTTAGAGAGTTTAAAAACCTGCATTGCAGAACCAATCCAAATTCTTAAGTGTGGACCTTCATATTGGGGTGGTGACAATGAGTGACATTGAAAAGTTGTATATGGAGGATAAAATATTTCAAGGAATGTAATGTAAAGGGCATAGATTGGTTAATGCCCATTCTTGCCACTTTCCAAGCTACTACCTTGCATTCAGAAATCCCCAGAGGATTGGTTTCTTTGCAAAATGATGGGTAAAAATAAGTTATGATCCAGGAAGTTAGAGTTAAAGATTAAGTTGACTTTAAAGACCTATCAGAAGCCAAAACACTGCAGAGATTTTTAATGCTCAGACAGGGTTTTACAACTCAGAAAATTTATCACGTTGGCGAATGTTTTATTTCTTCGCATAACGATTGCGAGGTAAACAGTCGAATATGGCGTTCATGCTGCAAAGTAATCCACCAGGAATGCACTGGCTTGCATGTATGACTGGCCAATACAGCTCCTAGCCAGATGATGTTGGGATATATTGCCAGATGACTGCATTTTTTTTTACTAAGCCCTAAGCAGTGATTGAATCTAACCAGACAAAACCTTCAATGGAAGACTGTTTGGACAATGTTCATACAAGTTGATAAAAAACAGTTTGCTCTGACATAGGAAAATCTTTCAATTAGGATGTTGCATTTATTCGAATGTGATGAAATACTCTTTCATTGCCTAAAAAGTCCTTTAAAATCATTGTAACAAGAATGTAACTCTAAGCATAACTTTCCGTGTTTGTCATTGGTTGAGCCTTTTTGTAGAAAATCATCTACAGTACATCACCTTTTTATTTTCTACCCTACCTAACACTGTTAATGTTTTTCACTAAACTTTTTAAAATGAGATCTGTCTTGTTGAGTCTGTTTTAAGATACTTCACCCTACAGTTTTGTCTTGAATAGGTACAGTGAAGAAAACAAGTATTTGAACACCCTGCTATTTTGCTATTTCTCCCATGGAGGGGTCTGAAATTTTCATCGTCGGTGCATGTCCACTGTGAGAGAGATAAACTAAAAAGAAAAATCCAGAAATCACAATGCATGATTTTTTAACGATTTATTTGAGTGATACAGCTGCAAATAAGTATTTGAACACCTGTGTGTCATCTAGAATTCTGACCCTGAAGGAACTGTTAGTCCGCCTATTAGAAGTCCACCTGCACTCCATGTATCATCCTTAATCAGATGCACCTGTTTGAAGTGGTTAGCTGCATAAAGACACCTGTCCACCCCATACAATCAGCAAGACTTTAACTTGTAACATGGCGAAGACCAAAGAGCTGTCCAACGACACAAGAGAGAAAATTGTACACCTCCACAAGGCTGGAAAGGGCTATGGAGCAATTGCAAAGCAGCTTGGTGAAAAAAGGTCCACTGTTGGAGCAATCATTAGAAAATGGAAGAAGCTAAACATGACGGTCAATCTCAATCGGAGTGGAGCTCTATGCAAGATATCACCTCGTGGGGTCTCAATGATTCTAAGAAAGGTGAGGAATCAGCCCGGAACTACACGACAGGAGTTGGTCAATGACATGAAAAGAACTGGGACCAATGTTTCCAAGGTTACTGTAGGTAATACACTAAGACGTCATGATTTGAAATCATGCATGGCACGAAAGGTTCCCCTGCTTACATCAGCACATGTCAAGGCCCGTCTTAAGTTTGCATATGACCATTTGGATGATACAGAGGAGTCATGGGAGAAAGTTTTGTGGTCAGATGAGACCAAAATAGAACTTTTTGGTCATAATACCACTAAGCGTGTTTGGAGGAAGAAGAATGAAGAGTACAATCCGAAGAACACCATCCCTACTGTGAACATGGGGGTGGTAGCATCATGCTTTGGGGGTGTTTTTCTGCACATGGGACAGGACGAGTGCACTGCATCAAATACAGGATGACTGGGGCCGTGTATTGTGAGATTTTGGGGAACAACCTCCTTTCCTCAGTCAGAGCATTGAAGATGGGTCATGGCTGGGTCTTCCAACACGACAACGACCCAAAGCACACAGCCAGGAAAACCAAGGACTGGCTCCGTAAGAAGCATATCAAGGTTCTAGCATGGCCCAGCCAGTCTCCAGACCTGAACCCAATTGAAAATCTTTGGAGGGAGCTCAAACTCCATGTTTCTCAGCGAAAGCCCGAAACCTGACTGATATAGAGAAGATCTGTGTGGAGGAGTGGGCCAGGATTCCTCCTGCAGTATGTGCAAACCTGGTGAAAAACTACAGGAAAAGTTTGACCTCTGTAATAGCAAACAAAGGCTACTGTACCAAATATTAACATTCATTTTCTCAGGTGTTCAAATACTTATTTGCCGCTATATCACACTAATAAATCATTAAAAAATCATGCATTGTGATTTCTGGATTTTTCTTTTTAGTTTATCTCTCTCACAGTGGACATGCACCTACGATGACAATTTCCGACCCCTCCCTGATTTCTAAGTGGGAGAAATAGCAAAATAGCAGGGTGTACAAATACTTGTTTTCTTCACTGTATGTGTCTGAACTGTCAGTCTGTCATTTTCATCATCATTCACACACCTACAGATAATTTAGGATCTCCAATCAACCTCAGCATGGATTTGGACTATGGGAGGAGCATGAGAACCTAGAGAGAACCCACATAGAGATAGGGAGAACATGAAACTCCACAAAGACAGGCCTTAGCTTAGGAACTTAAACCTGTGACCTTCTTGTTGAACTGGCGAAGTCTACATGAATACACAAGGTCTGTGTTTCTATTTCATGCGAAGTAAGCTTCATAACAAATCCCACCTTAAAATCATATTAACTTCAATGTTCACCCTAATTATCACACACAGGGAGGTAATGAAATTCAGTATTTTGGTAGATGACTAACATGCTGTAATAAACACCAGGCTGAAAACTGTTTACAAGAGTTAGTGGAAAGTATTTGCTTCAATGATAAACCCCAGCTCACCAAGACCCTTTATTTATTTATTGACTATATCTCATCATCAAAATTGTGTATAATCTAATGTAAACCTGTGAAACACGGGACACAAGACACCAAGGTTCACATCCTGTTTCCAGTTTTGTGCATTCAGCTGACATTAGAGGTTTAACCAAAACCCTGATCTTTCCCCGACGTTAAAAAAAGTTTTACTTGTTGCATGCAAACGCAACCATAAAAACATTAGCTGTCTTTCTGCTGACGGGAAGTGGTTATTGTCGGAATGCAAATGAGGTTTGCATTTTTCAGATATTTCAGTATAAACATCTCCTCATAATGTTCATTACATTTCTAAAAATATTCCTTAATTACTCATCCAAAGTGGTGGTACACAAATATTTTCATGAGACATGGTTACAAAATATAAGCATAAAAAGACCAAGGGAAGGAAAACGGACGGTGTTGGTGAGAAACACTAGCAACACCTACATTATGTGGCAAAGATATGAAGACATTTAATACGTGATCTCTGATGCAGCTGCTTTATTTAATCAACACTTCGTTGTCATTTCCCATCACTCTATTTGCTCACGAGAATATACTCATTGTTATAAAAACATCCACATTTGTGAAACACTAAATCAGCTGTTAATAAGTACTTCATAAATATCTTGGCCCAAATCAAATTGTAAAACACAGTTGCCTTTTCATCATGTGTAGCCTACATCATGTGTTTCACATATGATGAAGCTTCTGGGTTGTAATCATTAATCTAAGGAAGTAATGTGTCTTCTGTGTTCCTTCTATTTATTTGCTGACAAGAAAAAATCATTTCCGCCAATCCATCCATTTTCTATACCCGTTTATTTCTCACTAGGGTCACAGGGGTCTGCTGGACCCAGCCTACTTCAGAAGAGAGCTGGGGATACACCCCAGACAGGTCACCAATCTACCATGGGGAAATTCAAGGGATAAGTGACAATTATCTGATTATCAAAGTCACTAAATAGCAGATTCACAATGGGGGGACAATCACTAGAGCCTCATTTTAGTGGAAGTAACACGTTTGTTCTTTCCTCTGCACACCAGCTGCTGTGGCTCCTGCGAGGGTTCATTGGCTTAACAACAAAAGAACATTCTCAGGTGCCTTTGCTCGTATTAGTAGTGATGATTACAAGGTCTGCATAATAGACAATTACAGGAAAATGTGGCCAAGAAGGTTAAGGCACATGTGATGCGCATGTGTCACAGCAAAGAGAAAACAGAGGCACATTGTACAGTGTTTAATTCAGTCATATAATGAAGCAGATTCTTTTGAAAAACAGGTGAGCAACAGAAGAAAGAGCAGTGAATGGGCTGTTTCACAGGTATGTTTTTCCAAAATTGACTCCAGGCTCCAGGCCTCTGTCCTCAAGGAGGTTTGTCATATCTGTTGATAGGGCTCCCTGCCTGAGGACATAAAAATAAACTGTAAGTGAAGATGACCAAAGACAATAAACAGAAAATACATGCAAGAAAGGAACTCCGAATGAGAAACATGCCTCTAGGAAAAAACGCTTCAGTAAGCACTGGCAGGTCAAAAGATGTTTAGCTGTCCCAGCTGAAACTGGATTTGGATTGAAAGTGAAGGTTTTTTGGAAATCTAGGTAACATACTGAGGCTCTGCAGTTGACATCAGGATTCATAACAACCACCATGAGGGCGGGAAACATGCTGCTATTGTTCCTGCTAACAATGAAATAGATTCAAAGAAAATTTGGACAATTTCAAAACTAAACTTTTCTTGTAATGTTTCCAACTGAAGCTAGTTAGCTAAGTGTAACAAGGGGACTGGAAAGATATAACCTGATCCTTTCCAAAGGTAAAGCAGTCTGGCTACCATCATCTCAAAAGATTGACCCTTCACACCACTTTTCACTTTGTGTTTTAATACCATTTGCTAGCTAGCTTGATACCCAGCAGAACCTCAGTCTACTTTCCCCTGTCCCCTACTGAAATAGGCACTGTGCAGCTTGTCTATGTTTAAATCAATTAAAAAAAAAGTATGTATATGCAAAGTCACATCACATGTTAGAATTCACAGACAGATTATATTAGGCAGTGACAGCTTAAGGTGGCTAATGCTTTCTAACTAGCTAGCTAACATATAGCTGTATCAGAAGGAATCATCACCAACATCACTAATGTCAGCTTCCTCCTTATTTGTGTGGTAACCCTGAAGAGATTTAGAAGACATAGTTTGGTAATATGAATAGCCAGAAAAGGCTAAATGTCCCTTTGGTTTCATTACGTTTGTAAGGTGCTGTTATTATTTATTTGTACCTTATGCATCCCATTGGAAAAAAGTTACTTGAGGAAAAGTTATATAATGACTTTCCTGGTCCCAGAAAGGGAAACAGGGACACATACCCAACAGTGTCTGTTTTAGTCAAGCTTAACAGAAAGCAGCAACAGTAAGTGAAGGGGGCAGCACAGCAGGACACAACGTTAGCTTGTTAGGAACACATGGGCCTTATTGTGTCTGATTAATATGAAGGAGGGAACGACATGCTGCTACTGGCTCCTGATTTATGATTTTGAGCTGAGCTGAGATTACATGCTGCAATTCTTGGGCATGCGAATTACAGAGCAGGTATATGGATATGCATCACATACATTTATTTTTCCATTGTAGTCATGGAAAAAACAAGGAATTAGCCATTATTGTTGATGGACCATCTTACACTCTTCATTGTGGTACTTGGCACTAAATGTCTGTTTCAATTGGCATTTTAGTGACTATATTATACTAACTCTTTACCACATGTTGAAACAATGACTGTAAATGTCACTAAAACAAGTCTGTAACCTAGATGTCTGAAAAAACAACTTTCAAACTGAATTCAGTTGATGTCACTGGGATACAACTCTCGTGTGTAATATTGTCCATTCAGGCAAGCATGTGTGTGATTTTCTTTGTTGTCTAAATGAATGACAGTCTGAATCTTCCATTTATATGAATCATGTCAAAGCTGGTAATGTGTTTTTATCCTGACTGTTTCCTCTATGTCTCCAGCGGTCCCTGTTCCTCCAGTGAAATTTCCTCCCTCTCTCAGCTCAAGCAGGAACCGAAAAAAAAAAAAAAAAAAAACCCACCCAGCATCATCTGCACTCAATCAGAATAATTATCCAGAGAAAAATGCTCTGCAGAGCCTGTGAGAGGTGAGGGGAATAAAGCACAGAGGCTATTGGCAATCACCTCCCTGCAGTCGTTATTAGTCATCTCTCTGCTGCTTTGGAAGAGGACCCGAGCGGCTTGGGAGGACGCCATGTGCAGCCGACAGGCAGACAGACGGGGAGACGGACAGAGAAGAGGCCTGATGTGACGCCGGTGCCCAGAAAGTCTCAACGATCTCTGAAGACTCTGGCAGCACAACAGCTCCTCTGGGGACTGGCATCCATCTGCACGCGAGCATTAGCTTTATGTTCTGTCTGTCAGGCTTCCTCTTATCCACCTATTTTAAAGACTGAACTTGTCACAGCGAAGACATGGGGGCTCTTTAAAAAATCCCAAAGCGGCCCACAAACACCTTTCTGAGTTCCTCACTCTTCAAAATCTTCAAAGCGGATGGAAGCGTTTGAGGTCCTGTCAGGATTTGTGAGCACTTCCTGGATGGGTTCTTTGTGGAACATTGTGGGGTTCCTCCTGATTGATTGCAAAATGGCTTTGTAATCAAAAGTTCTTCAAAGCTATATAACTTTTTAAAGCAAGCAGCAGATGGACAGAGAAAATAAAACATTGATTAGACTCAAGTGCCCATGAAGTATCAGTTTTATGAATGCTCTGGCTGCCTTACAAGTCCACAGGGGCCTGGCAGCCATCCTCAGATCATGAATATCTGTGTTTTGAATTTCTATTTCACCCCTGAGATTCGCACTTGTCTGTGATCCAGAGATTTGAAAACTGGTTATTCTAAAGGTAAATGATCGTCTATAAAAGGCAGCTGTGTGTGTGTGTCTTAGACCTGAAGGATTCATTAAGGAACTCTTATTCATTCGGGGGCTCCCCTGTTTACCAGAAGACTTCTACCATCCCTTTCATGTGTCTCAAAGCCCTTTGGATTGGAGGCTTTTTGTAAACCCAGAAAATATCTTTCACACAAACTCATTCAGTCATGCATGGTTGTCAGTTTTAACGAGATTACCATGAAAATATAGATTTGAAGATAAAATAACAAATGGATTTTCAAAAGGTATTATGACCCCATGCACAAGAAAATGATCACTGTAAAAAGTCTTGAGTATATGCAAAGCTGTTTTTACACCAAGAGGCGCTAAGAAAAATGTAACTAATACAAAGGCAGTGTCAAAAATTACTCCTTTTTTAAATTAAAAATAATGACCCTTATTTATGTTTAGCTCCTTTGGTCAGTCGTATGGCAAAGTCATCCAGTGGATCACTCGATCATCTTTTCAAAAAGTGCACAGTTGACAGATAAAATAAAAACACTGATGAGACTTCAGTGCCCATGATGGATCAGACTTCTGGCACCACAACAAGCCCAACTGGCAGATGACTATTTGCTCCATACTTTGGATTTCTAATATTTCACCCTTGAGATCTGCACTTGTCTGGGATCCAGATATTTTAGAACATTGAACCCATCACTCTGAAGATAAACGTCCCTTCTAGAGTCAAGTAAAACAGCCCAGAAGGAGGGGACTGTCCTCATGGATTTGTTTGTATGGTTTGAAGTGACCCAGGTTTGTTCTTAGACCAGGGTGGATTGATGGGTTTCTTTAAGAAGCATCTGACTTCGCCACCATGGCCAGAATTAGCCAGAATTATACTTCTAGCCATTTCTTAGGCTCCTTCTTTACAGAACATTCTGTGGTTACCCATTGATTGCATAAATGGTTTCAAGCAACCTTTAAAACACAAGAAAGCAATGATGAGACTCCAGTGCCCACAAAGTATCAGAGTTCTATGAACGTTCTGGCTGCACGACAACTACTCTAGGGACCGGCAGCGGTGCCCAGATGAATATTAGGTCTGTTTTTTGAATGTCTTCTATTTCAGTTCTGAGATCAGCCCTTGTCTCCGATCCAGAATTTGTATTATTATATTTATGGTATTTATATTATTCAAAACACTAGTGGTTACTTTCAAAATACAGGTTAAGATTTTGCTAAAATTCATAGGCATAGCTTACACGCATCTTGAATTTCCAGAGAAAACCCTACTTAAAGACACGTCTGTCCAAGATGTACTTTAAAAATAAACTGATGGCACAGCAGCTCCTCTGGGGTTTGGCAACCATATTGAAATAAATATTAGCCCTCTCTAATGAATCTCTAATATTTCACCCATGATGTGTGCAGATGTTTCCCACTCAAAGATTTCAGAAGACTGAGATGATGCACTCTTGAATAATGAAGCCTCTGGTGACCTTTAGACAGGGAGACGTGTTCCAGAACACACAATCAGGATAAGTTTGACATTTGTAGGCTTCCGGTGTAATAATTGGCCCACAAGGAACTTTTAGATACCTGGTCAAAGAGCTCTTCATGCAAGGCGTTTGACTTCTCCGCCCAAGACTCCTGGTCAACCATTGCATTTGGATCACTCAGTGTTATGCTGCTTCAAAAACAAATAAAAGTAGGTTAAATATGTAGATTCACAGGGTGGAAAATGCATAAAAATGATGTGAGATGTAAAATAATGCCCAGCGGGGGTGTTTTTAAGACACTCCTGAGGTCATTTATGGTCTGTATTGTTGCAGGATTTTATTATAATGTAGATATAGAATCGTGCAGCTGCATTTTATATAAAATTAGATTGATATGGTGCTATTGTCTGCATGTGACATCTTAACTAGTTTCCCTCGTGTCTCTTTTATTTATGCTCTGTCTATTGAATGTTATTTGTTGCGGTGACCTCATACAGTTCACTATTCCTTACCTGTCACAGCACTCTGTGTCCTGCAGGGGGCAGAGCAGGCTCTGCATAGGATCAGCATCATGTGAGCCTCTCTTCAGTTTCTCAGCCTTCGTCTTCCACTTGCTGACTTGCCTCTGCAGAGCCTCCCTCTCCTTCAGCAGTCTGTCTTTGAATCTGAAGAGATTAACAGTGAAATGCCTCTTTAATGTTTTTTTCTTTCAAAATGCAAAGGATACTTATGTTTAATTAAAGGTCTCATTTCATAAAAAATAAAATTTGAATGTTTTTTTGTTATCTTTTCTATTACAAAAAGTTGTAGTTGTAACATAAATGATTCAAAATACTCGATCCAAGGCCTGTATTCAGAAACTGTGCCTAATGCTTTTTATAAATGTTTTTTATTATTTTACCTTGCCTTTTTGTGTTTTAGAATTTATTCACTTTTCATCTCTTTTCTTTTTTCTGTACTGTAATGCACTTTGGACAATATTTTTTAAATGTTGCTCATGTTAATAAAGTTGTCATTAATACATCAGGAAGGAATGGCTCACCTCCTGACGCAGCATATCCAGTAGCGCTGCTGCTGACAGAGCCACTCAAACTGCTCTGCTGTCTCCTGGAGTTTCCTCAGACTCCCCTCATTCTCCTGCTGCAGTTCTCTTACCTCAAAAAAAGACATCGCTTAATATCCCCTTCAGCTTCCTCTGCCAGGATGTGATCAAGACAACAAAAAAAGGCAGGAAATAATGGTCGTCATGTGTATGTGTGTCTGTCTGTCTCTCGGCTTAAATATAGATCAGACAGTAGACTCTTGCACTCACTGCTGTCATCTGGAAAGATGAGCAGCGAAATGTAGTGCAACATAATCTCACATTCGCAGGACTTTCACAATAATTTACTGACATGATCCACCGCAAATAAATGTTCTCGTTAAGTTTCCCACTGACACGGCGGTCTGTTGTTTTGTTCTCTTCAACTTGTCTCTCAGGGATGATAATTGTAGAGCTGGATTGTTTGCTGCTTAATGGACTGGTTGAAGCCATGGTTGAAACAGAGACCAGTAAGGGAACCAAGTCTTTTATAGCCACGTGTGAATAATAAAAAATAAATAAATAAATGAAAATCCTGACAGTGTGGAGGAATGTTTCACTAATGTCTGGACCAAACACACACTGACATAAACCTAATGCCAGCAAAACCTGAATTAGTGTAATCTCCATGGTGGGTTACAGATACACATAAATTTGAACCTTGAGGTTTTGTGTTTTGTTAAACAATCTCATCATTCACGATCAAGCAGCAGATCGTTATTCACAGTTTTTACCTGGCCCAGTGCCATGTTGACCTAAGCTACCCTGAGACCACATGAGGAGTGTTAATCCCTTACTTCTGATTGGAGGAGCTGGCAGCAACATGATGCTGCGTTGCGTTATTTGTGGAAAAGTTGGCTACAAGCTTGACAGAGAGAAATAACCATACTAAAACCATTAAAACTCATTTGCTTCTCTATTTGTGCACACTGAAAGAAGACCAATGCAGTGTTGAAGATGTATGATCCTGACATCTGCTGGACAAAAGTGGTACTGCAGCGTGTCTTACAACAACACTCAGGTGCCCATATAAACACTAAAAGATATTTGCCTCTCTATAATTATTCCTCCTGTTCATATCAGTTATTAAAATATCCCCTTCAAAAGTGCTTTCAGTGTTAGTGATGGCAGCCAAAATCCACACATCCTATCCACTTTCTGCAAAAATGCATTTAAAAGTTGATCTGAAGATTATAAATATAAAGCAATCTGAGTTCATCAAACAAAGTGGATTTCTGCCACATTTACAGTCTTTTTAGCATCAAATTTCCTCTTTGTGTTTCCCTGGACAGCTTTTCCCTTTTGAGCTGCTACTTTGGCACCAAAAGGGTTGTAATGTTGAGAGATTTATACTTGATTTGAATCACTCGGACAACCCAAGCTTCATATTAGCTTCAGATAACCTTTTTAAATACATTTTTGCACATGAATTAGGGCTGTGGATTTTGGCCCTAATCATTTACTTTGTGAGTGCATTATGACAGGCTCTTCTAAAGGTCAGTACGAACAGGAGGAATCATTACGGCAAGAAAAACATGTGTCAATGTTCATTTAGGGACATGAATGTTGTTTTAGGATGGACGTGAGAAACTGTGAACCCGTCATTTAAGGTGAACACAGAAAATGTTCGGGCAGAGCACTTTGTAGCTCTGATTTAGCCAGGAACACACCGTAGGTTCAAACACCGACCAGATTCGACCACACAGGATCTTCGGTGGAAACATTAAAAACTAAATGTTCCTACCTAAATGTTCCCAATACTGTGTGACATAATAAAGTGAGATGCTCTGCCTCAGAGTGTCTGAAGAATGGTGTCACTTTTCTGTTATGAATAATTATCTAGATATTGATGAAAACAACAGAAATGAACATACAGTCCAATGTGTGAAAAGTTTGGTATGTTGATATGATATTATAACATAGATTATAGTTTTGACTAACTGCTGTGTCTAGATCAGATTTGACCATCAGTCTAGGAAGTGTTCAAGTATTACTTAGTATGCTCTTGCAGCAAACCTTGGTCATATTGTTGACTGGAGTCCAGTGTTACATGGTTCTTAAATGCTGAGTGGCTGTCTTACATGTCTGAACTAACCCAGGATCCCTCACCTCCTTCTGATGAGCGTTGCTTATATTCTTCAAGTCCTCAGCCAGTGTTTTGTTGGTGTCCTGTAGCGTCTGTATCTCCACTGTCTTACTGTTGGTGACAGAAATAAACATGGATGAAATAGTGAGTACAGAGCTATCAGTAATTAGTCACATCCAATTGATTTCTTCTGTTTTCTCCTCCAGACCCCTCTAGCCACCTAATATACAATAAACAGACTCTGTATATAAATAAACATCCTGTTATTTCTTAGTATGTTCATGTTTTATTTCAAATACCTCATATTTGCCCTATATGGTGCAGTATAATGTATTCATTTGACTTTCTATTACTATAATTTTAGGTAATTAGTAAAATATTACTGAATAACAGCATGAAGAAATTAGGAAACTTGGTTTCTTGCTTGGTTTGCTCTTTTATACAAATGCATTAGATTATTTTTCCATTGTCAACTCTCTGCGATGCTCTCTTCTCTTGTAAATGATAATCATTTGCATGACTGTGTTATTGCATTTTACATTATTCTTGATAAGAATTTGTAAGAATGTAAATAAGTTCTCCATTCATGTTAAGATGTATTTAATCTTCTCCCTTTCTTGCTGGCTGCTGTATCGCTGAAATCACAAAGTGATAACATATTCTGACGCTAAGCCAGCTTTCCAAACTCTCCACAGGGATTTAATGTCAGCAGAATCAGGCAGCTGCTTGGACGACTGCGTTTTTGTGGACATAAAACTGCAGATCTAAACTGTATTTTTATTCCGTCTTGAGACAACAGTTTGAGATGAAGGTTTTTGTGTGTGGGTTACAGAGCAGCTGGTGACAGCTTCACTTGGCTTCAGATGGCTAGAGATGGTAATCAGACGTGTTTCTGATTAACTTAAATGTTTCTTTTCATAGTCTGCAGCCTTATCAGGGTTGATTTTTTTACATTCTGTTCAGTTTAAACAGCTGGATGGAACATGGAGGAATGTGTTTAAATCAGAATGGCTAAGAACAACAAGCGATATGATGAGGTACCAGATCCATTTTGCAGGTATTTCCTTCACAACTCTGAGCAGCAGCAAACCATGCTATGAAGCACAATAAGCAGTCTGCAAGCTTGATTTGTACTATCATCATCACCACTGAATAATATAACTGGGAGTTTGAGGCCCACCAAACAAGATAAACTGTTGCAGCTACAAGTTTTTCACTTTTAGATAAAACAAGAAATTTAAGAACATCACACTTCAGGATCTTGGAAGTTGTGATGGGTGTTTTTCACTCTTGGAATTTCTACAACTAAACAATCTTTCTCTCAATTACTTGAGAAAACATCTGACTGTACATTTGTATGTTTCTGTGTGAATTCCCAAAGACGCCGGCTGCTGTGAACCCACCTGTGCAGCTCCGCCTGCAGGCCCTCTGCCGCCATAGCATGGCGCAGGGCCTCGGCGTGCAGCTCCTCCACTAGGCCCCCCAGCTTCACCTCAGAGCTCTGCAGACACAGCAGCTCGGAGCAGACCTGCCGCAGCAGCTCAGCGTCATGGGAGCTGTCCTGCAGGAGCAGGACCACACGCTGCTGCAACAAGTCCATGAGGTCCTGCAGGGGAGACATGCAGAGACACATCCTCACTATGTACAGAGGGAAGAAGCTAACCTAGGCATAGGATTCCTGAACACATGTACAGCAAGTAATCTATACTGTTCATCTTTTGCAGCATTATCAATCTGTTTTATGACTATTTTCATGATATAGGCTATTCTCACTAATATTTAATTCTTCATTATATTGCATGCATATTGTTGTCTATATTTTCTGCAATATGTTCAGGTTATAAATGAGTCTTAGGTGCTCAAATATCAACAGATGGACCTTATCATAATAATAACATTACATATGATTTAAAGTTTGCAGCAAGCCGAAACACAACACTAAGGGAAAAGTGAGTCACACACTCTGTAGCAACAACAAGTATGAGTGTGTAATAGAGCTGGTATATATCATTACTGTTTGGCTCTCAGGTAAGAACGTTTAAAACTGCATAAATGTTGAATAACTGAAATCATACGATCCGCTGTTAAAATCATTAGAGATTTTATGTGTTTTTTTCTATTATAATTAATGAGATCTGAAAAAAACAACCTATTTCTGCCTCACAAAATCCTGCACATTTAGTTTTGAGTTTTCTCTAGTGTATTATTTTTTATTACAGTAATTATTGGACCCATACCTCTAAAAAGTATTAAAATTACAAATCCAGAAAAAGAAATAAAGTCACTACTCATAATACTACTAATACCTAACCTGCAGTCTTTTGTGAAGAGCCAAGAAAGCCCAAAAGGCTGGTAATGACTACTGCCAACAGCTCTGCATTTACACTGTAAACGCTGGCATTGCTTGTTGCCTAATTCCACTGTAATTATAGTAATTGCTGTATAGCTGACCCAAACTGGCACACTCATATTATGCATTCAAATTATGGGATCGTAATGAGCTTAAACACGACAAAGTTAAATGATGCATATTTTAATAATCACCCTGGCTTGGTTTTGTTTCAGGTGAGCATTTTCTAACAATCATCTAATCGCCAGATCAACATATTAACTTGCAATGGAGCTGAAAGTTGTTTAAATCATAATTAAATCATTAAATCAAAATCATAATTAGGTAAAGCCACTACCTTAAAGGTCCCATATATAGATCAATACTTGGATTTAAAAAGCAAAAATTATTTCGAAATAGTTTTTCTCCTGTCTCAAGCTTTTCAGTGGAGGTCTAGAAAAAACAGGTGATTTTGTGTCTATCTCATATTTGTAAGCTTCTCGACTGATTGGCACCACAATGTCACAGAATTCTCGATAACTCATTTTTAATGTACAGTTTCTGAATTCAGGCTGGGCATTTCGCTGTGGACTGAGAGTGGTTTGAACAAGTTGCTAATCAACTTGCTTGCTAACTTATTTAACAAGTCCAATGTGATAAGGCTAAAATCTGCAATTCCTCACACGGCCACTAGATGTTGAGAGGTGAGTCAATCCTTATTGGTCCTATGTTATATATATCCCATATTATATTTGTAAACTTATAAACATTTACATTTATAATTTAGGTTTTACTATTCATGTTTGACAATTATTTGAACAGAAAATATTACTTTATCTTTTCTAAAAAACTGTCTTATAAAATCTGTTTTTACAGTTATGCATGAAAAGGGGGCTTTTATTTTTTAAGGCAATACACTTTATTAGGTCACATGACCAAGTTTGCCAGTCCCTTTGGCTCATGGAGATTTGACATGTGAGCATTATTGTCTCACAACCAAAGATTGTTTGTCTATTATTATTTCTACATTTAATTAAAATTTGATGTTAGAAGTTTTTTTTGTTTAAAAAAAATATGTTACTATATGGCAGCATATGCACATATGGAAAATTCTTACTATATACAACCTAATGGAGCCCGGTTGACTTATATGGCATGAAACTATCCTGAAGCTATGATTAAAAATATATAAAAATATATTTTTATTCTATATATTTATATATAGAATAATATATATATATTACTCTATATTCTATATTCATTATATCTACCTATATTTAGGACATTTTAAGTAATAAAGACATTTAAAAACAATGTTTTACCATGTCTAAGTAATATTTCATGAGATAGAGGTTGTTAATTTCCGCCTACAAATAAAAATCTAGGGCAGGCTCAACCTACTCATTTTACTGGTGAAAGTGTGACGTGTCCCCTTTTAGATCACCGATCCAATATAACACTAACTGGATGTCTTTTCATTTTGAGGTTTACCTGTTGCTGGCGACCCATTTCGATGAGTTGATCCTGCTTCATCCTGAGCTCCAGGTTGTTTTGCTCCTGGTGGAGGAGTCGAGCAGTCACAGCCTCCAGATCTTTCTGCAGCTTCCACTCCCTCTCTCTGGACAGCACAAACTCCTTTTCTAGTACTGCTGCAGATGCATAAGGAGCACAGCAAGACTACTGACCCAGACCTGTAGATGATCTGTATTATATCAAAAGATCTTCTGTGTTTGCCCAAAGCTTGAAATAATAGTTAAAAAGTAGGGTTACAGGTTTTACCTCTGCACTGGACTCATCACGAAAGCTGAATGCCCTTTATGCTTATACATTGAATAATTATTAATCGCCTGTCCCAAACTGCTGCCTGGTCTCAAATAAACGACTGGTCTGTTAAATGATTGAAGGACATAAACATCCCCACTGTTATTTGGTATTTTACTATATATAGTAATATCACAAATCATAAATTTGTCACCAAATTAACAGGCGAACCATCTGTCAGATGCTGACATGGCAACACCAAGTGCAAGATTCATGTCTACAACGTGAAATACTACCTGATTGTGGAAGAGTAAACTAAAAGGAAACAGTTATGAGTGTGGACTTTTGGCTAGTGACCATAATATATATACAAATTAATGTGGAAATATTTAATTTATGTTTAAATAAATGAACAACCTACCAGTAGAGCAGCCAAAACGCTCTTGCTTTTGAATCACTTCAAGTTAATTAGAATAGAATAAGGCACATTGACAAAATCATCAAAAAACTGTTCCAGGTTACACAACAATTTTAATAATTTTATACTGTAAATGTGCAGCCAGAATCAGACCAGATTTGGATAGTATAGTTCTAAATCTGTGAAACTGTATTCTGTAAAGTTAGCTTTTTATTAATCATTAACACACACATTTCTATTACAATATTAAAGCACAGTTTCACTTTCAAGTCCTGAACTTTGACACACGTCAGGCTATAACATCTATGCAGACAAAACAAAATCAACACATAATAAAAAGAGTCACATATATATTCCCTAGTGACAATAAAGAATGTGTACTGTTACTTCTGATTATCATTATCAGATACTTGAACAGTGTAATTGCATTACAAGTTACTTGCTTTTGCATCAAGTGCAGATAACACAAGACTGGAGCAGGAGTGCCGCTCTGAAATGTCAATGTGTTACTCTGAATGGTCTTTGACCTCCATGATTTACCTTTGTCATGTGCCAGACGGTTGCATTTGGCCGTTAAATACTGGATCTGACTGTAGTCTTCGTCCCGGTGTGCTAGGAAAAATCTCCTCATGCTCATCCGTGTGAAACCGTCTGCGTTCTCTCTGCTCTAAAACTTCCTCCACGCTACCATGATCCCGAGGTCAGAGCAGGTGTGTCCCATGTGGTTGAGTAGGACACAGCGTGTGATACTTAACTCTTCCTTATGGCAGTCTGTGCTGAGGAAGACTAGTATCTGGAGTGCAGCTACACAGGGCAGGTTTAAGCATTAATTTAAGCTGTTGTCATAACACTGAGGCGAGGCATGCTGTATCTGTGTGTGTGTGCATTCAGACCGGATACCCTTTGGCCCACCATTTAAATAAAAAGGAAAATAACCATGTGTTACATGCACCTACTATATATAAGGTTTGATCTGACATTACATGCAAACACTTTGTGAAAACATTCCCCTCAAGGCAACAGGAGAGAGCTCAAAGTCAGGGGTCGGACAAGTTGCATCTAGCAGGCTGACGTCTTCATAGCAGCAGCCTCTGGCTACTTTTACACTACAAACAGACATTTTATAGCAGAAAATACCAGCGGCAGCTTCAGCTTTCAAAACAATTATTTGAGAGAATTTGGAGATTATTTTAGAAAGGCCATTAATGTAAGGTAAATGTACTGTCCCATGCACCTGATATTGTTTCACATATATATTATCCTCTTGCCCCAGAGGACTCTGTACAAAGGGGAAAATCAAAATCCTGCAATGACTGTCTCAGTTATGGGTAAATCATGATAAAGGGCCCCACACATGTATGCACATGTATACAACCTGGAAACAAGTGTCCATATGAGTTCCACTTTCACTGGAAGAAAATGTAGTAGTGTCCTGTAAAGAATCCCCACAACCTGTAATACACTTAGTAATGGGGAGAGCTAGAGGATCTGTATGGGTGCCCTCTAGTGAATAAAAGTGACATTTAGGGTTTTCTAACTGTTGCATATGGCAACATGATGCAAATTTTATTGAATATGTCTCTTTCTAATTTAGGCCCAGAATGCAATGTGACATTCAGGTACATTGCAACAAATGTGCCCTGGAGGTTCAGAAGACTCTTTGTCATGTAAAAAGGAGGGAAAATAGTATTTTATGGTCATATAATCTAGTTATTTTTGTCCCTCAATGTTTTACAACCATAACAACAATACATAGATTATATATTACTGCTTTTTAGTAATATTGAACCAAAGTAAAATATTTTTAAAGGTCCCATATCACACAAACAGTGACTTTTCTCTTTTCTTTTTTTTTTGACATTCAATTTTTGAACACACAGCCTGGATTTAAAAACTTTTAAAAACTGCCATTTCACAGCTTGTTTGTTCTCTTGACTTTGTGACCTCAGGCAGTAGATGCCTCCACCTGTATAGGCATGGCCCACCTGCTGCCACATATCTCTAGGTGAAATCAGGAGACAGGCTCATGATTATTTATGACACATTCCAGAACTGACCTCTGCTTTCTGCAGCTCCAGCAAGCACAGGTCAGAGAACACTGTAAAACTGAAGTGACTTTAAATGTTGCAATTTAAAATGCAAGTGTCATGTTAGGGGTATCAAAACTTCAAATAAACTCAGAAATCTGTAGATATGTGATCATTTAATGCCCTTCCAGTGAAAAACATGAGACTTTTTTCTTTGAAACGCTAATGAATCTGCTATCACATCTCCCTGCCAGCAGAGGGAGACAAACCAAAGTAATTTACAGAAGAAACAAACTTTAGTACACTTTAAAGGATTAAGCATTCAATTTAAAATGGAATAAATGTGTTTTTTGGACTGTCCATCTACAAAATAAACCTATAATGACAAATTAAAACATCTTTAGAGCTGATATCACAAATAATAAAAGCACTAGGTAGGCAACTAGGTAGCAAAGGGATGAATACTTATTTAAGTACTTAGAACATTAAAGGATTTAATTTTTAAAAAATGTGTTTTTCGCTCAAAATAGTGCAATAGAGTTTAAAATGTGAAGGGGTCTAAATAATTGAAGCAATTGTATTAAAAATAACTACCAGTAGTCAAAATGAAAACATCCTCTACATTAGAGATGCCAGTACATGTGCAGCTAGTTGATCGATCTTCCATAAATTCATAGCCTGTTAGAGCCTCCTCATGCTCAACACAAGATGAGATGATTAGAGTTCCCGTGCTGCTGATCAACCAGACAAACTGACTACAACATGCAGATAACATCAAACCTACTTCCTGTGAAATGTCTGCGTGTAGTGAAGGCATTCGTAGTCATTCAAAGGAGAAGATGTTCAAAAATGGCGTTTATTTAAAAAAAAAAAAAAAAAAAAAAAAGAAAACCATGGTGCTGACTTCTGCCTCTTGAACACAAAACATTGTAGATAGAAAATGGCGTTTGACATGAAGCGTCCTATAAAATAAATAAATTACAACATTGTCTCAGATCTGTAAGAAAATAAACCAAAGAAAAAAAAACATACTCTCTTTAAACAGAAACACAGAGGAAAACCCATCCCACAACTACACACCAGATTCTGTCACGTCGTGGAGTTAACGTCACACTACGAAACACAGAAAGCTGGGAAACATTTGACATGTTTAGCTTCAAATTCATAGTGTTCGTACAGACATTCACACAACACCCTGCTTGTCCAACTATAGACAGGCTTACATCAGCACAAGTGGGTTTAACTACTGTTAACAGCATGTTCTGTCAGATTCATTACATCATAATAATAATAATAATATGCAACCATCATGTCAGTAGTTTTGAACAGTGGATTACTTAAATATGTTATCAATGGAGACTACAAAGCTTCCATATGGTGCTTTTAATACAATCAACGCCTTCACTGAGGTTGTTGTGATCTCTGGAAGAGTAACGGATAAACACACAGGCAGAGCGTTAGTGATGATGTCAAGTGCCACAACCCAGATGTCATTTCATGTTTTAAGCCATGGGTTCCCTCATCCGATTCTTCTTTTTCTAAATTTATAAAGATAAGATCAGAAGTTACGGGTGTTGTATTTACAGTGGTGCCTGTATTAATTAATCAAATCAACTATTAATGTGCTTAAATGAATCACTAACTCAATTCTCTGATGCCAGCTTCAGCTTGAGAAAATATTCCAGAATGAAAATAGTTGCAGACCTGAACTAAAACTTTGGCCTGGTGCCACTAATGAAAAAGTCTAAGGGAGTATTAAAGATAGCGTGACTCATCTTCTGATTGAAGTGTTACACTTTAGAGATTATTTTATGGGGCAAAACATGTGATTCTCATCAGTGTTTGTTTACTTTGGGTAAAGTTTTTAATCCCTCATCACAGGCCATGGCCATAGTGTGGACATGACTGAACGGTTCATCACAAGAGTGACATTTCCTATTCAGATTTACCTTGTTGATGTTACCTTGTTATTTTTAAAGGTCTGAAGGTGTGAAAGTGTCCAAGAAATTAAACAATTTAATAAAATATTGTTATATAACAGATTTAAAGCATCTGGTGATCCTCCAGATTTAATCAGGACTCCTTGGGAATCGCTGCTTTAACACATGGGATATGTGCACTCTGTGGAAACCCATGGCGGACATGCATTCTGGGCTGGCCTACGATACCTTATCCATGAAATTATGGAACAAAAGTTAAACAAATTATAACATGTTCATTTAAAATCATCAGTTCTGTTAAAAAAATAACAACAAAAATAAAAAATATACAATTTCGTCTTCCAGAGAGCACATATTCAAACAGAGCCTTCCACAGAAATGAAACGGACAACAAAATCCACATCCTAAAGGCAACAGCCGACCCAGCATTCAACACACCAGTGCAGCACCGAGGCAGCAGATGCTTAATACTGCTAATGCAGTTAAACATGACAGCAAACTGGAGAGCTGCAGGCCCTGCCCATCCCAGAGCTGCAACAAATCAATGTACCTTCGCATAGTCCAGAGAACATGCTTCAAAAAAAAAAAAAGATAGAAGATAATCATGAACTGTGTTTTTTATTCTGGAAATGCTGGTGTGAAGAAATGCGACAGCATGACCGAATGTGCTTCTAGAGAGAAATGTAACGCTAACACCAAGCAGAATCGCTGGATTCTTTTACTTTGAAGGGGTCACATTTAAAAGCTTAAGAACAGGACTTGGTTATATAAGTAGCCCAGGTCTTAGCTTGGCCCTACTTCCAACAAGGCTGCAGTCTCCTCAGAGCTAATCCTAAACTAACCAGCGTCTACTGTAGGCTTTTCATGCTTTCTCCACCTGACAAAGGCAAGGCTACTTACAGTGAGGTAAGAGCTATCGTACGGAAACAAGAAACCAGTGAACGAGCATCCTGCATCTAGTTGCCACCTGAGAAATCACTGAGTCGGTTCAATCTGATCTCTATTGTGACAGTCAGGTTGGGGAGAAGAAACAAATGCCAACGTGCTTAACTCCGCCTCATTATTTTATGTGATGAGAAACAGAAAAGATAAAAACAAAAAAAAACACATTGTAGGAAAGACAACTGATTTGAATCACATGTAACAGGGTTTGAAATATGAGTGGGTGTTTGGTGGCAGTAACAACCTGACGCGCACGCACACACACACACACACACACACACACACACACACACACACAGACAGACAGACAGACAGACAGACAGACAGACAGACAGACAGACAGACAGACAGACAGACAGACAGACAGACAGACAGACAGACAGACAGACAGACAGACAGACAGACAGACAGACAGACAGACAGACAGACAGACAGACAGACAGACACACACACACACACACACACACTAGACTTATTCACAGCTTGAGTGTTGTAACATTAAACAAGCAAAAAGCGGACAAAAATCTGCATCTATTAGCGGAATTTTCACATTTTGCTGTGACAAAAAAAAAAAAGAAAAACACCATTTCAGTTGTTGCAATGAGAAACAGCTGTTTCTCATCACGAGTGGTGAAATCTTAACTCATTTTGTGCAGATTTTCAGTCAGTTTTCCACTGATTATTTTACACTTGACTCAGCACTCGCAGTGGAAATGGACAGTTATCTGTGTTCTTAAGAAAGATTAGTTTCTATCTTTTCACAGTATCTGCTTAAATGCAGGCAACCCTGCTTTTGGTCAGATTATTTTTTTTTTTTAAACATTACATTTTTTTAACAGATTTTCACAAACACAAGCATCTTCCAACAATTGAAATGAAAGTGGGGCGCACGGATGGAGAAAACTCACAAGACAAAGTTAGAATGAGGAAGAATCCAACTGAAAGTCAGCATATTCCCTCCACCTTATGTCAGTTCTTTACGATGCAGGAGGTAAAAAAGAAACAAACAAAAAGTATTGCACTGGTCTGGTGTGAGTCTATGGATGGGCGGTCATCATATAAATAACAACAACAAGAACCAAACAATAATACCAATAATAATTGTAACACTAATAAAAACAGTTTCGACTAAGGTACCCCTCCCTCTGCTGTTTTACCACTGCTGCCAACTGAAGTCGTCGTTGGATCCGAAGACCAGGAAGAAGCCCAGGATGGTCCCGAAGATGACTACATTACCCGTTAGCACGAGCGCACACGCTCCCCAGGCGATCTGGAAACACATGAATAATTCATCTTAACAAATGCTGCTGCACCACATATTATTTGGGACAATATCTGGTGGGTGACAACGGTTTATACAATTATCTTTTGTATGCTGCTCTGCAGTTGTATATTTATCCAACTCCATTAGAACCCAAAAGCAACCTCAGAATACCTGCTGCCACACCTTTTATTTAGTCTTTAAACTTCTGTGTTCAAGTGAACTTCATGTTTAATCATAATAATATAATAACGATGTTTTGACTATCCATCTAAAAGATTACACAGAAAAGCATACCTCCCAACCCCCATCGTGCCATGCACAAACTGTATCCTGAGGTTGATCTGACAAACAGTTTGAGAGATGTGTGACAGACTGCCAGACAGCCCTTGCTTTTATACACAGATTGTACTGTACACTTTAATGTCAATGGTTTCAATCCATACCAATGAAGCAGAACAAATTATCTAAAAATAAAGGGTATAAATACACACACACAAAAAACACTTTTTCCCCTCACTACCATGCCCATGGTTGTTTTGAGTTTTTGATTTTTTTTTTTTTTTTACTTTCCCGATAAGATGACATTAGCTAGTCAATGCATGTCTATAAACAGGCATCTGTGATTTGTAGTTGAAGGTTTTTCAAATTTTCCACTTAGATCAACTTCAGGCTCAAACATGTAGAGATGGATTCGACATGCTTTCATTTCAAGTAAAGAAGAAGAGAAAGAAGTGAAATCCTACTACTATTACTTTGTTTATGAGGCTTCCTGAGCCAATGGAAGCTTCCTGAATCTATACTTTACAATATGAACTAGGCCTGTCACATTTTCCCAAAATTGTGTTTGAATGGGGGTAGTTTGATTGACAGCTCTGGCAAGAGCTGAGACAGCCTGTATCAGACAGAGGCTGAGCTCAAGGGCTGCATGAAGGGTCAGTATAAAATAAACAAGTTATTTGACCTTTAAATCATGCAAGGTTATTCCAGCAGAGGCCCAGATTTAAAATAGACACCTGAAAATGGGCATGATATGCCGCCTTTAAACCTGCTTTAAATCTGGCAACACTATTTTATAGTTGATATGGTGAACATTTTTGCAACTATAAACTTATTCACACAATTCAGCAGATACATGGGCAACATTAGTAGTATTTGACAATTACAAATCCAATATTTACTCCCTTTTTTTTTGCTGTTTTTGGTCAACATTTAAGGGAAATATCTGGATCTGTAGCTCTATTATGTTCACTGGCTACTCTATAACTCTTCCTGCTGCATGATGCTGAGAGTTAAGTGTAGGGGGTGAATTTATCCGGACTGCACAAAAGTTTAATAAGAATTTTTACAGTTAAGCTGTGTTAAAATGAATTTAAAAAAGCTAAATGAGCCAAATCTGCTAAACACTCTGCAGAGCCGGAGGCCATGGCAGAGTTAGAGTGACATCATCAGAGGGCTAAATGTTAGATAATACAGGATGTCTGGGTGGGAGGAGAAGAGGAGTAAAAGCAGGTGTGGTTCACCACACTAGGAAGTGAATCTTTTATTTTGGGCTTCACAAGTTTTAGATGTGTCAAGATGAAACATGACATTTCAGGGGAGGTTGTTAATGGCAGAAATCTTAATGTTGGGTTTATTAGAGCAAGAATGAGAAAGAGAGTTTTGTATTTTTTCTTGCAGTATATTTCTGATACAGTTAAATTTAAAAAGGGCTCTTTTGCTCCATTATGTCTTCACACTTTGCTCAATTATGTGTCACTCTCGCCTACAGGAAGAAGCAGCGGTGACTTACGACTTCAGCTCTTGCAAAGACAATAGGCAGGCCGAAGGCCGAGATGACAATGCCCGTTGTGAGGAAGATGGCCAGCTCTTTGCAGGCGTTACTGGCTGAGTCTGTGTCGTCGACCACCCTCCGCGAGATGCAGTAAGGGATGGGAGAGAGGATGTAGAAGAAGAGGAGGAACAAAGGCCAGTACGTGCTGCAAAGAGAGGGAGAGAGGAATGTGAGGGAAGAATAGGATGATACAGTCAAATGAATTGAAATATGAAGTAATAACATCTGTTCAGCACTCAATAAACTATTTAACATCACAAGTGTTTTTTTTATGAGGCTGGGGACACATTTCTATATTATCGCTTCACCAAAAAGTATCAAGCAATAATATGTTTACAACATGTTATAAGATGATGATGATACATTTGGTTACCAACTCTAACATTAAATACATAATATATAACAACATCAAATAAAAAATACTATGAACATTCAATTAATTTTCTAATTACCTCAAATATATGTTTTGTATCTGTTTACAAAGTCATCATATCTATTGTAGATACCAATTTGTGATGAGCTAAAGTCACCAAATAATAAAACACTAATAACTAGCACTTATTGATTTTCCTCTACTAATTTCTACAGATCTTTCAGGGTTTTGATAATTGCTGAAAGAAAAATAAGATCAGATTATATAAACCTGATCTCAAGCTGTAGCTCAAGATTATTCAATTTGCGACTGAAAAACCTTGTAAAAGCTGGTTCAAATAAGAAAATCAACTTTGTTTAACAGGTTTGATGTACTGGTCACAGTATAAAGGATGTTCTGATACAGACTAAGGTAGACATTTGAATATTGCCACTAAATCTGACTGCATCATCTTTAATGTTATGTTACATTCGCTCAAGGTTGAATTAATCAGTCAAGCAGTAGCAACTACCAAGAATTACTATTGTGACTGTTTTGTGTAGATAATAATAAGATGGCGATTTTCTCATTTGAGACTTTGCGAGTATCAGAGTAGATAGAAGCTGGAAGGTGGGATCTGATCTAGGAGTCCTGTGCGTCCATGCTTTATTACACAATCAGAACAACTAGAAGTTAGAATAGGACAATATAGAATACTATTGAACTGTATTGTTGAGAAATATTGCCCCATATTACAGTTCAGCGTTAAAGACCCAGCGGCTCATTTTTGTCCCAGAAACTCCAAAGTTAAACCAGTCATGCATTCACGTCTGCATCTAGAGCTGAAAGCCTGTGACGGGATGATCTCAGGAGCTGCACAGAGGAGGTGGTGATGATGGTGATGATGATGATGATGATGATGGGGGTGATGGTGATACTCACTCGTACACAGGGAGGGCACATCCCAGCATGAGGAACATGAGGCCTACGGCCCCTCCGAAGGACAGGCTGATGAGAGCTGCAAGAGACATAGAAGAGAGGGTCAGTTTTTGTTTTTGTGTGTGTGTGTGTGTGTGTGTGTGTGTGTGTGCGCGCGCCCCTGGCTATTGTAGCTATCATGTGGTGAATCAGCTGATTCCCCCCGTGTAACTGTCACATTAGCAAACTAAGCCTAGCTGTGCTATTAGGGGGATTATGAGAAACTGTGGGAGCAGTGCAGTCATTAAACCGGGCAGCTCACTTAGAACCAGCACAGCATCTCAATCAGCGGCTGTAAGGTGCAGCTAGCATTAGCCGCTCCACCGTTCACTAGCAAGTTACATCACCACACTAAAAGCAGCGCCGTTAAACGCGGTCCCACGAAGCTCCACAGGATGGATGCGGTAAACTCCCAGATTACCGTCAGACTGTGTTTAATTGGGTTGACCAAGACAAGGGAGGTTCGCGGCTAATGCTAACTGCACTGGCCCTGCGGCTGTACTCCCGCACCGTAAGCTAGCCGGGGGTGACAAACGCATCCGTCGGTCGCCTTGCCACGGTTACATTAACGGCGGCGGGAATGCCGGTGCTTCGGAAAGGTAAAAAGAAAGTCGGGTTATCTCACCTTTAATCCCGGCCATTTCTCCTGGACGACAGCTCGACACGCAGCCCTGGTGAACGACAACACTGCCCCCTCCTCGGCCGCGCGAGACTCCAGCACTGCTGCTGCGCTGCCTTCAAGGACCCGATGCAAATATCGGAAATGCACCAAACGCCACAAAGTCAATACAAAATGCGTAAATTCTTATGAATTATTTTTGATTTTATGGAATTCTGTACTTGATTTTTTTTCCCATTTGATTGTCATAATAATAGTACAATGATAATGAACTTTTTACAGCATATTTCATGAAAAATTCAGCTTAAAGCGCTTTACAGATATATAATATATAGTATATAAAACATTAATTAATAAGACTCATTATAATGGGTAAATAAAGGATACATCAACAACATGCCAAGGTAAAAGAAAATGACTTCTTTGATAATTTACTATAAACTCATATGCATCTTTAACTTTCAATTTCAGAAGCACACAGCTACCTTGTGATGGAGAAACTAATTTAGTTTGATTTTCATTATTGCAGCTCTTGCACACAGAGAAAGGGCTGCAGGGCATCCACATTAAGAGCAAGAATTGTCTGGGTACAGGTTCAATTATCCTCATCCCAAGATGTGATCAATAATAGAAAGCCTTTGGAATCAGGAATATTACTATATATACTTTTTAGGGCGTTGGTGGCCTTGTATCATGTACTATTTTACACATTGTCAAGAGGTCAGGTCAGGTAATGTCACAACACAACAGAACTGCTGTCCTGCTCTCGGTATACACAACAAATAGTCAGTATAGGAGAATCAGCTATTATTACCCACAAACAAAGCTTCACTATATATATATATATATATATATATATATATATATATATATATATATATATATATATATATATATATATATATATATATATATATATATATATATATATATATATATACACAAATCTGACCCTCAGACCTGGTCAAACAGGTTTGTGTGTGAAGGAGAGCTCCAGGCCAACTATCCTTTTTCTTTCTGATTTTTGGATCATTATAGCTTAAAGGACTATGGTTCTTTTTGTATATGGTTAGTCAATGAATTCTAACAATATGTGTTCAAATACAGGTAGCAGTTGTTTGTTCTTGCATGTGTTAACTGCTTGGGTCACTCAGTTCACACAGAATTATGGTTGTTTATACAACCATTGGAGGGTTGTGAGTATGTGTGCGTGTGTTTGTAGCTCAAATTCTTTTGACCTTTAAAGCGCATTAAACTGTAAATAAAGCGCATTAAACTGTAAATGCATGTGAAAAGTGCTTCACAAATAAAACCGGTTTTTCACTTACTGATAATGATTTGAACATGACATCTCCGCAGATATTTACAGGTCGGCCGTGAAGGCATCATTCGTTTGCCTGCGTCATCTCCGTCAAAGTGAACACTACATATCCCCAAAATAATAACTTTTGGTTACATTTAAAACACTATTGTAGTTTATTGGTTATTTCTTAGTTGGTCGATAACTATTTATAGTTCCACAATAAATGAATATACCGCTGGTTTAACCCGGAAGTGTAGATATTCTTTTTCCGTCGAACTGAGAGCCCATTCAGCTTTTAGCGAAGATGGCAAGCGGGGGGATCTCCGTGGCTTCGTTGTGGACCGAAGTAAACCGCTGCGGACAGAATGGAGACTACACGAGAGCCCTGAAGGCTCTGACTAAAAGTAGGAATCCACGTCTCTTTATCGTTGCTCTTAGACGGAGCCAGAGTCCGTCCGGTTCACGTGGCTCCGACTAGAGGGGCTCACTAGCGAAGGCAAGGGCCATCTGTTAGCATGTGGCTAGGCTAACGGCAGTTTCAGCTTCTTGCCAGATGACACAAACTCCGCTTATACTTTGTGTTCTCAATAACTGCACAGACACGACCCCTAAAGGGCGTGGCAAATAAATCAGCTGGCCTAAGTAGGTTTTATTTGAAGCGATGCTCTCATATTTTGTCCCATAATGCGCGTCTGTCCTGTATTAATGACGTGTCCCTACTAGCCTGTCGGCTAACTTGTCAGCAGCAGTGATGGGAGATGAAATCACAGCATTTACAGCTGGAGAAGTACTGAAACAGAGACCTACACACACGTCATTACATGTCATGGTTCTACATGAAAAATACACTAAGTTAAAGTATATGAGGATTAACAGCAGAATGTGTTTAAAGTATGGAAGTAAACTTTGCTCACTCTATTTTATTTATTATCAAAAATCTGTGTTCAAGCAGCTTAGAGATAGTTTCATCTACTTTGTGTATAGTTAGCTTGTTCACACCAATAAGGCAACTGCTACAGGTCGTGGGATGATTAATGGAAGGGGAAAGAAGATCAATTGTGATCCACAAATCTTTCCACGTTGTAAACCTTTTCTTAAATCATCGATTGCTGGTGAAATATTGGATTGTTTGAATAAATATTGATATGAAACCATGTGAGAGGTTTAGAGGGATAATCACTACATGGTGCAGCTTTTACCAACTTATAGACGTGTGAAATGTTAATACCAATGTCATAGAAGCTGGTTGAGGGATTATGCTCTAATGTATTTTTCTCCTCCTCTGTCATAGTTTTGCATGAAAACAGGGACGATGTGACGGCCCTTCACTGTAAAATAGTTTGCCTTGTTCAGAATGGCAGCTTCAAAGAGGCGTTGAATGTCATGAACACCCACTCAAAGGTACTTGGCAGGTAAGTCAGTGAACTGTTTCACCTGTGTTTTTGTTATTATTAATAGAACAGTGCAGTCATTAAACAGTCAGCTGCCCAGACCAACACTAAAACAGGTTTTGTTGCTGTAATAAATCCTCATACTCACCATTAGCGCCTCTATAAAAGTGCTTACAACATTATTGATAGAGGACATAAAGCAGCCCTTTTTTGGATATTGAGATGTATTGACAAGTTTATCTAAAGATAATGAGACTAAAGTACATTTTTTTCCTTTCATAGTCAGTCTTTTTAGTAAACAAATTCCTCTATTTTTTTCTTTTGGTTGATTGATTCATAACAATGTCAGGAAATAGTGTCCATTCCTAAGTTAATTTAGTCGTTTAGTTTTAGACATTCTGCAAATAATCGCAATTTTGAACTATGAAATAGGAGTCTTTGAATTGTGTCCAACAATAATTTATTTGTGGATGAGATAATTTTCTTTTTTAAGTAAATTAATTGTTTAATTGTCCCATTGTTTTAGCTCTAAATGGTTTTCATTGGACTTTTTGTTTTTCCCCCCCATCACTCACATCACATGATGCTCTACATACTTTGCTCCCTAAATGTTGTACGTTGTACATGCTTTGTTGATGTTGTTTCCTCTCGTTTTCAGTGAGGTTGTATTTGAGAAGGCATACAGTGAGTACCGGCTGAATAGAGTGGAGAGTGCCCTGAAGACTATTGAAGCTGCTCCTGAGCAGACGGACAAGCTGAAGGAGCTTTACGGTCAAGTGGTGAGGCTGTTTGAAGTAACCAATTTATAACGTTACTGCTGCACCAGACATTTCTTTTTAGACAACCAGTGTAGTATAACATCATAGCTAATATGGTTTTATTTCCTGTCCTTTTAACAAAGGTTTGTCTTGTTCTCCTCACCATTGTGCAGTTGTACAGACTGGAACGCTACGATGAGTGCAAGTCAGTCTACACAGATCTGATCAGGAATTCCCAGGATGAGTATGAGGAGGAGAGGAAAACCAACTTGGCTGCTGTGGTGGCTGCGATGAGTCAGTGGGAAAAAGCTCCGCTGGTAAAAATCCCTCCAAAAAACGTTTTTAGCTTTTTGTTCATACCCCTTTCTGTACTGTTCATCTATGTTTATGTTTTAGTAATCATACGTAGGCTCTTTGAGAGAAATTTACTATAGAATCCTTACACCAGGAAAGTATAAATTGTTTTGTTTTGCTAATATTTTGTCAGCATGTATCCGCACCAGTGCTAACATGTTACTTAATATCTGTTATGCTTCTTTATTTGATTAATTTTCCCTCTACAGGAAGATTTGGGTCTTCCTGAGTCAACATATGAACTGTGCTACAATGCTTCCTGTGCTCTGATTGGACAGGGACAGCTTACAGAGGCTTTTAATAAACTACGGCAAGCAGAAGGTAGGTTCCACCCTACATTCCCTTTCAGGTTTTTTTTTTGTCATTTTTGATTAGACATTAACTGATAGTTTTTGTTTTTTTTGTTTTTCAGAGCTTTGCAGAATTTCGTTGGCAGACGACTCTGTAAGTGTTTGGTTTTCTTACATATTTAGGTGTCTGTGAGGTGTCATTCATTTTCACAACAGACCATTATCTCTGTTATTCTTCATTCCTAAAAGAATATGATGCTTCAGAAATGACTTCATGCGCTTTGCAGGCTTTTCCATTGTTGTGCATTCACATAGCATGAAATGTAGTAATATGTTGGACTTCATGAACACTGAAAAGCAAATACATTTGTGGAAAATATTAATCTTGTTCTAAGGAATAAAATTGATTGTAATGGTTATTGTCTTGATAATACAGGACACCAACACAAATGTTTAGATTGGGATTTTGAATTTGCTCTCTATCGATTAATTGAGGTTTAGATGAAAGCAAGGTATGGCTTTACTTGAAGAGTAAATAACATGAGTTTATAACATGCTGATAGCAGCTGTCATAAACTGCACATAAAGCATCCATGACTGAACATTCATACCAAACCTTTCATGAATGTGGAAGAACACAATAACAATAATTTTCTCCTTCAAACTTTGTTTTCATCCAAAAAAAATCTCCTTCTATTCTCCAAACAGATTTCAACTGTGCAAACATAATTGCACAAAGGTTTTCTAACCATCTATTAGCCTTTAATGCAATTAGCAAACACAATGTAGCATTAGAACACTGGAGTGACGCTTGCTAGAAAATGGGCCTCTATACACCTATGTAGTTATTGCATTAAAAACCAGACATTTGCACCTAGAGCACTCATTTTCCACATTAACAATGTATAGAGTGTATTTCTAATTGGTTTAATGTTATCATCATTGAGAAAAACAGTGCTTTTCCTTAAAAATTAAGGACATTTCTAAGTGACTCTAACCTTTTGAACAGTAGTGTATGTTAAGAACGTTTTCAGGTTATCATTGGTGCTTTGTTTGCTGCAGGATGTAACTGAGGAGGACATTGAGTCGGAGTTAGCTGTCATCCATTCTCAGATGGCATATGTTATGCAGTTACAAGGCAGAACGGATGAGGCCCTGCAGCTCTACAACCAGGTCATCAAGCTTAAGTGAGTCATCCTATTTACTCTGGCACAGGTTTGTGTTGTATCTCAACCATTCAGCTTTCCAACAGATATTCCATAATTTGCTCTAATTGTCTGACTTAATTTCAGGCCGTCAGATGTGGGGCTGCTCGCTGTGACCGCCAACAACATCATTACAATAAACAAGGTGGGTTATGTATGAAAGTAGCCTCATGATGACACATTGAACCTCAGTTTATCTTACTTTCAACAAAAAGCTCATTTCTAAATCAGAATTCATAGGATTTTGAAGTGTAACTCCCACCAGATGGAATGGTTTTGTTAACCCTTGTTCTCCATGTGTTCTCATAGGACCAAAACGTGTTCGACTCAAAGAAAAAGGTGAAGCTGACGAATGCAGAAGGTGTTGAATACAAGCTGGCAAAGAAGCAGCTGCGGGCCATCGACTTCAACAAAGCATTGCTGTCCATGTACACTAACCAGGTGCGTTACAGTCAGGATCAGAAGTGTTTTCCACATTCTTAGACGGCATTGTTTTTTTAATGCAATGCTTTTTTTTTTTTTTTGCTTTTTTATGGACAGGCTGACCAGTGCAGGAAACTGTCATCCAGTCTCCAGTCTCAGAACCCAGGTCACCCGCGACCCGTCCTGATCCAGGTTGCTCAGCTGTGCCGAGAGAAGCAGCACAACAAGGCCATAGAGCTGCTGCAGGTAGAAATGACTCTCAAGCAAGACAAGAACAACCTCTGCTCTGCACTTTCAAAAGCAAGCTGATTGATTACATCTGTGCTTTTTCAGCAATTCTCAGACCAACATCCAGAAAGTGCATCAGGCATCAAACTGACAATGGCACAACTCTATTTAGTACAAGGTATTGTTCTGTTTTCATACACTGTAAACATAGGGTTTGTTACAGATTAATATGTCAAGAGGCCTTTTGAAAATATGCTAATTCATTTTTTTAAAACCTTGTTGGCATCCTTGTCATTTTTTAATTCAAATCTAAGTGAGGTTTTGTCTGGACCTTAAATCGCAATGAACTTGATTTCTGGTCCTCAGGTCACGTAACAAAAGCCTGTGACGTCCTGAGGTCCATTGAAGAATTCAAGTACAAATCAGGGATGGTAAGTCTGTAATTCATATATCGTATATAGTTTATACTACAAGGCTGTCTTTTTATAGTAAATAATCAGTTATTTCTTTTGATATCAGTGTAAAATAAATTGATTTAACATGTTATTTCTCACACTATCCACCTAAACATACTGTTGATTCTGCAGGTTTCAGCTCTGGTAACAATGTATTCCCATGAAGAAGACATTGACAGCGCTATTGACATTTTTAAACAAGCTATTGAGCATTACCAGTCTGAACAGGTTGGTGTATTTTTTTGATTTCCACACATAAAATGTTTTTATCTATCTTTTTTCTTAACTGTCATTTTGTTAAATTACAAACCTCTGTCCTGACCTGGTAGAGTTCTAGAGAAAATTCATATTAACGGGAAAATTTGCCTTTTTTGTTTCCACTTTTTATACATTCTTGAGTAATTACATTTTTAACATGCACTGCAAGCTAATAAATCGACTTGTTTGAAAAAGTTTGAAGGCTGGATAACATGAAGTAATAGACATATACAGAAAGTCGGTTTATCATCAGAACATTCAGAGAAGTCACATCTGTGATAGACACAACAGAGAAAGAATAAAACAAAGATGAAGATACTTGTTTTGAAATAAATTTTATAGATCACCATGTGTAGTTAAATTTGTGGATACCTCAGTCGTCAAGCACGAGCAACCATGTAGTTTCTGATAATACTTTTTCACTGTGTAATTGCTCTTTTCCTTCCTCCTCTGCAGGCTGGATCTGCTGCACACTTGGCCCTTGTACGAGAAGCTGCCAATTTCAAACTGAAGTACGGCCGGAAAAAAGAAGCCATTAGTGATCTGGAGCAGCTTTGGAAGTGAGTTACAGCCCTGCAGTTAGTATAAATGTGTAAAGTATTTTGTGGAGGGACCTAATGGGATCCATAGAGGTTCATTCTCACAGCTGTCTATCCTGCTTTTTGTTTGTTGAATAGCCAGCATGATGTCAAGTAGCTTAAATATTTATAAAGCCTTTTAACAGCTTGATGGATTTGGTGCTTATAGAAGAGCAGATAGACCTTTAAACTTTCCATTAGTTATTTGCACACTTTGTCAGAATTTTAACCACAAAAGCTTCTTGCAGCAAGATAATTTCTTTTGCTTTTTTTAAAACAGGCAAAACACCAACGACATCCACACACTGGCACAACTCATCTCTGCATATTCCCTGGTGGACACGGATAAAGCCAAATCGTATCCTTTCATCTTAAGAAATGCTTGGAAGAGCTGATGCAAGGAGTTTCTGAATAGAATAATCATTCAGGTGTTTTAATCATTTCAAAAGCACAACATTCTCTGACTTAGCTTCTCAAATGTGAGGATTTGCTAGGGGAAATATTAATGAAATCCAACCTGCCCTTAAATCTTCAAAAATCCCTGTGGTTAATTTATAACTATTTCTTATAGGGAATAAGAGCCCTGGAACACTTGTGAGGTGTATTTTAAATGCAAAAAAAGATTTTTTTTAATATAGTACACTGTGTGTATATTAATCAGTAAAGTCCTGAGCATTCCTGTCCAGACTCAGTAAGCACCTACCGGAGACGATGTCTTTCAATGTGGACGTAGATGAGCTGGAGAACTCTCACGGAGCCACATATGTCAGAAAAAAAGCTGCAAAGGTCCCAGGAGAAAACCTTCCCAAAGAACAAGGGTAAAGCGCTTGTTAAGCTCAGTGTTGATGTTCAGAACTTGTTCCGCACAGCTAGAGACCATCGCAGGTGGCTAAAACCTTCACCACCTCCATGCTTATGTGTGCTTTATATTTAGTTTTTGTCGTTTTCTTGCAGCCAAGAAGATGTCAAAAAGAAGAGGAAGAAAAAGAAAGGTACACTATGACTGACTCAAACACTATGGACACAGTTTATTTCCACCGTGAGATGTCAGCCTGTTGAGAAGAAAATGTTATTGTTATCTGTAAAAAAGGAAGACAAAATCACCTTTTCCTTAAGTCTTTGTTTGCAAAAAAGATGTTCATGCCACTATTGACCCTCAACAATATTGGTAGAATATGTTTCTCTTCTTGAGCTATATTATGACTTTTTTATAATTATAAATAAATAATAAATAAATATTATTTATAATTAATCCACATTCATGTAGTCCTTCAAATGTTACTTTTCACTGATTCTTTCTGGTCTTCTTTTTAGGCAAGTTACCCAAGAACTATGACCCCCAAGCAAACCCTGACCTTGAGAGGTGGCTGCCCATGAGGGAGCGCTCCTACTACAGAGGCAAGAAGAAGGGGAAGAAGAAGGAGCAGATAGGAAAAGGCACACAGGGAGCAACAGCAGGAGCTTCAGCCGAGCTGTGAGTGAACTGCATCTGCTTTTCACCTGCCAGTAAAACCATCTGGTGGCAATATTCTGTCCTTATAACGTAATCCAAAAAGAAAAAAATGAGTGGTTGTTGTTTTTCCTTCCCTGCCATTGAATCATCAGCAGAGGACTGATGTGTTGTCTAAGCCAAAATGAAAATGATTCAGTTTCACCCAAAGAATTGTGTACATACATCAGGACTGAATGTTATCCACCCAACTGTTGCTGATTTATTGATAATTTTTGTTACGCTGTCAAATTTCAGTTTTCAGAGTGAGCCTGGGTTGCTCCAGTAGTTATAAGGGCAAATAATGTTTTCCTTCATAACCTATATCCTAGATGGATGTTTAAATTGTAAAATAATCTTTCTATTCATATATTGTCTATAATCCTGAAAAACAGTTGATTTGGTGATTACATGATTGGTTAAACAACAAAAAAGACAAGTGACAATTTGTTAGTTTTAATTTATTTGTTTTTTTCTTTTTTATAATACTTCATATAATTTAAAATGTGAAACTTAAAGGTCCAACAAACAAGCATTAACAAGCAACATAAATCAAATTTTTAACTAATCCTAACCCTTTCTGGGTTTGTGTTGAGAAATTTCTCACGAGCTACAGACAGTTTGTGACATGGAGGACTAACGATTAAGATTTAGAGAAGATTAATAATAAAACCATCAAAAATAGCCTGAGTTGACAATGTAAAGTACATACACATGGTACAAGGATTGCTTTGATTCAACACATTTCAACTTGTATTAGAGTGAAAAGGTTAATTTTTGATGTGGAATCTTCCTAGAAATAACTGAATAATTTGCCTGAATAAGGGATATACTGATTTAATGTATTGTCTTTTTCCATGTTGCAGGGATGCCAGTAAGACAGCCAGTAGCCCGCCTACCTCCCCGAGACCCGGGTCTGCAGCGGGCTCGTCTACAGCCGGCCCCAGCAACGTGGTCCCCCCCCGACAGCAGAAACCTGCAGCCTCAGGGGCCACACGCAAAAAGGCACCACAGAAGAAGAAGAAGGGAGGCAAAGGAGGCTGGTAGTCAGAGGGTCAACCAACACACGAGGCAGAGAGAAGAATCACCAAGAAATCAACAAGCTTTTCAGTTTTTTTTTGTTTATTTGTCAAGTTCAAATTCTTTTTTGTTGAGGCTATTCATTAAATCTGGGAGAACAGAATGTCCCCTGTCACTTTTACACTGTTAATTTGTTTTTTTAAGTACAGAAGACAAATGAAACGGCCCAAAATCTCCCCTTTAGTCTTTTATTTGTTTTTTTTGTTTTTCAAAGGGCAGCTCAACTGAAATGAACTTTTTTTTTTTTTGGTTGCTTTGCAAAATTATGTTTCCATTTGACTTGGTTGTTGTGACCTTTTTAGGTCATGATGATTAACAGGTACAGATAAGTGTTTATGATAAAAGGTCAGATGAAGACCTTTCTGTGCAGTTCCCTGGTGTTTTTGGGTATGTAAATCATGCGATATGTGTATTTAAAATGCATTATGAGACATACTACCAACACTCTATGTTCTAAAAGATTTTTCAATCAAGTTGAATCCCTCAAACAATTTCATGGATTTTTTTCATGTAGTGATATGAAGAAGAAGAATTAATTTATTACTGTTTAATCCTGATTAAAAACCTTGAGGATATTTAAGGAACACAACTTCTTTTGCAAGGTAACATGAAGTTCAGTTTTGTCAGAGCTGCCCACAATATTTCTTAGGTTAAAATTGTAAAATGTCCTGTCTGAATGCATCATGTTTCTTTAATTTGTCCCATTTTATTTTCAATCAGCTGCAAGTGATGCAAAGTTAAATTATATAGTCTTAATAAAAATCTCGACAGTGACACAACTCTTGTGTTATTTGTAACACTATTTGATTCTTTTCTCAAATGAAGTGAGTTTCTGTGGTGGAGAGAGAATAAATCCCTGTTTACATTGTACTTGTTCAGTAAAAGCCAATATTTCACTGCAGTGACTCTAGAACTCCATCTTAAAAGGCCAATTTTCATTGGTTGCCTTGCCAGATGTTTAAAAAGGCAAGCAAAATAATAAAAAGCATATGTTGCATGATGAGGATCAATATTTATAGACTTATACTACTATTCTTCCTGGAGTCCAGACAATCACGTTACTCACACATAGACGTCTTCTTTAAATGAAATGACACAAATGGGTTCCAACTGAATTTATTCTGACACAGCATACCTGTCATATAAGTAGCCTATTGTGAGAAAATGCAGCCATTTGTAATAAGATCAAGTGTACAAACATAATTGAGCTATACTGAACATTTACTTTATACATTAGCAATAAAAAAATCTTCTTGTCCACAATAATCCTTTATTCTTTTTATTAAAATTGCTCTTTTGCACAATATTGGTAAATGTCCAATTTTCAGGTGTTTTAGTGATACTGCGTTTTTCTTGCCTGTGTAAGCTGCTGCAATGAAGCCATTACCTGTAAACGGATTAATAATGTTTCTATCTAAATACCCACTACCCACTATAAAAAATTGTTTTCCAAAACAATTGATTTAGCTTGTATGGTGTATTTTTTAAGGTTCCTGCAAGGCTTTCTGACATAAGACGTTATACCCTAATTATGTGTGACAGTGTACTGTAAAGGTGGTGATCCAGTCTACAGGCCTTCACTAGAGTGGGTTAAAGGTAAGTGAGTAAATGACTAATTTAAACTAGTTTATACAACAATTCTGCTGGTTGATTCTGTTAGTAGGCAGCTGCTGTTGAGGTAGTTTATACTGGGGACTCGTTCGTGATTGCTTGATTGGTTAATTGATCTAACCTGCCGCAGTGGGATGATAACTTAAAAACGATCCTCACCTGCAGAGCACCTTCTGGCTTCTGAGCAGGCAATTTGAGTCTTGAAATCCTAAGGTTTATTTTTGCTGACAGGATGCCTCGTCCACCACCGATTTACTCTGATTTCTTTGACCAGTCTGTGACAGAAGATGTGGAGGAACTCCTGGCTCGTTTCCAGCAGACTGACTCTGTTAGATACGAGGACTTCTCGGCTATCTGGAGGCAGATGAGCTTCTCCGATATCTTCAGAGGCATCACCAGTATGACTGAAATGAAGAGATTTAGCAAAGTAATGATGGCCACGGCTGTGAAGTACTTCCTGCTGCCTTACAGCTACCAGATTCGAGTAGGAGGCTTGTATCTGATGTTTGGGTTTTACCACACTCAGCTGGCCGTGCCACCTGTGCGGATCCGACTGGCTCTGAAGGAATGGGCTCAAATTCAGAAATTTGTAAAAGACACCATGGAGTCTGGGCACCTTGATGTAATTTACATATATAAGAAGCTTGTTGCAAGTAAGGCTATAGACTACACTGCCATGCCACATCTTCTCGCCTTCCAAAAGCAAAAAAAGCCAAAGAAGGAGACCATGTGTGCCGAGTTTATGGGCAGGACCACAGCAGTGCAAGACCTGGTCTCTGCAGAGATCCTGGAGGAGCTGGACAACATCCAGAGCCAATACGAGAAGATGAAGGCGGACACTAAAGAGGTCAGCTGCGAGATCACTGTGACACATCGAGACTTTGTCACCCGGCTGAGCAGCTGTGCAACAGAGTTCGCCACCTGGCAGCAGAAGACTTTCTCACAGGATAACAAAGATGACGACAACGATGATGATGACGATGAGGAGGAGGAGGAGAGCGCGGCTGAGGCTGAGGCCAGCAGCTCCAGAGCCCGGCTCTTGTCCGCCATCAAGCAGAAGAGCTACAACAACTACCAGGAGGCGTCCAAGGCCCGCAGGCACCGGCAGGCCGCCACGGTGGACTCCTCCAGCTCTGTGGCAGAGCAGCTTCAAGAGGGTCAGCGGAGCAAGAGGCCAACCTCGCTGCGGGCCCGCACCTGGCGGAACCTTGGCTTGGCGAAGGAGGATGAGCTTCACACTTGGCCCCAGAGAAACCAGGAGATGGAAAAGTGAAGGACCGACTAGGACGCAGACGAGAGGGAGAGGCACTTAGCAAGAGATTAGTTTAGTCTGTTGGTTTTGTTTGTTCACCTTATATTGGAAAGTTGACTTCTAATTTGATCGACATTTCATTTTACTTATGTCATATGTTGTTTGGTTGTTATATTATTTAAAGGGAAGCCTTTATTTGTTCAATAAATTCTTTGTTTACTGAGAAAATGTTTATCTGTGGGGGAAAAAAAAGGGGGAACGGTACTTGCAGACCACTAAATCTTCTAAGTTTAAGCTTTCCACAGTGAGGTCTTCTCTTACTAAACATTTATAATACCTTGATATATTAATCGTGTACTGTATATCCTACTTTTTTTCTTTACTTTGTACACACCACATTTTTTTTGAAGATTATTATCTCTCATATTATATAAATATATTATATCAAGTATTAATATCAATAGAGAAAATGTATAAATAAACGCATGAAAGTATATATTATGATAATAAGACACACCAAAATTATGATAATATTTTAGAAGCCATCGCGCCCTCTAGTGGTCAGACTGAAGTATCACATAAACAAAAATCCGCCCGGAAGTTTTATCTAGAGAAGTTCCTCCTGAACTTCCGGTCTGGAGGATAATCCACTTGTTGATGAGAGGAGAACAAGCAGAAGAAACTAAGTTAAACCGCCACTAAAACTCTGAAAATGGCGGAAACCGACGGCTGATAAGCAGTTTGGGAAAACCATCCGGCTAACAGAGCACCATGTTCGGTCTGAGGGAGGCTGGTGTCCTCGGCGCCTCCGTCGTTATTGCGGGGGGAGTCGCATATGTTATCTGGAACTACGCGTCCTCCTCCCGGGAGAAGAAGCCCGAAACACCGCCGCAGCCAGAGCGAGACGACGGGAAGAGTCCCGGAGAGAAGGAAAAAGGATGGGAGAAAGAGGAGGGGAGGAGAGGGGAAGCTGCGGCGGCCTCCGTTGGCGCTGCTGAAGCCCCGAAAGCTTCAGAGGTAAAAAGAAAAAAAGCCTTAAGTTTGCTCAGTGTTGCGGTTTAACCAGTGACCGTGTTAACTGGTGACTGTCTAATGCGCCGTGATTTCTCGTGGTAAAAATAGTATATATATATATATATATATATATATATATATACGCACACACACACACAGGTTGTTGCAATTTGTTCTATTTGATCAAAGGATGACTTCTATACAACAAAAACATACATTAATAATATTTATTTGAAGAGGCTTTTAACATCTACGTGTTTTCAACAGCCGTCACTGAGCAACCGCGACGCATTCTGTTGAGAGTCACCGGTTAACACGGTCGCACGTTCGAGTGCAACACCCATTGGACACGCCTTCCTGGAAACCGTTGTTAGTGCGTGCTGTTCTCACGCAACTGTCAGAGGCCAAAAAAAACCGCTCAGATTAAGGAAAAAGGCAGGTGCTGCAGGTTGTTTAAGCCACAGAAACTACATTTGGTCATTTAGAAGAAGAAAAAATGAACAGAGAAAATAAACCAAGACAATTGAAAGAACAGCATAAACAACAAGGCAATAAAAATGCAGATTTCAACGGATGAAACAATCCATTTTGTGTACTGATGAAGATACAATTGTTCTTTTTGGGCCTAAGTGCTATAAACAGTTGCTCGACTTTATGCAACACAGATGAGAAGCAGTTCTTAGGAACCACGGTTTTTCATTTAAATATTAGTTTAGTACTTCACAAGAATGCTATATCCTGAAGATTTTTTTTTAGTTTACACAATATGTTATGAGTTTGCAAAGAAATAACGGACACTGCTATTTCTTTAAAGAGGCTAATAATTAATTTCTTTCTATTTCCTGCAAAAATAATTAAAAAATGTACACATTTTACCTTCACATTAAGATTTAGGATATAAAATGCAGCAAATAAAATCATAATAAGGATTTTGGCTCTACTTGAAATTTTAAGCAGACTTTTTATACTATTATTTAGTTTTCCTTGTAGGGCAGTCGTGATCTAACACTGCTCTGGTTTTGCAGTCCAGGCCTGTGGCATCAAGTGGTGGGACACAGGTGCTGGTTCTGGGTCTGGATGGAGCTGGTAAAACCAGCTTGCTGCACTGCTTGGCCACCGGCTGCCTGGAGCACGACATGGAGCCGACGCAGGGCTTCAATGCCGTGTCCATCAGCAGAGAAGACCTGCACATCGAATTCCTAGAGAGTAAGTTCACTCATTTAGCTCCGGAAAAACAGCTTTTATCTTTATTTAACATGTGACAAAGATGCACAACCTATTTAGGTTTATTAGTCATACAAGAGAATGCTCATACTAGACAAGCTGGTACCAGATAAGTGAATCAAAAAGTTTTTTATCGTTTCCTAAATGATTATTATAGATTCACAACCAAACTTATAAAACATATTAGTTCAATAACCTACCATTTATTGACATTCAAGATAATTTTAAAGCTTTTAACTCAAAACAAGTACAAGTGAAATCTTTATTTCAGTCCATTTTGATTAGCTGCAACATGCCATTTAGCAGAGTGTGGTTTCTTGGTGTGAACGTGTGGACATCCAGCTGTAAGTGTGTGTGTGTGTGTGTTGTCTCTCAGTTGGAGGTAAAGAAGAGCTGCGTCCCTACTGGCAGAGGTACATGTCCAAAGCTCTGCTGCTGGTGTTCGTGGTGGACTCCTCCAACCCGCAGCTCTTCCCCGTCGCTAAGAAGCATTTAAGTGAGCTGCTGCTCTCGGACCCCCACCTGCCTTTGATGGTACTGGCCAACAAGCAGGTGAGTTTGACAGAAAATCACTCCTGAATGTCTCCAACAAAAGTTCTCTGGTTTATAATTAGAGACTTTTTATGTTCGGACATCTGTTGTCCAAATGTAAAAAAAAACAAAAACATGGCAAGTCAAACTTTAAATGACTACAAACTGCTCTCATTCTCAAACTAAATTTACAGCTTATATACGACTAACACCTAGCAGCAACTAAACTATTCCTTGATGTTCTATTCCAACAAAAGATAGAAATATTGATAAATTTGGTCAGTAGAAGAAATTTGCTATTTTATCATCTATAAATCGCTATAAATTTATGACTTTACTGCAGATTAAACTCGGGTAGTTTTTATCAGATTTTACCAGGATTGTCTCATTTACCGTCAAAAAAATATAATCACATAACATTGTGATGTCACAAATATACAGTCACTATTAACCCCCCATTTACAGACATTAAAATCAGAGGAGAGGCTCAGTAATATTAATAAAGAAACAACAACAACTTGATCTTTCTAAAGTTACAGAGTAGTGATGTAAAACTATGATGAGATTATTTGGTTGCTAAAACCACAGATCTGTCTCGTTAGGGTTCAAAACTTTAAAGGTGTCAAATATGGAACCTTTTACCTTTCATTTTCATGTCTCCACATGCTGGTCTCATGTCACCTTCAAAACCCTTTAATGGGAAAAAAAAAATGAAATGGAACAGACGAGGGATCCCGCTCCCAGGATGAACAGGCTGCAATAGATGATGTGATCAGGATGGAAACAACACATTTAAAAAGGAAAAGTGAATATGACAGAATATAATAGAATAACAGAAATATATTGAATTATGATGTATGTGGAGGATGAGGTGACAGGATCCATCACAGCTTCTAGGTGAACCAGGACAGCAACAGAACCTCCAACAACCAAGGACTCTGGGTCGTGAGATGATCAGATGGAAGAAAGAAGGAGAGGAATTGAATTTCTCAGGAGTTTAGGCCTGAGCACTGAATAAGTTTTGTCTGAATTAGGTAGCAGAAAGTTTCAGGTCATCCAGGAATTTATATCCTTAAGACATGCTTGAAGTTTAGCTAGCTGTTTGGCTTCATTTGGCTTTATTGACAGGTACAATAGTGTATCATCCTTACAACAGTGGAAATTAATAGTGTTTCCTAATAATTTACCAGATGGGAACATATAAAAGGTTACAAGTATTGGTTTGAGCACAGAAACTTGCCGAACTCCATATGGAACATTTGTAAGGATAGAAGAAACATTAACATGAACAATATGACAGATAGGACTTAAACCAGTTTAATGCGATCCCTTTTATACCAATAAGATGCTCTAGTCTCTGTAATAAGATCTGATGGTCGATGGCGTCAAATGCAGCGCTAAGATCTAACAAAACAAGATTGGAAATAAATCCTTTATCAGATGCATTGAGAATGTCATTCGACACCTTTACTAGAGCCGTCTCTGTGCTGTGATGAATTCTAAATCCTGACTGGAAATCCTCATATAAATGATTGTTGTATAGAACAACACACAACTTTTTAACTACAGCTGTTTCCAGGATTATGGAGAGGAAGGGAGAGTTGGATATAGTTGGCTAAATATTTAAGTCAGGAGCAGTTTTTTGAGGAGTGGTTTAATTGCAGCTACTTTGAAGGACTGTGGTACATAACCAGATAATAAAGACATGTTGAGCAATTCCAGCAAAGAAGTGCTAATCGAAGTGAAAATTACTTTAAGCGATTCTAATGGGATAGGGTCCAGAAGACAGGTTGATGTTTGGAAGAAAAAATCAGTGAAGCTAGTTCAGAAAGGTTGATTGAAGAAAATGAGTCCAAATAAATATTAGTTCTGTCTTTAATTGTCAGAATTTTGTCATTAAAGAAGCCCATCAAGACATTACTGCTTAGAGTTTAGGGAATATGTGGATCAATAGATTAGTTACATTTAGGCAGTAAAGCTAATGTGCTGATAAAGAACTTTAGGCCATTTTTTTTGTTTCTATTAGTGAGTTCCACCACTGTGGTGAGACAAGGCAGTGAATTTAATAACAAGGGAATCACTTCCTTGAACTTAGATATAGAACTATCGATTAGGCATCTAGTGAATATGTTTTTTCCAGGTGGTGAGTAATTTAATAGGTGGAATTCCAAATTTATTAGGAAATGGTCTGATAGGAGGGGATTCTGTGGTTGAGAAGAGCTGATTGACTCCAGTAAAGAGAGAAATGCAGCCACGGCTATCATTGTCAACATCAATTTGAATATTAAATTCACCTGTGATGATTATTTTATCTGTCCTTGGAACTAGATGTAAAAGGAACTCTTAGGAATTTATATAAAATTCAGGATACGGGCCAATGTTTATCTCAATGTTATATAGATATGTTTTTAGCTTATCTTAATCTTAACGTTTACTTGGCTCTTTGCTCTTTTTCAATTTATTATGATCTTACTACAATAGCTCAGAGTATCTCCTGAGGTCCTGGCAGCATAACAATTTTCTAGGCTGGCCAGGGCTACCCCTATTATAAGGTTCTTCAAAAAAGGAATTTTATGATGATATTTTCTAAATGTAGAAAGGGTGTCTGCCCCCCAGACTGAAACAGGAAAATAATTCCACAGGAGAGGAGCCTGGTAGCTAAAGGCTCTGCCTCCCATTTTAATTTTGGAAATTCTGGGAACCTCTAATAGGCCTGCACTTTTGGAGCATAGTGTTCTTGATGGGTGATATGGATGGGGGACTTTTCAGATAAAAATTCAGAATACGGGCTAGGAGGAGGTATACCGTGACATATAACACTGATTGTAGTGAGAAAAACTAAGAGCAAGTCTATCAAACGATGTGCATTATATTATATATAATAAATATTATTATATTGTTTATTAAGTCTACATTGCACTCCAATACTGCTGTTTTTTAAGATGTATTAGTGCTAATCTTAATTAAATTACTACGGGTAACGCATCCTCTCCTGTTGTTTATACAGAGTAGTTAAATAAATGAAATGTTCCGGGGACAGACACAGTGAGTATGAAGGTTAGAGTTATCTGTTCTAAGGGAGGAGCAGAGAAGTGTGTAGGACTGAGACTCCGTCTGCTGGACTCAATCCTGTCTCATGTTTCCAGGATCTTCCGGGCGCCTGCAGCATCACTGACCTCCATGACGCCCTGTCCCTGTCCGACATCGGAGAGCGCAGGTTGTTCCTCATCGGCACCCACATGACGAAGGGGGAGGCGGAGCTGAGCTCAGGTGTTCAGGACGCTCGGGACCTGATCATCCAGATGGTTTGTGGTGGCAAATAAAACCCAGTGGTCCCAGGTAGCCCCCCTCAGCCCCTCAAATCATGTTTTTTTTTCTTGACATTTAATTGGCTCTTTGCACTTTTTCCACTTTATTATGTTCTCACTACTCCATGTTGGCTAAAACCCATATTTATTTGTCAGAAAGTTAAAATCACATATTATTTTCCCATACACATAACAGTTGGGATTATAAAACTATTTCTCTGTACTTTACAGTACTTTATGTTTATGTTTCTTTCCATTTGAGGTTCTCTCCCTTTTATTTAAGTCGGTGGCCTTCAGGACATTCTTACCAAATTTAGTTTAATTGTTCACTTTTATCTTCACCAAAGTTTTTTTTTGTTCCAGAGTTATTCCCAACAGTCGTAAATGTTTTATTTAGAGTGTCTGCTGACTGTTACTGAGGGTTCCTCAGGTGATGATTCACAACTAAGAATAGGACTCAGAGCTGCCTACATGTTGTTAGAAGGTACAAAATCACTGGATTTACTTCAGCCATCTGCTGGGTACAGTATGTTAGCATCATAGAGATACGTGTTTTCAACATTTTACCGTTTTGTGATGTTGTAAGCAAAAAAAATAATAAGAAGAAACGTAAAAACAACAAAATACTGTTTTTTGAGTCAGTACTTTAGCAAAATTTCATAGTGTGTTGTTGTAATTGAAATATGTCAACAACTGATCATATTAAAACAATTTTATCTATGATCACAGAAATTTACAGATTAAAATTTCATTTGCTGTGTTCAGGTGACAGATGGAATGTTCCACAACGTCTGGGTGTTTAAATATTTCAAACAGTGACGTCTTTCTGCCATTTGGGGCCGCCAACAGTTCAGCTTTATTAAAAAACCATTGGAACCTGTTGAAAAGCAAGGAGCATAAAATAGCCTAAAACCATCATAATTTACAACACAAGATCGTTGTTACATGTTTTCTCTATTATCTTTAAAAAGGGAACTATTATTATTAAAAGGGAGCATATATACATTTGTGTTTTATGTGTTTTGGAGTAGTTTTCATAACTTTTGCTGTTCAGACATGTCACATACAGCTACTTTGATGTTATTTTGTCTTAATCCAGATTAAAGTTGAACTACATGTTGTCAAGATGTACAAATGCTTAATATGTATGATTCATGAATGTAAAGATTTAAAAATTCATAGCTTTTTTTCCAACACCAAAACTTCATGTCTGACATCCAGTATTGTTTGAACAGACTCTAACAGATTGTTATACAGGTTTTTCAACACATAAATAAATAGTTTTCAGTAAATAGTTGTTGTGTTTTCATTCTCATGACCATGTTTATGCTGGTAAAATCAGCAACATCTAAGAATGCAGACTGACTCGTCATGTGAGGGGGAAAACATAGCTCCTGACATTTGCTCTGCTCGTCACATCATCAGAGCACATTTATATTTGGAATCTCATTCAAACTGCGTGGGCTCTCCAGAAATACTGCACACCTCAACGTATCACTTTCCATTTTAACGTGCTGCAACGGAAGTCTCGTGATGGCAACAAGATGCTGTCGTAGGAGTGGAGTGACCACGCTGACTCCAGTTTCAAGGAGTCCTCAGGTGTGGAGCAGGTTGCTAGGCACTCCCGCTTCCATGGCGACAGCGGGAGATTAGTGTGTGACACCATCAACAGGCAGCAAGCCGATCTGTCTAGTCTGCTGCTGCAGGTTCAGATGGTGTCTGAGAAACCAGGTAAATTTAACACTTCTCGTGTGCACAAGTCAAAGTTGTGCACAATGTGCAACACATGCTTTAAATAGTTTAATATTATAAGTCTTGTGTTTGTTGTTGATTCTTGCAGGGATTCAGACTCGATTTGGTCCATCAAACCGGTAAAGTTACATCTTTCACATTTTACTGTAGCAAATGTCTTAATTTAATTTTTTACTAATTATTGCTGTTGTGTGAAACTTTAATATATAACTGATATATTACAGTTAATATATATATATATATATATATATATATATATAGTATTTAATAAAGATATACTTTCTTTTTGTTAATTACAGTTTACAAACATAACTCAAATATTATGTTATGCTTCCACACAAAGTATGAATATATTAATTATGAATAATAAAAACAATTATATAAAGTTGCGCTACTGGATTCTTTCTTTAATAAAGAAAGCTCAACTAAACTAAACTAAATACCTGGCAATAGTGAGATGATTGATCTATAAATTTGTGCTAATGAGAAAATTGAGGTGGGAGTGATCTGTCTGTGTGTCAGTTCATTTAACAGGATTTGATGCAACTGAGTGAAAACTACTTCAAGGGCCAGTTTGCATGATTTAGCAGCATCTAATCTAGTGAAACAGTCTTGTTTTGCATTTTTTACTCTGGATTGAGAGGGTCTCCTTCCACAGAGCTGCCAACTTGTACTACATGTGGTTTTACAGTAGCCCAGGAGGGACAAATTAAACAATGGCTCAAGCAGCCAAATTGTATTTGATTTGTTAGTCAGTTGGCTGCAATCTGCAACCTCACAAAAACGACACACTGTACCTTTAAGAGAACAGAGAAGTAGATGGTGGTGGTAATGAAGCTCATTACCACCACTTTGATTTTGATGCTCATCAAACTAGATAAATTCTGAACTTCATTTGACATTTTCTGCCCCAATTATTTTTTTTAAATTAGACTTCAAGGTAGAATAAAGAAATTTATATGAAAATCTTTAGGATAAAAAGTAAAAGTGTATCTTTTTCAAAATGAAAGAAATTAAACAGTTATGAAAATGGATGACAAGCAAATGAACTTTGACAGTCTATAGTATTAGTGTGCCACAATAAGATTTAGACTTTGAAGCCCAACTTTATCAAAGCTTTACTAGAGAGAAACAAGCCTGAACTGAGTGATTGGATGTTCCCCCTGAACTGCACATTATATTTAATGTAGGTTTTTTTTGGTGAACATTGTGTCTTTTCTGGGCAGAATCCTGGAGCTATCGCAGCACAAAACCTCAAAAACTGTTTGGGCTACGACTCCTTGGTGAGTAAATTTTTCCTCTTGATTAAAATCAGATTTTTCTTCAGTATAAACAAACAACCTTTTTTTAACACCACAAGAAATATCACATACCATGAAAAGAGCAGAAAAACATTACAAATGGCCTCTGTTCATTTATCATCACATTGTTGGCATTTCAGGATGATTTCTGTTCCATTTGTTACATCAGATGAAATTGCGTGTTCGTTCATTGATTCAGTGTGAAACGGATTGTACGAAGCCAGGAGCCTCTGTGGTCAGCGTTTCCTTTCTCCAGCGTAATTTCTCTAAACTGCATAATTAAAGACAGACGTCTGGCATGCTCTGAATGTACGGTTAAACGGGCCAAACAATGGAAAAATGAACAGAGGTCACATAATTGAAAGTGTCATTTTTTTTTTCATTTTATCATCGCCCACTCGGAAAATTTTCCCTTTGCTTCTCTTTTCATGCTTTGCGTCTCAACTCTTCTTCCCTGTGTTGACCAGTGAGAAGCTGAGCTGGGGCAACCAGGAGCCAATATGGCCTGTGTCCACCTCTGCATTCAGAGCTGTTCCGAGTGCAAGAATCCAATACCTGGCCCAGCACAAAAGAGATTCCTCAGCAAGGGAGGACCACCGGAGGTAACTGGAGCCCGTCTGCACCCACAACCTTATTGATGGCTTTATCAAAAAAGCATGAGAGGGAGGGAGCTGCTTGTGTTTACGCTGCAGAGCGGTGAACACAAGCATCGACATATGTGTAAATGTTTCCAAAAACGCAGGCTAATGACTTTTAAAAGCCTTTTCCCTCTTTGGCAGGGAACTGATGTAGGAAAACTAAAGTGATATGAGGGCCTGATGCCATCTGTGAGCAGAGGTGATGATCCCTGAGCCGTGTCGATTAGTGATGGAAAAGACGTGCCGGTAGTTCCAGCCCCAGAAGCTGCTGTTATGATACTGTTTGTTGTTCGGTCCTCCTCAGCTGTCAGATTTAAAGATGGGGAACATGCGGCGTAATTCAATCAGACGCCCACGCAGGAAGCACAGCTCCCAGAACAAATAATACTCTGCTGGCATCGGAGATGACAGCAGTCACCTGCTGCTGGTCAGCTCCGAGGGGCGTGTTCATCACACGCACGGTTTAAAGAGCTGCTGGAACATATACAGTACAAACATATTTTAAATCGCTTTAATGGAAGTTACATGCAATGTACTTCAAGGACTATTATGTGTGAGGATTACAGGATTACACCGCTTTTATCAAATCACATCACGCCGCAGTCACCAAGTCTAGTCTATTGTTAATGTTTAATCTGATTAACATTGTAGAAAAATACAGTCTGACCCTGCTCCACTATGTTTTCAAACACAATTATTATATATCATAATATCTACCTCAGTATTTAGGGAACAGCAGCTGCTGCTTTCATTCAAGATGAGACTGCATCAGCTGGTCATTTGAGATTAATCTGCAGATTAATTTATCATTAATTTTACAGATTATTTTGGGGGGATTAATCTATCAAATGTTTTTGTTAACCTGTTCATGGTTAAAAAACAAAACAAAAAAGAAAACGTCTGTCATAATTTATGTCAACGCCCCTTTTGTTCTTGCATTTTACAGCATTCCTTTTTTGTAACAGTGACTAAGTGTGTAATAGTTTTGTAACAAGTTACATTCCTTCTAACTTGATTCTGGATTCTAATTTCTGTCAAATTGTCATGACTGTGGAATGTCATTTCTGTTAAGTTATAAAAAAATAATATATAAATAATTGATTTATCAGCATTTAGTAGCATCTAGCAGAACAGATGTGGCTGGTGGGCACATGTGATTATAAATAATAATAAACTACAAACAATTCTTGATATAACTATTTGTGGGATTTCATGACAACATGAAAGTCAAATAACAAACTCATGAATAACTTAGGATTTTGCACATGCGTAACATTTCCTAAATATTATGCTTTCTACTCTTTAAATGGATATTTTAAGGAAACAATGAGTCAAAATACGGTGTGAGTGTTTGACACTGGACACGTGTCAGCCCACAGCCTCCACTAAGTGTTTAATGAAGTTTATCTGCAGATGTTTTCCAGTCTTACCTCCGTCATCAGCTGTGACACTGATCCATTGTGATCCCCCCCTTCTTCCTTCTGGCTCCAGACATTCTTTTGTCCCAGGAACACAACACAACATATAATGGATGTGGTAATAGGTTCCATTTTCCTGCAGGAAGGAGGAGGAGGAGGAGGAGGCGAGCTTCTTCAGGAAGACCCGGCGTCCTTCCTCCAAGGCGTCCCAGTACCAGCACATTGTGCGCTTGTCAACACCCAAAACCAGAAAGCACAGCTCCCAGGAAACAGGGTAAAAGCCTCATTACGCATCCGAAGCCTGGTTTTACCAACCAGAGCTGAACAGAACCACCTGCCTCCCCCTCTGTAACGTTCTAGAAGCCACCTTCCACTAGCTGATAACATCTTAACTACAAATTACAACTACTGGTGTGGAGATGTTGCTTATTTCTCAGAGTAAAACAGACCCAATTAATCTATATAATATGTTGTATACAAGACAATCTGCAACATCTCAGCTTTCAGTCCCTGGGTTACATATAGACACTGTTTTAACAGTGGCTAAACATTACAATACTTATAATATATAATAATGTAAGTATAGTAAGTAGATGCTTAATATTAAAATTGTATAATTTAAAGGTACAGTGTGTACGATTTTACGCCATTTTGCAGCATCTAGCAGAACAGACTTGGAATATAATATTCATAAATATGTTTTAATAAGAATATAATTCAATCCAAAAAATAATGATTGTATTTTGCTACCTAAGATCAAGAATGTGTTGCACCTTCACACCATGGCTCTAGACAAGGACCTTTGGGTTTTTTGCAGCCACCGTAGCTCCTCCTACATGTTTGGGAACTCATTTGGTTGAAATCTGCAAACTATATGTTTGTATACATGTCTTTATAACAGCTGACTTATTTCATAAACCTGAAGCTTGGCTAACTCCAATGTCATTTAGTGAATTAATCTAATGACTTTTTTATGATTGATCAATAGATTTTGAATTGAGCCCAGATGTTAGCTTTTATTGGATGTATTGTGACTTTCCAAATGTTAACTAAGTAGTGTAACTGGATTAGGTGTGGATTAGTCAATCATCTGGATCCCAGGGAACACACATCTTTCAGGTCATTGGTTTAGGTTTTATGGCCATTGATCGGTACACTATTAGTTTCACTGTTACTCGTTAACGTTGTATTCCATTTAGTGCCCAGCACTAAACACACACTAGACACTGGTGAACATACTGGTGCATTTAGCAGCTACAGAGCCCACATTTACCCTCAGGACTGAGTGGAGACTAAATCAAAGCAACTTTGATAATCAGCTGTTTGTTTAAAGGGTCCTGACATAAATCTAAAGATCCATCCATCCATCCATTTTCTATCCCGCTTATTCCCTTTCGGGGTCGCAGGGGTCTGCTGGAGCCTATCCCAGCGCATTTATGGCGAGAGGCAGGGGGATACACCCCAGATGGTCGCCAGCCAATCGTGGGGCACACACACCATTCACACACACACTCACACCTATGGGCAATTTAGATTTGCCAATTAACCTGAGCATGTTTTGTATTGTGGGAGGAAACCGGAGTACCCGGTGAAAACCCACGCAGACACGGGGAGAACATGCAAACTCCACACAGAAAGGTCCCAGACCCAGGCCCAAGGCGGTCTTGAACCTGCGACCTTCTTGCTGTGAGGCAACAGTGCTACCCACTGCTCCACCGTGTCGCCCTAAATCTAAAGATGTCACAAGATAATTTAATGAACAGCAAAAAAACACTTGAGTTCCTGTTACACAAAATAAGCCAGTTTTATTGTTGATGGGAATGCAGTATATAGACCAGAACCACAAACAAGTATCTGCTTTGGAGATTATTTCCACATCCAGCTCCTCGGCAGACCTCAATGCCACCACGTCGTCATGTTTTGCCAGATGTATGACTCCGAACTCTAAACGCTTAATTTCTCCCTCAGGAGTCCACAAAATGAACTGAAGTCTCTGGTTTAATCACAGCAGAATCTAACCTATCATAATGTTAAACACGAGAAGGCCGAGCTCGGGTCCAACACTAACGTCTCCGTGCCGCGCGAGGAAGCCGCCAGCATCTGTTATTTCAGTGTCAGACTGTGGGAGAGAGAGAGGAGCGCAGACAATAGGGCTTATTGTCCAAAGTTCAGGACCCCTGAGACGCCCAGCAGACAGCTTTTTATACATCCTGACCACAGCAGCAGAGCATGATGGGCACGGAGCGGCCATCCGTCCAGGGGTTCCGGGTTCTGAGTTGAATACGCAAAATACGCATTTGCTCTTGTGATTATTAAGACTCGTTTGATTAATCACTGCTCCAATTCCCAATCGCAGGCATCCAGAACATAATCCTCTCATCTCGTTTCACCGAAACAAAAATACAAAGGCAAAGTGACCCATATGGCAGACAACAGTCAAGTAGTTTATACCCTTCAATAGAGAAAAAGTGACCAAACCAAAGTTTGATTCCACTTACATCAAAACTATTGTAGAAAATTTGTTTAAATTGCTTTTTGAAGGTGTACCTGTCAAAAATGCTGTGTAGAGGTGCAACAATGATTCTTTAAAATAGTGTGATGATTATTGCAGGAATATTAAAGCTGCATTTGCCAACATATAGCATTTTTACTGTATACTGTATGTACAGTATATGTATATATAGTACATTTGTGGGGAAAATAAGTATTTGAACACCCTGCTATTTTGCTATTTCTCCCACTTAGAAATCATGGAGGGGTCTGAAATTTTCATCGTAGGTGCATGTCCACTGTGAGAGAGATAAACTAAAAAGAAAAATCCAAAAATCACAATGCATGATTTTTTAACGATTTATTTGTGTGATAAAGCGGCAAATAAGTATTTGAGCACCTGTGTGTCATCTAGAATTCTGACCCTGAAGGACCTGTTAGTCCGCCCATTAGAAGTCCACCTGCACTCCATGTATCATCCTTAATCAGATGCACCTGTTTGAAGTGGTTAGCTGCATAAAGACACCTGTCCACCCCATACAATCAGCGAGACTTTAACTTGTAACATGGCAAAGACCAAAGAGCTGTCCAACGACACAAGAGAGAAAATTGTACACCTCCACAAGGCTGGTAAGGGCTACGGAGCAATTGCCAAGCAGCTTGGTGAGAGAAGGTCCACTGTTGGAGCAATCATTAGAAAATGGAAGAAGCTAAACATGATGGTCAATCACAATCGGGGTGGAGCCCCATGCAAGATATCACCTCGTGGGGTCTCAATGATTCTAAGAAAGGTGAGGAATCAGCCCGGAACTACACGACAGGAGTTGGTCAATGACCTGAAAAGAACTGGGACCAACGTTTCCAAGGTTACTGTAGGTAATACACTAAGACGTCATGATTTGAAATCATGCATGGCACGAAAGGTTCCCCTGCTTAAATCAGCACATGTCAAGGCCCGTCTTAAGTTTGCATATGACCATTTGGATGATACAGAGGAGTCGTGGGAGAAAGTTTTGTGGTCAGATGAGACCAAAATAGAACTTTTTCATCATAATTCCACTAAGCGTGTTTGGAGGAAGAAGAATGAAGAGTACAATCCGAAGAACACCATCCCTACTGTGAAGCATGGGGGTGGTAGCATCATGCTTTGGGGCTGTTTTTCTGCACATGGGACAGGACGAGTGCACTGCATTAAAGAGAGGATGACTGGGGCAGTGTATTGTGAGATTTTGGGGAACAACCTCCTTCCCTCAGTCAGAGCATTGAAGATGGGTCGTGGCTGGGTCTTCCAACACGACAACGACCCAAAGCACACAGCCAGGAAAACCAAGGACTGGCTCCGTAAGAAGCATATCAAGGTTCTAGCATGGCCTAGCCAGTCTCCAGACCTGAACCGAGTCGAAAATCTTTGGAGGGAGCTCAAACTCTGTGTTTCTCAGCGAAAGCCCAGAAACCTGACTGATCTAGAGAAGATCTGTGTGGAGGAGTGGGCCAGGATCCCTCCTGCAGTATGTGCAAACCTGGTGAAAAACTACAGGAAACGTTTGACCTCTGTAATAGCAAACAAAGGCTACTGTACCAAATATTAACATTCATTTTCTCAGGTGTTCAAATACTTATTTGCCGCTATATCACACAAATAAATCATTAAAAAATCATGCATTGTGATTTCTGGAATTTTCTTTTTAGTTTATCTCTCTCACAGTCGACATGCACCTACGATGAAAATTTCAGCCCCCTCCATGATTTCTAAGTGGGAGAAATAGCAAAATAGCAGGGTCTTCAAATACTTATTTTCCCCACTGTACACACTGTTCCAAACTCTCAAACTATAATAATAAAGACAAAAAGATAGTACGCTAGCAGTAAAGGATATATTTTGAGTTTTGGACTGTCAAACAAATCTTTTGAAGCTGTAATCTTGAGCGATTCAAGGAAAAAATAATGTGCAGATGAGTACATGATAAAAATCAATAGTCTCTATATTTAAGGACTTTAAAAGTTTTCATGAAAATAAATCTCACCTCTCTTTCGCTGCAGTATAATTCCTAAAGAAAAGTGCTCACTGATCAATACAAAGGGCTTTTTCAGATGTGTATTTGCAGCATTTCTCTGTGTTTGTTTCTCTGTCCCACAGGTCTCCTCACACTCCTCAGTGTGAGCGTAGCTGTCCCATCTGGCACGTTGATCCTCGAGTGAAAAGTGCTGTGATCTCACCACGACTACTTCAGCTCTCCAACCCCAAACTCAACCATTCAGACTACCAGAGCAGCAGAGAGGTAGGATCCTCAGATATTTCACTTCAGCACCACAGTGTAAGAAAGAGTGAACCATTATACTGGTTGACATTTCAATAAAACACTGTTCTGTGATTAAATAGTCTCAACGAGTTCTGCAGTTTACTTTTCATTTTGCTGTCTCAGGCAGCTTTAGTGTCAACACTATCTGTGAAAAAAAAGACAAAAGGACTTTCTGCCATAAATTCCTTGGATAACATGTTGGACACTGCCAATAATCTTTATGTATATTGATTCTTTAAAAAAAACGTTTTAAACTGTCATGTATGTATTAGTAGATGTTTGTATTTGTAAATGAACTGTCTATATGTAGTTGTTATATTAATTTATAAACAAGTAGGCTCATATAGAAGGAGCTATTTCACAGATATATATATATATATATATATATATATATATATATATATATATATATATATATATATATATATATATATATATAATACATGCTTACAGTTAACAATTACAGAACTGTAACTGTTTATGTGTTCAGGTCAAATAAGAGAGAGTGTTCCATTAAAATAAGCATAGGATCTGAAACCATCAGGTTCAGTGTGAAGAGACATGCTGCTAATGTAAAAATGTCCTGACATTGTATTAGCTGGATTTAAATGTAACCAGAGAGCAGAGGTAACTGGGCAGTTCTTATACTAGAGTCTTATAAATAAACAGCTCACAATGCAGCTCCCTTCTGTCTGCGGAGAGAAGCATATATAGCTAATGTCATAACTGGTCAATTTGTTGGTCAATTATTAAGCAGCACTTTTGACAATTGAATTATTTAGAAATATAGAGAGAAATATAGCATAAACTATTATTCAATCATCAAAAATGTTCTGATTTCAGCTTTCAAGATATGGATATTTTCAGTTTTATGTTTTTCTTTGGATTAGGACTGTTGGTCAGATAAATTCAATCATCATTTTATCAAGAATATAATCAGTAGATGGATAGATAATGAAAATGATGAGTTGCAGCCCTATTTTAGCAGTTAGTTGCATATCACCCATAAAAGAAAAAAAAATCAAACCAAAACAAGTTTTTGAAGCTTCATTCTTCAAATAGCTAATGAGTGGAAGTCTAGTTTACGCTGAGAGACCAGCGTTGCAACAGCAAAGGTGAAATCTGAAATGTCTCCATCTGTTTGTTCCACAGATCGTTGCTTCCATCGTCTCCTTCGCTTCCAGAACACGTCAAATCTCCCAGCGTCTGGCCCAGCTGTCTCTGCCCCGACTGAAGGAGAGCAACGTCTGCTCCGAGCTTGGACGCCCGGAGGAATCCATCTGGAGCGTAAGAGCACCTGCTGCCTGGCCGTGGCTTTCACTGATGCCAGTGAAATAACTCTAAAAGGCTAAAAGTCAGGGATAATAAATGATAATGATTGTGTCCAGGTGTTGGAAGCAGGGTTCCTTCAGTTATTACTCATGTTTTTCTATCATCTTCTTCAGCTAAATGACTATTTAATGCACCCTTTGCTTGCATGGAATTTTCAGATTTAGCTTGCCTGTCTTTCCTTATGGTCTGTTTTTTTTTTTACTGCAGTTTGGCTCTTTGAATTGATTTATACAAAACATAATACATAATGACAAAGACCCTTTGCGTGAGTATCTGAGTGTGCAACATGATTAACAGATTTCAACTCTCCTGCATTTTCTCTCTAACAACCCTTCTAGCTCCAGTTACTGTCACTGCTGCATAAACCTCTGAGCTGAACCTCTAAAAACCTTATTTTTATCAACAGATTTCACAGGCAGCCAAGCGAACCATAGCAAGTGATCGTATCGAAGCGTTGGCAACACCAAAGCAGCTCCATAAAGGCTACATTCCACCACGACAACCACAGTGGAACAGGAGAAATGTCTCATCACAGCCAAGTCAGCGTTGATCCACAAATAACTATGTTTAGTTGTTGCAGATGATTGGTGTTTTATTGATGCATGCATGAACACATGCATATGCTGTATCTACTGTATGTGTTTTTCAAGTTATAATAATAATAGTGGATTACATGAAACTCACTAGCACTTTTTCTCAGGATAAAAGCAGGGACCAAGTCCTGAGCCCTGGGGTACACCATGTATGAATGTGGTAGGGAGAATTTACACAAATGGATGGAGATGATTATTTTGTGCTAATAACTTTGACCACTAAAATAAATGTAACTAGTCAGGTAAGGTTTTAGATCATTTGTAGTTAACCTACATGAATCACTAACTTCAAACAAATGGTATGAAAATGATAAGCACAAACAGCAGTAACAGAATCTAAACTACACCAAGAAAATTATCAAAATAAATTGACAAACTGTTAAAATGGTGGAAATCCCTACATTAGTGTAGTTAGAAAAACAGGCTGAAAGATTTTTTGATGGCTTTAATATATTTATATTCCAACTCATATTTAACTGGTCTGGAAGGGAATATGAGCAAACTACCCCAAATTGTCTGTTTCTTTGCAGTTTTGCTGGCTTGTCTGTTGATATCTTTACCACGTGTGTGAAACTTTGAGAGCTTTGGATCACAATCTCATTCCTAATAAAAGACTAGTTTCAATCTCAGATCTTTTGGCAAAATCAGGGCAGGGAGAGGGAGGAACATTAGGAACAAAAGCACGCATTCTGTCTGAGCCTCAGTGTGATGTGGTGATCCACATGGGTTTGTATTGATTCTGTAGATGTATCACAACCATGTGTGTATGATTCTTTACACAATGTCACATCTATTGAAGGTATAATTTGGACTTTAACAACTGAAAAAGTCAATATTGCCTTCTTGGTTGGATTCGGTGCATGCACTCTATTCCTCTTTGAAGTCGTCCTCAGTTTCTGAGTTGAGACAGATGTGAACTGTGATCATGTAGTCATAGAAACTGATATTTTAATATCTTTTTGATTATAAGAAGGGCTGTGTGTAATATAAATATTGTCCCACGTTTCAAAAGACTCAATCCACAGAGAAATACACACAGCCTGAATTAAAATCTGTGCCTTAAAAGGGACCACCAGGACTGAAGTTGTGACATCACAACTATGCACTGCTGACTACTCTTTCATAGCTGATCAAATTATCCAGAAGGAGAAGAACATTAACAACAACAAAGTGTCCTGCTCTGTATAAAACTGCATCCAAGACAATAGGTAAAGTAAAAATCTAGAACCTAAAAAAAATATATATATATATATATATAAAACCTTAAATAAAAAAATAAATAACGTGTGCAGAGATGTGCATTCTGAGGTCATGACCTTTTGAAAATGCCACAATCTGGCCACAGTTTATAACACAAAAGGTTGCTAAAGCCCCATTCTCTTTAGAAACCCGTTGTAATCCTATTTACACTACCAGCACACAAAAAGCACCCTCTGCCTCTGCAGAAAAGCGGAGGCCCTGTACTGTAATATGACGTGGAGTCCTGCAGGTGGTGGCAGCCAGTTTGGGCTCCAGACCAGAGCAGGTTTGTGGTGACCTGGCTCCAGACCAGGCAGACGTGAAAGGAGATTAAACACACTTCCTGCAGGGCGGCTAATCTGGGATTAGTTTTCTATGATTCTGACCTGGGACTGTGAGGTAGAGGGGAGCAGGAGGTGGGCTAGAGAACATGAAAAAAACGCAAAAGTATGACTAAATAAACACAAACAAGGAAAATTTGTCAGATTTATATAAATAAAAATTCAGTTTGGTTCATGGAGCTTAAATAAGACACATTTGTTTAGTTTAGTGTGTTACTTTTTTTAGGTTTACAGATATATGTTGAATGCATCTCCTTCCCTGAACAAAGAGTCATACAAAAGAACATTTATGAGAGAAAGATCTTGAGAATAGTCAAGGTCAAAATTTGAGTATTAGTGCCAGGCATGAAAAATGATAGGAAAAAATCTTTTTTATTAACTTGCTTTTCTCAAAATGCAATGTTCCTCCCTGTATAAATTATTTAGGCCTGGCCCTAATATTTATCCAAACATTCCCATATTTGCTCCAACATAAATACCACTAATCACTTCTTGTTATTGGCAGGGAAGAGACACTCAAGGTGTTCCTGTCATTTTTTTTTCACTTGAACAGGTACTGTAAACCTTCACAGTCATTTTATACACTGAAAGATTCATGCACAGACTGAGGTTTAGTTTATATAAGGATTGCACAATGAAAAAATAAAAAGAAGAAAATAAAAGAATAAATAAGTAGGAAACACTATGTCTGTAGTTATGAGGAATATAGTTACATGTTTTATACTATGTATACCCAAAGACCATCTTTTTTTTACCAGTACGTAAGAGTAGTAAGATGTTTAAATTGAAAAACTATAGTGTGGATCTTCTTTAAAGAATCTATATCATCCAGTCAGCACGTCATCCTTCAAGTATTTCTTTATTTTAGGAAGTGTAGCCTCTTTTCTCTCTGTTAGTTTACTGTCGTTGGGCTCTTGGTGTGTTGGTTGGTCACAGTCATTCGTCACATGTTCTCGTACAAACATCCCCAACAGGATGTTACGTAGTCGGCCCACACATTCTGCTAAACAGATGAAGGAGAACCAGACAAGCTGATGGCATTATCCTGCACGGTCTTATGAACCATCACTCTCCCGGCTACCAAGGATTATATTAAGCACAACCGTGTCAGGGTGGAGTTACAGGAACTCTCTCCAAACAAAAATCCCTTGGTAAATATTCCCTGAGCAGTGAGAAACTGGCACCAGCAGAGCTCGGCCTGATGCTCCATGCGGTTTTGGACTAAAACCAGTTGGACCAATAAATCTGCTGGACTTCACTGCACAAAAACTCTATTTATTTAATTAACCACTGGTTATGCTGTATAAAATTGGGGGAAATAAAACAGAACATACATATGGTTCCACTTCAGTTTATTCGCTCATGTAAATGGTCCAAAAACAGGAGAAACAATCACATGAAAAATCTCTAAAGTGTCAACTTTTCAGGAGGAAAGGAAAGCAGCCTGGAGTTTATCCAACTTAAAGAGGGACTTGGTTGCAGCTAGCATTAAAAAAAACAACTACCAAAATTATAAAAACAGCTACAGGTGCATAAACTATAAGATAACAAATGAGAGGCTTTGTGAGAATGAAGGAAATTTAAATCCTTTTTTCCCCCAGTGGATGATGAGTGGTGACCAGATGATCAGTCCGGCCTCACATGAAGTGGAACAAAAAGTCAAGTTGTAGAGAGTGATGCCCACTGAGCCTGGCAGCTCCTAAACGACAGATTCCTCGCGGCTTCACAGTGTCCTCTTAGCAACAAACAAAACCAGACTCTATTCAAATTCTGCACACAGTCTAAAACGGCCCTATGGTCACTCACGTCTTTCTTTGAGAATCACGACTGCAGGAGAGGAAGCCACGGAGAGAATTCATGATCATACATGATCTGAGCCAGAAGGCAGGAACAACATCAGGACTGTGTGACCTCTGACCTCTTCGTTGTCGGTTGATTGTAATATTAGTTGTTAACATGTCATTGTTTGTTCTGCTGTTTTACGGTGGGTAAATCAGTAGTGTAATTCTTTACATTTGGAAAGAAAATAATTAATTGTAAAATATGTTTCCAGTAAAACCAGTAAACCAGTAAAATGGAAACTGAAATCTCATTGAATTCGCTTTGCATCATCTTTGATTTGTTGGCTTTTATTAGTCAAAGGTTTATAATGTGTTTTTCTTCTAACTGAGACTTCATTGTTTTTGCTTTCATGTCTCAAATCAAGTCTGAAGGCAGGAAAACTCACAGTAGGTGACATGTAAAAGCTTTATTGAGATATGCTGTCTTATGTATCAGTTTACATCATGGTATGGACTAGTTCCCTGAAAAGTCTACACCATGAAGTATGTATTTAATATCTCCCACGCTGCACCTCGTTATTGCCACTCCAGTTTAACTCCCCCAGTCCCCCCAAAAACCTGTAGGAGCCACAGAGGGATTCCTCTCACAGGGACAGACAGACATGTAATAGATTGTAATGCAAGAATAGACCGAGATGAAAACATGATATTAAAAGGTATGAAATGTGATCAGGAGGCCTCTGTGTGAGAAATGTCAAACTTCTCTTTTGAGAATCCCTACTCAGCTTATAATCATGCATAAAACAAGCCTCTTTTTAAAGTCGAAGGCTTATTTTTGATTGGAAGTGGCTTGGATTCTACCTTCATTTTTGTGTTGCTTTGGACAGAATGTGCAAGTGTAGAAGTAAAATGATTAAAAAAATAATGATATTCCCTCCTCATAACTGCAATATCAACAGAGAATGTAACCAAAAGCAACATTGATTTGAAAATGTTTTTTTTTTCATAATGAGGCTGCTCATAAACTTCTAGTTCCTACAGCCAAAGACCACCTGGCTGAGAAAATACTCAGCTCACTGGTGTTTATCCAAAACGCTTAAAGCTGCAGCAGATATGAGCGAGCAGAGAGTCAGGGTCTGGGGTATAATGTGTGTTTTCAGTGAGGGATTGAGCAACCAAGCTGTGTGTGTGTGTGTGTGTGTGTGTGTGTGTGTGTGCACACCATAACCACATATGCTTGTTTTTCTTTAGTGGGTGTGACTTTTTTCACACTATATCCGAACAGAGAATAACAGCCTGAGGCTCAGGAAACAGACGCCACCACTGTGTGTACCACTGTGCACTTCTATACTTATGTGGATCAAATGTCCTTCTAAGCATTTGCAGGAGACTTAAGTCCTCTGAAGTGAGGATTTTATAGCATTAAAGTGTAGATTTGGGTGAAGATTACGAATGAAGTTAAGCGTATACAAAGTGAACGTTCTCACATTAAATCAGTATACACTTAGACTCGGAAATTACACACATGATCCCTTCAACACAGATTGCTGTTTTGCTTATATGCTGCAAATGAATTAAACTGTTGAATCCTAAAACAAAATGTTGCTGCTGTAGGCTATACCTGCTAATGTAAATGCTGTCACAACAGCGGCCTGTAAAAAAACAGCCGCAGGTTTTATGAGCGGTGGAACTACCTGTTGGGTCGGTGCTGCTTTCAGAAAACTTCCCACGATCAGAGAGTGCCGTTCACTCCCTTTTCTTGGCATGAAATCTCATCCTCTCAGTTTCTCTATCTTCTCCAGCCTCTTCTCTCTCACACAGTCTGATTTGAATCTGATCAAAGGCAACACTAAAATATATCTAATCATCCTGTAAATGTCTTTTTCAGAGCAGCAGAATAAGGTTCATCCATCCTTCCATTTCTGCTGCAAAAAGAGTATTCACCCATTAATAAAGAAAGAAGCTGCAAACCATATAGTCATGTTTACTATATTCAGTGACCAGTTCTCGACAGTTGTTGCACCACCATTTTCTACAGTAGCTTAGAACATGTAAAACATGCAGTGGCTCTAGAGACCAATTTCTGATTTGTTGCAGCCACCCTATGTTTTCCTACATGTTTAGTTACCTCAACACGAGATGGCACCAGAAACTACACACTGCACCTTTAATTCTTTCTGACTTATGTTCGTGGTGCTTTATTTTAAGTCTACTCTTCCTCCCAAAGAGCTACACCTTTAAAGAAAACATGCAACATATTTAGGTTTGTTTTTAAAGAGGGAATTAGTTATTCCCTACACCAGCTGGGCGCTACCATTTTTAGTTAGTCAAACAGGAGGAAATGGCACACTGGGAACTATTTTCAGTGGAAGACTTATACACATTTGGTGCACTACTGAGCGTTTTCGGCAAAGGAGGGGGTGTGTATGTGTAGGATTAAGTTAAAATAAACTTCAGTGAATGTGTGTGTTTTTTTGTGTTCATGATAGTGGAGGAACATTAGTGCAACAGTTCATGCATGTGTTTATAATAGTGTGGGAGACATCAGGCTTTGGCTAAATAGAAAATACTTTTAGTTAGTAGGATTATTACATTTTAGTTCTGGTCTTGATTTGTTGACAATATGAAAACTATTTATCACCAGCCTTGACTTTTAGAAACCTTTTTGATGATGGAACCCTTTCCACAGAAATAGGTCACGGGAGAAAAGGACAATGAAATGACATCAGCTGACATTTGTTTAGACCCGTCCTCTGGAAATGTCCCAGATTCGTGCAGGCTAGTTCCTGGACAGACGCAGCTGATTCCAGCAGCATCTATTGTAATCCCAGAACTTCCTTACATCTTTTATAGCCGTGTGAACGTGCTGGGCTTCCAGCTCCGCTCCCCTGCTGACAACATACACACAAACAAAGCCTGAAAACAAAAGCACACTGTTCCCCGTGCACTATCTAACCTCATCCCACCATTGTACGACCAGCCCGGACCCCGGCCTCAAAAGCACACTCGAGCCATTTTAACTTATTATAACAATATGTTTATTTTATGTAAACATGGTGGTTATATTGGCAACGCACACAAACACCTTCACATTCCGTAAGTTAAAATAGCTTCATAGATACAAAAACAAAAAAGAGAGATGGCAAATGGGGAGGGAGAAGTATGAGGAAGAGGAAGAGGAGGTCCGTTCGTCGAGAAGAAACCGGGTCAGCACTCGGCTCCAGGCGTCGGGGGAGAAGGAGGGAAACGTCTCAATCCAACACCGAGCCCAGTTTGGCTGGGAGGCCCTCCGCCTCGCGCCACTGTGCGTTACGCTGGTTGAACCATTTCTGGAGGGAGGCAAACACAAAAAAGGAAGAAACGGGAATGGCGTTAGAAGCAGGTCACAGGAGGTTATGTTCAGGCACACGTGGACTTTCTGGCAAAAAACTGCTGCGGAGCCTGAAACACGAGCGCAGTGAGGTAACCACTTTACCGACATAAACAACCGTGACATGATATTCCTGAGAATTTACACAGGTGGGGTTCCTGTATTGTTTCGTTAAGAATGAGTTTAAACAAAGTCCTGTGTTCCCTGAATGCATCGTTACCACTTATTATCCCCAGGCCACTGGCTACATTTACACCATAGAAACTCTTGATTGTAAACAGGTCAGTGGAGAGGTGTCCTTTCAGTGCTAGAAGAAATATTGAAATATTTGAGATAAATTCCCACTTGGAATCAGAATTTAATATATTTTTTTGATTATAAGAAGGTCTATAGCAACTGTTTTATAAATGCTGTCCCATGTTTCAAACCATTTATTTCACAGAGATATGCACTTAGAGACTGAGCCTTAAAACAAGCCATCAGTGAGGTTCTGATGTCATCACCACACAGTCACTGACCACACCCTGTTCACAGCCAATCAGAGGGGAGACTCATCAATCTGTTCTTTGTGGAGCTGCGAAGTGGAGCTTGTTAGAAGAGATGTAAAACTATATTAAAATGGGCTTTGGTTCTCGAAAACATAAATATGTCTTGTGAGGGATATAAAACTTCAAATAAAACCATTACAAATGTGATATTTATCTACAAATATCACATTACATTACACTACAACTAAATTGTTGCATTTAAAATTCTACTTAAGTACTCATTATACTCAATTTAGTTAGAAGTTATAATACTCAATATGTCCCTATTATTGTGATGCAAGCAGATTAACTTTATCTGAAGGTTTAACATTGGACAGTGGGTTTAGGGTTTTACAATATAGGGATTGTTGGATGTTCACATCTATCTTCAGTTTATAGATCTGCAACACGATCATCAATGCATACATTCATAAAAATTATGATTTTAATGAGGGTCACAGGCCGGAGCTGTATTTCATCTTCATAATCCCATTAGAGTCACATTTTTTAGTGCATGTAAATATATTCACTGACTCAGAGACACAGCGGTGACCCTGAAGTTGTAACAGGGGAAACCACCGAAGATGTTTCCATGATCCCTCCACTTCTCCCAGAGAATGCTGGCACTGACCAGGCCTGCGTTCTCACTGCCTAAAGAGCTGTCCTCACTCCGTGGAGGCATGAGCTAATAGCTGCCACAGACAGAACGCCGACCAGATGATGACAGCAGTGGCTCACGCCCCTGACCTCCAGCCTCACTGTTTGAGCCATCCACCGTTGTCAAGGAATTCACAACACTGACGCCGCCTCGATAACGCCGAGGCGGGAACAGGACGACGGCCTTCAGACACAGGACTGCTGCTCCCCGTGCGACTCAGCCACGCGACTGGCAGGAGGGACACTTTCCACATTTTGTACCGAAAACATATCAGATTCCTATTTGGAGGCGCCTGGGTTTTGCTCTTAAGAATGCAGGTATACTAAATCATTTCAACTGTTGTTGGAACTCATTTGTTCATGCTAACCTGCTGTGTAATTTCAATGAGGCAGGATGATGCTGTAATGTCCACTTTTCCTTGGTTTTATTTCAAGTTGTCATATCCCAATACATATTTATGTCATCAATAAACCAGAAATCCTCTCAATATAGTACATTTCCTCTTTCCTGCTTCTCTGCTCCAGAAAGAGCTGTTTGTTTTTCTCTCCTGTGATTGGCTGGTGAATGGCTGTGAACGCAGGATGGTTAGTGACTGCATAGAAGTGACATCACAACTTAATTAAGTCCTGATGTGTCAATGTAAGGCACAGAAACACATGTGACAGTATTCACACAACACTTCGACCTTCTTTTAATCAAAAATGAATTAAAATTTGTATCATCTGACCCTATTGCTCCTACATTTGAAGTCAAAGTCTCTCTACAGGTGTTATCGGAAGGGGTTTTGAATGGAATCACTCTTGTATATTGTTCTGTTTCTGGTTCTTTGTTAAAAAATCAAAAGATCTTTGTCTTGCCTTGTAAAAGCATTACATACACACATGCCATTTCTGAACAATTATGTTGAGATTTATAATGTTCTGACCGGAACAATGGCGCTTGTGTAACTTTTCCCATTGACCAGCATTATTACATAACTGACTCTAACCCATTGCAGCGCTGAGAGCAAATAAAAAGGGTCTGTGAAAGGAGCTCAAACATGCCGCTCAGAGGCCTGGGCACGCTGTAAATGTTGTTAACGTGAAACGGGGAGCGGTAGTCAGGGGGCGTTTCTGTAGGTAAGCCTTCTCCTATGAGAGCTTTTGTTAACAAAAACCAAAAAAACGCGACAGGAGGGAGTGAGAAAGGGAAGAAAAAAAAAGGGGTCAGATCTTTTGATAACTGATTATCAAAAGCTGGCCCGAAGCTTTACCTCCCCATCCTGACAGGGACGACCAGCTACCCCCAGCTACCCCCAGCTACCCCCAGCTTTGTATAGGATGAAAAGGAGCAGTCAGTCACTGGGAATCAGACCAGGCTCAGGCAGCACACACACACACACACACACACACGCCTCTGGTTCAGCATACTGCAGTTTCATGGGGCTTCAATGTGTTCTGAGAAGCACTTTAAAGGACAGTTTCACAATTTTTCAAGCCTATCCTCTGGTCTATTGAAGAAATAATGTTTCCTTTTCACTGCCAGTGAAAGCTGTAGTGGAAAGTACCTAAGTACATTTACTCAAGTGCTATACTTGAGTGTAATTTCCAGATACCTCTTTTAAGAGGGAAATGTCACACTTTTCTATTACATTTATGTGACAGCCTTAGTTGGTGAAGATTACATTTTACATACAGTAGAATAATTATACTTTAATATTGTACAATCTATGCTCTATTAAATTGTCTCTTTAAATAAAACTATTGTGCAAAGCCAATTGATTCCAGCAAATTGTGTGAAAGACGACAAATATTATGATGTAGTACTTTTATTATAAATCGAAACTGAAACATTAAATTGCTCTCAAATGTATTACGAAATGAAACAAGTAGCATATTATACTATAACAATACTGTATAACACAGTGTGCATAATGTTGATTTTTACCTTTGATACTTTTAGTACATTTTGCTGATAATATGTCTCTGCTTTTACTTTACAAACATTTTCAGTTCAGTTAAGTATATGTTTGAAGACAGCATTTATACTTCCACTCAAGTAAAAGATCTGAGAACATCGTCCAACAGTGGGAACAAAATATACCATTGAGAAAAGTTTTGAATGAGTAGACCCATAAAGCTTTAAAGAGGCTACAGCTGCACTGAAAGCTGACATCTGTTGTCCCTGTTTGCACATCATGACGATATCTGTGAGAGATTTTGTGCATCTGAAGAATTGTGGAGGAACCTGTTTGTAGAGTCGAAGTGGAACAACCGGTGCTGGTTGTGTCTGACATGCCACTTATTGATTGGTGGAATGTCTGGGCTGTGAAAGTCAACGGTTAAAAGTTGCTTTGTGCCAAGCTTATCTGTCTCTCTACCATCCTCAGCCTGTCTCTCCGCCTCACTAACACAAGCAGAAATTTGCTTATGAAACAAACCTTGTGCTACGTCAATTCAAATGAAAGAATTTACATGAAGGGCTTTAACTACGCGTCAATACAGCTGAGCAAATGCTGGTGTTGTTTGTCTGCAGCCTGAAGACTGAGAAATGAGACTCCACCGTTTATTCCTCTTGCAAAAACCAAAAAAGAGCTTAAATGCTTCTTCAATGATGCACCTACAGTATGAGAGGAATGTCTCTGGAGTTGCCTGCATAACTTCAGTGCATTTTTTAACATGTTGGTTGTTATCTGTGTTTCATGCTTCACATCTGGCTCCTGATGTGACAGTTTTTCAGATTTTTCAGAAGGCCAAATGCATTCCTTAGATAGAGCGAAGGTGGGTGTGTTTACCAGCCGGAATGTGGTGATAATGTGAGGTTTTGGTAAATGAATTGCCACATTTTCTCCTTTAATTACTGACTATATAAAAAAAAATCTTTTTTTTTTGTTTTTGTGCTGAACATCTGCTGGGTGGTAGCTTTTTCCTGCTGAGGAAGGAAGCATTATGTTTTCTTTTTTTAAATTGATGTGAATAATGGGGCTATTTATAGACCAGATCAAGATGTCTGGTAGTTCCTCTAACTCTGATGTGAAACATAACATACATTAATGCTGTTTTTGAGTAGTTGTAGTTGTTTAGGTAAATTCAAAGTGGTTCAAAATATTTTGTGAAACCTCTGCTATAGGACCAAATAAAAATTTTACACTTGGCTTGACAAAGTTTGACCTTTTCAAATTATTTTATATACAGCTATAATGACATTATTTACACGTATTTTGTAATTTGTCTTCTAAACTGTACATAGATAGTTTTATGTGTATTGTTTTTGTCTGTCCAAAAGTCTAAATGTCAATTATGTTCAATTTACTGTCACATAAGATGACAGAATAGCAAAGTTTGAAAAGCTGGATCCCAAATATAGTTGAGATTGCTGCTTGAATGATCGATAATTAATTGGTTTTGCGTAAAACACCAGAAAAATGAAAGGTTCTGGTGCACAAGGGGCCACTTTAGCATGACATGTTTCCTACATCCCATACAAATGCACCACAAAGCAGCTGCAAGCCTCGGCCTCAGCGCAGAAACTCAAGGCTTTATTAACAATAATACCAATGAAAATGACATTGTTCCCGCCCTCACCCTTTGACTGACAGGTGAAGTCATCCTTATGACGTCCTAAGTCAACCAAAACAAAGGAATCAGTATACATAAGCAAGAATCTGTCCCAGAGTTGAAATAAAAGCAGCAGGAAGCTCGACTCAGACATGACTCCATCAGGAAAAAAACAAGCCCATCAGTGGAGCGCTGCCTTTGTTCCTGTTTGTTTGCTCTCAAATGAGAATTATTTCATCAGCGAGTGACGGTTTGAGCAGAAACATTGGCTGGGATCACCATTACCACTGATTCTCTACCCACACACACACACACACCTGCTCTACTGAGAGTCAGTGGAGCTGCTCAACATCACAGATTACAAGTCTTGAGTTTTCCTTTAGATAAACGTCTTTCCACCACAAATCTTCATGTGTACATAGAGTTTTTCTATAATGGTTATTTCCTCAGAGGTCACCTGACTCCGATACTGTCAGAGATACTGATAACACTCGTGACTTTACCGTACATGTTCTTAACATCAAGTTGTGATGATACCATGAAGTTAGGTTTCCTGAAACTAGGCTATTTTGTTCGGTAAAACCCATTAAAGCTTCCTCAGTTATAATAGTAATGAAATACAGTTTTCAGTCTTTTTGTGCAACATTAATCGTGTTGCACAATATTATATTATTTTTCAGAACTATATGTGTAAAAGTTCATATTAGAACATTAAAAAGCACGGCTAGAGAATTTCACATCAATTACACAACAATTTAACACACTGAAGGGCGCTTTCATCATGAATAGACTATTTCACTTTAAGTATGATTAGACTCTAATACTTAGGTTCATACAAGTTTATATGTAAGACTTTAACTTGTTTGTGTTTTGATGTATTTGAAATGTATTTTTATGTATTTTTTTAATCTGTTGTGACACTAATACATTACAGTTAAAAACGTCTTTCACGCATGGGTGTATTTAAGGCATATCAACACATTCTCTTTTGGAAAATTGTCACTTTTTAACCCCCCCAAAAAATAAAGTGCACATATTGCAGACAGAGTTAAGGCTCGTTGCCCTTACTGAAATAAACGACACTACAGAACAATGAATAAAATCTTTAGAAATAGCCTAAAAACAACAGTGAGAATCTATGGATAAAAAATACCCCAAACTATGATTGGTATAGACGAGATAACGCCGTAGAAATTCGTACTTATAAACCATAAGTGAGACCAGAGACAGTCTCGGGATAAAACTCATCATCAGAGTCCTCTAAAGAAACATAAACTCCGCTCCATAATCTGTTGTGAACTGAGGGGACAGGTCCTGAAACACGGAGGTGCTCCTCACCTGCGTGTCCTGCTCCGACAGCCCGCACTCCGCAGCGATCAGGATCAGCGCGCTGTCGTTCGGATGCTTGGTGGCTTTGAAATTCTCCTCCAGAACTTTCCTCTGATAGTCCGACAGCTGCATGCACGCCATCGCTGTAGAACTCATATTCTTCCTTTTTCTTCTCCTTCTTCTTCTTTTTTTTCTCTCAAACCCTGGTCCGAGGTGTGAGCTCCGGCGGCGGAGATGTGCGCACAGCTGGCCGCGTAAATGGAGAGCAGCGCGGAGCGCGGCGGCCGTGTCGCTGACAGCTAGTGTGTGTGTGTGTGTGTGTGTGTGTGTGTGTGTGTTTGTGTGTGTGCGTGTAGAGGCTCTTTTACTACTGTCAACAGAGGCGCGTCACGAGGCCAGTCCCACCAGCAGAGCTGAACCCTCCCCTTACACACTGGAGGAGGAGGGACACACACACACACACACACACACACACACACACACAAACACACGTCCAGTAACAGCAGCTGTTACAGGAACCAGGATGATCAGCCTCTATTAGTCTCTAATGATTTCATAAATATAAGAGATGTTATTGTCAATCTACAGCTGCAGTTAATGCCATAGGAGAATTTAAAAACAGGTTAACAGTAACAGGATTAAAGTCCCTGCATGTACTTAATTAGATTATTCTGATAGATCTGTTTAAATTTGTAGTTGTCGTGCTCAAAATTAATGCAGTTTAAATGTTGATTTCAGCCCCTTCTTATCTGTGTTAAATCTGACTGATTCATTGCAATGTGCACAGTGTGAAACTGTCTGACTACTAAAATGAATGTTAAAGGTACAATATGTACGATTTAGCATAATCAGGTTTGGCAAGTATGTTTTAATTATTACATCATTCATTCATTTTCATGCCCACACAAAACCCCACAGACAGAAAATACCCAGACCAGGGAGTTGAACCCACAACTTTATTGCTTTTGGACAACATAGCTACCCACTGCTCCACCATGTTGACCTTAATTAGTGTATGATTAAATTGTAACTACATATGTTGTTTTTTTATTACCTATTAAGTAGGCAAGATTACTTTATATCATGACATAAAACAAGTATCTTAAGGGGGATAAAGGTCTAAAAGGTTTTATAGAGTACAGTTTGAACAGCTACATACAGGAAACTATTGTATAAAATCAAACCATCCAGTCAGTAGGGTCACAGCCTTGAACACATATCTGACAGGCCAATTTTTTATCTTTCATTTGATACTATAACAAGCCAACAGGCATTTTAATAAAGGCCCCTTATAAACACCCCTAATCCTGACTATATATCCCGTGTGTGAAAAAATAAACACATAATGTAGGATAAACAGATTAAAAGCTGCATAAAAGCATTCATTGTCCCAACAGATGTTCATTCATGTCCCAACAAAGACATTATGGTCTCTAAATATAAGAATGTGAAGTTTACACAGGAAAATTTGAGGATTAAGGAATAATTCTCACTTTTAGGCATCTGTTGATGTTCAGGGGTTTTATCCGCCCTCATTACTACACATGTTGACTGAGCTGAGGAGTACACAAAGCTGTGGGAGGCGTCTGTTCAAGCATGAACAAAAGATAAGATACTCCTTTCATATTATAACTCCTCCACCTCTCTAACACACACACACACACACACACACACACACACACACACACACACACACACACACACACACACACACACACACACACACACACACACACACCCTCTTGTGCAATGTTCCCAGTGCTGTTACCAGTGGAATATTTACAGGACTCCTTTGATCTGATAGTCTGATAGTCAGATGTGTGTGAGCATGTCGCGTTTCACATGGTGAAAAGTAAAGTAAATATGGTTCTGATTATGTTCCCATGTCATCAACACAACACACACACACACAGACACAAACACACTCAAACACACACAAACACATTCAAACACACACAAACACGCAGCTCACTTTGATGCTATCTTTAGGTTTTTCGATTAGACCCATAATTATGTGGCACTCTCACTGTAAAGCATGCTGGGAGAGTCCCTCTTGTTGGCTTTTTGGTGCCAAATAACATCTAGCTCATAAAAATCCATGTAACCGTGTCACCTGTAATACCGACAGTAAGTGACGATTTGACTTTCGAACTTCAACAGTCTTTATACGTATATTGCTGCAGTCATATTTGTTCTCGAGTCTGAAGGTGTACATCATGCATGAAGCTGCCTTATTTTAACTCCAGATGTTATTTTGGCTTTACTTTGCTTGGTGAGGTGGATCAGGTTTAAATTTGTGTGGCACAAAAAAAATGCACGAGTCCGTCTCGTCAGCAGGATGGTGGTGATCTTTGTTTATTGTGAAAACGTAATCTGAACCAACTCAGAGGAAATGAACCCAAAATGCAACATTTTCTTGGGAAAGGAGACGGATGTTGATATGTGATAGCCAGCAGGTCCTCGGGCATTAAAACACAGTGAGAGGAATGAGATGAAGTAAATTAAGCCATTTCCTTGTGTCCTTAAAACCAACTGGGATGGACAAAGATTAACACTGCATGTGAACTCTGACTTCCCTTTTTCATGTAGCGAAATAAACAAATTTGTATTCCCTGTGGTCACAATTCTCATGAAGTAGTAATTATCTATAGCAAATATCAGTCAAGACCAAATTCCCTGTGGTTATTGTATCAATGAATAATAATGAGGATTACATCTTCTTTAGGGGTTCATGATGAGCAGATGAATTCAAGCTACAGTAGGATTCCTGACGCTGTGCTCATGTCATATCTAAGTTACGGTAAAGGCATGTTTCACAATTGTAGGAAGCGTTCACATCCACATCAAAGTTGTAAATCTGTCCTGGGGCATTTCTGAAAGCTTGGATAAATCTGACTTGGCCTTTAATGGTACAGAAGCACCTGAAAACCATACAAATATGGACGCCTCACGTCAGGCAACGACCGCCATGTATGTAATTAAACCAAATATTTAATGTCAACGCACAGTGTTTAAACTGTAACACGCCTACAGTAGCAAACGCCCAGTCATTAACATCTCAGTAAAGCATCCTGTATGCTGCCTACTATTTGATATTTTATTGTTTGTTATCATACGCTGCATATCCTTTTACCCACATCAAACAGCCACTTAGGACATTGCTGCAAAAAGAGCTTAATGCTCAGTGAATTCCCCCTGAATAAACAATGGTTTTATATATATGATTGGTCTATTTTGCTTTCTCACCACAACCAAACTGTATCCAAGCTGGACCGACTGCTTTCAGAGTTCATTTCTAACCACACCAGATTATTTGTGGTTAACCTTTGGAAATATTCTTTTAACAGACTGGATTAAATGCAGAGCTGCAGCCGACTGCTGATACTACTACTTAAAGCAGCACCGACTACCCAGAAATGTGGAGAGTCTTTGGGATGCTGAAGTGTTGAATATGATCCTAACCTCTCGCTATCCTGCTGATAACAGCCGGTTTATGACAGACAAACATCATGTAGTGTTACATGGAAAACTGCTGGCGTGAGAGCTGATTGGCTGCTGCTGACCATTTGGCTCCTATTCAATGATAAGAGAAGTAAATCCTGGCTGGATGATCCAAAGGTCGACATCACGACTTCGGAAGTCCTGATGGCAGCTTTTCTGAATACAGGCTGTGAGCTTTTCTATGTGGATTGAGCATTTTGAACCATGAGACAGTATTTAACACCTTGACCATCTTATAATCAAAAAGATACACTATATTTTCAAAAGTATTCACTCACCTGCCGTGTCTCACATATGAATTTTATCAACTTGTCTGAGAAGTGGAGTGTGTTTAAAAGTGAAGTTGAAGATAATATTAAGCTTCAGCATTGACTGCTGTCTCTGTTTCGCTTTTTGTTATAAAACTTCCACTGCAACTCAACAGGAAAACTCTGTCCGTTGAGACAAAGAGGGAAATTGTTGCTATAAAAAGACGAACAGGGAAGATGACTAACTCAGACGGTTGAGGCATTATGTAATTTTCAGATCAACTTTTACATTTATTTTGCTCAACAAACAAAGGCTGAGGAGCTGGTGGCCAGCACAGGTCAGTACAGGAGGAGTAATTACAAAGAGTAAAAGCCTCAATCAACCTTTCAGAACATTTGTTCTACATTATCAAGGGAACAAAGTTAAAGGAGTATTTATCAGCTGATTAATACTGATAAAACAATATAAAACATTCAAACAGAGTCATTCTGACTGTGCTAAATTGAGTAATTCTATTCTACAATTCTATTTATATTAGATCTATGTTGGGAATAGATGATTGTCTTTTCTTCCTGTGTATGTTACATTTTTTCATGACTAAAAATAACAGAAAATCAAGACTTTTTTAGTGTTTGAATAACACCGTGGTTGTTTATCTTGAGATATACACTAACATCCTCCAGCTACTGAAGGAAAAAGCTCAGAATCCTCTGATAAACACAGATCTGGGACGGACTGCTGAGACAGCGAACAGAATGGCACATTTTATGCTTCCTCCAGCTGCACATCCAGAGGTGTGGCATAACAGGTCTTATAAGGAGCCTGAAATAGAGAGACACTGTGATAACAGTGAGTGTCTGTGAGTCCACAACAGATATGAGAACCAATTGAGTATAAATACCACAAGTCACGACCCTTAACTGTTCCAGGCTGTGAAGGATAATGCAGGGCCGAATGATTCTGTCCTGATGCTGACCTGCACATCTGCAACATAATAGAGCTCAGATATAAATTCATGTTATTATTTATCTTCTAGCTGTGCCATATAATGACACTATCACCATGTATTGTGTTACGGTTTTACAGTTTTGTTGTCATAATTGATTATTTCAATCAAACTATAAATAAATCCAACAGATAGTTAAGTTACAGCAGCTTTCACTCTAACTACAGCAGTTAGTTCTGAAGTTGTTAATAATATTTTGTTATTATTTTCATTCTCTGTAATCACTCATATTCATATTTTGATATTGTTTTATAGTCCTTTGTGAGAGTATTATTTATACTGTTTTATATCTATTGTTGGGTTGTGGGCTGTTGGACAGGACAAAGCAAAACATTTAGGGTTATTACTTTGGATTTTGGGAAACAAAGCAGTATATTGTGCAGTTTTCTATATATTATATATAAACAAAACAGCTCAACTACTTGAGAAAATAGTCGACAGCTCTGAACGACTTATTAACAGGAATCAAAACTTGACAAAGTCAAGACTAGTAAATATGAAATGAAGATCGATATTTTGTAACTAGCCTTCAACTACCAGGCTCCTCTGTAGTTGGAGCCTGGTAGGGGGCAGACACCCTTCCTACATTTAAGAACAGGTTAAAAACGGTCCTCTTTGAAGAAGCTTATAGTTAATTCTGGGACTGGCCGGACTAGAACATTTCTATGCTGCTATAAGTTTAAACTGCCAGGTCCTCATGAGATACGCCGAGATTCTCTTTCTTTCTTCCATCTGTAACACCCATTATCCACTGATGTACTTTTTAAATCTGTTGTGTTCCTTGAGTCCTGCCCTGTGTTTTCTGTGTTTTCTCATTCTCAGAACATGACGAAGGACATTCAGTTGCTAGAAGTTCTGTAGCTGTCCTGGTCCACCTGAAAGCTGTGATGGATCCTGTCACCTCATCCTCTGATTACACCATGAATCAATATAGCTATGTTATTCTATTTTTATTTTCAATTTTTATTTTATATTCTATTTATATTTGGTATGTATATTATTACCATTATATTATTTGGTTGTATTAGTGTCAAAAGTCGTGAACCCAGGCAGCAGCAGGGGCAGGTCAGCATGTCTGGATATTGTCTCCATTCACATGTGCATATATATGTGTGTGTGTGTGTGTGTGTATACGTGCATGTGAACATACTTTTCCCACAGTAGATCTTGTGAGGAAATAGTTTCTGTGGTTTGTGTACCCAGCATGCAGACCTCGTGTGAGTGATGTTTTCATTGTATTGTGGTGTATTTGTTTATATATGTACTGTAGATTATGTAATAACCTTCCAAATGGACAACAGATGTAAACGAGCTCTCTAGCTAAATCCAACATGTTTACACACAGTGAACACCAGATCACTGCCATGTCTGGTCCTGAGGCTGGCGTTGGACTGAGACACTGCCTAGCTTGATTTCACTGTGATAAAAGCGTTGCCAGTCTGTCTGTCGGAGCACAGATCTGCTTCAAACATGCTGTATTTGTCTGTTGGTTCCCAGCATGAAGACTCCTTTACTGGGTGTCAAGATAAGTCTGTAACACTCCCCACTGTATTTAGACCAGTCCAGTCATCACTCACTAACAGGCTCCTAGATAACAAAAGCTCTATACTGCCTATGCTGTGCAGGCTTTGTTCTTTTTTATCTTAATTTTCTTCTACTCTGTCGATAAGTCCTGTACTGAGTGTCAACATCGTCCCGGATGTTCCACATTGAACATATAATTTCTGAAACAAAATGACCACGTTCAACTTTATAGACATTTTGTTAATTGTGCCTCAGATATACCCCATTTTTATGTTGTATATAGTATTTTGGACAGTTTTCCCCCTGGTCTATACATGTTATTTATGTTTGTTACTCTTGTTCTCTTGTTTTATCCTGTTACTGAATCTTAATGTTACTTTCATTCCTATCTGGGTCATGAGCAGCTTTTTATGTTCCCTCAGGATGTTCTGTTGGGAAAATGAAACAACTCTGAGGTAATCGTACTCGTGATAAAGTGTGAATCATGACCAACCCATGAGGCGTTTCTGCAGCGAGACATGGGATCATCATCCCCTCACAGGCTGGAGGTAGGTGGGACGGCTCATTGCAACATGCAGTCGTGCAGCAAAGTGTTGTTTTTACACATAATTACAGACATGTATAGGCGTGGAAGCCCCAGCGGTCAGCACCAGGATGCCGGTGATTTCTCATCATCAGACCCATTCGTGTTCAGATGCTCATCCAGCTGTTGACTGCTGAGTCACAGGCTGACGTCAGGATCTAAGTGATGTACATTAACATGTTGGCAGACGTCAGTGTTTCCATAAGAAAACACGTACTCATACTAAGGATCTTCCTTCAGTTTCTCAATGATTGTAAATGTTGATGAAGAATCAACGAGCTGATATTTGTAGATCATTTTAATCAAAACCACGATCTTTGATCCAACCCATGTTTTTTTCATGCCTTAACCTAAGTCCACCTTAACCACAACTCTATCACAATAGAACAGTATTTATGAATCATAAAAAAAGTGATATGTATCAAGTGTAAGTTAATATTATTAAAGTAACAAAATTAAAAAAAAAAAAATTCATCAACTGGAATAAAAATAAAAAAACTAGGCTTTGCAAAATAAACAATATAATATTAAATAACATTATATTACAATGAACTACAATGACAGAGAAAATGTTGTTGTGACTTTTAGAGATGTAGCACTATTAAAGATGCACATTAATTGACATTCATTGTCATCTGTGCATGGCTGATTGCTGTGTGATGTTTGGTTGAGGTTTTATTAAAAATCATTTTATTAAAAATAATAAAACCTTCTTCAGTTCTTCAGTTCTGAAGAAGCTTTTTGAATGAAAGGTGAAAACCCCATTTTAGTTAACCATTAAAACTTAACTGAATTTGAAAAACAAAAAATGATAGTATTCTAAGCAGAATTCAGTATTCTGGACAGTATGAACGCATGTGTCAGAGAATGCGTTTGTATGAGTTTGTATGTTCTCATGTTTGCAGGAGTTTCCTCTGGTTTCCTCCCACCATCATAGAAGTGTCCTAAGTTTAATGCTCCTGCCAGAGCCCTGACACCGAGACACTGGCAAGAGCCCTCATGTTGGCCCCTGGGTGCACTTCTACAGCTCCTAGTGTATAGGATGGGTCAAATGCAGCAGATCAATTTCCCCACAGGGATCCATAAAGTGCATCGCCCCTCCTCTCACTCTTTTTTTAACTTTTAACTCCACTGTTGAATGTGGCTGTTCAGTGCAGCTATGAACACATTTAATTTCCAACATGGTCAGAATTTTTTGGTGACTTCCCAGAGTATAACTGTCTGTTTATAACTGCAATATTAACAATGTCTCTGTATCTGGGACCAATATGTCACTTTTGAGAATAAATATCAATCTCTTCCAAATAATTTTTACACACTCCCTTAGTTTGCATCAGTCACTGTAAGCTTGGACCTCGTTGGTGCATCATTTGATGCAACCTTTTTGTTAAAGGAATTTGTTGGAGGAAGCTCCTTTGGAATGATGTATGCAGGTGGTTGTATCATAAATCAGTTATTATTACACACCTTTTAGCTGTAAAATAACACTATTTCCAATATGAACTCCTCTCCCTGTCAAAACACTGAAAGAACACAAGAACACACAAGGAGGATGTCTGACCACTGACTTAACTACTCTGTAGAAAAGGGAAAGGGAAATAAATCCAACACAAACACTGGATTTCGTGTTCAGAGAAGGAGCCTCATCCTCCTCCTGAGACAGTAAATCCATGGAGAATGTGATATGCACAGTAGGTTACTATTAATAAATCTCTGGGTCCTGTGGGAAACGGGGGGAAACGCTCTGTGGGCCTCACCAGCCGGGTCTTCCGTCCTCAACGTTTAACCCTCGTAATTCACAGGGCCTTGTTTCCATTAAAGGGAGGGTGTGAGCTGGGAATGCCGCCTGGTAGAGGAGGTTCATTATTGGCTGAGACTCGTGGTCGGCACATGGTCCTTACATAAGCCTCTGGTCCCCACTCGTCTTTACTCCCAGCTATCCACTCACCCACTCACTCCCCGGTCACACAGAAACATCTTAATTCACATTGACCTGGGAGAGGCACAAACAAAACTGCTGTGTCCTCACAGTGAGCGGAAAAGATGGTGTCATTTGGGGAGGGTCTACAGATTGTAGATTTGGGATAGACGCAGATCTTTGAAATAAAAATATTCGGATGAGTTGAATTGAATCTCACAGATGGGGCTGCACACAAACTGTTTTTCAACAATTTAAAAAGAATTCAAAGTCTAAAAGTCTCCAAACATAAAAGAAAACAGTAGACACAATAAATATTATATAAAAGGGTCCTAAAATACATTTAAAGAAATCTTCGTCACATACTCCATTCTTAAATATGATTATTCTTCACTATGACAATTCTTCACTATGTCAATAGAGAGGCAGAAACCTGTTTAAGTAATCTACAATCCAACACAACATCAAAGTAACAGATATTAAACACCTCAAAGAGTTCTGCAGAACTCTGACTTTCCACAGAAACGCCTTTCGTTTTGTTTAGGATGTTGAATGATTTAAAATCAATGTATGAGTCACAGATCCTTTGATAAAGTTCCCCACAAGTGAACTTACTAACAAACAGTGACAGTCAGCAGTTTGACCACAGACACACCAGTTAACCAGAAATCTGGTTCAAAATAGAATATATACTATATAATGAAACTGAAGATTTTCAAATCCCTGGAAAAACACTAGACAGCAGCATTCCCACAGGGACATGTTTCCAGGTATTCTCTTTCTTTTATCACAGACAAGTTTAAGGTTTCTTTAAATTTCTAGTTAACCACCGCAAACATAATGAACATCTTTACAATAAGATCTGACTTTTATTAACTGAACTAAGACCGGAGGGAAATAAAAGCTATTTTTTTCCCTGAATCAGTTAATTGCAGGATTATTTTAAAAATGCCTCAGAGTGATGATTAGCACAGCAACTGGCCTGGATGTGCAGAGGAGAGAGAGACAGAGAGACAGAGAGATAGAGAGATAGAGAGAGGGAGCGCATTAGAAAGTAAAAAAACACTTAGGAGCTGTGAAACATTAAACAATATGTTCAGGTAAGAGCTTCCACCTGCATCATAGTGTGAATGTTTATAGATATAATATAATTTATAAGCTAGTATTAAGTTGAGTGACTCAAGTGCCTCTAAACATTACTAAAACAGTTTGAAAATATTCAGAATTTTCTTGGTATGTGTATATATATATATACTGTGTACACACAGACAGACAGATCACAGGTGTGCAAAAGTGTTTACAATTTCTTTTTTTTGCAGAATTAATGTTTTTAGATCAAACTAATTTAAATTATTAGTCCTATCAGTCAAAGACAACAAGTAAACACAAAATGCAGTTTTTAAATGAATGTTTTTATTATTAAGGAGAAAAAAATCCACGTGGACATGGTCCTGTGAAAACATAACTTAACTGTAGTTTCTCACACCTGAGTTCACTTTCTCTAGCCACACTCAGGCTGCTGCACCTGCTATCATACAATAAAACGGTTAAATAGGAAATGCCTGGCAAATTGAAGTAGACCAAAAGATCCTTAAAAGCTAGACATCATGCAGAGAGCTGAAAAAAGTAAATAAGATCTATCAGTCTGGAGAAGCTTATAGTGCTATTTCTCATTATCCACAAATGAAGAAAATATAGGACAGTACTGAACCTTCCCAGGAGTGGCCAGACAACCAACATCACCCCAGGAGTTCAGCTACGACTCATCCAAGAGGTCACAAAAGACCCCACATCAACATCCAAAGAACTGCACGCTGCACTTGTCCAAGTTAAATTTAGTGTTCATCCACCATAAGAAATAGACTGGGATTAAATGGCAGCATGGCAGAGTTGTAGGGTGAAAACCAGTGCTGAGCACTAAGAATATTAAGACTCACCTCAGTTTTGCCAAAAAACACCATGATGATCATGAATCCTGATGAGATGCTTTTAAGGCTGGCATGACCTTAAAAAGTTAGTTCATGCTCCAAAACCCTCCAATAGTACAACAATTCTGCAAAGAGGAGTGGACCACCATTTTTCACACAGGCCTATGTAGGTTTGGATTTTTTCCTCCTACATTAAAACTATATTTTGTGTTGTCTTTGACTAATATTTAAAGTTCTTTGATGTAAAACATTTGTGTGACAAAAGTGCAAAAAAACAAGAATACAGGAGGGTGGCAAACCTGTGTGTGTGTGAACTTAAATTGGAACATGGACTCAGACTTTTTCTCAGACCTGACATGTAGTGTATAAACCTGCTCCTGGACGTATAAAACCTCTATTCCTTAAGATACCTGAGCCACTTCAACTACTCCTCCTGTAGATGTTCTAATGTTGGTCAGTATATTAAAAGACTGGTTGACCAGTTTCTAAGAGATGGCAGGTCTACAAGACCCTTTAGTGCACATGTGGATCAAAGAATGTAGCAGAAAAACTTGAGAGCTTTGTATATTCATGCAAGAAAATCAATCTGTGTTCATCCCCAAACTGGCTTCCACCATGTGGGCACGCTTTTAATCCCACTGGGAACCCTCAACCATGGCTGTCAAAGTGCCATTTTAAACACATATAGAAATCTGACTGGCAGCAGAGAGATTTTTTTTAATCAGGATATTTTCCGTTTGTTCTCCTCTAACACTTAGGCAGGCCTTCATAGAGGAAGTGCTAAAGACGTTTCAAACGGCCAGAAAGGGAAGCCAAGACTTGACAGCAGGAAACGACTTCCTGAGTCGGTTGGAGGATCCAACCACTACAGGGGAAGCACGGGGCCCTACAGGAGCTGCTCTGGGCAGCAGAAAGGCAGGATCTGTTACGTAAGTGGGTGGATTTATATGTTCCACGTTAAACACCAGGGGCCCCGCTGGAGGTAAATAGTCTGGGGAAGGGGCCGAGTTGAAACCCCACAGTGCTGCAAGCCAAGTACAACAGGCCAAGCAACACAATGAAGAACTGACACCTTTTAGAGAAGAGTACCAATCCTTCAAGAGTATTTGACACATCGGTAATAAATGAGCTCTTCCTTTGGATTAGTATATAGTATTAGAACTACTTTACTAGAACAGTAGTTGTTTCTGTGCATTTTGAAGAAGAATGTTTTCTATGATGCCTAAAATATGAAAACAAACAATCAAAACAAACAATGTCTATTGTCAGTTTTTAATGGATTGAATAACTTAAAGCTATGATTCATTGAATCTTGGTGCCTTTAATTGAGTCGGAAACCTGGGATTTTACAAAAGTTGTGTTTTTTCAATTTTTCAAATTCCATTAGGAGAGATTTTAAAAGTTTGTGTCAATGAATATGTTTTTTTCAGACCTGGATAGTGAGAAGAAAATGTTTTTACAGAAAAGGCCACTTTCGAAAGGCTGCTGGGGGTCTGAAGTATGTTTTGAGGCCTCTGTGAACAGCACCCCAGCAGCTTTTCTTCCCTCTGAAGTGGTTCTGCATGTGGTTCAAGTTGAGGACTCTGGCCCGTATGAGGAGGAATGCTCATCAAAAATAAACTCAGCCGGGCTCTCTCTTTTTGTTCCTCCTGTCGGGCTGAGAAGCTGAAATGCGAGGCCGGGTTGGGTAGGGAGAGGGGCTGGCGTGTTGCTGTGCGAAGCTGCAGCAAAGCTGAACAAACAGCGGCGTTTGTTCATCACAAAGCAGCACGGTGACAAGAGCTGAAACATTAATGATGCCTTCACGGACAGGTGTTATAAAACCTGCCTTTTGTTTGTGCTCACAGGGATGGAGACGACTGGAGCTTCGACTGCAAGTAGTAATGACCTCCTGAAAATGGATACGGGTCTGCTTCAAGAAGACATAACATAGAAACACATTTACAGTAAACCACAACTCTGTGTCCTATACTATACTTTACTCAGTAGGGGATGCGCGGTTGCAACCGTTAGGGTAAAAACTAAAAGGCACATCATGAGGTTCTTATCTTGCCAAAGACTCAAATATTTTCCCTCCCAGACTACAAAAAGCACTTTTTTTCCTCTATTTTGTCTACTGGCAGCAACTATCTGAAGTATATCCGCAGCAACAATAACCCATTGTTTGCTCACAGGACGAACACAGAAAGTGTTTTTGAGTCAGGCCAAGATCACGCTCCCGTAGACACTCCCACCGACTGCAGGGAGCAGCGTATCACTGACAGATAACCACTGAACGCACAAGACCGGAGCCGCGTATGTGCCCAAAAATCTCACTTTGATTGCAGAGAAGGAAAAAGGAAGATATGGACTGGGAGCAGAGGGGCTTATCTTGTAATGGCTGCACAGGTCTGAACTGGACATACACAGGAGTGGGTGATGAAAACAACTCCAGCTCCTCTAGTGATTCTCAACATGTTGAACTCTTTTAACTGCTGGGAAATTTTTAATAAATGGCTCTGGTATATTTCATATAAATAAGATACAGATATGGACTTGCTGTATCAGGTAGTAAAATGTTACTTGGGATGCATAATGTCTGACATTTTTTTTTTTAACTTTCAACAGTCAGGAACCCAAGTGACGCTGAAATAGGATTTAATTGCTGTAATTATTTGTCCTGTTCAAACTGACCATTAGAAGATCCTTAATAATGCATTTATAACATAAATGAGTGGGGGTTTCTGTGCATTTTTTGAAGCTAAAGCATCAGCGTTTAAATCTAGTAGATACGTTTCATGTTAATCTGTCCACTTGATAGGACTCAGACTTCTGTTGCCTCGTAGAATCTTCTTTCATTTTCATTCTTAACTAAGTTTTTACAGAGTTTACAAAACTTAGTCTCAGATTGCCTTAGACTCTGCAAAGCATGTGGCGTCATCTAGGGAGTTTGGGTCAGTTTTATCTTTCCACTGAAAATTGTTAGCAACAGTGTTCGCAAGTTGTAAGAGTGGTATGAGGACCAAAAAATGTTGCAACAAAACAGAACATTGTGGATAAATTTAACGGTACTATTACTCCCATCGCAGCTGTTACTCTTTCACACCTCTTTTTAATTTTTACTGAAGGACTCTGCTCGGTAACAGCCTGAGGTAAAATATACAGCTACCAAGGAAACTGTGACGTAATGGTGATGAACTTATGAAAGAGGGTCTGTAATATGATGGAAAGTTGGACCAGAGGGGTGGCAGGCAGGAGGGGGGGGTCTGGACGGTTGGAAGTGGGTGTGTGAAGGGGTGGACCAGTCAGAACTGGACTTTAAATATAACTGGCAGCACTCACTTGTTGTCTTCAGAGATTTCATGAACGACGATGATGGATGTAAAACGCAGAGCTGGACGTATCAAGGTGTGTGTGTGTGTGTGTGTGTGTGTGTGTGTGTGTGTGTGGTGTGTCCTGTATGATGACCAGACACACCACATTCATCTGGCATCCAACGAGTCACACGATTTGGTACCACTCTGCTACGAAGTGTCTGAACTTACTTTTTCAACGCCTCTTTCCTGCTGGACGTGGCAAATTCCCCCCTTTCCAATAAATGAAAAATGAAAAATGAAAAGACTCCTTTGTGCAACTCTGTCTGTCTTTGCCTTCTGCCGAGCCGGCTGGCATCGAAACCATGACCGGGGATAAAATATCTGAGGTCCAGACTAGTGCAATTTTCCATGAGAGCAGCAGCCGTCAGACCGTATGGGAGCCAGATATGTTTGCAAATGGAGCAGAGACGACGCCGGCGTGACAGGACACAGTTCACTGAGCTGTTTGTGTGCTTCCTACAGGCCATTAGCTGCGGAGTATTTTACAGCTCTTCTTAAGAAGCTTGACTCAGTTAAAGAAAACAAACTTAACTCTCAGACAAGGGTGCTCTGCAGGTCTTATTTGATCATGTTCTGCTGGTGAGGAGCTTGGGAATAACAAAGAGAAAGTGTGGAAAAGCAAAACTCATTCATAGAAATACAGTGTTTGCCTTGCTTTCACTACATCCCTCTTAAACCCTGACTTTTGCCATGAAAACAGTCACACACAAAAGGTTTTGAATGTTAGCCATCAGCCCTGTCCATCAGAAAATATCCATAACTCATTGATTAGTGTTGTCTGCACAGCGTGTAGCCTGTACCATGAGTCTAAAGATGTGATTGATAGAAGTTATCATACACTGTAAACCACTGACTGCTGCTAAAAACATGTTCAACAGAGGAGCTTTGATTGGAGGAGAAAACAGAAAGTCAAGATGTTATGAAGGTTTTACATCTTCATTTGGTCTCAAATTTACTGGAGCAGTGCTGTTTTATAATCGGATTCATTTATAAATTAAAGACAAATAGCTGAACTACATCATGAAAAATCCACTGAAGTGAAAAATTTAAAGGCTTTTGTCTATTATCTTCACTTATGTTTTCTCTCTAATTCTCTTCTAATTTGTTCATTGTTTTATCCATTAACTGTTTTCATGTAAAATATTTTTCTTGCACAATAATGGACAGTTAAAAGGGGAATCAGTGCAGCACATTATTTACCATTTTTTAAAAATATTTTCAGTTATTCAAAGTTGAGAAATAAAGAAATGCTTATTTTCCATAAAAATACAAACTTTTCCAACTAATTTACTGAGGGAATTCTATTGATTTCATTATATCGTTTTTTGGCTCATTTCATTGTCATGTGTGTACTAAGAGTGATTTTGCTGTACTGGGGGAAACATGGATGACCGATGATGTAAGGGGTTAGTCAAGGTTCTGAAAAGTCACACGATGTCTGAGATTAGAGGAGTGACGTCATGTCAGCCTGTTTCAAAGTATTTGTTTGTTTAGAAACTGTGGGAAAACGGGGAGCGAATGCAATAAAACTGTTTTGCAACAATCATTGCAGTACTGTACAGTAATAATAAATAAAAAAGTACACTTCTCTTAATCCACCACAGCATCACATGAAACAAGCAGAATTCTGTTTTTGTTTTTTTATTTAATAAGCTGGTTCATAAATTATCGCACATAAAAGATTCTTTTCAATAGTTACAAAGTGGAGAGCAACTCGAGTTAGCGCCTCAAAAAAATAAAACAAATGAGAAAAGACTGTTGACAAGAGGGCCTTTCTGAATATTCATCTCATTGACAAATCGCAAGTTCACAGGGTAAAGGAGAAGATGGGGCAAATGAGGGGTTTTCAACGTCCAAACCACTGCTGAACTCGCTTCCCGTCAACACAGAAGGTCGTCATCTATCCTCAAACTAGCAGCAAACAAAACAGTGACATGCGTTTTTCACATGCCGGGAAAAAAAACAACAGAAAAAAAGATTGTTTTTGTTCTCCAGTGTATTCAAAATACTAATTAAAATAAAACTGAGGAAAGAGAGGAATAAATTATAAAATAAAAATAAAGACGGGACTAGCTACATGTGAGGCCCACGAAAAGGACTAAAACATGTGGAAGTGGCATCTTCTTGGCTCGACCTTCCCCTTCTTTTCTCATGATTGATGGACGAGAAGCTCTGAGGGGGTTCCACAGTAATTAAGAGGCAGCGAGGAGATGCCGAGCTGGCTGGAGGAGCGTGTTCAATAATTCATTTTCACGTATAACAAATCCCTGTTCCTTCATTTAATCATTTGGGTAAGTCTTTATTGTCTTCTACATCCTAATATCCCTTCCTTTTTACCACCTCGTTTCTGATGGTCAAATCATGGCAGACCAATGAGTTTGGAGAGCAGGGGTTTATTTAGAAAGACCTGGTCTGACTGAGCAATGGGCGTCCATCGTTGGCTAACGCTAACGTTTTCATTCTATGAGGCGAGAATCCTCCACTTCGGGTTCTGAGGTTCGCAGAGCCCGATGGGTTTTCTCTGAATGATGGGAGCCTACTTGGACATTTGCTGGTGGATGTGCTGCAGGAATTCAAAGTAGGAAGAAGCCGATTCAGACCGATCCTCCACCAGGTGCTGGAAGAAGGTCGATTTGGCCGAGGTGTCGTCCCTGTGTGACAAGAACACACAAAACAACAAGACAGGAATGTTAGAAGAACAGCAGCAGTTCACCTTTTACTATGCTGGTACCAAAATATCTCGAGTTTTGGTGCAAATACTAAAACAACAAAAAAAATTCTCATTAAACACATTAACATGTGTTATAAATGTTGCCAATTCATAAATCTATATAAAATGAATAATGAGTCAAAAGATAAAAAAATTGTGTTAAAGCCGCAATTGTTTGGTTCTCACATAAAAATAAACCTTATTTTTTCTTATGATAGATTAAATCTGGAAAAACAAATAAACCAACAGGAATTCATCTTTTTTGGCAAACCCAGGAAAATGACCATGATCAAGTAACTGACTGAGTCCAACTTTCCTACACTGGGTTCCTAATGCCGTTCTCAAGAAGTCCAAGTACTGCTGCTCCATCCATCTCTATAGACGTCAGACAACAGCAATGAGGTGTAGACGTGGGTGAACAACAATTCTGCACCACAGGAAGGAGAGAGGAAGCAGAAACAATGCTCTCCCTCCCCGTGGAAGCATTTGCTTTTGCTGTCAATCAATGACCTCACCGCGTGTTTACACTGGAAATAACTTTGTCAACCTCATAGTGATCTATGTAGCGAGGAGGATTCCACTTTAACATGAAACTGGCCACACCCTGTTCCTGCAGTGCCAGCTGGGAACAGCTCAGTGGAAATGCCCATATGGACACTCACTTTTTTTCTCACTGCATCACTCCTCCTGGTCATAATGGTGAATAAAAGATCACATCAAATATGCTTTCAATGGAACACAAACATATGAAGGTTGTTCTGAAGCTTATGAGCTATCTTCAGTGTGCGAAATTCAAGTTGATATCTCACACTTTTACAATCTTTTGAGCATCATGTGTTTCTGTCTGTATAGTAAGAGACACTTTAGATTGAATTGATTCAGTCTAATGACTGAATCTTTTTTTTAACATTACAAGGGCATTATAAAGAGAAAACTGACTGTTGCTTTGTGACACTCTTGTAAATTTGTGAACAGCTGCTTTAAAAGTTTTTTTTGACTAATCATTTCAATGTAAAACTTGAAGATTTTCTTTCACACAATACTGTGTGAAACCTCCCACCTCATAACTGGTAAATCTTGGTAGTCACAGAGGAAGTGAAACTCAGTTTGCCGTTAACAAAAAAACGACACACCCTTCCAGATTTCAACAATAATTGCAGTCAAGCATTAACTAATCTTGAAGACGTCAGTTTGCTGAAAGGTTAAAATAAAATGAGCGATCAGCAGGTCTACAAGTCTGTCGTCTGCCTGTAGGCCAGGGCCTTGGTAGAGGTGTGTGTTTTTTGACTTCTTCCCAACATTGGGCTGAGGGGAAGGAGATGGATACCGTCAGACCCTGACCCTGAGCGTTTGTCAAAGTCAGACGCTGCCCTGATGTGTGCCAGCTTACTTGATGACGTGTATAGTGGAGCTGAATGCTCTGTTGTCCTGCAGCCAGTCCAGGAACGCTCGGACCCTCTCAGACAGCAGAGTTTCCAGCTCAGGAATGTGACTCTGGGATTCATGGGGAGGGAAGAGGAGAAGCAGAACATCAACAACATTGTTTTCGCTGCCGTGTGTTTTGGAGAGGAAACGCATTCTGTGGATCCAGTCTTCTCAAAGCCACACAATGTGGTCCAGAGAAATATGCCTGTGGTTGGGAACGTGGCATTTGTAGGTGGCTCTGGGACGCATCAACCCCCTTTCTATAAAAATGAGATAAACATGAGCAAGCGCTGACAGCTGCTGTTTGCCCACAGTGTGTGGCAATGACAGAGCTTTCTAGGTAGCTGCCTGGTTTGTTAAAAAGCAGAAATGCAACAGCAGCACATCTGTTTTGCTGTGTGAGGGGATTTTTTTTTTTACAATACTAACAGAAATGCAGAACTCCTTTGAAACGCAAAATTGTGACTTATTTTTGGCAAACAGGCATTGCGTCAGTCACTGCAACACACAGGGTGGTGATGTGGGTGCAGCCTCAAAATGTTAAAAAACAGAGCTGTTTCCTAATCACAGTTATTTTTAGTCATATCCTGATATGTTGGAGGTGGATGTAAACTTCTCTCTGAAAAAAGTTATTCTGACATGTAAGACCATGCACATCTCATTGCTTGTGTACAGTGTTGTATTAGGGTTTGTCTTACTGACCATGTCAATGGGAACTGAAGCGTAGTTGGGGCAGCCCAGAACATCTCGGATGAACATCTCGTTGCAGCTTTTACCAATCCACAGATAAAACACCTGGAGGAGCAGAAACAGACATTCTTCAGAACCAACTCTTCCTCACAGTACTTTTATGAATCAGTATCTTTTGCACCTACAAGGAACTTTCAATTTGTGCTGATTTTAGCAACCCCATGTGGACAAAGCATCAGTGTTTTTCACAGAATAAAGAATATATTTCCCATGAGCACCACTACCTTGTGTTGTAAAGATCTTGATGTGGTGATGTGGTGTGATGATGGTTTATTTCTGATTCACTGTGTGGTTCTTTCTATTGCTGCTTGCTCATCTACTCATCCCTCTCTCTATCTCTATCCCTCATTCTTTCTATCATGTCTCAACAGCAGGTCATCCTAGTAATGCGTCTTCTTCACTCAATTTTAAACATAACTTCTTCAGGTTGTAAATCATTCTGGTGGATTTTGCAGTGAATTCGACCAGGCAGACATTCAGAATAACTATATAGATGTAGCCAAACTTCCAGTAGATGATCTTATTATCTTATGTGGTTTATTTGAGGCATCATGAGACCATTTTAAAAAATGGGTTTCTACACACTACAAAAATTGTTGATTCTACACTAATATTAAAAGCAGGAGATTAAATTGTGTCTTCCCAGAAAATAATGTTTCAGTTTCCTTCCCCATTTCATTGCATGGAAAACCCCCATAAATTAAATTATGGAGCACTAACTCTCGACTAAAACTGGACTATGATTCTGGTTATTACATTAGCCCCAATCTTTACCTAAACAAGTTTAGAATCATTTGCACAAAGTCAACAGATTTGTGGCAGAAAATTAGAGAAATTGATGCCGACTCTAGCATCATGGAGTGCATTCTGAACAGATAATGAGAGCTCACGTTGCCACAGTCCATCAGATAAGCTCCGTCTCTGCTCAGCCTCTCTGCAGACAGGTGGAGCAGATGAGGTTGTGGGACCAGTGTGTCATTCAGATGGAGCGCCCCCTGCAGGAGACACACAACCACTGCAATGAATTCACTGCTCGATAAAACAAACCTGCCCCTCATATCGCCGGCTTGGCTCCTCCTACCTGGTCAGACATATTGTCCAGGCGGTACAGGTCAGGATGAACCATCCGCATCAGCTGCTGGAGCGGCTGTGTCTTGAACTCACACATGGCAAAGACCCGCTCGTCCAGCCGCGTGCTGGTACCTGTCCGCAGTGCTTTCTGGAAGGAAACAGAACTGGTTTTAATTTTTGTTGATTTACAGTCACATTTATACAAGTTGCCAATATAATATACAGTTGGCAAACAACTGTAGATTACCATTTCTGATTTGCTTTCCAAACCATTTGAGAAATAAACAAGTAACCGCTAAATAAGTTTGATGGTTTGGAGGTAACGAAGATTTATTTTTTTTGTTTTTTTTTTGCAATTTTAATTTGCCATGACAAAATAACACACTAATAAGGCATTACAGGAACATTGAATACACCTCCTTTTAACACATATTTGTCAGAGAACAACAGGTCATTACATGTCATGTTTATTGTGTTTTGTTTGTGTGTGTTTCACACTGATGAGTGAAACAGATCTTGGGCTGATAGAAGTTATAATTAATCATCATTTACCATCCTATTCATAGATAGGATAGGATCCATAGACTAAAAAAATAACTGATTAAGATAATATTGCCAGACCTCATAAGTTATGTGTGTTAGATGACGTAAAGTGTGCGAGAGTTATCCTGAATGGTGACAGACCCATGTATGAAGGGACAAGTCCTGGATGTGTGAATACATTTATTGTCTGAGGGTAATCTACTGGTCTATTCCTGTTAGTGTTTGAGAGAGTGGTTCTGTAGGCGTTTGTGTGTCTTTATGCACAGATATCAGCCACCTGCTTGAGAAGAGAGAGAATGTAGAGGGGGAAAAGGCGCATGACGGCAGGGACGACGAGGCCAGACTGCTGCAAGTTCGACACGTTGCTCTTGTAGGCGCTTACTAAATCCACGGCTGCATTCACCAGGGCGTCCCGGGCGTCCGACAGGCTGGACGTTATCGACCGGTCGATTGCTGAAATATGAGGCGGAAAAGATTGGATGAAGGGGAGTTTCACTGCAAATACTGACCACAATCAAATTGTGCTTTTACTCTTATTCTCCAAACATATTTCAATTTTTTAAGAAATATATTATACTATAAATTATAAGCTTACATTTTCACACGTAAAGAGGTTAATTTCTTCAAGACAAGTTAAGACAATACATTTGAAAGATATTCTAAAGATTTATCTTGGAGACTCACCCATGTTTGCTAGCAGACAGGTAATCGCCTGGACATCAGCCCCAGCATACACATCACTCAGCTGGTTGACCACCGGCAGACACAGGGTGTGGACGCGGATACGTCTCTTTCCTACAGGGACAGATGAGAAGATGATTAAGAGCAGTTTGGTAAAGATTTGATACAACATAACACAAATAATGTGTTTTTTTCTGAAACTTTCACCACATTTAAATCAATAGCATTAGCACTTGAATAGCTGTGGGTCATGTGTGAGCATATAAGCATAAAAAAATATACATAGTTTTTCATCCTAAATTACGTTTTACTGAGGAAAGACCAATAACATATGTTCAACTCTTCAAATATGGTCATCTACTGCTCGCGGGTGCTTAAAAGTTTTCAACAATATGACTTAAAAAGGCTCTACACCATATACACTATTGTTCAAGATCCCCACAATGTGTTTAAAATATATATAATATAATTATTATAAGTAAAGCCAAAGCCCCTAAATTTATATTTAGATGTGATGGGAACACTGCATTTTATATTTTAAATCAAAACGCGACAAAAAATGTCAATTTTTTAAAACCTGACTGTTTACAAACTCAAATATTTACTGTATAAACTGAAATATTTACCATTCCTGTGAATCACAGCCAACTAATATTTAGTCATCTAACCAGAATTTCTGAGAACTGCTTCACATCTGTATTGCATGGAGTCAACAAACTTCTGGCGCTGCCTTTCTTGGTTTTACCTCAGAAACAGCATTTTTGAAGTCACCACATAAATGTTTATTTTGGGATTAAGGTCTTAAGATCGGGATAGACACTTCAGAACTTTAATTTTGTTGGTATTGAACCAAGTTGTCTTGTTGAAACTCACATTTCAAGTGCTTTTCCTTTTCAGCCTAAGACAACATGACCTCTTCAAGTATTGTGATGTTGGCAAACTAATCCATGATCCCTTGTTTTCATGTTAAAGGGGAAACAATTTGCCAATTTTACCAATCATAAAAATAAAAATTATAAGCATTGGTTTACTCATGTTTCTACACACACTGCTATTATATGAACACCATTGTTCATATAATATTGTTAATAAAGAGTTTAACAAAAAAAAACACAAAGAAAACCTCAGATGATATCCATTATATTCTCATGTTTTGCCCACAACATAACTTGAGAGATTTGCCTGTGCATATTTTTTTTAACATGATCCCTCCACAAACACCTGTAAAAATGCTCTTTGAGGTGTGTGTGTGTGTGTGTGTGTGTGTGTGTTTACGCACCTTTACTAGAGGTGTAGAGCAGAGCAGCCTGGAAGCAGGCCAGAGATGAGTCTGCCAGAGAATCTTCAATCGACATCTGGACAGCAAAGGCAGAGTCTGGATTCACATTGGCCAGGGACAGCAGGTCAGTGGAGCGCACAAAGAAGTTACCGTGGAACGTATGGATGGATAAACCTGAGGGGAGGGCAGAGGGTGAGAGAACATATTTGAATTACTTTTAGCAAGACAGAAAACAGCAGCAAAACAGCTGAAAAAATACAGTGGGTGTAAAAGTAACCAAGACATGAAGAGATCAAATTGAAAAATCTGTTAATAAGTTTTGTGTATGTGTATACCTTTAGTGCATCGTATTCTCATGACAGCCTCAAAGCCGATCTTCCTGGTGAGGTAGCGCTCGAGATCTTTCTGGAACTTCTCCAGCTGGGCCGGGTTGTGAATGTGATGAAACGAGGGATAGTAAAAGATGCTGCCCGCTGAATATTTGGAGATACATGCTGGAGAAAAGGTGAAAGTCATTTTAATTTCAGGTATTTATTCTTACAGAATTCAAAATGATAGCATCTACTTTGACCAGGTCTAGACCTAACATGGCTGAAGTGATAAAGATAAGGGGAAAAAGTGGGTTTTCTACCTAGTGAGGCGAGGTCAGTGTATTGGGAGCTGAGCAGGAAAAGATCCACCCCGATCTGTTGTCCTGAACAGTCCAAAGCAAATTTCTTATAGAAGTCTGTAGCAGGGCCGAGGTGCTGCACTCCCTGCAAATATATAAACTGGTTACAGAAGTGGGATGAGATCCGCAAACATAAAGTTGCTGCCAGTAGCCAGTTAGCTTATCTCAGTATAGAAATTGAAGAGTGGAAATGGGGAGAAACAGTAAGCTTTGCTCTGTCTGGAGGTCAAAATATCCACCCAAAAGTATTATACTTTTTAAACCTTCACAAAACAGTGAAAAATATGGAAAGGTTACATGTTTTGGTTTTATCGATTAGACATTTACTTGGCTCGCAAATTTGTTTGCTCTGAATTTTTAAGACAATATTTTCCATGATTTACTTTTTTCAGTCTCACAATCATCCTGAAAGCACTGAAGCCAGACGACAGATAAAAAGAGCTCATCTGTTTCTGATGGAAAATGTTGCTGTAACATACTGGCAGTTTGCTCAGATCAAAAGAAGAACAGACATTAGGAGCATCAATAAATCACATTCATATGATGACAAAGAAATCTGTTTTTTCCCCACAGAGGTTCTGTCTCTAAAATAAAATGCAAGATCCAAATATGATGTTATGGCTAGTAATGAAACGTAGTTGTGACAAGATTACAAACACTACTGATCATGCTAACACAAAGAGAATAAATCCAGCACAGCAGAGGGGCTTTGGAGGAATCCTATGGTTTGGTTAAGACTTCAGAAATCAAATCGGAATTTGGAAACAAAAAAACCCTGTAAACCTTGGTCTGTTCTTTATGTGAGATATTACATCTATGTAATATGAGGGGGCCATTATAATATTAGCCCATCACTATTGTTTAGTTTTAAAGTGTGAAATCACAATTCTTGAGAGACTAACTGACGCTTTTAAATTGGTTGTGTTGTCTGGCCAACAACCCAGTCTGTATTGACTTCAGAAAAATCTTCAAATATTCACAATTGGAGCCAGAACACAATCAAGAACCAGTTAATTTCCTTGAATTTTTGTTTTTAAAAATAACTTCAATGAAAAATTTTTAATTGAATTGTTCTAACTCTAAAACACAATTAAGTATTTGTCTTACAGTTGCCAGGCAGGAAATGATGTGGTTTATGTTATCTGTTTTTTGTACCTTAGTGCTAGAGCGCTGGCTGGGGTCTTCCCTGGACTGCAGCAAACCAGCACCCAGGGTGGGCAGCTGGGTCTGGAACACCGTTACACGTCCCCCGGTGGGCGACATGAGCTTGAAAGCGGCCTGCAGTGCTGGGCCGAGGGCGCTGTGGGTCTCCCTGCTCTGGCTGAACATGGCAGGAAGGGAGTTCAGCAGGTCCTGCACCAGCTAGATGGAGAAGGTGAGGAAAATGAGGAGGGGGAGATCAAGAAAAAATAAGACAAAAGGGGGAAAAATGGAAAGAATGTGACAAAGAGAAGAGAAAATAAAAAGAGAGGACAAAATGATGAAAAATATTAGGAAAGATAAGAGGGAAAAACTTCATACACACAGGTACATATGCAACACATTTGTTTTCTCTGTCAAATAAGAACAATAATAAGACAAACAACTGTACCTCTCTGCTCTCTTTCAAGTTCACCATCAAACTGTCATGAGATGGTATGAAAACATCTGCAAAGAGAATCAAAACATGCAAATAAAAGCAGAAAGGTTTTTTCACTAGACACTCAGGATATAAGAGTCCAAGTAATAACTGCTACCTGCAACTAGTATTTGAATTTGAATGGTAGTAATTACATTTTTGAACATCAGGTAGTAATTTAAATTCCCAGAAAACAATTTCTGAAATTTAGGCAGAAATTAAAAAAAAAATTTACAAACCATTTAATTCTATTCAATTTACATACAGTAAACATGCATTGTCTGCATTAGTCTCAATGATAGTGGATTTTTTTTTTTTTTTTTTTTTTTTTTTTTTTTTAACTTTTCCTTTTGCTCACAGGGGGCCCTAAGAAGAAACAAACTGCTGTTGTACACTACAAGTGTAAAGCTGTACTTTTTGGGATAATTACATTATGGTGGATATTAAGTGACTATAGAAAATTAAATTGTACCATCTATGTCTGACACCACCAACATCTGCGGCTGGGACAGGCCCTCCTGCAGGTTGTAGAAATGGATGGTGTTGTCAAAGGTGAGGAAACCCACCCTGGTGCGTGTATCCCCGGGCAACCTGTAGCATACAACAAGCCTTTACCAAAGCTGATCATTTAGAAAAAAAAAATATCTATACATTCTGGAGGAATTGTAGTTACAGTTATTATTAACCCACTGCTTTTTACCATCTCATCCATTTGATTTGTGTAAAAGTCAAGAAATATATTTAAAAAAGGTATTCATTCCTGTTCTGACAGTCAGCTGCACTCACTTATCCAGGTTATCCAGTAGTGAGTCACAGAAGTACTTCAGGTAGCCACTTTCCACAGCATTGTGAGACACATCAAGCACAAACAGGTAGGCTGCCGGCTGAGGGGGTCGCAACTAAACACACAAAAGGTTGAGTAAACACACATGGTTAGTAGTGATCTCACTTTATACAACACCGAAAATGACTAATTTAAAGATCCAAAACTTTATATTTTTTAAGTTCAGTGTCATATCACATATACTGTATGTGCTCTGTTTTTTCTGTTAAATTTTAATTTACAGGTACACCTGTTGTAATGCAAAGACAATGACTGCCCTCTAGTGGAATGACAATCACAATACATGATATTCAAATTTCCACAAGAGGAGCCAAAAATGAATAAACACTGAATCAATAAAACGAGTCAATGAATAGATAAACGACTCACCATGTAGTCTGAGGAGGCGATGAACTCCACGGTGGAGTTCTGGACCTCTGGTCTCTTGTGGGGCTCACCATACGACCTGGTGACCGGGTTGTACATGAACTCATCCGGTACTAGAAGAAGAAAGAGAGAAAGTATCAAATCTGCAAAAATGTCATGGAACAAAAATCAGAGCCCAACAATAATTAATTAATTATTATTATTAATAATATTAGTTATTCAACTGTAAATAAAACTATCATGATTTTTTAGAATAACGTAAATGGACTTGTACCATCATTGACCCGGTAACAGAGGTTACACTTCCATCTGCGCTGGTCCAGAAAAGTCACGAATGGATTGATGTAGGTGCGACAAGAGCGACAGCGCACTATTGTGTTTGACGTGATCACTGGTAACTGCTGCAGAGGGGGAGAAGAAATTGTTAGGGAAACATTTGGCACCTCTTAAAAAAATTTGAAAATGTATCTCATGAGTGGCACAAGATTTTTGTCTCCCACCTCCTTTTCCCTCTCAACTGTGACCTTTTCAAAACATTCTCCCATTCATTCCTTTACAAGACGACTGAAAGGGCTTTGTCTCCCTTTCTTAGGGAATGTTGTTAAATGAATCTTTGCAACTGTTGTCTTTCTCGACCTACTTCTCAGTTTCAATGACTGTATTCTCAAAGACTTCTTCAGTTGGTGTACCATGATTGCCTGCTTTACTTTTCCTTTCAATCAAAGGCTACTTTATACTTTCGTAGACATGATAGTTACACTGTGGTTTGTACAAATGGCTATGTTTGTTAAGTTCAGAGATGATTGACTTCAAATTATCAGTGTTGATAATGTCACGTGAAGCATCAATTCCCTGTGGGTGATGTAAATTACTTTAAATTCAGTGAGCAAATTATCACAAATGCTGACATATTTTTATGAGATAACCGCACACCAGGAAAACTTCATGAAATGGTTTAAAAGTATATTCCAGATGACTGTTCTTTTTAACAAACAGCTAGTGGTGCCAGGATTTGGACTCCATTGGTGGTATGCAGAGAAAGTTGCAGAGATTGCGGGGTATAATTGGCATGACTTGTGGTGTCTCTGAAACCTGCAGCACAGTCATCAGCTACTACAAGCAGTATGTGTATAAAAGGAGTCTGTCTAAAGCCTGTCAATGGCCAACCATATAAATCTGTGTAGGCACTTAGCTGGGAATTTGTTTTACTGAATCAACATTGACCAGGATCATATTTAGTACACAGACCATTGAAAATGGAAGTAGACTCTCCATTCTCAATAATTAGCCTCCTACTACAAGAAAAACCTTTTGTCATTGCTGGCAAAGTGGACACATTTCTTGCGATGTGTTATCAGTACATCCCTCCCATTTTTTCAGTTCATACTGACACTACATCAGCTAACACCTCTATAAATACACTCACCTATCTTTCTGTAGCAGACTAACAATCAGTTCAATCTGTCATAAGCACAAAAATACTCCCTTAGCTTCACATAATACTGAATTCCTCCTCCAGCTTCCAGTAATAAGCCATGGTTTTTCATATACCGTATTATCACGACTATAAGGTGCACATAAAAGTCTTAGATTTTCTTCCAAATGTGCGGCGCGCCCTATGTATGTATGTAGGGGGAAGTGTGGGCATGGATTGTATATTAAAAAAAACTGGGATGTGCGTTATGCAGAACATCGTTTTAACAACCCTGAAAATCGCAAAGAGACACGCTTATAAAGCACAGTTTAAACCGAACCAATCAGCTACGCGGAGGAACACGGAAATCGAGCAGCCGCGTGAGAATTTAAGGATTAATGAAAGGCGCAGCTGAGTTGACGCAGATATAAGCCAGGTAGCATGAGTAGGAGGATCACAGAGCAAAGAATGAGTGGGAGAAGCGTTCCGACTGTCACCATTTGACTAAAAGCAGTAAAGCTAGCAGAAGAAATGAAAATTGACTGCGCCTTTTAGTACGGTGCACCTTATGGTCGTGAAAATACGGTATTGCTCATTGTGTGTTCCTCATTGGTAAGCTTTTGTAATATCAGCCTAAAATAATTAGTTCAAGACCTTATTTTTTCTATTTGCACCGACTGCTAAAGGTGAAAAAATTATACTCTTTTGCATTTAGGCAATGATTTAGAGAAATCAAATAATGCAAACACCAGACAAGAGAAAAAAACACATACTGTCCTTTTTGTGGCAAGAAAAGGGTCGTTACAATCAAACTGTTATTTAATGAATTAGAGGATTTTTTGAGAGGAAATCATACACTTTGTTAGGGGATTTAGGGGTCTGATCGTACCTGTAGGTCTCTGAAGGGATGCAGGAGCAGGCCCAGGGGAAGCCTGGCCTTGTTGAGCAGAGCCTGAGTTTGAGGGATGCTGGTCAGGGTGCATCTGAACGTCCTGCTCAGCAAACAGGGACAGTGAGTTAGATAACACATCTACAGATAAGACTAACAGAGAGAGATCAAGTCAGTTATTCACTGCTGCTACTTGTAGTTCCCACAACTCTATTGCATTTTACACTTCATAATGTCTGTTTTTATTTCTATTTCTTAATTTTGAGAGAACAGTTGCTGCAGGTTTTCAGGCAAAGCTAAAACAAAAACAATACAACTTTATTATATACTTACTGTGGGCTGCAGTTGACCTTCTTCAGGTCGTAGCTGAGGTTGGGCTCCGGGGCTTCTAGGGGTCTGGGAGGCAGCAAGTTTCTCTCCTGCAGCAGGTTGATGGGCATCAGGGCCTCCACCTCTAGCTCTGGCACCCCACTCAGCCCCCCCAAAGCTTGCGACAGCGTGGACAAGTTCGGGAATGGCTGAAAAGAAGAAAGACATTAACCAGTGATGAGCTTTTATGGTCCTGAATGACTACTATAGGAGATCTCTGTTGCAAGGGAGGATAGGGTATTGAAAAATTAGTTCAATTTATTGCCAAAATGGAACTAAAAGTCTGTGTTGTCAATCAATGACTACTTTAAGCTACATGTTCTAGTTCTAGTATAATATATTATTTGTTGACTAATATTTGAGAGGCCCCTAATCTCTCAAATATTAGTTGGTATAATATATACTTTGTTGACTAATATTTGAGAGGCCCCTAATCTCTCAGACACTGACACTACTTATTATTACGGTCACCTGCTTAAGTGCAGTCCACAAAGACTCTGATTGGCTCCGCTGTTTCTCCAACTGCACAAACAGCAAATCACAAGAGTGAATTGCTCGACTTGGTGATTCAGAGGTCTCTTGGAAAAAAAAGTGAATCTACATGAGGACAAAACATCAAGGTATAAAGCTGCAGACTAACCTGGGAGTACTGCTGGTAGCCTGACTGACCATATGGGTCGTGGGAAGGGGAGGATTCCGGGTGGGAAGCGAGTCCCTGTCGGTAGGCTGGTTGCATGCTGGGGTAACCATAGTTACTATAGGGCGGGGCCTGGTTGGTCATATCGTTGGAAGGTGGCATTGAATCTAAATGAGAAGAGAGTCCAGCATTAAAGTAATCTAATGTAAATTTAGAGAACACAAATGTTTTTCCCCCAATTGTGTTAAGACGATTTAAAAAAGTGCAAATGAGGTCAACTGTTGTATAGGCACTCCTTTCCATGGTCGTGGATGGTTTACATAGCACAGTCTTAATCTAAATATAGTGATAATGTATTTTTTTTAATGAAGATATACCTGGATAGCTGCCCCCTTCTAGGGACTCATAGCTGTTGGGCACCGGAGAGGCACTGCCAGTAGTAGAAGAGGAAGTGTCACCGCCTTAATGAGACAGATAGAAAGAGTAAAACAACCAAATAAGTAACAACTGAAGTAGAGCGCAAAATACAGGTTGGGAGGTTTACAAGAGTGACACAAACCACAAGGAAAAAAAAGAAAAATGTTTGAAAAATACCACCAGACATGTTAAGATAAAATTGGAAGGTAAAAAATGTTGAAGTCCATGAGAGACAAAACATGACAGAAGGTAGAAAGCCATTTCGTTGCTATTAGGCTTTTAACTACGCTGTCCTTGGCCTTCCTCAGGCCTTAGAAAACAAGAGAGTGAGGGGGGAGAGTGAAAATGGTTCCACTAGTTGACATCTAGTCAAGAAACAAACACGGTAATCTGAATAAGGTTCTAGTCAAGATAAAATGTGTGTCCACACAGCCATATGCATTTACCCATTAATCTGAAGTTTATATGAGGCTTTAACAGTGTGAATGTGACATATCGAGTGCCACATTCACAGTATTGTTTTAAGACTGAGTTAAAAAGTAAAGCTTTCTATTTTCCATTTGCTCTCAATGATATTATTGTATCTTTTTCCTACAGGTCTAAATACAAAACAACCCATATGTGGACATAGCTTATTGGGATGTGCCGAATCAGTGCAGCAGTCGCTCTTTTTGCAATGTTAATAAATCTTGCAGATGGATCATCATGGAGGTCAATCAGTTCCTTGCACTGTATCAGGTAACCAAAAGATCCTTGGTTGGTATGTTGTGCCTGTCTCTCTCTCTCTGCTCAGAGGTTTATCCAATTCCAAGTGTTACAATATCTGAATGAATCCATTTTTCCATGTGGGCCAAAATGAGGGATCAACAGCAGCACAAGACGACTTCTTGCAGAGAGCTCATTGGACAGGACTGCATCCAATCATCAGCAAGGTATTCAGACAAGCAGACTACTGGATTATCTGCTCTCGAAGAGGACACCAGGACAGCTAAGCCTTTCCCCTACTCCTCCATGATTCTTGTGACACCTCCTCCTCCCCTACTTTGTTCATGGATTAATAGAACAGAGTAAAACTTATCCATCTGTGGTACCTCACAGCACGTTCATTCAGCATTGTTTTCAACATTGTTGTTTGCTTTCCTTTTTTTCTTGTAAACCTTCAACATCTGATCAAAATGTTAAGTCACAAGGCCTCTCAACTAACCTCCAGAAGCCAACTACTTATAATCCAGGCTCCATTCATGTTCCATTTCTACTGCATTTCTCCTAACTAACGTCAGTTCTGATTCTCGAGAATCAGCAGCTGCATCGGCACGACACAGATACAGATTGCTGTTCAAGACATGAGTCCAACATGCAGCAGGTCGCTTATTATTATTAGTCAGCATCTTATGTCATTGACTTGAAATGACTCATTTTAGCACCAGTGGTAGAGTGACTCAGCAGAATGAGACAATGAGAACACAGGACAAATTACACAGGACGAACAGCAAGTTACTGTATGTGACTTAAAAGAAACAGCTTAACTCAAATTTGAGGACACAAAGAGAAAGTGTAAACATATTGTCTTTCAAAACAATTATTACGCTTTTGGCATCTGCCTGTTTGAATTGGCAATAATCCGTTATCATTTATCAACCTTCAGTGGTATCACATCCTGATACATGAAAAAACATTCAGACTTAAAGCAGACATCCAAAGATTAAAAAGCAGTATTGCATTGCAGCATACATTTTGCAAGATAGAGCAACACTGTGGAGAATTCGGGGAGACCAAGAGGGAGATCGCCCCTCTGCAGGGCAGCAGCTATATTTAAAAAGCTGTTAACTGCTGGCTGATGACACAGCTCCTGAGGGACTAGCGATTAGTAGAACACCCAAGTACAAAACAAATATCTCAGATATGAGAATGTTCAAGAGAGTCAGAAATGTGTAAGTATATATATATATATATATATATATACACACACATACACACACACACATATATATATATATATATATATATATATACACACAATAATAAATTTTCATATATATTCAAATATTTTAAATGTACAGTACATGCTAGCCCGTTAATGAATAATTTCTAAATTTAGTATGTTACTTTTTCTGTTAGAGGTTACCTTAAGTGGTATTTAGAACTATTTTTTATATATTCATAAAAAATATGTTATCGAAATTAAAATTCTCTTGAATTCAATGGTACCAACCTTGATTTAGCACTGTGTAATTACTGTCTATTAAAGATAAAATTAAACACTAACTTACTTACCTTTCTGAGAGACAAAGCTTCAGTCAGTTTGAGCAGAACAACAGAGCAGGGGGCACACACACATTTAAAAGATGAAATCTACATTTAGAAGTGGCACTAATACCAGCGAGGGGGAAATGTGGTGAGGAACAGATGAAATTTGTAAGGAATATTGAGGAGGCAAGGGGAAGAAGAGGGAGACATCTGATTAGCTTATTGGAAAAGGGACGATGTGGATGATAAGCAACAAATTGATCAAGAGTGTTTGTTGGTGGAGCAGAACTGACAGATGGCGATCACACAGAGAACAGGTGTTTAAAAGTGATGGTGCACGGATGAGGATGGAAACGTATAAATGGTGAAAATTCAAGGGAATTAGGTTTGAAAGAAAGAGCCGAAGGAGTTGATGGGGGATGGATAAAGTGATGAACGGGGTTGTGTGGGAGGGAAAAGCTGGAGCAGACCTGCTTCCTCATCCTCATCCTCCTCCTCCTCATCATCATCGTCATCCTCAGAGCTGGATGAGGAGGGAGCAGCAGCCGGGCCTGAGGTGGTGGCAGATGCAGAGCTAGCTCCACTATTAGCAACATATCCATACTGCACGCCTGTTGGAAGGGGGGAGTGGGAAACGTACATAAGAGAACCGTCAAGAACGAATGAACGACAGCGGGAGAGATAAGGCAGTCAGAATTGTGGTGGTGTGTTTGTGTGACTGGGGAATTAATCAGTGTCTCTTTTAGACAACCCTAGAGGCCACTGGGGATTTATTGCCTTATTAGGCCTTAGGCCAAGAATTAGGGATTGGAGATATAAACAAAATCAAATATCAAAATACCTTAGTATTGATATTATTCCGCAATATTGTAGGAATAAATATTGGTGCTTTCACAAAATAGTTACACAATAAGATTATTGATAAATAATCTGAAGTGTAGCTAGGCCAGGGTTATTTGCCCTAAAAAACAAAATTTTTCAAATTTGAACTTCAAATTTATACAGTGCGGCTAAAAAGTATTTAGTCTGCCACTAATTGTGCAAGTTCTCCCACTTAAAAAGATAGGGTCTAATTTTCATCATAGGTAACCTTATTTATTGAAGAAGGAAATTACATCACATGTCTGATTTTTAAAGAAGGCATTTTTAAATCATGGTGGAAAATAATCTTTTCTGTTTAGGCAGCAATGATGGTTTTCTTATAGCTTTTCTGTATAAAAATTCCATTTCTTTTAGGCAATTTTGCATGGTTCTGTCACATACATTGACTCCAGCTTCCTCCCATTTTTTCTTCATTTGTCTTGTTTATTTTCTGTTTTCAAGACATATGGCTTTTAGTTTTCTGTCTTGACCCTTAGATGTCTTCCTTGATCTACCAGTAGGCTTGGCTTTAGCAACCTTTCCATGCTGTTTGTACTTGATCCATATCTTCAATATAGCTGACTGTGAACAGCCAACATCTTTGGCAACCATATGTAAAGGGTTACCTTTTTCAAGAAGTTTGACAATCCTCTCTTTGGTTTCAAGAGACATGTCTCTTGTTGGAGCCATGATTTTTTCAAATCCACTTGATCCAGCAGCCTTCCAAGATGTGATAAATTCACTCTTTAACTGCAGACTAACAGGCAGATCTAATGTAAGGCAGGTGCCCAATAAAGGGCTGTGCATGTCCTTATTTTCTACCTACTATTTTTTTCCTCAGAATGGAGTGATTCCATGTTTTTTTCCTTGTGCTTGGTCTAAAAAAAAGTAACATTCACATCAACACAGTGGTTTTTATTCATTTTCTTTAGTGTTTCTGAATGCCAAGGAGCTGCATGTTTGAATAAATTCATTGTTTCATGCATTTGATGCAAGTTTGTTCTAGAGAAGAAAATGTCTGAGCAAATGCTCGCACAAGACTCGTAATTTCATACTTTTTGCTAGGGGTTGTATCTTGGCCCATTCCTCCATGTACATCTCCTTTGATGTTCGCTGGGCAACGTAGATTTTCAACTCCCTCCTCGATGTTGAGATCTGGAGACTGGCTAGGCCACAAATGCTACTTAAGAAGCCACTCCTTTGTTGCCTGGTGTGTGTGTGTGTGTGTGTTGTGATCATTAAATCGCACTTAAAGACCAAGAAGATGGAAGGAGGTTTTCACTCATAATCTCATGATACGTGGCCCACTTCATTCTTTCCTTTACATGGATCAGTTGCAGAAAGAGAAGGAGTGCCAAAGCATGATGGTTCCACCTCCATGCTTCACAGTAGGTATGGTGTTCTTTTGTAACTCCACATTTGTTCTGCTCCAAACATGACAAGTTGAGTTTTTACCAAAAAGTGCTATTTTGGTTTCATCTGACGATATGAGATTCTCCCAACCCTGTTTTGGATCATCCAAATGCTCATACATATACTGGCTTAAGCAGGGGACCAGGTCTGGCACTGCAGGACTAGAGTCCCTAGCAGCATAGTGTGTTGCTGATGAGCTTTGTTCCTGCTTGATTTTCATCGACTGCTGCCTCACACACTGCACTATATAGTGTATATATGTAGTGTTTTATATCATCATTTTCACCACTGATTGAGCTTTATGCATGGTAAACACTGCACATCTTTTCGTGAATTGTTTCGTTGGCGCTCATGTGCACCACCCCCAGGGCTCATCTTTTTAAGTGGAAGAACTTGCACAAATAAATCATTTTCCCCCACTTCAAGTCCACACATAAAACGCATTAACTGATGGAAAAATGTGAAGCTGGTAAAAAAGGGACCAACAGAGAGGATTTGTGACTTCAAAGCATACATCTACTCTTAATTACATTTGTATGCATCAAATACTGTAGCTCTGGGTGTAGCAAACTGGATAAACTTAAGTTGTATTATTGCCTGTAGGACTCAGGCTAAGGATCACACCAAGTTCAACCAATTTCATTTCCCCAAAACTTTGCAGCTTTAAATACTAGTGAAATTTATCACAATGTCCTCCAAATTGGATCATGTTCCTAATTTTTCAGCACCTTTGTCTTTGCATAATCTATGTACAAATAATTAATCCACTTGCATAAACACTGATTCAACACTGATTTTTAACCAGGTATATCAAAAATGTACCTCATCAGTGCATATCCTATTAGGAGAGGTATACCTTAATTTCCTTGATCTTATGTAAAGTGTTCTTTGTGCCTGAGGCTAATTTTACTGTGACAAAAGTAGCTGATTGAGGCACAGGCAGAAATGTCATAATCATTTTCTGTTCACACCTCACATATTAGGATAACAATTACTTTTGACAGTGAAGCTTCAAAGTTAATTGATTTTATTTGTATTCAAATTATAATCAAATACAAGTACAGATCGTTAAAAACTCTGTATAACCTGGTAAAGACGATCACAATGCTAACAGGTCAGAGCTTAAAAAAAACAGCAGCTGCCTGGTATGTGGTAATTCCACAACTGAAAACTGACACTTTTGTACAAACACTCACACCTGCACATGTGAAAGCATACGTGTAACTGTGTGCGTAACAGATTTGCAGCTGGAAATGTGTGTACCATTTGCATGCTTCTGCCAAAAATACTAGCACCAGAGAAGAGAAAAACACTACAAGAGGTGTCATGTTTCTAAAATTATACTCAAGTATCAATACAGAAACAAAGACAAGTTGGAAATTAACACTACTTTAAAGAAACACCATGATATCCTTGTGTTTTATTTACCTTGGTGGCGGCCCGGTGAGGAATGGACTGAAGTCGAGGGGGTTCCTGAGGGTGGTGGGTCTGCATCACCACTGCTGTGAGTGACCCGGTCGTAGGAGTCGTAGTTCAGAGAAGCCTGATGACTTTGGTCAAAGTGTTGGTGGTGGACTGTGTTTTGTGCTAGTAAAAAAAAAAAAAAAACACACACACATAAACAAAACACAAAGGGTAGGACATTCTAGGCAGGAGAGATTGTGAGATTGTTTAGCCAAAATAACCAACTCATGATTGACATCTAGGATGTCCAGGATGCAAAAACACCTACAAATAACATTTACAGCAACAACAGCCCGGTAAGTCGCTATTCAAGGTGTAATTGTTGCTTATTGTCAACTCAACAAGTCTCTTTCTAGGGATACACTGAGCTTTCCATGAACAGCCGAATACTCAATAAAGTGCAGCTGGCTACTTGATTATATTATTCTTGATTCTAATTGAATAGTTTTGATTGTGTTAGAGTGCACTTGGATAAGAGGCTGTGTTCTGTTGATCTGAGAGCAGAGAGACTCCTTCAGTGTTTGACAAATACTAGCCAAATCATCATAATTGACTCTTCCTAAGTCCCTTCTTTATTTACAGTGAGGTATAACACACAAGAAGCCTAATGGACCTTTTTCATGGCAGTCATATTGACTGGAATGGTAGGTAACACAAGTGTTACCAATCACACCACACATCCAGTGAGCCCACATGTGAAATAGCAGCACCCTGACTGTGACCTGAATGGAACAGAACCTTAATTATCATTATTGTTAACACCCATGATTTTTGACAATACTCTGCACAATTGCGACCATGTGAGGGTATAACTTGCACACCTTCTTAAAAAAAAGTCACATGTGTGACCATTTTGGTCACAGTCCAGAGCTCCGTACCAATGATAGCGATTAAGGTCCCATTTAGTGCAGCAGAGCCTTTCCAGTGAGCGAACACACACAACAGCAGCAGCCTGACTCTGTTGGACCTGAATGGAACCTTAATTAGTATCACTGCTAACACCCGTGTTAACCCTACCGTTTCACGTCCGTATTTGACAAGGGTCTATTTGTATTTGCAGATGGTGTTGACAATGATTGATAATGAAAATCGTTAGGTGCAGCCCTTTTAATCTGCCACTTTCACACAAGCACCAATATAGATTCTTACAGATACAAGTGCAATACAGGTAAGCGTTTTCAGCCATGTTGAAATAATGTTAAATTTAGCCCATTTTATAACAAGGTAATACAAAAAAGAGAAAGGAAATAGACATATTTTCTTTTTAAAACCGCTATCCAACAACTTATTTCAATATATGCCTCTGCAACACCAGTCGCTTTTTACAGGCAGAAGCCAATCACCCTCTGCTAAACTCACACATACCTGTGCTTCCTTGACCATTGACGGTCGGTGCCACGCTGTACCCAGGGTGCCCTGTTGTCACGGAGGCTGGCTGAGTGTTGCTGTAATGATGAAGGGGGGCGCTCATCTGGATGGGCATGACTCCGGGTGCGGTTGTGGTCTGTGAAGAACTCAAGGTGCCATACTGGCTACTTCCTGGTGCAGATGGGTATGAAACAATGGGGTAGAGGGGAGCTCCAGGACCACTTGCTGGGGCAGGAACCAAACTGGGCTGCTGCTGTTGATGCTGCGCCGCAGGAGCATGGTACGACTGTTGTCCATAATAAGATCCTGGAGTGGCATACGGTGGAGGGTGCGGCTGCTGGAATGGCTGTTGGTGGTACTGGGCATTTAATGGTGGAGGTGCTGAGGAGGGGAGGGTGGCATATGGCTGAGAAGGAGGGACTGAATTAGGAGGCACACTGTATTGGGAGGTGGATGCTACATGGTGCTGAGGAAGCTGCTGCTGATGGTTGTTCTGGTAGTAGTTTGCACTATGAGCACTGTTCGTGATGGGAGCTTTGTTGGGAACAGGTGTGCTGTGGGCAGGGATGGTGGGGTAGTGCTGCTGTTGGAGTGGAGCTCCATAATAGCCTGTAGCTGGATAGGTGGATGTGTAGGTCTGTGTTGGACCTGGGTGGAGGGAGGGGGAAAGAGCATTTTTAATTAGTAAAGTGTCATGATTTTACTGTACTTGTCAGTGTTTCCCTTTGAGTCATCAATATCCAAGCTCACAATGAAAGCACTTCTATCTGAAAACAACTGACCAATACAGGTTTATTATGTAATGGAATAGCTTCACAAGTAATATACAGTTTATCAAACAAAAGTATGTTTTAAAATTAACTACATTCTCAATTAGGCTTACAATCAATTCTTTAAGTCATAGTTCATTTTTATATATATTAATGTATATTTCCCTTTGCTTCCGTTCATTTCGTGTGTCAGGTATTTTGTTGTCTTGGGCGCTAGTAGGACCAGCTGGTCCTCTAAGTGTCAGCTAATGAGGATTCTCATAATAAACAAATAAAGAAAACAAATGCCATCAAGCTTAATCAAAAAGCTATTAGGGTTAGCTCAGCAGTGATGTTTGACACAGCTAGCCCTGGACAAGCATCCCTGAAAACACAGCAGCATCCCTCAATGCAAACTTGATTATTAGTGATAAGATAAGTCTAATTGACAATGTACGTAGGAGAGGGTCAGAATGTAGAGAACGCCATGAAATGATGGTGCGCAATCTGTCCCAGCTGTTATCTAGCTAACCATTGGCTTGACAACTAATGTTAGCCGGTAGATTTTCTCTCTTGGTTTTCACCGCTTAGCTTAGCTCTAAAGTTAGCTAAGCAGCTGCTAGCCCATTAGCTCTGATAGTAGCAACTAAATTCACGCGTTCTCTTGTTTTCCCTCATATTAAAGTTATATCTGAAACCAGAATATATATATATGTATAAAAAATAAATAAAAAACACCTCGGGTTAGCGTGCTAAAGCTAGCAGCCTACCCGCATCCCCGGCCTCTCACCGTTGCTGTACTGGGGTGCAGCTCCGCCGTTCGGCGTTGAGTTCTGTCTGTAGCTGACGGAGCTGTTCAGGTTAGTGAAGCCCGGCGCTGACATCGCTCGGTCCTCCCGTCCTTCTTACGCCCACGGTTTACACGGCTGGATGGATACACATGAGCGTCGCTGTCGGAGCCTGGATTCCCACCCAAGAAACGCGGTCGAGAGGCTGCTGGTGGTCGGTGAAGTCCCGGGCAGCCGGACCACGTCGCTCGGCGGCCAGCTGAAGCTTCCAGTCGGGATGCTGAGGAGCTTAAGCCCGCTTCGGTGTGATGGTGTCGCGCCCCCTGTTGGATTCTACATGGGAGTATTTCGATATTTAAACAAATATATATATTTATTTCGTTTAAGTAACACTCATCTCTCTATCTATGTATATATGACAGTTGTAAATATTTGTTTAATAACTTGTTTAATATTTTACATATAATATATTTTTTCCTTTATTGTATTGAACGGTCATATCTTTCTTACTGCACTGTGTGAAATATGCCAAATGAGTACAATACTTACTATAAATCTACCCAAATGATCTCAAATCGGCTTTATGTTGATAATTTAAAACATTAAAATGTACTTAGAAAATTTAAAAGCATTGTAATATACTATTATGGGGTATCAGTTTGTATGATCATGTATATGTACTTTGTGCTTTTACACTTTCATTTCAAGACTTTTTTGACAACTATTTATACTTTTACTGAAATAAAAGATCCAAGTGCTTCAAGGGGCAAACTTCTTATTGATTGATTGGTATTGATTACAGTACATTTGAATTAAAAAGAAAAAAAAAAGACTTAGCATATAGACTGACAGTTTATCAGACAGCACCACCTCCTGGGTTAACAGTTGAACAAGTAGCAGGTAATATTCTTAAGGTTAAAAAAGTAAACAGTCATCTGTAGAATAACGGCTTCAAATCAGTGAGATGCACATCATAATTGTGTTTAATTCCAAATAAGGCACACTGGTGTGTTCGTACATATATATACTGCATATATTTGTATATGCTGCTTTTCTTTGAACCAGTCCAATAAATTTAAAAAATGTAGCCTAGCTAACATAAATTGTTCAACTATGAATTTAAAAACACCCACGAAAAAATTTATAGCACATTCTGTCTTGGAACCAAGATTTTATTCCTGACAAGTTCACAAAATTCATGTAATATTGCAGAATTAAAAGATCCAGTAGATGTAGGATTATATTCTCTCAATAAAAGATTGATAAAAGATTTCATGATTTAATATCATATGTATGGATGATTCTTCAGCATTAAACCTTAATAATATGATTTAAATTCTCACTCGCATATTAAAAAATTCTGAACTTTAAAATATATTGGACACCTTCCACCAATTCCAGTTGTTACACTGTGTGTAACATCCACGACAGGCAGTTTTCCACGTGAGATCAAGTGGTGACTTTGTTATAGCTGCACATCCTGTGGGATTCTCGGACGTCCATTGGTGCACTCACACTCCTCCTTGTGCTGCCTGGTGACAGAGGACGCTTTACTTAGAGTCTGTCCTTTGACCTGGCAGGTGGGGCAGCAAGCGGTGTGTCTGTCCTGTCTGCAGCTGTGACAGGACAAAACCAGCTGGCAGCAGAACTGGGTGGAACAAAGCTCGTACCGGTCCCAGGGACAGCCGCAGTACCTGCAGTCTGGACACAGACACATTTAAAAACATACAGAATATCACACTTCACACTTAATACACAGTATAAGTAAAAAAAAAAGTTGTGAACACAGTCACAGGATAGTCTCATGCTACTGTATGTACAACATTGGAACTCCATTAGATTGTTGCAGTAGGAATTTTCCATATTTGTATATTGTTGCTATATAGCAACATATCTATTTACCCCAGATAGTGAGTTCATTTTTTTTATTTGGTGAAAAATCTCCAAAATTCTGAATAGAAGACAACCTTTGTTTGTGAGACAATATTGCTCACATGTCAAATGTCCATTAGCAAAAGGGACTAGTCATGTGGCCTCATAAATTGTATGTCCTAAATGATTTTTTTTTTTTTTGATTTTATATCACAGCTTTTTAGAAAAATTAAGATTAAATAATTGTTGCCATATGGCAAAACAATGCAATAGAGGGTTAAATGTAAATGTTTATTAATGTTTTATGTATTGTTTGAGATTTCAACATAATATTTGTATATTAATACGTAAAATGTATAAATGCTAACCTGAGATGATGTCATCGTTTGAGGAAATGGTGTAGCGCTCATCAAAGACGAAAAGTTTCCCTCGATAGAAGCCTTCTGGGAAATGTTCCAGGTACTTGTGAATCCCACCTTTCAGCTGGTATACTTCTTTACAAACATCCTGAAAACATGGCAGGAGATGCAGGTCCAGAAAATGAAATTTCAAAAGATCTAGTCCATAAAGAGCCTCGCATTGTTCATGAAAATAAAAAAACTTTGACAAATGTGCTTACTTTGGAGCGGAGGTAGGCAGAGCCGCGCTCACAGCGGATCCCTCCTGTGCAGTACATGAGAACCTTTTTGTCCCTGAAGAGTTCAAGGTTCTGGTCAACGTAGTCTGGGAAGTAGCTGAATTTACGGATGTTCGGGGCCAGACACTGAGTAAACTGCCCCTGGTGGAAAAGTAAAAATCACACTTTGCATTCAAAATTGTTTTGTCCTGTTGAATAACAATAGCAATTTCTCTTGCCATTCTTCATGGGGTATCAAAGCTAATTAAAACATAAACAGATATTGTTATGCATGTATACATGTTGTGTGTGTGACAATGATAAATCAGATCAAATTTTGGCCAATGATTTAACCAACAGAACTTTGATTGTTTTTTTTATTAAAAGCACATACATTTCGACTTACAATTTTACTCTCATAAAAGTTGCGGCAGTCCAGGAGGATAGTGTCACTGCACAAATCTCCTCCATCCATAAGAGCCTCCACCTCTCTGTGGAACTCTGCAGGCTCCAAATGAATCCCTGAGAAGCAAAAACACAACTTTCATTACTAAAACTAAAATTACAAAAAAAAAACACATAAACACATTTTAAGCAGTATCAACTATAAGACTGAAAGCATTTCAAACAATAGATATACTAGGTTTAGCCAAAGTCCAAAATTTAATATTGTGATGCTTTGCAGCCAAAATTTTCAATATGCAATAGCACTTTTAAAAAAATTATGCAGTAGGTATTTTCTCTCTAGCCTTGAAGTAAAATAACTGAGAGTTGCATTTTTCTTTCTTTCTTTTGTTCCAGACAAAGCACGAAAACTGAGGGCTACTTCACCATAAACCTTTAAGATAAGATAAGATAAGATAAGATAGGACTTTATTGATCCCACAACAGGGAAATTTGTCTGTTACTGCAGCGTACAGAGTAAAGAAAAGAAAAGAAAAGAAAAGCTAAAGAAGATAAAAACTATAAAAAATAAAAATACACAACACATACAAATTCAAACATGCATACACAGTATGCATTATGGACATAGAATGGAGAAAAAGTAAGAGTAAGAGTAAGCAGTGAATTGAATCTCAGATTTGCAGTAAGATAGACTGTGGAAAAACTGTGAAAAGAGTAAAGAAAAAAATAATATTTTGAAAAATATACCATGTAGAGGAAATATCAAAATGTTTCAAAATATCGATAATCATCACAAGCGTAGGATACAGTTACTGTATGTGTGCAGACAAGCAATGGACTTGTAGCCCATTGTAACATTAGAAGCATTAACAGCAATATATTAATAGCATTACTGTTTACACAAACAGTACCTGCCAGTTGGTAGGAGATGACGTCAGGATCCACTCCCATGGGGACAATTTCCTTATACACACCGACCCTCAGGTCTGTAAAACACTCTGCACCACCATCGCTTTTCTGAAAACATGCACACATACAAAGTTGGAACACAAAAAAAGTTCCTATTCATGCATGGTGCCAAGTGTTAGGATATTATGTGAATATGTGACCATACAGCCTGCAGTCTCTGTGTCATGCATCACCAAGCTAATACTAACCTTAAAATCCTCTTTATCCATCTTGAAGAGAGGATATGAACACATTGCATCAATGTAAATATCAGTGGCCACTTTGGTGCCGCCAACCGTTCCATTGATTCCTTCAGTTGCCACCCTGACCTGATGTGTATTAACGGAACAGTCCAGTCAGGTTAAATGCACATAGGATTGCCTGTTTTTGTAGTGCTTCAAAGTTTTTATCTAGTCCTGATATTATATACAATTTATTAACCTTGCCAGTTAGGTGGAGCCTCTCACACAAAGCTCTCTGCCAAGCACAGATGACACTAGGCTCATCCACTTGACAGTAGTGATAATACAGGAGAACCTTGCCTGGACCCCTGGGAATTACACAGAGACACATCATGAAGAGCTATTACAAGGAAACTTATTAGCACACAACTAAGCACAGATGGGATATTCAAAACTTGATTAGTACCTTTCAATTTGCTCCTCGCGGATGTGACTGATGTCGGGAATCCACTCTGTAATGTCTACTGGTTGGGCCTCGCACTCCTTCTGCTGGGGCGACTCAGGTTCTTCTTCCAGCTGTCTTAACAGATGCTCATAGGTGGACTGTGTGAGCTGCTGAATTTCAGCAGCATGAGTCCTGGCAACATGCTTGTGAATAGCAGAGTGCTCCTTGAAGGCCTGGCTGCAGCAGCACCATGACGTCCATCCCGCTTCCTGGCTGCCTTCCCTCTTGGACGCAACAAAGGCAGCAAAAGACTGTGCAGAAGAAACTCAAAACTTAGGGCCAAATGTAGGTAAATGGCTATACATCACACATATTGTATAGAGTAGAGAGATTACTGAATGTTTTGCTGGTGACTCCAAAGCTATCTTCTCCATAGAATTTCTTTAGGTTATGTGTGTTTATGAATCTTATACTCATTCAAATGATAGTAATTAACTTCAGCCAGCAGTTACAGTACACATGAGTTGCGCTATTATTTACTCAGGTATTTTTACAAAAAACACATCTCTATTTCTTGCATTCACTAAGTGAAACGGAACCATTCCCTCGGTTGTGTTTACCAATGATATGGGATAATGGGCAATGACCATAAATCCATACATACGAGATTAGTCTGATTTCACAAGTGCTGTCACTCACCTTCCTCCTGCAGAAGCAGTAGTACTTTCTTTGAGAGACAGAGAGTTGTTTCTCCTGTTTTATTTCATCAGACGAACTGTCAAATTCCCAGTCCGGGAACTCTGAGTAAGAATTGTCCTCCTCCGCCATAGTTGTTAATAGCTTTTAGACATTAATCAATGTAATATAACAAGCTTATCAAACGTTTTTAGATCTTCCTGGCGACAAGTTGACGGTAAGTGTTTTATGTTGCAGTTTAAACGTAGACTTATTAATATTTCATCGGTCGTGTCACCAGTCATGCAGCAGAGCAGGACCAGGAAGAGGACACTTAAAAATGTTGCACCTTCCAGTTGACCTCTCCTGCACCGGATGTGCACCACTTGAATCAGACCGCTATTATTTTTCTGCACTAGCGGCCAGGCTGAGGCTGAATGATCTAGAAGCTTGTTAAAACGACTTGTTGTTTTCTTCTCACACGCATTTTTACTGTCGAGTTACCGCACGGGAACAGCGAGGCGGTGTGAAACATGTCCCGGAGACGACACAGCGACGAGAACGAGGGTGAGTAGCGTCAACATGCACGAGTAATGTCTTTAGTGTCAGGCTAACGAACTAGCTAGCTAACGTTAGCGTGTTTAACGGCAGAGGGTTAATTAACTCATCTTTTGATTGATGAGGTATGTTCACGTACTTTAATTCATTATGCTGTAATTATGTTTTTTTTTTAATTTCATCAATGACGCGAACAACAGCAAATATCCGCCTGCATTTGTTTTTCTCTATCCCGGTAAACAGTGAGAGCGTTGAGCAATGTGTCGCAGTAGCGGCAGAACACACTGTTAGCGGTACCATTAGCTGCTGTTTTAGCTGTTTTACCCATTAAAGCTGCTCTTAGAGAATTTCTATTTCAAATAAAGGTTATGTACTTATCTGGCGAGATGCTGATGTAAAAAAAACATATTTGTCCATAATTTAGAGGGAAATTCACCTAAAACATGATTCACACGGAAACATCAACTCAAACCAAGTTAATGATAATAACTATGGTAATTATAATAAACATAAATAAATGTATTTATGTAGCACAATTCAAGATAAAAATGACATACTGTACTTATATAAAAGCACAGCAGGTTCTCTACACACAAACACACCCCCAACAGAGGCATTACTTCTCTGCCTTTCAAGACCATCGGAACCTTTATGATTCATGCATGTAGTTTTCATAAAAGCCAAGACTATATTTTGCATAAGAAAACGCTATTGCTTTGGTCATCCTAGTTTTCAGGGACACAATAAATGGATTAGACAAAAACAGTTCATCATATTTTTAAATAAATCTTTAGTTTCTATTTTTCAAAAAGGCTAAAAATATGAAGGAAGCACTAATATTTATTTATTCTGTATATTAATGTAGAAATAGAAAGCATCAGGCAAGAATCTGTTGTTTTAAAGTGTCTGATTTCTATAATTTAAAGAAATAATCAACTGAAATGTGTTTCCCGCTGTGTCCCACTGGATGTAACATTTAGTTTGACATTTGCTGAAAGGTCATTAAGAATTTAAATTTCAAGGGGAAACGTGTACGCTGGACCTTGGAGCATGATTTGTGACATCAAAAAAGTTATCAATTCCTTTGTTCCAAAATAATTTCCTCTCTAGTTACATCAAAAGTAATTTGACCTGCTGATTTTCTTTGCTCAGCTTTAGGCGACATTTGTGTGGACCTTTGTGATATTAAACATGAGTCACTTGTGTTTTGGTGGATTCTGTCATGACTAAGTTTTTCAATAAATATTTTTCATATTGTGTTAAATTCTAGGAGGCCAGGCCCATAAACGGAGGAGAACTTCAGAGCCTATTGAGATCGAAGATCGACTGGAGTCCCTGATATGTCGTGTAGGGGAGAAGGTAACCCCTAAATTGTCTGTATATGATGTTTGACATTCTGGTAAAATGAGTGCATCCTAGTGTTTTCAGTGTACCTGGCTTCAGTGGGACACACCAGATGCTTTTCTCTGTCTATTGAACCTGACAACAATTGTATAATTGTGTGACAGACAATCAAATAGCACACTGCTTCACTTATTAGGGACAAACACTTGAGCGTTTCTTTGAGTTTATACAAAACCAGAACAAAATTTATGCATGGTTTGTTTGAATAAATACGTTGAATTAGCTCTTATATCAAAGATAATGAATTCAATTTGCAGTTTTTGCTGTTAAGTAAAAAAGTGTGTTAAAAAAATCTATTTTATTTCTAATGTCTGGCAGACATCAGTGAAGACAAATTTCAGTTGAGTTAGTTTTCTTGATGTTACAAATGTTTGCTTCATCTTTCTTCAGAGCACGTCGTCTCTGGAAAGCAACCTGGAGGGTCTAGCTGGCGTTTTGGAGGCAGATCTTCCGAACTACAAAAACAAAATCCTTCGAATTTTATGTGCTGTGTAAGTTCATACCACTTCACTTCTCACATTTTATGGTTAGAAACATCCCTGTTTTTTATACTAGTTCTGTCTCTGTTTTTATTTGTTGACAGTGCCCGTCTCCTTCCTGAGAAGTTGTCAGTGTATACAACTTTGGTGGGCCTCCTCAATGCCAGGAATTACAACTTTGGAGGCGAGTTTGTGGAGGCCATGATCAGACAACTCAAGGAGACACTCAAAAACAATTTATACAATGAAGCTGTTTTCTTGGTAAGCTAATGTTGCAACGTAGTTTATGAAAAGCATAAATATATCAATACTGTTATTTAAACAGTCTTCTATTTTTTAGGTCCGTTTTCTGTCTGACCTGGTTAACTGCCATGTGATTGCTGCTCCCTCTATGGTGGCCATGTTTGAAAACTTTGTCAGTGTTACCCAAGAGGAAGACGTGCCACAGGTTTGTAGCAGGTCGAGGTGGAACGATGATCATTTTTCAACTAACACAAATGACTGGTTTACTGAAGCTTGAGAGGCTGTAAGAAGTCTTTGTGTCCAAAGGTTCGGTCGGACTGGTTTGTGTACGTGGTGCTGTCCTGCCTGCCCTGGGTCGGTAAGGAGCTTTACGAAAAAAAGGATGTTGAGATGGACCGACTGCTCAGCCAGATTGAAGGCTACCTCAAGTAAGATGTCTGCATGTTTTCTATACAATTTTGGCCCTTTCTGCTTCTTCCTTTGTTTGCTAGTTGTTTGCTTATGTTGTTTCTTTCTTTTATTTTTGACTTCATATTGCATAAATAAAAATATTTCCATTACAATATTTTTTCTTTAATTCTATATATACAGTGATTGACTTGCTCAGTGTGATATTATGACTTTACTTCTCCTGTTTAAGTTCTCATATTTGAATCAAAGCTTTAATCCAACTAAAATGAATGTCACAATATCATTGTCCCCTTCTGTATTGACACTTGTCCATTTTTTGCAGGAGGAGAGTAAAGACTCATGTTCCCATGCTGCAGGTGTGGACAGCAGAGAAGCCCCACCCACAAGAGGAGGTGAGACACAGGGGGTGGTGTTGCATTACTAAGTTTTCACTGTTCTGAAAAACAAACTCCCTTGACCTTATGCTCCCACAATTCTTCACTCTTAAGTAAATGAGTTGTTAAACAAATTTAAAACATGTTTTCTGTTTCTCTCCCAGTACCTAGACTGCCTTTGGGCTCAGATTCAGAAGCTAAAGAAAGACCGCTGGCAGGAGCGCCACATCCTGCGTCCGTATATCGCCTTTGACAGCGTGCTGTGTGAAGCCCTGCAGCACAACCTGCCCCCCTTCACCCCTCCAGGACATATGCCAGATGCCCAGTACCCAATGCCCCGGGTCGTCTTCCGTATGTTCGATTACACTGATGCCCCCGAGGTGTGTTAAAGATGCAGTTTCTTTGAATAATACACACACACACGTGTCTAATTAAATCATATCCTATGTGAAGCATGTTTTGAACCCTTGTTTATTCTTGAAACAAACTTCGATGTTTTACCCTCCTTTGGAATGCTACAGACATCACAAAACACTTTGAATCACATATGAAATGCTGGAAAACCATTTGCATGAATACAGCAGAATCAGAAAATCAAATTAAACACAGTCCAATACTGAAAGAGGGAGATTTGTGACAATGGTTTTTAAATTGTTAATAAAATATTGTGGTAATTTTTGGTGCACCAGCTGAAGACAGCAACTAAATAGTTTTTTCAATTTGCATCCTCAAACTTGTCATGTCCATCGTCAGGGTCCCGTTATGCCTGGCAGCCATTCTGTGGAGAGATTTGTCATAGAGGAAAACCTGAAATATATCATCAAGACTCACTGGAAAGAAAGGAAAACTTGGTGAGGAGCTTGCTTGTTCACATTTTCTACTATTGCTAATTCTGTGCAAGAGCTCTCACTTAATATATTTTTTTTCCTCTTTTGATTTTCAGTGCTGCCCAGTTACTCAGCTATCCAGGGAAGAACAAAATTCCACTCAACTATCATATCGTGGAGGTAAAATATTTTTTGTTCCTTCACATGATTGATAAAGAGCATACAACAACTTGTTTGAAGTAAAAGTCTATTTTTCCTTTCAGGTGATCTTTGGAGAACTTTTCCAATTGCCCTCACCACCTCACATTGACGTCATGTACACCACTTTGCTTATTGAACTCTGCAAGCTGCAGCCAGGATCATTGCCCCAAGTTGTATCCTTCATTGTTTATTTCACTGCAGTTAATTTCAAGGATGCCCTTTCCAATAATTCATTTTCCATCACACCCAGAAAGATTTCTACTAACTTCTGATATTTAGGGTTTTTTTTTTTTTTTTGGTACCTTATTACAGTTTTGTCAGTAATTTCATCCATTGCTACGTTTGCCCGTGGTTGTAGGGAGGGAAAAGGGAAAGCAGGAAAAACAAAACGTTTTCTCAGTTGAATACAAGTGTGCGTATTTAAAAAGTTGGTTTGGTTGTGCTGTATTTAAGTATTAATTACAAAGTATTAACATTTTCTAATCATCAACCAATAATCAATAGGCGTCTGCATGGTAAAAACAAGCACATTACCGGTAACCGTTATTAATGAAATCCATCGAATTCTTCATCCTCTCTCAGAATTGAACAGCTGCGCTAAATTCAACATGTCAGGTTCGCTTTCCTCACTGTCAGTCACTTTCTGTTCTGTTGGCTCCTCAGAAATGACATCCACAATCTATTGGCAAACTGTGGCGTAACTCGCCTGGTGCTGCCTACCACTTTTGGTCTCCTTCGGTCATCCATCGCTCCCACGCTGCCCGCAGGCTCATTTTGATCGGGCGGTTCACACCAATGTCCAGCGGGTGGAGTTCTTGGTCAAACCTTGCTGTTAGTCAAACCCGGAATAACAGCAAGCGTACCGTTCATCTGCTTTATTTTCTGTTTCATATTGGCTGTGAGATGCGCTCGCATAGTCACAAATCAGAAGCGACGGTGATGTGTGGGGAAAAAAAACCTCCCAGTCTCCTTAAATACACCTGCCTCAGCCACTCCTTCATCATATCCTCGTCCATCCAGCCCTTTCCGTTTGCCTTAATAATGACGCCTGCTGAAAACGTCTCTTTAGGCAAAGTCTTTCTCTTAAAAATCACCATATTGGCGGCAGTTTCTGTCCGTTAGCGTGACAGCCAAGCACAACAGTAAACAAAGCCTTTTCGTACCCCATCGTGTGACTCACCGGGATGTCGAAAGTGAGCGGCACCTCGTCCATGTTGGTGATGTGGCTCGGCTGGATGCGCTTGTCGGCGATGTTTGCCAGCTTTTCAGAATAATCTGCCAGACGTCGCTGCTCTACCATACCACACATCCCCCTTTAACGTTCTCATGTTCTCTACCATGTCCTCCCCATAGTGGTCTCTAATACGTCCGCCTTACAACACACACATAGGGTGCACTGCAGTATAAAATCGAAGAAGTTTATCTGCGCCTAGTCGTGAAAATTTGGTAAATTTTATTTCTTATTGTTTTACTTGGACAAACTGATTTAATAATAACACCTTCTTCACTTGTTAGGATCTGCTGTGACAGATTTTTGGTACAATTATCATCCTTGGAACCAAAACATCACAGTAAGTTAAGCAATTGCCTGATAGACTGCAACTATATTTAATCTTTTAATTAGGGAAGTAATTTGCTGCTAGGATCTTATCAGGGAGATAATTAATCTCTATTAAAAAGATATGTGAATAAAAGATTAGCTTTGGCTCTTGGAATAGTTTAAAATATTCTTAGACATTTATTGATTTCATCTATCAAGCCTACAATGGAATCCAGAGCCATGATATCTCGATATGAGAGTTTAGTCCTGATCAAATTACACTGAAAGGCAAACTATAATTTCCGCCTCAGCTTAATTAACAATGTAATATTGATGTTGGTTAGAAAGGACTTTAAAAAGGTTGATTTCCTAAACACCACTTAGTTGGCTCAAGCTACAGAGATGCTGTACATGAGACTGGACACCATGAATACCACCTGCATAGACAGGTAACGCTGCTACACGAGTGGAAGGCTTCACTGAAGGGTTTCCTGTCTGCCTGATGTAACACTGCCGTCTCCTCATTTTCAGACTTATCAACTGGTTTTCTCATCATTTGAGCAATTTCCAGTTTCGATGGAGCTGGGACGATTGGTGAGTGATACAGTGATGGATGCCCGCAGCTTTTACAGCAACTAATCATGGTTTTAAATAGACATAAAAGTTTGTTTTCAGTTGGTAATGTGTGTGTGCTTGCTGTAAAGGTCTGACTGTTTGACCATGGATCTTGAGAAGCCCAAGCCCAAGTTTGTGAAAGAGGTGCTGGAGAAGTGCATGAGGTAGTGAATCATGTTTCTTTTTTTATATATATAAGTTGACTTAACTTAGAAGCAATGTATTCAATAGAAATGTGACAGTAGAGATCAGAAAATGGGTGAAAATCATTGTGAGTGATGTATTTAGCAGCGAGTAACTCAAACCTGCTGTTGTTGACTTCATGTTTCATTGCCTAACGGCTAAAAATTAGAAGGTAGCTGATTGCTAATCATGTCTTGGCAGTGGATGAGTTTTTTTTAACTCTGCTGCCCAGCTGCTTTACTAACAAGATGCAATGTGCAGGGCCAGCTGTTTTCTAAAAATCAGGTTGTCTTGTCCCCATGATGCTTAGTTCAGTTGAGCTGTAATGCCTTCCCTCTAAATGACAATGAATGTTGTTTTCCTCTAATTTGTCCATGATATCCCATTAAACTCATCTGTTTTCTCCTCTTCCCTGCAGACTGTCATACCATCAGCGGATAGTGGACATCGTCCCTCCCACCTTCTCAGCCCTCATCCCAGTCGAACCTTTGTTCGTTTACAAATATGCAGATGAGAGCGCTTGTAAGCTCAAATTTACTGCTTCTATTCACCCAGTAGCAACATCTGCTCAAACCTGGTCTGGAGTGTTTAGTGTTTTTATTGTTAATCTGGCTCTATTTTTCTTTTCCCTATTCTTCTGCGTGGGTTGTAACTACGTGTAAGTGTAGCAAAGTCATGGAGAGCTGTAAAATAAGCTGTGGTCTATGTGGAACATGAATCTGGTCTGACAACATACTTGTCACATGTTTAAAAAAATATTTGATACATCGACAACACAAGAAATCTCTCAAAGAATGTGATGAACTTATTTGTCAGCTCTGAAAACTCATCTTTTCTGTTGTTACTGTTCTTGAGGCTGAAGCTTCTTTAATCCAACCGGTCTGCTTTGATGCTTAAAAAACATGTTTTGTAAACATTTATTGTCCGAAAGCTGTTATCAAATATATTCCAGCATAATTCCCAACACATTCAAGATCAATGAACCAGTCTTTTCAAATCAGTTCTGTCCTAAGTTAATTAAATCTGGTCACTAATTGTGATCAAACCTCAGCCCATCACACAGTGTGCATTTGAAGGTAAGAACTTTACTAATGAGCTGTTTGTGCTGCATACAGCTTTGTTACCAGGTTATCCAGTATCCATCACCATTGCCAATGCCATCAAGAACAGAGCTTCCAATGATGAGATCTTGACCATCCTCAAAGAAGTGCCCAACCCCAATCAGGAAGATGATGACGGTTTGTTCTGTCTTCGTGTGTTTGTTTTTCACCTGCATTCCATTTTTCTTTTCTGGGAATTTTTAGTGAAATTGATTTACTTTTATTGTAGACAAAACATCCTTGCCAAATGTCAGTAATGAATTTTAATAATTACTTCATTGTCATACATTTGATTTGACATAGTCTCATGTTTTACCAGATGTTGTTTCAGCTTGTTGGGTGAGACCTCTTTTTTGTAACACTATGCTTGCCTCCTCCTTGTTTTTGTTTTTTTCTTCTGTGTAGATGAGGGGGAGAGTTTCAACCCTCTGAAAATCGACGTGTTCTTGCAGACTCTTCTCCATCTGGCAGCCAAATCCTTCAGCCACTCCTTCAGCGCCCTTGGCAAGTAAGTTTATCTCCAGCCTTTCTGTCTAACAGGGATTCCTAGTGTGTAAACATCATCTGATTTTTGAAACAACCTTACTGCAAAATCAGCCAACAGATATCAAACGGTTCTTGAGAAGAGCTCATACCATGTGTACACAACTATTCATCTATAAACTGACTTGTCCAGTTTTTGAGGTATTTAAAGTTTCTACACCTTGAAAAGACACAAAGTGTCTGTTCTACAAATTAGATGGTTTTGGGTGATACAGGGCAACAAAGTGGATAAGAAGCATTCAGCAGGCAGAAAGCACTCCTGTTAACTACATGAAAATGTAAAGATTATTGCTTTCAGCTGAATATTACTTTAAAACTTTGAGGTGAAAAGAGGCATATCTACTCTTTGGTTGTGTGTGTGTGTGTTTTTTTGTTTTGTTTTTAAATAAACTCAATGCTGCATAATAGTAAAAATAAAATGTTATTGTATGAGAGAATCCAGTGCCTCACCTGTGTCGATCTACTTCCAGGTTCCATGAAATCCTGAAGAACCTGACAGACAATGATGAGGGAAAGCTGCACCTACTGAAAGTGGTGTACGAAGCGTGGAGGAACCACCCGCAGGTACAAACTACACCAAACACCAATACTTGTCTATCACCTCTTCGATATCCGCTGAAATATCCCAATGACTGATTTATGTGGATAAACTCAGTTTGCATGTGTCTGGTGTGCATTTCAGATGATTGCCGTATTGGTGGACAAACTGATTCGGACACAGATCGTGGACTGTGCTGCTGTGGCCAACTGGCTCTTCTCTCAGGACATGGCTCACGAGTTCACCAGGTGGGACCAACGTTTAGTAAAATTATACCATACATCTAGCTTTTCCAAACACTAAGTACAGTAAAATCAGAAAGCCTGGGACAACATTCCCATTGGGAGAAGTAACAACCGAATTGGAACTTTACTATCTGTTAGAAACATGATTTGCAATCAGGGTAACAAGAATATAAACAATTCATAATTCAGAATGTGCCAAAGGCCATCATTAAGACATGGGTAATTACCCCAGGAAACTGAATTTCAAACCCAGGTGAAGGATGCTCAGCTTTTGTTACTTGTCCTAGTTTTTATCTGTAGCATCTGGAATAAAACTTAAAACTCTCTCTCAACCTTATTTAGACTTTTCATCTGGGAAATTCTGCACTCAACCATCCGAAAGATGAACAAACACGTACAGAAGATCCAGAAGGAGCTGGAGGAGGCCAAGGAGAAGCTGGAAAAACAGCAGCATAAAAGGGTAACTTGATATGATTGTGTTTAATTTTCATTTCAATTTGATAGTGAAAATTGCACAGAAAGAGGTTGGAGTTGTTTGGTGTGTTTGTATGGCAGCAGAGGGACAGCGGTGATGATGAGGACATGGACAAGAACAGCGAGGATGAGGAGGGGCAGCTGGAGGAGCAGATCGAGAGGCTACAGGAGAAGGTGGAATCGGCTCAGAGCGAACAGAAGAATCTCTTCCTCGTCATCTTCCAGGTTAAAGATGGCCCCATTTGTTTTTCTTACTTCTTCTAACACTGCACCAACAAAATTGTGTTTTTATATTTTCTGCTATAATACATAAACTTCTCAAATCCCAATCGTCCCCCCAGCGTTTCATCATGTTGTTGACGGAGCATCTAGTTCGCTGTGAAACGGGCAGCGTGGACATCAGCACGCCCTGGTACAAGAACTGCATCGAGCGGCTGCAGCAGGTCTTCCTAATGGTAAAACTTTGACTTGCACACATGCTGAAGTTCCATGTTGTATGTCACTGGATGACATGATATTCCTCTTTGTTGTACAGCACCATGTGACCATCCAGCAGTACATGGGGACCCTGGAGAACCTGCTGTTCACCGCTGAGCTGGACCCACACATCCTGGCCGTGTACCAGCAGTTCTGTGCCCTGCAGCTTTGAAACACACACACTTACACACCAATTGGATTAAATATGTACTTGTGTTCGCACAGTATCTTTGTTAAATCTACACATTAGAATCGACCAGCTCTTGCATCAAGAATTTCCTCATTAGTTTTTTTTTTTTTTTTTTAAAAACCTATCTTGTTTGGTGCCATTCGACGTGTATAGATATGTACAACCGCACCTGAGGATGTTTTTCAAAGTAGAAATTCAAATAAGTCTGTTTGACAGATCGTGTCAATAGATTGCCGTAGTGTTCCTCTTTATTTTGTTTTTTCCTTTGCTTCAATTATGTTCATTTTTACATTATACTCGTATTCTTATGAATGGGTCTTTTAAAAACTGTATGAACTGTCGATGTCCAGGCGGAGCTGGAGAAATACGAGGAGACGTCAGGTTGGCTCTGATTGGTTGTGAATTGAGGGAGCGTTCTACTTTTTTATATTTGTTTTATGTGGAATTGGGAAATAATTAAAACTCTCCAGAGTCTTTATCCGCCTGCCTGTTTGTATGTATGTTCTTGACCTCGACCTCACCCACTGCCACAGCGTAGCCTCACACATAAAAACTGCTGTTGTATTATCCTGGTTTTTGTGAAGGCGCTAGAGTTGCAGCAATTAGATGACTATTTTGGTAATGAGTCAATTGTTTTGACTCCTCTGTTCAAAGAAAGCTAAATTTATTTATATCCAGCTACTTACATTAGAGGATTTTTTTTCTTTACTCAACTGATGACAAACTGAATATCTTTAGGTTGCAGATATTCAGCAGATATCCATGAGACTGGTGATCATTTTTCACAACTTTCTGACATTTAACTCAAATAATCAAAATAATGGTCATCTCCAGTCTTAGTTTCAAACCACAATCAGATTAGTTGTGTGCTGTTGTTTCCACTTCCTTATTAATAGCATGAATGCCTGCTATAGAACTTTTTAATAAAACAAATGTACTTGAATTCAATATTAAATTACAGTGGTAATTTGACACCTCATGAACAGAGCTTTTGTATTTGAAGATTCTTTTTTTTTTTTTAGCTTTTAATTATGTTTAAACCAGCAGATGATTAAAACGTGTGTAATAAAATCTACTGTCGTCCTAATTTATCTGCAGTTGTACAAGAACATTGAGCTAGTCAATCAAAATTCTGCATACATCACAAAAACAAAACCTTTAGAGGAAATATAACTGCAGTTATAACCTTCAAATATTTAATAGAATGAAATCAACATTTGACCTTTATCAGGATGTATTGAACCAACAGAAGGAAGTTTTCTGTGCTCACTGTAAATCTTGAGTTAAATGTGAAAACTTGTCAACCTTTTCACTGAGTGATAATCATATATGGGACTATGCCAAAACTTGTGTAACCCTAAAGACCTGGTACCAGATAGTTTAATTCCTTTCAAAAGATTTTATAAAGAGGAAAACACTTGCTATCAACTGCTTATATATTCTATGTGGATTAAATATATAACACCATTCTTTTTTTGGTTATACCATTTGACATTTTGTGTTGAAAATGCACAAAATTGTGATTTTTCTGAAAAAAAAATACAACTGGTCTTTCAGATGACAAGAAACCAACATGAGTGGCTGTGGTGCCATTTGTGTTTTCTCCCACATCTGAGAAAACTGGAAGTGAAACTATACAAGCCTATTTCCTCTTCAAGAATAAAAATAAAACACAGTTGGAAGAATGTTATGATTCTTTAAAAAAAAAAAAAAAATATATATATATAATATAAATATATATATATATATATATATATATTTTTTTAATAGAAAGACACTAACCACTGAAATAAAGATTTTATAGCTTTAATGAAGGCAACACATTTTGCAGTCTTAAAAAATACATCAGTACATATTACAAAATGGTATAAAGACATGTCACACATACAGTAGCTACAGTACCAGATAGATGACATCTTTATTTCAATAAGTTTTACCACAGTTCATTTTGACTGCAGCATCAACTCCCTTTATTGCACAAACCTTTGACTTCTGTGTCTCTAATGATTCAAATCTGTTGTACAGTGTGTGCAAAGTCTCAACATCTTGTGCGTTCAAAGTGGTTTTCAAACATTCATCCTTGTACGTCTGGTGATTCCATACGTTTGTGCCCACGATAATGTGACATCACATCCAGACATTTGTGGCAGCTCCTGTGGAGTCTGACAGCAGAACAAATGTTTGATCAGAGCCGAACAGAAACGTCAGGTTTAGTTGGCAGCTCCTGGGAGTCTAAGAGCGTCTTGTCTCCACAGTTGAAAGACAGCTTGTTCTTCTGTAACCTGAATTATTCTTTGGGAACTGATGAAAGAAATGGAAGAATCTTAACAAAGTGCTGAAACAGAAATAAATTCCACCGTGAGAATGTGGAAACCTCGATTCTTCTAATGTTGTGTGTAACAAGGATCAATGTGGATTTTTTTTCTTCATCAGAAAATGTGCCTTTTTAGAGACCAAGATCTTTAAAAGGTCCCATATTTGACACTTTTCCTGGCATGATGTCTTGATGTTCCTAACAAGTTACATTTGTACTTCTAAGAACCAAAAATCATCTCAACATAGTTTTTCTCTCCGGATCTCTAGAAAAAACAGGTTGGTTTCTGTCTCACTAATATCAATGAACCTCTCCTCTGATTGGCTGATTTGAATGGCTGTGAATGGGGGTGTGGGAGGTGGCTATATAATTGTGACATCACAACTTCACAGGTGTCCCGACGGCTCCTTTTAAGGCACAGATTCTGAGCTTAAGAATACAGTTCAGTTGGTGGATTGAATGTTTTGAGACACGGGACAGTATTTATATGACACTTCACCATTATAATCAAAAATGTATTAAAATCTCACCTTTAAGTGCACAGAACCAAGACTATTCTTCTAGCTAACTGGGATATATAGGAATCAACGGTAACACGCATTTCCTGCAGATTTGGAACAATCAGTCTTTTTTTAAATTCCACACTCTTTCACAGGGGTCTGCTAGAGCCAATTCCAGCACATTACAGCTGAGAGGCAGGATACACCCAGATAGGCACCAGTCTATTGTGGAGCACACACACCCTTCACACACACACTCATCCCTACGGCTAATTTAAACAACTGTAATTGAACCCAGCATGTTTTTGGAATGTGGAGGAGGCTGCAAAACCTGGAAAGAACCCGACACAGACACAGAGAGAACATGAAACTCCACACAGAAAGATCCCAGACCAAGAAATTGACCCTGTGACCTTCTTGCTGTGAAGCACTACACACTGCTCCACTGTGTCGCCCCTGGGAACAATCTGTGGAGTTTATTACCACAGATAAGCAAGCTTATAACTGATACTGGCCCCAACATCGTACAAAATAATCAATACACATTATAACTTCTTGATTAAAAAAATGGTTTAACCCGTGAGCCAGAGGTTTTAAAAAATCTATCAAAGTGTTTTTCAACAGTTCGTACCCAAGAGAACAAAGTGTAGCCATCTCATTCGGTCCAGTTCAGCTCTCCACAGCCTCCACACTCCAAACCTGCTGAGTGTGCTCGCTGGAGGGGGAGCCGTTCACGTTCTTGGTCCCGTAGGTGGCGGCTTCCTCAGCCTCCAGACGCCTGTACCGTGTGTGGAAGAAAATGATGAAGGCGCAGGAGAAAAAGCTGGATAGTCCCGCCATCACCATCATGGGCACTGATGAAGAGGAGGAAAAAAAAACACAGAGACAAATGATTAGTATCAGGTTCGTGTTGCTTTGAATCACAAAGAGGAGACAAGCTCCCGGGCGTGGTCCTCCCTGGTGGGACGTACCCTTCCAGCTCAGCACGGCGGCTCCACACGTCGACAGAGGAGAGTCAGCCAGCGGTTTGGTCAGAGCCTGGAGGAGGATCATGTAGAGAACAGACTGGACCTGTCTGGAAGAAACAAGGAAAAAGGCACAATTAGGGCCCAAACAAGGGAACTATTAATATCTGTGTGTATTTTTTTTCTCCGTCAGGATGACAGAACACAATCTAATGCTGCCAAAACGTTGAAGAGCTTCATAGATGTTGTCTGGTCACTTTATTTTGAATAATTTTAAGATAACCTACATAAAACATGAGGTCCTTTGAAATATCTGAAGCAAAGTGAACCTGCTGTTATACTGTATTTTGGGGGCTGATTCCACTCATAAATTTGCCAGAGGTTTTTAGTGATTCCTGCTGGTCAATAGAAAGTATCGGTTACTGAATGGGGTTCATCCACGGCCGATTGTAATGCTGATTCAGTTAGTTAGTCTTGATAAGTATGAGTGATCGTAGTATTAGTACCCTGATATGAAGAGGAGTCCGGCAGACGTAGCTTCTCCCACCGGGTACGAACACTCCACAGAAAGCTCCATGGCAACCGGGTAAATGGAGAAACCGAAAAGGCCGAAGAGCGAGCAGACGGTGGCCACAGCCACTTTCTGCTCACGCATCAGAGAAACCTGGACGATTGCAGAAATGAAACCTTCATCAGTAGCTGACGGTTGATAAGAGCCTTAACTGCACGGTTAGCGGGCTGTTGTGGATGTTGGTTTCCATTCCCTTCTCTGTTCTCACCACTGAGAAGGCGATGCACGCCAGCGCCGTGAAGCTCAGGTTGATCTTCGTGGCATCAGTGAAGTTCTTGGTCTTGTCCACGTAGAGACCCAGCACGGCTGCACCCACCACGCCGAACACGATGAAGAGGGCGCCGCACAAGCCGGCGAAGTCCTGCAGAGGCCAGAGTCAACAGGTTCACACAGGGCCTGAGTCACAGGAGTGTGCTTCTAAAACAATCTGCATCCTGTATATAAGACACCGCGCTTTGTTTTCTCTCATTTGGGTACATCTGTATGTGGGACAATGCCTAAACTCTCACAAAAGGGTTAAACATTTAAAAACACATGCTATCAAATTGTTTTATATTCTAGGTGGAATAAATATGTAAAATGTATCATTCTTTTTCAGTTACACCATTTAACATTTGAGTCAATAAATCATACAAAGCTGTGACTTTTTTTTTTTTCAAAAATGATACAACATACATGGAGTTTTAAATGACAACAAACCAACATGCAAACACAATGTACATTTTTGTATTTTAGGAGGTTTTTGATTTTCTCATCTTGCCAACCACGATTTGTCACTGACTCATATATTCACTGGACGTATAGTCTTTGTGGTTATTTCAGCTGAATTTGAATTGCTATACAATAAATAGAAACTTGAAAACTAAAGTCATCTCTCCTCAAATATGCCGCATGCATTTATTTCATCCCTCATGTGATAAGAATAAAACCTCACTGGCCCCACTGGGAACCGATCTAGTGTGTGGTGCGGTACTATACTTACGTTGGTGTAGCCCTGCACACACAGGATCTGCTCCAGCAGGGTGGAGAAGCAGGTGAACACGGCGATGCCGGAGCCGAAGCACAGCAGCAGCACCAGGTACGCCCTGTTCCTCAGTAGCTGGAGAGGAAACCGAGCGGGGCTTGTTAGGAAAACACTGACCCTCGGGATAATACTGATAACGTAGTGAATATCAGTGAGAGCAGAACAACTACATAAATACTGAAATATTGAGAAAACTGTTGTGTTGAAGCCTGAAGATCAAAACTATGTAACTGTCTAAATACAGTATGAACTAAATGTGCTGAGTTTAACACTAGAGGCTGTTTTTCACATGCATCTGCTGAACAGGGAAAGTTTTTCTGCACTTTCCTTAAATCTCAGATTAAGATGTGAATTTGTAAACCAGTTAACTCTTCTCATACGCCAAACACTTGAGTATTAAAAAGCAAATGCGTAAGAGCTTCAGTGCGTGGTCCCACACTCGCCCCTCACCAGTTTGATCCCCTTCACGAACGGCTCGGGGCTGGAGAGCTCGGCGCTGGCTGAGGGCGGCGTAGGGGGGGCGCTGCTCCGTATCCCCACCGTTGCTAGGAAACAGATGATGCATGTGGGGACTGCATAGGCAAGCATCTGGAGGAGGGAGAAACAGGTAATGAGACGATGGATGGAGATCAACAGCTTCGATCACAGAGCGTCCATCAGCATTAGTGGGCCGACGTGGACGGAGCTGCAGATACACACGGCCCGACCAATCACAGCAGCTGCTGCCAGCCCACAATGCCTTGAGGGAGTCAGGAGGCACATTTGCCTTTATTACATATTTCATATCATGCAGTGATATAACATAAGCCAGATACAGTTACATAAGGCTGTAACTCACCAGGATTTTCATCATGGTTTATCTAATGATTATTTCCTGATATAATTGATTCTTTGTTTGGAAAACAGAGGACAATGTGGATCACTGTTTCAGAATTGTAGACGATAAGAATCAAGATTCTCATATGAATGGATGTTTGTTTTTTGCCATTCCTGTGTGTAGAAGAGTTGATTTTATTCATACAGTTGGTGGCTGTAAATATTTGCTGTTTCTGCTCAACACCATCAGGAAGTTTCCCACATCAGAGGCCTGTCGTACAAAGAAGGTTCTACATACGCAGATATGTTTCCATTATCTGGCTTCACTTAATCAAACATAACCACACAATAAGAGCCGGTTATCATCCAGCTCTGTCAACTCTGGCTTTTCATTTGAATGAGGAGGGTTGTTAATTACAACTGTTCTTATCAGCTCCACGACCGATGTACTTCATCATATCTGATATGTAAGGTGACACCTGACAGCAGAGAATTTTTTGCTCTTTAGTTGGTTGATGAGGAAACTATTGTGAATATGTCCTGCACATAAAAATAATCTGACTATGCAAAGAAAGGGAAAAGTAGTGAATGACTGATGAGTCCATATGACCTACAAGTTGCTTTTATAATCACAGGTGCCAGCAACAGTATGGATTACTGATCTAATGAAAGACAACAGCGACTTTCCTTTTTTTGTCACACTGTTAACATGCAGCTGAAACAATCTCTCTGTTTGTAAGAATCCCTGCTTTTGTCCCAGAGAGGAAATAAATCTAAAATTGAATATATATATATATATATATATTGATCCTCACTTCATTGCAAAACTCATTGCAAACTCTGGATTTTCCATGTTGGGATCCTGTAGGAATGATGACTCCTCCATTATTGTTAAATATGTTGCTCTTTCATCTTAAACATACAGAACTGCTCCACAGAAGTTACCATGGTGTCCTATTTACACATAAACAAAGCAACTCTTGCATTCAATTGACACCATGACTGTAAATTTAACATTTACTCTTTAAATGTGTTTTGAAACTATCTGCTGGTTCTTCAGCAGCTAGATGCTCACCTTTCCTCACCAGGAATTCACTACCTTTCTCTGCTGGCTGAACAGCAGTTTATTAAGCCTTTAAGCCTTTGCTTTTCCCTGCCAGATGTTCCCAACCAGTTTAGTGCGCCGCTCGGATGATGAAACGTCCACCGAACACGAGTCGGACACAGGAAGCAGAGCTTTCTGCAGATGTCAACTCACCAAGCTGGGGATTTCTTTAGAGGTTACAGCCATCATGGGAGAGATGATGTTGGCGAGCAGGACGCCCAGGGGATTGGCTGAGGAGAGGAACAAGAAGAAGTTATTCTGGCTTCACTCCTAAATTAAGATTCAACAACGACTTAATACACTTTCTGTTCCTATATTCAGTTGTTTCACTTCTTATCTCTATGTATTGTTGACATGAAACACAAAAAAATCCTTCTACCTCACATTACCTCACTCAATCCAAATTGCTCATATGTTGTCCTTTCCGGGATCTGCACTGGGTGGGTTTTATTTGCTCCTACTCTTAATTTTACGACTATCATTTTATTGTTATATACTGAATTAAGGTGCCGGGTCGATTCTGTGTAGCTGAGCCTAAGACCTTTTTTCGAGGATATGATGGTTTACAGTCAAGAAGTCTCCAATCCTTTGTCTTTTATGCAAATCCTGTGATATAACTCTGGGGTTGCTCTTCCATACATGCAGCACATCATGGACATCATCTCAGACACACTGACATATACTGGAAACACTGCACTGGATCTAGGTGGTGGAGGTGGTGTGTGTGTGTGTGTGTGTGTGTGTGTGTGTGTGTGTGTGTGTGTGTGTTTGTGTGTATGGGGGGGGGGTTCTGGAATTTCCTGAGGGTCTATGAATGCGTCTTGGAGGAAAAGGCTGCAGTGAGTGAAAAAAGCTAAGACACAGCACTAGTGAACTTTTCTTACGAAGTTTGTAGTTTTGCCGTTGGCTACGTTCCACAGTATCCTGTGTTAGTGAGGAATAAAGTTGCAGATAAACCAGCTCTGAACTTTACCTACCTTCTCTCTGGTAAATCGCAGCTTTACACTCCTCTATTTCTGTTTGATGACATGCTTTAACAGCCTCCTTTCTTTTGGAAAAACCTTTAGCTGTGCACTGGGCCAGTGACACATAGGAACGGTGTGTTGGTAACGGTAACAGCATTGTAATAATATAAAAAGTAATTAGTTTGATTTCCCGGATAATGAAAAAAGTAACGCGGTAGTGGACCACCACTGGTGGACAGTGCCTGGCAGAGCAAGTCAGTGTGGTTACAGATGGTGAATCTGAGAGCTACAATAAGTTAGTGGGTAGCTGTGAAGGAGCAGTGTGATGTGTGTATGGTGTAGGCTGCTTGTCAGGAAATGGAGCAGGTTTCTATGTGTTGCCACGAGCTGTATGTACAACCTTTACACTGCTGTACATACATAGGTTATGCCCATGGTTCATCCCATACCTACATCACAGCTTTGCTTCTTTTTCTTACTTTTACTTTTACAGGTATTCTTGCCTGTTTTACACCTTTATTTCTTAACACTCTCAAGTTTATTTAAAAAGAAAATGTAATATAACATATGCTGATTTTAATCCAATGCACAGGTGTGATAGCAATATGTGCTCAGTACATAAATGAAGTATACATGAAGTGGTATTAATGCTATGTTCTTTCTATACCAATAGGTCATACATAGGAAATGACCGATATAATATTCTCCTAACATAAGCCAGATCATTCATCCCGACAGCAATAAGACTTTATAACTCACTGTAGTCACTTTTCCCCCACTGGTCACTTTTCTCTACACACACACCCTGCACCTTAAGTATGCATTCGCTATGTATGTGTACATGTGTGTATGCGCGTGGATATGTATGTCCATGTATATATATATATATATGCAAATATGTGTGTATGTGTATGTATGTAGGTATGTACGTGCATGTATGTATGTATGTATATATGCTTTGCTTATGCATACTTTTTTCTTTTTTCTTGCTATTTATTAGTATTTTCTCTCCATTCTATGTCCATAATGCATACTGTGTATGCGGATCAACAAATTCTACGAATTTGTACCAGACAAATTTCCCCATTGTGGGATCAATAAAGTCTTATCTTACATGGAAAGTGATTAAATACACTCATGAGATTGTCTTAATCTTTATCATGCAACATAACACATCATGATTATCTTTATGCACCCCTCTCAAACACTATTACAAGTAGAGGAGAGCGTCTCCAGCCTCTTGTCTCTAAGAAACCTGTCTGCAAAGCTGCTCGAATCATTCTATCATGGCTCCGCAGAGAGAATTGTGACATACTGTATAACAACATAACTGCCAACTGTTCAGCAGTAGACAGGAAAACTCTACAGCAGGTCATAAACACATCACAGAAAATAATCAGATTCCCCCCGCTCCTTGCTGGAATATAAATTCACATCACGCAGAGCCAGTAGCGTCCTGAAGGACACGGCTCGCCCGCTCTAACATCTCTATCCCCTGCTCCCATCTGGAAGCTGCTACGCTGCCTCGGTGTCCCGCGCCGCCAGGCTCACAACAGATTCTACTGAACTAAAGCCTCACAAGCATGTTGCTGGGTAGGATTATTTTCCATTCAACTTTAGTCCAATGTGACTCGTATTCACAAGCTGTTGTCATCATTTAATCAGCCAAATGATTTTTTTTTGGAACAAGGAAAGGACCTCTGATGATGGATGGGCCAAAAAAAGAAGAAAAATAATTTATTCTTTTTCTTTAGTTGCCAATTATTAGTCTAAAACTTGCCAGTGACATATGTGAAACAGCTTTTGCCTAAGTTACACGTCATGATAAAAGTTTGATTATCATCGATATTAGATATTCGATATATAATATATATGATTCCCATCAAGCATTCACTACTTAATGCTATTAAAGCTGTGTTGTTAAATTCACACACAGATAACAGTAATTCACTCACCCATGGAGGCGATCATGTTGGCTGTAGCTCGCTGGTGGTCGGGAAACCACAGAGCTGCCAGCTTGGTGGGGGTGAAGATGATGAGGGGCTGGGCCAGGGCGCCGAACGTCTGGCCCAGCAGCACTGCTGCATATTTGTCTTTAAAGAGGCTCACTACTAACCCACCATAGCGGATCACACCCCCGACCATGTTCAACCAGGCTCCCAGGACCAGCTGTGATGTCAGAGAGGGGAGGGGGGGGGGGGTCAGGAAGACACAGGGAATTCACATCCTTTATTATTCCATCTGGGGTACTGAGAGCAAACTGCTGCCATTTAGTCAGTAACTATGAGATATAATTTTGTTTTGTCATTTTGACCGGATGGTGACGCTGGATAAAGGATCACCAAAGTCATTAGAATTATCTTCTTACCCATTCACAAATTCTCCTTGTCCTAGAGTCCTAAAAAACACATATACTATGTCTCTGTATTATGCAGTTTCTGTTCTGATGTGTTGTAGTTGTTGGTACAAGTTTGTCATATTGTATTTTTTCATCAATCATATTAACTAAGTTTAACTTGTTTTACCTCTTAAGATCTTCTGCACCAACTTGTTAAATTAAACTGACTTTAAAAAGAATGATTCCATCATTCCTGCTTAATGAGATAACTATTAAGGTGGAATGATGGAAATGTTATACTAATGACATAGATTTTAGTTCCTTCAGTGAAAAGTCCTGCTTTTCCTCCTGGACTGCTCTCCTCCTTCCACACTTGCCACTCACGACGACATTTTTTTTTTAGTTTTTAACGTGGAGCGTGTACCGTGATCCGTAGTCCCAGGGTGTCCAGCATCCATGTGGTCCCAAAGCTGACCGGTATGGCCACCACCATGTAGACCAGAGATAACCAGTTGATCTGCTCCAGTGTGGCATTCAGGTGCTGGGCAGACTGGTCTGCTACTGGTGCAAAGGTCAGCCAAAGCTGGGAACACACACACACACACACACACACACACACACACACACACACACACACACACACACACACACACACACACACACACACACACACACACACACACACCAGACGTTTTATTAAAAAATGATGGCTAATACTCATTTGTGAAAGTAAAACTCACTATGGAAAGGCAATGAGTTGAGGATGGGACTGGCTGGTATTCATTAACCAGTGCAGTGTTCTGTCGACATTTATTGGAGAGGTTGTATGATTTAGCAGCATCTTTTTTGACTATTTGCTGCTAAATCACATACACACACTGTACCCTACATAAACTGTATAAGAATGTATGAACCATTGGAGATCTGATATTGTTTATTTTAAAGTTTATAGGCACATTAATATATAAATGGTAAATGGCCTGCATTTATATAGCGCCTTTCTAGTCTTTTTTGACCACTCAAAGCGCTTTACACTACACTGTCCATTCACCCATTCACACCACATTCATACACCGACGGCACATGCCATCGGAGGCAAATCTGGGTTAATCTTGCCCAAGGATACAACGATATGCAGCTTGGAGGAGCCGGGAATCGAACCACCAATTTTCTGACTGGTGGACGACTGCTCTACCTCTGAGCTACAGCCGCCCCAATAGGGATTAAAAAGAGCAATTATACTTTATAACGTCTTTTATGGATAGACGAAGGGATACAATAACTTCAAACAAATATAAAAATGGAGAAATGAAAAACAAATAGAGTAAAAACAAGCAGAAGTAAGAGATGAAAATACTGAAATACTGTAAGAAATTAGTCACTTCTCTTTTGGGAAACAAAGTTTTAACTGTGACTAGTGATCAGACGTATCTGCTCTTTATACATAAATGATGTTATAAAATGTTAATATCAGTGACATATAGAGAGCTCTCTGTGTGGAACTGTCCGCTTTCTCTAGACAGGATCAAAGCCTGCATGACCTTTAGTAAACCTGCCATGTGTAAAGATTTGAGTTGATCCCAGCCGTTTTGAAATGTCAACTCAGGACTTTAGTGGTAAAACTAAAGGCTGCTGTCAGCAGGAGGACGGGTCAGTGTCGTCTATTGATCTGTGTCACAAATGTCCATTATAAGGCTGCAGTGATTGCTGACACTATCCATTAATCAATTAACTGTTTTGTCAATATGTTGTCAACAAAACAAAAAAAACAGTGAGCCACTTGGCCGACACCACAGTCAACAAACTAATAATGATAATACATAAAAAGATCCATCCTGAGTATATTAATGTGTAATCAGATTTAAGATCGTATCATTATCTCTGCAATCTTAAGTAACAAGTGTCAAATATAACATATCAGCCACATTTACAGTGTTTGTATACATCATATTTTTTTCCAGTGGCGTGACAGAGTCACATGACTACAGAGGAGGAAATGACGAGGTTTGCTGAGCTCATGTGAGACAGAAATGGTTTCTCTGATTGATCCATCCTTTCATTGTCTAACCGCAAATAACATCCTCATCCTTCAGTCCCTCCAGGCTACAACAGGACACTGACTCCTGGACAAGGAGGTGAGGAAAGCAAGGAATACACTCTGATGCAAAGATATGTGTCACCCCCCCAAGAAAAAAAAAAAAAAAAACATTAATAAATAATTTGAACGACATACTCCCTGACCCTTCTGAATGAGGATTTCATACTTTATCTGGTGACATTAATAAATTGTTCATTCAGCCAAATGAAAGTATTTAGGAGAACACTGGCTGAAGAAATAAGGTCAGGGCTTCTGGAGAGAAAAAAAAAACACAAACATGACTACATTTATTATGAATAACACCTCAAGCTTGAAAAACCAGATGTTTAGAAAGACTAGCACTCTCATCTTCACCCTCCCCAAACCTGGTTCTGACCGGATGAACCAGATTCCACACGTTTACTCGAGGGCATCTTTTCTGTAGTTTCTGCCGAGAGCTGAAGGCGTCTCCTGGGCATTTTCCTGCCCTGATTTCAGCCGACAACAACCCTGAATTTGAAAAAAACCCGAGCCCATTGTTTTTTTTCAACCCATTTGTTTCTATTCCCAGGAGGTGCAGCCTCCCAGCCTCCAGCACGACAAGCAGCTGACAGCCAGTCAGTGCGTTTACGTGCCCAAACCGGAGCTAACCGGGTTACTGGTGCTGGTAGAATGCTGCACACGACTTATTTCTAGTTTTTGTGGGAGACGTCCCATTTATTGGGCATCTATACGCACATGTATCCACATATTTCTGACAAGTGTGCATCACAAATAGATCCAACGAGAAAAGAGATCTTCATGGTAGCAGAGCAGGGACAAGATTGTTATAAAAAAATAACAACAAAGTCTGAGTTAACATGAGGCAAGGGCTAAAATTAGAAAAATAAAACTTATTTTTTTTACAGCTTAGCAGAAATTCACATTCACAGCCACAGAAAAGTGCAGCATGCAGGCCTAAAACATCAGCAGAATGAATGAACCAGACCTCTAAACTTAACAGTGAAACAAAGGAAGCAGCAGAACACGGCTCAGTTCTGTGGACAATGGAGAAAACCTAATTTATGGAGCAGAGTTAACGTAAGCTGGTCAGCTGATATGGACACACAATGGCACTCTGTCCCCTGCAGCATGGAAAGCTTTTACCGCAGTGCCATTTCCACACATTACTTTTTGTTTTGTTGTTCTACAGACACGGCCTCCTGCTTGCTGGACCGGTCCGGTTCTGGAGCCTCATATTAAAATGCACAGAGGATCCACTTGGAAAGGTGGTCTAAGATTAATATCACACCAGTTTCCCTTTAGGAATCACACACGTGTCGCATCACACCTAGAAGGTGTGTATCGGTCGATCACACCCTGCCCCACCACACACCCACATTCAACCATATATGGTCCATGTGTCCAAATAGCTTCTCTCTCTTAAAACAACTGACCTATCCTTGCTACAGATGAGAAGTTATGTTTTCTGTACCACAGAACAATCTTTTTTATAAAAAGGGGGGTTATGATGTAACCCAGGTTCCCTGGCCTGTAGTAGATTCTGTGTGTTGATGCAGTGAATAAATATGTAATTACTGCTTTATGCTTTTTGAACATTTGGTATTTCTCTTCTTCAGTCACAGATATCAAGATATATATTGTAGATGAAATTTCTTGCAATATATTGATAATCACATTAACTTTTAATATCTGATGTGTGCAGATCGGCACAGTTTTGCATATTTTTGGGGTTTAGATAATCTATCAGATTTTTGTGAAGTTGAATTAACATGATGTACTGTGTGCTCTTTTTTTACAGGGTAAATTATTTTGTACATGCTTTTCTTTGTGTGCAAAGTTGTGTACACCTTAAATGCTCTGTTTTTTTTTTCATTTATTTTTCATAAATCCTTTAATCAACTTAAGTCCCTTTCATAAATACTAAATATTCATCTATTTCATATTTTTGTTATGAAAAATGCCAGTATTTGTGATTTCATGGCAATAGAAAAAACGTGAGTTAGTCCAGCTAATGTTGACTCAGATTTGCAATAACGTTACTTACAGGAAAAAACATAAAGAATTGGATATTTTCAAAAAACTCAACACATCCTGAATTTGTTGGGTGGGGAATATTACAGTCTTGGATGTGTCGAAGATTAGCAACAACATTGATTCTAAAGGATTTGTCTTTTTTTGCAATGTCAGCTTAATGCTGTGTTGCAATTACATCACAAGTGAAGTGTGTGTGTGTGTGTGTGTGTGTGTGTGTGTGTCTGTGAGTTATACAGAACAGAAAATGTTTTTCAAATCTTATCAGCATAATTCTTTAAAGTGATTTGATGTCATTTTTGGTCTCATTTCTACAACTGATGATCATGTAAGTTAGTTGGGGTTAAAATAAATAAATCAGTATATGTTTTATTGAGGAACCACATTTTCAGAATCCTGCTAATCTGTCGCCTCCTAACATCATCCTGAAATCAACCTGACATCACCCTGACATCGGTCATCTGAGCCACTGTGCTCCACAGCAACTCTGCTCTACTGACGCAGCACTGATGAAATATTGAGGAGATTTTGATTTGAGATTTGAGTTGGATTAGCTATATCTTTTAAAATTAAAAAGGGCTTATGGAACAGTTACAGTCTCACTAGCACACACTCAAGTTACACTGCTGACTTAAATATTCATAAAGTGAATCTATAATTAACGTGTGACATAAAGCTGAATCAGACGCGTGAGGGGATCATTACACAATCTAACACCCAGACCTTCCTCTAATCAAAAAGCAATTAGAATCTCACCTTCTTCAGTTCAGGACTTGGAATATGAATGATTTACATTAATTTTTGGGACGTGATGGCTTTTAAAAGTATTGTTGGTCAATCCTCAGCTTAATGGTGTTTCCCAACCTACATTTCTATATAACCCAGATGAAAAAGTGAGTGTTCCATATTCTGAATGCAGTTTCAGAATATTTCCACATTACCAAGAAACACTGAGACATGAACTCTTCACTGAGTGTTTAAATCAATTTACAATACAATCAATGGCACCACTGGCTGTTGTTAATCACACCGGCGACTCACACAGAGATTGTTGCCTATCTGGCCCGTCAGCTGTTATTTGCCACCTCATGAATGGCCCTCCTCCAGCTGAGCATCTTTTGTGAGGAACACCAGTCCTGTGGAAACAAAGGCTCCCATGGAGAGAACGAGTCCCGCGGGAGCTGGAAAAAAGGTGACGGGAGGGGCTCCGCTTGCATGAGACAGGCACACTTGCCTCCAGGCACACTCTGCCGTACAATGACTGCATCCCCGGGGAATGATATCAAGTTCCTCCAAACACACAGATCCCCCACATGTCATCTACCTGCACTGGTCACAGCCCCGACTCTCATTAGATGCCTGAAAAAAGGTCACGGAATTCCAGAGAGCTAAGAAAAGGGCAATGAGCACTTAAAGAAGTAATTTCGTTATGAGTAAAAGGTTTGTACATATAGAAATGAGGCTCTTCAAGTGGAGATACTGCAATTCCAAAGTTTTAAATATCTCATGGGTTTCAATTTGTTTTTTATTTTATCACCTTAGTTTAAAAAAAAAAGCCACAGACAAAAAGCACAGCACTTTGCAACCTGTCCTCTACAGAGCCTCATGGGAGTTTAACATGTGCTGCAGTCATTGTGGCCTAATGGTTACAGCCCATAGCAGCGTTCAGCTCCCAGCTGGAGATCTTTGTAGCAGCTTTTACCCCTTCTGTTTGCTGTCTGTCTCCACTGACCATCAAAACAAATACAAAAACATCAAATATGACAGAAGCATCGCTCAGAGTGATCACAAACTGTAACCAGGGTGTGTTAGGGATGCTATGGCCTCGTTGGTGATGAAACACACAAGAATAAAAACTTTCTACTTGTTGTTGAACCCCATTTCCTAATACAGAGCAGCCACGCTTCTGTTTGCCAATAACATGTCATTAACGATATCTGATTGGTCAAAGTTGATGAAAGCTGAACTCTGACCTACGTAAACCTGGCAGCCTGCAGATTTGTGACTGTTGTTGTATGTATATGTTGTAACAATGTTTAAGCTCTTCAGGCTGGAGACCTTGGCTGATAAAACAAAAGATAAGGAGCAGAATGAGAAACAGAGCCGACATTCACCAACAGAAACATCATGTGACCTTGAATGTGCAGCGGCAGCATCTCACAGGACAGACTTGGCACGAATGGAATTTAATATTCAGGAGTATGTTTTAAATAGTATATAATTCAATCAATCAATTGTGTTTTATTACATTATAAAGAAAACAATAGAGACACACTGTACTTTTTGGTGTACTTTTTTAGGTCAAAATTTTGAGATAGTAGGTCCCAACTTGTGCCTATAAGCTGTAGTTCTGTCCATTCTATAGAGAGGGAAGCTGTCTTCTGACCCGTTTCAGCTGGAAAACTGTTTAAACATCACAAAACTCATTAAACTAGCAGGATATCATCCATTAGATCGGATAACACTTTTTTAGTGCAGGGAGAGCATTGGTGACTATGCAAGATTAAAACTTCTACAGTGGAACACACAGAATCAGCTGGCATCATCTGTATAAAGCCTGGAAACAGCTTAGATGTACTCAATATTGATTTATATTTACTCTAAAAGCCCTGCACTACAGCTTTGAATCAAAATGATGATGATGATGATTTTTAAGTTGAATGTTTAAGTAATGTTAAAAGTCAAACTTAGAATCAGTATCTCATCATGTCTGACTCCTCAGGATGCCCAACATGCTTCTTTTTTTCTTTTTCTGGCAGAATTGCTCTTCCATACCCAACTTAAAAAAACAGAGATTTCTGATGCATGAACTCACCATCGCGTTGGAGCAGTTGAGCAGACACAGAACCAGCAGAACGAACCACCTCCTCTTGTAGGACTTGAACACCAGCAGCTTCTTCAGGTCCGGGTTCTGGCTCCTCGGCGCCTCACAGGAAACCTCGGGCTGATCCTCACGGGACGGCTGGCCACCATCCTCCGTTAGGTCCGGGGCTGGCATGTCTACCTGGAGCTGGGGAGCTGTCACTCACTCGGTAGTAATATATGGTAGTAATAAGATCTAGAGCCCGACAAATGATCAGTCGCTGCATTAAACCCGCAAACTCCGCATCTGATGCTTTGGCGGATTAGAAAAAATCACTTGGTGTAACTTATGTCCGCAGAGAAAAGGCGTATATCTGGAAAATAGCAGCAGGAGAACATCTTGAGTAGAAACGGGAACACCGGGCGGATTCCTGCTGGTTCCTGGTTACTGTATCAAAGATCTTCCACAACGAAGATGAGTCACACGGTTTAACAAATTCATTGTGCTATTAATTATTATAGAACTCTCTTTGAAGCAGAATGGACAGAAATCTTTTAAGTACTTTAACTTTTTACAGACTAAAATGAAATAAAAAAAAATTACAATTTTGCTTGTTTTAACTGTGTACTTGAAAAATGTTTTTAAAAGTACCCGTAAACATTTAAAATAAGATAAGATAAGATACGATTATATAAGATAAACCTTTATTGATCCCACAACGGGGAAATTTGTGTGTTACTGCAGCGTTACAGATAAAATGACATGAGCCACGTGGGTAGTATCATTCCACCAACATTTGATTCACTTTTTCTGCCTAGATGAGAATCAATTCCTCTAATATTGGCTGCATGCTCAGTTTAGTTTTATACTTGTTCTCACTGAGGCTGTTCATTGTGGTTGACAAGTAGTGCTAATGGGGATTTCTTAATTCTTGGAGAAAAAATAATGTTTCAAAACATTATTTCTTAATTCTTGGAGAAAAAAATTATGTTTTAAAACACTCCAATTATAGACCATAGCTAGAAATGCCTACTGGTGATCCCTGTACCCTGGCTCCCTGTACAAAAAGCACTCAGAATCCCCCAAACTACCTGTGTCTTTAACCAAATCACACACATTTAGATTGTCCTATCGTACACAGGTGCCTTCCAATAATTTATCTAATAACTAAGTAACTAAGTAAGTAACTAATTTGGTTTCACATTCTGAGCTTCGAATTCCTGACTCTCAACTAAACCCTGAAGTGAAGAAGCCCCTTGATGAGAGGTGAAACGTCTTCAACCAAACAAAGAAGTCCAGTTACTTTTCTCTACAACTCTACATATAATGTAATATCTGTGGTCGTATTCAGCCTCCCCCGCAGACAGTTGGTAGTTTCCTGCTATGTTCTAAGTCAATATATCTGATTGATTAAATAACAATATTCATAATAAACTAATCCAGCACACCCTTTTTGTGGTCACTTGTACTCACATTTCAAAGTCAAAGTCTGTTAAGGAGTAGGCTTGAATTATCTACAAAAGGATAATAATCTAGTATGGATGGGTGTTTTTTTTTTCTTATCCTTGTCTATTGTTCTTCTTAAAGTTTAAAAACATGCATAAACTTTAGTTCTGTAAAACTTACTATCTGCTTAACAGAGGAAGGAATTCACAAACAAAAAAGCAGGACATTAAATATAGGTACATAAACATATAAAAAAGCGAGAGAGAAGATAAAACAGCAACATATCCAGTATTCTGAAATCTTTTCCTATAAAGAATATTTTAACAAAGATTTATAGGAATTAGAGAGGAGTCCACTGATCACAGACATAAGAAGTGAACGAGTGATCAATGTCATTATTACTGAGTTTGGTGCCATCTGTTGGCAACGTGTTTGTACTTCATTAAGAAAAAAAAAAACTCACTCGTGCGTCTTTATGATGGATGCCTGCCTGTCTATTGGTGATTTATCGTTACTGTCTCTGGAAAGAGGGACAGAGTGAGAGCTCTTCATGTTTTCGCCCTCTTGTTGACTGTACATGACAGCAGACTCCTCCTCCTCTTTAACCCTTTGTTGGATTGTGCATTGCACTGCATGGAAGTGAAACTAATTTAAATAACAGCTAGTAGATCTTGATTAATATGTGTATTTACCAAATACATCCAAATGTAAAAACAAAACAAAAAAATGTATTTAACAATTTGTGTCCTATGTCTGGACGCATGAACACTGATGATATTTAGGCAAACTATGGAAAAAGGCAATCAAGCAGGAATTATAATAACCTTATGTCATAATTACACTCAAAATGTGTGTTTATTGTCTATTGTTCTCCTCTGGTCTGTTACAGCCTTGCCTCAAATGTGCAGCCTTGGAACAGACACAGACGTGATTAAATTGATCTTGACCAAAGCCCGGAAAGGTTGAAATTGAGTTATCATAGTATAACATCCTCTCTGAGGGTTAAAAAGATGCCATGTTGACGTGGGAGGCTTTATCTACAGTTGAAGAAGGTTCATTTTTTAAAAAAAATACTAGCTGCAGTGTGGAGTTGATGCATGAAAGTGAACTGCAGCGGTTTAAAGGACAGGTATACAATTCGTGTCCAGTCAGGTGCCTATGAACAATAAAGGAGGTTTTCCTCACTACAGTCATTTGGTGCAAAAATGCTTATATAAGGCTTTAGCAGTCATATTACAGTCATATTAAGAGGATCTCCACCCCATTTACAGTGTTTTTAGCAGAAATTCCCCCTCTTTGTGTTTCCTCAGACAGTGGTTCCCCATTGAGCCGTGGTGGAGGGATAGTAACAAAAAGAGGAAATGTGGCATTAAAAAAAATGTTACTGTCAAAGATACAGTTTCTACTGGATTTGACTCATTTGGACAACTTTTTACTATGGGGGCTTCTTAAGACCAGTATGAACAAGAGGAATGATATAGCAAATAAAATGTTTTTTATTGTTCATTCGAAATAAAAGATTATCTTATCCATTTGAAAGATGGTATGTTAAGGTGGAGGGATGCAGCTGATCTCCTGTATAAAGCTGGTGCTGTAATGTGGAGTTGAAGCATAAATGTAAATGTCAGAGATTTAGAAGGTCAACAGATACTGGATTGTGGTTGTGCTAAAAACAAAGATTTGGGCAATACTGATTACTGTTTATTTCATTATTTCCAGTTAAGAGAGTACAGTGTGCTGTGTTTCTTTGCAATATAAACCACAGCTCTGAGTCCCACCCACGGGCTTCCTCCAGCCATAACCACACCAAAACTTTACCAACCCCAGCTATCCTCATCTTTATAACCAGGACAATGTTCGTAAATTTTAACATGTGACCTTTCAGAGTTTTGAGCCTTGTTTTATAGGAGATTCCACCACCAAAAGTGTTAAACTGACATTTTCTTTTTGTATAAAGTAAGATGATGGCAGGTTTTTGCTAATCCTCACTGAAGAAAACCAATCAAACACATCACAATTATGGGCTGAAAAAGACAGAATGGTCACCAATTAGTGTGATATTTCTGTAAGCATCCTCTGTTACAATAAAGGATTACAACAATATTACAATGATTTTTTAAATAAAGGGTAAATAGCCATAACACACACACACACACACACACACACACACACACACACACACACACACACACACACACACACACAGACAGACTGTGTTATTATTATAATAAAAAAAAAAAATCAAATTTGTTGAATGCATTTTTAGCATCCAAAGGGCTGTACATGAGCAGATCATTATTGCAATCCAGCTTAGTCTGTAGCTAACATAGGCAATATGGTCATATTAGATGAAACAAATAGAGAATGACAAAAAGAAAGGCACTTTAACGGTTTATAGCAGATAATCATCGGTTATTTAATTAAGATTTTTTAAACTATACTATTAATATAGATGAAGATGTTTTGCACAGAATTAATTCTAATAACTTTTGATCCTTGAATTTCCTGTTTCACTATCTGTAATAATATTGTATGAATACGTCAAAAGTCGTGTTGCACAAACACATCATTATTTATGTATTTATATTTGCAAAAAGCTTCAGAATAACTTGACATTTATGTCCCACAGAAATTAAAAACAATAAAAAAGGTTGGTTCATTATACCCCCTCCTCTAACCTCGGGCTGCGCAGTGCGCATGCGCCGCTCCAGGAATGGAGTGCTCTTTCGGCCTATTCCGCGACTGCTCGGTCTTTTTCGGTCTTTGTTTTACTGATAGTGGATTTAACTCAGATCCAACCCGATATCCAGCGGACGGTGCTGCTCCCAAACAGGTTAGTTCGTCTCAGCGGACTTGTCCTCTCCCTGTCCCCGTCCTCGGTGGCTCTGTTGCCGGTTTAATGTCCCGCTTTGCGCCCCCCTCCTCATTTTCGCTCATGTCTTTTTCCGCTTGGTGTTACGAGCATGCTATACGTGTTGTTTTATGTGTCGATGCGCTGGTGTATGGCGGCGCCGGGCCCTGCAGTTGTACACCGGGGATGGGGGGTTTTAAGGGGGGAAAAGTGCATTGTAAAGGCAGGTTTGGAGCTAGCCGGGATGCTGGCGGTTCGCCGTTAACGGGGGAGCCAACGGCTAACCGCCTCTCCGCCTGTCTCGTCATGTTTAAATGCTGTTGTTCATCTGAGCAAAACACCCAATTCTTCTTTCCCATTGAGCTGGAATGTTCTTGAAAAAAATCTCGTGGTCGACCATTAGGCTAACCTCTTCCTCCTGCCGTCCAAAGTTCACTGTGTGTGTACGTGCGTGCGCTCGCGCGCGCGTGTGTAATACCTTCATCAACATGAGGTTTTGATTAAATCAAAGACAGAAAGTTGGTGCATTTTTTTGTCTTGTCGCCCCTCGCCAGGCTGCTGCTGCAGCAAGAAGCCCTCTGTGACATTGTCGAGGGGGGAGGCATGCAGAGAGCAGCCAACAAGTCTGTGCACTTTGTGTTTTTTTTCTGTGTCTGTTAGGATGGGGGGTGTAGCTAGAATATCACCTTCATAAAGCGACTTTGATGGACAGAGCGGGGCACAGTCAGGCTTTTAGATTCAGGGGGCTCCTCAACTTTTTTCACTCCAGGGAGGCTGCAACACTGCAAGCATGGTGTGGCTGATATGCGGGTCACAGGATGCAGCATGTAGGTTAAAACTGGGCTAGATTTAGGTGTAAAGGGAAAGTTTTCTTTAAATGTCAAGGTTAATGTGAGCGTGTGGGCTCATCAATCTTATTGAGGGCTACAATTGTCTCATTAAGTCGTTTTCTGATGTCCCGTTAAGTGAAATCCTAAAACCAGTACAAAACGTGTTTAAAACTAAACATCAAACCCATTACTAAACAATATACACCTTGTTTTATCAACTATTTGTTTGGTCTATCAACTGTCAGATAATAGTGAAAAATCACCACAGTTGTCCAGATTACGATTTTTCATGACCTCGGACATCTTGTTTTGTCAGACCAGTATTCTACAACCCAAAGATTTTTTTTTTACACTAAAGCAGCAGTCTTCACAATTAGGAATCTGGAATCGGTGCAGTTATTTGTGTGTGTGTGTGTGTGTGTGTGGGGGGGGTGTAGCTGAAATACCACCTTCATGACAGCTGTGAGATCCCTGATTGTGTGATGGACGGAGCAGCAGGGCCAAATCAGGCTTTAATATTCAGGGGTTCTTCAACTTTTTCAGTCATGGGAGGCTGTAACACATCAAGGCCTGGTGTGGGTGATTACTAGGTCAAGAGATGTAGGCTAGGTTAAAACTGGACTAGATTTTGGCAGTTCTCAGTTCTCTTTAGATATCAAGGTTGCATATAAGTGTGAACTCATCCTTATGATGTTAAGGGCTAAATCATGTTTCATCTGTAAAGTAACATTTCCTTAAAACAAGTGAAAACATGTTTCAAATACACATTACATTTCCATTATTGTTTAAAAGATTGTTTTCTTAATTATTATTCTCTGGTGCCACTTGCCATATTTCTTGTTCTATTCTAGCCATCTGCCTTATTATTTCTTGTTCAAGATGAACAAAACAATGATTTTCAATTGGATTGAAATATTCTCACCTCATTGGTTGATTTTTGTTTTAAAGAAACACGTTTTTAGGGCTTAAATATACAAAAAATCTAAATCCTACAAATTTCAATGAGGTTCTGCACCAGAGATAATATGGAGGAAAAGAGGAAGGTCCACACACTGGCTCCCTTTGTAGAAAATGTATTAAGACATCACCAAGTGTAATGTTTCAAGCTACATGTAACATAAGATGTAAAAAAAAAAGTTTTTTTCAGTGCAATTTGTCTCAATTGAAACCTAGATGTTTATTGATCTGCAGATCAGAACAGTATTTATCACATGGTATCTCATCTTGGTGTTGAATTCAAGTCACCATCTGCATCCAGTAGGAAAAGGACGTTAACTTGACCCAACATAACCTGCTCTAACAGTCTGAACTTGAATTAAATATTGCCTCCTAGTTATTAAATAACTAATGGTTGTTTTTCTTATTTTTTAGTGCATGGACTGTGTTTTGTCCTGCTTTATAAAACTTGAATGGTCTTTAAGTCCTGTTGGATGATGCTATTACACTGAACTCAGTGTCGCTCTGTGATGCTTTATACCAGAACTATTAAACAGGAACATATCTGACAGTGGCCACTCCAGCTTTTCCTGGATGGCATCAAAATTATAAATCTCTGGAGCCACAACCAGAAGGCAGGAGATGCGGATATAACCGTTAAAAAACGTTGCCTAGTGTCGCTGTAAGCCGATCTTGCTGAAGTCCAATGGAAGGACCCGTCTGGCCTGTGTGATGGTTTCTGGCCAGCTGAACGTTACTTGGCCTTTGCGTAGCCATCCCATATGATATGACTATTACATAAGACTTGCACTTAACAATCATCAAATTTCACATCAGCTTTCCTCTTACTTTTTTGGGAAGCACGGAATTACCTGCAGCTTTATATACAGCTGATCTCTGACCTGAACAACGTAGGATCAACTGTTCAGCTTGTTAGTGTGGATATAGAATATGAATTCATCAAAAGCATTTACATTGACTAATTACCCCAAGACATGTGCCTCTTCTCTGTATAAACAACAGTAACAGTCCCAATGCCATTGAACAGACTAATAAAACCTTCGACCACACAAGACAGTGGAGCAGGATGCAGCCTCTTCCAAATCTGCTTGATAATTAAAAAATTTAATAAGCGACTTTAGCACTAGAAGCGTTTCTCTTTTTTTCCCCTATACTGAGCGACTGGCGAGAACCCCTCAAAACCTGCAAATCAAGCTGCAGTACACATCCTCCTCTCTGCTCTCACAGATTCTTTTAAAAATTTGATGAAGAACTGAAAAATTAATTCTTTAGAAGAAAGCTACACCTCCAATCAAACCAACATCCTTCATGTAGCGATTATTATGTTCAAAATGAATTCACATTTTGTTTTAATAGTTTCAGTCATGTTGGGATAGAAAAAGTGAGTACTTTCATTATTGAATAATCAAATATCTTCTTGATCTCTCATTTCTTCTATAACATGTAGACCAATGTTTCTCGAAGTCCAAACTGCAGCCTCAAATTTTTTAAAAGTTTTGTCCTGGCCAAAATTCCAAACCCCCCCCCCCCCCCCCCCCCCCAAAAAAAAAAAAAAAAAAAAATCAGTTTACTCTCACAGAGGACAAAATGCAATTTAGCAGCTTTTTAAAGGCACATTCAAGCACATGTCAGCAAACTTAGCATTTACATCATACATCATGATCACACATACATCCTTTTTGTTTGGTGACATGTGAAATACGCTGGGTTTGAAGTAACCAAATGAAACCAAAAACAAACCCAGAAAAAACATCAGTTTTCCTGGAAATCATCTTTTCTTCACTGCTCAGAAGCCTGCACAGCCAGTTAAGCTGTGAGGCCACTGGCAATTACTGTCTGGTAATATAGTGTTGATAATACAAACTGTACTGGATAATAAAACAAAGTTCCATGAAGGGTTTAATGTTGGAATCAGTATTGTGGGGGGAAAAGTTGGCAACATCTGTAGTTCTTATACATTCACACTGCGTTCCCAGCCATGTGGCTTTGGTGAACGTTATGTTCACATGTTACGTTTGTGAATGAATGAAGTAGTGTTTCCACAATCAAGTGAGCCTATATTCTCCATGTGACACAGATGTTACTCTACATGAAAATGATTCCAGATATAAAATGTACCCTCTGTCTGCCACCAACTTTGACTTAAGGTAGTGTGATAAGTACCAGGAGAGAAGACTTTGGATTAGTCAGCGCCTAATGTTAACTACAGATGAGTGGTAAACACCAGTAATGGGTCTGATTCGGTGTGTCTCTTCAGGTATTTGTGAGAAAGTGAATCACGATTCGTGATCCGTGTTGTGTTCTGTTGCAGTGAAAATTTGAGCCAGGTTCAACTTGTCCAGACAAAACCTTCATTGTCTTTTTGTTTTTGTACCCTCTGCTTTGGGACAATCGCCCCCCACTCACAGCGTGTCAACACACTGGTCTCATTGAAATAAATGAGAGGTCTGTGTTTTTTTTTCTTTTTTTGTTTGATACAATGCGGGTGTCTGATTGAATATAATATAAGACATGTAACCAACTGTAATGAAACACAATTAAGCAGAATTTAGTGGATGAGAGACAGCATTTTTCATTCCGCGTTTTAAATCATGGGACACTCAAACCAAGAAAACTTTCTCCAAATAGGACACAAATTCTCAGTAGAAGAAAATTCTCCTAAATATTTTTCGTGAAAACTGAGAATTCCATACGATTTGTTGCTATCTCTGAGAATAATTGAGTTGTTGGCCAACTAAAACTCCCGACTAAACGAAGTACTGTTGACTTTATTTCCCTGAAACGCTTACTTGACCCACCGGGACATTTAAAAGCCTCATGGGAGATAACGGTAACAAATCTGTAGACCTTTTGGCAGCAACAATTCTCCTTCTGGATCTTAATGCTGCCTCAGAGGATTGTTCTGGGACAGAGGAATACCCACAGATACGTCCACACAGGCGGCTCCCGCTCTCCAGATAAGATTCATGGTCTTTGCTTTGTGCTGTCACTGATCATAATCTGTTTTATGTCAACATCTTGAGTAACTGGTCATCAACAGGTTGCATGAATTTAAACGGTTGGACTTGCCTCTGTGTTGACATGGCGATACAGCGGCTCAAGTGGAGGAGCGACAGGAAATGAGAAACACGGAGCGTGTGTTTTTCATGTCGAGGAGCTGCTATTTGATGTCCCGTCTGCTTTATTCTGGATGTGTTTTCCATTCAAGGCGAGCAAAGGCGTGCATTAAACCTTGATGACATGATCACACACGCACATTAGTCTGTGTTATGTTTAAAGTATTTTCATGATACACTCCGGGCTTGTTTATGTAACGTGGTGGCAGGCTATTAAACAGGAGCGAGGCGGACGTCTCCGCTCGGTTGTTAGCTCAGCCGGTTTGATGAGGATGGGGTACGTTAAGTGCGTGATTACTGAGAGCTGCTCTGGAAGAGTTTCACTTATGAGGCCACCTTCAACTGCTGCTGTTTCCTCACTTTGTGACCCACTTAGCGGTGAAATGTACATGCAAGTATGTTAATATTGAGTGTACGAGTTGACTTTTTGTGCTGGTTTTGGCTGGTAAAATGGCTAATCATAGAACTGCAGTAATGTTTTATTAACGCTATGTATATATTTCATTATTCTATAAGATGGTAGCAGAGGGTGGAAGAACTGCTTCCCCAGGATCAGTCTGATGCTGACCAGGATTAGTCCAGGTCAGCATCATAAAATAAGGAAGAAAAACATTGAATCCTCATATTTGAGATGCGGTAATGAGGACCTGTTTGTCATTTGTATTTTCTTTATTTTTTTTGTTCATACATCTTTGAGAATTCACTGCATAAACATGTTTCTACTGATGGATAAGAAGCCCTCCCCCGAGCCATAAACATTCAGAGGGTATGCAACTTAAAATATGCAAGACATATTGCAAAGAAAAAAGGTTGAATAAATAAATAACTGAAATAACATAAACTGAAATCATCCAGTATCATGGATCATGCATCTTTTCCAAGTAGTTACAGCACACAAAATGTTTGTCATTTTTGTCTTAAAAAGAGACACATGATTAAACGGTTTATGAAAACGGTTTCTGTTAAACTACTAATCGATTAATAGGCCAATTGTTCCAGCTCTAATTGTGGCATGATTCTTGTTTTGACTTGACATTTGTAACCACTAAATGCTCTGGAAGTTTAAAACTCTGGTTCCTTCATTCGGTAAAAGAGCCACACACTCCGTTTATTCAAATTAGCAGTTAGTGTTTTTACAAGATGAAAATGTTAAAGCTTAAAGAAGACAAGTTCCACCACATTCACAAATGTATCATATTTGATGTGTGTTCTACACCATCAGCTTTTTGTGTTGGGAAGTTTGTGATTTAACTGCCAACCCTGCAAATATCACTTACTACGTGGTCTGCATTATTGTTACTGAACTTCAAGTGTTTTTAAGATATTAAAAAATGGAAATGGATTGATTTGTCTTTGCTTCATATTTCGAGCTCTCTTCGCCTTCTTAAAGCACACTAAGTTGAATAATAAGCTGTTGTACATATTCTTTTTCACTGTAATTATGAGGAGCCACTGCAGATTTCAGCTAAATATTCCAAAGCAACAAAAAAACAATGTTTGAACTCAGAGTGAGACTGGAGCGACAGAATTAGATGACGCAGAGTGTTGAATTTGAGAGTGAGGATTCGGAGACCAGATCCCACCATGTCTAACCCCCTGAAAGAAGTAGACAGACAATATACCAGGTCAGCTTTCGTTTAGTGGTCTGTCAGCCATTTGAGGAGATGTGGTCAAGGGTGAGCGAAGGTCTGCGTTCGCACTAACTTCTGGTGAGAATCCGGAACGCAGCGATGCACACGCGACAGCACTATTTAGCACGTCCGTCAGTTTAACGAGCCCAGAAAGCCTTTTGTAAATGAATGTCGGCGAGGCAAATGAGGAATTAATTACAGTTGTTCCTCAGCCTGGCCTGTACAGTAAATGGGTAATAACTGTCATCTCTGGGTGTGTGTGTGACTCTGTCTTTGCTTGTGGCCTGCAGCCCACGGTTTGTGGTTGAAACTGGAAAAGCAAGGCTGCTGCAGAGCCTGTTAACCAACAAACCCACGTAACGGCTCATTGAATCTTCTCCACTGCCGACTGACCGGTGCTTTGGAATATTTTATTTTTACTTTGAGCAAAGGAGATGGGAACCACTATTTCTCTCATCTAAAAACTGATATTTTGGCAGACAGCTGACGATAACACAGCCCTTTCCTTGCTGTGTGCTGTAACCAAAATGTGCAGAAGATTATAAAAATTTGTTAGTTTCAGTATCTCAAAAGTGATGATATTTGCTACATTATTCTGCATTTCCATTCCTATATTATTTGGAATTTCCCAGGGTTGCAACCAACAATAATTTTTGATCATCACTTAATTTGTTCATTATTTTCTTGTTTACTCTATTGGGGGAAATCGTGATTCACAATTTTCCATCATTCTCCATTTACCGTCTAATCCCCAACACAAAGTCATTAAGTTTGCCATCAAAGGGGACTAAATAAACCAGGAAATGTTCACTATTTACACGTTGAAACTAAAGGGTTTCAGCATTTTCTTCCGTCAAAAATTACTCAAAAAATGACCGATTCATTTTCTGTCAAATTAATTGATTAAACAAATTGATTAAATGTAACCCCACTATAATGAAAAAGGTTTTTGTCAGACAAATTAAACTATTCTGTATAACTACTTTTCCATATTTGCTGATATTTTATAAAAACAAATAATTATTTCATTGTACCAGTTAGCAACAAATTGATGGATAATCAAAACAATCATTTTTTGTTAGACACACTAGATGAGTTTTTAATGGCTAACCGTTTAAGCTTTACCCTCCTTGTTATACTACTTCCCCTCTTCGTGTGCTGCTGTGACCTCCAGGTGAAGTGACCTCCGTTGACCCCCTACTGGCAGAACTGCTCACACTGTATAGACTGCATGTAGTACATGCTACATACTGCGTTCATCAGTAATGTAGCGAGTGGCTCCAAATGCAGCCATTGTGTCCAGGAGCGCTCCCCTCCCCCCACCAGAGCCCCTCCTCCACCCCACAGGGTCCCTGGTGTCATTATCCTGGAGGTCAGTAGGCCGAGGGCTTCAGAAGACATAGACTTTGATGTGAGGGAGTTTGCATCAGTGACAGGGGTGAGCCACAATGACAGGTACCGGGTCTGTTTTAGGTTTCAGGTACGGATGATGAAAGTCGAAAGTCTGTGTGACCTTCATGAATAGACATTGTAGATCTGTAGTGTTAGTCAACATTTTAAGACGGCAAGTCCTTAAATTTGGATTTGTAGAGGATTTCGCACAAGTGACAGACAAAAGATAATTGTAATGCAAAGATGTTTTTCAGTTTACCAATTTGATTAATCTGTAATAACATTTTATTATAAAAGAAAAAAGTTTAAATTACTATAACATTAATAAATCAGTACCATATCAGAGCAAGATGCGGAAAGAATCCCAAATCATTACTAATGTTTATTGATATTGTATGATATTTTAATTTGTCTACTGTGGTCTGATTTGCCTGGAAATCTGTTGCAGTTTTACTTTGCACGTGGTACACAGAGTAATCCAGTTCTGTAACAATAATGATTAAGTGAATTCCCTACACATTTGTTAGCAGTTAATAGTTAAGCTGTTGTATTCTATGTCTGATTCCAATTAAACAGTTTCCTTTAATTTAGAAACTAACAATTGAAACTAGTAATTTTTTAACTTTACTTTTTGATGCCACTTGACATGATTGAACATTCAGACAGAAAACAGCCCAGTATTGAGCACTCCATGTAGTTGAGCCTGTGTTTGCAGCAGTTATTGCGTAGGTATCCACACAAGTCCTGCTCTCCTTGTGGTGCTGTCGACATATCTGGAGAAGCACATGAACAATGCAACAGGCCTGGGCGGCAGGGGAGGTCTCAGCTTGAGTAACAGATCCATGGAAGCTTATCGGATGCCAGAAATGCTCATAATACTCCGATTTCAGTCACTGAAATGTATTACGGCTGCGATCCTTTTACTTTTTGTTGCTACAATCGCAAGGTAAACGGGAGAATTCTCATGTTTATGTTGCAAAGTAATCCACAAGGAATGAGCGCCTCTCTTGAACACTTCATGTCGCAGTTGCTGACTAATTCACATGAATAAAAAACACAGCATATTTTTCCCACACAGGCCTAAAGTCGTTCTGAATGTGCCTTTACTCTTTATCACAGGCCGCAATCAGATCCCACCCTCATGCTGTCAAGTGAACACAAGCAAGGGAGGAGAAGGGCGGTGTGTTCCTCTGTCTGAGGGGAAATGAGCCTAAATGCACAAAAAATAATGCAAAACAACATTTAATGGCTGTGGTGTAATATTTAAACTTGTTGTTGGTTTGGATATCTGTCGTGGCTGATAGGCGAGAAACAGGACGAGCAACCCCCATCCTGCTGCTGTTGCTCACAGCCGAGCCGCCTCGCCTGTGTCGACTTGTGGTTTCACTGGGCGGAACTAGAAATGTGGAGCGGAGCGATGCCGAAAGAAAACACGTGCTCAGCAAAACCTCCCTGGGTAAATAAAGATTTAAGAGACATCAGTGAGGCATTGTGGGGATAAGTGGCAGGTACCGGACTCCCGCACACACCGTCAGCACGGCATTTATTTAATAGCGACGTGTCTGACAGCCACCTCCTGACACGCCTGCTAGGTTCACTGAAATTTGACAGTTAAGTCCTCAGGGAGGTGACAGCTGCTGGGTAATTATCACACTTTAGCTGGAGCCGAACACGCGTTATTATACTGAAATACGTTTCGTGCAAATTTTACATTGCTACTATAGATACGATGCAGTCATAGCTTAAACTACCCCAGCTACCATAAAACCTCCCACTAGGTTTATGAGCTGAAGCTCAATATTTAGCATGAAGTCAAAAAGTTATGGCCTTGTCTCCTTTTATTGAAGGTATATCTCTCTCTCTCTTTTTTTTTTTTTTATCTGATAAGTGGATCCTTTTGGTTTTTCTCCACCAGACAAATGCTTGCTTTAGTCCTTATCATGCTTTTATACAGATTATTTTGGGCGCAGCAGGGGGACGTGTACTGTGCCTCGGGGTGCCAGAGAACACGCTTTAAAAATCAAACTTGTGGCTAACTGTTGATTTAAGTGAGTGTGTTTGTGATGCGGTTACAATCTACCCAGCAACCAGCAGTTTTGGAGATTTCTCCCACCAATATGATGAGCTGGTAAATCTCTACCGCCGTGATCATGAACACAATGTTTATTAGTTCTGATTCTGTGTCAATCCTGGAGTTTAATAGGCTTGACTCAGCCTGACACAGATGGTCCCCCGGTTAAATAACAGTGATACTAAAGCTGGTGGCTCCCTACATTTTTGTCTCTGGACGAGTGAACAAACATTGCTAAACCCAGATCAGATGTAACCACTACATGATTACAGTAGTTTGATCTGAGATTGTGCCTGACTACAAATCCAATGGACAGTTTCCAGTTGCACAAGATTGTACAATATTCTGTTAATTTGTGCTCATGTTTCTAATTTTCTTTTCTCTTACAAGACACGAAGAGACATTTAGAGTTAAGTTAAAAGTTACAACTTCATGCCTCCGATGTGTGGAGTACAGCCCATAGTAGAACTGAAACAGTTGACAGAGAAATAACTGGCTGTCTTTATTGGGAATATTTCTGCTCTTCCTTGTCATGTGAGACAAACTGAAGATTCTTGAGTTTTAGTCAAAACAAGACATTTAAAGGAGCTCCTTGGATGGTTATTACTGTTGCATAAACATGCTGACACATGCTCCTAACATACTGGCTTTTTTGTGGGTATATATATTATAAATAATCACCAATTCTGAACTGTTAATATCGAATACAAATGCTGCTATTTCAATTCAGTTTTCCTGATCTGTTTTATCAGGATCTGCACTAAAATTACAGTCTTTGGGTACAACCTGGTGTAGACTTTCTAACTAATTCATGGGATGAGTGAGACACAATAAATAGTAAAATGTAAAGAGAAGAGACCGGTGAAAGAAAGAGAGATGTTTTACCAAAGTTTGGCAAAATTAAACCATTTTTTCATGGCACCGTTCCCAACATTCACTGAAAGTTTGACAAAACTTTTTGAGGTATTTTGTTAACAGACGATCAGACAAGCATCCACTAAAACTTCTAAGAGAAAAGTAGTTCTGGTTTTCTGTCGGTGTTACAAGTATGTTTGAAATCTATATATTCACATATTTCTGCGGACGAAAAGCTTTTTAGCACAGAAAAAGAGGCCAGTTGGTCCCCCTCCAGTGTGACTGGTGAACTCCATGCGGCTAATGCACCGGCCACAATAAAGCACCATTTGGCCGGCGGCTGGTGGTCCCAAGGATGATTATCTGGGATAGAGAAGAGCTGCTTTGCATCTTGACAACATGTAGCCAATCCGTTGCACCAAAGCCTGGCTCACTGCTGAAGGCTGGAAAGAAAGGGAGCGTTTGACATTCCTGTGAGGAAACAACGGGCGCATTCAGACTTATTTTTAACAGGCTTTTATTTAATCCACTCATCAAATATGGCTGTCTTCAGATCATTGATGTTGTTGACTCAGGTTAATTTATGTAATTAAACCTGCTTGTGCTCACTGAAACAAATACTCTGGATGTTTATATCATTATTCTCTTGTGTTGTGGGGGGGGGGGGGGCTGCTTTTGTGGCTTAAAGAAATGTCCCTTTGCTATGAATAGAATAATTTCACTGCTGCTTTGCTTGTTATCCCCTTGTTTTCCTCCACTCTGGGAGCAGCAGCCAGCAGTGCTCATTATGTGTCTTTAATGACTTAATTAAAGTTGACTGTTTGCTGGGATCTGCACTGTCTGGTGGATCGCATGTATGCCAAACTGTCCGGTGAGTATTAATGATAGACGAGGATGCAATTTTATTCTTCCCGGTTTGACCTCGGAGTTGATGCACTTTATCCCACAATAGAAGAAGAGAACAGCATGTATTAGGTCTGGATGTGAACTAACAGGCGGAGGTTATCAGTGTTTGCTGTTAGACATGGCTGCAGCTAATAAGGTGTGCTTAATGGAAAGGTCCTGCTGTTATCGAGAGTTTAACAGAGCTGTGAAGCCTGATGATCAACACATCGACCTTTCCAAAACTTCTCATTTGGAATCTGAGGGGAAAAACTAGCTGAGAAAAATCAAAACTCAATAATCCTTCATATCTATATATATTTTTGGTACTTTTCCACCGTCTATTACAGAGGAGAAAAGTCCCTCAGGATATGATGCATTTCATGTTTCCACTACCAACATATATTAGTTTAGGATAAACGAGGAATCCTGTATAGATGTGCCAATGCATACTATAGAACGGTTTAAGAAAAACATATACTGTCAACAGCTGGAGTGACAAGGTGACAAAGAGAACACAGCTACTGATGCAAACAAAAGAATAAACCATTATTTTTTTTTAAAGTTGTAGTTATTTGAATGTACAAAGAATGAGATTTAGTAGAAAAATATTTTACTGTCTATGCATCAAAAGACCAGTGTTACCATTCACCCCAAACACACATTGCCTGAAACAGTCGTTTGAATGGCTAAACCAGCAATAATTGATGTATTCATTGTTATACTTATTTAGTTTGGCTTTTTCCAGGCAGATTAACAGGTTAATACATCATTGACATATCAGGCTAATGATTATTATTATACTTCAATCTGCTAATTATTTTCTTGATCCAGCATCAGATTTCCATCAAAACCCAGTTTAATATTACATATGATGGAGAAAACAGAAAATTTGTGCTTAAATAATACCTGAAATTCTCACTGCAGCCAGTTTGAATCCAGCATTGAGCGGCCCCTTCCTCTCTCTCTGCCCCCCTAGTACTATCAATAGAAGCATGAAAATTGAAACAATGTCATAATAGTTGTAGATTAATTTTCTGTTGATTGTTTAGTTAACCAGTCGTTGCAGCTCTTGGCCGCACATCCAGCCTTTACTGTCCCGTTTCTCCAGTAGCTCCTGGGGGAACCAGCTCGCTCTTTTGTTTGCTAAACGCTCCATTGTGTTCTAAGGTGTATGATTCTTGCTAAAATGTGAATTACAGTGAATCTTTTGCTTTCTGCAGTGTGTAGCTGTGATATAGCAACTTGGAGGAAGCCTACAGGGGATGTCATTTAGAATGTACAGCTGTATGAATCATGGTTGTGATTTTTTTCTGATTTGTGGTGCAGCCCTACTGTGGTCACCTTTGCTGGTTGGTTGTGCTAAGGCAGAGTGCGTTTATCTGAGCTTTGCCGAAAACCTCCGCCCACTGCTGAGAACGAGGCTGATGAGAGCCGTGAGACTTAACCAAACAAATTAGATTAAACCCAAACAATGAGTGGACGGATGCCAAAACACGTCTGTACAGCCGAGAGGAACAGCAGGAACTGGTGAACTCAGTTCACGTCACAGTCTCATGTCCCATTGTTTGTATAAAATATTGATTAGTGCAGCTTTAACAAAATAACTACAGCTTATTGCGGTGGCTTTAAGGTTGCCAGGTTGTCGTGTTTTGTAAAATGTTATTGTGATTTACACTTTAGGGCTGTATTAGTCATGTTATTAATGAGAATCAACTAACGTGTTTGCCTTGAAATTCAGCTAAGAAGGATATCCACTTCAAATAACTGCAATAAGTTCATATCAGACAAAGTAGTTGTTAGGCCTCGCTGTGTTTTCTTGGCACAGCTGCAGCCACAATATGCTTAAGCAGATTTCTTCAGAGGCACTCCGCTCCTCGTTCAATGCTTATCTCTTTTGTCTTCCTGCCGTTGGGGTGGCTCGAGTGTCCCGAGCCTGTGGCTGTGAAGACCATTTACTCTTGTTAGGCTGTGTGTGCCCCTCTGTCTCACAGTAGGACCACCACACGCTCCTTTACAGCACCCCGTCTGATAACCTGAAGAAGGTGGATAACGAGCCCATTTGGACATGCTAATAGCACATGCCGTTTAGTGGAAACATCTCTCCAAAGCTCTCTCTCTCTGTCTCTCTCTCTGTCTCTCTCTGTCTCTCTCTGTGTTTTTCTTTTTCTCTGGTGGGTGGCCCGATCCCTTTTTAGCATAAGCATGCTCTTCTAACCATGGAAGCTAGTAACATGGAGTAACCACTAACCCAGTTTCTGCTGTAACCTAGCGTTCCCCTCCAGGATCGATTTAGCTGATCCAATCCTGAGCTGCTCATGACTGCAACTGATGGAGTGATAAAACCCACCGCTGGATCACACAGTTCCTCCACACATGAAACAGACATGCACTGCCTTGCAGCAGCACTATAACATGGTTTTGCGCACAACTGGACGGTCTCATCCATTGATAAGTAGGGATTATTTCATATCAGAGGGTTACTTGTGATTAATAACAAGATCATTCTGGCCTTCATATGCTGAATTACTCGAGTAGAACTGTCCAAAACAGATGTATCATCCGTCATTGCTGTGACCTTGGTTGCATGACATGAATACAAAGTTTGTGTTGATGATAAAGAGTCATGGAGTATTTGTGTGTGAACTTTTTAAAGAAAGTAATATTACACTGAATATTATAAAAAAAAAACAAACATGTGATTTCTCTTTATCCAGAACATATGAACCTGTAAGACCTTGTGGAGAAAAAAAAGAATGTTGTGAATTGGTTGGCACAGGTTACTCTAACAAAACCTGCACAACTTTGGTATTGAAGACATCAACGGGAGAGATCGCTTCCTTATTCATGGCTAATATAATGTCTTTAGAGATGGATATGAATCAGGCTCATAACACACCTAAAGCTTGTTTTGTGAAATGATTTTTTTATAGACCAATTCTCACCAAGGACGCAACGATACACTCAACTCATGATTTTAATACAATTCTTGATGCTGACTTCATGATACAGTTTTCACACGATTTCTTAAAACAAAATGAGATTGATGAGAAATTTTGTCAAAAAGACCGCAATATACGGACAAATTTTGTCTCTTCTTTTTGGGCCTCACAGTTGTTCGGGCTGTCAAATTCACATTTTATATTTAATATAGAAAAAAAAGCTTTATCTGATGATGATGACGACAGTATTACTGCAATACTGCGGTTGGGGCTGAGCTCATTACTGCATCGTTGCCGAAAATGATTGCTAGGGAAAGTTAAGGAATGGTCATGGTCATGCTTCCCCTAATGGCACGGTTTCCTATCACTTTGGCTGTAATGTACATTTCTCCATTATTATACCACTTTTCTCTGATTCATTGTATATCCCTGATGCAGCCGCTGCTGCCTGTGTGAGGCCATGAAGCTCCGCCCACTGCCAATATTTATACATTGTAGTCAGTGTCAGTGGAGAGAGTTGAGCTTTTGTTCCCCGGTGGGCAGAAAAGAGAATTAACCTTTTCTTTTTTTTTCCTGTGTTTTCCTCACAATTCCCAACATGTTCATTGACAGCAGACCTCAAACACTTCTGCTCCCACCATATTGATTTGTTGTCTCATAAATTGACCTCCCACAGTGGCGCGCGACCCGATGAACTCTCTGTCTGAGGCCTTTTCTGTTGTCGTGATGCCTGATTTGCCTCTGTGAGAGACTTGCTGACATGGAGGAGTGCTGTGTGGACCTTCGCCCGTATCCTCCAGCACTGTTCACTCGGATACACTCTTAACTAAAAACAGGTTTTCCTCTCCTCTATTTACATAATTTGAATAAAGCCACATCATTCATCGAGCTACATTTACACACAAAATTTGCATCAAAAGAAAAAAAAACAATGCTGCTCCCTCCTTGGCTCATAAATATATTCCTCTTGATAATGGCTCAATTATTGAATCAAACAGCCCGCCATTTAGCAGACAAACAAATCAAGTTTTTTGTGGTGGGTGAGACGATATTAAAGTTCAGTAATTTTATTTGATTTCAAATCAACAACTTAAACAATGTTTATAAAGCATTTGGGTTTAGGCCCAGATTGTCTGTGGCCACGTCTTGAAGGATGCAGCTAGTCTGTAGAGGGCTTCTTCTCTGAAAGCAGCACTTGTGAACTTTTCTTACAAGGTTTGTTGTTTTGGTGTTGGTTACGGCCACAGTAGCCTGTGAAAGTGAGGAATGAAATAGCAGCTAATCTGGATAATGTCTTAGCGTGTGGATTTTTAACAACATAACACTACTATGTGGGAATGCAGAATATTTTTTCTCTTATGTTTTCTGAGGGACGTAGGCAGGGTGGGGGGTAGGAAACCCTGATTAAGAAGTCAGATTCACCCTCTTTTTTTTCTTTTTTATGTGGTTGATAATTTAAATGATCAATAATAATCTTTATTGACTAATATGTCTAATCAATATTTGTTAAGCAATTTCATCTGCAGTTACATTTATGTATTAAAAGTAGGGCATGAAGCATAAATAGTCCCCAAATATTTCAAAGGAAGTCATTTATCATTGATACTGATCGATATAAACTAATTTCTATTGATAGACCTTTTTTTTTTTTTTTTTTTAAATCACCCAGGCATTATGCACAGTTTCAGCTCCAGCGTCTGCTCTTCCTGTGTTTATCTGACCTGCGGGGCTCATTACACTTCAGCTTCTGTAACATCCACCGCTGGCCTTCACAGGCTAACTCCAAGCTCAATTATTGAAGTGTTGCTGCGTGTCGGCAGCGCGGCTCAACCTCCTGGCCGGCTGCAGCCTGCTTTTCTTCTGATCGCGTTTATTGTCCGGCTGATTTCCCCAGACGCAAGAGTCCAGGCTGGAGGATTGATGGCCATCAAACGGAATTAAGACAATGGCTGTGCGTATGTGTGTATTTGGCTGGCGTTTAACTATTCTTACACAGCCGCCTGTCCTGAATGCGTGTGAATAGTTTAACTTAAGTATAAAAAAAGAAGGAAAAAGATTTAAATTTGCGTGTGTGTGGCCGAGGACTGTGTGTGTGTGTGTGTGTGTTTTTTGAAGTGATGCCAAAGCTTCCACAACAAGAAGAAGCCTCTCCTCCTGGCTCTGTCCACTGATGCAGGCCTTCAGTGTCCGTCGCTCCAGCTGGCAGCCAATTTATACTGAGGCCAAACACTCCAATACCCACAGGCCGGCCAACAGGGGCTCTTTGTGATGCCAGAGGGTGGATGTGTGTGTGTGTGTGTGTGTGTGTGTGTGTGTGTGTGTGTGTGTGTGTGTGTGTCCTTCTGAGTTTGGCTCCGTGTGTACTTATCAGCTACTGAGACAGTTGTTCAGCTCATGATCGACTGCGAACGCTGTTAATTTCCAGACTTGGCTGCATCCGGAGGGCTTCCATCAGTGTGTTTGCACTGGTTACGCCGTGAATTACATTATATTAGTGGCTCGCCGTTAACAAGTGCAGTGGAAGCCAGCTTTTCCCCACAGGTTGAGGATTTACTTGCTGTGCTGGATTCAGTAATAAACCAGACACGCAAATGTTAATGGAAAACAAAGTTAGAGGGGTCTTTGTAGAACAATGCACACTAATGAAAGACTCAAGGTCATCTTGTTGGGAACATTTGTAGTTTGTCAGGTGTCACGTGTGATACAATGATGATTTCACACACCGTAGAGATGAGTGCTGACTGGTTTGTGGTTGGGTGCTGACTCCTGGTTGTTACAGCTCAGTCATGTAAGGGGAGTCCCTCTGTAGCCACATTTAAACCACAGGAACTCCCCCCGGAGCTCAGCTCCTCAATGTGAGTTTCCCTGCAGGGACCAGGGTCTAAATAAAGTTTCAGAGGTTGCTGGTTTCCATGGATGATCATCACACACTTGTACTTTATTCCCAAAACAAGAAAGTACTACTCATTTTTTCTTTCTTTTTTTTTTTTTTTTAAACTACTGTTTTTTCCTCTTTGTTTGTATGTGGAGAGTAGGCTAAGAGTACAGTAGAGTATTAACACAAAACTTAAGTTTTTCAGCATTCAAAAATATAAAGGGCATTGTCTCTAATTGCTTTCTGTAAATGTAAATGCTGCACACACCAGCAGCAGCAGCATCTTTTTGATTTTAGTCCTAGTTAAGAGCAGCAAGTTGTTCCCAGGAATCAACCTTTCTCTGCTGCGTTTTCTCCCGCTTGTTGTCCGTTCCTCTTCTCCAGACAGCCCCACCTCACTAAATGTTCTCTCAGGCAGTGTTTCTGTTTTCACTCCGTACACCAATTTAAGAGCTGCAAAGCTGTAATGGAGGAAACAGCATTTTCCCGCATGCTCTCCACTGAGGGGTGGCACCGCTTTTTATTTATTTATTTATTTTTTTAAACCGCTGAAAGTGTCAAACCTGCTATAGTTTGGTGTATGGTTGTGTTGAAAAGAGTGAACATAGACTTATCTTGCATGCTTACCTGTCTGCCTGTTTAGAAGGAAATTTCTCTTTATTTTGATGTCAAAAGTAAAGCAAAACTCATTTTAGGAAAGATAAGAGTAAAACAGGAAGCGAGCCGAGAGAAGGAGCAGTGCCATGGGACGTGTGAGGAGAGGGAGCAGCGGTGGTGAGAACAAAGCCTGTGAAGTGATAGAAATAAAATGATGAAATTTCACAGTGGCTACGTTCTAAAGCACACACAAATACGCACCAAATACTCTTTATTTATGCCGCTCCCTTTCCATTTCACATTCCTCCAATGCATTTCTCCTCTTCATTCAATCACAACAAATGCAGTGGTAAATACAAAGACAACAGGAAAATCTGTTATTTTGCATGAGGAGTTGATCTACCTGTGCGGGCTGCACACATTACATTTTCTATGCACTTTTTCACCAATTTGGTGCATACAAACTAAATGGATTGTGTGTCACTTTAATGTGGTTGCGGTGGGGAAATATCTGCAACTGTTTACACTGTGCAATATGAAGCAGTCTGTGTATTTATGTTCCTCAGACTGCCTGTCATGACCAGAAGAACATGAACAGAATCACAAACTAAAGCAGCTTGTGGTCACATTTTTTTGTGTGCGCGGCTGTTGATTCAGTTTTGGTACATGATTGATAAAACCAGAGCAACTGCATTCTAAACTCAGGAGTTGGTGGGCGGAGGTGTGATGATGAACTCGGCCTCACTGTGAATCACTGCAGCCTGACAGTGAGGCCGCTGGAGCGGGAGGAGATCCAGCATATACCACACGCTTTCATCTGATGAGATTTCTTTATATCCCCGTCTTCTACATCACTTCAACCTAAACATATGCTTTCTGCACTTGCACTCTCTTTGTCTTGATGGTTCTGAAGCATTTTTTATTGTGCAGTAATATTTTATTATGCTGTCAAGGACCCTAAACTGACACAATTTAGACCTTAGACCTCCATTTGATTAGATTGTGTCTCAGGGTCCCTCTGGGAGTCTCCAGACCCCGTTGTGAGAACGACTGACTTAATCAGTTGTTTTGAAAAATGTGTGCTGATTAATGTTTTCCAAAGAACCATGATGGTCTAATGCAAAATGATTAAAAAAAATATACAGAAACGTATATTTGTTTTGTTTCATGATGTTGATGTAGTCTGATTTCAGTTTTGGACACTAACATTTGATGATCTAGTTTTAGGTTAAAATTCTTCCCTCAAGACTTTTAATCAAGGATTCCAAACGGTAGACTGTCGTTGCTTGTCCAGCTGTGCCACTGCTGTGTGTTACTTTTGTAAATATGGTGAAATGTCATTACAGAGAAATTCATGAATGTAATGAGCAATTTAGCATAAGAAGAGGAGAAGGCAAACGTGGTGCAAGGTAATGAACACACAGCAGTGTGAATCATTTCACATTCAGAAGGCCATAGGCACAATGTGGCAAAACACAAAACCCCTCTTAAACTTTATTATAGAGTTTAAAGTCCTACTTGAACACGATCTGAAACCTGCCAAGTGGCAAGTAGAGTGTGAAACAACCATTAGAATACTAGTATAACCGTGTGTGTGTGTGTGTGTGTGTGTGTGTGTGTGTGTGTGTGTGTGTGTGTGTGTGTGTGTGTGTGTGTGTGTGTGTGTGTGTGTGTGTGTGTGTGTGTGTGTGTGTGTGTGTGTGTGTGTGTGTGTGTGTGTGTGTGTGTGTGTGTGTGTGTGTGTGTGTGTGTGTGTGTGTGTGTGTGTGTGTGGGGTCGGTCTTTGACGACAGCTGCGAGAAAAAGATTTATGGCCCTCAATGATTCTAGCAAAGATACACCGTAAATAAGAAATGGCTCCTGCTTGCTGAGCAATAATTCACAAGTTGTTATGACAAAGGTTACAGTCTCTTCCTCCCTGAGAAAATAAACAGGAGGATAATATTTTGTGATTATATGCAGCTTGTGCTGAACGCTATAAGCTGCTTCCACTTTACTGCATACCTGGCACAGCTTCACAGCACAACTTTTTTTTTTTTTTTTTTTTTTTTTTTTTTTTTTTTGTCCCCCCCCCCATAAAGGGGGCATAATATACTTTTGTGTTTCTGTTATTCTCATACTGTTGTGATGCCAGTCTGTTTAACAAGGGCAAAACTCCAGGTGAATGTCTTTTTAAAGCTTTAAAAGAAAAAAAATCTTCCTCTTCATAATGACACCTGATTGTTGATGTTCATACCCACAAACAGCTGCATGTAATGTTGCTGAGGTGGTTAATATGGTGGTTGCTGACAGTGTCGCTAAAGATCTTGCTATTGTTGCCGTGCTTGTTGCTGATGTTGTTGCTGACATGGTTGCCATACTTGTTGCTGAGGATCTTGCTATGGTTGCTGTGATTGTTGCTGAGGATCTTGTTATTGTCGCCACGCTTGTTGGTGAGCATCTTGCCATTGTCGCTGTGCTTGTTGCTGAGGATCTTGCTATTGTTGCCGTGCTTTTTGCTGAGGATCTTGCTATTATTGCCATGTTTGTTGCTGAGGATCTTGCTATTGTTGCTACATTTGTTGTTTTGGATCTTGCTATTGTTGCCACACTTGTTTCTGAGGATCTTGCCATTGTCGCCGTGCTTGTTGCTGAGGATCTTGCCATTGTCGCTGTGCTTGTTGCTAAGGTAATTCCACAGGTTATTTCCTTTGTTCGCTCTCATGTTTGGGATTTGAATTTTGGCTCCAACGTGTGTGATGTATTTGAAGAGAAGAAAAAGCCACAGGAAGTCAGCCAGAGACCCCAGTTGTGGAAGCTGACCAAGGATTCAATATTTCAGCATAGGGCAGGCTACTGCAAATCACAAGAATATTTTCTAGTAGAGCCCCAGTATATAAATATAGGCTGAAAATATGCATGTTTATCCACCTCCCTTGTTGAGAGACGGGGGACAGACAGAGATAGAGGACAGACAAGGACAGAGAGTGACAGACAGAGAGACAGAGGGAGACAGCATGTCTCAGTGTCCTCTGAGACGTGTCTGTTACCAGACTGCAGTGTTTTCAGCGTGAGGCTGAGAGCAGACTTGCTGTTGTGGTGAATGTAGGTTGTCTGGTATCCTCACACGACCCTGGGTGCAGCAGCCGTGCCGCCGCTGTTTATTCTCTCAGACATCCAGCAGTATGTCGCCACTGCCGCAGAGGACGAAACTGAACAAACATCTCTTCAAAACCACAGACCTGCAGACTGTCTGTCTGTCATTCGGACATGATGTCAAGATAAATTATATTTTATTTACTTTAACTTAGTTTCATGAACTATGGGTAAAATCCTCCATACTTGATTTTCTTTGTTAGAACCTGAGACTCTTTCACATATTTGTATCCATTTATTTATATTTGTACCTTCAATCAGAGCTTGTAAACAAAGTGCACATGTTTCAATTCATTCATTGTATGGCCAAATCTCTATTGTTTGGGCTGAGGCTGATGGACTCAAAGAAGAGAAATCTTTACAACAGCATAACTTAGACTAGTTTTCCTTCAACTCCTTTGTGGCAACAGCTTGGGGAGTGGGCCTCTGTGTTTCACCATGACTATGTGTACGAACCCAGGTCCTTAATGAAGTGTAGAACTGCAGCAATTAGTTCATCTGCTGGTGTAATTAAGTAATAGTATTTAAACCTTTGTGTCACACATGATGAAGTTATTGCTTTGGACTCTAATAAATACAAAAATAACAGTTAGTTGCAGTATTGGGTGTTATTGCAGCAGATTTTTGCTCATGGTTGTAGAATGAGAAGTTGATTGATTACATTCCACGTGTACTGTCAGGTATATGATGTCGCTCCTCTCCAGGTGTTTGGCTCTTTGCCATTGTACATGTCTACACTTCTGTGATCACTTCATGATGGGACATTTCCCCTCATCTTGATTCAAAATTCACTCTTGATGCATGTCGACATGTTGAGTTTTCCAACCATAAATAACAGCTTGACAACATCTGTCTTGTTCCAGCCACAAACCTCCTAACCCGAAGCAGTTATCTCACGTTATCAGTGCAGACAGCTTATGTTTCCATGTTTTCTTACTTTGAACCGGCTCGGCGCAAACGTGCCCTTAATTCAACCCCCCGCCAACACACAAATAAAACATTACGTCACAGAGGAGTCACCGTGTGTCATGTGTGACGCCAACATCTGTGTGAAGCTCACGGGAGCATGACGGACCTCCAATGAGCAGTGTTGCGGCGTGTATCCTCTGCAGCCCTTCTCTGTCGGCTAACTGGGCTAATTTCACAGTCTGATGAGCAGACAGAGGCAGGCTGGCAGACTTAACGCTGTCAACGGAGAGTTTAAAAGCAGTTTTTATTTTGTGTGTGTGTGCGTGTATTTGGAGGAGGATGAAACAGTGGGTGGGTGTTAGCCTGGCATTCCCTCTCCCATCGTGACCGGAATGGTCAAACTCCTACAATTTAGCAAAGAATCACACCACGTGACGGCACCAAATAAGACAGGAATCTGTTGCCCTCCGTGGAGGATGAGGACAACTTGCAGAGAAACTACAGCAATAACTTGTGTTTTAAAGTTGCCCTGAGGTGTCAATTAAACAGTGTGGGTAGCACATTGCAGGAATATTCCCGAGAGTCTGTCCGTTTTCTTTTAAATTCTCTGTTGGAAGTAAAAATATCTTTATAGTGTTCATTCACCCTCCAACAATATTTGGGTCATTCTGTGTAGGGATGTTAAAAAATTACCTTCAAATTAACTTACATTTCTGTTATTCTGTTTGATGTAATATCCAACTCTTCCTGTATTGTTTCTACCTGCAAACATTCATCTATTGCACGCCTGTCCATCCTGGAAGAGGGATTGTTCCTCTGTTACTCTTCCTGAGGGTTCTTATGTTTTTTTCCCACTTAAAAGTTTTTTTAGGGAGTTTTACCTTGTACGATGTGAGGGTCTAAGGACAGGGGATGTTGTGTTGCTTTTGTACAAACCGTTAAGCCTATTGGGGCTGATTTGTGATTCTGGACTATACAAATAAATTGAATTGAATTAATCTATCCATATAAAATACATTATGAGCAAACAAGACAGGGCTCAGGGAAGACTGTCCGATGGGGAGAACCAGCCATGGTGCTCCTTTTTCCCTGGTGTGGCTGTGCTGCCGGGGCCCTGTTGGTCTGCTCGTAGCCTCACCTCAAGAGGAGCAGGCTGGGAAGACGCCGGCTGCACCGTGACTTCCCCCTCTCCGCCCCCCATTACTTTCGTGAGCTTCTCCTCACTAAGCTCATCCCCATCTAGCTCTGACTACATCCACTAAATATTAATATTTATCTGACGCGTTTTTATCTTGTCCTATGAGGTTTTTGGGATATCCATTAAAAAAATGACCACCAGTATGCTTGGTGAATGGTTGTGTCTATAACAGCTGAATAAGTGGTTGTTTCTCTCTCTCTCTCTCTCCCCTCCAGGCTCCAATGAGAGTCTCTTCATGATGCGGAGCTAACAGTGTCGGCCGCATAACGCAGTAAGAGACGTGGCCGCTGCACCATCCAGTCGACGCATGGCGGTATTAGGGGTAAGGGCCGCGCAGTTTGTTTGCTGTCTCTCGCCTCCGGCTCAACACTTTCTGCCTCACTCTGACCTGCAGCCCGGACCACTGGTCATGACGCAAGGCCTCGCATTGAATGTTTACTCTGAAACCTGATCAGATTGTTCCTCCTTGTACTGCTTTCACATGGATTTCCAATAGACGAGATGTCTGGTGGCACCGTTGCTGCCTCTCGCTGTGGGACTGTACAGATTTGTCCATGGACAAATCCGATAAAGTGGATGGAGCAGGTTGATGTGGCTTTATGCTGAGTTGTCCAGTGGAATTGCTCAAGCTGACCAAAATTTCGGGCTAAGCCAGAAATCTGACTCTTGATACACAGATCAGCAGAAATTTGACCTCATTCTAAAATTGGGAAAAATCCAATCATCATGGCTGCCTAAATTTTTATCAGATGTATATAAAATACTCTAGTTAGAATAACGATGTGTGTTTGTTTAAATCATCTGAAAACATCTGATCCCTCTCTGTCTTTAAAAAAAAAATCAAAAATTCACATATATATGTTAAGAATTATCTTTTGAGAAGCTTAACTGCTGGACACATGTCTCTTCCCAGTCTGTACAGTGGCTTGCGAAACTATTTGTCTCCCTTGAACTTTTGACCTTTTGCCACATTTCAGGCTTCAAACATAAAGATATAAAACTGTAATTTCTTGTGAAGAATCAACAACAAGTGGGACACAATCATGAAGTGGAACCCACTTTATTGAATATTTTAAACTTTTTTAACAAATAAAAACGCAAAATTGGGCGTGCAAAATCATTCAGCCCCTTTACTTTCAGTGCAATAAACTCTGTCCTGAAGTTCAGTGAGGATCTCTGAATGATTCAATGTTGACCTAAATGACTAACGATGATAAATGGAATCCACCTGTGTGTAATCAAGTCTCTGTATAAGTGCACCTGCACTGTGATAGTCTCAGAGGTCTGTTTAAAGTGCAGAGAGCATCTTGAAGAACAAGGAACACACCAGGCAGGTCCGAGATACTGTTGTGGAGAAGTTTAAAGCTGGATTTGGATACAAAAAGATTTCCCAAGCTTTAAACATCCCAAGGAGCACTGTGCAAGCAATAATATTGAAATCAGACCACTGTAAATCTACCAAGATCTGGCCGTCCCCCTAAACTTTCGACTCATACAAGGAGAAGACTGATCAGAGATGCAGCCAAGAGGCCCATGATCACTCTGGATGAACTGCAGAGGTCTACAGCTGAGGTGGGAGAATCTGTCCATAGGACAACAATCAGTCGTATACTGCACAAATCTGGCCTTTATGGAAGAGTGGCAAGAAGGAAGCCATTTCTTAAAGATATCCATAAAAATTGTTGTTTAAAGTTTGCCACAAGCCACCTGGGAGACACACCAAACATGTGGAAGAAGGTGCTTTGGTCAGATGAGACCAAAATCGAACTTTTTGGCAACAATGCAAGACGTTATGTTTGGCGTAAATGCAGCACAGCTCATCACCCTCATCACACCATCCCCACTGTCAAACATGGTGGTGGCAGCATCATGGTTTGGGCCTGCTTTTCTTCAGCAGGGACAGGGAAGATGGTTAAAATTGATGGGAAGATGGATGGAGCCAAATACAGGACCATTCTGGAAGAAAACCTGATGGAGTCTGCAAAAGACCTCAGACTGGGACGGAGATTTGTCTTCCAACAAGACAATGATCCAAAACATAAAGCAAAAGCTACAATGGCATGGTTCACCAAAAAAACATATCAAGGTGTTAGAATGGCCAAGTCAGTGTCCAGACCTCAATCCAATTGAGAATCTGTGGAAAGAACTGAAAACTGCTGTTCACAAACACTCTCCATCCAACCTCACTGAGCTCGAGCTGTTTTTCAAGTAGGAATGAGCAAAAATATCAGTTTCTCGATGTGCAAAACTGATAGAGACATACCCCAAGCGACTTGCAGCTGTAATTGCAGCAAAAGGTGGCGCTACAAAGTATTAACCCAATGGGGCTGAATGACTTTGCACGCCCAATTTTTCGTTTTTTATTTGTTAAAAAAGTTTAAAATATCCAATAAAGTGTGTTCCACTTCATGATTGTGTCCCACTTGTTGTTGATTCTTCACAATAAATTACAGTTTTATATCTTCATGTTTGAAGCCTGAAATGTGGCAAAAGGTCACAAAGTTCAAGGGAGCCAAATAGTTTCGCAAGCCACTGTAAAGTCTATTATCAGTGTTTGTGCATTTGAAAGCATCAAGCATTAGTCTGAACAGTAAAACTCAAACACACAACTGGAGGAACAAGAAGTAAAACATGTTTTGACAGGAGGGGGACTTTAAGGACAGAAGGATCATGATCCCAAACCTTTGAGCCCTTTACTGGACATATGTTGATGTCGGGAGTAAATCAAAGTTAACTATTCCATATGTTGACCATGGCCACCCAAACTGCTCCTTTTAGGACTTTAGGTTAAGTGATAATTGGATAAAGATTTGTTTTGCATATTGAAACCCCTCATTTTTAATGTTTCCACTTATGGATATAAATTAGTAGGCCATGAGTCCTTTTTTAAAAAGTCTGCAACATCCATGGTTCTGGTTCAACTTTGTTGCATGTATGTTTCCCATCTCTATTACCTCCAGTCCTGTCATCACTCTACTGGCAACCGATTAAAATCCCTAGATAAAAAGTCATACAATGAAAAACAAATTGCACTAAAAAAAAAAACCAACAATTTTATTTTTTTTTAAATTACATCTCTGTTGGATCACTGTCTTTATCCTATTCATGCGTATTGCAGCGTCTAGACAGCTGCAGAGTTTGAGCAGTCAGCGAGGATTTCAAAACGGGTTGTATCTTCTAAATAATGGATGTAAACTGCCTGTGTATCCAACTCGCCGGTCAGAAGCAGCCATTATGTGAGCCGTAGTTGGTGGTCGTTTCAAATCTGATTATTTGGTTGCTACTGTCTGCTGTGGTGGTGTGTTGGTTACTCAGCCTGATACACACACACTCACTGTGTGTTTATGCCACCAGAAACTTGGTTCATGTGTCATCCACTTCCCTTTTTGTAGGGGAAATATCAAGCAGTTATAGTGGTTTTACAACAAACAGTGAGATCTAAAATAGAGAAATATATTTCAATTCACTCTTATTTCTTCAGTGTTAGGTTGCTGTGATAGAAATCAATCGAACAAAGTCATATATAAGAAATTTACATTACTCGCAATTTATTTCATTCCTCTTTACTACAATAAAGAGTGTGTTTGTAATTTTTCTCTAGTATTAGTCGTCAATATGGATGCTGTGTCGTACGTTCTCCACACTATCACTTGCTCAACCCCTGTCTGTCTTTTAATTCTCTCTCTTTTTCTCTCTTACTCTTTTAAAATGAGTCGGGGAGCTGGGTTGTGTTTTGTTGTCTTTTTGTCCCCTTTGTTGTTTTTTTCCTCATCACCTTGCGTGTTGCGTTTCTCTCTCGGCGCCGACAGACTGGCGGAGTGTGTTCTGTGTTCATTTTAAAGAGGTAGACCTCAGTTCTAACAGCACCGCCTGATCCAGCGATTCCAGGCTTAGTCACGTAGTTTCTCAACACACTCACTTAGCTACTGTGCAGCAAATCACTGCTTTCAACATCATTCCCATATTCATCTTCCTAAAGCATGAATCACCAGCTGAGCTCCGTGTCGCAGCCTGCCAGCTCTGTCTGTATTGATAGGAATCGTGCAGGAACACGTTAAACTGACTCAGACTGATCCTGGGTCACTGGCAGTAAGTGACTTTGTGTTGAATCACACACAAACTTCTCAAGCTTGAATGAGTTAACTTGTGAGGTTACTTTAATGCCTGAGTGAAGTGTTGTAGTGAATCCATAACTAAGTGAGTGTCTCTGCCAGAGTAATGAGTACACGCCAGTGTTGTATTAAGTGTTGTTCAGAGAGACACAACAAGATGATGTAAACCAGTACATGTACAGTAACTGTTGGCTGGGAAGCAGTAAAGATGGCCAAGTAACTCCCTTGGGCTCAATAATACAAACATAGAAAACAATGAAGCTCTGCTAGCTGACATAAAATGCTGCAGTAACATAAAGGCTGTGTTCTTATGTCGGGCAGCTGCTGGCAGCCCTGCAGGACCAGACCAGGGATCCCACAGTCTACCTGTCCAATTTGTTCCAAGATTGTCTAAAACCCAACTGGTGAGGTGGACAGCTGCCACTGTTAGCTGCTGAGTAATGACTTATATATTCTATACCATTTTGGAAAAATTCAACATTTAAAATGCTGTTTTTTTCAGTAAAAGCACATTTAAAGAGGATCATTTATTTGCCCGAGGAGTGATTACGGTCATCAAAACCTTATCTTATCTTAATGTTAATTTATGCTCCTATGTTTAAAAAAAATACATGAACCATTTTAAATGTCTCCTATCAAGAAGCTGGAATCACATGTTTTTTTTTCTCTTTAAGATTACTCAAAACAATTGAGCAAAATAAGTGCCAACTAATTTTCTTCTAAATAACTAATCTACTACTTACCATAGCTCCTGACTCATGTGACTCCAATGACTTTAACAGCGGTCACATGATCAGATCAACATGTGACCTCAGAGACCCTGAAGCTATGGACCCTGCAGAGGTTAATATCCAGCACTCAGTCAGAGTTGAAGACGTCTTCAAGTATCTACAAGTCCAGTTGACCTTGAATGAGCTAGAGCTGCAGTGATTAGTTGTTGCATCTCGAGACGCAAAGCATTTTGATTTACCATGAGTAGAAGACAGAAATATCAATCAAGATATGTCAAATGTATTATAACTTGAATAATACATCATAATGATGTTGCTCGAGACAGTGACGCAAAAGCATATCTCACTTCAAAATAATTAATTCACACATTCTCCACAAGGGGTGGCTGTTCAGTCATTGTCAGACAGTTCTGGAGGGACAGGGTATCAAGTGTACTCCTCAAAACGGACGTTACGGATGCATTTTTGGAACTTTTTTGTGTACATTTTGATTTGAGCTTATTTAGACACTTTTGTGATTTTAAATACCAACCACTTTGTTTCAGGATACTCCCTGTCATGTAGGGGGGCGGGGGGCCTGAACCATCTCCCAGTCTTTAAAAGAGTATGCTGTGAAGCATTATTGCTGAAGCACTACTTGAATTTTGTTCCAAAAATTTCATTAATTAATTTGAATCTTCTTCTTCCACAGAACCCCGACATGCTGACGAGGAAGATAAAGCTGTGTCACATCAATGCCCACATCACATGTCGTCTGTGTGAGGGCTACCTGATCGACGCCACCACCGTCACCGAGTGCTTACACACCTGTAGGTCCCTGCAAAATACACTTTTACCCGTCTTTTCAGGTTTACGGGTCTTTGTGTTTTTTTTTCTGTATTGTCAGTTGTCTTCTTGCTTCTATATCACTGGTTTCTCTTGTTTGTTTAATGTGGAGCCTTCAAGGGTTTTTCTTTGCTCAAAAGTTGTTCCCTCCACGATTTGTTATCAGTGGGAGGCATAGTGGAGATGCACTTTTCATGTTATATGTTTTTTTTCTAGCTGCAATATATTTTCCATAATTTTGTATGCGCAACAGAACCTTTCCCGTATATCTAGTGATTTTATTTTTGGATTTATATAATGGTGACTTTCTCTGACTGAAACCTAAATCAAACACACATGGGCTACAGGAGGAATAGAGAACACGAGATTCTTGTCACAACCGAGTAATCTGCATATTTATTATCCCTCAGACGAAGGTGAGAAGATGTCATCTCTTATTCACACATGGGGACATCATTAGCTGGGCATTTTCAATAAAGTGGGACAGTAGTGTCTGTCGCTATCTGCAGTCTGTTAATATACTGTCTGCTCAGAGCTTGGAGAAAAACTCCTGTAGACTCAAATGTTTCACAGATTCCCCTCCAAATACTCTCAGTAGGGTACATCCCCCCTTTTTTGTCAGGCTTGTCTTCATCTGATTCTAAAGCTAGGGATCTCTGTCCGTTTGAGTGACTGTGACTGTTGCATATCTCAAAAGCGGTTCATCCGATCCACTTAACACTTGGTGGGTGTACTGCTGCGGACCCAATGGAGCGCAGTGTCAAGTGCGAAGGAGATGAGGATGATCCGTTCTCGAGAATGCAGTGAGCAGCAAATCGTGGAACCAGTGTGTCCAAACACTGCTCTGATGCAGCTGCAAGCAGCAGCCGCATGAGCCCAGCAACCCGTGCCCCAATGAAGTTCACAAAATGTGCCATAGGCATTTTAGTCGTGATTTTAGTCATGATTTCTAGGGAGTAATTGGTCTATATTCAGCATGTTTATGCCTAAGTGTAGCTTCAATGAGAACTCAAATAGCGAGCTATCATGGCTTCTTTCATATACTGCACAAAAACAGATGTTCTGTCATCAGAACAAGTTTAGAATATTTATGCCACATATGGGATTGGGTGTTTTGAATTCTTCATTTTTCCTAACCCAGTGAAAAAGATTTTGATCTCTACTGTATGTCTTGTGGAAAATTCCTAAACTTAATGAAAAACATAGCTTAAAATCAAATTGTAATACAACACTGTTTTGTTCAGCAAGCCACAGATTCCTGAGATTTTTATTTATAGAAAAAAACTTTTTAAAACCCACATTACAAGGTATTTCATGAGGGCAGTAAAATGAAAAAGACAAATCATAAAAATGTTACATTCAAGACAAACAGATAAAACCAGGGTAAGATAAAAAAACAATAAAATCAAATAGAAATAAAAGGCAGGTTGAAGAAAATAGAAAGCCAAACATACGCAGAAAAGCTGGTTAATAATAATAATTATTGTTTCTATTGCTTTGAAAACTGGAGCTTGGGCTTCTCCCTTTCTTAAATATTAAGAAAAATGTATTTATTTACCTAATTACCCTGTGGCCTTGGGAAAGGACACCACTCTGCTTGCACTACTTTATATTTGTTTCTGGCTTTGTCAATGATTACAGATGCTGTAATCAAGGTTTCGATTAAATACCTTATTGCCATTTCAACAAAACAAGCGAGTTGATTGCAATTTGGTGCAGTGCAGCTGGAAAACAACATGGCCAGTACAATTTAATTTTCTCTATGACCAAGAATGCAGCCAAAATCTAAGAAAATGGGGAATAAGCTCCTTGCTCTGCATGCAGTCCTCGCAGTAAATGCTGCGAGTCACTTGTGTTATAGATCCAGATGTGGGTCTGTGAAGGTAATCTTAACAAGTAATTGTGCATAACAATACGGACCAGAATGATCAATTTTGTCCCAGTGAGGTTGTAGAAAATGTATATTTTTTAATGTGGTAATAAACTATTTGAGGGCTTCCCGACCATCTAGCCAGGTACCTTCTGTACAAATCAACAAGGCTTCTAGATATACTGTACAGCTTCACTAGTTTTAGTTTGTGATGTATATTCTGTATAAAGAGGAACAGGAGCATCATTACCTCTACAGATGAAGTCTTCTGCATTATGCAGTACTTCAGCTTATGGTTGAGTAGCTGCTAAAGTGAAGAGAAAGGCCTTGAATTAGACATTTGTCAGGCTGGGAGTTTGGCGTAAGTGTAGGAGGCCTCAGCCTGTTCATTTCAGCTTTAAGTGCACTTTAATACTCATGGAGTCATTAGAAGGCAGAGCTGGAACAGTGGAGTCATCACTAGGAATCAATTCCACTGTTGACCTTCATCTAAATAAGACAATATTTCTATTAAAGTGTTTACATGAGTTGCTTATAGATTATTCTGTTTGTATTCCTGTTTATACACTACAGAGCAGAGCCTGATTAATGGCTCACGCTGTTCATGGAATCTGATTATTACTGTAAACATGGTCAGTTTTACAAGCTACCAATTACTTCACAAGAAGCTGCGCTAAAGAGAATTTAATTTATTCAAGGTGCCTGGAAAAAAGAGTTAAACTACTTAATTAAAAAATGTTTTCAACATGATGCATGATTATAACAACCGCTGAGTTGAAAGTTAAAACAACTTTATAATACTGTCGGCTACTTCTCATTTACACAGTAACAGAAAGCTGTAAACCCATAAAACTAAATTTATATGCCAATGTAAGTTTAAAAGGTGTTGATCTTGAAGTGGCACCTTTTTAGATAGAAATGCATATGAATAACAATTTGATGGATTTGATGATCATTTTTGTCCCTGGCAAGACAAGATAACTCAAAGTTTACTCAAGTTGATTGCTATGCTTATACTTTGGGTGCGATAAACACGTAAGTGTCAAAAGCCCAAACTTGACCAATACACCTGTTTAACAAATTGAAACGTGTAGAAAACTGATATTTTTATCTGCTCTGTCTGCAGTTTTACACCAACAAGCAAGCTAAAACAAAAGCGGGAAAATACAAGCATATCCAATATAAATCTCATACTGTACATCTCTACTTTTAGAACATTTCCCAACTTTACCATGATGACAGTTGCCTGTCAGCTTATTTATCAGAGCGGAATCCCTTCTTGTTGAAGAAGGATAGGCAGTGATGAATGAAAATGAATAAATTATGTTCCCCTTTTCTTTTGTAGCCTGCAGCTAAAGCTGTAGTTTCGGGAGTTAACACCATCTTTAAATTGTATATTTAAAAAAGAAAGTAATTAACCGTTGAAATCAATCTGCTGCAAAATGTAGTTAAAATGAACTACGAGGGGGACTTATACTGACATCAAGCGACATGCTGTTGATTTGATAAGGGCCATGCTGATGTTCAAAAGATCTGCTCGATTGTGAAATCATGCCATAGCGGTCTGGTAAATAATGAACCAAGACTGTAGATTTGGAGCTTGAGGGCTCACTCACCTCCTGCTGAGTCGAAGCAGTTTAATCGAACTTGGCACGTTTATTCCCAGCACAGAGTGAGAGTAATCTAATCAAAAGTAGAGCAATGACCGAGCAGTTGCTCACTCTGGTTTACCTGATGCTGAAAAAAGTAAATCCTTTTTCAACTATTTGAAGAATCTACACACCTGAGAATCTAAAGCTGATAGTAATTGAACCTTCTGACATACACTAAACCAAACAACAAACCATTTGCTGTCTCAGAGCTAAACTTTATGGCATAAACCAGCCATTTTCTTAATAAGATCTTGATCCTATGTGCCTGCAGCATTATAAAAGAGCCATCAGTCTGTTTTTAGAGATCAGTGTAGAACCTTGTCTGTCCAATAGAGGGAGGTGTTGTACCACAGATGGCTGCGAAGTAAACATAAGAGTCTAAACAAGACGCTATGATTCTGCCTCGTTGCTTTGAGGACGAGGCTCCTCCACCTGAGACAAAGAGATTCACATCACGTCACCATTGCAGCTGCACTGATGGAATGAGCTCTGCTGCAATAAAGCTGCAATAATGAATGTCACCTATAGATGGATTTTATGGGGAAGCATGTTCAGTGAATTACAGCGCCGGTTCTAACAATAAGTCTAGTGTCACCACATGAACTGGTGTGTGGATGTGTGTCTTTTCTCACAGCGTGGTGCAGGTGTGCCGCCTCCTATTTCTTTCTGCACAAATGGAATGTGTATAGAAACAATTAGTTCTCTATCAAGCATAAAAAATAAATGTTCACTACTTTCAGCACCTTAGATGTGTGGATTTGCTGCTTCTGTTTTAAATCATTGTAGAAATGAATATTTATGAGTTTGTTTTCTATTTTCTGACATTTTATAAAATGGCTGATGGAATCAAAACATAGGTTAAAGCTTTTGTTTGCATAGTGTCCATTAAACTGTATGTATTTAAAAAAAAAAAAAGGACAATATATAACAAACAGAAAAAAACTGTAAGAATTTCACCTGATCCATGGAACAGAGAAACGGAGACTCACTGAAACTAATGGCAAGAATTAAAGTTTAATTATCCAGGGGATGCTTTCACCTCAATAGGAGTGTAGCCTTACAACCTGATTTATCTATATTACAAGCAATCAATGGTGAGTTTGTCTGAGTGCAAGAGTCCAGTTTTTTTTTTTTGTCTCAAAAAGTGAAAGATGCCCAATGCTTGCTAGTCTACGGCTTCAACTAATGATTCTTTCCATTATGTTTTGGGCAGTTCTCTACATGTTGTATTGAGTTTGATGTATTTTAAGAGCTTATATCGGGACAATCATTGCAGCTAAGGTTATCTGTGGCTTTTTTTTTTAAAATATTGATATTTACACACTTAAGAAAAAAACACCTGGAACAGTGCAAATGACAGTTTTCTGAAAATTCAAGGTGACCTTTACATGACTCTCATAATAAAAGAAAAAAAAAGAAAATGCACACAAATACAAGCTGGAACTTCTGGTGATTTTACTTAAAAAAATGACTGAATAGTTGATAATTTGTGTTTGTTTTGTCCCCAGTCTGTAGAAGCTGCCTTGTGAAGTATCTGGAAGAAAACAACACATGCCCCACATGCAGGATTGTTATTCATCAGAGCCATCCACTGCAGTATATCGGGTGAGTGCGGGAACACACACACGCACACACACACTCTGTTGGTGAACGTGCTCTATCCATGTGCAGGGAGCAGATCATTGTCAGTAACAATAAACTACCACCATGTAAAGCACTGCTGGCCCTTCCCATTTTATTTCTTCTCTTCTTCTGCAGGAAACAAAAAAATAACTTTGAACCTCTGCTGCTGCTGCACGGGTCCGACTCATACATACTAAGCAATGAATTCGTTAATACAAGCTGCTACACACCATAGCTTCCACAGCCCTAGCTCATTTGCAATTCAGTTGATGAGCTTTTATGAAAAAAAGACATGTGCATTAAATAATGTATGTAGTAAAGCAGGGGTCGGGAGTCATATTTTAAAGTATAGCAGATATTTAATTGGCACCATATTTGCAGCCACTGTGGCCAGGTTTCTGTCTGTGTTTCTCTTTTAAAATATGGAATATATCTCAGGATACTTTGTGTATAAATTAAATAAAGGTTTAATAAATAAATTACCACTCATAAAGTTGACTTATATCGGCAAGTGGTGCTGCTGTTTGTCTGATGTTAGTATGAAATGACACGTTTTGATTGAACTTTAAATATTGAACACTTCACTTAACAATAATCAACATCACAGCAGCTCATCTCAACTTGACAGAGCTGAGTTCCAGCTTCCTTGTTTGGCTGCATCTTCACGGTTTTGTTCACTCGCAGCTCCAAATACCCACTATACACTACCTGCTCAGCACCGAAAAACAAAAGCACACCGTTAGCAACTCGACGGTGTAAATGGCAGATATTTCTCCCAGAAGTAGGTAGAGACAAACAAGTAAAGAGAGTGTTGGACTTGCAATCTCCAGGTGGACAGAAACACAACTAACTAATAACAGTATGTACCTCCTGTTTGAATTAAAAATGATTAAAATGCATACTGTGTATTACTGTGTGTATTTCTGTATGTAACTGATATTATGTAAGGAAATTCGTTAAGGTGGAAATGAAGACCTTGTATTCTGGAAGTCACAGATTGTGATTTTGGAAGGAGCCTCCCTCTGCGAGGGATTGTGTTGTTCATGCCCTCTCTGAGCACTCGTACATTAATGTCTGATTAATGCTAAATGTGTACCAGCAATTTAGTCATTACCGACTAAACTGTGCTGGTGTCTGCAGACTCATTGCTTCACAGGAAATGCTCCATTTCAAACACATTAGCTATCGCAAAGCCGTTTTTTTTTCTCTGTCTGCAGAAATTGCAGCTGATTGGAGACATTGCAAGGCATTTGAAGGCCAAAGGGCTCGCAGACAACACAAGAATCCTGTCTGCCCACCAAGGAGATTAATCAAAGTTAATGTCTGAGACTGAACTCAAAATAACACCCAGATCTCTCCTCTCAGTGAATTAGCTCAGCAGGACTAATCCTGCCACTTGTGCTGTTAAGTGTGGTTTTCTTATGAGTTTAAACCTTTTTACTCTTCTTGTATTTGCAATTATCCTTGTTATGACAATAAATCTTCCCCAGAATAATTTTAGTTATGCAGCATTATTTAGTTCATAGAAGTGATGTGATGGCTTTTCGGTTATTAATTCCTTTACCCCTTGCAAACATAGGTCACCTATAGACTAGGGGTAGGGCAGTTCACAAAATCCATAGCTTGGTTCGGTTCGTGATTTTGATGTCATGAATTTTGGTTTGGTATACGTTGATCGTGGGTAAAATCAATCACATCTTCATCTTAAAACTTAATTTGATTACAGTCAAAGATTAAAAGTAGATGATGTTTTGGCTGCAGGAGGGGAGACCTTGTTAGATGCAACATGTTTCATTTATTTGTCATACAAAGTTTTCTCTAACAAAGCAGCTCAGGCTCTATTAGCACTTGTCTTGGGTCCCTATGTCTGAAATCATGTCATTTCATGCAGTGCAGGAATCACCTTGTTGCTGAAGTATTTGCAGTGTTTGTTTATACCGTGGCTCCAGTGCTTTAATCGCAGAGCTTATCATCAACTGTGTTCCCTCTGTCATCATAGGTCACTAAATGCAACCACACTGCAGACCTCTAAAGTGCTGCTGGTTTATCTTCTAACTGGCTCTTTCTCACTCACCATAAACACACAAGTCTCCATAACTGACTATCTGCCGTCTGTCCATCTACTTTCTGCTACACCAGGATACGCTGCTTCCCTTCTTTTACTTACAGGCAGTTGTCTTTAGGTGCAGCACCACCACCTGCTGCTTATCTTTACCTATGAGAAAACATTTCATATATTTAAGTTAAACAAAATAGTTATGGTAAGATAGTTGTAATATACCCAATCCAGTATGCAGTCTGAAAAAGTATTTTTTCCATCTTAAGAATACCATGTATAATATTAATCAAGTCAAGTACTGTCGATATTTTTTTTTTTTTTATTTTAGCCACTTTGTAATGGCTTTCCTGCCCTTCAAAACAAATCATGTTCTTTCACCATGGCACCAAAATAGACATTCTCTAATTTAAATGACATTCACCTGAAATACCTTTTAAAAAATGTCATGAACCACAGAAATCAGTCAAAATTAATGCTATCTCCAGCTGTTCATTTTTACTTTGCTTAATAACATTGCTGATGTCTATTTATTTTTAAATTATGCATATACATTACCTTCTTAAAATCAAAAAGGTATTAAAACCTCTCTTTCTGTAATATGGGAACTCAGTAGTGAGCAGTTTGAGGAGTATTACACTTAATGTAGTCCCAGCTCTGTCCAGCAGGGGTCAGTGTTTGTCTATTTTATGGAGCAGCAAGTTCTGACCCTGCTCCAGAAAACAAACACTGACCCCAGATCCAAAGGCTCTGACTGGACAGCAGAGGAGACACACGTCACGCTGCCTCTCCAGTGCTCCTCCGTAACGTTGCAACCATCTCACCATGTCGTATCCGTTACTCGGCTGCCAAAGCACAGCGGCATGGTGGCTGCCAGAGCCCACGCCGTGCACCTGTGTCACCTGCTTGATAAGGAAAAGGCTTTTTAACACTGACTGACAGAGCATCTCCACACACAAACCCGGAGAGCTGCCGTCATTATAATGCATTGGACTTTTAGGAGTATAGATATTATGAGACGTTATGTTTACAAATTCAGATTCTTTAGGCGCATAATGTTTCCCAGTAACTGGTACAGTATCTTACCCTTTTCTTTCTTCTTTCCAGCCATGACAGAACAATGCAAGACATTGTCTACAAGTTGGTACCCGGACTTCAAGAGGGTAAGTCTCACAAATCCAACAAACCAATTTTGCTTTGAGTTTGAGTTTACCCCAACAATGTCTTGTGTTACTGTTTGCATGATGAAAATAAATTAAAAAATAAATTTCAATACATATTGTTGCGTTGTTGATAATCTCAGAGGAGATAATGAAGCAAAGTTCTGCAGGAAGCACCAATAATAATCACACACTTCACTGAATTTTAAAAGCCTGGTGACTGTGGTTAACCTGATGTAAGTTTCCCTTGGAAACTGTGAAAAGGCAGCACTTAAAAACACTTTGCAGGTGAGATGCACAAAGAAGCTGTGACTGCCTATAAAAAAGCTGTACACATTATTTCTCTAAAAACATGACAGAAATGCTGGCTTTATTTTATAATTTTATACTCATTTGAACAACTTTGAAAGAACGCAACATCCTGGAGGAGTTTCAGACGGGTGTCAGAAAACATCACAGAACTGAAAAGGCACTGACTGAAATAATCAGTGAGAAAAAAGGTCTCACTTCTTGACCTCAGACTGAAGTGCTGCATTCGCTATGATTGACCATAACCTCCTTCTCTGACTGTGTTAAACTGGTTCAGAATTTCCATCAGAGGAGGACACTCTCTTGATGACGATGAGAACATGCTACACATGCTATACAAATGAAGTTAAATAATTATCTGTCAATCACCCTCTGTCATGTACTAAACTATCATAGACCTGTCATCACCTGATCATGCAGGACCAGTTAGTATCTTGATGCAGAACATTGATTGTACCTTTATGATGAGAGGATCATGCAAGTCCAATCAGTGGATTTATTGGTGTAACATGCCACCATTAGGATCACCATCTTGCAATCTAGCTATCTAATGAGCCATTTTGAGAGATTTGGGCCATCACTAAAAAATGTGTTGACCTTTATTTGTTCTTTCTCCCCCCCGGGTACAGCGGAGATAAAGAAGCAGAGGGAGTTCTATCAGAAGTTGGGAATGGAGGTGCCTGGAGACATTAAAGGGGAACTTTGTAACATGAAGAATCATCTAGACCAACGGAATGGTACGATCCATGCCCTGCTCGCTCTTTCTGCTGTCTCCATATTTTCCAAACATACATTTGCCTGCTTAACATCTGGCTGTTGGCAGGGACCATGGCAGCTCTAGTTGAGAAGTAACGATAGAGTCTCAGCCACAAGTTTGGGAAGCCATTAAGCAGTAGATATGAAGACAATTAATCAGAGCAGGTCCCTGGTTCTAAAACCTGCTCAGGCCTTGTGTGAATGTGCACCCAGAGGCCGTCACGCTGGCAGGCCTAATCGCTCGCTTAACACCCTCCTCTCTGATTTTGGTAATTAAGGCTCAAATGGAAGTGGTACTGCTCTTCTCTCTGGCTTCCCAGGGCTTGTCATTCTAAGTCAGCTTAAGCTACAGCGCACACACACACACATACACACACACACACCCACACACACATACACACACACACACACACACACACACCCACACACACACACATACATACACACACACACACACACATTTTAAGCATCATTTGCACAGGCGCCAACAGAAATAGAAGCCAGGAACTCCTGGATTTCATTTAACTGTCATTTCCGCTCAAATACAAACAAAGACGAATCCTCTGGCCCTCGGTAGTGAAATGTTTTTTTAAGCTTTTGACACATATACTTAAAAAATCAAATGTGGTTGCATCATTTCGAGGCTCATTTAACAGACCTCATTGAAGTGGAAACTGTGAGGATTTTTTTTCTCCTCTAATTTTTAAAGCCGTTTACTACCAGGCTTTTGTCAAATGGTGGAAATGTGAAAGTAGTGTAATTAGATTTGTTTCACGCAGTTTATTCTGAAAATATCATGAAGCATCCATCATCGTCTCCCAACTTTTCCCTGTAAAACACACAGTCATATTTCAGTTGCTTACCTCCAGCATTATTCTCCCCTGTGCAAAAATTGATGGCACTCATTAGCTCCTATTTGAGAATGGCACACCCAAAGCTAACACTTGGCAAAGCAGAAATCACACTGCACTAACTACAGGCGACAGTGGGCACTCCGTTAATGTTGCCCCTGCCAGCCCGGCGGAACTGCATTACACTTGATTAAAGGTTCATTACCCCGAATCTCTCAGAAATAGAAAACTTTCTCCAGGGTCCTTTCTAACCGGCTGAGTGAAATAAATCTAATTCTGGCCTGTTGCTAACCAAACAGGACAGAGCAGCACTTCATTCCCAAGAGCTGGATTCAGGAGCAGCAATGTTAAAGCAGCAAATCCAACAAAGGGTTACTTATGCACTGATTTTAGTACAGAGAAATGCCAACATTTTCCTTTAAACAATTAAACTCATATGTAACACCTACTACCTGTTCCAATGTTTCTAACATATGCTCAGCCCGCACTGGAATATGGGATAAGGATGGTGTCTCGAAAAAGCTTGGAACTACCTACTTATTTATACTTTGATAAATAAAAAGTTTGTATGCAGGCCGTGTCAGACTAAACTGACATAACTATTCCACCAGAGAGCGCAAGCTAGGAGAATCACTGCTAATAGCAAAGCAATCTGTCAAAATTTACCATGTTGGACTTGTTGCATTATGATTAATTAGCACCACTAAGTGCAATTTTAGCAGAAGTAACTAAAATACCATTAGGTTGTTAAACAGTGTGATAATAGGTATCTAAGGGCTCTTTAACTTTAAAAGTGTTTTTTACATTGTCACCATTTTTTGACTGTTAACTCAATTTATTTATTTTATTACATTTAACTGATGGTTAAATAAGAAGTTGGTACTGTAGACCCCCATCAATCCTCCCACAAGTTCCCACAAAATTAGTTTAAACTCAAATACAGTGGTAAAACACATATGCAGTCAACATGGAGGCAGGACATGATGTGAAAACATGTTATATCTAAATGCTAGCAGTGGATTAATCCTTGTATGTATAGGACAGTCAAACACAAGGTATGCATAACCCCATCGCACTATTGGAAATGACAGCTACAAATCGGAGTATTTTTCCCACACATACAGCTCAGTGGTGCAACACAGTGATCTTTCTTTCAAGCACCTCATGACTGGCTGAATAAAAATCGGATTGGCACCAGCCATGCAACACTCTGGTTTTTCTATATTGCCTCGTTTCCCCGAGCACTTAAAGCAAGAAAATGGAGAGGGCCATAGGGCCATATGAGTCTGCCGAGTGCACTTTTCTCTTTCACGACAAACTCCCACACACGCGCACACTCATACATACCCTGCTCCATCCTATACTCAATATAGCCTCATTTTACAGCATTTTTCATGGCATTGAGAGTTGATTGTATGGTTGAGGTCCCATAAACCATCAACCTGCCATCCAGTAGACTTGTTTTCCACCCAGAGTAGATTGTTAATCTGAGACAAAAAGAAACTCTGAAAGAGACAGACGCAACCAAGCAATCATCCCATTACCTACGTGTCTGTTTAGAGGCGCTGATGGACTCCGGCTGTTTGAGGGCGAGACACAACAATAAGAACAAGGCCCTCTTGATAAGCAATCAACGAGGCCCACTGTGGAAACAATCAGAGCAGAGACATCAGTGCAAGCTCATACCTTTCTCAGCAATATTCTGCAGGATCAGTGACAGTTTGCCACACTCTGAGTAAACAGTCCACACACACAGACCACATTGTTACAGCCACTAAATCCAGGAGTAATAAACCGAATTTTGTTGTTTTTCAAGCTGACTGAAAAGAAATGCTTTTCTGTGCAGCTCTTGTTTTTGCTCTCTTTCTTCTTTGATAACTAAGTTTCATATCTAAGAATATCAATACTGCTACATCACAGGCAACAAGAAACTCTGTTAATAAATGTATTACTATGGCTGTCTTGTAACTTTATCACACTGTTTTTTTTAAAGGATGGTGTTTTGCCGTCTGGCATCCTCTGTGTTTACGGGCACAAAAACCCAGTTAAATCTACAGTGTCTGCAAACTATTCTATAAACCCCTCAGAAGGGGGTGTTGTAGAACGGTGGCACAACATGGTGGGCGCCACAGGGGGGACCCAATCCTCATATAGATTATAAAAAAAAAAGCTGACCCCCTGTGTGTCATTCTGGCTTCTTCCAGCTCCACGCCAGCAGCTGTGTGTAGCGTCTTATTGAACTGTAACAGTAAACAGCACCACTCTCTACACCCTTAGCAGTGGGAGTTGAGAACTCCCACTTTTTCTGTTTGATTCTTTAAGTTCACTTTCCCCCTTCTGTCATTTTTCTGAGAAATGCATGAGATGATGAAACCAGACAAATGCCTTCATGTAGGCCAATCAGTACAGAATCATCTTGATTAGTAATTGCCTTGTATTAGAGAGGTGCCCAGACAGCAGCCAATACACATAAGGGATGCATTGACATCTTCTGACATGTAATTGTCTTATAAATAGACCAGGCATTTTTATATTTCAGCTGGCACAGGATGTTAAAATAATGCAGAGATGAACATGTCTGTTTCCATTGCATCCACAAAGTTTTTCAACATGGCACTGTGGTTCTCAGTGAAGGCTTTGACTCGAAGGTACATGCCGTACGAAGTGATATTTTAAAAGCTTTGTGAGATTTAAAATGTCCATGTGTTAATTAAATACCATGTTTCAAAATGCGTAATCAACAGAGAACTGCTCACAGCCTGTATTTAGGTCCTAAAAGTAGCCATCAGGACGTCTACAAAGTTGTAATACTACAAAATGGATTCCAATGTCCTGTTTCTCTCTGCTTACAGGTGATGCAAAATCAGAGGACACAGCTAATAAGGAGGCAGGAGAGGAGAAACCAGAGGAGGACAACGACTATCACCGTAGTGACGAGCAGGTAAAACTACCTACCTACCTTTACCTGATAGACAGAAAGTCCTCATTTATTCTGCCCAGGGCATCTTAAGTTGGCAGTCTCTATTCTTATTTTGTTCAAGGGTAGGTTAAAAATGTAATAGTAAAAAGTTTTTTTGCTTGGGATGTTCTTGAAATTAAAAACCTGTTTGCAGACACCAATGTCCAAAGTGTATTAAAACTGCTTTCTAACAAAGACATAGTCCCTTTGGAAACTGTTATATCCAGAGAGAGATCTGGGTAAATAGAAGCAAAACTATCTGATCTGCATAATTATAGGTTGCACAGCAGTCTGTCAGAAACATTAAGACAAAGGGGGGGGGATACAATCTGTGATAATTGTTGGTACAATTGCCTTAAAAGCCTGAACACCAATTATTGCTTTTATAAAAGTGTTCCCTTGTGATTTACTGGGCTGTTTTACAATTACTGGATGCTTTTGTCTTTGATTTTGCAGCTGTTTTATTTGTATGGGTCCACTTAGAGACAGACACCACAGCTCCACACCGCTGCCACCCATTATCTGCATTTCATATAGAAAAAAGGGGTTTTCCTAATTTCATTTGTATTCTGGCCCATTTTCAAGCATAGGAGAATGTCATTAATAATGCAGATTGAGTGGACTTGGTGTTTGCGGTGGACGGATGCTCTGAGCATGTTCAGAAAGCAAAGCATCTTCCCTGCATTCTGTCACCGGCTGAAGAAAATTGGTTTAGTACCATTTTAGCTGTTGCTTTTAGAGAAAAAAAAAAACTGACCCAACAGGCCCTGTCCAATCATCCAGCTCTGTACAGCCATGTGGGAAAAGCAGCCCGCCCTGATAAAGGTGAGGATCATGCCCTTGGGATAGTCAGCGGCAGTGCAGAACATGTTCAGAATGGCTAATAGGAGCGTCGGTGTGAGCTGAATGCAGGAATGGGGAAGAGCAGGGAAATATAGGGTGACTGATGAAAGGATTGAGAGGAGAAAATGCTCAGATGATAATCAGTCACTAGCCAGGGTGAGGAGGTGAGATCCATTTTTCAGGAGTTAAAGATGGAGGGAAGGCGGGTGGGAGCTAATGGTGATTATTGGAGAAAATAACGGAATAATGACACCAAAAGTTTCTCTTTACACTGAGCTCCATCTGAATTATGGTTATTTTCACAGTTTTTTCCCCTTGGTGAATTGATTCAGCATTTAGTCTCTGAAGAGTTAAAAATACTGAATCAATGATTTCTTAGAGGGCACAGTAATGATTTCTTTAGATATAGATTAATTCACTGTTATATATGACAAAAATCAGCAAATCTTTTTATCTCTATACTTGGTTTATTATGGCATTAAATTAGCTGGACTGATAAAAAATGGATCTTTAAGATTTTTCATCAATGTGATTTCATTTAACAGATTTCTAATGACTAACCAAAAAGTGGACACTCCCTATATGATTACTTTAATCCATAAACCATTTCTCAAGATATTTTAGAAAAATACCTTCACTTAAGCCCTGATAGAGAATTTTATACATCCCCTCTCCTACAGTAGAGACATGATAACTAAGGGATACAACTTTTGTGTTGGCTGCTACTAAATGAACCAGATTGCAGAGCAGAGGATGCTGTCACAATGAAAGATGACCTCTATCAAAATGGTGGAGAGGGCATGACGAGAGATGGCTGGCAAAGGCAAAATGAGATCATGCATGTTAAAGAGGTTTATAGTGATAACAGTTTAAATTGAAAGAAAGTGGAAATGTGTGCTGAAGATAGATGGATCCTTTATAGTGTTTGTGCAATAAAATTGAGACACAACTCCTTATTAGTGCAAGGTAATGCATTAAAAAACATGTGTACTTAGATAAATAATATAAATACCAAGCCTGTACCTCATGTTATACTCTCAGAAGGAGATGATTGTCCAGAAAGCAAAAAAAACCTGCCCCCTGAGTCACTAAAGATGTAGAAGCTGCCCGGATATGAGAACTGGCAGGCGACCCGGTACATGGCAGAAAAATACCCCGCTGTCTCCTGGACAACCTTCCTCAGTGTAACCTTGAGATGTGAAGCAGTGCCAGAGAAAGCCAAAGCAGTGACTCAACAAAAACCAAAAAAAAAATCTGCAATAAATTAGAGAAACCTACGTCATGTGCAGCTTGAAGTCTTTGTTTTTCAGAGTCCAGTATTTTCAGATGTAGTATTAAGTGCGAGGACATCAGGATCACCTTCACGCTCTCATCAGATCTAGATAAGATCTTCCTGATGTTGAGAAAAGACAATGCAGATTAAATAAACATCAGCTCTTTAGCACTTAAAGAGTCTACTTTGGAAATATCAGAGAACAAACGTTGCTCTAATGTACGAATAGAGCCTTGGATACAATCTCAAAACAGAAACAGATGAATCTCAAGCATTCAGGGCCTCAGAAATGACCCTATAAAATGCAGCTAAGCCTCGTCTGCCTGACACCAAAAGACTCATCTATTTTCTTGACACGCCTCATTTCGTACCAGTCCCATCTGTGAGCGTGCATTTCTTCAGCAGGACGCGACGGCTCTGATAACGACGTCACTAATGTACTGTAATGTAATGAAACTGCCGCGGCGCCGGAGTCCAGATCTCTGCCAAGGTTTTTATTTCACATTAGGAGCTTCCCTTCACTGCTAGTGCCACTGGAAAGCAGATATATTACAGGTTTGCTCTTTGCTTATAAAAGGGCAGGGGGGGGCACCACAGCGCTGGCGGTGTTTATTCAAGAACAGAGACGATTTCCATTTTAAGCACAAAGCGGGGTAATGTTAGCTCTTCCTCGTCTGGAGAGAGAGATGGAAATGACAGAGGGACAGTGACAGAAGACACCCACAGATAAAGAAGCCAGCCTTTCTGTCCTCCTCCTCCTATTCTGGGATGTGTGGGGGCAGCAGCTCGGCTTGGCAGTGATGCGTTCCGACTCCCGTAGCCACCGGCTGCCAAAACCGCCTAGCGTGTCACCTCAGGGGAGAGACGAGCGCCGGGGCCAATGGCAGTACGGCCCGCTGGACTGGAAGGAGCCAGCCAAACGGACAGCGCCGCTTCACTGAGATGTGCATCGTGGGTATAAGGGCGACATCTGCGCCCACCTCAGACCGAAGGCAGCCGAGGGAACTTTTGTGAGGCTTCGGAAGCGGCGTGGAACCAGGCGTCTCTAGGGTTGAGCTGTGAGTCACTAACTGGTTTCACAGCAGCTCTGCTCCAGCTGTGACCCCCTCATTTTGTTTTTATTCTCTCAATTAAAGATGAACATCTACAGCCGTTTAGGAGTCCTGTGAGGGTGTTCTACTTACTTCACGGCACAAAACAAACTCTTAGACGGATGATAAGTGATCCACCACGACAAGGACAAATGGGCCCGGTGATGGTGCCGGAGGAACCAGCTCGTTAGCTAAAGACAAGGTTTTTTTTTGCACAGTAGACTTTTTATTTTTATTATTTTTTTTTTTTTATGGCTAACTTCCAAGTTTTCGTATTGCAACATTTCGTATTGGTATCGTACAGTAATAGAAGCCCAATATCAACCTGCAAATCATTTATAACTTGTTAAAAAGGCTTCTGCCTAACTACATACCCCAATTCAGTCATTTGCTCGACCCATCTTTTTAACTCATTCACATGTTAGGGAAAGAGATCCTGATTCTTTATGAGAAGGAGGTGAGGGGCCTAAGTGCTGCTTCTGTCTGACCCTCCAAACAGTGTTTAAACCAGGGTCCATAATAACTTTCCTATAATGCTTTGCAGGTTATAATCAAGATTGCAGATACCATGGAAATGGCTAATGGGAAAGACAGCTTTAAAATGTATTGCATTAATTAAGTTTAATGTTGTTCCAATTGACCAAAATGTCATGTATATAGATCTATTAAAAATACCTGGTTTTGGGTGTGTGTCTGTTTTTTGGCTTGTAGGAGCATTTATAGGGAATTATTTTGAACTCCTACTTCATGTATCTCTGCTCCAAGGGGTCTGGTTAAAACAGAGGAAGGTGGGTGTGGGGGGAAAACTGATGTTTAGGCCCTGAGAAGAATGCACAGTTGCATCATCCACTTCATACATATAGCACAGCATTATCACTGTTGATTTGAACAGGCAATAAGCTTATGAAGCAGCTTTTGTTGAATTGACAGAATCTTTTATTTTGGACACAATGGTGTGTACGGACACAATGGTGTGTACAGACACCAGCAGACAGTTTGACACATTTGCTTCTTCAGGGATGATTCTCTGAGCAATGAACGATGAGACGACACACGTTTAATAGCCAGCTCAGTTCATTTGACTCAGAAAGACAAACATCCAGAGGCACAGTAGCGCTCATGAACTTTATGGACCTCAGGAAGTTGTACAACAATGTTTACGGATTGTAAACCTGTGCAAACATGCCGACATGTTCCCAGTATGCTTATGACCTTTCACATGACCTGTGACAGAATGTCCTGTGGGTCTCTACTATATTACTTAACAACTGGTTTATTATCTGTTTGTGCTTCCACTTGAAGAGCTCGTTCTGCATCCAGGTTATAAAAACATTCTAACATTCAAAGCTGAGCTTTGCAGAGATTATCTTCACCTCCATGAGATAATCCTCTGCTCATGACATTAGATAAAGTGTGCTAAATTCTTACATGACTATCACAGGAAGCTGTCACACACTGCTGTAGTTAAGCAGAACATTTGCTAAGATTAGCATGCTAATAGTGTTTTGTGACGTGCAAAGCGACACATGCTCGTTGTGTCATACATACGATTTAGAATGTTACCATGCTAATGCTCAAACTGGTAGAAAGCTTTTTTCATATTAGGGATCCAGTCATTACGTGTTTGGGAAACTGTTGGAAACAAATCAAATATTCACTATGAGACCCAACAGTTATGGTTCAGTCTGGACAAACTATATATAAATATCTTTTTGGGAAATCTTCCCTTACATTTTCCACAGGAAGATGGTCAAGTCTTCATTGCGCGTGTGGTATGTGTGTGCGTGTGTGTCCTCACAGGTCAGCATCTGCTTGGAGTGCAACAGCAGCAAGCTCCGGGGTCTCAAGCGCAAGTGGATCCGCTGTTCAGCACAAGCCACAGTCCTCCACCTCAAGAAGTTCATCGCCAAAAAGCTTAACCTGACATCGTTTAATGAGGTACGGATGATAACACGCATCAGCAGTGCTGAGAAAAGCCGGTGTTGGAGGTGTCGCATGCTAAATGTGGCTGTATTGACACTGATATTGAAATTAATTAAATCGTAAAGCATATAGAAATGAAAAAGTCCATCTATGAATGTTTTCTTCATGTGATTTCTGTCCATGTTCTCACTGATGCATCTTCTAGATTTGAACAGTGTGTTTTTTTGTTTTTTAGCAGATTACACACTATTTTTGCATGAAAGGAAAAATAAATAAAAAATAACAATAATAATCATAATAATAAAATAAATTAAAACACTAAGTGTTTAATTAGAATCAGAATCAGAAAAATGTAAATTCTTCTCAATTAAAGGGTCTCAAGCTGTTAGTTTGACAAAATAAAAATTTCATTTTCAGACCAAATTATCCTATGAATTAGTATTCTCCGTAATGTCACTCCCGAGTATAATAAGTTACGTTGTTACAGTCATCTTTGTTAAATACAGATTGACAAACTCACATTATCTCTCAAAATAGATTTGTTGTCATTTGGAACAAATCTCTTAGCTCTTGGCATTTTGTTTGAATTTGGTGTGACCAGCTTGTTGCATGCATGTCAGAAAGTTTAGTTGATCACAGGAAATTACATAAAGATCATTTCAACTTTTCCGCACTGATTTATACAAGGGCTTTTGTGTTGGTTGAATTTAGGAAGAAACGAGCCCCCTGTGATATCCAGATTTAGTCTATTTTCACCGCCCCGTTCACAGCAGCAGGGGGGGGGGTGATAATTTGACAGATGGATTTTTTAGGATGTCGTGAATAATCGTCACAGGCGCCTTGTTGTCTTCTATTTTTCTCTTTTCTGTGTCTCTTTTTTTATCCCGGCTTGTCAGATGAGTGGGTCGGCTCCATCATATCATCGGCCTGCATAGCGCAACTTTGGCAAAGCAGTCGCTGTCCCCGCCAGCCATTGTTGTCTTATCTGCCGACTATCAAAAGCCGTTGTTTGAACAAATTCTGTTTCCAGAGATGAGCCGAGTGCGGAGCTTTACAACACGCCGCTTTGTCAAAGAACAGAGCATTATTTGCTCGATCCTGGTGTTTATAAACCCAGCGTCATGGTCCTGTCACGCATCTAACAGTCACAGAAACCGCACGTAGGAATAAAGGAGTAGACACGCCTCTTCATCTACCCAAATAACTGTAGATATTAAAGTCAAATGTAGGCGATATCATCAAAATATATATCTATATATCCTAAAAACTCAAATTTGTAAAGGTTCTTACACTTTAGAATAGTGGCTTATAGGCAGGAAATATTCTCTTGTCTCAACTCAGGAAATGGTTTCCTAGGTCAGAGACTGAAAGGCTTGTCTTTCATCTTTCATCTTTGTGGTGCTGATTTTATTCCCCATTTTTCCTCCTCCTCCTTTTTAATCAGAATTAACTTGCAAAACCTTGACAGTATCCTGAACACCACAGTGGCAGAGAATGTCTCATGATCTGTCAAATCCAAAGACTATTAGTTATTTTTGCTTAAAAAATCATAGATATTGCATCAAAAGGAAAAAAAATAGATTTCCTCATGTTGTGCAGCAGTGCAAAATAATTGTTTTTACATGTACTGTACTTAGTAATTACAGTTTTATGGTACTTGTACTGTACTTGAGTATTTCCATTTTACGCTAATTTATACTTACCCCTCCACTACATTTCAGAGAGAAATATTGTACTTGCCCTTTTTTAACCTTCCTTTTTTAAAAAAAGAAGCCCACATTTATTTTCCTCCTTCTTCTAGACAAAGTCGCAGCGTCTCAGCTCCTCTCTGGATTATCTTCCTAATCATCAGGCATTTATCTGTCTGTGTTCTTCCACCGGGGGCCAGCAGGTGGCGCTGTGGCAGTGCTGCTCTCCAGCTTACCTACTCTTCCTCCCCCCCTTTCTGCAGTATTGATCGGCGGATGCAGATGCACAGCAGAATATCAATGTTTACTTCACAAGAGGAGAGGTAGATTTGTCGAGCCAGACGCGTGTTTAGTATCGAACTTCTGTGTTCTCTCAAAAATCCCTGCTGGTGCTACCGCTGCTGCTGATGGTGATTATGTTATAACTGAAGGGAGGAGAGGGGCAGGCTAAAGGTGGTGAAAGTTTTACCAATCATACTCAGCCTGGGAATGTGGCAGCATAGGCCTGAAACCTGTGTTCATCCCTCTGTGTCATCATCTTATCCAACAGGATTTATCTCTCCCTAACTCTCTCTCATGTTGTTTCTCCACAGCTTGACATTTTATGCAACGAGGAAATCTTGGGAAAGGACCACACTTTGAAATTTGTTGTTGTGACAAGATGGAGATTTAAGGTAATTTTTGTCATTGTGTGATACTAGTTTCAGTGAATTGTATTGCAGAATAAAAGCAAGTAAAAAAACAACATACATGTCAAAATATATATAGAAAGGATCCTAAATGAAATGGAATAAATTAAAACATCCAAGAGATTGAGAGCTCTATAATTATGTCCTGCATGTTGTTATTTCAGATGACCTAGCTGAAGTGATTTAACTGCAGCCGCTGACCCTTCACTAAACCCCGCCCCCTTAGTTACTGACTCACTGGCTGACAGCGCTGCATGGATGCAGATTGAAATAATTGAGGCCAATTTACCACTAGAAATTCATGGTTAAAAGGTCCCATATTGCAGGAAGTGAGTTTTCAATCTCTTTCTGATTATAAGAAGGTCTGTGTTCTGTAAACACAGGCGCGGGTTCCATGACAGTCCACAGAGGGACTCCCACAGTCCCTTTTCAGAAACTGAGCCTTACAACAAGCGGTGTTGTGATGTCACAACTATAGAGTAATTGCCCACAAAGCTGCTCAAAGACCTTAAACCTCGGGTGCCTCCACCCCTTTTCTGACTAGAACCCCATGTGTCCCGCTTCAGGCTGTTCATAAATCTAAAGTTTGGCATCTTGCTGAGCTCTGGCATGTCTGATGAGCTAATTGCTGTTTGGGAGAAGAATTTAGAAAACAGTCTAATTAAGAGGTTTCACAAAAAATGTGACTTGTGCTGAGGTTGTGCTTCTTCCTTTCATTTCAGAAATCTCCCCTCCTGCTCCATTACAGACCCAAGATGGATCTGCTGTAGCTAAAACGGACACAACGGTTGTTATGATTTTCTTTTTTTTTTAATTTTCTGGCCCAGTGGCAGCGGAACTGTGCCGAAACCTTTTTAATTTATGCAAAGACGATCAACCAACACCAAGCAAACACCCGACGGTAAAAGTCCACACAAGCCAGCATATCGGGATCTAAAAGGGGAGGGGAGGGGACAAATACGACAACTGGCGACCTCCAGCACAGGTACTGCAACACTGGTGTGTTTTTAGGAACTCGAACAACCATTTTTCTGTCCGTGACATCCTAGATATGTGAAAAAAAAGAACAAAAAAGAAAAAACAAATGGAGAGAAAGCATATATTTATACTTTTGTACAGAAGAGACACATGGAACCAAGACACTACTGGTGCTCTGTTTACACGCAAACAAGATGTCGGGAATCACATGACCGTCTTTTTGAAGCTTCATTCTCCCGAGACAAAGACTGAGAGGAGAGGACGATGTTTTTATATATTAAAAAAAGGTGTTTTTTTTCTCTTCTTCCTTTCCACAATTCACTCGACATGTCTTGGGAGCACAGAAAGTATATGGAAAAAGTTATATAACAGGCATCAATCTTAAGCAGTTTATCAAGTAAAATGTCTCTGAAACTTTTTTTCTTTTCTTTTTGTTGGCTTTGTCTAATTTGCTATTGCGTTCTTGATGATTGTCAATTGTGAATAGGCTTAAAAAATTTTGTGTAGTAATTTATGTTCTATATACCAATATTGTACATAAAATGTCATTACAGAGAGAGAGAGAGAGAGTGATTGAAGAGAGTAAGAGAGACTTTAGACTGTTAAAAAAAAACCAACAAAAAAAACAACAAAAAAAAACAAAGAGAGTGGATCCCAGAAGTGCTATCTATATGTTGGGGCGACTTGTCCTGGGGTGATAAATTAGGAATTTTTAAAGACAGACTCACTATCAGTATCAAAAGTATATAAATGCATCTTTATGTTGTCGGAGAAAGACACAAAACAAAATATATCAAATCCTTTGCCATCTGTGTGTATGTGGGGTCTACGTATGTTACATGGCGCTACAGGACCTTATGGCAGATAAGGAGAAAGCTTCAAAACTACCCCCGCTCCTCATAGTATCATCTATCATGCTACACAAAACACTCAGAAATACCTGCGAGACATGAAAATGCAACATTTGTGCAGAGAAGCTGTATTTTTTTTTTGGAATATAACCCCCTTCTGTTTGACACCTTGCAGTCCTTAATATCCGTCCTCGTGTTTTCTGTAGTTTTTCAGCAGCAACAGGCTGGTGAATGACTCCTACACCGACATCATGTTTACAGCATTTGATTTGAGCTGCTAGCAGCAGATGTGATTCTCACTCTGCACCCTTCAACCATGCGCACACCAACCCCACCCCCACCCTGCCACCCCCCACTACATTTGCTTATAGTGCAAAAAAGCTGCAGCAGTAATGTCAATGCATCTCACTCATGCTGACAGCCTTCCATGGCGAAATAGAGCTTCTCCACATATTGTTCCAAACTTTTTGTTTTTTAGGTATGGCTACATCAGCAAAGCACCATCAAGCATGGAGGCCACGCCCCCTTATGGTGGAAAGAACTGAGACGATACAGGAAAAATGCCAAAAAGCTGTCGTATAGCTGGTTCTAAAACAACTTAACCCACAAGTCCAGACAACCACAGCCTAATATAACTGGTGACTTAACGCCACTGGGTAGGGCGGATGAGGCTGACTGGTCAACCTTCATCAAGCTCACGAACACTCAGGTTCAGCAAAGGTAGCAAGTTAATTGCTAGAAATGTCTAGAAGGCAGTAGTTTGTCACAGTGAATGAAGGCAAACACTTCTCTGCAAAATCCACCTTTAATTGCTCTGACTAGTACAGGATCTGAGGTGTGGGGCCTGTTGACGAGCCGCTTGTTTCCCTCGCCCACAGGAAGCGATCGGACATTTGTAATTCAAGAGAGAAATAAAACAGGATGGTCATTTTTTTTTTGTTGTTGACTATGACGCACCATAAAGGGTTGGGTTTGGTAAATGTGGAGGTGGTGTGTACAGGTTACTGATGTCACATTTTCCGGGGGTATTTTCCAGTCACTTTCACACTGCCAGTCAAAACTGCAAAGCTGCACAGTGTTTAAGAAGAATCAATGAATATTTTGGAAGTCTAGTGGATGTTGTGCTTGTCACAAAATCTGTATCAAACCGGGAAGTTTTTTTTTTTTTTTTTTTTTGCAGAATAGCCAATTTTCAATATTCTTGACTTCACACAAATTTACAAGACTTTTAGAGAAATAATTCAGAAAAAATTCAGGTTTCGCACAGCGCCTGAGATTTTTGGACGATTTTGATATGAAATTCTGAATAAAAAAAATGACTATAGCTCGGTCATTTGGTGCTTATAGGTGTACGTTTCTAAACTTGAGGAGAGGTTGTTCCTCAGCAACGTGTTCTTAACTGTGTGGCACAGCAAACCGATGTTCTGTTCATCAACAGGTCTTAACCCACAACTGCTGAAACTACTCTGTAATGTTCCCACAACTGGATTCACACCAACGCCATGTCAGACCTCAAGTAGTATTATTACCTCACCTGTCGCTCTCCTCCCTAAATCACTTGGTTTCCCTATTTTGTGAATTGTATCTGCCCACAACAAGCTGTTCTGTCACTATGTTCCATTGCAGGGTTCCTACACATGTGTAGATTCCAAAGGTCTGGAAATTTGTATTTGAAAACTGTCTAGAAAATGTATAATAAATCTTTAAGGTATGAAAAACCTGATACACAATCCTCTTATCCTTCCCATTATCCCAGTAATGTGGTATTTGAACTTTTCTATACATGTTCTTTATGCAGAGTCCGTTATTTGTCCATGTACATTCTAAATCTGGGGATAGTATTTCTGATTTGGAAATGGATAAATGTGTAGAAACCCTGCTAGACGAGGACCTATGATGCCTGTGTTAAATAAACCCTTTTATAGCCTAAAGTACAGGTCTGTACCAAACCAGCGCAACCAAAACTCCTCCTCCAATCTTTAAAGCATCTCTGCAGGTTTCAGTTCCCTTCTTCATATTCCAAGGCTCCTAAATCCACTCACCTCTGTAATGTGACCATTGTTTTTGTTTTTAGGTGACAAAAAGTTTAAGATGGTACCTGTAGGTAAAAGCTGATTATTAAAATTTAATTCGCAGCAAACACAATCCACAATTTTGCATTCACACCTATTTTTTCCTTTTATTTCTGTTAGCAATCTGGGAACATTGTAATTAACATTAATGTGAAGAAAATAACAAAAAGAAAAGCTTTTGTGGAAATCATTAAAACCAAAAACAATGGGCCTTACAGGTTTGGCAAGCTCATGGAAGAGTGTTGTGTTAGTGCTTGGTGAAAACCTCTCAAAACATAATGTATCTGTACACACAATACAGCAAGGAGGCCAATGTTGAGTCAGTTTCCTGCAGTTGTCAAAAACACTCTGAGGTCCACATCAGTGATCTGGTTTGCAATTAAGTCAGGAAAAGCAGTTTGTCCCCGGTATTAATTGTTTTACCATTCAGACGCCAGTCACTACAGCTCATGATCCTGGCTTCTCCTCACACCTCTTTTTTACTGTTTAGTTGTTGTCACCTCCTGGTTCTCTTGTGAGTCTTTTTATGATAAAATCTCCAAATGTGCATGAGTTTTTTCCTCAGGAGATTCATCTGTAAAACATCCCAAAAAAAAAAAAAAGGTGCTACGTTAACGACTTCAATTTTCTCAACCAACACATTGCTGTATTATGGGGATTATTTAGTTTCGTATTGTTTTGAAGGACTGGCATTAAAACACTTTTTTTTTTCTTTTTTTTTTTTTTTATAAATCCTTTCCCCGTATTTTTTTTTTTAGTTTTGTTCACACTGCACTGGCTCCAGTTAAGTTTTCTCTACTTTTCTGAGATTAGTTTAATTGGGGAAGAGATTCTTTTATTTACTCCTCACACACTTTTATCAAAATATTAAATTGTTTGAAAACATTTATCGTGGTATACCCAACAATGTAAATAAGGTTAAATATAGTCGATGAAGACTAAAAAAGACTGAATAGAGTCACAAATTCAGGAGAGAACTAAAATAAATCTAAGTTAAACAGTACAGAATTAACACATCAAGCAAGAGAAAGGTTGAAAAATTGACACGTTACTTGTTAAAAGTGCAAAAAACAATGTCAACAGACTGCAAAAGTAAAACATTGTCTTTTTCGAGCAGTAAATGTTTTCTTTCCTTTACAGTTTGTAACTTCAATATATATGAAAACACACACACACAAACCTGTTTGGATGCGTGCAGACATCTGCAGTGTGAACATAAACTTTCACGTTGTTCTGGTGTTTTCTTTGGAGTCCGTGGTCTGTGTGACGGATGAGGAACCTGATGGGGAAACAATGGGGTCATCTCTTCAGGAGGCAAATGTGTGTGTGTTTGTGTGCCTCCAGTGCTTTTCATGGTGCTAACAGCAGCTTTTACACTGCAGAAGTGAGAAGGAGAGGAAGTTGCAACATGTCGCCTGTTTTCAGATGTCTGTGCACGGCACCTGTACATCACTCAAGTCTGTTGGTTTTTCCTCTCGTTGTCTTGCTGTGCAGTAAAAGAAGGCGCTGGCTTTTCTTTTTTCCCCCTTTTCTGCCTTTTATTGATTTGTTGGGTTTGGTGTACCCACTTGCAGAGGCTTGCTCTGGAAAGCAAACGGAGGGAATTGTGAATAAAGTCATAGTCTGTGACGGGTCTGATGCTGTGAAAAATAAAAGAAAATTGGTGAGAAACTGGGTGTGCTAGTTGCAATTTCCTGCCTCAAAGAGAGAGTCACACTTATTATGGGCTTCTCTGGTGAGATGTTTGCGTCTTTCAGACTCAGATTGAGACTTGCTTCAATATCTAACAGATAATTGGATCTGCAAGTCTGAGATATCTATTACTTCCAAATCGCATGCAACAGACTTTACCATTCCCAAAGTTCTTGTGAGTTGCTGGAGAGATTCCACCCTCTCACCACTGCTGGCTGCACTGAAATGGATCGATGTCCACGCTCGTCATGGCCGCCAACATTGAGACGTCAGCACGTCTCCGCTTGGCAGCCGAGCTAAGAGGCTTACAGGAGGCCGGGCTCCGGCTGTCTGCAGATAGAGGGTAGGTAGGAGTGTGGAGCGGCCGGCCACAGGGGGAGGCAGCGATCTGTCAGGATGTCTGCCCGCGCCCGTCTACGCACTGACCTCAGAGCAGCTGTCAGCCTGTTGGTTATCTCCCGCTAGCATCAGACTGAATCCTAATGGCGAGCGGAACTTTGATTCCAGGAGGGTTTTTTTTTTTTTTTTTTTGCCGCATCGCCCGTCTGACAACGCCGGGCACATCAGAGTTTAATCCACCGCTGCGTTGGAAGAGGAGCACAGGAGTTTATGTACAGCCCCTGCGCTTCTGTCTGAGGCGGTTTCTGTCCACAGGCTGTGGCGTTTGTTGTTTTTTCCGGCCTTTTCGGCAAACTTTCTTTGTTGCCCAGCTGCCTCTCTCGTTTGGTCTGGTTCTCTGTAAAGCCTGGTAGTCTGTCTGACAGAGAGGGAGACCTCCAGGGCTGCTCGGGGTACACCAGACTAAAGACGACACTCCACATACAGGACGGTCTGCTCCTGCAGCTCTGAAAAGGCTCCGACACACAGCAAATTGTTGGTTAAATTCTTAATAATTTTTACCACTTCAGGACTGTGGCTGATGCTCTCAGAAGAATTGCTTAGTTGATCCCCAGGGGGCAACTGATCCTCTGTATTCACCCATCCTGTTCATCAAGAGCAGTGCAGCACCCGGGGGCCAACGCTCCTTCTTTTTGCAGCTGCCTTTGGGGCACTGACACACACAAACACACACACTGACACACACGTTTCCTAAGAGATTGTGAAGTTGAGAGTAGGATCAGTGAAGACGCAGTAGTTGCAAATGACTCCCCTTGACATTTTGTGTGCGAGTGCTAGATTGATTCCCGAATAAATGGGGGAAACCGGTCAACAGCTGCCAAGCCTCACAGTGGCATGTCCCCATGAGCCATAGCAGATGTCATCAACCGATCCGACACTTTTGTATTATTGTTATTTATTTATGCTGAAAAAGGACTTCTGCAGTTGTTTCTTGGTTGATTATTTTCAAAGAGATTTTTTTTTTTTTGCTCAAAATTGTATTTTACTTTTTTCTTTGCCTATAACGGACTGATGCATAAAATGGCTTAAATTATGAATTTGCGATGGACCCCCCCCCTTCTTTTGTATTATTCCAACTGTGTTAATGTCTTCGCAATGCTCTGTCTATGTATAACAAACACATGTGTGTTCTTTTTTAGGTCAAGCTTAAAAAAAGGAAAAAAAAAAACTAAATTGTGTGAATCTGGCAACGTGGTTATTGTATTTGCAAGGAAAATGTGCAATATACGGTTCTCAGATGATTCCAGGTTTCAGCATACAACTCCAACTTTTTAGTTTTACTTTCATTTTGTTTTGTCCAGTCAGGTCCTCAGGTCACTAAATGCCTTCTGGTCCTGAGGGTAACCAGGAAATCTCAGAACATACACTAATGCACCCGAAATACAAAATGACTGGATTTTATTTTAGTCTCTTCTCTCTCTCTTTTCTTATCTCCCATTTTTTTCTGTGACAATTTTCCTCACTTTTTTTTTGTTTCCCAGGTTAACACAGGCACTTATTCAAGTGTCTTTTTCCTTGCCTCCTTTTGTATTATTGTTATTTATTGCACATGTAATGAACTGGTTTCCATTGCCACATTTAATTCAAGGAGTTTGGGGTCTAGAATGGGGCTGGAATTTCTTACGTACAAAACTACAGAAGCTTTTGTCAAAACCTAACTGTGTATTTCATCAATAAATGCCTTTAAAAGTGCTACTGGTGCTGAATGGCTCTGTTTGGATGTTTTTTTTTTTTTTTTTTTTTAGCTTTGCATTTTCCGCTCACAGAGCCCTTTTGAAGCAAGTAGTAATAATTAAGTAAAACGCTGTAATGAGAAAGCAGCAACTAACTTGTGTAGCCTCTCAGCTCATTGCCTTGGCTCAACAGTTCTTATTCAGCCTCAGCTCTCACATGAGCCTTGTTAGCAGCTGCTGGCGTCTCTTCAGAAACAAGCTTTGCTAAACGCTCACTGTAAACTACTGGTCACTGCTTATTGACTTATACACAACATTATTTTCACATGGGGTAAAAACTAAACTATTTACCGGCTGAGTAAATTAATTGCAAAAATGTTCCCGAAAATGCAATTGAAAAGAAAAAAGCCTAATTAAAAGACACAGTGTGGACATTCCAGTTTTTAAAACATCTGTCTGCCCTGCAGCGCAGAGGCAGATGATAAATGTCAGTGGTGAGGCCTCAGGTGTCTGCTCAGTCTACAGCCAACGTGCTGCCTCCAGTAGGAAGTCAGACAAAACAAATCTGATTGGGGAGAGTAGGCTTTGGAAATATTCAAAATGTAATATTCTAGTGCTTGTAAAAAAAACAACAAAAAAAACGGATGTTGTATTTATATTTTTTTCTGCAACCTTGATTTTAATGAGTGTAGAACTGAATATATATATATATATATATATATAAGCGTTTCACATTCACATCACATACATGCAAAATATCACAGTTGTCATAAATATCTAGCTATACCTGTACAGGGCTTTCATGCTTGTAGAGCTGATCCTCCATTGATATAGAAATCAGGAGGCTGCAGATGCTCCTCGACAAATTAGCTACAGAGAGAGTGGATAAATATTAATCGTAAAACAAATGCCCGCACACACACACACACACACACAAAGAAACACCGAAAAACACTTCTAATTATCTTTTGACTTGTGTGTTGGCAAGAAATTATTGTTTGATTGGAAAGTCTATGGATTGTACAACACGGGTAAGATTTTCTTTCTGTTTATTATGCAGAAACATTACCTGGAATTGGGATAGAGATTTACAGAAAAGTCCATTCCCTCAGATTTTCTTGAACATTCAATGTATCTGAACCTGTGGTGAATCTCTGGCAGATTAAAATAATGGATTATACCCAAACACAATTTCACACTCAGCCAGTTTAAGTGTGACAGGGATGGCTGCTTCACAGCTGCTAAATCAGGTCTGCATGTTTGAAGACAATAGATTCCACTGCATTGCAATTAGCTGCAGTATTCCAAATTGAGGTTTTTAATGCACACCACTGCATTTATGGGGCTCATAAATGTCACTTGACTGCAAGAATATAAGATCAAGTCCTGGGTCATCATGAAACGCCATTGGACATTGACTTTATTGTGATTCAATGCATTAACGTTATCGGTCCCGTATCTGCACTTACCTGGGTTTCATTAGAAACTTAGACACCACTAACACAGAGGAGACCAGTGCTGCTGCTGGAGAATCGCTCCACTCATACGGACCTCATTCTACTACTCATCAGACTCACCATCACTTTAGCTTCCCACCCATGGCCGGAATGTCCTTGGGAGGGTTGGGCATTCATGTTTTTTTTTTTTTTTTTTACATTGTTACAGCATCTCCTTGTTCTTGTAAATTGCTCACTAAGTCAAAGTCACGACTGTTACTTGGAAGAGTAAAAAAAAAGTGTTTGTGTGAGATTGTGGGGGCAGGAGCCCACGACAGGTGGAGAGAGAGCTACTCATGGGGCCTTTTAAAGATTAATTGACATCTCTAATCCTCTCCACAGTGGCTCTGATACTAATATTCATGTGAAATTATAAATACATGTCTTCATTTTCCATCAAATTTCCCTCCTGCTGTGCAGAAACCCGAGATTTCTTTTGCAGTTTGAGGAGAAATGACTCTTGGAAGTCAACAGGATGCGTGCGGTGTGGTGTTTGTTTTCTCAGGACCATTAGGTGGAAGCTATTTCAGTCGCTTTCTGTGGGTGGTGTGCTAAGATGTGTGAAATTAAAAGGGGAAAAAACACGTTATTGACTTGTTAACCATACTTTCCGCAGTGTAGAGCCTGTGGATCTGCCTTTTATTTCCCATCTATGGTGTTTTACCCCATATCGTGCTGTAATTACAACCAGCGAGGGCATCAGAAAGTCGACAAGGATGAGATACTAGAAGGGTGTTTGGATGATGTAATGAAATGGTTATAAGCCTTTTGTTTTTTTTGGTTGTGACTGTGATGAAGTTGCCAGAACAGCTTCAGAACTGATCGAAGCAGAAATACAGACGGTGTTGTTCACCTCCATAATATAAGGACATTCTGCTACATCTAAAACAACTGGCTCCGTGTCATGTGACCACGCTGGCAGCAGACCAGGGAAATCTGAGCCAGCAGCAGCATGGACAAACAGGATTCCCTCCCACCAGCCGTCCCTGTGGACGTGGTACGGAGCTAGTGAGGAGGTAAGTGGAGGGCTCGCCTTTTTTCCTTCGGCGCCCCGGCACCCGATTTACTTGATTTGTCTGGACAGCCATGGGTGGAGTGACAGCAGTGTGCTGCATGTGATCCTCTCCGCCGCCGCTGCTTTTGACAGCAGCAGCATCCCCCTTCCGTCCCGCCTCAGCAGAACAAGCAGAGCCTGCACGGCCACTGTTAACCAGTTCAGTTTAACCTTGTCAGTGTGTCAGTTTGCTGAAAGCCAGGAGCTCAGATTGTGGTCATTACCATTAAATTACAATGAGCCTGAACATTAACAGTGAGTATTATATGACAGCCGTCCACTGAAATTCCATTCAGCCACAAAATTGAACCTCGGGGTCGGAGAGCATTGCAGAGAGATGAAAAAGCTTTCAGGCTTATGGTTTTATCTTCTTGTGTTTTATAAATTCATTTGTCTTATTTATTTCTCTCCATTTACTTTCAATTCTGGTCCTTGAAGGGTTTGGCGATATTGTAGCTTCAGGTTATTACTGCTGTGTGTGTGATGCAGGGCCGAGAGACTGGCAGAGGAGGGAAAGGTCAATAATTCATCAACCAAGACATGAAGGTGACGGCACAAAAATAATCTTTCGGCTCCAGAAGGCAGACATTTTGGGATGCCACTAAATCTTCAAAAAGTTTTTTCAGCTTCAGATATTAAGCACTGAATCACTGCCTGAGGTTTCGCACCAGTGGGAAATTCCATTTCATATTTCTGTGATAATTGTTCCAACTTTTAAAGTCATTGTTATGACATGTTATGAGAATAATGTCATAATAATGAAGTTTTATCATTTGCAAGATATTTTTTGTATGATTGCAAACTGAGAATTTGCATAAAAATGTTGAAAAATAGATGACCTTAGACAATTAGTCTGCGAATTTGTTTCAACAGATATGATTCAATTTCACACATACTTTTGTTTTTGTATGTTTTGACTATTGCTGTTCATAAACGGTCAGCAAACAGTCAATTGAGGAAGCTTTTATTTACTCTAAAACATCTCAGTACAGCATTTCTCATTGCTCTTAGATGAGTAAAGTGTTATCAAGCATCAAAGCTCCAAATTAATAGATGGAAAATGAAAATCACCCGTTGTTGAATGAATAAGCGTGAATCTAGGCGACATCAAAATTGTAGGTGTCTAGATAGTGATGTCCGATCACTTTGATGGATCATTGGTCCGCTGCTGAAGCAGAATGATGGCTGACAGATTAGGGTCATATGAAGACAGATTCACAAACTATTCACTGATGAAGATGTAAGACGTGGCTGAAAACTCAATAAAAAGCATCTTTCAGGCAGTGTGTCTCTGAAGACAATGTCCACACTTTTTTTTTTCTCCCACACTTTGACTTTGGAAAGTCAATTAAATGACACTTGAACACCCAGATAACTGAATTAATTTCTGTTTCTGGCCCACGTCACTGGGAAGTCCAAAAGAAGCATTTATTAGAGACTTTTCCGATTATTCTTTCTCAGTTGTTTTTAGCTCTTCAGCATTACTCATAAGGTCAGGTTAAGGTCAGAATGTCAGTGGTTCTGATCAGCCATCACAGGGAAGTAAGATGCAGTTTTTAACACCACATGTTTTCAGACATTCATATTGGTGCATGTGGTTGTTCACACTAGTCCCTGCAGAATCACTGAAGATCATTTTTCCAAAGCTGTTAATCCATCTGACAAGCACAACATGACTGTCTCCACCCGCCCCACCAGCGTCTTTACATGATCCTGTTTAGTTGCATATATTTCTATTTTCATTTCTTCTTTTTCTACTTTCTTAATTGTGCTGCTAGGTTATTCCTCAAGAATCAAGTTTACTTGTATTTTAGTGAAATTTGACTCAAATCTCTTCTAACTCATACTATTACATAATATGCAACAAACCAACAAAAGACTCTGTTTTTTCTAAATCAGTGGGGATGTGGATTGGATTTGGTGCTGGCTGGTTGGAGGCTCACAATGGTCAACTCATTTTCCATTTCCAACTGGTTGCTATGCAACTACATGATTGAGGGCCTGAAGACCCACCGTAAACAAGCTTTATTCTGTATTTGCAATGATAATTCCGCAATGAAATGCATAGCCCAAATCAGCTGAAATCCTTATTCAATACACAGAGAGCTTTGAGTGCCGTGTCTTCTCCTGTTTATTTTTTGGAGGGATCTGCAGTAAACATCTCAGGGCGTCTGGAGATTTGTCCTCAGCTAAAAGCCAAAAGTGCATTAATTTGATGCTTTTCGATTGACGTTTATACCATAGAAAGCTTCCAAAAAAGTTTAAAACTTCAAATTAAGAGCACGTTGACATTCACATCAGCACAAATTAAAAAGAAATGTATCTGCACATAATTACCCCAAGAGTATGCAAGCAGGTGGCTTCCTATCATTTGAATAAGTCAAAGTGGACATTTTAATGGATTTTCCCTTTAACTCCATCCATCTTTCCACTTTCCTTTGAATCCAAGTGACAGGTTGACACATGCACGTTGTAAGAGCTCTAAAACTGTGTGGCTGTAATGACTCAAAATGTGCAAGGTAACAAAGTCCCTGTCAGCACCGGCTTCCAAGCAGGAGTTAGAAGTGAACAGACCCTTGATCAACTGTTGCTTGCTTGCACCCACGCACCCACACCCACACACACACCCACACATACTGCTTCTGCTGTTAGCTTTTCCAGCTTCCCTCCTCCATCCAGGGTGCAGGCACTGCCTCCCAACCCATAGCTACTATTCTAATGCTACAGTAGAAGCTGCTATGTAGGAATTTAGCCAGTAGAAGGAACAATTATAAACGGACTATATCACTGCTGTCACTTGCTCACTGCACAATATGACCAGAAAACCATATGTGAGAACTTGCCAGTTACACAGTTACAGTGTTATTAGACAAACTGGTCCCAGCCAATCCCCCCCAGATTACACATTAACTCCTCCCTGCAGGCCCCCATCACACACCAAGACAGTCACTTTATGTGGAACACATTCCATTCAAGTGAATGGAATTTGAGTCTAAACCTTTGACTGAATATGTACTATTTAAAAATGCAATGAAACACATGAATTAATTGCAGTGTAAGTCTGTTTTAAAGCAGCCTTGAATACCCACAACCCATTTCCTGTGTGTGAGTGTGTGTTTTTTTTCTATTTTTTTGTCTATTTATGTAGATATTATGAAAACCATAAATGGTGAACACCCATCATACATTTTGTGCACTTCTTTGAGTATAAATAAGCTGCTTTACTTGCTTTAGAAAGTAAACAGCTGGCAGGACAGATGTTGATGGCTTTCATCAAGGCTGACCTTTTCTGTTCAAAATGATCCGTCAGGTGACTCATGACTTTTTCAAGCTGATACCAGGCTACAATACTTATGAGTACATGACATTGTTGTCCTTTTGGGTTTTGCTCTTTCAATAATGTGGCCAGTGTTAATGCATACATTTTTGCCAGGTGTATATGTTGGGATAATTCTGAAATTTCAACATCATCTCCTATAATAGGCTTTTTTGGCTTTCATGGTGCAGTCCTAACAAAATTGTAGTTTTTTTTCCAATTTTTCTACCAGATTTCTACAACAGCCATTTTCTTCAATTAGATGCAATTTTCCTGGATTCTGTTGCTGCTATATTACTGAGCACTCAGGTCAATGAAATAAATATTACCACAAAATGGAGTGGAAAAAGTGGGAATAATTTTAATATAATATTTAATAACCGCTTAAATAGGATATATTTTTTCCCTTGGAGTTGGAATGACAAGAAAATAGTGCTCAACTCATGATACAGGTAATTGGTGCTGAATACTTAAGTGATTAATGAAGAATGAAGGCATATGACAGCATCCAAATTGATGCTTTTATTGCCACAAAAGATGGATGTTTCAGGTGATGCCTTTCCTTCAGCGTCTGGAAAATATATTGGATATTATATGCAAATGCACCCACACACAGGTGAAGGTGATTTAGTCCAATTTAACAGATCTGTCCTGGCACAGAAAGACTGACAATGACACCGAATAACAAAGCCTTGACTGCTCCATTCACACGACTGGAACATGGTGTTATTTCAATTTGGGATGCAGTTCGAGGTAGATGAGTGGATGATTGACTGAGATAATAATGATAATACATGAGACTTATATAGCACTTTTTAGACACTCAAAGACACTTCTCATCAGAGATGGCGGTTTGTATCCTATCTCCTCCCAATGGTAGTTTATTTTAAAGTAATTCAGTAACCTTAATCAAAAAGTTCCATTGTCTGGACTAAACCATACCTGACCCACAGGTCACATGGAATATTTACTGAAAAACAACCCATTTTATTTGTTAATTTATTTGTTGGGTATGTTGTTCACCAGGGCATCATTAGAAAATTTCAGATCAGGATGAAGACATGAACTCTGACATCTTAGTGCATCACCATTGGCTGGAACGTCTTCACAGGCATGACAGTGTGTGTGTTTCTACAAACCACAAATTCGTGGAAACGGCAACGTTTCAGACCAGCAGAATTGCAGGAGATGCAAACACTTGCCAATTGATTTTTGGGGTCAACTAAAACTCGTTACACGATGAAATGTTGAAATATGCACATATCAGAAATTAAGTGCATCTAGAGAAACATAAAACTGCAATAACTGTAAATAAGTGTTTTCCTGAGAGTGTGTAAATCTGCTCAGTGGGTGAGCACATAAGTTCACTTCACAGCCTCTGAATGAAACCGGTAAAATGGATGTCACATTTTAGAGGGTATGAATACCCACAGGTGCAAATGAATGCTGCTCAGCGGATGACGACATGGGCTGCCGTTTGTCAGATTGAGAGCACTTGCCAATTACGCTCTATTTCCTGCCCTCGTGATTGCACGCCATCCTCCGCTGCAGCTTCCTGTACTTATCCCGAGTCTGATTATAAAGAGACGCTACATCCCAGCGTGGAAAGAAAATAAAAGACACTCCCCAGAGGCTGAAGCACTGCGAGGCAATGAGGCAAAGATACCATTCACTGGTATAAACGGAGCTAAGCACTCTGGGGCAAACTATGTTTGTAAAGAACATGACAGCACATGCATGTAAAATACTAACGGAAGAGTTCCACCGGGGATCTCAGGTCGCTGTCGGCTGGTGTGTCACCTAAGGACTTCAGGGACATTTCAGCTAATTGGCTAATCATCTTTAAAATACAGCTGTCATATTCTAAATCAGCACCTTAAGCATTTTTTACATACAGTGGAGGTAAGAGCCAGAGAGAGATTATGATAGATGACATTTTTTGTATTTCTTAATGTTTCATTACATCAAAAATAGGCTTAATGCTTTACTAACTGCATGTTGTAGCCCTATTTTGTACTCAAACATGCTATTATTATTATTATTATTATTATTTCACATGTATAAGATATTTAATCCAGATAATGTAAACAGATGTGTCAGGAGGTGAAGAAGCTGAAGGCGTACACAACAAACCTTCCCAATCAAAGAATAAAAAACAAACAATAAACAATAACAATGCATTATAGAAATAATTTTAAAAAATCAATATAAATGAAAAAAATATATAAATTAAATTATAATATAAAAATCCAATTTATTCCACATTCAAATTGACTTGCATGAAGAGATGACATGAAGGTTTGTGCTACATTCATATGATACCAGTTATCGGAATTATCAGTTTCTGAATTGTAAAACAGCTTTCACATGAGAATAAGGAACATGTAAGAAACCACTGAAGCTTCCTGTAAATTAAGAAATTGGAGGTGTATCCAAGCTGTCACACACACAGAGTGGACATATGTACTGTCAGTTGGGAACTCGTCCACTGCTGTTCGCTGCAGACACACAAGTGATCAGCCAGTCATTTTCTATTCCTACTTATTCCTCACTAGGGTCAGAGGAGCCAATCTCAAATTACAGGTGAGAGGCAGGATACACCCACCAGTCTCCAGCCAACCTCAGCATGTTTTTGGATAGTGGAGGAAGCTGGAGAACCTGGAGAGAACCCACACTGACACAGAAAGATCCCAGACCAAGGACTTGAACCTGTGACCTTCTTGCTGTGTAGGAACAGTGCTACACACTAGACCACTGTGTCACCCATGTGAGATAATAGAATAAAAATCTGTTTCCCTCTAAGCAAATGAGACAAGTATTATTTTCTTCAGTTTGACTGAGTACAAACACGTTCACCTGTGTTGACTGGCCTGATAGTTTGCACCTGTGATCTGCTTTTAAAACCCTCAGTTTGACACCTTCTCCCACTTTGTTCCTGTCACCAGCTCAGGTGTGTAGAAAGAAACCTCAGCGGCATTGCAGTGAGACTTGTGGTCCAGAGCCTGGTTGTGTTAAAATGCCTCCATGTGTGAATAAAGCTGTCTCAATGTGCACATCTCTGCATCTGTGTTCTCACTCTGATGAAACTGTTACATAGAGAAAAAAGTCAGAATCTCTATTCTTAGAGTCAGGTGTTTGCACCTGGGGCCTCGTTATAAAATCATCAAGGTGAATTAAAAAGTGACATGACCAGAATAAATTGTCTTGTTTATATTAAATGACTTGAAGTAAATTACATCTAGATATAGAGCCAAAGCCATTTATTGGGTGCTACAAATGTCTGTCAAATGCAACTGTATGTAGCTCATACTGTAGGTAATCGTATCAAACATACCTGATGAGGAATGAATAGTTTAGCGTTGGTTATTTTTCAAAATAAACTTGTGATCTAAACTGCTTAGACCACGTTCTAAGGCTGCACCCAAAGGTAAATTAGTCTGCCGCCATGCTGGTTCCACTTCTGTTTCATCATTGTCTTGCTGCACCCTCCCTGTTCTGTGATTGGTTCCCTGGATGAGGAGAAAACTGGGTCCTTAGTGACTGAATTTCACAGCGAAGTGAATTTGTGTGAAACAAAGGATGGGTATACCCAGGCTAATGACTTCTCCGTGTCTAGATAGATTTTCTCCTTCAGTTCAGTTAACTTGAATTTCATGCATTATGTTTTTTCTGAATCATGTCACTGTTTGAAGTGTTACATGTTCTTTGTATTAACAGATCAAATTACTGAGAAAAGTGATGAACTCTGAACATCCCGCTCAGCTCCATCCATTTTTTTTGAGCATAATAATTAATTTATTTATTAATTTATTTATAATAACCTTGAGAAACAGAACGACCCCTTTAAGTAGTCCACCTCTTGATATTCTGTAAAATTTGCCTCTGTTCTAGTTGTACTGGAAAGTTGAAGAACTTCACCAACCCTGAATTCAACATTGAATGTAGCTACCTGTGCATAAATAATGAAATTGCTTCAGTAATCTCCTGTTTATCAGCACTTTGTCTTATTTGTGTCTCATTAAATGATGAGCCAGCCCATCAGTGAAGTTACTTGCTCACTGTGTTTAGGACGCGCTGATTCATCTTCATCTTGGGGAAATCCCAGCAGGCAGATGCTTCACTTCACTTTGCTCCTGTAACACTAAATAACTTGAAATCACAGTGAGAGTTAGATTTATTTGTTTTCCTCTCCATATCCGCTCAGATTGTTTGTGCATCTTTTTTCCTATATTGCTGTATGAAGAAAAAAAAAGACTCTGAACAAACTTGACTTTAGGGGTGACAGATTTGAGAGTGGAGGTGAATAATCAACCTGAAAAGATGCTGCATTAATCCACACGGCTCCAATGATTAACTTTGTATCTAATTGAAATTCTGCCATTTAATATGCACAGCATGGTTATTCTCTACACACTGTAGAAGCCGCTCATTACAACCTGACTCCCACTGCTGGTTAAGAAGCTCCTGAAGAAAAAAATAATGAATTCTGCAGTGTAGATATTTCCATACAACTTTCAGGGATCCTAAAGTAGCAAACAAGCCAATCGAAAGTCTCTGAAGCTGTAAATAAAACAGGAGACTGTGAAAAGTCAGAGACAGATGTCTATTCTCTCTTTGATTTAGCTAACTGAGGAAATAACCAGAAACCTCCACCTAGGTGAGGCGTTCAGAGTCAAACTAAACCGTAATGACATGGGAAAAAAATCTGCTTTTACCTTGAAGCTGTCAGAAACTATTTGAATTCAAGACTTACATTGTTATCTCATATCTTGTAGGGAGTTCATTTCTCCCTCAGGATTTGGAGCTTTAGAGTTTAGTGTTATAATCAAACGTTCCATCCCACAGAACAATAGTTGAATTCTAAGTGTCATATACTTTCAACAAGAATGACTTTAAAGGTCCAGAGTGTAATATTTAGCAGGATCTAGCAGATCAGACTTGGCAGAAATGTAATAAAACATTCATAAGGGAGTATTATTGATATATAAATAAATCAAAAAAGAGTAGTCTTTTTCTACATGGGGGGCAGGTTTCTGGACCACCACCACCAACCTACAGGTTTGGGCTACTCTGATGGCTGTAACCTCACCACTAGATGCTGCTATAAAGCACATACTGTACTTTTATTACAAGCAGACAAATCAAGCTTTGTGTAGATTAACTAAACACTTTCCCTCAGATACTTCTTTAATTTGGTTGCGTTTTCTCAGCCTTTCCTCCAGTGTGAAAAACTGTAACTCACCGCTTCCTACAGTTAGTAACGTTATTTTCTCAGTCTCTTCAACACTGTCCTGGTTCAGACACAGTGATCAGAGAAAGTGTATGTTATCATCACATCGTCCATGAATGTAATATCATCCATTTCCTTTTTTTTCCACCTCACTTTTGCCATCATGGCCTCTGTTTCTGTCAGTCTTTTCTGAGTCTTTTTACCGTTAAAAAGTCTTGAATCAACTCGGTCGAGTAGTCAGAGCTACCACATCCAGGTGGAATTTAATTTCAATCTGAGAAATTCATTCACTTTTTATCAGCAGCAGATCCTCCATCAGTCTCCTTTTAGTCTGATGCTTCTCTGTGTTTAACCTTTTCAGCCAGAAAAGAATCACCTTTAGGGAGTTCTAAAATCATTTTGATAAAATGTGTCACATATTTTAAATGGGATTCAGGTTTGAATGTCTACGGATCTATTTCAGAAGTTTATATTTTGACTCAAGAATGAGGCAAATAAGGCTGTTGGGAGGTGACCGGTCAGAACAGTTGGCTCATCAGGACCTTTAGAGAGGCAGGAGCTAAAACACTAAAAAAGCTGTTTCAGGCGATTCAATAAAGACAGTAAAAGAAATTAAAGAGGTTCCCAGTCAAGCCCCAGAATACGAATACAGATTGCATGTAATCTTTTAAAGGGGATGATGATGATGATGATGATCATCATCATCATCATGGTAACATTTGATCTAAGGGGATAAATCAGTGGCATCTCCTCACAAGTGTAAGGTTGCACTTTAAATACCTGTATATGGGTTATTTCATTTCATATTTTGGTCATAATTCTATGTGCAGAAAGAGAAATGACCCCCAGTCCCAGGAACCAAACTCCTTGGATAAGAGCATTTCCTGAAATTTTATTGTGATTTTACTTCACTGCTGACATCCAGAGAAACAAAAAGGAGAGATTTTAGAAAGGTGGAGCTGAGGAGATTAATTGGTTTGAAGCAGAGGGGAGGAGAGGCAGATGGGATGAGGTCAGAGAGGCAGATCAATGAGCTGTTAGGATGGCTGTGTCAATACAGAGAATAGAAGAGCTGCTGACTCTTCACTTTGGTGTCTTTAACTTTATATAAACAAAATGAACAGGCACCTGAGGGGGGGATTATGAATAGAAAGGAAGTCACTGGCTTCTTTGGTGGGAAATGGCAAGTCTCTCCCCTCCCAGATCTCTTTTTTGTGTTGGTGTTTTTATTATCTGTCTTGTTTGTACTTCCTCCAGTCATTTTGTGGTTTGTATACATTCTGTATGATACATTCTGACCTCTTTATGAATAATAATAGTCCTAAAGATCAATTTTTACATAAATCATCATTTAGCCCTGGTTCATGGGCTTCTGATCAGCAATTTGAAACATTTAAAACATGTTTAATGAAGAATTAAACAGTCAAGCATTTCTCTTTCTTGCTCCTCAGTCTTATCTTCTTATGATATACCCAGTGGTGGAAAGTAACTAAAAGCATTTACTCAAGTACTCTACTTAAGTACAGTTTAAAGGTATTTATATTTCAGTTGAATATTTACTAAAATGATGATTCACTACATTTTACATATCTCTGATTGTTAACAGTTCCACCAAATAGAGATTTTCCCCTCTTAACTTCTCATATGGTTTCATTTCAATGGGATTGACCACTCGTGTTTACTTCACTGACCGATTTGGAGGGCCCGTCCCCTAGGTTGGGAACTATCTATCCATCTAGTGTCAATTCATGACCGTTTTTTTTTATTGATCTTTTTTATTTTAATCTATATCAATCATGACTTGCATCTATAATCAACTGTGCTACTGAAGAAACATATTATTGACTTATTAAGAATTGTTTAATGCGGAAGACAATTTTTTTTATTAGTGTCAGGCGATTTACAGAAAACAAGTGGATAACAACCATGTTTAATTCAGGCACAATTAAATTAACTTTTAAAGTTTTTCTGTGAAGAATTATCTCTGTGAGAGTTTTTCATACTTTATGAGGATTAACTGCTAAAAATGGCTTCCTTTGAAGGGAGGAAATGAGCCCTGATCTGAGTGTGAGAGAGGGGAGCATCAAGACAGCCCAATTAAAATATGCCTATGTTGTGGTGTACACAATGAAGCCTGCTGGTACGAATCTAGCCACCAGCTATAAAAAATGACTGTATCGAGTCAAACTACCACTTCAGGATCAGTTTTGACTTATTTGCTGCCGTTTGGATTCGATTTGGGGTGAAGGGAGCCGAATGCCTACAACATGCAGAGGATACAAAACAAGAGTTTTTGTGAAATACCCTTTTTTGTATTCAAAACTACAGCCAATGCACTGTTGCACTAATATAGTTATACACTGTAGCCTGAACTGGAATGCTGAACGCGTCCAACTGACAGCTCAGTGGTGAGCAGAGCTAACGAGCCAATTCATAGCAAAAACCAGTTTGTTTAACTCTCAGGAGGACTGACAGCACAGAAACCTGCAAATGTTGAATTAACTGGAGTCTGCAGGGGTGTGTGCGTGTGTGTGTGTGTGTGTGTGTGTGTGTGTGTCTGTGTGTGTGTATAAAAAGCATATTTCTCTTCCTCTATCTGGCTCTGGGGGCAATGAATCATAAACTAGAGGTTACCTAGAAACACAGACCGCTTACAGAGAAAACTCCAACAACTTGTGGAATGGGAACAGATAAACCCTAATGCTGCCCAATCATAGATCTGATTCTGACAGTGACAGGAAAGTGGACTCAGGCGAGTCTGAACCAATTATCTCAACTAATGATTCTGTAGTGTGAGGGGATCACACAGTGTTTCCAAGTTGATCGATCAGAATCTCATTTAGGACTTTAACAGCGATGGAATATACAGCAGAAATCTGCAGTAGCCAATGAGAGCAGCATCAGAAGAACCTTTGCCTGATTCCACATTAATGAATTCAATGTGTACGTGTAGCTGCACCTTTAGGGAGTTTAGTATTTCAGTATGTTTGTTTTTTATTGATTCCAAGAAATCTGAATAATAAATAAATGAACGTATAATGTACAGATTTCATCTGTAGCCCCAAATGAGCTTTGAATATCAAAGGGTTTATGACATTAACATTTAGTTCTTTTTCTTCTGTTTGTACTACTTGGAACACATGGTGATCATCAGAGTTCTACAATTGTACAACCATCCAGTTTTGCAATCTACACCATCAACTTTAACCCAACTTGTTGAGAAAATATCTTTTGACAACATACCAAACATTCCACTGTTTGCTTCACATTTCTCTTAAAGAAACAATTTAGTTCACTCATTTTTCTTCCTGTTTAAGAGTAAAGGTTTCCCAGTGATAAGCAATGGCCAACTGATGCCTTTCTTCGAATAATTTAGTATGATTTTGCAAAAATGTATGTTGTTTAAACCTCAACCTCAACCTCATAATCTAGACAACAATGGGCCTGTTTTCATAACACTCTAATTTTTGCTGTGTAGCCATCTCATAGGCTGTAGTGTGTAGACGGGGGGTGAGGAAGAGAAAATATAATATAATAGTAATAAATATATGAGGGAATAAATAAATTGTTGCTGTCTGTGCTATATTTTTAACAGAAAATACAAAAGAGCAACGAGCTGCTGTCTCTGCCTCCATGTTTGTCTTCAATTCATGTTGGATCATGTATCCCTGAGCCTCTTTCATATAATCATTCATTGTGTGAGGGTGGCATTATAAATATATAATATAAAATGTTAAATTACTGCAGGATTTTGAGATTTAAAGCACATTTTCTGGGCATCTTTTGTCCATGTGGCACAATAACCTTGTAACCAGCCTTAGTCTTTTTTTTTGTATGTTAGCATAGGTTCACAGCTGCTGTGAATCAGCTGCTAAATGGAGATCAAGGTGCCCTCCTTGTTTCTCCTGTATGTATGATTTGGAGTATGTGAACAGTACTTGTGTGTGTGAGTGAGTTATATGGGTGGGGTGGACAGCTGTTGCCATGGGGACAGTTAATACTGGGACTTTGGGAGAGGCTCCCCTGGGTGTTGTTACTCCCAGTCCATGAGTGTTGACACCATCTGTAGTCTTTATATCAAGCTGACACGGATCCCAGGTTTTCTGCTCTGCGTTTTTTAAATCACCATCACACAAAAACAAAGCTGAGGGACACTTGACACGTCTCTTCACATCTAACCAGTTTAAATCTGGACAAGAACTGACATCCAACTCTTCTTAGATTAAAACCCTGTAGAAATGGCAGGATGGTCCAGACTCTGCATCACACGCATCCTCATTTATTGGACGGGTGAATGAATGTGAAACTCACTCTTGTGACTACATCAGGAAGAGATTCAATGAGCTGCAACTTCTCAGAATACCAACTGTTAAGTGTACAAGGTTGCTGTATATTTTCTATTTCAAATATCCAGACTTCTCATTTGATTTTTTTAGATCATATTTAATGTCTTAGTATAATTGGCAACTTTCCCTTAACATAACAAATTGCTAAGATTATATTATTGTTTTAGTTAAGTGTATGATTTTTTTTTCTTTTATGAATGAAAAAAGTTAAGTGCAGCTTCACCGTGTCCATGGAAACAAGGATGAACTCAGCCATAAAGGATCCTTTACCCAGAAAATAGCCTGTTTTGTGTTTCTCTTAATGTTCAGATAAGCTTAATATTTGGTGATTTGTGCAATGTATATATATATATATATATATATATATATATATATATATATATATATATATATATATATATATATATATATATATATATATATATATATACATATATACACTCACTGGCCACTTTATTAGGTACACCATGCTAGTAACGGGTTGGACCCCCTTTTGCCTTCAGAATTGCCTCAATTCTTCGTGGCATAGATTCAACAAGGTGCTGGAAGCATTCCTCAGAGAGTGTGGTCCATATTGACATGATGGTGTCACACAGTTGGCGCAGATTTGTCGGCTGCACATCCATGATGTGAATCTCTCGTTCTACCACATCCCAAAGATGCTCTATTGGATTGAGATCTGGTGACTGTGGAGGCCATTTGAGTATAGTGAACTCATTGTCATGTTCTAGAAACCAGTCTGGGATGATTCCAGTTTTATGACATGGTGCATTATCCTGCTGAAAGTAGCCATCAGAAGTTGAGTACATTGTGGTCATGAAGGGATGGACATGGTCAGCAACAATACTAAGGTAGGCTTTGGCGTTGCAATGATGCTCAATTGGTACCAAGGGGCCCAAAGAGTGCCAAGAAAATATTCCCTACACCATTACACCACCACCACCAGCCTGAACCGTTGATACAAGGCAGGATGGATCCATGCTTTCATGTTGTTGACGCCAAATTCTGACCCTACCATTCGAATGTCGCAGCAGAAATCAAGACTAATCAGACCAGGCAACGTTTTTCCAATCTTTTATTGTCCACTTTCGATGAGCTTGTGCAAATTGTAGGGTCAGTTTCCTGTTCTTAGCTGAAAGGAGTGGCACCCGGCGTGGTCTTCTGCTGCTGTAGCCTATCTGCCTCAAAGTTGGACGTACTGTGCATTCAGAGATGCTCTTCTGCCTACCTTGGTTGTAACGGGTGGTTATTTGAGTCACTGTTGCCTTTCTATCAGCTCGAACCAGTCTGGCCATTCTCCTCTGACCTCTGGCATCAACAAGGCATTTCCGCCCACAGAACTGCCGCTCACTGGATATTTTTTTCTTTTTTGGACCATTCTCTGTAAGAGAGAAGTGAGTTGGAGATGGTTGTGCGTGAAAATCCCAGTAGGTCAGCAGTTTCTGAAATACTCAGACCAGCCTTTCCGGCACCAACAACCATGCCACATTCAAAGTCACTCAAATCACCTTTCTTCCCCATACTGATGCTCGGTTTGAACTGCAGGAGATTGTCTTGACCATGTCTACATGCCTAAATGCACTGAGTTGCCGCCATGTGATTGGCTGATTAGAAATTGAGTGCTAACGAGCAATTGGACAGGTGTACCTAATAAAGTGGCCGGTGAGTGTATATATATATATATTTAGCTGCAGATGTCATGTTAAAAAAAAAAAAAAAACAAGGACAATATTCTAACACATTTTTTTCTATATTTGTCCAGACCTGAAAATGACTAAATCATACTTTTCCATACTGCGATCAATCTGCTGATTATCTCTTGATTTAAGGTCTAATATATTAGATGACTTAATCTGACCATACTGTATCATGCAGGCATTTTGTCTTTGAGAGGGATTAAGACAATTTACTGATTTTCCCCCAAAAAATTCAATTTATGGGTACTTAAAAAAAAAAATTCTATAGAAGTCAATGCAATTCAACATGTATGAATTTATTTGATGATAAACAAATCTTGTATACATGTTTGGTTATTATTTTTATACCTTGCATGAAATTGATTGTGTCTTAATATCTTAATAAATGAAGGTAAAAGTGCAACATGTACTATTTAGATGATCCCTATGTTTTAATTAGTATATATTTCACCTAAAACAGATGTTTCGCCCAAAAAAAGGTGAGTAATACACTCCTAATCCTAGTCCTGGATTGCCAGGAGGAACTGAATCTACTAATGAAGGTTAATAGCAAGGACTCTATTGGTGGATTAATAGAATCAAGTGTGTTACTGCTTGGTTGGAACAAAAGCCTGCAGCCACAGCAGCTCTGTAGGACCAGGGTTGGACATGCCTGCCTTAGATTGAGCTATTTGTGCACCACTATGACCCAGAACAGACAAACCAAACACTAGCTCCAGAGACGATCTTTCACCTTTTTCACAGCCACTGTAGCTTCTTCCCCATACTCAGGGAGCTCTGTTGGTGCAATCTGGAACCCTGCCACTAGATGCTGCTATAAACTGCACACTGCACCTTTAAGTTACAATGATTTAATAATGGGTTTGACATACAAAGGTTATAATTTTTTATAATTTCCTTCTACAAATATTTTAGTATGGTTGTTCAAATCACACATAAGTGTGATCCAACCTGATTATTAACAGAGCTTAACATTGTGAGTGATCTCCTGAGGTGTGGTGCTTGTTGGAGGCTCCACTATCATCATCTTTGAGTGATCGAACATTTTTGAATGTCCAAGTTTCAAAACATCCCAGAGAAATCCATCACTATCACAGATCAAACCACGAAAAGCACCCCACTGTTGCCCTGGAGAGTTTCCTTTCCGAAAATAGATTAGCACCATCTAAAGGTTTAGAGATTCACACAAAGATGTTATATATCCCCCTCTTACATTTAAGTACTTTTTGCTCAGTATAAAGGCAAATTTATTCTGAAGTATCTGTGGGAGTTGACTCTAATGTCATGAATACAAGCACAGCGACAGCAACAATGTAGAAAAAGCAGCAAGAAAGTGAAGCAAATGAATTACAGCAATAAGTGCAGTTAATACTTGCCTTTATAATAGCAGGATGACAAGAGCTGTGTTATATGTTAATGTGAACTTGTCCCCCGCAAAAGTAGGTTGCACTTCGTCTCTGCGTTTCACCATCAAACCTCTTTCATTCCAAATGAATGAGTTTGACCTGCTGCGGCTGTGCGGTAGGTAAAAACACACCCAGGATTTTCTACTTGACTGATTTGGTGTAATGTATTACTGTAATTATCTCCTCCATGTCTCCTCTCGGGATGGATCACTGCTCAGCTTCATCTAATGCAATACTTGGAGCCAACTGACACCCTGATATACAAAAACAGTCAATTAAACTGTTCTCAAGACCCGAAAGAGATTTCTGTCTGCGACTATTACGAGTTTGCAAAGCGGCACGGTTCCAGACAACAATACTTAAAGCTCACAAAGGAGGCTGCCATCAGAATCATTTGAAAATATGCTATAATCATATAAGAAATTACATAATAGCTTTAAAGATCATCCAGAGCAAACTGGACTGTAATTATAGCTTATATTTTGGGCGACTGACACTCCTTTTGTGTTGTTAGTTCAGCTGATTATATTTGTTTATATCAGGGAACATGTAAAAAAATATGAAAATCTGTGTTATCAGATTGACAGGGATCTTATTCCATTCTTGTTTTTTTTTTTTTTTCTAAGCAGATGGTGCCTAGGCAGAGCCTCCCTTAAGGACACTAATTTCCCCCCCTGAAGCAGATCTGCTGTAGATGTGTATCAGTGGAGGAGCAGCATTATGGATTATTTTATGCACTAAACAGACACCTGAATGCAATATTGAGTTGTCAAAGCTTAAGTACATCACTTCTTGAAAGCGCAGTCTTGCTCTGGTGATTCTATACATCTGTCTACACAGGCTGTGCAATGGATCACACTTTGCTCACCTTTCTGCATGCAGCCAGGGCCTGAAGCAGCTGCCTACTATTACTATTCCTTTTCATCCCCTATGTGACATAAAAATTCAATGAGCTCTCTCTATTGTGTTCAATTCTTGGCAGCAAGCTACACCTTCACCCTGACAGGTTCATCTGTTCCAGATAAACAAACAAACACACACACACATATAAAAAATCATTTGCAGGGAAGATAGGAATCTAATGGCTTGTAGAAAAATTTAATGTTACAAATTACTGGTACATAACATATTTTCCTAAGAAAACTGTCTCGAACAATGAAATTAAAGATATAGCAGTGGATAAAACCTAACATTATGTTAAGGCTGATAACATAACTGTTACAGTGAAGTCCCAAAACATTAATTGGGTTGAACAATCGGAGGCTGAAGTGAACTCAAGCTCTATTCAACAAGACTGAACCAGCATTAGTGAAATGACACAGAACACAATGCAAGCTGACATCATCTCCTGGTTATTAGCCAGTGGCTGATAGGTCATTATTCCACAATTTTAAGAATAATTCTTCCTGAGTCTATGTGACATTCGGCTCAATTTTCCTCTTTTGTGTTTTAGAGGAATTGTAGTATTTTGGAAAAGTGGAAAATTGAGAAAAATAACAGAGAAGAATACAAAGGGGAAAATGTGATTGTATGGCTTTCTAGAGATAATAGACCCCTTTATGATGCATGGCACATCTGAATTGCCAGACAGAATACACCATCCAAGCACTTTCGAATCCATCCTATTTATCCATAGCAGTGCAATACTTCACCATGATGAACAAATGACAGAAGCCTTGGGGAGCAATGATTTAATGGGAGGTTCTTTGGAAGTCAATAGCACATGTGGCACGGCTTCAATAAGTCATTATCATTACATCGCTTCCCTCTAGTGCCTAACATAGCCTGAAAAGCCACTCTTTAAGTGTAATTTTGCCCACATGGTAAATAAATGAGGTCACTCCTCAGCTTATCCAAAAAATGTTCATTTATTTTTTATAAACTGTTCTTTTTTTCTACTCCTTTACCTCCCAGAAACATGGCTGCAGCATCCAAACAGTTACATCATCCTGCTCACATCTTCTCCTGTGCATTCTTTGATTTCCTCTGTGTGTGTCTTGTGTTGAAAATGTAAAACCCTGCATGATGATTTGCATAAGATGTGGGATCGGAGCAATGCAAGCATGCTAAGCCTTTGATGTTGCGGGTTGTCCCCACCCACAGTAAATCTCCTTCCCCCGTGATTATTATGCGTGCTCACATGTGATGCGATTGCAACACAGCTTCTATAAAAAAAGCATTTTTCAACACGGATGTTGATGAATATTTTATAATATTATCGTTTTTGTATATTGGCTGGCTAAGATGTGTGATTACCTATGGTTTTCATTACCTAATTCCATCCGTGAGCAATACATAATATATTTGAGCCTTGTGACAAGAGAGATTATTGCAAAATAAAAAAAAAAGATTTTCTGTTTTGTATTCAGCATACTGTGTAGTGCTTCACTTTGCAGTCTTCAGGCTAAGCTATATATTGGTGCTTTATCATGTTGTGGAAAAGAACTTTCATATTTCATAAAGAACTTTCATATAAGAAAGAAGAAGAAATTTCATATAATTCCCAGCTCCCTAACGGTCTATTTCATGGATATTGTGTAGATGCTCCAGCTCAAATTGAGAAACTTTTCCGTGGTTTTTAGTTTTTTAGCCACAGCAAAGTTCAGACTGCAACATAATAGATGAGCCGTGTTTTTAGCCTCGCTAGTTGCCTCTTACATGACAAAGTTGGATATCCTAAAATGAAGAAGGCTGCTCAAATGACAAATGTTTAGGCTTTATGTTTGACACACGAAGATCTCAAAATTATTTGAATTTACAACACAACTCACTTTAAAGGTGCACAATTAGACACAGGATGATGTGAATAGGTGCTCAATAGGACTGATGTAATTCTGTCTGTACCCTTAATGTAGAACAGGGGTGTCAAACTCAGGTCCTGGAGGGCCGTGTGGGTGCAGGTTTTTGTTCCAACCAGGCAGTAACACACCTGATTCTACTAATGAAGGTCCTCAGCATGAGCTCTATTGGTTTATTAGTACAATCAGGTGTGTTACTGCCTGGTTGGAACAAAAACCTGCACCCACTCGGCCCTCAAGGACCTGAGTTTGACACATGTGATGTAGTAGAAGAACAATGTCAGAATTCTGCTTACAGTAAAGGTACAGTGTGCCGTCTGGTAGCATTTAGTGATGATTATGCAGATTGAAGCCAACTGATTATCCAACCAATAAATCTATGCATGAAACCTTACACATCTATGGGGCTTTGGTTAGTTTGTCTTTTCTGTTCTGGAAACAGTAGTGTAACACATGGGCTTTGCAGAGTAGGATGTAGTTACAAAGAGCTCAATCAATGCTAATAAAAACAGAGCACTTCTTATCTTGATTGAGTGAATATACTTTTCCATTTCTGCCATTTTTTTCATAGTTGCTGCTAATTGACAATAAATCTTAAACACTCATCATGCTGACTGAAAACTTGCCTAGTGTATCATCACCATTAGAGATAAATTAACCTACAGAGGAGTGGCAACTTTCTTTTGAGAGTAGCCGCTAAGTACTGCATTTGAGTGCTTTGCAGCGGCGGAGACTCACAGCAGAGTAACTCCTAAATTCCATTACGTGCCAAACCCATCTGGCAAAGCCTGATTTGTTTCCATCATATTGAATACTTCCACCAACTCTATTGTTAACCTTCTATTTTTGACGTATGCCACAGCGCAGCACTTCATCACAGAGCAGATTGTGTGGGACAGGAAGTTGAACACAAAGACAAAATAAAACGTGCAGTTTTATTTTCAATCTAAAATACGCCAAGTTCACTGCAGCTCATATTTTGCCAGTACTATACTTTGAAAACGTCATAATGTGTGGAGCCAGTTCTGAAGTCCCACTTTCAGGTAGCCTTTGATTTTGGAAGTGCTTTTTGTCTGTTTAGGTTTTGTTTTACACTAAGTATTCCTACATAATTACAGCAATTTAACCTTCCCATGGTTGAAGTTGAATCACATTTGTCTCAACAGGTAAACACTGAGTTGTAATCCTTCTCCACCAAATGGATGTAGTTACATACAGGTCCATTTGGCATAGTGTTCATTATTTTCCGTAATGTACTGATAAACATTAGACTTTCATATATATTTTAGATTCATTACACACAACTGAAGTACTTCAAGCCTTTTATTGTTTTAATATTAATGATTTGGGCAAAAAACTAAAGAAAAACCAAAAATCCCTATCTCAAAAAATATCATATTTTATCTGACCAATAAAAGAAAAGTGTTTTTTAATTAAAAAAAAAAAGTCAACCTTCAAATAATTATGTTTAGTTATGCACTCAATACTTGGTCAGGAATCCTTTTGCAGAAATGACTGCTTCAATGTGGTGTGGCATGGAGGCAATCAGTCTGTGGCACTGCAGAGGTGTTATGGAGGCCCAGGATGCTTCAATAGTGGCCTTAAGCTCATCCACAGTCTTGGGTCTGGCGTCTCTCAACTTTCTCTTCACAATATTCCACAGGTTCTCTATGGCAGGGGTGTCAAACTCAGGTCCTGGAGGGCCGTGTGGGTGCAGGTTTTTGTTCCAACCAGGCAGTAACACACCTGATTCTACTAATGAAGGTCCTCAGCATGAGCTCTACTGGTTGATTAGTACAATCAGGTGTGTTACTGCCTGGTTGGAACAAAAACCTGCACCCACTCGGCCCTCAAGGACCTGAGTTTGACACATGTGCTCTATGGGGTTCAGGTCAGGAGAGTTGGCAGGCCAATTGAGCACAGTAATACTATGGTCAGTAAACCATTTACCAGTGGTTTTGGCACTGTGAGCAGGTGCCAGGTTGTGCTGAAAAATGATAGTGAAGTGCTCCAAAATTTCCCAATAGCTAGCTACATTGACCCTGCCCTTGACAAAACACAATGGATCAACACCAGCAGCTGACATGGCACCCCAGACCATCACTGACTCTGGGTACTTGACACTGAACTTCAGGCATTTTGGCATTTCTTTCTCCCCAGTCTTCCTCCAGACTCTGGCACCTTGAATTCCGATTGACATGCAAACTTTGCTTTCATCCGTAAATAGTACTTTGGACCACTGAGCAGTCCAGTGCTGCTTCTCTGTAGCCCAGGTCAGGTGCTTCTGCGGCTGTTTCTGGTTCAAAAGTGGCTTAACCTGGGGAATGCGGCACCTGTAACCCCATTTCCTGCACATGCCTGTGCACGGTGGCTCTGGATATTTCTACTCCAGACTCAGTCCACTGCTTCTGCAGTTCCCCCAAAGTCTGGAATCGGCCCTTTCCCACAATCTTCCTCAGGGTCCGGTCACCTCCGCTCATTGTGCAGCGTTTTCTGCCACACATTTTCCTTCCTACAGACTTCCCACTGAGGTGCCTTGATACAGCACTCTGGGAACAGCCTATTCGTTCAGAAATTTCTTTCTGTGTCTTACCCTCTTGCTTGAGAATGTCAATGATGGCCTTCTTGACAGCAGTCAGGTCAGCAGACTTATCCATTATTGCGGTTTTGAGTAATGAACCAGGGTGGGAGTTTTTAAAAGCCTCAGGAATCTTTTGCAGGTGTTTGACTAGGTTCGTAGCTCGTTTAGAGCACCTAATTTTTTGAGATAGGAATTTTGGGTTTTCTTTTAATCATCAGAATTAAAACAATAAAAGACCTGAAACATTTCAGTTGGTGTGTAATAAATCTAAAATATATGAAAGTTTGATTTTTATCATTACATCGTGGAAAATAATGAACTTTATCACAATATGCAAATTTTTTGAGAAGGACCTGTACACACACAGGTAGACATCCTAATGCTGTATATTGCATGTTGTGAATGTTGTGAATTCACACTGTGAACTGGCACCATTGGAGCCACAATGCTTTGTGGATCAAGTTGATGGATCTGGGCCGTTCTGGATGTGGTGGAACTTAGGAGAAAGAGCATCCATCTCTTTTCTGTAAAATTCCTCACTAGGGTCACACAGCCTGCTGGAGCCAATCCCTGCATACTTTGGGTGAGAGGCAAGGATACATCCAGAAAGGCCAAGTCCTTGAATTTCTTGCGACCTTCTAGCTGTGAAGCAACAGCACCACCCACTGCACCACCATGCCGCCCTAGAGCAAGAGCAGAGTCTCCAAACACAACACAGAAAAGTACCTAAGATGATTTATAAAGGTTCCACATCAACTCGTCGAATGACTCAAAAACCAGTCCAGTTGTGCTGGTTTACATTTCAAGATCACTGATGCGCTCATTTCACTGTCAATCAGAATGAGACGCAGCCTCACACAGATCATCCAATCATCATGCAGAAGTTCAGTGTCCAGGCTCACCGTGGCCACGCCCACACCTCCACAGACCCCCCCGGAGACACACAGTGTCTGATGCGTGGGACCAAATCCATCAATTATCCAATAGGGATCTAGTTTCACTGCACTGGAACAAACCACTTTAATTAGTTAAGTAATTGTTATCACAATGGTACATTTTATGGGAGGCTGAGCTTCCCTTGCTGTCTTAGAGCAATCACTGGTATGAAAGCATTTTTCAGCAGCTGATAGACATTACTGGGTTATTTTGAACACCCACTGCTGTAATTCTTGATTGAATAAATACAAACTACAATTGTCTAACATTGGTATGTAAATGTTGACAGTAATAAACCTGGACATAACCATTTCTAAAAGAACAGCAATGTAAAATGTCAATTTCAAAGAGAAAATGTCAATGAGGGAAACAAGATTCCAAAGTGAAGCAGCTGTTGATCATCCCCTACCATCTGCTGAAGAGCAGCGAGGAGTCAACAGTCAATGGTGTTATGAAATTGTAAAACAGCACAACCGCAAGAGGTTCTTGAGCACACAGTCATAAATAGGCTATGCACAAAAAATATTAGGCGGATGGGTCCAGTACTATGAGATTAGCTGAGGACTGATACACACACACACACACACACAGACACAATCAACCAAACACATGATACTCTGGAGGCTTACCGCTGGTGAAGATAATGAAAAGCATTTGAATGCAAGAGATATGAGAGAATTTAAAGTGGTTTTGTTTCTGAAGTGCAAAATCTTGACATTCCACTTGTGAAATACAATAGTTCTGCGAAGTCCTTGACTTTTTTTTGCATGTTTATAGAAATGTCTGGTTTACCTTGAAGCGTTTCAGTTACAAAGAGAAGAGCATCCTTGTATAGCAAAAGAGGGTAGAATACATATTCATTGGAAAGCAGCCGTGGTGAGAGAGAGCGTTCTCTCAGTGGATGTCACTGTGATGGAGTGGTAGAGAATTTGCCTTCATCACCTGTCAGGCGTATACTTCTGGGCAGCAACTCTGTTCTATATTTAGTTGGAAAAAAGGGACGATCCAAAATGAATGAGCTATGGAAAAGGTCAGTCACTGTCAGGGCTGTGCACCTTGACAAGTTTTAGATTTAAAATGGTAATTTCACACAGAGAAAATTGTGAAAGGAAGGTTACGTGCAGTGGGTGATTTGTTTTTGACATGGAGGATGCCTCTGTGCCTCAGACTGAAGCACCTTGCCTAATTCATATTACCATTACTGTGTCAATTAGTCACATGACCTGCATATTACACCAAAAATCTATAGTACAAATTGTATCTGTACTCATGTCTCTCTATAACATTTAGTTACATCAGTGTGTGGTTCTGACTCTATTGTCAGCAGCACAGATGCTACTGAATGATCCTAGAAACTTTATATATATTTTACAGGCAGCAACATGTCTCTGATTCTCTTGATGGTTCACGTGACTACACTCTGCTACTTGTTACTTTGATCATGGCGTTTTAAAATCTTTTTTTTTATGTGAACTTTTTTTCCTACTTTCATTCCTGGCTACAGTTGAGTTCTAATTTTATGAACTGGACCTTAGTCTCTAAAATAAACATCCATCCATCCATTTTCTATCCCGCTTATTCCCTTTCGGGGTCGCAGGGGTCTGCTGGAGCCTATCCCAGCGCATTTATGGCGAGAGGCAGGGGGATACACCCCAGATGGTCGCCAGCCAATCGTGGGGCACACACACCATTCACACACCATTCACACACACACTCACACCTATGGGCAATTTAGATTTTTGCCAATTAACCTGAGCATGTTTTGTATTGTGGGAGGAAGCCGGAGTACCCGGTGAAAACCCACGCAGACAACATGCAAACTCCACACAGAAAGGTCCCAGACCCAGGCCCCAAAGCGGTCTTGAACCTGCGACCTTCTTGCTGTGAGGCAACAGTGCTACCCACTGCTCCACCGTGTCGCCCTAGAGAAGAACATCCACCCTCTCCGTCGGGGAATCGAACCCCGGTCTTCCGCGTGACAGGTGGAGATACTCATCCACTATACTAACGAGGATTGAGACCTAAAATAAACAATAAATGGTAAATGGCCTGCATTTATATAGCACTTTTCTAGTCTTTTCGACCACTCAGAGCACTTTACACTACAAGTGTCCATTCACCCATTCACACACTCTGATGGCGGTGTCGATACACAAAGCTGCCCGGACAGGAAACTACATATTCACACACCGACGGTACATGCGATCGGAGGCAAATCGGGGTTAAGTATCTTGCTCAAGGACACAATGATATGCCGGGAATCGAACCACCAATTTTCTGACTGGTGGATGAAAGTAGTAGTAAAGTAGCCTTGGGCACATAACTTTTTTTAGTATGTAGTACATAGAGTTTGATACTCTCACAGCGTGTTACCCCTCCCCCTGTTGCAAGAGATGCGACTACATCACACTATGTATATGTGAGCTTCAGAATTGATCGTAATAGTTTACTGCTTGTTTTTAAACCTTCAAAAGCCTGAGCTCATCCAGCCCCCCTGGGGGGAACCGAAAAATTGCCTGCCCAGACCCTTAAGCTGTGAAATGCCCTGAGACCACAGGCTAAATAGCTGTCCTCTTTAAATTACTTCTTAAACTCACTTGTAATCATTGGCTTTTGTATAAGAACCTCAGGTCAACCTGAGGTCATCTATAAAATTATTATAATTAAAGGTGTACTATGACAAGGCTTGTAACAATTCGCATCAGTATCAGCTGCTGCTGACTGAGAAGATATTTTTCCCATTTTTTTTTAAACATGCGAGCTGCAACAGCTGTACACTGCGCTCTAGATCAGAATGAAGTTCTGATTTTGAGCTATTTTTATCAAAAGCTGGAGAGAGAGGAACAGCAGCGGTTCTCTGAATGCATGGCCTCAGCTTTTTAAAAAACTCTGCAGAGCTCTGCAGAGCCTCCACTGTGAAATGGCATTGGAGTTACATCTTCACATCTTCGACACTTTTAGTCTTTAAAAGAGGAACAGCAGAGCTTTTTTTTTTTTAGCGACTGCTGGGTGCACAAAAGTCTTGTGTTGGTCTGCATTCTCTCATTTTTGATGCGCATGTGTACATACTATTATTACATTTTATTTAGTGCATCATCTCAGATATTCAGATAATTCAATTTTAGTTATGAGGATTATTCAATTGATACATAAATGCAACATTGGCAGCTTCAGCCTGTTGCTATGATACACCAGCGCATCCACCATTTTCAAGGTGAGTCTGCCTGTAAACACTACACTATTCAGTTCACTTTTAGTTATGTTGTGTAGCTTTTGGTGGAATCTAGTGACGAGGTTGCAGCAGCAACATAAAATGCGAAAGACTGTTGGTTTGTCCCTTTTGAGCTACTGTAGAAACATGGCAGTGCAACATGGGGCAACCTGCTTCCCATGTAGATAAGAATGGCCTAATCTAAGGCAAAAAAACCTAACTAAAACTAATTAAACATATTTATAAATATTCTATTATATTCCTGACAAGTCTGTTCTGTTAGATGCTGCTAAATCTTAAACACTGCGCCTATAAATTCCATGTTTAAGTAGTTGTTGTAGTAGTAGTAAGAAGTAATTTCAATTGGTATTTGTTGGTACTTTTTAATATGACCAAGATACATTAATAAACGTTACTTTAATTATGTCCATAAAAATAAGAGCTTTTGAAATATTCATTCATTTTTGTGAACTTGATGTAAACTCATCGTGTAAACTGTTATATGCTGGAAAAAGAGTGAAAAGGCGTCATTTAATCCATGCTGAAGGCAATATTTTGTGCCCACACTGAGTTTCTTTTTTATATTTTTGCCAAAATTTGATTCGTGAGATATTTGGACTGTTGGGTGGCACAGGGACCTTGTGAGATATTTCAAATCAAGTGTGTCAGTGTAATACATCAACCTATATATGCCTGTTTTGCACCAAGGTTTCTCCGGCTCTCTCTTTGTCCCAGAAAACAAAAGCAAAAGCCTTTGCCTGTCACTCACAGGAGGAGAAAACAGAATCAGAATGGAGAGAAACAGCTCCACCATCATTGGTGGTGGCGTCCAATTGATCTGGAATATGGCTGGGTAATTGCACTTTCCTTTCATGTTGGGTCTGTTTGGATTCTGAGACCAAGGAGGATTACGCTGCCTCCAGCAGACGCCCACGCTTGGAAGGCACACTAGCTATGATTAAAAAAAAAAAAAAAAAAAACTCCAATACATCAAACACTCCTGGAAAAAAAGGGAAAAAAGCAATGCTACAATATGGAGGGTGGAAGGTATCGGAGCTTAGACCTTTGATTCCTCAGTTTATACACTTGGATCATGATTATTTACTGGCTGTAATGTGTGTGAGTTACCATCTTGTCTATTAGTCCAAACATTTATTCACAATTCATTTTAAACATGCTGTATGTATTGCTGTATAAAGAGTTAAGTATTTGTATAAAACTAAACTAACTTTTACGATTTCACAACTGTTCATACATCCATGTGAAGCTCAAATACCCAAGTGAAGTAACAACAAGTTTAAGACACTTTTGAGGTGAGGGGGATGTTAAGGAATTGTTAAGTTGCTATAAAGGGTTAAACAGAGGATGTAACCATTAAAACAAGGCCAGTCTTGCTGTAGGCTGCAGTGTAATGAGAAGGGAATATTTAACCAGCTCCTCCGGTGCTGGTGACACAGGAAAAATATTAAAGACTACAAAATAAAAAGAGAATCGTTGAATTCCAAAGTAGGCTGGTAAACTCTGTTGTAAACTTTTCCAGAAATTAATGATACGACATTGAAGTTCTAGCTTGCCTTATTGCAGTATTCTTATTTAGATAACCAAAGCAGTAAAAGACTGGGGTGGAACACAAAGACATAAACAAAATAAAGGCAAAACAGCAGCAGGTTTCCTGGGGCTTTGTAATCTGAACAAATTATAAACTCAACATATTGTTTCTCACTCTCATTTTTCATTTTTTTCCTATGCACACAAAAGGCTTATTTCTATCTTTGATTTTATTCACAAAGTACTTGAAATCTGTGTTAGTAAACAGTTTTCCCAAGAGAATTTCTGTACAGGTGTGGCCTAGGCTGGTCTTAGTTTTACTTAGGGAAAAAGACATTTATTAGGGGTGAGGGGGGCAGAAACCTAGTTATGTCTCACCACTATTTTTAAAATGATAGATATTTCATTGTCATTTCCACAGCAGAAAAAGTGCATTATTTGCAGTATAAATTTTTTTTTTATTTAAAAATCTACAAAAATATGTAAAAGAGTTAAAGGCACATTATGAATACACGTCACACTCACACATCCTGTCCATTGCACAGCCCGGTGTGCAGTTTAGTGCATTTGTCGAGCATTATTTGGACCAGTCAGGTTGCTGATTGTTCTGTGGAATGTGGCTCCACTCCTCTTCACTGGCTGTGTCAAGCTGCTGGATGCTGGCAGGAAGTGGAAAGCTCTGTCCCGCACGCCGATAAATGTGGTGAAATGTGGCCTGCGGGTGTGAGGCTGGTTGAATGTGCTGCCAAAGTGTTGGGAACGGCGTTGGAGATGGTCGTGGTCTGGTGAATATGGGAAAATGAACATTCAATTTACAGGCAACAGCTGTGGTAAATGTTTCTGCAGTCAACACGCCAATCCCAGCATCATTTTAGAGAGATGACTTATATTGTATTCAATTTAAGGTGAAATTATACAATTATCATGCTGTTTATCTAGCATCTTGATCTGCCACACCTGTCAGGTGGTTAGCATGGTTGAAATTATCTTTATTATAGAATTTGCATTTGTTCAGTGTTAATCAATTCCCAGACAACTTCAGTGGCAAGAGATTGATCGGAAAAACTAAACTAAAGGAAAATCCTAACTATTAGATAAGTAATCACTTCAGCCTAGATTTTTTTTTAACAAAATCAGACTGATTAATCAATTACTTTGTTTATCACACTTTTCATACAGAGAAATGCAAGCCAAGTACTACACATAAAAGATGATCTTGTAATCAATAAAATACTCAGTAGTAAAATGTACTGAAGAAGCAGCAGTCGATCAATAAATGTTAATAATAAATATAATATGTCATATAAACTCTAAACAGTGGGTGATAAAAAATAATACAAATTTTAAGTTGACATTCTGTTTGAAAATGTCTGTTTTTGATAAAAATGCATCCTAGGGCTCCTTAACTAAAGAACATGCAGACTGACTAATAGTCATTCGATGAAACAACTATTTAACTAACAAACCTGAGGCGATGCAGTAGTCGACTGTGAGGGATCAGCCAGACGAGGAAGCTGCTGCTCTGCTGCAACACGGCTGGAGAAACAAGTGATTTCATTCTCATGAAGCTATGTATAATGAACAGTTTTTTTAAAGACCAAAAAATTCATCATTATCTCCAGCTGATTTAATCCTTGGAACCCGTGTTCAACTTTTATCATGTGGCAGATCAGTCGAGTGTTTTTCAAGGAGCCTGCTCGAGAGGGCCAGATGGTGCGATCAGCTGGTCTCCACAGAGCTCGGCGTGAATGTGGCTTGTCCTCACTCAAATCCCTTTGTCGTATAATGCCTGCTTGGATCTCAGTCAACCTGTGCCAGGCTGGCCAGATCAAAGGGAATATTCACAAGGCGTATCTCTAACAGTCTGACTTTGAAAAGAATCCGGGGGCTTCTCCTTCCTTTGCATGTCTGGATGGAGCTGGGGGGGATTCAACGTAGAAGGATGACAGAGACACTGATGTGCAGAGGGCTTGATCTCAGCATTGTTTCTTTACTTGCTCCGGCATGGCTGACGAGCAGCTTGTGACTCGTCGCTTGACGTTAAGGGTCCTGCTGAGAGCCGATGAGGGGTTTTCACACAGCCGCCTCACATATGCATATAATTATATCATCTTTGATATATACAGGCCCCTGTGGATTTTCTCAGGTTGATATGCAGGAAGTTAACATGCTTCAGACCTAAAATTGCCCCTCTGTCTTTTTATGACCATACTGTAAAAAGTCAAGAGCTATTAAACATGCATTCAGACTCCTGGATGAAAGATCAGCATTTAAACATTATAATTTGGGCAGTGCCCATAGAAAGTATGTATTCCCAATAGAAGAGTAGATAGATTCAATGTATTTGATTTCTGCATTGTCCCACACACTGCTCTAATAACCACAGTATGTGTAGTAAGTGGTAAAATGACAAATCCCTCTTCCAGGACTTACTGGAAGAGGGATTTCTTTAGGGTTTAAAGAAAAGGGCATGTTGTGTTGCTTTTGTACAAACTGTAAAGCCCATTGAGGTGAATCTGTTTTGGGTTCAATTTTAGGCAATACGAATAAAATAGACCTTGAGTTTCAGCGTAGTTTATATTTAAGATGCTGCAGCTAGTGTGTTGTGCTTCTCCTCTGAAAGAAGAAAAGATGGCAGCATGTGAACTTTTCTTATGAAGTTGGCTACATCCACAGTAGCCTGTGTTATTGAGGAATAAAGTAGCAGATAAACCAGAAAACGTACTTTCACTGTGCTGTAGCACGATTGGAGCAAGGAGACAAAGGAGGAGAAATGTTGCAGGATACAAATGCTAAATGGCCTGCATTTATATAGCGCTTTTCTAGTCTTTTCAACCACTCAAAGCGCTTTACACTACAAGTTTCACCCATTCACACACTCTGATGGCAGTGGCGATACACAGAGCCGCTCGCACATCAGGAAACTTATTCACACACCAATGGCACATGCCATCGGAGGCAAATCGGGGTTAAGTATCTTGCTCTAGGATATAACAATATGCAACTCGGAGGAGCTGGGGATCGAACCACTAATCTTCCGACTGGTGGACAACTGCTCTACCCCGGTGTATGATTTTTTTTTGTAAAACATTTTGTGGCATAGACAAAACTAAATGTTTCTGCTAGACCTAATAATAATAATAATAATAATAATAATAATAATAATAATAATAACAATAATGTTTTTACTATCTGTCCAAAAAGTTTCACAATAGAGTATATATAATACACCATTGTGTCATGCTCAGAGACAGACAGAGAGAGACAGATATCCATGGTACAAAATATAGATGCCTCTTGATTTATAGGTAGATATTAAGCTTTATAATGTATAATGGCTATCACAGGGTTCTGTTCCTTACCTGGGTTTCATGTCTTTAAGCTGTGAGAGGAGAAGTGCTCAGAGGACATCACTCATCACAGATTGCAGGAACTGACCTGTACTGCAACCAAACCTGTTGCAATTTACTGTAATTTGCATTATTTACTAAGCACATCAACCTTGCTTTAAAGAGCCAAGTGTTCAGAGAAAACACTGATTGCTCAACTCCTCCTTCGAATCAAAGTCATTGTTATTTTTATGACATGTTACAGATTTATTTACAGAAACATGTTGCTGTTGACGTATGCTTATTTCAGAAAAGTCAAACTGTTTTGACAAGTTTCCATTTCTTTCAAAATAAGTGGTCATAGTGGTTTCTGAAAGTATCTGTGGTGGCCACTGAACAATGGCTGTTACTTACAAGTAACACTACAGTCCCAAAAAGATCCATTTATGTTTTGGATGTGAAAGGTAAAGTTGTAAGATTTAGCCGCATCTAGCAGAACAAACTTGATAGAAATCCAATGTTATATTTATACATATATTTTAATAATACATAATTCAATCAAACAAAGAGGTGTGTTTTTATATGGTTACAACTTAAATATTCAACTTCACCATTATATGCTGCTAGAAACCACACAGTGTAACTTTACAGAAACAGCAGAAGCCCCAATTGGGCGGACAATCTCCCACAAGCTTTGGAATCACAGGAACACAAGTGAGGAAGCACAGCAAAAAGGACATGAAAATATCCAGTGATTAGAAGGTTCTACATTCAAATATCCAGGCTTAAATGTATGCAGAGACACACACAGGCAACAAATTCTCACCAGCAGGTTGACTGCTGAGCTCCGAGTAATCACTGGAACGGAGTCTAATCTCATGACAAAAGAAAGAAAATTCCCTTCTGAGAGTACAGTCAATGATTAATACAGTAATAACAGTGCAGGTGTTCCAGAGTCTGACAGTCATTAGGAATATAAGCTTTGTTTTGTTGTTGCTTTTTCATTCCAAACAATCAGAAAAGGCATGAAATTACTTCACTGGTATGAGCAGATGTATGATATATGGAAAAGTATTTTCTGCAGTTGGTTACAGCTCAAACTGATTATAATACAATCATATTCAATGATAAAATTGCATTTAATTCAAAGAAAATAGCATAGCATAGCAATAGGAAAGAAATAACATTAGACAGTAGGTAGAGTTAGAGATAAAGCAACAAGGCTTATTATTTATTATTATTTTATTATTATTATTTTTTTTACCAAGCCATATACTCTAAGGAAAACATATAAGTGATCTGTATTGTAGATGAGAGAAAATAGATCATTGACTTTGTATTTTGAGCTAAAAAAACAAACAAACAAACATCTTTTTTAATGAAGCGCAGAAGTCAGAAAAGTTTTGTTTTTATGCAGTTGGTGCTGATGTTACAGTTGTTCTTGTGATGTGGCTATTTGTTTTAACACAAATACCATAAAAGCTGTAAATAAAGATTAAATACTTGCTGAAAGAATCTATTAAAAATTGGCAAAAAAAGAGTAAATTAACTACATCCAGGCAATTCTTTGTCCTTGTAGGCTGGTTAAGATCAGTTAATGCAAACCAAAACCTCTACACTTTGACAGTTACGTGGCAGAAACCTTGATTAGTGCTGCAGTCTTATTATGCATCTATTCAATATTATAATGGGAAAAGTTTTTTTAAAATGCCATTTACATAACCTTAATTGCTATGTAAGTGGCAATCAAGTAAGTTTTCCCCATCAAGTTTGACATAATGAAACCTCAAATCCAACAATGAAGTGATTAAATCTGTAATTAAACACCTTCACCCCCCTGCAGGTACATATCTGAGGACCTTAAGGTGTTGCATAGGGAACTGTGTTTTAAAAATTACAGCTGCATCTGGCAAGCCAAGCCAGAGATTCAACAGGAGACGCTTAATTTTGGAACAGGATGAGAATGGCAATGCAAGCATTTGTCTTGCTCACAGTGCTGAGACGGAGAAACACAAAGATGCCAAAGATTCATGTAAAGCAAAATTACAGGGTAATGCATCTTCCCTGACAACAAAACTTCCCTGTTAACAGTTTTCTCCTCCTGATCATAGCTTTCTACCACCAGCCACTAAACTAAAACAAGACCACCAGCTACTGAACAGGCGAGTGCTGTGCTCTGCTCTCCTGAGTCCATGGGGCACAATTTCCTTGGCCAAATGTTACCTCGAATCAGCCGGGCAGGCAGTGGGGTTTTCAAGGAGAACACCAATCAGAGCTTGAAGAGCACGGCTCTCCAGCTCCTCTCAGCCTGGTCCTGTTCAGGGCGATAATGCCTCTAACTGGGCACAGATGTGGGAGCCGCCTGAGGAGCTGCAGAGATCAACCATTAGAGGTTAGAGACAGAGAAAAGTGGAGCAACATCCTCTTCTCCAGGCCAGGCAACAGCGAGAGAACGTAGAGGGGAATGAGGACAGAAATATTAACATCAATATTCCCAAAGAATTCACATTAACCTTGTCTCACCTCGCCATTAACGGAAGTGTTCAATTTAACATGAATTATACAGCTGAGTACTTGTATGAGGTTCATTATGTGTTCATTTATAGTGTGACTACTTTACCCAGAAAGATAATGTCAAATCAGTAATTACAGACCACTGCAAAAGGGAAAAAAAACACATCGTGGACAGGGACAGCACAAGATTCACCAAATAAAAAATCAACAATACAACTATTGGATAAAGGAAGTGATTAAAATAAGAAAGTGCACCCTGGGGGCTGTGACCAGCATTGGGGGTGTGTACATGCTGTCACACACCTGGAGCTGTCCTGGGGGGGCAGGCTGGCAGCAGAAGGTGTGGCCCACCTGTTAAAGTGTAGTTGGCACATGTTTGACCTTCTGATATCAAAACATGTCCAACTGCGAACATCTCCTAACCATGTCAGTGATATGTTTGCAGTTCCAACCAAAGAATCTGATGGACTAGTTTTTAGCGGAAGCAAAATAATCATTTGGACTCAATGTGTAATATCTAATGTCTAAAAATGATTGGACTTACTCTAGTTTGAGGTATGTTTATTGTCAAGGATTATTGTAAATGTTCCCTGTGTGCACCAATTGTTGTCCAGCAGCTTTCATACATTGACTTTTATCCAGATTTTAACCACATTATCAGGATACTTTGAATCTTGGCAATTATAGCAACATATTTACTCAGATTTCAGTGAAAGAGTCTTTATTGTAAAAAAAAAAAAACTAATAAAATGAAGGAGTAGTGTGCAAGTCAGTGCTTTGCATTGCCTGTCTATATGTGTGAATTTGTCACAACCTGCACCTACGAATAAAACACACTTGTTTTTTTTATACAAAGGTTTTTTTCATTGGTGAAATATTATTCAAGCTTTTGAATTGATTTCAATGTCCTTGTTGGAAAATCTTTGTTGCCCAGAAATTATAATAATACAAAAAAATCAAAAGGAGGATGACTTGTTGGGTAATGAACTCTTACACCCATAGTGCATAATCTTTTCTTTCAGCTCCCCGCTTCAATCAAGATCACATCCTCTGCAGTCTCTCTGACTTCAGACTGGGACCACAGACAGCCACCCTGGCCTGGATAATGACTTTGTGACATGAATAAATGACAGTGGGCTCTATTTTTCCCCTCTGGAAGATGTGAGTCCTGTCGCTGCTCTTGTCCTGCTGCAGCACATCCTGGGCTGTAATGACTGCTGGATGATGTTATCATGCAGGAGCAGCAGAGGTGGCCATCTGGGAAAAAAACATCCAAGTCTGTGCTCCCCTCACCCCCCTCCAACCTGCTTTCATCCCCACTGGTGCAGGAATTACCATTTACCTTAGAGGAAGGAGGCTGTGGTGGGAAACCTGCGGTTATCAATCTGGCTGTGGCTCCTTTCTGACCTTTACTCGTTGCTTGGAGTTTCACACCACCTAGACAGCTAATTTGCCAATAAATGGGAGTGTCATGTATTTTTCCACATGTGGTGAGCTTCCCTCTCATTATGTTTGCTCCTGCAAAGCCTAATTAGCTTGTAGAAGGTCAGCTCACCTCTGTGGTGCGAAACAATGCAGGGATACACTTCATTGGCTCTGCTTTAACACGTACCCACACTCTCTTATATAAGCATGTGTGCACACACACACAACTACAACACCCACTGACTGATTGAACAATGTAAAGAATCTGAGCATCAACAAGACTGTGCTGGGTAAACCAGCCCCCCTTAACAAACACAAACATCTGAGCCTCCATAGAATGGTCGCTAGGCTTCTCTGTGTCTACAGCATAGACATATATAGGTCGATGCTGGATTGGATCAGATGGAGGGATGCATTCTCATGAGTGTACTGAGGTATGGGTAAAAATCCTGCCCTTGTATAGGAGTCTAGGGGGGAACATGTATAAAAACAAACAAACATAATTAGTGGTTAAAATTTCCAAATGAACTTGAGTACATTGGAAAAGATCAGACACAAACAGAATATTGGGAATATTCTATCAATAAAATAAGTTGTAGTTGAACTAACTGTACCAATCTCTAATATTAGAATCGGTATGATATTAAATGTAAATTTGGGTTAATTAATATTTAAAATTTCATGAAAGGCATGCACATATATAAACCTCTGGTTGAGAATGTCCCCAAGGTGCTTGGGTGGTTGTTTATTAAAACACATGCATAAATCTCTAACAGAATTAATTAAACTATAAATAAGTTAAATATAAAAGAAAGTTGAACCCTCTGGGTTAAAACACTCCATAACCTGAGTAGTAATGAAATCTAGGTTCTGTTTTTATTATTTGCTAGAAAACATACTATTGGTATCAATAAAAATGTGATGATTGAATTGATGCAAATATACAACCAAATCTTTACTCCTACCCAAACTGTCTGCACAGTCCAACACCAACTACCTCGCCTGCTATTTCCCATGATGCAAAGTGCTGGAACCTGGCTTCTGAGAGCTTATGGCAGTTGTTTTAGGCAACAGTGACATATCATATGGTGGTGGATGTATGAATATGATTTGATGTCATTAATCAACATATTCAGGTGAAGCTCATGAGACTCAACTAATGCAATAATGTGTAAAAGCATTAAAAAATATGACCGCCTCATAAACTTTCACTTTCTTGTCTAACTCATTTGATCTCATCAAGCAGTGTTTAGTTTTAAAATTTAGATAAATACAACTATAGGTTTTCTGAGTAAATGTTTAACATGTTAATCTACTTCAGTACAGTGAATACTTAACTTGATGATGATAAACACTTCTCTAATTGCATCTGTTTTAGCTAACTTATAAGATAATAGGACGTTTAAAGTTATTTTCTTCAAAGGTTTTTCTTTTCCCACACTTTGAATGTAAATGTATTTTCTCAGTAAATTCTTTAGAGCAAGCTCCATTTCTCTGATGAAGGCTGTAAAATTTGTCTGAAAAAATCTTGAGATGAAGCTATTTAATGGACTTTGATGGAATACTATTTTATTTAAAAGCATTGGGGCTCCTGGACAGGGCCTCTGATTTTTTACTGTACACACAAACACACACACACGCACACACGCACACACACACACACACGTTCATTTTGGTTTAATTTACGGTCTAATATAAATCTTTTATTACACAAACAGCCGTGACAAATCAGCTGGGCATAGTATGATGTGTCCTGGGGAACAATCGTCAGTGCCACAGCACAGCCACATCCTTGTGTTTCTGTGTTTTTCCCACAGGTGTATTCCTGTCAAATCCAAAAGTGGTTCACTAGAGTGGATCCGACTTACTTCTATGTCCCTCTGGGTTTTCTCTACAGTTGAGAACCTCTTAATTGCGTAAAAATTTCTGAATCGGTGAGGCATTTGGGACCGAAACAGTGGGAACATCATGGTTACACTGCTGCTGCAGCCACTGACATCCTAATGATATTTTAATGAAGTTATGGGACCATTAGACATATCCAAGGTTTTCCAGGGAATTTAAATACATGTCAGTTTTAATAAAGGTTTGATCTTTAGAGAGATTTTCATCTATCTGAGTTACATTATGGGATGATTTTTGTATATACTGGTCATATGGGACACCTATATTCTGTCCATAGTTGCCCTACTGCTCACTGACTAGCAGGAGGGAAAATATATTAAATTAGTGCATGTCTTTCTCTGCAGAGACAGTACAATACACCCAGATTCACTTTAATGAGTAATACTTGGATGGAGCATGGATGATGAATGAGGTTATATATCAGAATCACCACATCATCGTTTGTGTGGGTTTGTGTAGGAGACATTATGTGGGTTTTATGACTTTGGTCTGTGTTCATTATTGCATGCACGTGAAAATATAAAATACACCATGCTGCAGAAGGTAATGACCAAATAATCACCACTAGAAATACTGATCTACTTGTCTTAGATCATACATGTATGCAAATACACACAACATAGACATAAACAATATCTTTAAAACCCAATAATCATTATGTACACACTATTATTTCACACCAGAAAATATTGAACTGATCTGCAGAATGTTGACTGACAGCAAATATTTAATATTTTATCACTAACCTCTTAAAGCATGGTTCATGTTTTTTTTTTTACATTTATATATCTCAAACCCCTTGGGTAAGGTTTGGTAAAGACTATTGGTTGGATAAATATTGATAAAGTCAACACTTTGACAGAACATCTTTTCCGATATTTATCTAAGACCAAACCTGCATTTAACTGATGTTTTGGCCACTTGGGGGCCAGAGAAATCAAGTTGTAAACACAACACTGACATATCATCTCCCTTTAAGATGATATATTAATCTTGTTAGCAAATATCCAACATTTACAGAACAACATTATCATTAATTTGAAACTGTTTCTATTGACCTGCTGAATATAAGTCCAATATTTACTCTTCCAACTCCTGAGAGAAATATCTGGCTCTTTAGTTGCTAAATGCTTCACTATATTTACCAGCTGAAAACATCTGCCTGCTTCAGTCACCATGAAACATGAGAATGAAACACTGTTGCAGTTGGACAGCTAAACAATGGGCTGGAAATTCACGATAAAGCTCCATTATAAGGCTTTAACCTATTTTTTTAACAGTCTGCATGCAAAACTCTGCTTATCATGTTAAAATCCTGCAATTTATACACAGCAAAGGTATGTTTCCTTCAAAAATATAGTTGGTTTTTATTTTCTAGGAGACAGGGTTGTGGTACACAAAGTTTAGGTATCTGTACAACAGTAATAAAGTTAATGATATTTTTTGTAAATATATCCTTCCTTTTAAAGGATATATTTACAATTATGCCATAGGTATGGTGTTTTAAACACCATCAAGCAATTCTTGCATAATGTACATTTTATTTTTTTTTAATTTTGTTATTGTGCCATGATCCACAATATTTGTACAGGAAAAGCATACAAGTATGGTATTAAAAAATGGAGCAAAATATAGAAAATGTCTCTTGGTCAGAAAAAAATGTATATCCTAATTATTGACACATCAGTTGAACGTTATAGTTCCCAACGTGGGAAATAAATGTCAGTTAAATCAGATTATGAATGCTGACTTTATTGAGGAGTCTTTTTCCTGCTCTGAGCCCAACAGCAGCAAAGCAGATTTAGGCATCCTCCACATTTGAGAGTTGTATTCACAAGGGTAAATGTAGTGTGAAATAATATAATACAGAAGACGTATGAACATGTACTTGCACAAAAAAAAATGCAATACTATCTCTATATTCCATAGACGCGACATACAACGAAGATGTAAGCAGCACTGATCCGATTGGTTGCTCTCATTTGTCAGCAGTCAGCTTCCCACAATGAAATCCTCAGGGAGCGAGCGCAGTAAATTAATCTTGTTTTTCTAAGGTAGGAGCTTGCATGTGGTGCATCGATTTTCAGAGCAATGACGAAATTAGGTATTTTCCCTCAAGTTTATTAATGTATGAATATCTGGTGTCACTGCATGTACTGAATATAATCGTTAAATCCTCCTAATGTTTTCTCACGGAAACATAACAAGTGTAAGTCTGCACTGGGAGCACTTCCTTCTGTTGAACATTTCATATCATCATTATAATGATCATTAGAGACTACTGGTGACACTGTGACACTTCAGGGACTTCAGTGCCACTTATTCATATCTAGTGCAGCGCCCTTTCAAAACGGCCTGTTGACATCTCGTATTGCTGATTACAGCTTTCTTGAAAACTGCTTATCTAAACATATCTATGCTCAATATTTCATCAGCCTCAACTATATGTTTTTGTAGCACTAATTAGCAAATGTTAGCATGCTGAATCACTTCGAGTAAATGGCTAAACATCAGCATAATGGTATTGTTATTTTGTGTTATAATTAAGCTCCATGCACTGCTGTCTGGACACACACAGCTGGAATGGCTGTAGACTCTCTGTCCTTTTCCTAAAGGTTCATATCTCACTGCCTTATGAGTCAGCTTTCAATTTTTCACTGACATTGTGATGATCAACATTAGATTTCAATATAATTTGCTGAATTAACAAACTAGAGGAAATGGAAGGATGCTAAACAGCTTAGACTTACACTTGTAATCATAACCTTCTTAGAAACAAGAGGTTTTTTATGGGATAAATTGATCCTAATTTGTCCTCCTGTTGTTCGTTAAACGTTTGTCTGTCTTCGTACTTCATACTCAGCAAGAATGGCATTCATAATGCATACATACTCAAACTTTATTATGCTCTCAGATTGTGTTGTAATTTACAGAGAGCCATTATTGCACCTCAGAAATCTATCTTTATGCCAAGGCTGCAATTACAGCATGGCATGATGAAGAACACTAAAGGTGGACAAGGTCCACAGATGTGCAATTATAGTTTGATTCTCTCAAGGCACTGATTTCTAAGGTCACTGGGCTTTGCAATCACACAACACACCAATTCACAGCTGCTGAAGCAGAACATTGCTGGTGTGATGCTGTCATTAGATGTATTCAGATGATAATTTGACAGGGAAAATACATGCTTCCGGAGTTTGTGTGGAGCAGATGTGACCTTTAGCTCCATGATATGATGCACCTGCCCAAGCTGAATCTGTAATCAACTTCAGCTCTTTGTTAGGAGGTAACATACAACAAAAGACTGTGACGGTATCTTATTCCATTGTTAAGATTTGTTTAAGATCTATCCAAACTTCTAAAGCTTCCATAGGGTATGTATATCACAGCCTAAGAATAGCTTCAAAAGCGTTTTTTTTTGATTATGTACAACAGAGACAATAAATGTATTGCACCACATTTAGCACAATGTTTATTTCCATCTGTTGCCCATTAACACCCATGCATGTATAACAAAATTTAAAAATAATAGGCCCTTAATGACAACATGATTATATCTGTCTTGTAACATGCAGACAACTCACCAAACACTGAACTGAAAGTTGTACAGAGACTGATCTAATCAAGGATGGAGAAAAGGTGAGAGAACCACAGGGTACAGGCATGAGGAGGGAAAACACAGCAAATCAACCAAAACCTTCCAAAAAAGAAAGATCATCATCACAGTCACATGGTAGGATCATCCTGGATTTGCTAAATCTTTGTTCCAATTGGCAGGTGGTCGGTTCCAAAATCTATATGAAGTAATTGACCTGGCTAAACAACAAGTGTTAGAACTGTTTCCAATTTCCAGCTTCTTCCCTACAACAATAAATTCTTGCACATACAGCATGAATTCTGTCTCTTTGTCTGTCTAAAAGTGAGTTGCTGATTTATTCAAAGCTATAGTATCATTTGACTTTTCCAGCAACCTATGTCTTAAAACACAAGTTTTAAGACATGGGTTTCTATCGTATTTTCTATCGTATTTGAGAATTAGGTCCCTATGCAATGCTTAGTCTGTGCACATGAATTTTAAACATTTTCAATGCCTTTATTATCCTATAAAGCTCATCCATGTGCCCAGAGTAAGACACATATATTTGCAGAGACCACATTCCACTGATTTGTTGGTGCAACTGGAAAAATGGTTTAAAATAATGCTGCAGAGTTGTGTTTTATAACAGTTTTGAGTTTGTCTCATGTTACAATGAGCTTTGGTGACCAGTGAACATCAGGAGTTTTTTTGACTGACCACTCAAGTAAGATGAGTTTTCAGACCTGCAATCTTTAGTCAGGTTGAATTAGCCTATGGTTAATTTTCCCCTTTGGTGCAATTGGTTAGGGCAGGTCTGAATTCAACAGAAGAACTCTACAGAGAAACAAACATGCAATGGTTTTTAAAACCTGATGCAGTGTTTTAATGAAGCATGTTAGAACCAAGCACAAAGTGATTGCTTTAAAGTCTAACTGAGAACCTTTACTCTCAGTGAGACTTTAAGTGTGGGATTTCTTCAAGTGAAAGAAATCCCAAACGGTGGATCATTTGTCAAACCACATCACGCTACCTTTCTTGTTACAGTCTTTTGTATGCAACTCATCGCTCTTTCTTTCCCAATTGCAACTTACTCAGCAACTTCCATTTGCCTTGCATTACTTTGTCAGCAGAGGTGTCAAAAGCATTCCTTCAGTAGTACAGATACTAGGGATTAAAAAAAAAGTCTGTAGCAGTTGAAGTATCAGTTCAAGCTTTTTATATATATATATATATATATATATATATATATATATATATACACTCACTGGCCACTTTATTAGGTACACCATGCTAGTAACAGGTTGGACCCCCTTTTGCCTTCAGAACTGCCTCAATGCTTTGTGGCATAGATTCAACAAGGTCCTGGAAGCATTCCTCAGAGAGTTTGGTCCACATTGACATGATGACATCACACAGTTGGCACAGATTTGTCGGCTGCACATCCATGATGTGAATCTCTCGTTCTACCACATCCCAAAGTTGCTCTATTGGATTGAGATCTGGTGACTGTGGAGGCAATTTGAGTACAATGAACTCATTGTCATGTTCAAGAAACCAGTCTGAGATAATTCCAGCTTTATGACATGGCACATTATCCTGCTGAAAGTAGCCATCAGAAGTTGGGTACATTGTGGTCATAAAGGGATGGACATGGTCAGCAACAATCCTCAGATAGGCTGTGGCATTGCAACAATGTTAAATTGGTACCAAGGGGCCCAAAGAGTGCCAAGAAAATATTCCCTACACCATTTACACCACCACGACCAGCCTGAACCGTTGAAACAAGGCAGGATGGACCAATGCTTTCATGTCGTTGATGCCAAATTCTGACCCTACCATCCGAATGTCGCAGCAGAAATCGAGACTAATCAGATCAGGCAAAGTTTTTCCAATCTTCTATCGTCCAATTTTGATGAGCTTGTGCAAATTGTAGCCTCAGTTTCCTGTTCTTAGCTGAAAGGAGTGGCACCCGGCGTGGTCTTCTGCTGCTGTAGCCCATTTGCCTCAAAGTTCAACGTACTGTGCATTCCGAGATGCTCTTCTGCCTACCTTGGTAGTAACGGGTGGTTATTTGAGTCACTGTTGCCTTTCTATCACATCGAACCAGTCTGGCCATTCTCCTCTGACCTCTGGCATCAACAAGGCATTTCCACCCACAGAACTGCTGCACACTGGATATTTTTTCTTTTTCGTTCTCTGTAAACCCTAGAGATGGTTGTGCGTGAAGATCCCAGTAGATCAGCAGTTTCTGAAATACTCAGACCAGCCCTTCCGGCACCAACAACCATGCCACATTCAAAGTCACTCAAATCACCTTTCTTCCCCATACTGATGCTCGGTTTGAACTGCAGGAGATTGTCTTGACCATGTCTACATGCCTAAATGCATGAGTTGCCGCCATGTGATTGGCTGATTAGAAATTAAGTGTTAACAAGCAGTTGGACAGGTGTACCTAATAAAGTGGCCGGTGAGTGTACAGTATATATATATATATATATATATATATATATATATATATATATATATATATATATATATAATAGGCACTTGTTTCACACACATATCTGACACATATCTGCCCATTCAAAATGACTAATTTGACTAGAACCCAAGTAGGTTAAAGAACCATATATGAACTACCCATGGGGAAGAAAATGCTGGTTGCCTATAAGTAATGTAATGGGTCTAAAAAGCTAAGCATGAGAACTGAAGTTCTCTTGAATCTTGAATTTCTGCCATATCGTCATACAAGGCTGTTCTTGCTGGAGTATGATGTGATTTGTGTCATATTTAGGTGTGATGGATCACACATGAAACCAAAAAGGTGTCAGAATGGTACATGTTTATACTTCTCATCCAACGCCAATCAAATTCACACTATCCAGTTGGTGAGAATGATTCATTGTGTCTTCTTTCATAGTATTGAGTATTGACTGTTTTATCAGACGTAGACCAAGATATAATTTTTTGGCTGACATGTTTTAAAGGTAACTTCTGTCTCTTCAGATAACACTGTTATCTGAGTAGTTTCTTTTTTTTAATGTTTTTTAAAAAATGATGTAGATACCCCAGAAATTTCTACAAGTAGTTTTACTTTTTTTTATTATTTGACATTCTATTTTTCAGCATATCTTTGTCCCATTAAAACAGTTGAATTTTTGTGATCTGAGTGTTTCAACCAGCTCACAAACAACAGCAGTGTCAGAGAGATAAACTGTGAGCTTGTATGTGTGATTTAATGAGGTGCCAATAATGTGTGTTGATTGGTTCACATATAAATGTGCTGCTGGATGAATTTAATCAGCTGAGGTCTGCTGGAGTTCCTTGACTGTAAAAGTATTGTTCCCTTGTTTAAAAATTTGATGTGACAAATTGAAATTCAGTGTGGGACATGAACGGATACAATCAATCATTATTCAGACATTGCAAATTAAAATGTTTTTTTTTTTTATGATTAAACAAGGGAAAACTACATAGGTGAAAAATTAACCCAACATTGAAGTGCAAAAAAACTGCAGACTATTCAAATGTCCACTTGAGGTTGGATCCAATATGGGTAAATCCCCATAGCATATATGTTGAAATGTCCAAATTTAAAGTAGAATAAACAAGTTTACACTCTTGTCCCTACGGATAATTAACCTGTTCACGACAGCTATGTTTAAATTAGGTAGCCTCTAAGTTGCAATCCCTAGCTGCCTGCTGGGTGCAGCTTTTGCCCAGCTTCACACACATGTAATAGTGTCAGCCACAATGAGGTTTTAATATGTTTCAGTCCTATTTGATTGATTATGAATGGTGCTAAGTCCATTATTTACACATTTTATGTGATTAATAGTGAACACAAATTTGTAAGAAATGTATATATATATATATATATATATATATATATATATATATATATATATATATATATATATATATATATATATATATATATATATATGCTGTATTGCCATCTTTTGGTTGAGAAAACATATGAATAACACATATAGTAGTATAGTACAATTTAACATATTTTTAATTCACTTGCACAGTAAATGTCATTTAACTTATCAAGCAGTAGAAGATGTTTTTTGTTTTAAACAGCAGCCGCAGCAGACAGGACAGTTTGATGAGTGAGTCAGCAGCTTGTGTGCTGACGAAGTGCTCTCTGCTAAATCCAATAATCAAGTTCAGAGTAACTTTTCAGTGGATCTGGCAGGTTGTTACAACTCCTGGGAGGGAACAAGGGCGCCTGGTCCGATCCATCTGTGTCTGGATCAGGTCATCCAACAAAATCAGAGGAAAAGATGGTGGATGAGCTGACAGGAAAGGAGGCATGGAGTTTTCTGGCTGCCATCTTGGCTAAACACACCGATATTGGCGGGAAACACATCTGTGTATCCATGTGGTCATTTGTGCTGGTTTACTGACCAGACAAGAGCAGGATAATTAACTGTTCAGGGTTTACGTCTCCTCTCTCGGAAGTAGAGAATATCCAATGATGTTGCGCTGCATCAGGAACCGCAAAGTGTTTTGAATATTAAATATAGATGAGATGATTAATGCATATGCTTGCTGTTTCTAGGCAAGGGCTCCATTAATTAACCTCCACCCCCGGTAGCGAGTGTATTGGCTGCTGGTGGGTGTTGAGATGCAGATGGCAGGGGTGCCTTCGGGAATCTGATGCGAGCTATTTAGAGCTGCTGCGTCGGCGAGGTTACGCTTCCACTGAGTATCCAGGTTGCAGGAGAGCTGTAAGTTTTCACCTCACAGGAAACCAACAGACAGGTGCTAAGTATATGGCTTGAAAAGTTTCTACAGAAACTGGAGAATGTTTATTTTGGGGTGTATAGTATGTTTTTTTTTGGCTGCTGTAAGGGACCGCTGACTTTTTTAATGAAGCTGAGACTGGCCAAAGGTCCAGATGGCTTTGAACCTTGCTGTTCTCCGGGGAGTCCATTGGATGAACACACAGATATGATATTTTGTGGGCCAGTTTTGGTGTTGGTGTGGGACGGGCAAATGTGCCTAATGTTGCTGTGAAAATTATCAAATTTAGAAGAATTAAATGTAGGAATATTTTTGATAAAACATGTTGCACGAGAAATGATCAATGTTGCATAGACTTTGTATCTGATAAACTGGTTATACTTTTCAAGTTTCTAGGTTTTATAACTACTAACAAGACATAAGTGTGTGTTCACTAGGTTAAAATATTTTCTGGAAAGAAGAGTGCTATACTTGAGAGCAATTGTAGTAAATTCCCACCTGAATCCGCTGAGGGCTCTGAGCTAAGAAGAGTTTCCACTAGTTTTAAGGGTCAGCCACTTGAGCAGAGACCTGCATTATTCTAATTTCCCACTTAGGAAACTCTTACTCTCACTTAGCACCAAATATTTTCTTAACAGATAGATCACCGGCCTTTTACAAAATATTGTTTTATATGAAAACCAGAAAAAAATAAGAAGAGAGGGTCATGATTGAATATGAGACAGACCAAATGCTTTCAGGAACTCCAGCAAGCCTCTTGAGAGGGCCCTGTAAAACTACATTAAATTGATGTTCAATCACTTCAAATTGCAAATATAACATGTTAGGGTTATCACAACTTAAAATAAAATCCATAAGTGTGCATGATATGGGAACTTATCATATACACTGCGTTAACATCAAATCATCATACAAAGAATCAGTGCTGTTGTGACTGACTCATACTACTCCTGTTTAATCACTGAGGTTGATGACTTTGTAGTTTATTTTTTTGTCATAGTAAATTGTTATTTTTATGTCTGCAACCCTGTTAATTGTGTCACACCTGTTTGACAGGACCTTTTAAAATAGATTTTGTGTTGTGTTAAATAAATATTTTGTGGATAGACCATTTTTAAAATGGTTAGAACTATGGGCCCTGAACCTGAGAATTGTGCATATATTGTGTTTCTACCTTATAAAACCACAGTGAAACAATTCTTCAGTTCAACTGTGCAAAAGAACTGCAATTCACAAGCTGAGAAAATGCAGGGAAACATCTCCCAGTATTTTGTTGCCAGGAAGAATGCAATTACAGACAAGGATGCTGAACATAATTGAATGTGACACATGTTAATAGCCTTTCATTTAGACAAATCTGTATCTACAGTCTGCAGCTGGACAAGAGGGCAGAAACCAGAGTGGATGCTCTTGAAAACAACAAGTCATTATGTTGCTGGATGCCAAACTTGTGAAGTCATCACCAGAGGAGCTTCCAGCCTGATTACTGCCTCGTAAAAATGTAAACCAGACTTTTATCAGTGCACCAACATCTCTGTCAGGCTTGTAAATCACATTTGTTTAAATTTACAAAGGAGCACTCACTATGAATTGATGCTATTTATTGTTGCAATAAAACAAGGGGAGATTTGGCTCTGATAGGATAAAGTGCAGAGTCATCTAATGAGTCATTCCTTAAAAGAAATGAAGTCTGTGCCCAAAAGCTATTTGCTGGATGCTTTAGCGGGAGCACAGATCTCTTCAAAGGGCAGCGGAACTGAAAGAGCTGAGCAAGAAAGAATGAAGAAGTTATCAGAACATATTCCAAGATGATTCCCACATCTCTTTGACAATAGGTTGGGGGAAGGAAAAAACACTGATACCAGCAAAAAAGTCCTGGAGAGAGAATAGAGCTGAACAACCTGCTTTAAGCGGTGATTCATCTCCATTCACGCTGTGCTGGAAAATGATGTGTCTGAAGCCGGTGTAGTTGTAGCATAATGGGAAACAGAAAATATAGCCAGTCGATTCTGTCTGCTGACGTTACCCATGCAGGGAACATTGATTGTTACACAGAGATTTCCCCCTGCTCTTATCTCCTGGATGTCATAGACATTAAACCTGTTGCTCCAGCCTAGAAGGTGCCATTTAGGCCACGCCGTTGCAACAGGCATAAAGCTGATATGATGAGATAAAATGCAACCTCAATTCACCTCCATGGAAGCAATATTTAAGCCTGAGGAGAAAAAATGATAGAGGGAGCAGATTGAAATCCACTAACAAAAATATAAACACTTTTGTTTTTCACAAGTTGAAATAAAAGATGTGACTTATTGTGCGCATACAAACAGTTTATTTCTCTGTAATTGTGTTCACAGATGACAGCCACAGATGCTCAGGTTTTGGGGGATATCAGTTGGAATACTGACTGCACCATGGCCACCAGAGATGTTATGGACACAGTTCTCCCTCTGGTTACACCGAGACTGGATGGCAACATGAGCGCTATTGGATTCCCTTGTGGCCATAATCCTTCTCCACGTCCAAGACTACACTGGGAAAGATTACAGATTTTCTGCTCAGATGATGATATAATATCAATAATTAAGGTATAGGAATATAAATAAATAAAAAAAAACTGCCAATTATTTATGAGTTTGTGTACTGTGATGCTTCTCAGAAGAACTGTTGAAGCAGAACATTATGGAAATGTACTTTTTGACATGGCTATTAAATCAGGATGGAATATCCTCATGGTGTGTGGCAATCTCTGATGAGACAAAACTTAGTCAGATGTGTAACTGCGCTACACACGATATATGCATTTTTAATTGGATCGTGACTGATAAAGTTTTGGATGAAGTTTACTTGCAAATAAAAGTTTCTGGAGGATAATTAATCGATCATAAGACATTTTCCAGTTAATAAGTCTGAGAGTAAATCCACTTGTGGAGAAATGTATAAGCATGATTTAATCGCTGCGCCGTGGAGGGTTAGACACTGATATTTGCCAATCACATCTCCACACTTTAATTTGCTGATCATTTCTAAGGTCCATCACTAATCCAATATTAAGGGTTTGGGAGGCTCCCTATAGTGTTAATGTGGTGTAACAATCTGGTTCTCAACACTAGTCTCCTGTTTCTCCAAATGACAAATTCTATTTCATCAGCACAATCTGAAAAAAATGTCCTGCAATTACATCATAGCAGGTGCTATTTTTCTATGTCAGGGAAGGTTTTGAGTTTAGTAAAGATATAAACCAAGATATTTGAGAAATAAAAGTGTGAAATATTAATTTAAACCTGCACCTGAGAGGCAGGCACATCGATTTTCACCTTCAAAATCCAATCTCTATAAGAATTGCAACATGATTACAGTTCATAGACTTTTGTATTTATTTCAAACCGGGAAGTGCTTTACAGAAGCAAAGCAGAACAATGGGATAAAAAAAGACAGCTGTGTCCTCAGACATGTAAGAATAAGAAAAAACTACAGATGGTTGGAAGAAGCACTAAGACTCGTATATATATATCATATATATATAAAATATAATATTAACTATTATTAAAACAAGGTCTCTACATCTTATTTAAGATTTATATCTTGATGTGAGATATCAGATTGCAAAACTGCTATATTTGTGTCAGATATAGGACCACTGATTTACAGAAATTTGGTTTAATCTGAATAGTATCTGTCTGTCTGTTGCGACTCTGCTGTGTTGTGCCATGCGTTTATTGTAAACCACTCCGTAAACACATTGCACAACACAGGAGAGCCACCACATCAGGACAGGACTCAGCAGTACATCTGCATCTAAAGGAAAAGGGACACTCCTTTAAAGACACGGACGTACACATCTTAGACAAGGAGGACAGGTGGTGACAGAATTCACTACTCTACGTGACTGAGATGTGCTCAACAACAATGGTAACAAAACAAATCAGCTGAAATGCTAAAATAACATGTTTACAGGACAAAATATCCACAGTAAGAACATTATTTAACTTAGAGTAATGTTGTCTATCTACTTCACTGCTCCAATTAGCTCACGCAGAAGACAACTGTGCTGCTTTCATGATGTTGTGTTAATTCCTGCTGGTCCAATAGAGGTCACAGCTATACAACAGCAGCCTGGGGGAGGAGAACAAGCAGACACACACACACACACACACACACACACACACACACACACAATCAACACACTCCCACCTGTCGGCTGTGCAGTACTGCCACAGTTTTGCTCTGTTTTCCACTGAGTTGCTTCGCCAAACCAATGGGGAATAAATGGCTGAAGTGCACATTAAACACATTTGTTTCTTTCATGCTGGTTGCTCTACATTCAAAATGATTACAAACAGAGAATAGCTTTTTTTTTCAACTGCAGGATTTGCTGAGCAGGCTCCTTTTGTATTGCTGCTCTGCTTCAGTCTTCATGCACATAAATAAGATTCATTCACAGGGAGCTGCCTTAGGCTTTGATTTCAGTCATGAGTTACAACTTACCTGATGACATTTAGCCTGAAACACACATTTACACATAGTGTTCAGTGTTGTGTGTGCAAGATTTATTAGCAAATAGTAGAATGGATTTTGCAGAAATAAGATGAAGTATTTATAAGTTTGTTTCATTCAGTTCATGATTCAATAAAAATAAGAATTATTGTGTTTTATTCCATTTTTGTTTTGCTTTACTTTTAAAAAAACTTGAAATAAAGTAGCTAAAAGCACACAAAAGGCTTATTTCTCTCAAATTGTATACTTGGATTCCTTTAACTTAGTGTTTGAAAACATCTTTTTCCAAGATAATCCATCCACTTGACAGGTGTAGCAGATCAAGGCCTAGTCAGCATTAATGCTGCTATTTTTGAACCCAAACTTTTATGGCCCCTGGTTGAGAAAAAAATCCTGTTTACCCCACCGGTGTGATAAAGAATATCTATGAGCACACAAAGCGACAAAATCCTCCTCAAACAGCATGCCAAAGCTTCTTTGGCAAAGCAGTAGGTGGTGATATTGCTCCTAACAGGAAGTACATTTTAACCAATCACAATGCTAGAGCACTCCACATGTCTCCATGGAAACTACCTGTTTACCACACAATGTGACATCATACAATGTCAACACAAAGTTGCGATACATGTTTTCCTTTTATGCAGAAAGTATGTCTGGGTCAACATCAAAACTGTCATGTGGTATAACCCTAAAGACTTGGGAGCAGATTGTTTAGCAAAAGGTTTTACAAAATAAAAAAGCCATTCTATCAACCAGTTTTATATTCTAGGTGGATTTAATATTGTAAAACAAATAAAAGTTAGTGACTAGCTGGTTTCTAGCATTGAGCTGCTGAATGCTAAGATGTTTCCCACAGTGTAGACTAAGACAGAATATGGGGAAGAGTAAATAATGGACTTACATTCATCAGGTAGACAGAAACAGGCTCCAAAGGAATAATGGAGTTCCTCTGTAACTGCTGGATGTGTAAATAAGCAAAAAAAGAATACCATGTTGTATCATCAAAACATCAAATCAACAAGACATAGGTAAAATTCTATTTTATCCAGTTTTTGTCCCAGTGTTCAGGTCTGTTTTTGTATTCTCTCTCATCCTCTTCCACTGAGCTTATTTATCATATTCTTGTGTTCTTTGTTCTTAAGGCACGATTCTTTCTAAACAACAGAGTTGCATGAATGTTCAGCTCCAGTCTAACATTTGCAGGTTGTGTCTAGTGCCGTAATTAAAATGAGACTCCTACTCTTTCCGTTTTTCTCACTTCAATTAAACATTCAACTTGTATATCTTTCACTCTCTCTTCACAGACATGTTCATGATGTTAAGGGGGATATGTAACTCAAACAGTATGTTGAGCTTCTTTTGAAATATCTCATCATCTCCCAAATTGTTTGACTGCTCTCAGTTTGATTTAATAGAGGTCTGAAAGTGAACGCGTGGCACAGAAGGCAAAAGGAAGGCTAGCGTCTTCTTGTTGGTCTTCTTGAATCCAGAGAGCCGGCTTTATGTGGAACAGGAAAACAGATCCTCTAATTATCAGCGAACACAGTGGGGCTTCTTCCTTCATGCTGGTTGACATTTTGATTTGAGAGAGAATAATGAAAGCAATCAGAAGCTCACCGTGTATCCCCCACTGGGCTCACAACCCATCTGTGACATGTTTACCCTCAGCTTTAAAGACCTTCATATCTCTGCTTGTCTTTTTGTCTGCTCTCAGTCACCATCGCCACAACAGCAGAGCTGTAAACTACGCGTGAAAGGCCAAAACTCCCAGTGTGTCTGTTATTGGCAGTAAATACGTCCCATTTGCGATCCAAACAAGTCAAAGGTCACCTTTGTATATTTCAGGGTTCACGCCTCCTGTCCCATTAAGCTGTTGCTTAAGACTTTCAAAATCTTATAAAAAAAACAGTCGGTCTTGTTTCTCCATGTGGTGTGTGATGCACTCTACTCAGATCACATGCCTGTTTCGTTTTTATTGTGGTGCAGTTTCCTGCTTCTTGGGGTGAGGATTTATCCTCACTATTTTTCTCCACCTGCCAAAACATCCTGGACACTGTCACTCCACCTTAAATCATGTGTTCCAAACCTAAACCAAAAAACGGTTGAATAACACTAGTCACGTTGTCAGATGGAAATGCAGGAAAAACAGCACACAAGTGGAAAAAAATACATTTGGCATTTTTAAAGGGCAGCTTGTGTCAGGATGTTGTCAAAGCTGAAAAGACAAGATATTGTTGCTATTCTTAATACCCCCAATCTGCTTGTCTTCATGTGGCCTTTTTTTTTTTTTTTTCCTTGCCCTTCTTATGACCGATCCACTACTTAGTCTGCAGTTTTCAACCAATCTGAGTCTGTCTCTTCCTCTTCAAAAAGGAAATCATTGCTCATATTAGTCAGTCAGTTATTACACATCTGACTATGTTATAAATATGTTATAATTCATATTTAATATTTGAGATATTTAAAGTATCTCAAAACAGCTAAATGTAGACAATTATAGGACCGACATTCACCTGAGAGTCTGTATTTTTTTTTTTTCTAAACCATAGCTAGAAAACCAGTAGTAGACATGATGTATTTACTTGTTTTCTTGCTTGCTTTCTAGTCAATGAATGAATCAGAAAAGAAAGAATACACTTGGAGAATGGAATCATTTTGTCTGTGCAGAGGAAGAAGTCTAAATCAAATGCTTCAGTCCCAAAGGTGTATTTATTTAGATGAGTACCATACATAAGGTTTGGAGCCAAGTAGAGTCTTTATCAAACTGAGGAAATAAATCCACCTGTGGGCGAAGTAAAAAAAAACAAACATTATTAACATTGCATCTTATCAGTTTGTTTCCTTTTACAATGATGCCCCATTTGTAAAGATCATGCAATTATGGGAGAAGCAGAAAAGATGAAGAGTGGGTGAAGTTCCAAGATAAATGGTCCATTATAGTGACAATTTATCTTCCACTGTCAAATTGACAATGAGTTCTTCCCACATGTGCAAAAACCATGCTCTTGTTAGGTTTGTCCATTCTGGGGCTACCGTAGAAACATGGTGCTGCAGCATGGAAGGAAACCTGCTCGCTATGTAGATAAAAATGGCTCAAATAAAGATAATGAAACCACAGTTATTATTTTTTAATGACTTATATACATATTAAAACATTCATGTTATATATATTATATAAAATTTCAGTTTCACTAGATGCTTCTAAATGTGGCTTTAGCTTACACACTGCACCTTTAAGCTGAGCACAGATACATTCAAATATCTTACTGAAGTTAAAGATAGGGGAAGTGGAAAAAATAATAAATATCCTTAATAAAATCTCTTTTATCTTCGTGGTATATGAAGAAAATTCTTCTTGACCACAGGGAATTTTTTGCTGCAGCATCATAGTCGGTTACTGGAACAAATAGGCAACAAGGCTTATTTTCTGGACCATATTGGGCTCTTGTCATCCATATCAGTACTTCCTGTGACTGACTGAGCCGTGTTAAATACAAAAGGTCAAAAGAAGAAGTGTTCTTGTTGCTAATTCCAAATGTGTGATAACCCCGCTGCATGCTGAATAAACAGCTTCCTAGCAGCTGCTTGCCGACTTCAGATGATTCATGGTTGCCTCCATGCATCTGCTGCACAGTGCAGGTTGTATGTGTGTAATAAATACTGATATGTTTAATGTTAACACGAATCCCTGTGTTTTTTTTCCTTTATTGCTGAGGGTGTCATTGCTATTCTTGTCCAGATCTCCTTGCACAGGAGCTGATCAATCACATGTACCCACAGTGAAGGGGCATTTACTATATACACACATATATATATATATATATATATATATATATATATATATATATATATATATATATATATATATATATACATTAATTAGAATTTCCTTGTTGTTCAAAGCAGCACAAATAGCTGTAGGGCCGTCCGGATGAAAATGAAACCAATCACTTTGAGCCAGATAACATGTCAGATAGGGTGGTCATGGTTGTGATTATTCCACTGAAAATACCTCGGCTCGGCTCTGTGCTGAGGGATGTGTCAGCTGATAAGACTCGTTGTTTGAGGGGGAGCGTGATGGACGACAACAGATGGGGGCTGCCTCTGGCATAAACGTGAAGATGTAAAGCTGCAGAAAATGAGAAAAATACGGATCTTTCCGATGCCTGCCCTCATGCAGATAACGAAATGTTGCACTGAATGTTTGCCTGCACAGACAGAACTGGTCTGGTGTTTAATGTTATTGGATGGATGGAGGAGATTGGCTCAGGAAAATCACCACCTCTGCAAGAAGCATATCTACTTATCGCAAATACTGAAATGTGTTCTTTATCCAGATAGTTTGGATATTTTCTGATGCTGTAACAGAACATTTAAGGGATTAAATGTGCATATTATGGCATGCTGTGTTAGTTCCTGCTGTAATTACATCATATTCTTGTGTTTTCAGGCACAGAAAGTGTTGGAGTGCAGCCCACACATCAGACAATGTGGTTCTTCACTGAATCCATGATCGCAAACACAGCCAGCAGGGAAGACTTGAAACGACTCTCAAGAGCTGACTGAGGAGGGAGACGGGAGAGAATGAACCTGTCAAGTGGAACTAAGCTCCCAAAACATGATACATTGCCACATCAGAAAATCTTGTGATTTCCGGCCAATTCAATTATGATTAAGAAGCTAACGTCATTAGTTTACAGAGTAGGAACAGATGATTAATGTGCAGCCACGTTTGGGTTTGTATGTGTTTATCCTGGGTTGCACATCCAGTGAGAGGCCCACAGTGACAGCACACACATTAATATCAGGATATTATTGGCATAATCTACTTAACAACACTACACAATTTTATAATAGTCTTGGCATCTAATGGTTGCAAAGTGGTTTAAAGTGGGACGTGCAGCCTTGTTGGAAGTAACAAGAAATCCAAAAGTGTTGAAAAAACTCACAAAACAACAAAACTTTTTCACAGCAGCCATATTGGCATGAAATAAGGTAAACACAGTGTTAACGATGATATCAATTAAGGTTCGATTCCATTCAGTGTCGCAGAGCAAACATGCACAATAACAGCAAACTGACCTTGTTTGACTAATTGTATAAAGATACAGAAGTATTGTGACAAATTGTCCAAGATTTATGGAACAACCTGTTCTTGAAAAACTGTGTGCGACTCGTTTAAAAGCAGAGTGTTCACACAGCTTGTGTGAGGCTAATTGACTGATACAAACTACTCATATTACAGCATGTTTGGTTAGTCATTACTGTAAATACATCATATTATTGTGAATTTTTAGGCACAGAAAATCTTGGAGCAAGCCCCACCAAAAGACAATGTGGGTCTACAGAAGTGGTTCCTCAAATAGTGGGGCCAAGGGGGGCGCATTTTACTTCGGGGAACATGCTTTTTTATTTTTTTATTTAAGTTTTTAGTTTTTACATCCTAGAACAATGTGCATTTGCTCGCTCGGTGGTGTAGGTGTATTTGTATGAAGTATAGACACGAAGTGTAGTAGACCCTGAGTGATGCCAGGAAAAAATATTTAACAGTGATGAGAAGACAGGCAGAGACGGAGATAAAGAGACAAACGAAAGTCCCGAAAGTTAAGACAAGGAAATATGACGAAACGTATGTAGTGCTTGGCTTGACTGTGAAAGACCGGTGTGTTACTGTGTCTAAAATGGAAGACAAATCAATTAAAGACATTTTACTGCAATCGGGCTGATAAGCCGATTTTATGTAGTTTAATTTTTCAGTTTCATATGGTTTGACACGTTCAGTAAAATTTTTATAGTTTAATTAAGGATTTAATTTTATTTTTGAATTTCAGATGCACTTTAAATATTTTCTGTTATAGTTAATACAGCTATTCTTTGTTGTAAATTGGCAGTTAGTAGTTAGACAAATGATACTATTTATAGTAGGGGGGGAGATGTTTTCTCCCCTATAACTATAACATATGTGTGACAGAAAATAATTGAGTAGCATTGGTCTACAGTGAACTTGACTACATTCATGATTGGTATAAATCAAATTATCTGCAAATGTTATCTCTCCAACAGAAACTTTGGTAACATAAAAAAAAAAAACAACTAAATGTTTTTTAAGTTTGTTCGGTTTTTAATCACGCAGGGTTAAAATTCGCATTCTTATGCAAGAATTTATAGCAAGAGTGACAGCACCCTCTCTGCTAGGAGCAAGGTACAGCTCCCAACCAGCTCCCTACTCTTTACTTAAAAAAAAACAAAAAAACAAAAAAATGGATAAAAAGTATGACAAGAAAACCACAACATGGACACAGGCGGGCGGAGGACAGTGAGACGCAGTCGTATATTGTCCTGTCACGATCCGGCAGCTCCTGTCTTTGTTTGTGTATCAGCTGAGACGAGCGGCTTCCTGCCGCCCATATTTAGTCAACTTCCTGGTCATTAGCGCGTTCCACTCACCTGTTGAGCATCCATATCTGCCTGCCATCTAATCATCAGCCCTGCAGTGTATGAGTGTGAAGACTGTCCGATTGTTAACATACTATTTTTGTGCCCTAACACATTCTGTTTTTCTCCTGCCACAGACTCACTATTTCTCTCCTGCTCTCCTCGGCATGCCTCTCTACTCCAACTACCTGCTCTCCCCCATACCCTCACCTCCAATTACCCTGTTCCTCAATAAAGTTCTTTTCTTCTGCAAATGGTGTCCATCTGCCTTTGGATCCCACCAGTCCAAGACCTGAGAGTCGTTTGTTAAGAGTAAATGAATGTTAAAAATATAAATTTCTCTATGCTTGTGAACATTTGGAGTAATTAAAGTACACAATACAACCAATTATTTTACATAGCTTTAGACATTTTTCAGACATATTGGGCCTTTAAAAGTAGTGTAGATGCTGTAAAATAAGCTTTTTGGGACTAATAACAAATAAAGCAGTCAAAAGTTTTCTTCACAGCACACAGAGTAAAGTATGCTGCTAAAATAATTCAGCCACACCTGAGCAGCTGCAGTGTGCTAAAATAATTTAGCAACTTCTCTGTTTCAGCACACTGCAGCTGCTCAGGTGTGGCTGCACGGAGCCCAATAGCCAAAGACTGCTGATATGCACACGGCTTGTGAATGACTTGAATGTAGAGCGGGGCTATAAAAGACCTGAAAAGACCATGCTCAGCAAATTTTTCCACATAAAAAATAATGGCTTTAAAATGAGTAATAGGGGTTTGTAATAATGTTTAATGCAGCGCTGCCAGCCATCTTAAAAGAAACAAATGTGTGTAATGAGCTTTCCTTTCATTTATTCCCCATTGGTTTGGAGGGGCTGCTGTAAAATAAAACTATACAACTTACAGTCCACCAACAGATTCTGCTCCATGCTGCTGCTGTAAATAAGAGTTTTGTTTAAATGCAGCTTTGTGAGTTTGATCAAACTGGCAGGAATTACAGCAGCAGCATCAGCAGCATCAGCAGAAAATCTGCTACTACATGAGTAAACTGTTTTTCTTTATTTAGCGGTTTCATGACACATTGTACCAGGTTAGAAAATAATATTGTACATTTGTACTGTCTGTGATCAGGTAGAACAAGTTAACTAGTCTTCCATGATCTAAGATTAGCTTCCAGACTAAGCTCTTTCAGACTAAGATAAGAAGAGAGCCTCCTCAAACATGCACAAACTGTTCCAGATAATAAAACACCAGTACTGTGGAGTTGCCTCTAATTCTGAGGAAATCAAAAAGTCTCTATTGTCCGCTTATAAAGGCTAAAACCTTAAAATACACAAAACTCTCATGCTGTAGAATGACAGATTGCCATTCATTTGATTATGAGGTGGAATAGGGGCTTTTTTTGATGGCACCAAGACACAAATTGAAATTATTAGAAACAAGAATCTTTTTCACAACCAGGGCCTGCGAAAGTTGTACTAGAGAGTGTTCCAGGCAAAAGAAAGTGCTGATATTATGCATCTGTAACAAGAGGAAAGCCATCAAGGAGTTTCAACGTTTTATTTAATTAATCTAAAATGTGCACCTGATGAAGCTGAGCGCCAACAGAGTGTCTGAAAAATTATTTCAGAAGATAAGAGCTTAATTATCTTTCCTCTGGAGATTTTGCTTGTGTACATTCTATAAAATGTGTATGTCATATGTTGTATAATATTACTACTAAGTATGGATTTGCGGGACAGCTAACCAGACAATCTTACATTATAGCCATTAAATACAAGTAGAACAGCTCACACATAAGGGGTAAGCATACATGAGCAGTCACACATATGAGCACACACTAAACGATCACCATGGTGCGCTCACTCCTGCCGAGAATTAAAATCGAGGCCATTTACTCGTATTCCCATCACGTGAAGGAGCCGAATAATTAGTAGCTATAATTCAGAACCAATGACCTGGGCTCCAGCTGCCCGCGATGGCCTCCAGGCGCCCGGGAAGGACGAGATGGACGGCCCTGTTCAGCAGCTGCATGCAGTCAACAGCACCCCGGGGCAACATTCAAATCCCCCTTGTGACAGATTCACTTTGTTATGGACTAGCAGTGTGTCACAGACTCCCAGTCCCATGAACGCATCCTGGCACACTGTTACTCATTATATAACGGGTGGTAACTAATCAACGTGCTGGAACATTATTCATTGTTTAACGAAGTACAGTTAGTGTTTTAATTGAACAGAGAACCATTGAACACCAAGGTGGTATAAACCCATCAACATCTAGGGGAACAGACCCAGCAGAAACAAAATATAATATTCAAAAGTATTTTCATATATATGTCTCAATTGAAATATGAATTGCCATGTTTTTATTACCTTAGATATAATAATTTTCATTTATTGTGTGTTTCTATAGTAATACAGAAAAGACAAACCAAGCAATGGCTCTTGAGATAGACTTTTACAGCTTTCGCAGGTTCTCCAATATGCTTGGTCCTCAGTTGGTTGCAATCTGCTGCCTAGGCCTAGGATGCTGCTAGAAACTACACACTTTACCTTCAAAATTATGTTGTTGTTTATACCCAATGTCAGTCCTAAAATTCTCATTTTTTACAATGTCTGTGTAGTTATTTTTGAGTTGTTTAAGGTTTTAAGAAAGATTGGGATGATTGTGGATAAACTTTGGTTGAATTTAGGAAAAAGATTCTGTATATTGGTTGCTCATTTAAGCACACAAGCGTTAGTGAGGTCGCCCACTAATGTTGGCCACAGATGCCTCATGCTGTAGTTACTAATCTAATCTAAAGGTGCCAAACACCAAAAACCTATAAAGACGGAATAGGGGTACATACTACTATTTTAGAAATGCAAGTTCACCAACAATGTACATGAATTAAAACTAAAATTTAAAATTGAACATGAATGTAAAATGATTTCAATTAAAAGGGATTAAGTTATTTTTTTTTTCATTTTAAATGTTCCAGTTTCATTCCAGTGCTTCCACATCCAAGTAATGAAATTATTTATTGGTCAATGTGTAGCAAACATACCAAACAGAATTTTGCTTTATCCCTAAACTAATTGTAAAGTTATCAACAGTATTTTTTTATAAAACTGTCTACAGCATAGCACACACACATACACAACACAAACACACACGCACACACACAAACACACACGCACACACACAAAGTGTCACTCCAGCAAAGCGCTGACGTTGAAGTGGTGTCACACTTCTACATGTCAGCACTTCCTCTAACCAAATAAATAAAAATACATCAGCATCTTCCTCCTTGAGATAAATAAAGAGACATGTGGGCTGTTGATGGATGATTCATGACATATGAGAGCAACAACAAAAAACAAAAACAAAAAAACTAAGATCAAAAAGATCAGTACAATCTGTTTCTGCTACAAATAAGGGTTAAATCATTATTGTGCAGGCATCCATCTTTGTAAAGAGAACCAGCAGTTAAAGCGTGAACTGAAAACAAACTCAGAAATAAATAATAAATGACAGCAGCTCACTTCCTCATTTTTCATGCTTTTGCTGGAGAACTGAGAATGTTTGACAACATTTGGTGTTAAAAACCTGTAAAAACACTGTAGGCTAGTGTACAACACAAGGAAAAGGAAACCTAATCTTTTGGGTTGATTTAATAATAAACCTGTTTTCTAATGGCCACTCCAGTAAACTGTTCAGATTCAACAGGGCATGAATTTGTGCTACCAGCGGGACATGGAGCGAGATGTAAGATCACTTAGTAAAATAAAGGACACATAACTAGTAGATAAAACACCAAGAATGTTCTGTTCTATTCATGCATCTAAATTAGCATCACAGTGACAGTGAACCAGGACAATGCTTTAGAAAGGCTTAATGGAATGAAAGCATAAATGATTTTATTGTTTTACATGTGTGCCGTTTCTATGGTTACACATTGCTTTGATGGTGAGAAGCGTGGCAGGTAGAAGGGTACGATGTGGTAACAGTGTCCTCAGGGGGGCACCCAAAAACTCCAGGAATTGTAAAAAAAAAGAAAAAGGAACATTTTAATTCACTGTAAAGCTCTCTGTTGCATGAATTTGCTTTTTTTCTATTGAGGCAATTTTCTCCCTTTCAATCCCAATTTTAGTCTTCTACAAATGTATATATATATATATATGTATATATGTATACTATATGTAGCCAGGCGCTACATATAGTTGCAAATCTGATACCTACTGCTGGGCTGCTGATGGCTTTTTATTATTAATAATATTATTATTAGACAAGATATAGACAGGATTAGTCTCCAAAATGTAATATTTTATTCCCTTAATCAAATTGTACAAAAAACTTGACCGTCGGGACACATCACAAATGAAATAAAGCCTCTTTTGAGCACACATCTGTGACAATGTAGAGGAGCAAATAGATTCAACAACAACAACAAATAATTAAACATGGTTCTAAAATCATTTTTAAAGTTAATCTTGCTTACTGGCACTGTATTGCAAGGTTATTGAACATAATTGTAAAATTCTACAAAACATTCATTCATTAGATATAATATTATAAAGCCTAGCCTTGGTTTTCTGTGATTTCCTTATCAAACCAGCACTGAAGTCTCTAGTAACCAGTTAAATCAATTGGATTCATAGGAACCCATATTTACAACACATTGGGCCCACATGTCTCTACAACTTCATTTTATCCACACACTCTCTTAACAGGCACCTTTAAGCCTTGTCATGTTTGTTACTGCATTGTTCTACAGCTGGGGATTAAAAGGGAGGGGGGTAGTTGGAAAATGTACCCACTGTTAATTATTTTTATTCTTATATTTTTGTTTTTATTGACTCTACATAGATACTTCAGCTGTTTTCTTTCTTTCTTTCTTTCTTTCTTTCTTTCTTTCTTTCTTTCTTTCTTTCTTTCTTTCTTTCTTTCTTTCTTTCTTTCTTTCTTTGTTTCGATTATATGTGAGCAGTTCTATGTGATTAGGAGGCAAATAAATATGAGTCAATGGAGAACAGGTGGCAAGACACAAGGGCAGGGATGGAGCTGAGAGGGTAAATGGCTGATAAATGGAGGAAACACCAGGAGCAGAGGAGGACTTACACGGGCATGAGATACAGCTGGGAGAAACTCTGATGAAGGTGAAGAGAAGAGTGCAATCTGACATATTAGGAGATACAGAAACTTTAACTCAGGAGAGACAAGTGAGAATAAGAAAAATAATGTTTAGTATGCAAATGATGATAGATGAATTGTGTATTTATAAAATCTTTTGCACTTTGACTCTACTAGGAGATTTTCCACTGAAATGGGCCTGATCCCTGAACAGCTGCAAGATAAATGGTCTCTGTGGAGTCCAGACTCTGGTGTTGGTGGCTGATGACTGCTGAGGTCGATAGGTTGATAACGCTGCAGAGAGATGCCAGAAACGCTTTGAAACGCTGTGACTCGGGAGGCAGAGCAGGTTCTCCGCTGTTTACAGGGTTGGTGGTTTCTTCCCAGCCTCCATGTGTCACAGTCTCCCTGGCCAAGAAGCTGAATCTCAAACTGCTCCCAATAATCAGGGTAGCACATTGCAGCTCTGCAGTCATGTGTGTAAAAATGCAGTTTATTACCTATTTTAAGTTCTATTGTAAGTTACTATAACTTTGTGCAAGGAGTTTGGAATCTGCACAACAATATATAGTAGTATGCATGTGTGCATACTTTATCTTGTAGGTTACAAATATCCATGCTGTATTGTAGTATTTTCTATATATATTTTGATTTAAAGATGTGTTTTGTTTTGGACTTGTGGTTGGTAGTTTGGGCATGTTTGTGTTTTAGACACAATGATACAAATCGTATCCTTCAACTTAGAATAGACTAATTTACTGCGAGTATGACTTGTTAGAAAACATTTTGTTGGCTGCAGAAGTGATAGAACAGCAATGTCAACATTGAGCTGCCTAATTCAACTAAGACGTTATCACTTATTCATCGTCAATTAAATTGACACCAAGCTGTCACCAGGCAGCGCTGCCTTGCTGGCTGCCAGCCAGCTAACCCTTAAAGTCACAGCCAACACCTAAAACCTTTTAAGCCCAGGGTGGAGGTGACTGAAGGGTCCTGTGTGAGGATTTGTGCAGGAGGGTTAAACTCAGCCAGAAAGAGACACATCAAAACTGCAGTAATCCAAACTCTATGTGGAATTTGCAAGTTACTGTAAGGACTAATACCACTAATTGGTCTGTGGGTACTGGTACAGTAGGTGGTCTCTGGGCCTACTTTAATAACCTAGGATCTCAGAATCTTTGCAATTTCCTACCCCAGTCCAACTAGACTCTCATAGTAGATTTCAGTTGACAGAGTCTCTTCACTCTCCATCCATCCATCCATTGTCTATCCCGCTTATTCCCTTTCGGGGTCGCAGGGGTCTGCTGGAGCCTATCCCAGCGCGTTAAGGCGAGAGGCAGGGATACACCCCAGATGGTCGCCAGCCAATCGTGGGGCACACACACCATTCACACACCATTCACTCTCACACTCACACCTATGGGCAATTTAGAGTTGCCAATTAACCTGAGCATGTTTTTTGTATTGTGGGAGGAAACCGGAGTACCCGGGGAAAACCCACGCAGACACGGGGAGAACATGCAAACTCCACACAGAAAGGCCCCAGACCCAGGCCCAAGGCGGGTCTTGAACCTGCGACCTTCTTGCTGTGAGGCAACAGTGCTAACCACCGCACCACCGTGTCGCCCCTCTTCACTCTCCATTGACAAATATTTACTTGAAGGTGGGAACTGTTGAAGTTTAAAACTACTGGATCTGCACTATGTCACTTTGGATCTGCCATAACCAAATCACTAATGTTTCTAATGTTTGGTTCTGACATGTACCATGAAAAAAAAAGTACTCACCAAAGATGTTTCTTGTTCTGGCTTTAACTTATGGATATTCTGCAATGCTGCTTATTATTATGGACCCTTGCTTGCATTTTCCCCTGATCCTATTGCTGAACTACAACCATAAACCAACCACAACTCAAACTAGCATGCAACATCAACCTCATCATCCTCAGCCATGCCCCCTGTTCACTGACAGGTGAGTGTTTGACTCAAAAAAACATTGATATACTCAAAATCCAGACAGAGCACTGCACGGGGAAGAGGAGGAAGTTCACAATTTTAAGGTCTGAGCTAAACCCTAAATGTCTTTACACCCTCCCAATCACTCTACTGACACTCAACCACTCATATTCCATATCCTCTAAGGCAGGGGTAAGCAACCCTGGTCCTACAGAGCCACAGTGGTGCAGGTTTTTGTTCCAACCATGCAGTCACACACCTGATTCTACTAATCAACCATCTATTGCTGAGGACCTTCATTAGGTAGAATCAGGTGTGGTACTGCTTGGTTGGAACAAAATCCTGCACCCACTGTGGCTCTGTATTTTTGACAGTCTTGTAAAAAAAAGAGGTTTATTGTCTCACGTTCTTATCCGAAATGTGTATAGAAGTGGTTCGGTTCAGTTTTAAAAGTCTTTGCTCTTTTGTAATGTTGCTGAGTAGCTGTCAAGTTACATGATTCAAGAGAGTCTCCTAAATATATTTGCAGTCTCGGCTTAGAAGCAGCTCAGAATAGCAGGATTTACCAGAGCCAGGGGCTTAAGACAGCACTTCCTTCTCTTTAAGTTCTCCCAAGTTGAACCACTTGGCACTAAGAAACTGAAAAAAAAAAAAAAAACTGAGAAGTATTTCTTTTTTGTAATATATATATCTACATCTGAGACACAGAAAAAGTTTGACAAGGAGAATCTGCTGAGCCGTGGAGATGTACGTGCTGGGTTTTACCACAGATGCTTTCAAATGACACAGAGCCATGTTTGGGTGTAAAGAGCAAAGGAATGAATTCTCATGCATTGAAGAGGCTTTTCTCACTTCTCAGACGCATGCTGTAAGAGTTCATTGGCAGGTTGCTTTATTTAGAAACAACACAGACGTCTTCCCTCCAGGAGGCCCCAGGTTCCTGCAGGCAGCCCAGATGTAATATATGCTAATGTGATCACAAAATTGTTGTGGCTTTCTTTAAAAAAGTAGTTGCTGCGCCTGCAAGACTTTTGAGAACTAATTTAAACTGTTGCATGTATAAATCCCCCTCGAACAACTTTAATATCTCCAAACAGAATTCCTCATTTTCTTTTTAAAATGCATGTTTGTTGCTGCTTTAACACCTAGTCAAATGTTCTAAAGCCGTGCTTGCCAGCAGCAGAGACTTGGCTTATACCGGAGGTCCCACTGGTGCTGATTTGCAGCACCCACAACAACTATGAATCATTAAAAGAGGTTGGGCTTTGATGTTCATCTGTAACAGTCTGATGACTCTCCCGCGCCTCTCCCACAGGGACCGAGAACCTCATCCCACCCCGATGTGACTGTAACCTGGCACGACCCCACAGCTTTTATGTGCTTGGAGACAATAAATTGGGACAGCACAGTTTGGGGTCTCGCTCCGTTAAATCAGCTTTAGACTCTGGCTGTATCTGCGCTGATACAAATGAGGTGAATAGAATGTATTGTGCAAAAAGTAATTTCCTCCTCAATAATGTATTTAATATAATATATTCCTTTTAATCAAAAGTATTTACATCTGCAGACGGTGGACTGCAGTGAAAGAAATCTTCATTAAATTGCTAAAGTCCTTGGTTTAGGCATTTAGTCATTAGTCAAAGAGCGACAGATTCACAATTTTTATAAGCCATCATATCAATTGTAGAGGTGTCTAAGGTTCTGGTGTACTTCTGCTTTGTGCAGTTTGTTTGGGCAAGTATGAAAGTGGAAGAGTAAACAGAGGTAGGTATTTAAAAAATTAAAATCATTTACGTAATCATAGGAAAGCTGGCAATATGCTAGATATCATAGCAGTGAAAAATAATAGTATTATATAAACATGATGTACAAGTGTGTTTATTGTTGTTTTTGTTCCCTTTCCATATCCACAGTTGTTCATACCAGCCTAACATTATTCTCTCCTTGGTGATTTTCATTGAAGATTAATTAAGGTTAATAATGAATAGTTTATTGTATAGTGGAAGATTGTATAGAACTTCTTGCAAATAAAAACTTTAAAATATTGAGTCTATTGAACTTTTGACGTAAATAAATAGCTGAATTTGGAATGGACCCATTTTACAAGATGTTTTACATGTCACCTGCATACATGTTATACCCTTTCATTGTGCTCTTGAGCAATAGTTGTGAGAATTAAATTTCCAAGAGGAAATGCATGATTAGAAAGGAACCAAACTGTTAGTGGTTGCATAGAAAGTGAGTGAAAAAACATTTTAAAGTAGACAATATATCAAGAACTATGGCAAGATCAATAAATGCATTCTTTGGATAAACTACCTCTTTGTGTAAACTTATAAATTATGAATCAGTTTGTGATTTTGCTGGTTCAGTGGTAATACTTGGAAAATGCTGTCCCTTTGTTCCTTTCACCTTAATATTCACAATAGCAGTTTGGTTTGCAGCAATTGTGTTCAATAGTTTGCTTTGTTAAACATAAAGACATGATTTAGCGTCATTAGCTTTATATCTTTGCTGCTGGCTGAAGTTCAGCGATAATTGAAAAACGAAAAATCTACTACTTTTGCTGCTGAATTGACTATGAAGCTGTTTGTTTCAGGAGCATTGCCACACTGACATGAATGTTTAATAGAGTGGGGCACTGAGGCGACTGCCAAATAAAGACACTTAAATGTTTTTCTGGAGGACTTATTCATTCAATGCCACTTGGCAGAGGTAGGCGTGAGACAAAAGGCTTGGCAACACACACACACACACACACACACACACACAGACACACACACACAGACACACACACACAGACACACACACACACACACACACACACACACACACGTCTACACGTCTAAACAGCATTAATCTGACCTCCCGTTTTTCATTTATGCTTGCGCTTCATTTTCTAATACTGTCCCTCGGTATCGATGCATAAGATGAGCTGCCAGCTCAGGTTCCTATTCAGGAAACCACAGAGGTGAAATTCCCCAGGATATGCAGCTGTTCAAATCAAAGGTATTGACCTGGAGTCATATCATCATACTCAAGGGACGTATAACAAGGATAGTTGTTTACTGTGCATATGACCCTCCATATGAGGGTCATATGCATTTATTTACGTCATGCATTAATGGGTTTAAAGAAGAAAACCATCAATGTTTTTCTCACTGGACAATAAACAGAAGAGAAAGTACTGAGTGATGTGTTTTAGGTAGGTGACCTGCAGAGATTGTGGTTCCACCCCATGCAGCAGCCAGCTGAGTCTCCACCAACGGACCTGAAACTGGCTTGAGAAATTATATAAAAATTGAGGAACGAGAACTTTTCAAGTCAAAAAACTTGTAACCCAGCAAACTTTTGGAAAAATGCAAAAACGATGCAGTGTAGATGGCCTGGAATATCCACATACATTAAATATTGAAATATGGGGCCACATTGTTTTCAGCTACTTAAAAAAACATGAACACAGCTTTGAAAGGAATATTGTCATAGACCAGAAATCCTCAAAGGGCACAGAAATAGATGTAAATTGAATATTAACAAAGTGCTTATTTCATCATTTATCTCAACTTTGCTGCCCAATTGCCTGTGATTACTTTTAAATACATTATGCAATTGAAATGTATATTTGATAAAAGCCAGCTTCACTTTTTAAATAATTTATTGTAAAACGAAATTCAATGTCACTTTTTGAGGGTGTTGTCTATCCCTCTGTATCATGCTCAGTCGTTTGAACTGTTCATTTACAGTCTGATAGTGACTGTGTTGTTTTTTTAGAAATCACCATCAAATACTGAGCCAGCAGCTCTGTGAAATAGGTAATTATGTACAGCAATGGCCTAAAAGTGATTCATCAATATATATTTGATTCTGCATTACCAGCTGTGTCTATTACAGCAGATATCCATATATGTTGGTGATAGTCTGACTCCCCCTCTGATGTTTTACTGCTCGAAGCCTGATGACCAAGCAGCCAATAGCCCCGAAGTTGTAATGAGATCTGGAGCTCTGGCACCAACACAAACAAAAAAATATCAACATGGAAATCGATCACCAATCCTTTAATTTGAAAAGAAAAACACAGCTGCAGCTTTAATGTGATGAGACAAATGCTGCCTGGAGGACAATAGAGCTGCGTTTCACACTGGTCGGAAGGCTGAGATATCCTTTTTGTTTTCATTAAACCCGACAAACCGCAATAAAATTGCTGCTGTGACAACTGGGGGCAACGAAAGCATAAACAATCTGCTGTAAATAAATGGGCCTGTGTGAAATATACATATCAGATATAGCTTGCGCATGATACATCCCTTTTTAGGGAGTTATTTTTATACAGATATTATATAACTCATAGGTACACTTTGGTGGATTAGAGGTAACGTGACACTTGCTCTTAAGCAGCAGACCCAGTTTGAATCCAGGCTGAATCTCCTATTACTTCCTATCTGGCTAATATAAAATTAAAGCACCTATGCCACAAAAAACTCTTTTTAAAAAGTTCCAATCCCATAGACATCATTGCATTAACATGCAGCAGCACTTTCCTTACACTGTAAAGCTCCATATCATGGCTCATCCTCATGATGCTTCCCAGCATTTTAGTCACAATTCAAAGTGTCGTTGTCCCGTTTCTTCCAACATAACCAGCATCTTGTAACATCTTATGAAAACTACAGGCTAAGACAACAGCCAGTTTAGCTGTTACTTTATTTCTTGCACTAACATCGGTGACTGTGGGCCACACCTGTCTTACTCCAAGACGCAGACCCTCAGGGAATCCCAGAATTATCACCAGACAGACCAACAGAACAGAAAACATATCAGTAACATGCCCAGGTGTCTATACTTTAAAGGAAAAAGTTCAAGGAGATTTAACTTAAGTGTGATTTTACTTAGCCTATCAATACAATCAAATAAATTGTAGCCTCTTTCTTACAATAACTATATTTGCATGTCTCTCCTTATCTCGGTATATGTCCATGTTTTACCCAACTCACCCTCATTTGTCCAGACATAAAAAATCTACTTAAGATTACACTTTTCTATAGTAATACATACTTACCATGGGCACTGCACTAGAAATAAAATTAATACAAAATTGTGTTTCCAATGCATCTTTTAGGACTCTAAAAGGCTTTAGATAGAATGTCAGACATTGAGGGAGCAACAAAGGTAAAACAACTATGGACATGAAAAAAAAGGAGGTAGGGTCTAGGAGAAGGCAGTGGTGGGTCTTTAGGCGGGTTTTGAACACTGTGAGGGACCCTGAGGGGGTAGGGGCAGATAGTGAAGGGTTCAGAATTAATGAAGAGGATTTTGTATTAGATCCTGTGAGAGACTGAGAGCCAGTGATGTGGTGACAGAATCCGATGGATGTGAGGAATGTGAAGTCGAGTGAAAAAAAAAATCCTGATGGGAGTGTTGTTGTTTATTTTTCTTAAATTAACCAGTTTGTCATAATAAGATATTTAGATGACAGATTGGTTTGATGTCAGGCTTTGATTTCATGCCAGCAACTGTTTCATAAGACGATATCCGCTTTTATCCCATGGTGAATTTCTCATTTACAATGAATGAATCACATAAGTTGATGATGCCCATGGGTCTTCATAATACATGAAATTCATCTAGTGATGAGAGACACAGGTGCATCATAGATGCTGTATTTATCCCCCTCTCCCCTCCTCCTCCTCCTCTCTCATTGGCTCTTCATCTCTCCTGTCCATGAGTGGTCCACCAGAAAATGGCAGCAGAGCGAGACGGCAGAAATTAAACAGAAACAATAAAATGGGGTTTAGCGTGGCACCGTGCCGCATTGTGACAGTTCAATCGGAAAGCGTTTTTGGAGCGGGCCTCTGATGGGTTACACTGCCTCTGTGTTTATATGTCCCTTTGTAAATGTCATAGATGGTGCAGAAATGCCAGGCTTTGTGTTTCTCTGGCTGTCTTGTGTCCTGAAGCAGAACAAAAGGCAATATTTCCAAAGACTCGGTGCCGATGTTCGTCACGCATGTGGCTTGGCAGCATGGAGCCTCACACATCACGTCTCACAGGAAAAACAAAGGCTTTATGAAAGTTTGGTTTTATGGTTTTAAAGGCAGATCTGAGCCACTTGCACAGATAAATCTCTGTCATCACGTGTTACTCTACACGTGTTGTCTAGATGTCTATTATAAAATATACTGCCTTACTGTGTTTCGTCTAGCTTGGTGCACTGTACACTCACAGATAACTGTGGTAAAATTACAGATTTGTGTCTAATAGTATATGTACAAAAATCTGATTTTGTGAAAAGGAAAAAACATATTCCTAGTCAGCACCTGTCTTCCAGGCAGACAAAGATGAAAGGTCAAGAGGCTGCAGTCTTCAGGTGATTTATTTAACAGGTCAAGATCGATCTTTTGTTTTTGGTACATGGCCTAATGACTTTGGATCGTCATTTATTCATCAGAATTATGAACTTTAACATGGAAGACGGTAACACTTGACACTGAAAATTTTAAATAAAATTACCATTGACATCTTTCCCAGGTCACTGTCAGTTGAGTTTATTATATTTACACAAAAGTGTTGCATTGAGATTAAAAATGTATTTTCTCACAAAAAACAAATACAATAAATCAATATATGAATATATTGGCATATTCACTTAAGCAAACAGTTGCAGTCTGCAAACAGAAGACCAGATGCAATCAATGAAGAATAAGAGTGACTTTGTGCAACTTTGAGAAAGTCCACTTAAACAATGACACTGGTGGCATTTAATTGAATTGCAGAAATCATCATGGGTATTGTGTTTTCCACATTCCTTATATACATTACAACACAAAAGCTGGCTTACATACCTACAGTATACACGTCTGGTGCATATTATTAAAATCCACTCCTGGTTGCGTAGCATCACAAAACTACAAATGCACATATGTGTGAATGCTTAACATTTGTCAAACTGTGGCAGGCACCCATGCACACACTGGGAGTACTGTGCACAGCTACTTTTTTGTGTGATGGTAGCATGCCTACATCATTTTGCATGCATGTGAGTGTATGATAGAAATGTTCAATTACCCTGAGTTCCTGCCAGCAAATGCAAAAAAAAATGCATAAATGTAGACCCATCATATCATCTGATTATTTTGGTGCAGTATCACCACAAATGAGTAAACAGGACACCATTATAAGTAATGGGGAAACTAGGTTGCATGTCAAGTGCTGCTCTGCTGCCCTTGCTCATTTCATAGTTGTGCATTTTAAAAAGAATGGAACCTCATATACACACTCACACAATGCTGCTACACTGCAGGAACAAGTTGATGAGTTGTGAAGTTTCTGCTTATTACACCTTTGGGTTATTGTTACCATCCAGAGAAATAAAGGGGGTGACCTTTGTTCTTCTATGGTTCTGGTGCTTAGTGCAGATATTAGCTGTAGAGCTAATGGTGTTAATAGTCAAAAAAATGTTGTGTTTATTGTTGAGGGAAGCGGCAGAGAGGCAAGTGACATGGGAGCATGCATAAGCCAACCCGTCCAAGAAAGTTGGAGATGTTATTATTTTTAAGGTCATGTTACAATCCATCGCACTAAAAAAATGCAATGTAAATTGCTTCATATATGTTACACATAGCATAGTCCCTTTAATAGACTAAATATACTATTTATATTATATTATTTGAAATATACTATTATATACTATTTTAAGAATCATAGGAGATATTAGATTAAATAAAGATGTATGTAATATCCAAGAAGGAATGAAAAACTCATCTCAGGACTCATCAAAGTGTGACATGTCCAGCAATAGCTATGTATAAGACAAGGAAGAAGCTATAAATATGATGAATTAAAATTAAATACCTGCTGGATTGAGGAATTAAAAAGTTTGAAGTACAAGCAGCAGCTAATAATGATGATGATTAAATAGTGTAAATTATGAGATGTGAACAGATTTAAGCCTAACTGCCTATTGTGTAATCTGAGTCCCTTTTAAAAACAATGTGGTGTATGTAAGCTTCTTTCTACAAAATGACTTATCCTCCCCAGGTGGATGAATCCATGAACAAAATATGTTCTGAATGCCACTTAGAGAGCTTGTTATGCTTTGAAGTCTTATACAACCTTATACACTGATGGAAGAGTCGATTATCCTGAGCCAAAGTATAAGAGGCCACCTTAGGTAAGACATTTTTTTGCATCCTTTCATTTTGTTTCAAAAACAAATCCTTCATAGAAACAAAAATGCAGTCCAACAATGAAATACAGAATATTGAGCATTTTAGGCACACTAAACTATTAAAAATAATCATGAACACTAGTGTTTATGGAAAGCAACTATATTTATATTTCAGAACCCCTCAGTACTCTTTGTAAAAGTAGTTCTTCTATGAAGCAGATGTCTACAAATAATTTAAAAAAATAGGTAAAAAGGTTTCCAATTTGAAAATCTGTATAGACTGTTGAAACTTGGAAGAGGAAATAAAAATGAATGACAAATGATTTCTTTTTTTCACACACACATGCAGAGTGAGTCAGTGCTGAACATATTCTATAATATATGCCTCCTGGTGTTAACACTGCATATTGATTATTGTTGACTGTTCACATGAAGTGCAGTAATCTGTGATTCCACAGCCATCCACAGTGAATGAGGATGAAAACATTGACAGATTGATATAAATATGGACTTATGTTTTTTTTTTTTTTTTTTAAATAACAAAATACTGAGACTACTTGCAGATCATTGACATTGTAGTCATCAAACATTGTTTAGATTTCTCTTAATCCATCCTTCATTACAGCCCAGGTCCCCTCTGTCCTCAAAAAAGCTGTTTTAGAAGCTATTTACATACAAATCTGCATTATTAATGACTACCTACCCCAATTGGCTGGAGGTGTGGTCTTCACCTTCACCCTCAGACATTAAGACTACAACATAATGAATCATGCAAATTCCCATCATGCCACAACTTTATCCGGAGTAACAGCTGCAGCTGGAAGTGTAGGAAAGTATATAAAGGCTGTGGTTGCACAGTTGAGATTTCAACGGATGTTTTCCATCAGTAAGAGCTAAGTAAACTTTTTTTTTTTTTTAATGTAGACAGAAATAGCCAGCTCATATTTAGCTTGGATATATGATATATTCCTTTAGCTGAATAACAGATAGTGAGTGTGCTTGTTTTAAAACTTCATCCAAAGATTGAAGATGAAAAAGTTGAAAATCCTGCAGACCTCTGAGTCTCGTTAAAGCAGGTAGTCGACTGCAAAATGTGATGAACACACACACACTCACACACACACACACACACACACACACACACACACACACACACACACACACACACAAACACACAAACACACACACACACACACACACACACACACATACAACCTGTCTATAGCGAAAGGAAGAATTTCTCCAGGGTGAATTTCAGCCATTTCTGACATACATTTCCATCCTCTGGAAGAAACTTTGTGGCTGCTGCACACCAGCAACACATCCAGTGTCTTGCAGTGCTCCTCATTTGGCTAAGAATTTTCCACATTACCAACCTTTTCAACATCTGAAAAATCAGACTGCTCCATAAAACCAATCTGTATTTTGGATTAGTATTTTTTCATCAGCATCTAGAATAAAAAAGGCCAGTCTATATGTAGTTTTAAATGTCCTGGATGATGGCATTGCTCATGGCAAATGAAAGGTACTGCAGACCTCAAAACTCTCCATGAACTAGCACACAGCTTTCTATTTGCGCTGCACTGGTGAGGATTATCCTTGGTAAAATGCATTTTCTAGGTCACATGGCCTCAATTTGCTTCAACAAAGTGCCCCTGTTATCTTTTTTGTTTTGTTGTTTTCACATCATAAACTCATGCTTGCTTAATAAAGCCAATCCTTACATAAAGCAGTGAAATATTTTAAAGCAAATTAAATTTAAACAACCAGCAACACGTCCATTGTCTTGCAGTGCTCCTCATTTGGCTAAGAATTTTCCACAGTACCAACCTTTTCAACATCTGAAAAAATCAGACTGCTCCATAAAACCAATCTGTATTTTGAATTAGTATCCTTATCAGCATCTAGAATAAAAAGGACCAGTCTATATGTAGTGTTAAATGTCCTGGATGATGGCATTGATCATGGCAAATGAAAGGGACTGGAGACCTCAAAACGCTCCATCAACCAGCACACACAGTTTCTACTTGCTCTGCACTGGTGAGGATTATTCTTGGTAAAAGGCATTTTGTAGCTCACATGGCCTCAATTTGCTTCGACAAAGTGCCTCTGTTATCTTTTTTGTTGTTTTTACATCATAAACTCATGCTTGCTTAATAAAGTCAATCCTTACATAAAGCAGTGAAATATTTTAAAGCAAATTAAATTTAAACCTTACAAAAAAAAAAAACATAAATACACGATCAAGGGAAAAAAATGAATAGAATTCAGTAGAATGAATGCATAAGGTTAAGTCAAATGCAGTCCAAAACATAAAAGTCTGGAGAAAGTCTAATAGCAAAATTACATCATGGGAACTATGATAATATACGTGTAAGCTTGCAAGAGGACTGACACGGGCACCATGTGTAATCTCCATGTAAGCAGTGCTCCCATATTGATTTTGCGAAGCAGACCTCAGGGAAATGCTGGTAAAGTGGGGCTGGATGAAGAAATGAAGGGTGGGTGTGCTGCAATGAACTGAGACAGATGACTGGCAAGTGTAGAGACTGTCTAACTAACTACTAATAGACAAACAAATTGTCAGCAATGTCAGAGTCCGGAAAGTTCCTCAAATGGTGCATGTTTTTTTATTGATCATAGAGAAGTAAAATGATTGACAGCAATGGATTAAGTCTACACTCTTGCCAGTGTATACTTATACATAGAGCCTGAGGGGTCGACATGTACGATGCTCTGTTATTTATGTTTGTACTGTTGTACATGAGGGTTTTTTTCATTTACTTAAGGCTTTAGGTTGTTGGACTGACAGAAGGAAATTGATTGCGGCTGTACACTGTAACGGTGAGGAGGTGGAGAAGCTTATTACAGCTGCATCTATATGCATCAGAAGCAGCCGTGTTTGCACAGATCGCCAAAGGGCTCACACACAAAAACACATGCAGGTGTCTTTTTCTTTGCTTAAAATATTGTTGGCACATTGAGATTTTTTTCAAATTGAAAATGTGATTATTCAGTTCTGCTTCTTTCAACATGCCTGTATTTCTTAGATATTTTCAGTTATTTGGTTAAAAGTAAGCTCAAGTAAACATCTCTCTCTCTCTTTTTTTCATATGGCAAACATTCAGCAGAATAGGATGCTTCCTGCTGTGTATCACTTTTAAACAATCTGAAAACAGTCTGACACAAAAAATAACCTATAATTACCCTCCGCTCCAAACAAGCACTGTTCATGTCAACATCCAACTTGGTATGACAAGATGTGTTTTTTTTCTTAAAGCTCCAAAGAATATGTTTAAATATAGTAGTGTCTAAACAGCAGGAATGTGTCAAGTCAATTTTATTGGTCAATATCACAAATTGCAAATTCAATTGGCTTTACAATTTGTACAACATAAAACAACCTCTATCCTGGAATCTGACAGCATTTGATGCGACTGATGATACCTTAAGGTTTAAAAACTGTATTGTTTAGTTCTGTTGCATTGGCCTATAGTTTGTTTTTATCCCCTTCTGTTCCCTTTCTATATACACTATGAAAAGGAAGCAAGCGCACTGCGCACATATTCAAGATTAGAGATTAGATTAGATTAGATAGCTCCTTTATTGTCCCACAGTGGGGAAATTTACAGTGCTACAGCAGCAGTTAGAAAAGATACAAAAATGTTTTTAAAAATTTACAAAGGAAAAAAAAAATTAAAAATTAAAAAATTAAATTAAAAAACAATATACAGATATATACAGGTATATATAAATGATGAGTCACGATGCCTTCATCGATGCCGAGCAGGACAGAGAAAACGGTGTGACAAAAAGGGTTCGAATGCCAGTTTATTTTATGTCAATGGGGTTAAAATGAATTTTATTTGTAAAACCCAAAATAACAAATACCGGGATAAAGAAAAGAGGAAGAACCCTCAGGAAGAAGAACAGAGGAGGATCCCCCTCCCAGGACAGACAGGCTGCAGTAGATGATGCCTGTATGTGGAGAATATAATTTCTTGGTTTTGTTGGTTCCACAGCAGTATTAAATCTTTCTGCTACTGCTATGGATATACTGATGTTTCAGAATAAATTTAGACTATTAAGCCTTTTTTTACACTGATCTATCAAACTGCATTAAAATGAAAGTAAAAACACCTTGGTCTCTGAGGCGTTATCCTGCAGTGAGTTGTTGGCTGCCTGCTGATACTGGGACACAGCGTGAGTGGCCGTCATGTGGGCCACCGGGGCCATGTGTTCCGTATATATAACAAATGTCATTCCTACATTACTGCAGGAGATGCTATTACTGTATGCACATTACAGAATGGGAGATACAACACAGCTTTAGGGGGCCCTGTGTTTAAAACAAACTTCCTGGATTTAAAACCATTTAAAAACATCCGTTGCACTTTATCCTGTAAGAAGCTCTTGAATCATGAAGCCAGAAGGGCCTGAGGGAACTCAAGAGGTGAGATGAGTCAAATCAACAGTTACAAGCAGCTTTCAGAAGAATGAATGGAGATGTGACCTGGACTAGTGCAGGTATGTTGTATTCTTGTACTTGTTGTATTGGGCCAGAAGACCTTCAGGACCTTTTCCAATCCTTTACAATCCTTAATAATCCTTTTGTTGCATCAGACCAAGAAGCAATGACCTCATACTGCTTTTATTGATGCATTCTGGTTCACTTGAATAATTTTATGGGAGAAAAGAAATCAACCTAGGCAAACAAATCAGGCCAGAGTAGACAGGCAGATGATGTTTCGACAAAAAGCTTTAAATTGGCAGTTCCCCAAATGACAATACCAGCCTCACTCAGATGCAAAGACAGAATCAGCAGGACGTTGTTACAACACTGATTGGACTTGGGTTGATGGGTGAACAAGACACTAGAGACCTCAGCTCACATCCCATCTTCTGCAAACAATTATTGTTAGTATGACATGTAGTATAACATGACCCTTTTTGTTAATCAACTACTTTTAGTTTCCTTACACAGTCATATCAGTCAACCTTTACAGAAATTACTTCTATGATAATAGCTGAAGGCAATAAAACAACCCGTTTTGTTGTTGAGGTATGTCAAGTCATCAGCTTGTATGGCTAAAACAGATGCTTGCATAAGTATTGACTATAATACTACACGTGTGAACACTTACCTTCCATCACTCTTGACATGAGGGAAACATCCCAGTTCTCATCATTCTCTGTTTCAATTTTGACTTTTTTTAGAAACTTTGTTAAAACAGCAGATAACAGACTCATTGACAGCTTATTATACTTTGCAAACGTCATTCTTCATTTTGTAGCAATGACATTTAAAAATACTTCTCTACCTGTTATAACCTAACTATCACTCTACTTGTCACATTTGTGTTTAACCAAACAATAAAACCTCCTATCAGTAGGACATTACCTTTACCTGTGCAGATGTGTGCAAATAAAGTGAACCTGCAAACCTAAATGTGACTCAGGTTCCCCCTCCAGCTGATATTGCGCATGGCTAGGAAGTAAAAAGTTCAAATGCATCGGTAAAACGCAGCGACTCTTTCATCTCTCGCTGCATGCTCTGGCCTTGAAGTGAAGATGGTGGGCTTTTTCTTTTGGAAAGCCAGAAAGCAGCAGCCAGCCTTGTGTCTTTGATGTGTTCTCCCGTCTCACATCTGAGAGACCTCAAGCTCAAAGAAAATGGCTTGAGAGTTGACAGCGAGGATACATGTAGAGACAAGTCAAGAGGCTTGTCAATGGAACACTGGATTTAAGTAATGAAACAACAGTTAAATGAGTTATTAAACGACATGCAGATAATTTATGGAGAGACACATCAGACCAAATTGAATCCAGAAAATTAATGAGAATTTTAATATGAAGTGAATGAGAAATTAATTGGTTTTATCATCAAATGAGTCCCCTCAAATCAGAGTTTCGTCTTTTGTGCACAAGGCAATAGAGTAGAGCCAGGTATACGCATCTGCCTGAACTCCTGTCTAATAAAACAAAACTGTAAATTGCACCTGTATGAGTCTCTACTTATCTGTCAAGGAATAAGAAACAACAGAGAATTATTAGCGACTGTGCAGCTGCCCTTTACTCTACAATTTTCACCTTAATGTGTAGCTCTCTGGCTACAATTTTACTGTTTTGTTTTCCATTCTAAGAGCTTTCATAGTACAGTTGTTGTAGTATTAGGCAGCTGATTTAATAAATGGCCAAATAAAAACACTGTACACTGCTTTCTTACCAGTAAACCACAAACAAATCAAAACTGAATCATTTCACAGTTAAAGAGTAGATATTTCCCTCAGGCGCTCACAGAGTGAATATTGTTCTTACATTCACCAGGTGGACAGATACTCAACAGCGAGGATAGAATGAATGACAATGTTGCCATGTAACTGTTGAATGTGGAAATAAGCAAAATGTTCAACATATAAACTTGTCCTTCAAACAGCAAAAAATAAATAAGTAAACGAAGAAATGCTAAAATACATCAGTAAAAGCAGGTTTAACCTCAAATGCGAGACTTTAGCCTTACACTGCACTTTGCTAGTCTGTCCCAAGAGGTGTTAATCTCAGATCGTTTATTACAAAGACAGACATATGAGAATACAGACACACACACACACATGCAAACACACCTGGTAAGCGCCCCTTATTTAATGCGTAACCATAAATCCAGCTGATCAATCATGTCTTTCATTCAGCCTCCTGAGAAACCTGCAGGTGATCACTCATCCTCACCTGATGAATCACCTGCAAGGCTCATCTAACTCTGTCTGTGTGTGTGTGTGTGTGTGTGTGTGTGTGTGCGTGTATGTGTGTTTTTGTGTGTGTGTGTGCTCGTGTGTGAAATTAATGTACCGTAAGTCAACGTCGACTGAAGTGATGGAAGCAGAACCCTTTTTAGGCTAGAAAGTGCAACAATGTGCAGAATGAATGTGTGCCATTAGTAGCTGAGTGAATATGTATTCATTTAGGCAGAGAGTGTGTGATTGTGTGGAGCATCTCATTGTGTCCAGTCTTTTGTCTGTGATAATGAGCCGTTTTGTTCTCAGGCTTTTTGTCACCACGCATCCATCAGTCGTGTCTCTGTTCATATCCTTGCAATTCATCATTGTAAAGAAATCCTACCTAATATCTGGTGTTGCTTCCATCAAAAACAAAGCCAGTGATACCTTCTGATCTTGGTGTAACACATAAAGTTAAAAGTCACATCTACAAACATCACACACTCTTTGAGGTAGCTTCTTATGACTTAATACCAAAATCTCTTTTATAAATACTTGTGTTTCAAATGTATTATTCATTTTACTGTACAAATTAATGGCAATAATTCTTCTTCTTTAATATCATCTAGCTACGTAAAAATGGGAACAAAACTGGCACTAGAAGGAGAGAGCATATCTCACCTGTATTAGCCACTCTACACTGGCTTCCTGTAAAATCTCCTATAGAATTCAAAATCCTGCTCCTCACCTATAAAGCGCTCAATGGTCAGGCACCATCCTACCTTAAGGATCTCTTAGTCCCATATCACCCATCGAGAGGATTACGTTCCAAATATTCAGCTTATTGGAGGTTCCCATGTTTTCTAGAATTAAAATGGAAGGCAGAGCCTTCAGCTTCCAGGCTCCTCTCCTGTGGAATCGTCTTCCAGTTTCAGTCTGGGGGGCAGACACCCTTCCTATATTTAAGAATAGGTTAAAAACGTTCCTGTTGAAGAAGCGTATAGTTAGGGCTGGCCCTGGTTGGCCTAGTCATAGTTATGCTGCGATAGGTTAGTCTGCCGAGTCCTCATGAGATGCTCTGAGCTTCCTTTTCTTCTTTTTCTTCCTCCATCTGTGATACTGATGAACCACTATTGTACTTGTAAATCTGCTGTGTTCCCGGAGTCCTGCCCTGTGTTTTCTCATTCACAGAGCATGCTGCAGTGCAGCCACTGAGGGATCTACAGATGTTGGTGGGTCTGATGCTGTCCTGGTTCACCTGGAAGCTGTGATGGATTCTGCGCCTCATCCTCCACATACATCAAAATTAATTACATTTCTGTTTGTCTGTTTGTGATGTCCAATTTTCCAAGTAATGTTTCCACCTGCACACATCATCTACTGCAGCCTGTCTATCCTTGAAGAGGGATTCCTCCTCTGTTTCTCTTCCTGAGGGTTCTTCCGTTTTTTTTCCCTGTTAAAGGGGTTTTTTAGGGAGTTTTACCTTGTATGATGTGAGGGTCTAAGGACAGGGGATGTTGTGTTGCTTTTGTACAAACTGTAAAGCCCGTTGGGGCAAATCTGTGATTTGTGATTCTGGGCTATACAAATAAAATGAATTGAATTGAAAAAACAACAACAATGCTAAAGGTCAATTTAAAACATCAAGTTCTTCATACTCCACTTATATGTTTAGCATATTGGTAATTTGAAGTTTGAAGCTTATTTTATTATTGCAAATACAAAGACGATTTTAATTGTTTTCCTCTTATAAACATTGATATGAAAGCCAATTTGAACCACGTTCAGCTCACAATAACACACAGTAACACTAGTGTTTCTGATGAAATTCAAAATCACCAAGCTCCCCCATAATCAAACATGACCTCCTTGGAGGGTTGTTGTTCTGCAGAGAAATCTGTCTACAGTATATAGGTTTGCTTAATGGGTTACAGCAGCTCTGTGGTGGAGAACACTCTCAGCACGGAGGTGGCAGAAAGACAGGACACTATTTGGCAAGAACATACCGTCTCTGGGAACACTTCATCTTCCTCTGCTACCAGTGGACCAGTTGGAGGTGATGGCTACCTTTTTTGGAGCAGACTTTTAGCACAATTTGTCCTCCTGCAAAACTATACATGACTAAAATGCTATAATTTGTCCATAATAAAGAAGTTAAGGATGTTAATACTTGCCATTTGGCAGCTATTTACTCACTTTACAGTTATTTAAGTGTTCTTTTTAATAGTATAAATATGATCCAAAGTATTTGGGTCAGTGACAAAACATGGTTTGCAAGATGAGAAAGTCAAAAACTTAATAAAAATAAAATATTTTTAAGAAGCATCCATTATGTTATGGTTTTGGAATACAGTATATTACTATAGAGGGGTGTTGAAGGTTTCTATGACTTGGAAGCAGTACAGAGATTTTCCTTTCTTAAATGGGAGCTCATGACTATCAATTAATACATCAATGCACTGCTGGTCTATAGGCTGCTCATCCTCTCGTTACGATGCTCCCAAATGGCATTAACTGCTGGAAAATGCTGCTTTGGCTTGTTTGAAAAGCATTGCAAGCTCCAAATACCTATTTGTCAAACCGAAGAGATATATTATTTCCAGTGTCCTAGGAGAAATCAATATATCAGGTGTGGGTAATCATGATGATTCAAGTACAGAAGAGCAGGATGAGGAAGGGGGTGACATGGTTCACTTTCTAGTCTCACACTGGTTTCAGTTTGCTTGGCTCAATTTGGCCCATTTACATCATTGACACAAGTGCTCATGCTAATTAAAATGCATTAAAATGCTTCTCACATAAAATAAACATTTCTACAAGCTTTTTTTTGCAATACATTACCCTACTGTTTGTGTTTAGCCAGTTGCTTAATATCGGTAGTTTACAACCTCAACCTGAGGGTGGAGACCCCCATAAGGGGAAGCTTATTAACTAATTGGCTTCAATATTATTGAGGTATGGCAAAAAAAAATGTAAATTACAATTACATTTTATTTCTTTTGTAAATGGATTATTGTATATTTGAATCTTACCTTTTTTACTTACTGAACAATTGAAATGACTAATTTCCATTTATTGTTATTAATGGTGAATCAGATGGTGTAAGTCTAATTTTTGACTATTATTTATGATACAAGGTGATTCATAATATAATAGGCCCTCTGATAAATGTGGTCTCCATGTGAAAATGCATGGCACCACACTGTGGCCTCCTCTCTGTGCTGTTATCTCTTTGTAGGGGTAGACTATTTTCCATTCAGGGTTTTCCACAATGTATAATGAATGTTTTCCCCCTGAATAATCACTTTTATCTGCATACACATGCTCAGCACAGACAGCAAACCCCACTCACTGTTCTTCTTCTGTTGTTACTGCTTTTTGTTGCCCCAACGTTTACTTGCTCTCCTCCCACTCTGCCTCTTTTCTCTGAAGAACGGAATCTGTAAAAGCAGCTCTGGCTTCAAACGCCCATATTCAGTCTCAGGGAAAGAGAAAGAGACAAAGAAGAGTACACGAACAATAAGAACACAGTTCTCTTTAGTCAGGGGGGAAATATATTGTGAATAGACGTGACTAAGTATCAGCCAAAGCTGTTGTAGCCTATTGATTAAACTGTGTTTCAGAAACCACCTGAGGCTGGTTTTTACTTTAAATAGTTGAGTGGGGCCCAGACAGAAATAAAATAACCCCACCCAAAAAACTAAACAGAAAGCTGAGTCATGCAATAAAAAGTAGGCAGAAAATTAGTTATTTTTATCAAAGGTGTGCAAAGTTTACTGACCTTTTTGTGAGTGTCCACTCTTTGGCATTCAAAGAATTTCATGTAAAAGACGTCCATGGCAGGACACAACAGACACAGACGTGCGCTTAAACAGATAGCACACGGCAAAGTGGTGCTTAATGGCTAGAGCGTTGTGCAATAACAGCATTTGACATGCTGCAAGGCTCGGGTGCCCGACCGAGGGTAATTGCTTGGGAAGCGCGCAGAATGTGGAGGTGCTATTGCTGGTAATCCCCCCGGGAATTGGGGCCATTATGGAGATGTAGTCAGCAGCGCCCTTTGCCAGGCTCTGCAACGTGGCAAGTGACCTCTAAGCGCAGTAAAGGCAATTAACAGCAAATGAAATCCATGTAAGAGAGCTGATTGGATTATTTTGGTTGCCTCTGCACTGAGGTTTTTTTGGCAGGGTTGAAATGAGCATGGGAGAAATGGCTTACAGAGCTGTACAGCACATGGAGGGAAACCTATTTTTGACCCAATTACTGCGCTGTTGCTGTCTGTGTCTGTTTCTAGACAGGTGGGAGGGAGTGTACTATGATATAGCTCTCAGGGAAAGCACAGACTTGTCGTTGTCCTGGCTCCACAAGCTTCTGACTACTGCAACATCAAACTATGATCAGACTTCAAAGATCTGGCTCTGAAAGGCACAGAAACAGCCTTTTCCTCATCTGTTGTCCCTCTCCTGCTGCTCATCCAAACACCCCCTTCATCTCAGTTTCTTCGTTTGCTCGGGCATGAAAAATCCAACCTAAATTTAAGATATTCCACCACCTGGGTTGGAATAAATAGATTCTGCATGCAAATAAAGCCCGAGTGTTAGCGGCAGCTCCTGTGACATTAGCAAAGTGATCAAGGTCGGCACTTAGTGTACAGCCTCCCTCCTGTTCTTCATCTGTAGCCTTTGGCTTGCAAGTTTTCTGCCTTAGCAAGTTTTAAGAGTTCACCTATCGAATATGTAGTGTCTTTGTTTCAAGGCATGCCTTCAGGGCATTTAGTTAAAGCTTCTCTATACTTCAAAAGCATACATGTTCTATAGAGTATATTCTTTACTTGTACAAACCTATTTGCATAGGTTTCACTTTATCCATATCTCAGATTTATATATAGCAGAGTGTTTTGCATGTGGACTGGTTTTGCTGGTAATAACATGCAGGCAGTGAATATTGATCATTGGAATTCTGATGATTTACTACAAGATCGTGCACTGAATCAGAGGAACACATCTATACATATCTGAAGAGCCAGCATAATGTATGAAAGGAAAGCTGTGTGCCTTAAATGTCATAGACTTTATAATAATATATTCCAATGATGAACACTGCGTTTTAAACACAGGCACATTCATCTCTGTACTGCTCTGCTATTTGCTCAGGATGCCAATTCTGTTGAGGGCGGAATGACTAATGCTAACGAGTTGACACTCCATTCATCCATACAACCTTTATGAATCTTAACAAATCTCTTGGCTACAAGATGCAGTATCATAGTAGTTAACATGTTCACTGTTTTAGAGGAAACCTCAGTGTGTGCTTGTCCTCAGTTGGCGATTCTCTTTTGATTTACTTATTTCAATTTAGTTCTTTATTGTCCCACAAGGGGAACTAATTTTTGTAGCATATAAGCATTAAATCACACAACCATGAAAATGCAATAAAAACACAGCAAAAAAATTAAAGGATAAACCAGATCCTTAAAAGATATGCTCACAGACAGCAGCCATTAAGACTTATAGTGTTGGCGGAGAAACATAACAGTCAGAGGGAAAGAAAATGTTTTTATGATCACGCATTAACATGGTTCCTATATCCCTGAAGTATTGACAGGTGTATTCACTCACATGCCAAATTATGTCCTATAGAATATCCTACTTATACAGAGAAGTTTAATATATGACATGACATATAGTGACTATGCCATTAACTTGCAATACAATGTTGGTTAAAGCGGTTGTAGCTCAGAGGTAGAGCAGTTGTCCACCAGTCAGAAATTTGTTGGTTCAATTCCTGGCTTCTCCAAGCTGCATATCGTTGTATCCTTGGGCAAGATACTTTGCCTCCGATGGGATGTGCTGTCAGTGTATGACTAGAAAGGTGCTATATAAATGCAGGCCATTTACCATTTAAAGTTAAATCCCCGAGCATGGTCCCTCTTACAATGTATACATACTGGAGTATTGGGTAACTGGGAAGCCAGTGAGGGATTGTGTCATGGTATTTTCCCAGAACAGAAACACAGATAATATGTAAGAATACATTGTCAATGTAAAGCAGCATGTCTAGTTAATAATAGTGACTAGTTATTTCTTTGCAGTGATTAGAGACCTAAGAAAGGCTAATGTGGACTTCTCATTTAAAATTACATGTTATAAGTAGGGTCCTTCTGTTTGAAAATGTGTTTAGCAGTTTTAATGGCTCTTTCAAATGACTGGAGGGAAATGTGGACTTGTAATGTGCTTAAAAGGGTGCTGACTCAAAACCGCAATGTGGGGCCCATCATGTTTGCTAAGTTGATAAGCTTCAAATATATAGAAAAATAATTCACTAAAAAAACTACCACTAGGTCATTTTTGTCTGCTTTTCATATATCAAAGGACACTCTCTCTCTCAGGGTGTATTTGGCAAAGGAGTTGTCAAAAATGGCAAAGGAGTTGTCATAAAAGGGAAAAGAGTTGTCATAAAAGGGAAAGGAGTTGTCAAAAAGGGCAGTGTTTGCAGTGTTCAATCCCCTTTTTCAGGGCTTTGTCTACCTGTCTACCAGATGCTTTGTTTGGTATGCTCGAGGCACTTTACTATGTCCATGTGACCATCATGCAGCCGTTTTACTACCTCTGCCCTTAGGCTTTTACAGATAGCAATTCTGTCCCCAAAGAGAAGCAAGTTGCATGTTTTGACTCCTCATACTTTGGCCAGCTGCTATTCACAAAATTAATCACTATGTGTATCTCCATGAAATAGTTTGTTTGCTCTTTAACCTCATCCACATGTGACTTTGGCCGTGCTGCCTTTGTGGTTTTCTCCAGGACCAGTATGTGCTCGTCTAATTGTCTCCAGGTGCTGTGCTGCAGAAGGCGACTGTCGAGAGAATCAGTTTCTACAAGCAGTTTTTCAGAGATCTATTCACTGTTTATTTTGAATGTCATTATTCTAAGAAGTAACTGTACAATGAAGTGGGACTGCATCAAAATCTTTAATGTTGAAGAGTGGGACCAATGTTGCAACCAATATTGCTGTTTGGACAGTGATCAGAAACTTGTTAGAGTCAAAGTGTAAGTATATATGACACACAGGAGTGAACCAATAGCAACAACGTTTGTCTTGAACACGTATCCTAGTAAAGAATAACCGATTTCTTATTAAACACACAGTGAGACCAACAGCAGTAACATGAGTCAACCACATAAAGACTGAGCATTTATATTTGGGTCAAATATTTAGAGGATCAAAGACTCACAACAAGAAAGACGTGTTCTCCAACATAAAGAGAAGTTGCAGAGCTATATGAATTACTCCGTCCGAAGCAATTTTCCTCTTGAAAGCCTGAACTTGTTAAGTCGAAGGAGGAGAGTTTAACCACATGCATAAGGGCAGTAATTATGTTTCTACAACCCATCAGTACTCAGAATATTACCCTAGGAAGTAGATATGAGAAGCTGATGAAGGGCAGTCCCTCCCCAGTCACTTATTCACTGCATATATTTGCATAAGAACTCTTTTTTTACCTATTGTAATGCCATAACATCTAAGTTTGTTTGTGACAGCTGCAGAAAACCACACTTGACATTTTCTGGTTACTTAACGTGACCCTGGTTCTTAGAATAATTCGAGTGAGCATGATCTTATTACACTGGTGATCTTGACAAAATCAAGAACTATTATAAGTAAGATGTAACTTAATATCATTTTTACGATGGTATTATTCTAAAAACTGGGGTTACATGATAAACAAGTAGGGTAATGGTCAAAAGTTATTATAGTCAATGTATTAACCACAACTTGTTTTGGAATTGCTTAGGAAGACAACTTGAAGAACACAACAGTTGATTTGTAAAAAAACAACAAAAAAAAACTAACTAACTTTATTCATACATTTTGCCACATACAGGAGCTTTTCACATTCCAGTACGTGATAGTCAGCCTAGTGGTGCAGTGTTATATATACTGACTGAACATCCCAAAAACATCACCATGGAGAAACACCCAACACTCAATAGATTTCAGCCTATACAAAACTAAACAAAAAAAAGAAAATCATATTTCTCTGTGTTCGAACACCACACTCATCTCTATAATAATAATGATTACGGAGCTGGTAATACAAAGCTGTCTATTTTCATTATTTTTAGCTTGGCCATGCTGCATGATTTTGGGTATGGTAATGTGGGTCGGTCTGTCCACCACTTCGGTCCAGATGGAAACATCTGAACAACTATTGAATCAGCTTCCATACAATTTTATATCACTATAGGATTGTCTAATGTTAGACGAATTGCCATGCGATTTGGAAAAATACCCATCTTTTCTTTGAGTGCCATAATGAGGTTCACATTTGTGGTTTTGGGTAAAATGTTTATTTGTTAGTTAACTCAATTCTTTTTTTTTATTAAAAAAAACAGTTTGGAGAGGTTGAAATGAAATTTGCTACAGACATTTATGTTTTCCTATTTTGTTTTCTTCACCCATTCTGCCTCTGTCCCACAGCCGCCTGTTCCCACTTCCCAATTGTCCTACCTGCTGCTCCTCATCAGTCCCAGAAGTGAAAGCAAGTGCTTCATTCTGCAAACATACACTTGATTCACATGGGCTGTGTGATCCACATGAGCAATAAAACATTCACATAAATATAAGAGCACAATAAATTTTAGGCCTAATATATAAGAAGCCTTAGCTTTACATATTATGACAATGAAATATGTAAAGTATGTATGTATGTATATGCTGCCGTGTTCAAAAAAAGATTATTACTCTGGTAAATTTGGATGTTCACTATGGACCATGGAATGAATTAAATTTTCTTTATAAACAAATAACAAAAGTTAATGCAACTAATAACTTCTAAAGAGAAAGGGAATCCTTTCTGAATAACTGAATAATTTAACATTTAATCACTGTATCTCATCATGTGAAAATAATCTCTGTTGTCGCATAAAATTTGTTTTAATAATTAGAAATTATTTTGTAACAGGCTAATAACTGATGACAAAAATTATATGTATTGATTCAAATAGACATGTAAACATTTATTCATGCCTTTATCAAGCATTTGGTATTAATCAGATGCATCTATTTCAGTCAGTTTTCACTAAGTATCTTATACTTAATCTAATATTTATCCCCCTCGGCCTGAGGTTTTTCTGACTATAATTTGTAAGTCAGCCCTTTCACAAATCCGTTGTTTCTTGTCTATTGTTATTATGAGGTTGACTCCAACCTGCTCGGCTGCTGCAGGTTGAAAATAACAACAGGGAGATACTGAGGATAATGCAGAATAGCTAATTTCCAACACTGACTGTGATTTCTATTTCACAATGCTCCTGACAGCTGGGTGAAATTTAAGAGGCAGAGGCACATAAATCAATCCAGCAGAGACAGTCCCTCAAGACAATGCTTTCATGACACACTCCAGTCATGACACTAAATTGGATAGATAAGGATAAAGGCACAAGAAAGGAGCTGAGAACAATAACAACAACATAGTACTTGTAAAGAACAAAATCCCTCAAGTGAATGTAGGTCAATGTCCCGGAATTTGACAGTGTCCACTGCTTTCTGGACCCATTTGACGACCTAACTCAAAGAGAAGCGGATGCAACTTTGCATCACAAACACAATGCATTTTTAGCACAGATGCAGAATGCAATATTAATAGAGTAATACAGAGCGCACTGTGGCTCAAAAATGTGTTTATAGGCAGTTGAAGCATTACTTTCTCATCCTTGCATCTATGCCATACAGCAAAACATATTAGTTCCTTTGGGGGAAACAATTTAATTTTGGTGACCCTCACTTTTTGTGTTCTTACTCATTGTGGTTTAAGAGATAGGTTGGATTGTATGAGAAATACTGTAATATAAATGCACTGTGGCAGCACACTGCTCTATGTAGTCTGTGTATCAGATCTGTCATATGCATAGAATTCCTTAATTGGATTAGTAAAGTACTACTTCTTCAAGTAAACTTAGTAAGTGTTGGGGACAAAATTGTCAGTACTTATTTTGAGTAAAAAAAGTATTTAAAACCGTATCTTAGTCTTATTTGGTGGCTATAGTACCACAATACCTCTTTGTGTCTCAAAATACAGCAATAAATGCAGCTTACCAAGTATTTAGACATCTTCCAATTAGTTCCAAATAAACGTGTTAACATGTTTTTGCACAGGAGCAGGACTGTGGATATTAGACCCCATCACTTACATGCTAATGGTAAGCACAGACAGGAAGAAGAATTACAGCAAGAACAATGTGTCACTGTTCATTTGGGCAACCACATATTATTTTAGGACAGACAGAAACATTGTGACCCTGTCCATTACAGCCAGGATAACATGTTTTATTATGGCTGCATTATTCTACCCCTCTGTCACATTCATTCTTCCCAAATGTATCCTGCCATATCTGCTATCTGCTAAAATTCTACCATCTTGAGTGATTTTCCATGTAATTATGGCCTATAGTGTCCAGTGCAGAAGAGGATAAAATGAATCGGATGCTGTTCGATTGGATCCCTGCTTCATGTCTGAAGCTAACAAACCTGTCAGTACACGTTTTCATACATATAGCTTTCAGCTATAAATTAGGGTTTGAAATAAATCAGAAACTTCAACATTGGAGACCCTCCCCTCTCTCTATATTTTCTTCTCATCCTTGTTATTTCTGAGCCACTGGCCTCAGGCTTCTCTGCCTTCAGGCTTGTGATGACATGTTGACGGGCACCGTGACCACTGATGGCGTAGGTGGCTGCTTCACTCTGTTTTAAGTGCTGTGCGCCCCCCCAGAACAACCATGGCTGTTATTACTGCCCTCTTACAGTTAAGCCCATGAGTCCACGCCATACTTTCTAAAAGTTTGTGGCAGGCTGGTCTTTTAGATCCCAGCACTCATCGCTGTAGCCCATGAGAGCTAATTCTGATATCTAGTTTCACAGCTCGTTACTGTTTTTATCCTCCAATGCTCTGAGGGAGATGTACTTGCTTTCCTTTCATTTCTACAGTATTTTGATAGAGAGACAAAGTAGAGGCAGAAAACAGTCCAGCTTATCCTGGAGGCTATGCCAATTAGGAATTCGGGGAACTGTCAAGACAAAAATAAAGAGTTCTTGTTCTCGTCTTGGGGTGTGAGGACCACTTACCTCAGCAGCTTCCTGTCCCAGGTGTCTCCTGCCTGCAGGCATGAGCTAACTTGACCCATGTGGCTGTGAGTTCAAGTTGACAGTAAATGTCTTGCCCAAGGGCGCAGATCTTTTTACAACTTAAACACAGGATTTTCTCATGAGTATTTTCAGAAGGTGGCATCAATAATACTAACAACATGTAGCCAATTATCTGCTATACCAGGCAGGGACTGTAATACACACAATCATTATACATCTTTAACTATTTTGCTGAGACATTGGCACAGTGTTTGCTTGTTAACTCTCCAGCAGAGTTTGTTTGAGACTGTTTGAATTTACAGCCATCAGTCAGTAGACTGTACATGGGTCCACTGACCAAGAGGGTTCATGTGTGAATTCATTGAAAACTGGACATCTACCTTTACTTCTACAAGCACAAGACAAAATGGATTGAAATGGATTACTCTTTCAATAGTCATCTTTCACAACTTTCAGATTTCTGGAATTGTTGAGGGAGAAAAAAGTGTAATTTGGAGGTCTTTGCCAAGATTATTTAACATGTTAAGGCTAGTAAAAGGTTGTGGCCAAAATGTAAAGAATCTTATGTCAGATATTGGTCTGAAAAAGGATAAAAACTCCAGACTGTAGTTAAAGTTGGACATGTATATTGAGTCTTACATCTCATAGCATATATACACATTTTATTCAGAGATCAGTTAGGTGTTTGGACCCACTTCCAAATTAATGAAATTCTGTGTATATACAGGTATGTGTATGTCTTCAATTAACTTTAACCAACTCTCTCTAACTCTGATGGAAAGATAATATCAGAAAATCAATGTCCTGCAGTGGAAACTGATGCTGGCTCTTTCAGTAGAACCTTCTCTCTGACACCTCATCCAAATATGCAATTAACTGGGGTCATTATCAATGGCCAGTCCTGCAACAGTGCAGGTCTGCCACAAATAAATTAGTCCTCAAGGTACCTCCACACCACCCACATCAACTAATTGGGCACTTGAAAGGCAATGAAAAGAAAAGACAATGCAAGTATACTGCTGCCTCTCAAAAAGTGAAAGTGCATAATTGGAATGCAAAACAGATGACCCCCAGGAGAGCCTATTCCACCGAGTCCTTTCCCCGGTATATTTGCTAACCTTTCTTTCATCAGCAGATGATGATGAGCATGAAATCCAATGACCTTTTTTGTGCTCCATGTTATAACTATGCAGGAGTTGAGGGCAGGAGAGTTCACATTGAAAGTCAGAAAGTCTGGAGGGTTTTCAGCTGCCTGGGCATCATTTGGGGATAGCGGCTTGTCAAATATCCTTCGCATGTCGTTGCTGAATTTTTGGGACCCAGCTCAAATTGATGAGCCTCAGTGAGCTCCTCTCTGTGCGAATAAAAGGCGGCAAAGATTGATGCACCGCTGTCCTTCATGTATCAGCGCTTCCCATGCCTGAATGATAATCCTGCTCATCAAAAGCAGAGCTGGACAACAGAGCAGCTGCACCCAGTTTTTAAATGAGAGCTCCTCTTCTCTTGCTGAGCATTTGATGCCTGAACAACTCCTCTGTCAGTTTGATGAAACGAGCCCGATACAGTTCAGTGAATTGTGGTTTTGCTGTTGTACTAATAACTGGGCATGACTGATTTTAGGGTGGAAGTGCTATTCCAGATGGTATTGAGTTTGATGTGATACATGTTCAAAATACAGTGAAGCACCAGGGAGGAGAGTGTTGGTGAAAACTAATGAGATTTTCCACTGTGATAGCTGCTGTCTTGGTGCCCATCATTTTGTCTTTCACTCAACCATTTCATTTTTGAGTGAAGACCATTGCTGCCAACTTTTTTTTTTCATATAAAGAGAGAAAGGGTCTTTCTCCAGGGTTTTACTGATGAGAAAAAATGTTGGCATGCTGTGGCACCTCCAAGAACTGTTGGCTTTAAATTTTTCACTGGTTGTGTTTTTACTGTTGGTCCTGGGACTTTGGTAACCAAGAAAATGGAGGAGGAGTCTGTTTTAGCCATGTCTGTCTAGCCTGAGCTGTGTGACATGTCAGACAAAAAAACAAATATTGTAACCCCACAGCTATTGTCTGATGATGATTAGTCTAGTGGCGTGAACTCATTTGCGATTGTTTACACGCTGAACAACTACTTTTTATCTGTATTTTGTGTCTGTATTTAGGCCCAGATCCCCTTTAGGCTAATCTTTGTAAAAGCTAATAAAAGCTATAAAGCAAAAATACCACTGCCACTCAATCAACCAATTTATAAAGTGCTTTTATACACATACTGTAGCACAAGGTGCTTTACATGTTAAAAGCACCCCAACCACTCCCCAATCAACCAATCTCCACCACATGACACTAACTGACACACACACACACACATTGGCTGAGAACAGATGAACCAGATTAAGAAACGCTGCCCTCTGTGCTGGGGAATATCCGTGGGTCTGGCCATAATACTTCAGCTCAGGTTTCCCCCCAAACTACCATCAGACAGAGGACTTGACATACAGTTCATAAAAACCCCAAATTCCTATCTCAAAAAATTAGCAGATCATGAAAAGGTGCTCTAAACAAGATATGAACCTAATCATTTGAATCAACGAGTTTACTCTAAACACCTGCAAAAGATTCCTGAGGCTTTTAAAAAAAAAACAGCCTGACTGCTGTCCAGAAGGCCGTCATTGACACCCTCAAGCAAGAGGGTGAGACACAAAAAGAAATTTCTTAATGAATAGGCAATGGAATGTATAGAGTTCTATATCAAGGCACCTCAATGGTAAGTCTGTAAGAAGGAAAAAGTGCAGCAGAAAACTGCACATCGAGAAGAGGTGACCGGACCATGAGGAAGATTGTGGAGAAGGGCCGATTCCAGACTTCCAGAAGCAGTGGACTTAGTCTGAAGTAGAAGCATCTAGAGCCTCTGTGCACAGGTGTGTGCAGGAAATGGGCTATGGGTGCCGCATTCCCCAGTTCAAGCCACATTTGAACCAGAAACAGCAGCAGAAGCGCCTGACCTGGGCTACAGAGAAGCAGCACTGGACTGTTGCTCAGTGGTCCAAAGAACTATTTTCAAATTTTGGAGCACTTCATGCTTCCTTCTGCTGAAAAGCTTTATGGAGATAAAGTATTCATTTTTCAGTATGACCTGGCACCTGCTCACAGTGCCAAAACCACTGGTAAATGGTTTACTGACTATAGTATTACTGTGCTCAATTGGCCTGCCAACTCTCCTGACCTGAACCCAATAGAGAGTCTGTGGGATATTGTGAAGAGAAAGTTGAGAGATGCCAGACCCAAGACTGTGGATGAGCTTAAGGCCACTATTGAGGCATCCTGGGCCTCCAAAACACCTCAGCAGTGCCACAGACTGATTGCCTCCATGCCACACCACATTGAAGCAGTCATTTCTTCAAAAGGATTCCTGACCAATAGATTGAGTGCATAACTGAACATAATTATCTAAAGGTTGAATTTTTTGTATTAAACACACTTCTTTTATGGTCAGATGAAATATGCACATTTTTTAAGATAGGGATTTTTTCTTTTTCTTTACTTTTTTGCCCAAATCATCAACATTAAAACAATAAAAAGCTTGAACTACTTCAGTTGTGTGTAGTGAATCTTAAATATATGAAAGTCTTATTTTTATCAGTACATTACAGAAAATAATGAACTTTATCACAATATGCAAATTTTTTGAGAAGGACCTGTAATAGGTTGGATACTGGTCTGCAGTTATTAAGCATGCTGGGATCTAAACTTCTTTTCTTCAGAAGAGACTTCACTACGAATGTTTTAAAAGCTGCAGGGAAGATGCCCATCTGAAGAAGACAATTTACAATGTTTAAAAGCTCAATTTCAAGGAATCCATAAAATGTTTCAAATAGCAATGCTGGGATCGAGTCTAAAAGGCAGGTTGTTGGTTGTTGGTTTTCCAGTGTTTCCTCTGGGTAAAACATGAATTCCGATGCATTAGGAATGATTTGATTACTTAAGTTTGTAGATCTGTTTAAATCAATATTACCTCTGGTCTGCAAAATCCACACAAGGAGGGTTTGTTGGAGGGTGTTGGGGTTTGCTGAAATCTGGATCACTCACTTGTATTAAAAAATAAATTTTGGTGTTATTATTGTGGCATTAGATTATTTTGTTAAAATGTCTTTCTTTTGCTTCTTTCAGAACCTTGTTATACATTTTTAGTTTCTCACAGTGAATCTGACTACAGTGTGCCATAATAATCTCCTAACGACCTAATCATCTAGAGATTCTGCATATTAATATGCAGATTGGAAAGAAATGATCACATCAAAGACAGCTGAATTAGTTTATGGAAGCATATCAGAATAAATATTGAAGATATAAACCAAACCAACCTGCAACATTTTTTTTCTCCTACCATCGCTTCATCCCAGCGCTCCCTCAGCGCCCTTCCAGGTTTTATCTGTTCTGCAAGTGAAAAATACTGTAGAAACACCCTTAATAGACTCTCTCTTTCTCTCTCTCTCTCTCTCTCTCTCTCTCCTTGGAGCTTCTAGTGTCACCTACCACCACATAATGCAGTGGAGCTATGTAGTGTTTGTTCACCACAGCAACTTTCTTTTAAATTTAACATAAATGATACTTGTGATTGTGTCTAAATGTGTGATTGTGAGCGCTTCTCCTTTGCTGAGATAATCTCTCCCAGCATGATTATAGCACAGGTGTCCTTAGACAGGCTACAATAGAGGGCCACTCTGAAATGTTTGGTCGTATCACACAGCACAATGCCACAGATGCTGCATGTTTTGAGGGAGTGTTTAATTGCCATGCAGACAGCAGGACTGTCCAGAAGAGCTGTTGCTTATGATTTGAATGCTCTTTTTTCTACCAGAAGCCATCTCCAAAGGTAAGAATTTGGTAGTACATCTAACCAGCCTCACAACTGACCTCTGAGTCCAGCCACTCACACAGCTGCTGAAATAATCGCATAACCAAAGAATTTCTGCACAAACTCTCATGAACATGTCTCAGGCAAGCTCATCTACATGCTTGGCCTCATCAGGGTCTTGACCTGACCCAATTTGTCATTGTAACTGACTTGAGTGGAAAAATGTTCACATCCAATGTGTCTCGCACATTGGAGAGGTGTTCTTTTCACAGATAAATCCTGTTCACTGTTTAGGGCAGATGGCAGACAGTGTGTGAGGGGTGAGTCAGGTGAGAGGTTTTCTGATGTCAACAGCATTTTAAAGAAGGCATTTTGAATGAACAGAGATACCCTGATAAGATCCTGAGGCCCATTGTTGTGCCATACATCCAACAACATCAGCTCATGTTGCAGGATCTTAATGCATAAAGACGGCCCCATACACATTTCTTGGAGGCTGAAAACATCCCAGTTCTTGCATGGCCAGAATACTCACCAGACATGGCAGCCATTCAGCATGTTTGAGTTGTTCTGGATTGTTGTATACCAGCTTGTTCCAGTTCCTGTCAATATCACACAGCCATTGAGGAGAAGTGGGCCAACATTCCACAATGGACAACCTAATCAACTTTATGAAGAAGATATGTTGCACTGCATGGGGCAAATTGGGGTCACACCAGATCCTGACTGGTGGTCTGAGTCCCCAGACCCCCCCCAGTAAAAATAAAACTGCATGTATCAAAGTGGTCTTTGATTGTGGCCAGTCTAAGGACACCTGTAACCTGGGGAATTATCAACATAACTGTTCCATCCTGTCCTCTGGGAAAGGCCAAATGATACCAAAAAAGCAAGCAACCACCATTTACTTCACATGCAATAGAATACCTGCCTTGCAATGTTTTTTTTCCATTTACATTAAGATGGAATCTTTGGAATCATATAAATATTTATTATTTAAATAGTTTAACTGTTATATAGTATATAGGAGTGCAGCAAATGCAAGTGAGCCTCAGTTTAGGAGTGTGTTCAGAGCTCTTAGCTCTTCTGTATTTTTGTACTTACAGTATCTGAGCTTTGCAGATTACACATCTCTGGATAAATGTCATTCTAATCAACAACAAAAACTAAACACTTACAGACCAGTTGAAAGGAGACAAAATTGCATTATTTTGTACAGACAGGACTGAATTTTTCTGTTTTATAGCACAAAATTAAAAAAAAATGTATCTACAACTCCCTGTTCATTTTTATGCAACTGAATTTCGTCTATCAAACATTGCTTATCTATTTGCCAATATATTTCACATCATCAACATGTTACTTTGGCTAATGTCCATCTGAAAATAGATCAACTTGTTGAGAGCACTGCAAGTTCACTGCGAAGGACCCTTGACTCCATCGCTCCCCAAAACAAGAAGTTAATTAAACAAAAAAGAGTCGCACCCTGGTATAACTCTCTCACCCATACACTAAAGTTAACCTCTCGGAGGCATGAACGAATATGGCGCTCCAGCAAACTGGAAGAAGCTTTATGCATATGGAAAGAGAGTCTCAGAATCTACAGGAAGGCCCTACGCAATGCCAGAGCTGCTTATTACTCCTCTCTGATAGAAAAAAACTAATACAACCCAAACTTCCTCTTCAGCACGTTAGCTTCACTGACTAAATGTAACTACACTATTGATCCACGTATTCCTACAACCCTCAGCAGTGATGACTTCATGGACTTCTTTAACGACAAAATTCTGACAATTAGAGACGGAATTTATCACCTTGTTCCATCCACTGGCACTATTCTGCCCTCAGATGCAGTTATTGTAGAGACAGATGAAATAGCTAATATTCACCTTGACATATTTACTTCAATCAACCTAGCTGAACTAGCTTCACTGATGTCTTCATCTAAAACTTCACCCTGTCTTCTGGACCCTATTCCATCCGGATTGCTAAAAGACATTTTCCCTTTGATTAGCCCTTCCTTACTAGAAATACTCAATATGTCTTTATTATCTGGCTATGTACCACAGTCCTTTAAAGTAGCTATAATGAAACCTCTCCTTAAAAAACCTGCCCTCGACTCAAGTATCTTAGCCAACTACAGATCCATTTCCAATATTCCCTTCCTCTCTAAGATTCTGGAAGAAGCAGTTGCTAAACAGCTGTGTGACTTTTTACACAACAATAACTTATACAAGGATTTCCAGTCAGGTTTTAGAATGCATCACAGCACAGAGACGGCTCTAGTTAAGGTTTCAAATTATATTCTTGATGCATCTGATAAAGGATTCATTTCCATCCTTGTTCTGTTAGATCTTAGCTCTGCATTTGACACATTCAACCATCAAATCTTGTTACAGAGACTAGAGCATCTTATTGGTTAAAAGGGACTGCACTAAACTGGTTTAAGTCCTATCTTTTAGATCGTTCCCAATTTATCCATATCAATAATGTTTCTTCTATCCATACCAAAGTTAATCATGGGGCTCCACAAGGTTCTGTGCTTGGACCAATACTTTTCACTATCTATATGCTCCCATTGGGTAAAATCATTAGAAAACATTCTATTAATTTCCACTGTTATGCTGACGATACACAACTGTATCTATCAATTAAGCCAAATAAAACAGCTAAATCAGCTAGCTAAACTTCAAGCTTGTCTTAAGGATATAAAATCCTGGATGACCTGCAATTTTCTTCTACTAAATTCAGATAAAAAAGAAATTATTGTACTCGCATCCGAAATCCTGAGGAACTCAATATCCAGTAGTATAGCTATCCTGGATGACATCTCCCTGGCCTCTAGCTCCACTGTGAAAAACCTGGGAGTCATTTTCGACCAAGATTTGTCATTCTCTGCCCACATTAAACATATTTCTAGGACTGCCTTCATTCACTTACGTAACATAGCAGAGGTCAGACACTTCCTATCTCTGAAAGAAGATTATTACTTCCAGGCTTGACTACTGCAATTCTTTACTGTCCGGTTGCACCAAAAAGTCTCCAGCTGATCCAGAATGCAGCTGCATGTTTATTAAACGGCCCTAGAAGAAGGGAGCATATCTCACCTGTATTAGCCGCTCTACACTGGCTTCCTGTGAAATCTCCTATAGAATTCAAAATCCTGCTCCTCACCTATAAAGCGCTCAACGGTCAGACTCCATCCTACCTTAGGGATCTCTTAGTCCCATATCGCCCATCAAGAACATTACGCTCCCAATATGCAGGCTTATTGGAGGTTCCCAGAATTTCTAAAATTAAAACGGGAGGCAGAGCCTTCAACTTCCAGGCTCCTCTCCTGTGGAATCGTCTTCCAGTCTGGATCTGGGGGGCAGACACTCTTCCTATATTTAAGAATAGGTTAAAAAAGTTCCTGTTCGATGAAGCGTTTAGTTAGGGCCGGCCCTGACTGGCCTAGTCATAGTTATGCTGTGATAGGTTAGTCTGCCGGGTCCTCATGAGATACTCTGGGCTTCTTTTTCTTCTGTTATTGAGCCTGTTCATCTGTGATACTGATGAACCACTATTGTACTTTTAAATCTGCTGTGGTTCTGGAGTCCTGCCCTGTGTTTTCTCATTCACAGAGCATGCTTCAGTGCAGCCACTGAGGGATCTACGGATGTTGGAGGGTCTGATGCTGTCCTGGTTCACCTGGAAGCTGTGATGGATCCTGTGCCTCATCCTCCCCTTACACCCAAATTCATTACATTTCTGTTTCTCTGTTTGTAATATCCAAATTTCTCTGTAATGTTCTCCACCTGCACACATCATCTACTGCAGCCTGTCCGTCATGGAAGAGGAATCCCTCCTCTGTTACTCTTCCTGAGGGTTCTTCCGTTTTTTTTCCCCGTTAAAGTTTTTTTTTAGGGAGTTTTACCTTGTACAATGTGAGGGTCTAAGGACAGGGGATGTTGTGTTGCTTTTTTACAAACTGTAAAGCCCTTTGGGGCAAATCTGTGATCTGTGAAAAAAAAAAAAAACGCTTGTTATCCCATACATTTTTTTTTTTGACATAGACTATAGGCATAATATAGGCTACTTGACATCTGTATAATAATGCAGCATTAAAACAATTGATCTGAGAGTTTGCATCAGGTGAATCCCACACTACACATTTTTCACCTTTTCCCATGAATTAACAAATAATTCCTACAAGTACAAATTGACAACACAAAAAATGAAACCACGTACAAAAAACCAAGACAGGACAAGCAAAAGTAGGAAGACAAACTTGTTTCTATTGTTTATTACCAATTCAAAATAAATGTTGAAGACATTGTTTATTCTAATTGTATTCTGAGTGTTAAATTTTCAAACACAGCCTTCGGAAAAGTGTAAGAAACAGTGGGTCTGAATAAGTCATTAAAGTCCTGGATACAGCCTGCAGACGCACATTTGACTAACACACGTTTTAGTCCCCACTTGGCAAACGTTAAAAATCAGATGTTTTTTCACATGATTTTAACATGATTTAAAGCATAGGCGGGCAACTGCACACAAACACACAAACACATGGACACGCACAAACACACGCACACACACACACTGCAAAACCCACAGCAAATTTGATTCCATGCATGTCTTTTTTATTAACTTGTAATCATGCTGCAAATAAAAGATTTGTCTGCATACAGTGAAGAAAACAAGTATTTGAACTGCTATTTTGCTATTTCTCCCACTGAGAAATCATGGAGGGGTCTGAAATTGTCATCGTAGGTGCATGTCCACTGTGAGAGAGATAAACTAAAAAGAAAAATCCAGAAATCACAATGCATGATTTTTTAATGATTTATTTGTGTGATATAGCGGCAAATAAGTATTTGAACACCTGAGAAAATGAATGTTAATATTTGGTACAGTAGCCTTTGTTTGCTATTACAGAGGTCAAACATTTCCTGTAGTTTTTCACCAGGTTTGCACATACTGCAGGAGGGATCCTGGCCCACTCCTCCACACAGTTCTCTCTAGATCAGTCAGGTTTCTGGGCTGTCGCTGAGAAACACGGAGTTTGAGCTCCCTCCAAAGATTTTCGATTGGGTTCAGGTCTGGAGACTGGCTGGGCCATGCTAGAACCTTGATATGCTTCTTACGGAGCCAGTCCTTGGTTTTCCTGGCTGTGTGCTTTGGGTCGTTGTCGTGTTGGAAGACCCAGCCACGACCCATCTTCAATGCTCTGACTGAGGGAAGGATGTTGTTCCCCAAAATCTCACAATAAACGGCCCCAGTCATCCTCTCTTTAATGCAGTGCACTCGTCCTGTCCCATGTGCAGAAAAACACCCCCAAAGCATGATGCTACCCCCCCCGATGCTTCACAGTAAGGATGGTGTTCTTCGGATTGTACTCTTCATTCTTCTTCCTCCAAACACGCTTAGTGGAATTATGACCAAAAAGTTCTATTTTGGTCTCATCTGACCACAAAACTTTCTCCCATGACTCCTCTGTATCATCCAAATGGTCATATGCAAACTTAAGACGGGCCTTGACATGTGCTGATTCAAGCAGGGGAACCTTTCGTGCCATGCATGATTTCAAATCATGACGTCTTAGTGTATTACCTACAGTAACCTTGGAAACGTTGGTCCCAGTTCTTTTCAAGTCATTGACCAACTCCTGTCGTGTAGTTCCGGGCTGATTCCTCACCTTTCTTAGAATCATTGAGAACCCACGAGGTGATATCTTGCATGGGGCTCCACTCCGATTGAGATTGACCGTCATGTTTAGCTTCTTCCATTTTCTAATGATTGCTCCAACAGTGGACCTTTTTTCACCAAGCTGCTTGGCAATTGCTCCGTAGCCCTTTCCAGCCTTGTGGAGGTGTACAATTTTCTCTCTTGTGTCGTTGGACAGCTCTTTGGTCTTCGCCATGTTACAAGTTAAAGTCTTGCTGATTGTATGGGGTGGACAGGTGTCTTTATGCAGCTAACGACTTCAAACAGGTGCATCTGATTAAGGATGATACATGGAGTGCAGGTGGACTTCTAATGGGCGGACTAACAGGTCCTTCAGGGTCAGAATTCTAGATGACACACAGGTGTTCAAATACTTATTTGCAGCTGTATCACTCAAATAAATCGTTAAAAAATCATGCATTGTGATTTCTGGATTTTTCTTTTTAGTTTATCTCTCTCACAGTGGACATGCACCTACGATGAAAATTTCAGACCCCTCCATGATTTTTAAGTGGGAGAAATAGCAAAATAGCAGTTCAAATACTTTTTCTTCACTGTATATTCAACACACTGTGAGGCTTTTTGCACTGGTATCTATCTATCATAACTATCGAAATGATAGAAAAAACCAAGAGCAATGACCTATTGTCACAGACCGCTATCTATTGTGATGCATTATGCATGTTGAATTGACTGATGCTCTCTTCCTGTCCTGTAATAAAACTTGTACCTCAGGAGGTGCTGTGCTGTCCAGTCTCTCTTGTTACACTCACTGGCTGTCAGAAACACAGGCTGAAGACTCATGTGGTATCCATTCCAGTCTCATAAATATGTTGAATTTAGATGACTTGACAGAATCAAAATTAAATAGTACTCGCAACTGGACATTGATTCATATTCTTTCTTTCAATTTTGAATAATCAATTGTTTACATTTAGACCTACAGCAGTAATGCAGATTCACAAATATTAACTCTAAAAACCCTCATGTCCACTGGTATTCGGCGTAGCTGTGTCAGAAATGTCATTCTCTTCACAGAGCTGGGTTTGGTTGGAGAAACAGACAAAGTCAAGAACATTTCTAAACAGCTTATGTTGAGCCAGGTTTCAGCAACACTACAGAAGAGGTCAGAACAGAATGAGTGGCTGGGCTGATTTCACAGTTTGTGTGTTAGCAGGAACACCAGAGACCAAAATATTTACACACACGCTCTGAAAATGTGTTTTTTTTTTCATAATAGGAGCCCTTTCATAACTTTTGAATCCATCCTTTTGACTTGAGAGGTGTGATATAGTCCATGAGAGGAAGAGACTCCTGAGAGGAACTGTGAGACACATCAGGTATCACATAAATCCTAAGTTTACAAGGAAAAGCTGCTCACCAGTCAGCATATAATCATAAATATTGGTTGATACATTTACAGTATATTAAATAGCTTTGCTAGATTGTTCAAAGTTGTTGCAATGTGGATGTTGATATTTTTTAAAGCAATGACCAGTGGTGATTTATATACTATAAACCACATTTTAACACATGGAACCTGCCTGTCATGATTTCATAACTTGATTCAGGAGTTCAGATAAGTCTGAAGACTTAATCTCAACCCTTCCATTAAATTGGCAGCGGGTCATAAAATATTTCATAAATTAAGAAGAAAAAAGCCCCAGGGACCCTTCCACAATAAGACAACATGTATTTTGAAAGCCAGGGTACAAGAGTTTCCTGTTGTCCTCTCAGTCATATCTGCCTGGCCTGTGTTTGGAGGGAACAGGCTCCACAGGGAATCAATTCAATTATGCATAGAAACAAATTGATACTCTGAGCTAAAGGTGGTCCTTATCATTAATTCTCCTCCTTTTCATTATGCTGTTATGATTCAAATGAATAATTTAAAATGCCACGTTGTCACTGTCATCCAAAAGGTCTTCTGGCGTGATGTCAGCCCCTTCACAGGCATTATGGGAAGTCACGACTGTGGCGGGATGAAAAGAATGGGGTTTTAGAAGGGAAGATCCCTAGCTCCTGCTTTTATCTGTCTCATTATTCATTCTTTTAAATCTTATTTTTAACTGCTTTCTCTGTTTAATTGCCTTTGCCGTTGCCAGTATAGTAGCGACACTGATCCAATGATGGAATCTTTATTAAAATAATCCCTGCTGATATCTTATAGGGTTTTTTTGGCATCTTTGCCTTGTGAGGATTTTCAGCAGCCCTATTAAAATTTGCATTCACTGGTTTCACGCTGTTATTTCATGTCACTGTACTTCAAACAGAGTGAAAAGATTATGCATTCATTGTATTTGTATACATGCATACACATGAGTGAAATACATTGTGAAAACTAGTCAAACACGCCAAAGTAATTTGCCAAAACATTTGTTTGATGCTAGCTTTTTTATTGTCTGTTTGTCTTGCTGTTCCCTATTGTACATTTCCCTCCACAAGTGTTGGAAGTGCTGCAGTTCGTTGGTGCCGGTGTTTGGGTTCCCCTTATAAAAGCAGACTGCTGTTGGGGCTCTGTCCAGAAGATAGCAGCTTTTGTTCAGGCCTTTGTGCTTTGAGGCTGTTGCAGGTGACACGCCTGTCAACATCTGACCCTGCGCTGACCACATCCAACACTGCTGACACTACTGACTCTCTGGACTCATACACTCTATACTTATACGTGCATTTTCGTTTTGGTACTGCTACCATGGCTTCCTCAATTGGTCATGACCCTATAGGCCATGTTGTGACATACATTACCTTTTCTCTAATAAAAATGTCAGACTTTGCCAGAATAAAGAAAGTTTCAAGGAAAAGTCATATTTAATTTCAAGGTCCCTTATTATTACTTCAACATTTCCATTTTTTTTGGGTGGGTGGGTGGGGGTTGTGGTTTTAGGAACCAAGAAATCCTCTTAGTATAGTTTTATCTCACCCCTCTCAAGCTTCTTTCTGCAGGTCCAGAAAGTTCAGGTTGTATTGTGACTGATTAATATTAATGAACCCAACCTCATGGAGTCCTGGCAGCTTGCTTTGGGGCACACTATCTGAATACAGAATGCGTGTGTGTGTGTGTGTGTGTGTGTGTGTGTGTGTTTTCTTGTCGGTTGAGCATTTTAAAACATGGGCCATATCTATATAACATATTTTTTCTAATCAAAAATCGATTAAAATCCAACAATGACTAATCTACTTCCAAGTATTTTGTATGTATCCAAAGTTGATACACTCAAAGATGTTTTTTATTCATTTATTTGTTCTTCACTTTTTTTTTATTTGGCAGATGTTTTTTTCCAAAATGACTTACAAGCAAGGCAAGGCAATTGAGCATTGTAAAAAGATGTTCTTATGAAATATCTCATTACTCTGTGTTGTAGATCTTTGTCGTTTACCAAAACAAGTTCCTAATGAGAAACACTATTGCACTTGCTGGCATTTTCCTTCGCCCACGACGAGTCATATTACAATAGTTATTAACGCCTCCAGAGACTCATAGCAATGATATGATTGTCACTCTCAGTAGAGAAGTTTGTACTAGTTATATTATACATTTCTCATTGAACTTCAGTACAAAACCTAAAGAGAGTGAATCTCTGTGAACATGCAGTGGTGCTATTTGTTAATCACTATACAGCACAAGATCAGTAAATAGATAATTTAAATATAAAGGAGACAAATCATTAATATGAATATTCAACACTGTCAGAGTTTCTTTTTTTTTTTAAAGGAGAGTTTAATACAGGACTTTTTATGTTTAATGTTTAAAAGGAATTCAATGAGTCCCATCATTTATACAAAAAGAAGTTAGCCTCCATGACTCTCCACTTTACCACCAAACATGTGATTATGACACTTTAAAAATCCCATATTGTTCAAAACTACATGTGAGGAGGCACTGTGCCGGAGAGCCTGTGATAACACAGGTGCTTCAACATGAGCTTCGGCTGCTGGAGGCGACTGATCGATGCCAGAGAGGAGGAGTGGGCGTTGGTCAACGAGGGATTCACCAGTCGCACTGCAGCAATCCATCATTTTGAGTTTCCATATCTTTTCCACACCCACTGCTTATTGACATACTGGTGCTCAGGATGTTTGATTTCAGAGCAAAACGTATGGATTTTTCTTTATAGAGAGCAGCACACATGCCCTTTCAGCCACGCCAGTGGTCTTCAAAATAATTTATTTGCCATCTCCCCTGTGGGAGCTGGAGTATAAGTAGGCCAACATGTCTGACGACATGGGGGAAGACAATTCTGTGCATTAAGCGTCTCCGCGTCGGGTCGTTTCTGACGCTCACTCGGCTTCAGTCGCGGCTTTGATGCCAGGTCTGATCAGCATTTTTATCCCAGAAAACAGAAGCCTGCACAAAGCAGTCACATGGTTTGGCAGAGCAGTTCAGTTCAGATGGTGGATCAAAAAAAATGTCATCCCTGATGTGAAGACCTAGAAAAACCAACACAGATCACTAGCTGGAATGTAGTGTGTCACTCTTGTTCCGTGGAGCTCCCCTCAGTCCACCACTCTTCTTTTGCACAGTGATCATTTTTCAATCAGTCCATGACAAGATTAAAAAAAAAAATACTTGACAGCTGTCACACATCATCAGGGAGGAGGAACCAGTCATCTTAAGGGTCTATGATAGAAAATTAATGAGATCTTCCCTCACGCTGTCACAGTTTTGTCACAGCTGGACTTTGAGTGCTTCAGTGCTCTCACTGGGAATTTATTTTCTTGTTTGCTATAAGTCTTGCTATTTGTGCATTTATAACTATGGCACACCATATGATAACAGTGTTCTGCTGGTGAGCTGCTGTTTGAATATTATCCTGAAGCATCCACCTCCCCCTTCTTCTTATAATAGAAAAAAAGTGGTAAATAATGAAATATGACTTATTCAACATGACGCTGTCCCACTCTGGCAGATTGGCCTGTGTTCGTATCTGCTGGAGGCGACTGGAAAATTGTGCCATATCTGGGGACACGGACATGTGTGCCTTCCACATGAATGTTTTAGGACCTGTTCACTCCACAAGTCCCCACAGAGCACACCCTTACGAAAATTAACCATGGCTTTACCATGGGAAATACCGTGGTTTTACCATGGTTTTTTGGGTAACCATGGTTAACCATGGTTTTTTTGTGGTAACCATGGTTATACTATGGTTTTTATGTAGTAACCATGGTTCTACCATGGTTTTTGGATACCATAGTATTACTATGGTTGGTTCATGGTACTTCCAAAAACCATGGTAGAACCATGGTTACCACAAAAAAACCATGGTAAACCATGACCCAAAAAACCATGGTAAAACCACGGTATTTCCCATGGTAAAACCATGGTTAATTTTCGTAAGGGCAGAGTCCACCTTTTTCCTCTAGGCCTCCAGCAAGCAAACTGTGCATAGATTCAAATCTGGTGTAAAGCAGAATCCACAGTTTTATGGCATTTCGCACAAAGAAATGTCTTCTTTCATCATATAAAGAGCTTGCAAAGTAAGAGCAAAAAAAAAAGAAATCCAGAATACAACTAAAGTGAAGTTAAGTTGACATTTATTGCAAAAGCTGTAAAAGCTACGATGTGTTTTTGTTCAGTTTTTCATCAACTCTCCTTTTTCTGCCAGTGGAAGAAACAAACCTCTTCTCCTCTTTTTGTGAATATTAATCAACAAGTTACTGTTTGTAAATTGGAGGAAGTGTGCAGTGTTTTATTGTGAAAGGTTTGTCATATTTGCTGTTTGTGTTTCCTTCCTGGCCCGATCACTAGTTGATCACATTGAGCTGCTGCAGAAGTTGTAGTGACAGTTGTGCTCTTGTGGCAACACAATTAGCACATTTGGTTAAACTTAGGCTTAACTACATCTGAATTAAATGATTTTGATACACACCTGCCGCCCAACCAAAAAGAAAAAAAATCACCCAGATCATGACATAACTTAAGACATAAACACCCTGTTTACCCAGTTTGGAAACATCTGTTGGATAAATATACAAGTCAACCCAGGTATTTAATTTTAAAAATGTTGAATAACAAATCATTAAAATCATAATAAAATATTTAAAATATATACATAATTCACATTTAGTAGCTTCCTAAATTAACTTTTTTTCTTTAACTTTAATGAGCTGGCAGAAGAGGATGGAATAATGATAAATTTTATAACCTCGGTAGCATTTAATTACACATGATTGTTAAGCTCTTGATTATAATCAAGATAATTATGGATGAACTGAATATGTATAAGGCCTAATGATGGAAAGATACTCGTGTTAAGCAAGTACCAAATGACATTTAAATGAGCAGGCTGATTAAATATCGAAAAGGGATGTCTTCAGAGGGCTAAAAAACCCTTTCGTTTGAATTTTTATTAAAGTTTAACTTTATGTATTGTGTATATATGTACTTGTGCTGTATGGCCTACTGCACTGGTATTATAAACAACAATTTTATTTACATAGCACCTTTGGCAGATAAAGCAAAAGCAGGACACTCAGAAGGCAACAAGAGAAACAGTAAAGACACATCAGATTATGGCAAAGTTAAGTGAAAACAAAGACAAAACAGTAGAAAGGAGACAGGAGGATAAAAGATAAACAGAAGACATATTGATATAACTGGAAATAGGAAAACAAATACATTAAAGAACATATTTCAATAAAATAATGATAGTAGTAATGCATCACATGAGAGACTTTCTATAAAAATGATTCTAAGTAATTCTGCAGCCTTATCTCCTCAGGCAGGTCAGTGCACAGCTCTGATGGAAGAGCACCATATTAAAAACAACACAACAGGAGTCTTTGTAAATGCAGATTATAGAGATAACTTCAAGAAACCTAATTGTGGAACCAAGTAACTCTAAATTAGGAATATTGTAAGTGTTCCTAATTCAAAAGAAGCTCTTCACTAATGATGGTTGGATCATGCACTTAGGTGAATTTTAGAGGTTGGGTTTAGTGGACAAGGAGCTAAATCAGATCCCTGTGTGTCCTTGCAACATTTCCTGTAAGCGAAACACGAATCAATCAAAAACTAGTCTAGACATGATGAATTGTGCCCCAAGAAAACATGGACTGATTAAATCAGCCTCATGGAGAGACAGGTTGGAACTGTGTGTCAGGCCAAAACCCAGACATAGGCCCCCTTAAGGTTAATCTGAACTTTCAAAGAAATCCAATTAAAACGACAGCACTAAAAAGACAAACACTTGCTGGGGCATCTTTTGTTTAACGCTCCTTCTATATAAAAGAATTTTAAGGTATTTTCTCACTATGACACCTGGGGAAATAGTTCCAGTGGCTGTAGAGTCTGCACTGACACAAAGATGCTTTGTTTATCTGCTCAATACGTTTTCCTGGAGCCACATTGCTGATCTTTCTCTTGAGGTGACAGAAAGCAAAAGATAAGTCTAACAATTAAACTGCAGCACAATAGAAAACGTTTCACTCTGTGAATGAGTCCTACTCACAATATAAAACTAAACATAGAAATGCAGGCTACTTGCTCATTTAAAGCACTAGTATGTGTGTTTGTTTTCATTCACAGTTACTATCAAAAAGTATGTGCATGAATTTATCATTTTCACAACGCTCAGATACAGATATGGTGAGTCAATAATCCTCTATTTTGTACTATTGTACATAGTGTTGTGTATTTTTGTTTTTTGTTTTTCATCATTATTAATATAATTTTTTTTTTCTTATTTTATCTTATGTTATCTTATCTTATTTGTTCTTTATTTTAAAACTTAAAAGGTACTACAGTATGACTTAAAATAATGCTAAAATAAAGAATTTCAGGTATATATATATATATATATATATATATATATATATATATATATATAGAGAGAGAGAGAGAGAGAGAGAGAGAGAGAGAGAGAGAGAGAGAGAGAGACAGAGAAAAGCGACTGGCTAATTATTATCCTCATTATCCAACTCAACTGGTATTAAGGTATTTAGAGGCTCTGCTCAAGCTCACAGGTGCAGGTGTCTTTCCTTTTGGCTGATTAAACCTCTGCTTAGTTCGATGTTGGATGAAGCAATGCTGAGAAATACTTGAGGTCAATGAAGCTGGTTTGGTGTAAATGGCACAGTGAAACCCCAGCACACAAAAAGGTGCTGCAAGTTTGATTACAAAGTGAGTATGTGCCTTCTCAGTGGCTAACTTGACACTAGTAAACTGGCAACATTTTATTTTTATTTTTACACAAGGAGGAAAAGACCACCAGGGACAAATTCACATTTGGGCTGCCTGCCCCAACTTTTAAAATCTGTTCATTATTATATTTTAAATGCAATTGTGCATGCACATGTGAATTAAGCTGCTGATAGTTTGATCTAAAGAGAGGACACACAGTAATATATTTTGGCATCTTTGGATTTCAGACTGCAGGGCTGAATGTAGCCAATGCTCGATTTAGATTATTTTGAAAGGTCCTTCACATTTAGAATTAAAAGCAATTCATGTGCTGTGCAGTGTCAACTTTAAACGCCCTAAAAGTGTTCCTCATGCACATTGGAGGACACAATGACGCCACGCAGCGAATGCACAGGTGTGTACACATGCAGATATCAATGTTGCTAGTGCGTTTAATTTTTATGGAGGTAAACATATATGCTAATGATTTTATTGTTGCTGTCTGACTGGAGCCAGCACATGTAAAAATGTGTTTTAAGGATGGGATTAAGGAATAAAAGAGCAAGGTCTTTGGCCATTGTTCTGTCTTTCTTCCCACTTCCTCCTAAGTCAGTGGGGAAAAGTAAGGTTTATTGCTTGTCGATGACATGTGGGTCACATTAATGTGACCTGGCCAGACTGAATTTGTATGTCAAATCATCAGATACAATCGGTTTTAGAACCGGGTTGCATTTGAAAAAATATGATCTGTGTCATTCAGACTGGCATTTTTTGCATGTCATTCACCCTCCCTCTGCCTTCCCCTTTCCTGTCATCTCTCTGCTGTACTACCAAATAAAGGCAAGAATCCCCCAAAATATACAAAAAAAGTTTATATTCTTTGGTACATTACAACTTTTATATATCAATGATTGTATATCTCGCCATGTAAAGTTCAGTAAAATGCGTAAGATAATATTAAGTTCTGCTCTTGTATATACGTCATTTATAGATACATCACTTCAAGTGTAAAAATGTGATGGTAGAAAAGCAGGACGTGAAATAATAATAATAGAAATGTGTAACATGGCTGCCAGAAATAAAGCCGCATCATGAGAAAGCACTCTATTGCTAATTTCTTTTGCTGCTAATAGGGAAATATTGGTTAGCCCAACAGATGGCTGGTTTATGGGGCCTATAATTGTTTAAGTGCCATGCCTTTTTCTTTTTCCTTTTCCCAATTATAACCCCTCACAACACTCCTTTCCACTGGTTTGTTGACAGTTGAGCAAATGGAGCATAGCTGTTCCTCCCCCCAACCCCATACTGCATTCTCAGCTCACGTTGCACTGCAGTTCACTTCACACTCAATAATTTGATACCATACTCACACAGTCCAACTCATTCTCTGGGGTACTATTTTTAGGTGTAGTTTGAACTGTGTGAAGCTCTATTGTAGCTCTATCTGCTGAGAAAATTGCATGTGTTTCAGGTGCACTAACCAATAAGTGGTCTCACCTGCACCTTATAATTGAGTGGCACAGTGGCCCAGTTGTTAGTATTGTTGCCTCACAGCATGAAGATCTTGGCTTAGAATCCGTGTCCATGTAAATTCTTCTATCCATTTAGAATATTCTAACCACCAAAGCACATACAAATGTACCATTGTAGAGTATTTGAATATTGCAATTCATTGCTGTTAACCATTTAAGGAAGCACTATGGCACATAACAGTGTTCAAATAAATGAGGAATCGGCATTTCGAGGACATTGAACTCAAATTGAATGACCCTCTCTTGAAGGCCACTGACTTCAGATTAAGCATCATGAGTTTCCCAGTGCTTCCCCACACAAAAGACAGCATTTCAATTTCAAAGCTGCCTATTTGCTTGAAGCAGCACAGGGACCCTCTGCATACATCTTGGCCCATCTCTTGACTGTGGAACAAATGGGTATCTTAAATTAAATTTGAGACAATTAGGCCCTCTGCTATATGTAATTGGTTTGCTGGATGGATCAAACGGTCACAACTCAGACCTGGATGAAAGGAAATGTGGGCGGAATATGAGACGCAACAAGGGATATTGGGCGGGGGAGTCACAGATGTTTCATCTAACAGTTTGATGATAAGATATCACAGTGTTTCCATCGGGTACACGTATGGCCTTTGTATTTTCTTTTCTTTTCCCCCTCACCATATGGCCAAGGCCATGAGAGCCACAGAGAGCGTGATTTACTTCACTTTTGCCGCTGCAGCTGCTTCGGTGTCAAAATTCAGATGTCAGGTCCAGAGCATTACCATCTGTTATCAAATTTCTATAGGTGGCTGACAGTTCAATTTTGCAGCTCAGCAGAGCCTAATCCACAGGAGCATTTACAGAGGAGTAAGGCTGCAGACTTAGACCTGTGAAATGTGCTGTACAGTAATTTTAAGTTTGAAAGTAATACTGCAAGACTGAAGTAAACACCTCTAGCTAAACCTGTGATCCCATGCAACAAACAGGTCTATTCATGAGAATAATGTGTAGAGCAGTGTTGCACATTCTGTTTTAAATCAATGACCCCTTAAATACACAAATGTGTCCACAGACCCTATCTGGTAAGTGTTTTGCTTTTAGATATTTTATTGCAGAATGTGTATGAAACCTATGACGAAAATAGTTGTATGCTGTCATTGTATTACTCATGGATTAAAAGTTAGAGAAAATAAATGATTGTTCTCTATTTCTTGGTTGCCCCGGAACCCCCCTCAAGAACATTGATGTAGAGTATTAAGAAGGGGTTTGAGTATTACCATAGGCCAGAGCTGAGAGGGGTTATGTGAGCCTATTTTGTCTTGAGTCCATCATAAAGCATTTTATTGACTGTTGTTCTTAGGATCTACTTATGGTTGTGTTTTTATGATATTTCCTCATGTCTAAAACAGTGTGAAACTGCCCAGTAGTGGTAAACTGTGGCTGTGCATGTTGATGCCAGATATTATATACAATCATCCTATTTTTCTGTACTCCTTCATCTCTCTGCAATGAATCATTCTGTTGTCGACCACCTGACGTGAACACATGCACATAAAGATGCTAGATTAACGTCACACGAACAAACAACTTACGTGTTTACCCGCTAACTGTTTGTGTTTTGCATAAATAGAATATATGGTATGAAAATAAAAACATTGAATTAGAATATTGAGTGCTCCCCTATTTGCTTGCTGGTTTAATGTTTTGCTTGAGAGTGTTTGTGCCTCATCATAGAGGAGCAGTGGGAAACATTTGCTTGTTAGAATAGTGGAAACTCCACTAGCACATTGTTTTTAACTTCTATACTCCATCATGCATAATGTTGTCATGATGTGGTCTGGGATCTTTATGTGTGGAGTTTCATGTTCTCTCTGTGTCTGTGTGGGTTCTGCAGCTTCCTCCACAGTCCAAAATCATGTTGAGTTTGGAGATTCTAAATTGGTGTAAGGTGTGAGTGAATAGTGTTTGTGCTTCTACCTTTCAAAATAACACATAATAAATGCATTTTTTGTCTGGTTGATAATAGCTTAGAAAATTTTGAGTAAAAAGCCATTATTATGATATTTGATTTTATGTTTGGAAACTGGCTTCTGAATGGGTTTATTTCAAGTTGCTTGACTAATAGTTTCCCTGTTTTAAAAGTATACTGAAATTAAGTTTCTGTTCTGTTCCTCCTTTAATCTTTCTATTTCTCCTACATATAAATAAAACATAGGCTGAGTACATATACATATGAACATTCATTATTTTCACACTACAGAAAAGAGCGGTTTGAGTTGTACCCTACTGGAGCCAAGACTAAAGAAATAAATCCCATTTAGGAATGATTTAAAATTTCAGAGCTTGACAGGCATGATGTTTGTTAATAAAATGATGTACGATGTCTCTACCTGAATACATGGGCACAGAAAGCAACAAAAATACAAAGAATTGAGTAAGATTACATGCACCAGTTGGTTTGGTCCCTAGACAGATCACACACAAACAACTAATATCCTGAACTGCATTAGTCAAATCTTCAGACTACAACACTGGCTGGGGAGAGATGGTAAATGGCCTGCATTTATATAGCACTTTTATAGTCTTTTTGACCACTCCAAGCGCTTTACACTACAAGTGTCCATTCATACACACTGATGGCAATACACAGAGGCAAATCGGGGTTAAGTATCTTGACACAATGATATGCAACTCGGAGCAGCCGGGAATCGAACCACCAATCTTCCAACTGGTGGATGAGTGCTCTACCTCTGAGCTACAGCTGCAGTTTTTTTTTGTGTGGAAGAGAACAGCTCATCAAAGCAGCATGGTAGTGACAGCTTTCCTGAAGGAAACATTAATGAAAGACAGCAGTATTTATAGATGTAGCAAAACATCCTGTTCACTCCACTCAAATCCTCATGGAGGAACATGCAGTATTCATCTGCATCTTCTATTCATGGAGGAGGTTGCATGTATTATGTGGGCCTCTACAACAGGATTAGACAGTTTAGGAGGTTGTGTGGCAAAGACTCGGCAGCATATTTCATATCGTTTGCCAGCTACTGTAGCACTTCACCCTCGAAAGGGGAAATGCTCACTAATTGAGGTCAGAAGGGCTCTTTAACAGAACTTTTTAAAACCCGTTTCATCCCATTTGTCCACTCCTTTTTTTTTTACACACTGTGAAATGGAGGCACGTCCCTTTGGAATTCTGTGCTGAAATTAAACGACCTATAATACGTCAGACCTCTTGTCACCAAGGTGGATGGAAAGCAGTGGCTGATATGGGTGTGGAAGGCCTCTGTGCTGCTTTAGTCATTAACAGGAACTGTTATAGCTTCGGTGGTGGCGGCTGCTCCGATCTCATGTCATTGAATCTTCCCAGGATGCTGCGACCTGTCAAGTGAAGGCCCCTAGACACGGGGCTGAACGCCGGAGGGCTAAGTCACTTCCTTCCATGATGACAGTCAAATTGCAATTTTGATGGATTTTTAAATTAATCATGTTTTTTTCCCTGAAAGAAAATACGTGTGCATATCTGTGCAGTACGCACATTGCTGCGTCCATTGGTTGTAGTTTGATGGGAATATAAACAAAGCATTTCAGGGCAGCTGGCTGTCCCTGTGTGTTAGTCCTGCAATATGGAAATTCAGCTCTGCTGGTCATGCACTGTTGGTCACACCATACATTTCCATCTGCAGCTGAGACCCTATTATGTTTTCCACTGCTCATGCACACAGCAAAGATGTAACATGTAAATGGGAAAAGAGCATGTGGGATATAGACCAGCCTGAACATTAAGATGCATAAACTCTGTAGTTATACACATACATTTTACATTGCAAACAGGGTCATTGAAGTCAGACATGACCAGGTGGAAGCAAAAATGCATTTTTCTGGTAAGTGCATACCACAACGTACATACAACATAATTCTACGGTTAAGCATTCATACAGAAGTATATATATATATATATATATATATATATATATATATATATATGTGTGTGTGTGTGTGTGTGTGTGTTGTACCTTTTATACAACTGTAAAGACATTTAATCTAATCTAGGATTTTACAATATGTTCTACCATTAGTGTTCAGATAGGTGAGAGTGTTGATTGAGGTTTGTTTAGATTATATAGTTATATGCAGTCTCATCTAAATTTAATTATTTAGATAAGAGGCTGCTTCTTTCAAATCAGTGCATAAAACCAGCATTCCAGCATATATAATATTTTCATATTTCCATTCGTGGTTTACCCAGGGTTCAGTCTGATGATCCTTAAATTGCAGGAAGGAAATCTTCCATTCCAACATATGCTGTAGCACTGTACTGTAAGACAATGTCTGATATGAGTGAAACTAAAATCACTCTTCCACTTCTGGTTCCAGTGGCTGGTTTATTGGGCCAGTGCTCAGTGGAGCGCAATTAATTGACATTGACTGTTGCATGTCTACAGGACACCGAGTGAGCCATGGCTCCCCTGCAGCAGTGCTGCTCAGAGAGCACAAAGGCTTGTGAAAAGGCTACCTCAGAGCATGAATACTAATGGTATTGATTTATACCTCCATTTCCTGCAGGGATACTTGCAGACTTGTATTGCAAAGGAGAAGCCACAACCTTAATGCATGTTTAACGGTGAAGTGGAGGAAAAGCAGCTGCACAATGAAACCTACAAAGGCTCTGCACTTCTGCCACAGAAGAGCTAGGTGAGCAAGTGCAAAGCCATTAGAGCTCTACCAGAAAAAAGCTGTGTGGGTATAATGGCACACAAGAATACTGGAAGAAGAGCTATCTCTTCAGTTAGTGAAGATATAATTGTGAATAAACTGATAATTGCAGTCTATTTTATTTCAGAAGAAGATTTATAAATGCAGAAACAGCTGAGGAAATGCTCAGTTTTCCTTGTTCCTTTAATATGTGCCTTTGTGATGTTGGATAGCTATAGACCACCCACTGTCATTAATCCATTTTAACAATGACATATTTATATTTTTAGATGATGAAAACTTCACCTCAAAGTGGAAAGGACAAAAAAGTATTTTGAATTGAATGGAATTGTGTGTAGTTTTATTCTTATTCTATAGCTGGTTATCAACCAGCAGTAGCTCAGTGTCTGCAACTACACATATTACATATGTGTGTGTGCAAATGAAATTGACAACTTTACTGTATTGATTTTGAGTATTATTATTATTATTATTATTATTATTATTATGAATCTGCATGCCATGTTATCTGGAAAAATATCTTTAACCCTCTTTTAGGTGGCATTAGGGTAGAAGTGCAGTGTTAGATGAGCCTGTAACACATATACTTGAAGGTGGTTTGAGACCAGGATGTATCTGACCAACCACTGACATTAGTTTTTCGAAATATTAAACCTTGCCACTGACCATATTAACTATAGTTTATAAGCTCATCAAAGTACATGTATTACATTTGAATGATAAAATGTACAAAAACACATTTTTTTGGCAAACCACAAGTCTATGATTTGTGTGTGAGAAAAACAAACTTGAGTTCTTGTTTACAGCTTTATTTCATGCTGTGAACCACCTTGAAGTATTGAGAAGTAGCATTAAAAGTTTGAGCAAGAGATTTATTGTTTTTCATTTGGGAAATGGTAGGAGGTAGAATGCACTTAATAATTAATACTCCCGCTAATACCTCAACTGGTACCATGTTACTAACAAGAACCTGCTTGTGGGATGGGGGTATTATCTCTGCTGAGAAACTGGCAGAGCATAAATCACTCAACATCTGTTGTGTGAAATTTTTTATTCCTCCCCAATGCTCTACAAACCACATGCACCTTTCTGAGTAAGCACTCAAAGGACACCACCTACATGTCTGATATATTAGGCAGAAAGAGAAAGTAAAATACATATTTGTCTACCACCTTATGCATGAAATAATATGTTGTTCTTTATTCGTACATAAGGCAATTTGTGCCTTTTCATTAATGCACTGCAGATGAGAGTGACGTGGCAGCTAACCTTTAAAAGTGAAACGTACGTATAAGTTGAGGGTAAATAAATGTTGCAACCTTTTGAAAAACGTCTTTAAGAATCCAAACCAAAAGGCTGACAAGCAATATACCTGAAAATGTCAAAAGGATCACATTCAGTTCATTTACTTTTAATGTCAGCCTCCCTTTTTGTGGTGGAATTGAACCCAACTCAGGAGTCATACCCATCTCTAATCCTTTCTGGCATTGCTCCATTATTATTGCAGTGGATTTGTTTGATTTAAAATGGTTTGACAATATCACAGACCCACTTATATCAATTAGACTACTATGAAAAATGCTCTATTTGCATTGCTTTGATGTCCCTTCGGTGCTACTGTGACACAGACGAAGTTAGGTCTCCAATCATGATTTGAACAACACATTGCATTCTGTTTACAGCCCTTTTCACTTTTATTGAATAGATGCTGAAATTCCTTCGGAGAGGAAAAAAAAAGAAAAAAAAAAAGCACAACAGCCATGTTGAGATGAAAAACAAGATTGACTGACAGAAACAGTAACATGTGATTTACATCGAAGGTCTTTGCACATACTTCCTTAACGAATGCCATGCAATGAGGATATGATCCATGTCTGCAGGTCACGTTTCAGTCTCACAAGTCAGGGATGATCTTGCCTCCCAAACCAGATAAATACTGAACGTCTGTACCACTGCTTCCAAATATATGCATATTTTATCTTAATTTACACAGAGGGAGCAGTTGCCGAAGGCCTTGCTGCAGAGCTATTTAAATGCAGAAACACAAGACGATGAAAAATTATATGAAATCACTTTATTCTCAGAGTGCGCGGTGATTCCATTTTTGCAGGAAAGTTACAGACTCAAATATCTGTCTAAAATGGCATGCAGTGAGGCTAACAGGTGGAGCTTTGAAACACAGAGAGGACACAAAACAGATTATATCAACAACCTTGCCTACATCGCACACCATAAGCATGCATACATTTTTGTCAACAAATAGGGAGAGAGGGGGAAAGAGAGTGAGAGCAAGAGAGAGAGAGAGTGAGAGAGAGAGAGAGAGAGAGAGAGAGAGAAAGAGAGAGAAAGGAGGGAGAAGGGTGAGAAGATTCCGCAGTACAAAAAAATGCAACAAATCAACATATTTTTTTTTGTTCTTCTTAAAAATACCAACCACCAGAGGACAGAAACAGGACCGGCTACAGACAAGAAAGGAAAAATACTGCACCATTGTAAGTATCTTCTCAACACGTACAGAACAGGGAGAGACAGATGCAAGGAGAGCGAAACATCAGACAGTTACATTCAAGTCACATCAAAGGAGTATTTTTTTTTAAAGTGGCATATTTTTCAGGCAGTTTTTATCATATTAATGGCTGTATGAGCAGCACAAATGACTGACTTCCAACTGAACACTTAGTAAACTCTGCGTCTACTGGACGACAAAATATTGATCACGCAGGACTTGGGCAGTTTGTTTGGGCAGTGGTCTATAAGCCATTTGGAGCGCAATCAACTGGCATTTTACAAGATGGGGATGATTTTTTTTTTTTTTTAATGATGGTGGATGAGATGTGAATAGTGATCTCATATCAGAGCAACAACAATACGGAAACGCTTCTCTGGTGGCTTGAAGAGAGTCCACACACTGACGTGTTTGTTGCTTAAAACGAGCTGACAGGGCAGTAATTGTAGCTTTCTAGAATGTTATTGGGCCAAACAAGAAGATATGTCACTGATAAATAAAAGTGTTGAATTGCAAGGCCCTTAGCCATGGACTTGTTGAAACTAAAACCTAAAGCTAGAATACCTGAGAATTTCAAAATAAAGAAGATATGCAGTAAATAAAAAGGAATGAAAGCTCCTGTCTTCTACTACCAGCACTATTCTTTGGTTTGATTGGAGAACTGCTCATGTTGATGTATGTGAGTGTTGCTGATGCGTGGTTTCCTAACTGCGAACAACGTTATGTTGCTAACTATCTGCTAAGACTCCGAACAGAGGCTGGCAAAGGCAATTTACGAGTACAATAAAAATCACAGGAAGCTCAATAACTGTGCTCTACAAACAAGTTTACCACACGGTGCCCTTTGAATGTTTAAAGTATACTGTGTTCACCAATGTCACAATGCGCCGATAAGCTAAATTCCCTTCATCTATGCCACAGGAATGCACGACTTCAGAATTATCTTGTGTTTAGCTAGCCCAATAAAAATGGTGACAAGGTGGCAAAAAGCTGTTTCAGGAAACTGTGTTTGCGCCTACAGCTACTGTGCATGTGGATCACGAAAACATTTTCTATCGAAATTTACCACAAGATTTATCACTTTAAACTGGCTAATTGCACATTTATGCTCTCCCTTTAGACTTTATTTGGGATTTTTTTTTCTGTACATGGCATCTAAAACAACTCGGCATTAACATGTCATGAATCACATGTACATTAGATTCATTCAAGCGTCTATTTTCGGGTGACGACAACTTCAGGTTTGGGTTTGTGGCGTATTTGTAGGTGAACAAAGGCATCGGCTGAGACCTACATATCCAAATTTGTGTGTTACCAGCACAAGTCTGGTGGAATGTCTGAAATATCTGGAATGTTTTAACAGGATACTGTGGAATGAAGAAGAAATAAAAAAGGCATATGGGGTATAATTATCTTTATCCTTAGTAACCACCATTAAAGGTCCCATATTGTAACAGGGGGATTTAAGTTTGAATTTTTTTTAATGAAAGATTCGAGAATAATCCATATTACTAATCCAATGAGAAATGCTCACAACCCATATTGATAAACTGGTCCTTATAATAAGCCATTGTGTCTACTACTATTTAGTCACTGCCCTCAGCCATTAAATCAGCCAATCAGAAGACACAAAATGACCTGTCCTTTCTAGAGCTCCGGGGAGGCATTGCTAAAAAAAATCAGGATGCTTTTTGGTACGATCAGTATGTACTGTTAGGGATATCACATCTTTAAGTAACGCTGTGCAGGAAACGCCTAAAATATGGGACCTTTAAACTTGTGCCCTCATACAGACAAACTCTGCAGAGCAGGTAAACATTTGCTGCTGAACAGCCTGGAGCGTTCATGCAGGGCTCAGGGCTTTTTAAGAAGTCCCTCATTATTTCAGTACATTTCTCTGCATGTGTCGTCTGTCTTTGAACCCCCGCTGCCTGATTTACATTTTGTTTTGTGATTTCTGACACACAAAGCCTGGTTGTGTTCATCGTTCTGTAACATGTGACTGGACATTTTTTAATGACACATAACAAATCATCCCACCTTCCCCCTTTTCCCTTTTTTTAATCAAATATGTCTACAAAGGCATCACTGTCACTATGCAGACACCCTCCGTGTCTTAAACATCGACTAACACATTAAGGAGTAAGTTTAAACATACAACAATGAAGATTGTCTGTTATTGCTGATTTAGGACTTCATTCCCATCATTTAAACCAACGGATAATGGACAACTTCATTTCGAACAATATATTGCACTATTGTCACTGTCTGTTCACATATAGTGTGTTCACAACATAGTTGTGTTTGTGAAGTTTCTTTCATTTTTTCTTTTTTTTTTTACAAAAATTGGTGGAAATGTCAACACAATCAAAAGTAACAAGCCTGGTCTAAACTTTACATGTCCTATTGCAAAAGCAGAGCGAACGACACCTGCCACAGGACTGGACAACTGAATTGTTCATCCATAAACATGAAGAGCAAGTGAATTTATAATAAGAATTTGCTTTGAGACAAACTTTGTGTATGGAGAACATTTATGATTTTCCCCACGGAAGAACATTTTAGACACAACTGTCAATTGTTGCCTACTGTACAAAGTGGATGTCAATTAAATAAAAATGGAAAACCAGTTATTGCCTCAAATATTAGTGTTTTGATTCATCATAACAAAATAAATGGTATCCATTATGTATGCTTCCTTTGCAAAAGTTTACTGCATGCCTAAAAGAACAAAATTAATCTAATTTCAAACGAATTCCTTCACTTTCCGGTTTGCAGTTTGCTGTTTCAACATCACCCGTGCTCATATTACACATTTACAGTAAACTAATGAGAACATGAGGGACAGTTTATGGGGTGAATCCTCACAACGGAGAACCAATAAAAATGCAATTATTTATATACACTGTATGTATCAAATATTAGCAAGAACATAACAGGAACTCTAATCAAATTTTGATATGATTTGGATAATTTCTTAAAAGTTAAAAATATGGCTTATACTCTTAGTCATCTTGTTATGTCATATTTCACTCATATATATTTCTCTTTTTTGTATAACCCGAGGCTATTTACAAACAAAAAGGGTGGATGATGGGTGATATCTGGTCTTATTGTGCTGGATATTTTAAAAACATGGCATCAGATTTGCCCTGAAGTAAAAGATTCCAGATCTGTGCAGGTGTTACCTACTTTCTATCATCAAGGATTTTCAAGAAAGACAAAGATTTAAAAAGCAAGTACCACCGGCGGAGATCAGATCATTTTAAATCAAGGATAAAATCATGGCACGTTAATTCCAGGACACTTAGAAGTTGAGTTGAAGGGGTGGGAGGGTGAAGGGGTGAAGAAAGGTGGGGCTGCAGGTTGGGGCGGGGCAGGGTGGTACAGTTTTCGCATTGGTTAGATGGAACATTTTAAGAATTTAACCAAATTTCACCCAAAACACTGTTACTTTTTATTGAACATATCCATGAGTGGAGCAGGGATGAATTTCATGACCGTATCCACGATGCTCTCCTCTTCCTCCTCGTCGCCGCAGCCAGTGGGAACGGCCTTTTTAGGACGGGTAAGACTGCCCTCGGCGGCCTGCTCCAGAGCAGCCGCTGCCTCCGCTTCCTTCTCCTCCTTCTTCTTGATGCCATACTACACAGGAAAGAAAAGACAAACCGGGAATTTCAAGATTTAGTAACTAAGTAAGTAAGTTCAGGCGAATTTGACATATCTAGTCTTATGAACTGGCCAGATTAAGGAAGTGTACTATAATATATGGATATAGGGCAGCCTTACAGCCAATCCCAGTGGTCACTCGTATTATAGTTGAGACAAATCTGAAAATTCCAAATAGACCTTTTTGTTAAAGCTGGTTGACAGGAAACAAAGTAAATTATGCCTCTTTCTATTAAGATTTTTTGATCCTTGCAAAAGCTTTTGCATTGGTAAAACGTTCCTGAAGCTGATGAAAGTCATATTTATATCTGCAACATCATCACAATGTAAAATCTTTGTGTTGGGCCTAGGGGCATGATGGGATATATATACTATCTATACTGTGTCTTTGTCGCCCAACGCCCCTAAGTAACCTGAAAACTAGAAAACATTTCCAGCATTTGCATCAGGCAAACAATTCTTACAGAATTGATTAGGCACCATTGATCCGTGCAACCATCCTACGAAGTATGAAGCCTCACAGATCTACTGAGAGTGTGACTGACTTTAGAGCATAGACAGTTTTATTCTAAAGATAGAGATGCATGTGGTGACACATATTCATTTCCAGCATTTAAGGTAAATTGGATGAAAATGATTAGCACTTTGGTTAAATTATTCAGATTTCTTCATTTGCATGAATTAGCTTCTGGCTGCTTGCTAATGAAGTTGCTGTATTGGATCCTGAACTTTTTCTTTTTACTGATCCAAAATAGTGCATTTGTTTATTTTAAAGAGTGAACATGCGTGTTTACATTATGTGAAACTTGTAGCTGCAGTATGTAAAATTAGGCTTTAACTGCTGCTTGCTTGGATTTGATCTCACAGGATGTTTTATAATCAAATGAAAGGCTATGGCACACAGCAGGTGTGCTATACACATAACATTTACCATTAAAAACACAGCTATAACAGAAAACAAAGTGTGTTTAGAGGAAAAAAACAGAAAATAAAAAGCTTCATTTGAAAAAAAATAGGGTCAACAAAATCACTCTATGTATCTGATCAAAAACTTAATATCATACTATTTGAGTGTCACTGTTGCTCAGTAAATGTAAAGAATTAAATAAGAATGTGAATGCAACCTCCTTCATTCATTATTGAGATCATTCAGTTGAAGGCATTTGCATTTCCACTGGCACATCAAGTCCTTATGGAATATAACCATCAAAATCATTCCCACAACAGATTTCGATTTAACTCACCTAAAGGTTCACACTGCTATATCAGAGGTCAAAAGTTAACACATTTCAGCATTTTACAAGATAAACTGAAATAAAATAATACAGCACCTTCGCTGAGTAAAACCTCCTTTTTATTTTATATTCTTTGTACTCTTGGGTTGATCATTATTTCACCTCAAGAACATTTCCCCCCACTGCCCTCCCTGTCCCCTCCGACCACAGAAATACTCATCTATGCCCTTTTGACCTCCAGACTCCCCTACTGCAATATAATCCTCTGCGGCTCACCTAACAAAACCCTTAATAAACTTCAAATGTCCAGAACTCCGCCACCGGACTGCTGACCTCCACTGTCGAGATCACTTCAGCCGGGACCTTTACAACCTCCACCGGTCAAATACAGGAGTAATTTCAGGATACTGCTCACCACCTACAAAGCCCTCTCCGACCTCCTCCTCCACCACGCCCCAACCCAGGTCTGTAACACAAACACTCCCAAGTTTTGGACCTGAGGTGACAGGGCATCTTTTGTTGCTCCACCTTTCCTTTTTTGTTCTTTCCTACAGGTGAAGCTTCCTGGTGTATTTAGACAAGCACTACACAAGCAGTATGTTTTATTATTACTAATATTGTGCCATTATTTCAAAAACGTCAATAGATACGCTTGAATAAGTGATCTTTCAAGCTTTGAACTTTGAACACTTCCTCTATTACACCATTTTAATTAAATGTTTTGATTTTTTGATCAATTGTTTTTTATTTTCAAAAAATGATTTATTTTCAGAACATTGAAGAACACTAGAGAAGCTTTTAAGACAGGTTCTTGACTTAAAGTTGAAACCACAAACACTTTTCACGAATGGAAACCATTTATTGTTATAATTTACTTTATCTGTATTTGATCAATGTGCAACAATAAACATTTACAGCAAAATGAAAATGCAATAAATTATCACTAAGAGGCTAGTTTCCATTGATTACCGAAAAGTACAAGGATATGTATTCTAGTAAAAGTATGTCAAAATTCAGTAAAAATACCAATACAAAGATGTCTTTGTTCAGTATCCGAGAAGTGGCAAGACAAGATTTAAAATCGTGAACTCCTGCAGAACGGTGGCCTTCCCAGTCTTAAAGGCCTGATCATTAAGTCTTTATGCCTGCTACTAGGAGCTCAGAGATGCTTCTCTACAGAAAAGACGGTTTTAATGGTCAAGTTTTTTTGGTTTGGTATATGTTGATCAATGGGAAAATCAATCATGTCTTTATCCTAAAACTGAATTTTGCTACAGTCTGAGGTCAAAATGATGACTATGAACCATACAGAACACGAAGAACACAAGAACTGAAACGAGAACGTCGAACCAAACAGTTCGGTCGTTATTCAGAAACTGCTCCATCTCTAATGTATACACGTACAATATCATAAAAGACATTTTTTTTCTGTTGATTAAAAACAGCTGCCTATAGTAAAATGCAAAGGTGATGTTTTGGCGATAGATGTTTTTGCATAGCAATAACAACTTTGAAGAAATAAACCTGGACAGGATAACAAAATTAACCAATAATGCTCCATGTTAGTTTGAACTCTGACTCCAAACATTGATGGAGAACAGACGATATTAGTTTCAACATCCTGTTAGCCTTTGTTCTGAAATGTAGCATTCTGTATCTACTTTGTGCATGTGTGGTCATTGTTTGAGAAGAAAAATCAATACAGTCTGCAAGCAGAAGGTTGCAGAGCACAGGAAGGTCAACAGGCTGAGTGATGGTTGATCTTGAGGCAGAGATGCGTAAAATGAGCTGGACCCTGCAATGACCTGCCTTCACTCTCCCAGGCATACACTAATGTGATTCTGGAGCTTTAAATATCGAAAAAGAACTTTCTCTGTGAAAACATGCACAGGAGTAGTCTGAGCATCTGTGTTTGAGTTTCATACACAGATGCTAATATTTAAAAAGGATACAAACACAACAGTTTCAATACAAACTAATTTTACAGTCTTTATCAACGTTCTAAGACATGGTGCTAAGGAAAGTCATTCTGTAGGACTCGACTGAAGAATGTATATACAAAAAATGAAAAGATCTTCATTAAAACCTAATATTAACACAATTAAGACTATTATTTGATAATTTAAGTCTATCAAAGTTTTCAGAAGCTGCTCCTGTGCTTGTTTCTGGTTTGGTAGCTTCTACACTTCTACTCTAATATTTTGCTTAAAATTGGATTTTCAAAAATAATGGCACATAATCTCCACATAATCTTACTCCATTTGGCAGATTTATATGTACAAATAACCAATTGAGAAAACATTGACAGTCAACATTTTGCAATTTGCAAACATTACATTGAAGAAAAATGTAATCCCAGTGACTAGGTTTCCTCAAACACAGCAGCCTGATAGGCCGAATGTTTGGAAACACTTTAGCACAGGATTTGAGAGGTGGAATCCGAGGCTTCGTTTAATACCCAAGAGACAATTGTTCTTGACTCTGCAACAGAAAAAAACAGCGAATTGATACATCAATGGATATCTGCTCTGTATCTCCTTCTGCTCACTTGTTTGTTCTTTGCTCTCCCTCCACGCTGCTCGCTCTGCGTCTTACACGTCCTGTCTTGCTCAGTCTTTCTCTCACACTCACAACTTGCTCCAGAGTAACAAAGGCCTGCATCCGTTGAACTGAAGACAGTCACGCTCTGTCAGCTCCTCTCCACTCTCCATAATCAAACACTTCTCAAAGATATGCTGTCATATCACTCTCTCTCTCTGCCCCATCTTCCTTCACAGCTGCTCCAAAATGAAACCAAAGAATCACTGGGACTCAGCAGAGTGCAGAGATGATCCCCAAACTCCAAAGATAGTTTTACAAGGGCTACACATGGACTAAAAAAAAGTCTTAAACTCAACTTGAAAGCCCTCAAAGAATGTTCAAGTCAAATATTCAATGAAAGATTAGCAATGGCAAGGGCAATATTTCACGGCAAGCTGCAGACACTTTGATCATGTATTAATATTTTATTACAGATGAATTAAACATCAATCATCCATTTATCAAAGACAAGATAGTCTAAGTGGGGCAGAAAGCGGACCAGCAAAATGGAAAATACTTTTGACACTATGAACACTGAGCCTCGTCATCAAGGACTCTTCTATCAGTTAATAGACCCGCATACAGTTCTCTCATGTTTATAGGCCTGACCAGTCCACAACAGTTCTAAGCAAACTGAAGACATAAGTTGTAGTTTTATTTTTTTTCTCAATAGAGCACACAATAGAAGGAACCCACTCTTCTCCCCATTATGTTCATAGGCAAAACGACTAATTCTATCAACCTCTTTCTCTAAATAAAGCCGCTTTTAAACATTTTTCCCAGGGTAAAGAGCAGATTACAATTGGACAGGAGGGTATATTAGAGAAAAGCTTTATTGGTTCCACATCAAAGAAACTACAACAACTGGTTTCTTTAGTGAATTGTTTAACACAGGTGTTATGTGTTGGCTAATCAAAAAATATGTACCTTTGAAACCTTAAATGCATGCAATCACTTGCTTTATGCCTGAAGACAGTCTGACTGGAAACAATAGATTTAAGATTTCTGCACAGTTTTGGATCTGTGGATGTTGTTCTTTTCTTCCACTTCGATACACTTCAGCTTCAACACCTCTACTGAGTTTCTGAAGGATGAGTGGTGGCACTGTTTGACACATTGTTCCTAGTAAACAATTTCCAGGCACCTCTAGTTATTTTGACTATTCACACATGCAACTCCATTCCAGAACAATACTGTCTTCTTGTGTCTATTCACAAGGAAATGGTGTTAATAGGAATGTGTCAATAGAAACAGCAGTGATTAGCAGATTAAGGGAATCATGTCAAATGTGACAACTACATGTATCTACTGAACTAAGAGTCTGGAAATTTTAAATTAAATTGAACTAAGATTCTGAAAATAAGTTTAGTAACAATGTTACCAAAATGCATTTTAATGCTAGAACTAACTTAACATTGCATTTTCTACTAAAAAATAAATTAGGTTTGCAAGCCCAAATGTTGTACTTTACTGATTGTGCTGCTGGACAATTGTAGGGTTGCATGAAATAGTATTTAGAACTTTTCTTAAGGCATTATATGAACTCTCCTGCCTCATGTTTGGTCATTTTCTTCCCATCAATATTATAATTCAAGTGCTTTCATTCACAAAGAAAATATCAAAAAACAGTAATAGAAGATAAAACTGTTTTTCTTTAGCAGGACATGTGAAACTGTTGACGTTGAACCTCATCTTAGGGTCTTCAGCTGACATTGTTTCTTACTGTTTTTAGAATAAAATTGCAGAAATCTCAGAGGTTATTTGGGTGCTCTTGTAGGAAAAAGAAGTATTTCTCCTCTAAGGCATTCATGGTGTTACTTTAATGTACATACAAAGAGTAAAAGGAAGTATGTCATGAAGAATGAAAAAGAAATTTTGAGAGAAAGTAAACTTGAGGCTTCTTTCTCCATACTTATCTCAAGAGATTCAAATTCTTGCAAAAAAAATGTTATCGTCAATGACTATTGTAGTTGAGTAAGAGCTATAAGAAGCTGTATTAGGGTATTTTACCTTGTCCCTGATGCCCTGTCGGATGTTTTCTCTCTCTGCCTCCATTTTTGCATATTTGGCCTTCCTCTCCTCCTCTTGTTGCCTCAGTGCCTCTTGCCTTTCCTCCTCTTTTTTCTGAGCATCAGGATCCTTCTCCTCCTCTCCACCAAGCATCTTGCCCATGTCTTTGGTGGCCCCTGTTATTGGAGACACACAGGGAGGAAAGAGATAAATAAAACAAGTGTGAACAAGACATCTATTAACGAATAACATTGGCAGATAGCAGTAATTGCACCATCACATGCAATTACTGTGAACTGCCTAAATGGATATTCACAGGCACATCTTAGATTTGGGTAGTTCAATAGCTTTGCATATCTTTGATTGTTTTGTGTTTTCAGGGCAGTGAAATGGTGTTGGAAATCTATTCTCAACTGAGGTAAAGACAAAAGTGCCTAACAATGAAGGGGACAAGAGGTGAGCACCATGAACAAGAGTCTGAGATAAAAGACACTGCAATAAATTATTACCAATTCTCTTGATTGCCTTTGTGCTGCTCACTCTGACCTTGCTATCTCCTATTTGAATTAACATCCTCATGCAAAGTGTCCACTTGGACCAAGGGTCAAGCCCCGATAACAAAAGGCTTCAAGTACTGTTGAAAGGACCATAATAAACAGACAGTGCAGCCCATTCTGCCCCTGATCTGCTTTCTACATTCAATAGAAATGCTTAGCAAGGAAGTTAGCTTGTAGAAATATAGCATATAAAACATAATATTCCATGGTTAGAAAATAGAAGAGAACAATTTACTCTCTGTGATTTATATCTTTAATGTGAATGTGAAGTTCTTTGCTGATGATGCTTGCATATAACTAGAGATACCAACAAGTCTGTTTTCATTGTTTCTTTCTTGATAAAAACATTCCGGGACTCACATCTCATATGGTGTATTATCTTTAGACCACCCCTACCAGAGATGTGCAATTACTGATTAATATTGTTATTACATTTTTTGCAATGCAGTGTTTTAATTTAATCTAACTGTGATCTTTCCCTTTACATAACCATAACACTCAGCATAGGTACGACTTTAAAACGGTTGGTAATCAATTACCAATAAAGGTAATCTGGAGAGTTATTGTAGGTGTTTTTTTTCCCTCTTCAACATGAAAACCAACTCCCCCAGAGAGAAGACATTACTTCAGTTAGTTTTGGGGCCATTATATTGCAGTTCTTGTGTCATAAGTATCAAGGCTTTTCATTGTGTTATCCTTTGATGTCAATCACACAGGAAACAACGGATGTCTCCAGCAGGAAAAGAATGTTCTTGGAAATAAGACACTGACAAACTGACAGTATTCTCTTTCACAACAGATCTTGAATGCTTTAATTCATTTACCTTCAAATTGGCCCCATGTCATGTTCTTAACAGAATGTATTCTCATTACACTTCAAGCAGCAGCAACATTTAAACTGGTTAAGTAAAACCCATGAAAATGGAATGCTGGTATTATCCTTTAAATGCTAACAAGTTAAAAGGCCAATCAGGAAGTTGCACAGACTAATGTGGAGTGTCTGCATGCATGTTGAGCTGTGCCTACATTACTATTGTACATTGCCTTTGTACAGGCCCTTAACAATGTGTTCTCACTCCAGAGGCATTATCCCATCTTTCCAGTTCACTGGCTGGAAACAAGCCAGTGCACTAACAGTGGCCTTGCGAACCCCAAACCCACAACTCTGTGCTCACTTCCAGCTCACTGGGCATATTTGAAATGACCCTGGCTCTTGTCTTGCCCAGAGTCCAGCAGCCCTCCTTTTACTATCAGCTGCTTTTGCCCTGGTCTGTGCTCATAGTGTCTCACAGCCTCTCTGGAGGGAAAAACTCGAAGACACAGCCATCTGCTTGAGCCATGAAATTGATGAGACAGCGGTGACATTGAGGTTCCTGGCTGCAGTCCGAACTTACCATGTTGATGGACTAGGACAAGCCCCATGCAGTACTTAGTCAGAGCAGGGAGACTGTTAATTAGCCGTGTTGATGTTGTCATGTTTTTTAAAATGAACTCTTTAGTATGCTTGACACATGACTTCCTACCATTTCAGCATGTGTTGGCACTTCATTATGTTGCGGCTTTTGTTATTTCCTTGTAACATATACAGTATAAATACACATTGTGGGTAAAAAGTTAGGAGTCTCTTCCATTTTCTTGGGGCAAGCACAGACTTTGCTTGCCAAGCAGAGTTTGGCTTTCATTATAAACAACATGTTTGTCTGCCTTTGTAAAGTAGACCCTTGTAGAGTTATCAGACTATGTCTCTAAAATGTATTCTGCTTCTCTGTACTTCCCTCAAGGCCACAATAGAACTTCTGAATATGAGTGTTAACATTCTCTCTGACATACTGGTGGCTTGAGGGGGGTTCCTAAATCTTGTATGTGCAGAAATCATTACAGAAGCTAAAAATCTCTGAGGTTGAATATCCCACATCACTGAAGGGGTAATATTCCTTTGTTTGGCCCAGTTGAACAGAGAAACTTTCGAAAAAAGTAAAAACATTTTTTTTTTAACTTTAGAGTCTGTAGCTCTGAATTAAAAATAGAACTTCACACTGGCACACTGTTTGAGCTTTTGAGACTTCATTAGGTATATCTTCCTATGATCCAGCCATCATGACCTTTTCCCCACCACCTCATTACCATTAGCCCACTCTCTGCCACTGCAGAGACGTGATGCTATGGACATTATATATATATATATATATATATATATATATATATATATATATATATATATATCCATCCATCCATCCATTGTCTATCCCGCTTATTCCCTTTCGGGGTCGCAGGGGTCTGCTGGAGCCTATCCCAGCGCGTTAAGGCGAGAGGCAGGGATACACCCCAGATGGTCGCCAGCCAATCGTGGGGCACACACACCATTCACACACGATTCACTCTCACACTCACACCTATGGGCAATTTAGAGTTTACCAATTAACCTGAGCATGTTTTTTGTATTGTGGGAGGAAACCGGAGTACCCGGGGAAAACCCACGCAGACACGGGGAGAACATGCAAACTCCACACAGAAAGGCCCCAGACCCAGGCCCAAGGCGGGTCTTGAACCTGCGACCTTCTTGCTGTGAGGCAACCCACCGCACCACCGTGTCGCCCTATATATATATATATATATATATATATATATATTACTTCACTCCTGTTGACTGAATGACCTATTTAACTTTAAAATTTGTGATCACACACATATGTCTATACCCCAGTACAAGACCTTTGTTAATTTGGGAATTTTCAAATTGAAATTAAATAACCAGACACACACGATGTATCTATGGCCTATGAGAGTATGAGTAGATGATTTACCTCGTTGCAACTGCTGTGATTTTCACTTTCATGTCCAACATGGTGAAGTGTCTCTCCCAAGCCTCCACATGTCTACACTCAATGCTCAAGGCTAATTAGCTCATCTGATTGTGACAAAGTTACTGTGTAGCAGCATGAGACAGTTGTCGTTCCCAAAAGTCCTCAAACGCTGCCGGCTGTGGAGTCTGGGAACACTAAGCAAAACAAGAAAGCTCCAGAGAAATTTTCTGAGAGACTCTTTTACAGTTAGAAAAACACAGATATAGAAGTTTCTAACTAATTAGCAAGCACAATAAATTACTTATCTTTTACTTTTATGCCAGAGTCTTAATCAATATACTTTATTTAAATGCTTATTAGACTGAAATCTTTTTTTCCAAGGATGACCTGGCCAAAAGAGGCAGTACTGTACACAACAACTTAAGAAAGTAACAAAAAAAAAAACACCTTTTGAAATCTCTAACAGTTTAGAGACAATTTCCAAAACTGTATTACACACCATTCAACATCCAGATGTCTTTGTAGGTACAAAAAGAATTGAGAGGACAAGAGTGGTTATGATATTACTTGTAACAACTGTGGGAAGCACTGCAATCGTGAAATGGCAAAGACCCTGGATGAAAGCCCTCTGGTGTTTACAGAATGAGCTGTGAACACCAGAACAAGAGGCCAGATGATGACTATGACACTTGTGTTAAGGAGAAAAGAGAGAAAATCACAAAACCATTCAAATCAGTGTAAGAAATCGAAACAATGAATGATACAACTCAAAAACTTTCTATGTTCTGAGGGCAGGGACATAACTTCCTAGTAGGTAGGAAGGAACACTGGGGTTTCATTGTCTATGTGCTTATAAATCATGTAGTGTATATATCTTTCTATATATGCATATAGACATACATATTTTTCTGTGTGCGTGAGTGTGTGTGTGTGTATATAGCCAATTGTCTTGTGTTGCTCTTCTGTTCCACTATCTAAGGCTTTTGATACTGTTGACCCTCAATTCCTCTTGCAAAAAAAACTTTTTGTAATGGTTTTAAATCTATTGGATGATCATGGTTTAAGAACTAACTCTCCAAGAAATTACAGTGTGTCAGAATTAATGATGTTCGGTTTAACTTCTGTGTTTTATTATAAAATGGGTTCCACAAGGTTCTGTGTTAGCGTCAATATCTACACTCCATTAGTCAGGACTGAACTATGTTGTTTTCATATAACGCACCACACACTCAAAACAACCTACAAAAAGCATAAAATTTGAGTTTTTACCATTGCTACAGATGTTCAAAAGCCTTATCTAAAATTACACTGTAACTGATTGAAACAACTTTTCACTTTATTTGATGTTTTAACTCAGTTTTGTTTATTGTTTGTGTGTCATCTGTGTGGGTTTTATGCATTTTTTTAAACTGTTATATCATGCCTTTTCTTTATTTTGTAACAGTGTCTCGACATCATTATAAATGAGGATGCCTCCTTGATGGTCTTTTGAGGTAAAATGAATGTTCTTATCTTACTATTTCAGAAAAATACACTGATGGTGGTGGCTGTCCCATACCAAACTACTCATCAGGACCAATCTAATCACACTTCAACATGCAGAAGAGCTGGGAATCTGACTGATCATATATAATAGAAGAGTCTATTTGTATATAAAATCATATATACTGTATATTTTTGTGTGGTACTGTATGAAAAAAAAATACACGTGTGTCAGTGAAAGAGTCTCTCTGGAAGGACCCATTGGACAACTGATTGTGATTGGACAACAGAAATCGTGCAGCAAGATGAGTAGCTCACAGACATTGCAGTGACGTGAAAGTGAAAACCCTGAAAATGGTAAAAAATAGGCATTGAATCTTGTCTTCTTTGGTTACATTTTTGCTTGGCCATCTTTTCACATGGAAACAATAGGAAGCCATGTTTTATATCACTCCATTTCAGTAGAGTCCTAACCCACATAGTGACATCAGTGCTGTGGAGAGCTGGGTCTTTTTAGGTCAGCTGAGACCCCAGGGCTATTTTTAAAATAGGAGATGTCTTCCTCAGCTTAGCGTGAAGACAAGTAGAAATTAAAAAGTACCAGGGTCAAGTTTGGATGTTATGGATGGTCTGGTCATGCACTGGATTCAACTATGCAGAGATACTGTACATTAGATTTGGAGAGGATGAGAAAACATGAGTTGAGAGGCAGCATCTGTGCAAATCCTGTATGAATAGGGCTCTGTTGGGGGCTATAGGATTAAAAAAAAAACATAGTTAGGTCCCATTTTGTGTTGGTGTACATGAATGATGTGTTTGCACCGTCACTGGCTCCGTCAGGGCAGAGTCTGATTGAGTGTGTGTCCTCTAGGTGCTTTTGAGCTCAGAGAGTGTGTCCACTTGTGTTTGTGTGAGTGTGTGCCTGACTGGGGTTGCAGGTTTTGTGTTGATGGATAGGTGAGACCACATGAGAGGTGTCCCCTGTGGAGCCTAAAGGCACACAGAGGGTAGAGAAAAAGGCACAGATGAAAGTGCTAAGAGTGTTCGACAAGATAAGCGAGGATGAAAAGGACTAAGAGGAAAAAGGAGCACCTGGGGAAAGAGAAAAGAGAGCCGAAACAAAGGAGTGTGAAAGAGAGCAAAGAAAAGAAATAGAGAATGATGATCCAAAGATAGATGAGAAATACATATTTGGAAAATATTAAGATGAAGGAAAGACGGAAATAAAAATACAGACTCAAAGAAAAATCAAAAAGAAACAAGGCATTAAATAGACTCGAGTCAGAGTCTGAATTCAGCGGAACAGATAAAAGGGTGAACGGATGGTGAGAACAACGGAGAGAGTAAGAGTGAGGACGCAGCAGGATGAGCTCGTGTACTGTGTGTTCCTGCTCTCCCATCTGTCACCCGTTCCTCAGCATTCCCACAGCTACCGATTGTTGGGTCCCAGCATCAACCCCCACAGCCCACACCAGCCACCCAGACCATCATCCTCATCATCATCATCAGACTCCAGGTAGGTGGTGAAGGCCCAGAGGATCGACCACAGAGTGAAGCAGAAAATAAACTGACAGTTTAAGACAGAAAAAATGGATATCCACACACGTAAGTATAGTTCTCACTATTTATTTGACTACTTAGAATATGCCAATCCTTTTTGGAGTTTCAACCCAACAGGGTATTCATCAGGGAATTGTTTGAGTTGGAACTCAGGAAAACATTGGCTGATGAATATCCTGCTATGTTGAATGGTTACCTTTTATGAATTTCATGTGGTCAATAAAATGACGGGAGCTATAATTTAGTGCACAGATATGCACTATTTTTCACATGTACTTTTTTCCAGCACCTGGTGTCGTGATCTGTCACCTGTTGTCTGGTTTTCTGGTGTTTTGCTTGTTTTTTCCTTTCTTTCCTTTTGGCTGATTGTTTCCTAATTAATTCATTCGGAGTAATAATTCTTTGTTTATTAACACCCTGTTTTTGACTTTATTTTGATCTGATCGCTCATTTTATATGTATATCTCTCCATGTGCCTTTTAGATTGACCAGTTTGTTTTTGCTTTGTAATTAAATACTGCATCTAGGCCGGTAAAATTGACAAAATATTACAGTATATGTATCAGTAAAGACTTTTGTGGTGGAAGTGCAGAAAATAAGAACCTTCTGTGTCTCTAAAAACAATATTTTAAATTTTATATGGTGAAATAAAAACATATAATTGTCCCAAAGAAATAAACTCAACAAATACTCAAATATCAGCTCCTCACATTACTTTCCAGGCAGGTGGGATTCAATGAAAACACAGTTTTGCTGAGGTTGAGTCAATCAATCAGTGTGGGTGGTAATGTCAAGTGCTAAAAATGTTTGCACCCACACTTCACCAACTTCTTAAAAATCATGTAGAAGTCCTGGTTGCATCATGATGTTAAAGCAAATCTGTGATTGTATTTAAACCACAAAACAACACATCAAGTTTTTAATCAATGTCAGACCTTGAGAATATGAAAAAAAGGCTTCTGTGGAAGTGGCACTGAGTCTCTGTTCACACTGAGCCAAGTCTGTTGGTCCTTGAGAACTATTTACTCTATCAAGGAGCCTGGCCTGTTTTTTTGGAACACAGTTGTCCTTGGAGACCACTAACAACACTTTGGGTAATAGAAGACAAAGCACAGATCAGAGCAGAAAAGTTCTTCTATATTGCAAAGAGGAGCAGGCTGACCAGGGAATATATTTTCTAACTGAATGATGCCAGGTTCAATCTCCTACAGTGTGTCCTTGACCAAGACAGCAAAACGCCTTTTTATATGTTAAGTGTCCACGGGAAAGGACGCCCCTTGAGGGACTAAAATGTCTTTGTGTGTTTTGTCCTTGAGCAGAACGCTGAACTGCTGCCAATGACTTCAGTAATCCCAGAGGTTAAATGAAAAATAATACAAGGCTAGTAAAGCGATATGTCCAAGACAAATCAATTGACGGCAAGGACACATTTATGGCTAAGTGTTATTAAGAATGACTAAGATTGCATCTTGATATGTTATGCAGATGCACGACAGGAATAGACACGTGTAAATGGAAACAGTATAAAATGAAATCAGCTTTTCTTTTTTACTTAAAACATTTGCAACACTTAGGTCACATTTTAACCATTACAAATCTGCATACAGTCTGTGTTCCTGTTAGTTGCATCACTGACTAAAAAATGTAATCTTTCCAGTATAGACATTGATACAGGCACTTCATAAAGAAGAGAAAATACATGAATACAATGTAAAATGTTATATTGTAAAGATTAGCACTGATCAGATCAACCCCATCACAGATCAGCCTCAACAATAACACAAGCTCTGCCTGCCCTCATCACTCAACAAAATTCTGCAGATTGCATCAGAAATTAAGGAGTTCGGTAGCAGAGGATGTGAAATATAAGAAGAATGTCAGTTGCTGAAGGATTTGGCCAACCAAATGGAAACGCAGAATGCTTTTTCATGTGCTAGAAGTGAAATGGAGAGAGGACACTGTTAGGAGCCGTGATGTGTGAGTCTCCCCCACTCTCCAACATGCCGCAGTAAATCTCCGGGGTGCAGAGGAAACAAAGGCAAGGGATACATCAGTCCTGTGCTTTATCATCCATTTGCAACCATTATCATTGGAAGACAGACTGAGAGTCTGGCCTTGGTGAGGAGAGAGCAGGGACAGGCTGTATTTATCACCTCTGAGGTTGGCACCAAGGACAAGGCAAATCATTCCACACACACACACACACACACACACACACACACACACACACGCACACACGCACACACACACACACACACACACACACACACACACACACACACACACACACACAGGCACTGTATGCAGGTCACCACAGCATTTACTGTAAAAAATTCTTTGATTTATGTTATAAATATGTGCAAAAAAGCACAGTCATCTAGATATATACCACTCATAAATCATATCCTATCCCCCTAAGATTTTATATGAAAACGAAAATCCCAAATGCAATCAAATCATACATAGGGTAATATCTTTTGAGTAGTTTGTCTCAAGATGTTCACTGCTTCATTATATGATCATATCCATCAAAGATCCATCCATCCATTTCCTTTACTCACTTATTCCTCACTAGGGTCAAAGATGCTGTCCATAATGCATCAAAAATGCAATCATTTCCATCCCGGTGAAACAAATTCTCACCAGGGTAATATCACAATGTCAGTTTCATCATGATGTTCATTGGCTCATTATAAGATAACTGGGTTTGTATGGAATTGAACCATGATAGCTTCTCCTGGCTTCTTCAGATAAGCACTATCTGTGTTGGAGCGTGCTCTAACAACCCACGACAGCTCGGTTGGCACGTTTGGTCGCGTGCCATGAGATCATTGGGAGGGCAATCGCAGAACTTCAAAAGCAATTACTCTGGAGTCACTGGAGTAATGAGTCACAGAGGTGAAGATGCGGCAGGCTAACCCTCCACCAGCGACAAGGACTCGACCCACCGTTGAGTCACGGGTGAGTAGAAATGCAGCAGAGAGGAAAGTCCAGAGGCCACTTTGCCTCAAAACCAATTTAATTTGGATACGAGGCTCCCTGATTGAGAAAACAGTCAGGACCTGCATTTCTGCCTGCTGTAGATTAGCTGTTCAACTAGGATACATCTTTGTCTATCATTAGAGCATGTAACCCTAAATGAGGAGCATTTCAGTGTGAAGAATATGCAAAGTAGTTTTCATTCCATGAGCTGACATTTCAACAACAGTGTGACTTTTGCGGAGGTTAAAGGAAAAATAAAGAGTAATAACATCATTCTTACTTCCTTGGCAACTGGAAATAAAGTAAGCAAACCACTGACTAAAAATAATCCATATAATATAGTCAATATTTTACAAGACTGGGGTTGTTATTGATATCATTCCTAAGTTTATTTAATGATCTAATTTTCATAAATCACATACACATTCAAAAACACATTCTCGCTTTATGTTCTTGCATTGTCATGTCAGATTTTTTGACACTACGCTGCTTAAGTTTCATTTCACAAATTAAGTTCCAAATTTAACATAATTGCAGCTACATTTTTGGACTCTTTAACCTCATTACTGCTCTAATAATAAAGTGTTGCCTAATAGGAAAGATGTACTTCCACTTATGCTGTGCATATCTTTTATGTAGATTAACGATTATTTTACTAGTGTTGTTCAAATGTATCATCTCCTATCCCTCTGGCTTGCAATTAAATCTTTTATATTGCAGCTTTAATAGTAATTGTTTAATGTATTACTTTTTACTTTATTGTGTTTAACACTGCAGGTTTTAGGTACTCAGAAGTGTCATTGTCAGTCTGTGGAAATGTGGCTAATTAGAACGGACCTAAATTATGATAAATGTATTCTTTTTTATCTATGTCTAGTTTTTGTATATAGTAAACAGGGAATCTGATGAATTGGCTCTAACGAATTGTATTCTTGTTTAAAAAATATAAAAATATTAATCCAGGTTTGGGGATAATTAAGTAACATGATTCTCTATGTATATATTACATTATATACAGGGAACTGTGTAGTTGGTTTTGTACCAGCAATGTACATTATTGATCCATCAGTTCATCCTTAATGCTAATGCTAAAGCATCAGATGATATTTTTCTTTATTCTATTTTTATGTCGGGGTTTGTTGTTGTATCCTTGCATGTTACATTAAAAGAAAAGTCTAAAAATAGCCCACCAGACAGCTCATTAAATGCATCTGTGAAAAGGCTATTATTACAGACTCTTTTACTACAATGAGGAGCAGTGCCAAGTTCTTGCTCATTTAAGGATACAACTTTGGATTTAATATTCCCTAATAAAAAAACAAATCCTTTTTAATCTGAAGTTTCAAACATCTTCTGTCAGAATTCAATTGCCCTCACAGTTCAATGGACTGCATCAAGCTAGTGATTTCTGATAAAACCGTGGAAGTAATCCAACTGACATGCTTCTGAAGAAACCAAAATACATGGTGCCTTCAGAGTCCATTCTTTTCAGCTTGTGCTTTATTTCTTTCTTCTTGTGTCTTCCTGGAAGTTGCAATGCAAATGCAATATTGTTATACTGCTAAAAATGGTTGTGTTCGTAGTAATTGTTTACCACCTTATAATCTTCACTACATGCTATCCCTTCAATAGTTGATATATATATATATATATATATATATATATATATATATATATATATATATATATATATATATATATATATATATATATATATATATATATATATATATATATATATATAGGCAGATATACAGTGTGTAGTGAAGGATTTGCATGTCGTGAATTCACATCTCTAATGCATTTATGCATGCACTTTTATCATTTCCTCACTGTCATTTCGTAGGCTGTCAAAGTGATTTATCAGCTGATCACAGCAGCTGATCTCCTCTATCCAATATCACAGCAACACACCTTCCCTTATCGAACATCCCGCTGTTGTTTTACCAGTGTTTCTCTCTCCGCTTTAATAAATCCAACTACTTTTTTTCACAATGAGTGTCTCAAGACTTCACTGGTGAAAATGATCTATTCATCACAAATGGGTTCTTTATTTATATGTATATATGTTTATATGTGTTGATTTATGCAGCTTTAGAGCTGAGTTAACATGGTAGTCAATAGAGTGGCTAGTTTGCACTGTTCACTGGGTGATTTATGAAAGAAAAACTGATTCTATTCTGACTCTATTTAGGTGTAAGTAACAGTGGTGGTGAGAGGACAACATTGTCTACATTCTGATGTGTAAATTAGTTGGGTAGAGTGGAAAGTATGTGAGGAGCATGATAATGTGCTGAAGATTTTGATACAAAATGTGAAAACCTGAATTTGCAGTTTGTGATATCGTCTCATGGATTTTTATTTGGTGATGTTACTATGGCAACGATGGAGCAGTTAAGCAGAGAAAACACAAAAACGAACTTTGTGCACTTTTCGTTAAGTGAGATCTGCCCCAAAAGACAATGGGTTCATACTTAGCAAATTCCTGAACCAACCACCTTGTTTCTCCAAAACAACAACTATACATCCTTGGCAAACAAAAGAAGCAGGATAATTAGCTTTGTGGGAATACTAATAAATAATGCAGGGAATCAATCAGTGGCGGTGCCAAACAACCAAATCTATTTTAGACTTATACTAACTTGTATGGTCTTATAATTTTCAAATGTATGCCCTTAATCTCAAATACAGCAACTTTTTAGTATATGCCTGTGCAGAATTTGTAAAGGGCAAGTGTGCTAATCAATTTAATCACTGCAACTGTGTTAGTTCATTTTCACACAAATTATTCAAGATGCAATTATACCTGGCTTGTTGTGCGGTCCTGTTTGATCTACTTTGCCAGGTAGGAGACCTGGCAGCAATTATGACAGCACCAGATGTGACAAAGATTTGTTAAATTCAAAACTTTTACATCACTGACTACTTTAATGGTAGTAAGCACGCTGTTACCACATTTGCCATTATGTTAAAATTGCTGTATATTTTTCACAGTTACTCTGAATTTTTAGTGTAAACATCAGTTTGTTATCCATCACTGAAATATTCACTCATAATTTTGTTTGTGCTATTTATATACAGTTTCTCCATACCCAAGATGTGACTCCAAACACCTCTGAATCCTAACACACCGGAGCCAATTAACACGTTACCTTTCTTCATCTCCTCCTGTTACCTCTATACAATATGCAAACTACATTCAAAAATAAGCAATAAACATGTCTGAAACTAAACTTATTCTCTACTTCATCCTCAATCACATATCAAATTGTCAATTACCAGCTGTTAGAAAAGAGGTCTAAAGTCTCTCTAAAGACTAACAGCTTACAGCCATACTAGCGGCTCTGTACGGCTATGTCTTTATATAACGAAAGTCATTGGGATTCATCCTCTGGGAATCAGTGTTATGCACTGTTTTGTAAAGCTGTACAAAAATTTCATGGCAATCCATCCAATTGTTCCACATCAAAATATTTCAGTATGAACTAGTTGTGGACAAACCAACCAATAACCACACAACCGATACTGGCATCCCTACGTCCATGCCAGCACAGCTAAAAACTGATAATCTGAGCTCCTCAAACTTGCATGAATTGATTTTTTTTAACAGGAAACCATGCACTATGTTCAGCAGAAAACATCAATAAGAAACTTGAACTTTCAGTTATAGTATTTCCCATATGTCTACAGACACTGATACATCGCTCATGGCTGCAATAAGAGTCACCATAGTCGATGCAGCTCAAAGACTGAACTCTTTACACACAATACCAGCTGTCATTTTATGCCATTGCTGGATATGTAATCTTAAAATCAATCAGCCAAATCTTTGCCGGGCTGACATCTCCATCTGTTTAAAAGAGTGCTGCATCTGAGGTTAAAAAGAAGCTAAAAATATCTTGACGTTCTTTAAAAATATGCAAAACACTAGTGGAAGACATAAATCAAGCAGTGAGAGGTTGATAATCCAAGACTACGGCATTTATATCTTGAGCTGAAGAGGAATGGAAAAATATATTCTGGAGCTTTTTAATCTTAAATTCTCTGATATGGCCTAGGCCCACTTAGAATTATATAAGTAGGTCAAGTTGTTTATGTTACTAACAAGGAATTGGGATGCCACAAAATAGCCAATTGTATGGTTGCATGAATGAAAAAATATGACATCAGATGAGATGTATAATAGAAAAATCCATCTGCAATGTATTAAACCAAGGTAAACGGAAACTTTGAATTAAATCCCAAATTGCTGTATGACCTTGAAGAGCCATCCTTCCAAAAGCTAGAGCTCTGTTGAGAATGCTGTGATACTGCTCTCACCTTCCAAAATAGGAGCTACGGTAAGCTGGCTCAGCTCCTTCCTGGCTATTTATTTGCAGCATTATGCAAACATTGTGATCCCTAAGACCCAAGGCTCCGCTTCCCTTTCACCCCCCCAGTTATGCTTTTAGCTCCAATTTCGCCTCCTGTCTCCTATGCTAATATCAGGAACTATGATTCAATCCTCTGTGCCTCCTGATGGCTCTGGAGAGCTTCAGTCTGTGAATTAGTTCAACGGATCCATGGCTTCCCGCTATGCATAATCACCCTCGCCTCGCCCTCCCCTGCCACTCTCTGAGTATACTCATCGATCAGGAGTGCTAAATCTGATTTCAATGATAACTAACGCCATTACTCAAACATGAGTTCTCTGCCCTCGCCGTGGCTCGGATTTGTGTGGCTTTCGAGCTTTTTGAGCATGTGAAATATGAAAATCCAATTCTTGCCAATCCCCTGCACAGCATGAGTGGTCACACAGGAGCAAAAACAAGATATATACATACAGAGTAGGACTGTTGGGGCTTTGCATGGCTCGGATTAGGGTGCAATTTCTAAGTGTACATGTGTGAAAACAGCTTCCATCCTGTTACCTACAATCCACATCAGTAAAATTGTGTTTTTCTACAAATCATTTCATCTTTGAAAATCTTCAATTGGTTTTACGTATGACAATCTATTTAAACATTAAACATTTAAGAATGTAAAAAGTGACACATACAAAGTGTCAAACTGTCATTGTGGACAAGTACTACTAAGATTGTGCATCTAATGGAGCCAGTGGATATCAGGTCCAAGATCCTTTTCTGCTCCTCATCGTATAGTCCGACTACTGTATAGGTATCGAGACACCGCTTCGCCAATGTTGTCCATCTGTGCAGGTGTTCATATGGACTCATCTTTTGTTTGCAACTAACTTTCCAACAACCATAAATCTATGTTACGTAACTTATGCAAGTTACGCACACTCATTTCCAGCAAGAAATACTACATGATGACGTTATGTCCGTTTAGTACGTTGTGAACAAAAATGGGCGCCCACCAGATTCAAACGTTCCAAAGTTTGGCTTCACTTTATAAAATAAAAAAAAATGGCAACAAGATGACTTGCAGTCATTGCAAAATGAACATAACAGCTTAGGAGGGAAAATGACAAATATGCACAAACATTATTCGACATATAAACATATTCCACCCAACATACACTAATGTTAAATGAATGTCATGTTTATGACGTGTCTTGGAGTCATACACCTCAACCCAGCAGCAGCAGCTGCAGTAGCCAAGCTATGAACTACCCACCGCCTAAGTGCTGCTTTGTAAAACATGCTATAACATGCTATGCTGTAAACGAATGCCGTCTGCATTACATTAAGAAGATAACTGTGACGAGAGAGAGAGGCTGGCTGTTGTATTTGTAAGGTTGTGAAATCCAAGTCAACTGTTCTTCTTTGAATGCAAGAAATAATGTATAGCTAAAATAATATTCATATCAGGGCTTGCGTCATCTTCTGCTTCAAAGCTAAAAAGTTCTGTCTTGTTAGTAGATAGAAGTATTTTAAATTTGAATCAAAACTATTTCATATTTTAACTTGAATTCACTTCTTATGTTTACTATATTTTTACATCCAGTGAGAGTTGAAACCTAAAAAAAGAGTCACCCTTTTTCAAAGCCGAATCAGCCCTAATACACAACTCCGACTTCCAGAAATGATGAATAGAGGCTGAATGTGTGAGCACCAGAATATTTCTTAGGTCTCATCACAGAGCGGGTCACAAACTCTGATGTGTGGATCCACTTCTGAAGTATTTGCCATCATCCCATCTGGAAACACAATGGCAGGTGGTAATAAAATACAGCTGAATTAATTTATACTATAAGTCAGTGCCTGCTGAATAAATGCAGTGTCTCTCAGTATTCCTCTATATAAACCCTCCATTGTAATAAGATGATTGTATGTGATAGATTCCCTGTCCTTTCATGAAAGGTGTCCACATTCATTTTTGGTCTCAGGAATATTCAGCATGTTGTTTGTGATACAGCTTGTGATTTTCTTACTTTTGTTTGTAAGTCTGCAATCCTGTAGCCTCGGCTCTCCTGGTTTGTGTTTTTGTCACTGACACCAGAGAAGACAAAGAATGTATCTCCGACTTTAGGAATGGACTTCACTGGCTAACCCATTTAGCGCATGTTTTTAACTGAACAGCCATGAAGTATTAAATGATTTTAAAATCAATATTGCCTATTTTTTTCTCATACTCGATGATAATATTACAAAGTAAAAACTGTATGCCTTGTTATAGAAGGTAGGTTAGTCTACCAGGAATGTGCAAGGTGGTATCTACATTCCTGGTAGGTTTGTCTACAGGAATGTACATACCACCTTGCAGCCAATGTTGAGCCAGGTCCATGTTGATATTTTCTAAATCCTACAGTAGATATTGTTTTCAACAGTGCAACAGAGTTTTGGAAATGGATGAGGGAGTTTCTGCTGAGAATGAATACCTATCTGCTGTTGGTGAGAAGAGTCACACAAAGCATTACACAAAATAAATAGAAGAGCTCCTCAGAGCAACATGTTTTTAATGTTCCCATATTTTAAACTTGTCCTGGGTTTTATTTGCTGTATTGATATCACTAAAAGAAACATATTGTGGTGTTACCCAGAATCATCTTAATGTAGTTTTATATTTCCTCTCTGAAGCTTCCAGGTAGAGTTCTTTTGGGTAAAACAGGTAGTTTTTGTGTCTGTCTCATTAATATTAATGAGATTCTGCTCTGATTTGCTGATTTGAATGGCTGTGAATAAGGGTTGGGTGGTGACTGCAAAAGATGTTTCACTGTGTCCCAATTCCATATACAATCTACTAAGTTCATTTTTATAGTGATAGTCTGACGAGGTATTTCGTTTTCCTCCACTGTCTAGATTTCTACTGTCTGTAAGATGTCAATTTGAAATGTTCCTGTGTTTCAGCTTCTGTCTACAATCTGTACATAATGTTCAGTGTTGGGGTCTTTTTTCTTATCACACTTAATACATTCAGGTCATGATCCAGCTTGCTGAAGGATTGTTTGTAATTTCTCCCTGATGATTTTTTTGCTAGTCTAAATAATTACACAAAAGACAGCATTGATATTGTGAAAAGCTATGTACATCTACCATATTTTTCTGAATTGCATTTATTCCTTTCGACTCAGCAGTATGATCACATGATACAGAGTACAAACAGAGAATAAAAACTTCAATAGCTTACCCTTTAACAAAGGGAGAAAATTCCTCAAAAAATGAACCTTATTTACAAACAACCTTCAGCTTATCTGACCATACTACTGAAATTAATTAGAGCCGAGACAAGGGTTCAACCTGTTTTGCTCACACGTGCATCAAACAGGACACAGCTCCTGCTTGTCACCCTGTGTGAGTGGCAAGTAGGCGTGAACTTTCCATACCACACTGTTTTTAATTTCACTTTTCATGCTGTGCTCTGTGAACAGTAACTGGGGGAATGTTGGAAGCTACAAATATAGTTCAGAAACTCAAGGTGCATATTGGTATATACTCGCTAATTACCTGTTTTTCTATTAAACATGACCTCCAGTTGGAATGCTGTTGCTGTGGTGCGTTTATTCAGTTAGGTGTGAAAAGTGTGACTGACTGCAGAGGAAAAATCCCATCATGCCTTTTCCTCGCCCCTTCAGTCATACCACATGTTCTGGCACACATTCAGGCCAGTTGATGTTAAGTATTTCTAGATGTCCTCAGATGTTCACCAGGGGACCAGACCCCTGTCTCCCCCACAGCTCTTTGAAGTTCTTCTCAAGCAAAAAAAAAGTGTGTATGAAAGTGAGAATTGAGGTCAGCATTGGATTCTTTACTTTTCCATGGTGGCGAGGCACTCCCTGATCTCCCTGCACTGCCCTTTCTGTTTTGAATTTCATGAAATATAATCCCCCATGTGATTTAGGAGAGGGTGAGACGAGAAAGATGGAGTGAAAGTGCAAAAAGGTGAGAACCAGGGGCCCAGGGACATGTTTGAGTGAGGAGAATGGGAGATAGAGAGGGATTGAAAATAAACTAAAAAACATTAAATGGAAAGAAAGGCGTCAAGGTGAAAAAGGAGGTTGAGTGAGACAGCGAGGTTTGTGATGTTGACTCATCCATGCCAGTGACCTTGGCTGCAGAGGAACAGGAGCTGAACAGAATATCAATAGTTTCTCCATCACAGAGCAGAGATGAGACCCACTGTGCACGTTTCAACAGTGTTTGACTAAATCTAACTATCAGTTCTATGAGGCTACCTGACTTTACGAAAGTAACTTTAACCTGGTTTAAGTGATCATTTTAATCAAAACCATGATCTGACCATAAAATGACAGAGGGGCACAAATCCAGAATTCAATGAGGTCAATGTTTTTAATATATCTTTTTTAATATATAATATTATTGATTATATACAATTATTGATATGACTATGATTATTTTTGTTAGTGGTTAGAGAGAAGAATAACTCATGCAGGGGATGCAGGGGATGAATGACTATGGAGACAATATTAGAGAAAAAAAATATTAGAGTAAAAAAAATAACAACACGTTTTCATTTTGAAAGGACACATGCGCACAAAAAAGACAACACAATACAAGAATACATATTCCATTATTGTATTTTCTTGGCTTCATTATGCCAGAAAGATTCTGTCAAATACAACAAGGTCAGTGGGTGCATTTCTGATGCTGTGAACCATGAAAAAAAACTATATCAAAACACTTTTCAAAGCCCCTCAACTATAAATGGATTGCTGATGTATCACAAGAGGCTCTCAAGGTGAGGTCAGTGAGGATGCTGTGAGGTATTATTAGACAGAGAACAAAGATGGATGTTTTCATCCCGTAACCCTATATTCCTCTAAGGGAGAATCATTAATGCAAGTTTATCATTCAGGTTCATTATGAACCTTGATAAATTGTTACTTAAAAGGGGAAATTGTACACATAAAGCGGTAGATTATGTGTCAGTAAACCTGCACCATCCCAGAGGGAGCCTGCATATAGAGAGCATATAGAGTGTTTTTGTTAGCAGTTTTACCTCCTCCCACATTTTAATTACATTTACATTTTTTTAGAAAAAAAGAAAAGAAAAACATGAGAACTGCAACATAGAGTAACGCAGACAGGAATGATCCTTATGCTTACTGAGCATTTATATATGCTGTCAGTTTATCTCTCACCCAGCACAGAGGAATCATGCAAGGATTTGCTTTGTAAATAATAAATAAAAATAAATTAATTAAAAAAAAAGCCTGTGAATGTGCTACATAATTTGTTTCCATAAAGAAAGACATTCTTTGGCAAAACACCCACACACAAATATTAGAAAATATAATTTGCCTCTATCACATCATGTATATAAATGTTGTGAAGATTCTTTCAGAGATGTGTCAGTTTTCCTGGTGTGTTGGTTGTTCCTGCTCTCTTCTGTGTTCCTGTTTTATTGAAGAAAAATGTGTATCATGTCTCCTGTTACTTCCTCGTTGGTATGTTTTATGTGTGTCTCCTTCCTCACTTGTCTCTAGTCATTAATGAGTTCTTTTAAATCCTTTTTTTTTGGTTCAGTATTTGTTGGATTGTCTGTATGTTTCCTACATCCCTTTTCTTACCTGCCTTTTCTGCCGTGCAGCTATTGCTGAGCCCTGCTTTTCTTGTTTTTGTTTTTTTTTCTTTATTTTGGGATTAAAGACATTACTCACCTTGCCTCTACTTGTCTCTCTGCATACTGATCCTACACAACTTACCTTTGACAATGGTGAAAATGTGTTTATGGTACTTGCAAATTTGAAAATGAAAAAAAAAACATATTAGAAAATATATGATCCTAAACTTCTTTCTGCATTTTCAGTCTTTTTTTAATTATTATTATTATTATTTTTTTTTATCGGAATTCTCACGTTCCTAGGTAGAATTAGGGTTTAATTTGAATGGGGCCCCCTATCAACTTTGTCAGGGTTGAGGTTGTGTCATACAGCATAATGTAATTGGGTAAAGTAATTTGAGTGACAGTGGTCTAATCATATTTCCCCCCTCTACATGTGTGGGTTTTTGTTACAGCTACCATGACATCAAACAGCATCATCTCTATATTGTCCACATTACAAGTAAACACAGAAACAAATTGTACAGCTGCATTTTCTTTTTCTTTAAGTTACTTGATTAATAAATGATTACATTATTATGTGTGTGTTTGTGTGTGTGTGTGTGTGTGTGTGTGTGTGTGTGTGTGTGTGTGTGTGTGTGTGTGTATCTGAGGGTTTTCACAGGTATGTGCTTTCTATTTTCAGAATGTTTGTTCAGTGACTGCATATGACCTTTATGGAAAAAAAATGTCAGATACTATATATAGTGGTTGCTATAGATTCACAACACAAGTGCCTTCATCATCTATATAAGACACTAAGACAAATCACTGTTATCTATGTACATTATAATGAGGTTTAATGGAGTAACACCATGCTGGGGTTAAGGTCTCACTAAGTTTAGGCACAACATCACTTTGTTTAATAGAATGATTTGGGTTAATGCTGATGAAAATGTCCTGATGTTAAAAAAAATGCTTGCTTTAATTGCAGTAAAAATGTCAGATTTAAATATCCCAGTGTGAACAACAGTCAATGAAGACAGCCTGAACTATTTTGTTTTTCAGACTGGTGTTTCTTTAAGTTATAAATGCAAACTTCTAGTCTAAAAGTGAAACTACCAAATACGATCTGGAACTTTTCTCACTTTCACAGGAACACCACGCACACACATAAGAGGCGAGTCCCCATAACATGAGTGTGTAAACAGATTTGAGACCCCTCCCTGAGTCTGAGCTGAGCGGCAGCACCAGTAAAGCCGGCGGTGGCTCAGACCTTCTGATAGACTGGACGGGCTCTGTTAGTCAGCAGCCATGTGTGACTCATGGCAAGCGAGCCGTGTTGGCCGTGTACATATAGCACCAACACGCCGCTGCACTGTGTATGAATCAGTACATTAATGCACATGACAGGAGCAGCTCACTCGGAAAAGTAACCTTTACTCCTCAGGGCTGAATGGGGAATGCCGGATGGTAGTTAACCTCAGGAGATGCTTGTGGTGCCAGGTTTTAGGAGGCCGACTAGACCTGGAGTCAGATGAGGGTGTGAACTGGTGTCAGAGTTTAGATCACTCAGCTGGCTGGTGATAAAAGCCTGGCGAGGAAATGAGACCACAACTGTTTATATCATGCAGGCAAGGCTGATGGAGGTCACCATTTAATGCTGTGAAAGAAGCTGATAGGTTGATATATTATTGCTATTATTTTATTTTTTTTCTCTATCAGCAATATCTAGGAAAATATCGTTTTAGGATGATGAAACGGTTTCACTACTTGAAACACTGATCAAAAAGTATAGAATTCCTCAGTGTGTGCTGCAAATTGAAATTTTGTTTAAGAGGTTTGAAACCATTAATTCAGCTGTACATCGATGCTCTGTGTGACTTGAGATTTCAACCTTTTCAAAGTTCAGCTCTTTGATGCGATGCCAGGCTGCAGCTGCTGTTTCTCAGATGTCCCCCCCCTCAAAAGGCAGAAAAGATATATGAAACTAATTAATCAACACTCATGTCACATGATCCCGTATCATGTCTTTTTTCACCCCAGCTGGAGCCATCAGTAATTACCAGCTTTACCATTAGCATACCATGAGCACTGCATTGTAAATTAGCCCCTTTCTCATTTGCAATCTCCTCATCACTTCCTCTCACACTCATTAGTGTTTTCTACTAATCTGTGACTGAGCTCGTTCTGACAAGCACAAGAGCCAAGGCATCACCACAGCCTTCCACTTCAAACATGCCTAATTATTCTTTTTTTTTTTTTCCCAGCTACTATTTATCTGGAGTTCATAGCATTTCTTAATTCTAAATTTCATAGAGCATTTAAGTGTCCCATATCATAAAAGTTGACTTTGATTGCTTTTTGATCATAAGGAGGTCTAGGTGTTAATAAAATAAATACTGTCCCATGTTAAAAATGCTTCACCCACATAGAACCAAATGAGCCTGAAAATGAGACTTGAAATGAGCTGCCAGGATTTCTGTGAAATTGTGATGTCACACTTTTACAGTTACTGCCCACTCACAATGGCAGTAATTCAAATAAGCCAATTAAAAGAGAGGCTCATTAATATTAATGTGACAGTCAAAAAAAGAATACAATCTTTTTTTTTTTCCAGAGCTCCTGATAGAAGCTTGAAAGAGGAGATGTAAAACTATAATGATGTGATATGTGGTTCTTAAAACAACACATCTGAACCTCAGTAACTGCACTTGTTTAGGGAGATTCATTTACATACAGTATGGTACTAGCATAGCACCTCATCACACACACACACACACACACACACATGCTCATACACTGAAAAGAGAGAGAGCAAATACTGACAGAGGTCAAGATTTGTTCAGATAAACACACCTCTATATACTTAGTGGGTCAGTGTGTCTTTCACCTGTTTGAGAAAAGGATATTAATTGATTGATTGATTACAGTATAGGAATAGTAGAATATATTTTAAAATTTTTTCTAAACTCTCTACCTCTACCACTCTAAAAAGTTAAACCCCTTTGAGAATAGAACTTGCAGAACAATTCATTATTGTTTAATGTTTTTATTTCAACCAGTTTTACTTGTTTTCTGTCTTTGCTTTATATTACAGGATATATTTTCTGGGATGACGATGCTGCAAAACATTAACATAAACTGTCCTCTTGTAGCGGGAAAAATATAATTTGGGTGATGTGCAATTTATTATTTGTTTTCCAGAACAACAATAAACAGGGAAGGACCTTTAATAATTGTTTACCCCAACATGATTCCCATTGCTAGCTGTAAGTTACCACTCCCTATGATCTGCTTTATCTACAGTATATAATGCACTTCACTATGAATAGTAAAGACCCTTTGTACTGACAACATATTTTTTTTAGAATTTGTAACAGCATACATTCTTTTCTATGAGAATATAGTCTGTTATGGCTGCTGTTGTCTCCATCAATCGTTTTTATCTGCTTAGTGAAATATGGGCTTTTTTATTTATCTCTCTCAGGCTGTGTGACGCGTCCCTTTGTAGCACCGTAGATATGGATTAAGCAGATATCTCCTCTCCATTGTCTCGGAGGACAAAAACTGGCTTGATGTCTGAACTGTGCACCATCCTGATAACAAAGCTGCCAATTCACTCTCATAATCACCCTGGCAATAAAAAAGAGCAATTCCCTCTTCAGCATGGCCCTCAGGCTGCTATTGATTCTATCATTTTTACCTCCAGGGAAGTCAGCGAGGTGACATGACAGTAATGAAACAATAACTGTAAGTGTTATTGTATGTGAAAGACTGAGTCAGAGCAGCCTGTCAGAGAACCGACCTTTAGGTTTGCCTCCGCTTCTCTTTGACAATCATGTGAAATCTATTTCCTGCCTGCGTGTTCTTAGTCAGCCGGGCAGACTTCAGTGTGGTGAGGTGTCTATTAAATGTCTGACAGGAGGTCATCTTCCTCGCCCTCAGTCCTGACCCTCTCACCATGAGAGCAATAATTACTAAAAATGCCCCTTTGAATTGGTGAAAGCCAGCCCCACCCACACCATCTGCATCAAGACATGTCCCACTGTTCCGCACCACAAGCTGTTTCCAAGGACTCAAATGCTGCATAAACAGGCAAAAAAGACTCAATAAGGACTTCATACTCACGGTGTACAGCATGTACTCTGTACTAATTCACATTCTGGTTTTGCAGTGAGTAAATCTGTGTGCTCCAATTCAGTTACTGGCCCAAATATATGACAGTCATAAGATTCACTTGATGTTTGGGAGGACAATCCTGTAAACTGAATTAGCTGTAATGGACAGATGCATGGGTACTACCGATCATTACATCTGCATGCAACACAAAAAAGAAATGTTGTATTGCAAAAGCAATACAACTAGAGTAGATTGAACTATTCTCACAATATAAAAAAAAAAAAAACTATATACCTGACACTTATACTGAAATTTTGACTTTTTTTACACCAATTCCTGATGTGCAAAATTCAAAAGGTATATTTTGTGTCATTTTTGCTATATTGTTTTATTCTGTACACATAACATTGATTGCATGTCCTAGGAGAGAAATCCCTCAGGTGTAGCTCTTTCTGGGATTACATTTTCTCCTTGTTAAAGTGTTTATTTTGTCAGAGTTTCCTATCAGGGATTTGAAGCTAGAGGATGTTTTATTGTTGTAGACTGTAAAGGCCCTTGAGGCCAATTTGTGATATCGGGCTATACGAATTCAATTGACTTGACTAAACCTGAGATTCACCGCCATGTTCCTTCCGACACCTCTGCTCCTCGCCTTTAGCGTGCACATCTCCTTTAAATCTAAAAGCTCTGAGCATCACAGGAACTGCATGTGTCAACACGGTTCCTAATTCGAAACTCTGTTTGATGTTGTGATTTGATTTTCTAGGGGTGCTGAGGTGTTTGCAGATGAAGGGGTTATGTTAAACTCGTATTGTCATATTATTTCAGATGGTTCTCCATGATTCATTAAGCCAGCAATGTGAGGATTTCTCTGAGCTGCCAGTGACACATTTATCCGTCCCCCAAAACTGTGGCAATTGCCATCCAACAACGTAATCAAAATAATTAGAGCACCATTGTGTTTGTTGGCGTCTTTTCATGTCAATTTTTCCTATAGGCCTTTAGTGATTGAACTTTTGCTTGTAGGTACACTTTTTTACTGAGGAACAGTGAAAATACTCAGACATTTACTCCAGTAAAAGAACAAATATATAAAAATACTCCTTTTTCAATATGTAGTGTATGTATTATAAATGTAATGAAATTATCAAATATGTGATGTAGTATGTATGTAATGTAAGTGATGGTATTTTCTTCACTTTGCCTCTCTACACTGTGGAGCTGCATGTAATCTTCTGTTGTTTTTTAGCTAAACCCAGCACTCTGGCTGTACAGCAGCACAACATTAACTTTTATTTATATCTTCATTCATTCAGTGATGTATGAGCATGGAAATGACCAGCAATGTACCACAACATTTCTCAGTTTTCATGTAGGCTTTCTCATTGTTTAGGAGGGGTGTAGGAGGTGAAATGCCAACTATTACATATTGCTCCTTTAAGTAGGCTACGGACATCACTAAATGTACTTAGTTAATTTCCACCACTAATATAAAAATACTTTTGCTAAAATAACAGTTAAAACTTTTCTCAAATGATTTAAAAAATGTAAGTGAGACATTTCAGTCTGCAATGAAGGGATCTGTTAATTATTTTCTTGTCAATAGCACAGGTGAAAGCCCCCTGAAGCGCTGCGAGAGACAGAGTCATTTAAAGACAGTTTCTTGCCTGCACCCTGTGTGCCAATAATAATGGTTCAACCTGTTTTATCAGATGCCCACTGCTGCTCTTTAGGCGGAGCGCTTCAGCGAGCTTCCTAAAGCTTTGTAACAGTTTGCAGAAGTTCACACTCCCACCCACGGCAGCCCAGCAGCCCGGCCGCCTTTTTCTCTTTTTCTCAACACCCACATCTCTGTGCACTGTGTACCTTCACAAAGGTTCACAGAGAGCCGAGTACCCAGCTCTGCTTTGAGACCTTCAGCTTCAGTCCTCCATTCATCATGTTTGATGGTGGAAGAAAAGCTGTCTGCATTTCAAAGACACAGAGAATGGCCAAATAGCTATGATCTATTACATTGTTTTTTTTTTTTTTTCCTAAATTGCTTGTGGAGCAAAAAAGTTCTGTTATAAATGTTGGTCCTTAAAATATTGATTTGCTGCACTTCAGAGATAAACTTGAGCACTTGCTCATTATATAATGTCACTGTTACCTGCAGATTATTTTCTGAATCTGTTCCACTTTTAGGTTTTCCTGACGAAGTTTTTATTGTTAATGATTTTTCTAAATAAATACCTTTGGCATGTTTGGTATATATTGCATTGCAATAATATTAAAATTTGGAAAAATAATGACAGAAGCCATTCAGATTAGTCACATCTTAATTCTAGTGGATTTTTTTTTTGCATTTGTTTATTGTATTCTTATTGTATTGTCTTAATTTGCAAGTTATGACAATTGTGGCGGGGGGAGTGTGTATGTGTGGGTGTGTGTTTTTCTGTGCTTCACCACACACCAGCGATGTAGAAAAGCCCGGAGCTGGCTGGGGACAACACATTCAACCTTTGATGGCTTAGAAACAGCCTCAGGATTGGTGAGTCGATTCCTTGGAGTCATCACCTGAGCTCAGGAGTGCGCTGGGAGACAGATGAATCGTGCCACAACTCAGCGCAAAAGTGGATAGGCACTAGTGACTCATACTAGAATAATCCACACAAACAAATACATCCAGGGAGATTCCACCCCAAACTGCACCTTAACTCCCTCTGAATGTATCCGAACCTGTGAAAACTGTTCAGCAACTCTAATAACAACAGTCAGGCTGAGCAACACATACTTTAACACAACCAGCCTAATGTTCTTCTGGTTATACTATGATGTCAGAATATATGTATATATGTGTGTATGTACAGCAGTCTCACACCAACCCTAACATGGTTAATATTGCAGCAAACCCTTGATGCTGATTTCAAGTCAAATGACCTTTTCTTCTCGTTATCATGTATTTACACATTTCTTCCTGCTGCTAATGTGATTTTGAGTGCTGATCATATCATTTAAGACATGCAACCACATAATTTCTATGGTTCAATTGCAGTTGAAGTAGTAGCTTTTTCTCTGTCCCTGTTTGGTTTCTCTCTGCACGTATATTTATCAAATAAAGCCAAAAATATTCTGAAAAAAAAAAAAAGAAGAAAAAACAAGGCCAGATCCTACACAGATGGAGATGATGGATGGTGTGCAACATATAAAGAGGCATTACCAGTATTTTTTTACTATACTTTGATGAAGCTCTTGCCGATGTGTGTTAGCCTGATGTATCAATATAAAATGTGCATCTGAGTCAAAGCCTTCCAATTCTTTTTTATTTTTATTACTTTTGCAGTGTGGCTACGGCCACTTTATTTTTTTTCTTCTCTAGACAGTACTGACTGTAGCTGAGCTCCCATACTCAAAGAGACAATCAGGGGAAGTGCACCTGCTCCACTTCCCGGCATTTTAAAATGTGGCCAAATCATTTCTTTCTCTGGTAACTTTTCCTATGCACAGGTCTAGTGTTTGTGACAGTGTTCAGTGTGATATTATGATCATTATATTTGCCTTGGCCTGTAATAAAGTCTTCTGTCTGTAGCTTTTTGAGGTGTTGCCTGCAAAGCTTTTAAACAGTTTTGCAACCACATGCACCACTGTGACATTGTGCTGCTTGAAATAAAAAGACCACAGGCATGGGGAATTCGGAAAACAACATTTTTAGCTGCAGTTCAAATGTGGCCTCCCATATGTTCTTACCTGGAGTGGTTCTGTCATTACTTCCACCTCTATGGTCATTTCAGGTCCTGCTCCTGTTGCTCTGTCCATAACCGTAACAGTGATGGAGGAATTTCCCTGTGACAGATGGTGGATGACGTAGCCAAGATCTTATCAGCAGAGTCAGGGCAGTGTTGTGTGGTCTCTACACTCCACCTCGGCCACCCTGCCCTCGGCCACATGTCCCTCTCTCCTGGCATTTCAGCGCTAACGGCCCGATACCATAAGCTATTAATCCACAGAACTATACAATACCGCTGGTGTATAATTTTTAAGCATGGCTTGGCCCAGTAGGAGTCAAACCACAGAAACCCTGGCAGCACTTGTCCTGGATGGTTCAGGACACTCGACATATGACGACCAGCAGGACGCGATGAGATGAGACACACAATGTTTATAGTGAACCATATGGACAAACATGTAGCATCTATCTGAAATGTTGGATTATGACTCGGAAGAGTACATTCAGGAGTAACATTATGTAATGCTTTGAAAACTGCTGAAGTTGATCTCAGTCCTTAGGATCCAGAGTCCTGCTGGCTTTTTTTCTTGCCAACTAATCAGGGACTGATTTACACCTAAGGAAGCCAGGTGAATGTCGTTAACACCAATTAACTGGTCCAATAGAACACAGCAGTACTCCTGTGTGGACCACAGAGCAAAATATATATTCATGATGCAAGACAGAAATTAAGAAGTGAAGAAGTATGTAAATGTGAAAATAATTGGTAATATATTTTTAGAACCACTTATGCACTGTATGTGGAAATCAAATATTGGCTGCTCTATGTTTGTTGCATAGGTATAAAGTAATAAACTTTAAGTTGATCTTTCCAGAACTTTAAATGATTACTAGGGCAGTACAATCATGACTTTTTATGTGGACTTGGTAACAAAAATAATTGTTCACAGCCTGCTGTGACCTTAAGATCAGAACAACTTTCCAAACTTTATTTAAATAGGCAACATCACTAAGTTTACTGGACAAAGATAACATGTTCCATCATTAGAGCTTGTAGTGCTGTGGTAAACCACATCATAACAGCCTCGGTGTCATTTTACAAATCCTCCAGGTCCTTTTGCTGCCAGCAAAAATAAAAACACAAACCTTGCTGTAACCTTGCAGCAGCCTCAGTGGGAGTTCTCTCTCTGAGCCACCAGGCTTTCAGGTGACCTTGGGCCGTATTTAAACAACTCAACACAACACAACAAAGAGTCCTGGATGGATAGATGTTTGCAGGCTGAAGATAAACACACATGAAGGGAGAGTTTGCAGCGGACAGAAGAAGTGTTCTGATTAATGATGCAGCAGACCAAATGGAGCAGCACAATATAATGGACCTACAGCAGCTCAGCCTGTGGTCCACATAATGGATGAACTTGTTTGTTTGTCATTCACGGTGTGTGTGTGTGTGTGTGTGTGTGTGTATCTGTGTGTGTGTGTGTGTGTGTGTGTGTGTGCACGCAGAGAGAGCAACTTTAAGGGAATCACTCCCAATGTTCTCCATGTTTGTTGATGATGGCGTAACTCGAGCCAAGGAAAGGACAGTCATTTTATGCCAAGGTGACATAATGAAGGAGGCGGCCATTTTGGATACTGGTCAGGAATGTGCAGTGAAGGTCAGCTGTCGACTTTTGCCCTCGCCAGAGAATTACATATTTCCCTGTTAGGCAGAGCAGCCCAGCACGCTGTAATACAGAGCCAAGTGGAAAATTAGTGGTTAATCGTGGGAATTACGAGGGTTATTTTAGGCAATAGTGATTCCTTTGTATAAATGGTCTACAATTTCTGGCACAAGGTAATCCATTAATAAAAACAAAAATGTTGAAAAATATATTATAAAATATGTGTAGTGCAACATAGTGCACTATGTGTAGTGGTTGGTGAGCACTTTTCATGCACTTGAATATAAATATATACATATATACAATAATAAAAATAAAATAAAATAAAATACTCTCATCTCTCTAAGATACTAAATCATTAACTGGTTATTTGCGTCAAATTCAAACTAACAAAACTAACCTTACTAACTAGATGTCTAGTGATAACCAATCACATAATTTAAGAGGAGTGCACCTAAACTTGGTTAATTTTGTTGCAGTTACATTATAATCATTTCTGTAGTTTATTCTACTTATCAAGTCTTTACCCATCTACCACTTAACTAATAGCACAAAAGAAAAAAAACACTTTTCTGGCTCCTCTCTTACTCAGTTGGATTATTTCTGCCTCCAAAGCAGCATTCATGAGAGTCTCACTAATTCTAGCTGTTTAACTTCATTGGGCTTGGATACTGTATATATTTTTATAATTTTATTTGGCCCTGAACTTAATAATAATACTGTCTCTGTATTTTATCCATTCCACTCTCCTGACTCAAACTAAACATCACTGTTTGATGCTAAATTGCCATGAAAGGACAGTGGTGGTTGGCTCAGCAGTGTTGCATTATATACCGTAGGTGCAAATATTCAAGCCAAACACATGACTCCTGTCCTCACAGCGCCGTTTAAGAGGTAAAGAGGAGTACATGGTGCTGCTCTGTGTGTCCCTGCACACAATTGTGTGTTTGAAGAATTTATTTTGTGTCCATGTAAACCATATGGGTTTCTGCTTGTTTTGTGCATTTGTTAAGGTCCACGTTTGGACATACATTGTATGTGTAAGTTATGTTCATATGTGTACTTATGTATAAAGTACAGCAGGTCTTTATTTATATTTTTGTTTCTACATTTTTATCACAGGTTATCACATGTTAATAAGCATTTATTTCATTATCATTAGTTTTTACTGATTGTATAAACTGCCCCCAGTACAGCAGGTGTTGTTGTGGATAGCTGAGCAACATTCACTCATTACTTGGCCCCAATATCTTCTTTTTTCCAGTGGCAGAAAATAAACTGGAGTCTGCAGAGGTCATTAATAACTTGACTCTTTATGTGTGTGTGTGTCAGTAGATGTGGCGTCTCTTTGCATCCACATTCTTAAGGCAGTTCAGCAGGCCACAACACATCACTGACTTCTTTTGCCCTCAATTTAGACAGCCCTTCCACTGAGTGTGTGTGTGTGTGTTTGTGTGTTATTGCCATCTGTACAGCTGCTGAGCCCTGCAGAAAGTTTTGGATGCTCCTGTGTTCCTTTCCTGCTGTTGTTGTGCAAGTCAACTCCTCATCATAAATATGAATGATATACCCTCTATTTTTAAAATCTATTTCTATCCTATTTAAAAAAAGACAGACTCATATTGCAAACAGGTGTGCTTTAAAGGTCACATACTGTGTACTCATTCTGGGTTTCCTTGTGTTATTTTGTTCTCCCTAAAATAAATATTAGTGGTATAAAAAAATCATCTCAATATAGTTTTTCCTTTCCTTCTATAAAGCTTATCTCAAATTATTTAATATTGATGATCCTCTCCTCTGCCCATTTTGAATGTCTGTGAATGGGGGGGGGCCATGACTGTATACCATCGAGGTTCACAGAAGTTCTGATAGCTTGTTTCAAGGGAAGGTTTCTGAATACTCTTTGAAACATGGGGCATTATTTATATAACACCTATGCCATTCTACTAATCAAATCAAAGTTCAAATCTCACTTTTGACAATAATGGAGTTTTAAATGGTCGACTTGTTCACATGCAAATCAGATTTTTTTTCAGTCAGTAGATGAATACTGATGAACCCTAACAGATAAGATTGCTTTATTTTTGTGAAGATTTCTACTAAAACTAAATAAAATAATGGTTGGAAAAATATGTGAAAAGCTGCTACTTGGCCACTTAACTAGTATTGTATTGTTTCTGGTTCTTGGCATTCATCACATCGGTACATGTGTAGGCTGTCAGTGTTCTGCCAACAAACGTGAGATAAACATTATATCAGTTTAAAAACACTACCTATTCACATCAACACGACTGAAAAAAAATGTTTCCATAGGACTATATATATAGATATAGATATAGATAGATAGATAGATAGATAGATAGATAGATAGATAGATAGATAGATAGATAGATAGATAGATAGATAGATAGATAGATAGATAGATAGATAGATAGATAGATAGATAGATAGATAGATAGATAGATAGATAGATAGATAGATAGATAGATAGATAGATATAGATATACACCACATCCCAAATATGCTCTTTTGGATTGAGATCTGGAGACTATAGAGGCCACATGAATACACAGTGAACTCATTGTCATGTTTAAGGATCCAGTCAGATATGAGTGGACTTTTATGACATGGTGTCATGGTTATCCTGCTGGAAGTAGCATGGATGGACATGGTCAGTAAAAATATTCAGGTAGACTGTGGCATTGTGACGATACTTAATTGGTACTAAGGGGCCCAATCAGACCAGGCAACAATTTTACAATCTTATATTGTCTAATTTTGGGGGGCCTATATATGAATTGTAGCCTCACTTTCCTTATTTTAGCTGACAGGAGTGACACCAGGTGTGGTTTTCTGCTGCTGTAGCTCATCCGCATGAACGTGTTGTGCATTTAGAGATGCTCTTCTGCAAAACTCAGTTGTAACCAGTAGTTATTTGCATCACAGTTGCCTTTCTACCAGTTCAACCAGTCTGGTTATTCTCCTTTGACATCTAGCATCAACAAGGCATCCACAGAACTGCTGCTTACTGGATAATTCATAGTGTGTGAAATCCCAGTAGATCAGCAGTTTCTGAAATACTTGAACCAGCCCGTCTGGCACCACCAACCATGATACAATAAAATGTGATAAAATGCCCTGATGCTGATGATCTTTCTTTAATTTTGCTTTTTAATTTTGTTTTTTAACCCTGGTGTGTGGTGGGGGTGAGCCTGCTGTCAAAAATACAACTGTAGCTGTAACCTTTTATAATACATCAGAAAAAAAAGATAACACCTGAAAGAGCACTGAGTCAACTGTGAATTTGAGAGCAGCATTCCTGCAGAATAATGATGATACACTGAGCACCATATAGATGTTGCACCACAAACACACACACACACATGCACACACACACAGTGGAGAGAGTGGTCATAACATTAATCTGTGCTATCCAGTCATCCCTCTCACCACAGTGTATAGTTAAGTGTCATGCAGCCTCAGTGTACGCTATTAACCGCTTTCTAGGTCAAAGCGTTGAATCAATAACAGGCATCAGTGGCTCTCGTGCAACACTCTGCTGGCGATGCAGGTAGTGCTTTGATTCCCTGAACTCCCTAGCAAGATCTGGAAAAGAAGAGATCCATTTAGAGACATAATTAGCACAGAGATGCAAAGAATTGATGTGTTTGTGTGTATATGTTCAGGGGGTCTCATTTGTCTACACAGATGACTGAGTGAGATTGCAATGTGGTAGCTGTACACATGTGTTTATTCATCTAGTGAAGCTATTTGTATTATTTAGAAAATTCGTATTTACATACCACCTTGGTTAATTAGCTAATGATGTGAAATAACTTATGGGTTCACACAAGGTGTGGGGCGTCATTGTGTAAAAAACAAATACGTTAAAAAGCGGTTCTATTTTGTTGAAGAATTAGCTGAGCATGGTGAACACAAAATGCAATTAGGGCCACACCCTGATGTTTTCATGGCTCAGACTGCTGGGTGAGGGCAAAAGACAAAATTAAAAAAGATCATCAGCATCAGGGCATTTTATTACATTTTGTTCACTATAAAAGGGTACCTAAAGAGCATTTTATCATGTTGTCTTGTGCATCTTATTTTATCTACCCTCTTGGGGTTAGGTGTTTTCGAGAATCAGCCCTGAGTAGTCCTCACTCAAATAAAAAAAAAATACAATTTATTACAAATGACTGGAAATCGTTTGATATATTGTTCTTTACCATATGATATTGTTTGTTTGAATATAGCAATATAGCATCAATATGACAGTATAGTTAGGTAATGCAGATACAGAAGAACAGTGTTGAACACGCCTGCTTGTAAAGGCAATGGTCTGTAGCCCCCCCGGGTCAGTGTCAGTCCACCATGATTATGGCACTCATGACACACATAGTGGCATAAAGGACCTTCAGGGTGAGTTGCAGGACCATGATGACAACTAAATCATCAATGCATCAATCATCTTCAGACTGACATTTTTTTTTTAAATTGGTCCCTTCTGTAAAAAGCCAGGTGGAGGAGTATGAGCTCTTTTTTCCAATGTTTTGATGTTGTTTAAAAAAAAAAAAAACACACACACACACAATACTAGGAGTGAGGTGCACAAACCCTCTTTGAAGGAAGGTGTTGATTAAACCCGTAAAACAAGGATCTCATACAGGGATCTCATACAAACTTCTTAAATGATCTTTAGTCTGACATTAATGAGGAAAGTCTACATGAAATATGAAACACATGAAAAAGCAAATAATTGCATGTGTTTATTCGTCCCAACTGATAAGGGTTCATGTCTATCACAAATAACAAGCAGCAATTTTCAAACAACACAGTGGCCAATGATTATATAACCAGGCTTGCTCATTTTGAGACATATTTTTTTGGCTTTTTTACAGATTCAGTATAGCAGTATGTTGGCAAAAAAGAAACCACACTTAAAAGCCACCAGCGTTTTATGTTTAAGATTTTAAAGTAGTAAATCTCCGATAAATTTAAACATTTGGATCCAATACAAATTCTAAGTCATTGCCTCAACATCATGTGTGTGCAGCTGGAGCCAAGGTCTGGCTCTCTGCACCACCCATGCTACCAGATATGCCGCTGTGCAGTGGAGGTGTCTAAAGATGGAAGATATCATTACTGCATATCAATTTATCAGGATTTCATTTCCTCCCTTCTTGGCTTCTGATGTTAACTATAAAACATTATGCTTTATGCCAAGTCAGCTGAAAGCCAGTTAAGTGTGAAGAAACTCATTTGAATTGCTCACGGAGATGTATGCCCACCCATGCGCAAAAGGTTTTATGAAATCCAGCAGGAAGAGTGTGTTATAGAGAAATTACATGTCATATTATCTAAGCTTGTGGTTAAATGGTCAACCCTTGGTATGCTGCATATATGCTGTCAGTGACCTGATAGAAAAACCCAATTCACAGGAAGAGTGTCTTGTGTTTGAAAGACAACCACAATGCTATCCTCAGACATAAATGTGGTACCACAGTTACAGCCCTGCTTTGTGATTCAATACTGCCTTAATATACAATTTCTGCTGAAAGCTTAACATAAAAAAGCAATAACTTGATGACATTCAACTATGTAGTGGCTTCTGTGTGTGAAGCTGTGTGTAGCTTCTGTGTCTCATCTAAAGACAGGCCATGCCTGTACAGACACAATCCATTATCAGACTCATTAGCTGAGTGGACAGAGCAAGATAGGGTCAAGATGAGGGGAGGAAACAGCATGAAGAACAAGGATGAGCAAACTGTAATTGATTTAAAGATGTGGGTTTGTTTCAGTACACACATCAATGATAGAATTAATAGAAAAAACATTAAGAAAAGTCAGTTTCAAGAACAATAATAAATAACTTTTTATCTATTCGAACAAGTAAACCAAATAACAGTCTATACGAATTGGGTTTGTAAGGTCACCAAGGAGACCATCTTTATATTGCAATATATCCTCAAGGGTTTCCAACTAATCCTAATTAATCCTTTAGGATAATTATGTTTTATCTCCTATGTGACTGCACAACCAGAGCAGTGGGAATTGCCTCATGTGGTATATGGCATATTACAGCTTTGCAGTATTATTTTCGTTGATATCTGTCAATCTATAAGCGGATGCATGTTTACCTAGATTTGCAAACATATATGATCTCCTAGACACGTCACTTTACGATATGTGTGTATTTGTGTGACTCAATGTGCCAATTGTGTGTAAAGAAACATATGATTTTATACTATTTAATCAGGTCAAAGAATATTTAATTAGAATCAATAAAATAATAAAACAATAAAAAGAATATATATATTTTTTTATTTTTTTCAGCACTACATGAAATTTGGGTTTAATGTGTTTTAATGAGTTTTCTAAAAGGACATGTATTGAGCTTTATCTCAATCACTATGATTCGAGTTTACAAAGAACAGTAATGTGTACAGGACATACGTCTTCTGTTATGGTGATTATGTTAAAACAGCATTGTTTGTAGGCAATTAGCAACCTTTTGGTTGCAATGTGCTATTCACTGCACTTTCTAGATTAATGGAGATTAGAAAGGATAATGTCTAAATGAGCCTAAAAGTGTCTAATGTGATCACACAGCATCATTAGCTGAGGTTATGGGCATTTTAGGCACAGAATCATTTTTGCCCAGAATGATTTTGTCTCTGGGTTCAGTGCAGCACTGTGCACCAAACCGATGCACCAAGCAATGCACCAAGCAATGCGCCAAGTGATGTGCCATTGGACACATGAGGAAGCTGACATTGCAGGCAGAACACAAGCCATTGGAATTATTGGGTTTCAGACCAGAGTTGTGCCATTGTTGCATTGTCTAAAAAGCCCCATTACTGCTTCATCATCATCATCCCACTAAAGTTTATAATGGCCCTATAAATGGATTTAGCCTATTTATTATCCATCAGTGAGTCTGGCTCACGGTATGTAGATTGTCACATGATGTCCCCTCACCCCACATCATATATGAGCTGGTTCTGTGTTTCAGGAGCCCACTACCTCCTTTAAGGGTGCTTTCACACCAACACCAGTTGGATTGCACCAGACAGTCGAGTCCAACCAAAGGTGCTTAATTTTACTCGGTGTGAAAGTATCAGCTGCACTAGGCTGCACCAAATCAAGCGGGCCGGGACCTCCAAAAAGGGGTGGTCTCGGTCCTCTTTGTCTCTGCACCTAATGAGCAATGATGTGGTCCTTCTGGTGAGAATGCTAACTCTGGTCCACACAAGCTATTCAAGATGCATCATATTTCATTTTATTTGTTTGAAGATGAACATTTATGAAATGTCCTTCGAACCAATTTTAGTTTGCTTGCAGGTTGCAGTGGACCACAATAGGGTCTATATGGTACATAGTATAATGTAGTATATAGTATTTTATTGCCTGCGATGGTCCAAATAATTTAACTAATGGTGCAAAACTGCTCTAAGAGGTAGGGCTGCACTGGGAACATCCATTAGGCAGATTGGACACTCCTTACAATGCTATGTGAAAGCTGCCCAGTGTTCTCCCTTTCCTTCCCTTTCTTTGTTTCCATCCATTGGACTTATTACTGCCCAAGGTGTTTGTGAATGGTTTAAAGAAATGCAAGCACAAGCCAGCACAGGTGCACTTTTATTATATTAAAGTATGGTGAGACTACAGTATATACACAAGTTGATGTTGTTGCAATATTTGTTTCATGAAAGATGTTCAGTTACTCAAGAATTGTTGATATTAAGGATACATTTTTTGAAGATGTTCCAGTATACCTTTTACTTCTGTGCTGCCTGCTATTTTTCAGACACTCTCGATAACAGCAGGTGGTGTTGATGTGTTACAACTCAGGTTGGTGGCATGTGACCATTTATATGAGAGGATATTATTGTGATAAGAAATACAATTTTAGTTTTCAACTTCACCTTTTTTGGAATTCAGGCTCTATAACTATGCTCTCGCATTGTTATGGTCAACATTAATTACAAGTCCAAATGAATTGCAAAACCCAGTCAGGCCAAAAATTTGTCAGTCCTCCAAATATTATGGAAATCCATTCAAAGAGCAGTCGCTGCCTCAAGGTTAGAAGGAAGGCTGATAGTAACTGGTCCCAGATCAATACTCTGACATTTATTACCACAGCTGATTTGCCCTTGAGCAAACAACTGAAATGCCATCTGCCCCACTTGACCCGCTCAGCAGCCAACAGATCAGACTTAGAGAGGCATATATGCTCTGTTAGGTTAAAACTGAGAGAGATTATCACAAATCCTGCTCAAAATATGTAACTGTGCGAAATATACAGTATGGAGTCTAAAGGAGCATGACAACGCGCAGTAATGTCAGTAGCCCCAAAACAACCTTGAATTTGTGTGACAGACACCATCTAGTGGCTGTAGTAGTTATGACCCGGAGCAGTGGTGCACTTTAAATGGCATATATTTACATATCGAAAATGTTCTACATTAGATGGAGGAAGAGTGAATAGAAACATGAATCTAACAGTGGACTTTGCTGCAGAGACTGCTGTTTGTTTCCATTTCCATCTGCAAATTGGAACAGTTTTTAACTACAGTAGAACACTACTTGGGAACCCTGTGATTATTATTGTTGCCATGATAAATTCAGTTATGTCAATTAAATCAATCCCTTAATTTCACAAGTCAAATTAATTTCAAACTCAAATGTAATAAAAGTAAAAGTGAAATTGACAATTTGGCCTCTCTATTGTACAATATCTGTATATACTGTATATCCTCCACAAATAGTGTGCAGCATTATTAGCCAAACTTATTTCCTGTTGACACACTTGTTTATCCTCTTAGAGAATGTTTACATGTTTGTCTGTGAGACGTGTAAAAGGCTGGACTGCAGGTTGGTCTGTCTGTACTGTTGTGGTACTGTTCCTCCAACCTCCCCCTGCTGTGCTTTTCAACCAAGCGGGAGGTCAGTAGCATCTGAGTCATTATGACTGTGTGTGTGTGCATGTAGGTGTGTGTGTGTGTGTGTGTGTGTGTTTGTGTGTTTGTTCATCAGTCCCAAGTCACTTGGTTTGAATTTGATGTTTTGTTGTTGTGTGTGTGTGTGTGTGTGTGTGTGTGTGTGTGTGTGTGTGTGTGTGTGTGTGTGTGTGTGTGTGTGTGCGTGTGTGTGTGTGCTTGGCCACCTGTGCTCACATATATTTGTGTTGTTTGCCAATTGTGTGTGTACTGTTTGTCAGCATCATATTTCTCTCTGTTTTACTTGGGCAACTATATGCACACACACATGCACACACACCACACACACTTACTGTTTATTAGCCAATGCCAGCTAAAGCCACCCGCTAAAGTCTGAGATCTGCACCGTTCTCTTGTTGCTCCTCTCAACACTGAAATACACCATTGTATTTCTAGTGGCTGCTTGATTGAGGCTTCCTCACCTTGCCATTTAGATTTACTGTAATTGTCAAAGGAAGAGGGGGGATTGATAGAGTGATAGAGGGTTAGGGAGTGAGGGAGTAATGAGGGAGTGAGGAGAGGTGGTGAAGGAGATCGAATGACAGACATAAGAAATGTGACTAAATAAGAGAACAGATGAGGGAGGTATGAAGGAGGAAAAGGATGAGAGGTGTACAGAGAAATATTCTTGGAAATTAATTTGAAGCCCTTAGCACCACTTGCATTGATTGATTATTCAATTAATGAATTAATTAGGAAGAAATAATTAAATCAAATCAATCAGTCTCATGCCTAAAAGTTGTAAATTCTAAAGACTGTGATCTGCTACACATGCACAGATAGAATGAAGGAATGATTACATGAATTAAAAGTGTTTATAGTCTAAGAGGCATTACGGTTAAACATGGATCCTTGGTTTTCTTTTGAAGAAACCTTTTTATAGCTAATTAATTCCTTTGTGTGATGAGAAAACACAGCCTTCAACTTATAGGGGAATCATTTTATCTCTATAAAATATCTGAAGATGGGTTACACAGCGATTTCTGCCGTCAACATGACATTTAGAAGACAGTTGAGAAAAACTTGAGCAAATGAGGTACTGAGGTATTTTATAACCAAAAAAATAACAATATCCTTCTTTTATAGTTTGTCACTAAAACTATTAAGAATGATCTAAATGTCACCACACCTGAACCAAATAATACACTTACACTAGTTAATAACCAATAACTCAAATGCAGTAAAGTTGTTACTGAACAAGGAAACTGTGAGGTACCATGTAAATTAACATCAATGGTTGAAATTATTAGTTGGGCATTTCTGACTATTTAGGTACGTCTTGTAAATCGAACTAATGACTAAGGACTTTTTCTAAATGTATGACGATGAATATATAATGTTTAATTTAGACACCATTCATTCCTAATAGGATTTAATGTCTGTTCGTGGGTTAAGTCTTCTACAGAGACAAGAAATAGGGGGAGAAAAGTGAATAGATGGACTAAAGAATGAATACATGGTATGAGTATGAATAGATGGAGGAATGAATGAATGGATGGGAGAGGGAGACAGAGAGAGAGACAGTATGAGATTCTCTGAGGCCGCCAAGGACAGAAAACATCTCCCATTAAATGGAGATTACAGCTTCTGCTGGACCAGAGTGCAGCGCGACTTTACAACCTCCGCTGTCAGCCGCTGATGATATAACACCCAGTTTTAAAGATCAATTTGTCACTTTTCATCTCCTCCTACACCTCATTCCCCTCGTCTTCCTCCCAGGCCGAGGGCAGAGATGGCAGAGGAGGAGGAGGACGCGGAGGAGGACGAGGAGGAGGAGGAAGGGCTGGAGTTGCAGCCTCATCGAAACAAAGAGGCGAGGGACGACTTCTATTTACGAGCACTTTTGATGATGTCATCTGCAATAAATCCTGCCCGTCCCGTTCCTGCAATCAGAGCCCAGCACACTCACGAAAACATGCTGCTCTTCCTGACCTGCAGATTGAATCAATTCCTCATTTGTCCAGACTTTTCTCCCTACATGTCACTGATACGCTTTGGTCGATTGGCTTTAAAACTGTGGCCCAGGGACTCCAGGAGTCCTTGAAATGGTTCCATGGGGGTCCAAATAAAAAAAAAAAGGCACCTTGATTTTTTTCACTATATGTTAACTGACTGGTCTAGTATTTTCCATGTTTTATATCTATTTATACAGTATTTTTATACTTTACAAGTATGATTTCCTACTTTTTGTGCATCAGTCCCAGCACAGCTGTTCAATGAGTGATTAAATGACTGCTGATGATTTATTGGCTTTCTGTGGTGCTGTAAAATGTCATGAAATGTTGTGTTAGTGTTTTACTTAGAAGGATAAAAACTAAATGACTGTTGCAGGTTTTATATCTGTATTTATTTATGTATTAAAAATGCATTAAAGGTCAATTGTATTTTCATATGTTTTACATGTTACTGTTTGGCATATTCTAATATCTGCAAAGGAATATACATTTTTGTTATCTTAAGTTCCACTGCTGTTGCCTACTAGAATCCTTTAGAAAAACATCTTTGGAAAAACTGATACCATACTTAAAGACATGTACTAGGTAAAACATTTTTTATAATTATGGGAAAAAAAATGCTGCAACTGGATTGATTGCAAGTTTATGATTCTTGATTTGCAATGAAGCAATTTGTTTAAGTGTGGGTCCCTGAGTTGATAATCAGGTTATTGATGCAGATTTAAACAAAAAAAAGGTTTTATGAGGCAGGGAATGGATTCAGCATATTTGTTTGACCTCAAGGATAGTATTTGCCACTGCAAATAAATCCTTGCGGTTGTAAATGTCACACCCTAATCATTACATCGGTGCCCACTTCATAGCTAGATGTGGTTGTAACACACACTCACAGCTGTGCTGCAAAATGGGAAGAGCCTGTCGCAAACTTCCTTTAGATGATACGACAAGCAAGTTTTCATTTCCTCTGTGTAAATACTCTTTTGAAGTGCAGACTACAGATATTGTACCTTCCTGTGTTTGTGCTAAAGTTCATCTCCTGAGGGTCTTTGAGAGGAGAAACTTTTGGAACTTTGGACCTATGGCTTGAATTTCAAAGACCGAAAGGGTCATGGGTGACGGAGGCGAGCGCTTCCTTGGGGCCAAGCGAGACAACCTTTCCCTTCACTGTATATAACAGCCAGAATACAAATGTCGGCCTAGAAGGGAGCAGATGGAGTGTGAGTTCCTGCTCACAGCGCAGAGAGAAAGAGAGTGAGATAATAGCCCACAGCTAATCCACTGCACACTGAAAACTCATTACTCCTAAGAAAGAAACACAAAAATGATGTTGCTCCCCAAGATAGAAAGAAATACTCTGCTTAGGTGAAGACCTTGACACAACGTGCCTGCTTTTCCTCATGTGTGAAATTTCTTTTATGCACAGTTCAGCATATTTGACTCGCCTTTATTGACAGGGAAGCTTAGTCCACGCCTGGCAGTAACCCCCACCGCTCCCCAGGACACAGCAGCAAACCACACACGTCCACACATGACAGACATGCACCTACTGACAGCACGCTGCGGCTCAGCCTTAAAGCAACATACCAACATGTCTGCTTTACGCTTCTTTCTGTACCATATGAAAATCAATTGGCATTTTTACTGTGTGTGTTTATTTTCAATAAACACTATGTAGTAGTAGTAGCTGCAACTTCAATAATGCAAATCTAAAGTCTGCATTGGTTTTGTCAAAGTTACATTATACTTTGCTGCAAAGCTGTTTCATTACCTCTCAGAAATGATAATTATCTCACAACAATGACTTTAACAATGCAGACTTGATGGCTTACACAAGAGTCTACTAATTGATCTTCATGTGGACATTAGCGGCTGTCAGTGGTTATGATGTCAAGTCGACAAAAGTAGGGAGGAGGTAGTCCTTTAAAAATTCCATTTATTTACAAGATGTTTTGCAGCATATTCTGTCAATAATGTTTTCTTAGTCAACTACTATTTTATTTTAAATAATTTAATGAATGCATCAATGGAATATATTTATTATATTTTCTTAATTAAAGTACTTTTCTCAATGCCACTGGACAGAAGAGGAATAGCTTTAACATTTGTTTCCTGGGAAAATGTAGTACACTGCGGCAGCAGCGCAGTGATATCATGCAAACAATGGTGAGGTCCTCTTTCCACACGCCACTGACACAAAATGCTCAGTCAGCTTCATCCAAAACGATTATCACATTATCCGCTTTGCACTTTTGTTTCACACCCACAGCACATGTCACCAGCAACAATAACATTGTATATCAAGCATCTCAAATCTACTGTCAGAATTCAAACGAATTAGAATCAGGTGGATTCTTGACCACACACACACACACACACACACACACACACACACACACACACACAAAGACACACACATTCTGCGGTTTTCACCCAGCATCTTTTTAATGAAGCGGATCGTGCTCTGGCTCATGCTCTGACATCACCTGCTGCACTGTACTGATTCTCTGTGACATGACCTCAGATCCTCTATCACCTTCTGAGACTGACCGGTGCGGAGGAAACAGTCACGACTGCATGTTCATGCTACATTAAGTCATGTAATGAAGAACAGGTGGTCAAGCAGCTCCAAACCGTATGAAGAAAAGACAACTCCCAGTTCTCTCTTCTTCTTTTTAGGGGGTCTGTCCTTGTTATTCCATCTATGATGACTTTAATTATAATAAAATTTAATAGTCATCACCACAGCTTACCATTGATTGCTAATGACTTATTAGAGGTTCATGGGAGGTTTTTGGTGCAATGCAGAAAAAAGGCTTTGAGAGATTCCACTTGTTCCAATTAGCTTGCTGTCATATTAAAGATCCCATAATGTAGACAATTAGATTGAATTGCTTTTTGATCATGAAGTCATCAGTAATATGATTAATGTTCAAAGCTCAATCCACAAAGAAATGTATACAGCCTGTATAAATATAAACAGAGTGATTTAAAATCATCCATAAGGACCTCTGTGAAGTTGTGATGTCAAAACTTTACAGTCACCACCCCTGCCCGCTAAATTGTCAATCTGAAGAGAGGCTCATTAATATTAATAATCCAGACACAAAGCACCACCAATATATCTTGTTATAAATCATATTTATGCCGTATCATATTTAGAACTTTAAATAGAACAAATATGAGACCTATGATGACTCCTTGTTGTATTAGATAAAGGTTGATTATAGAATGGCTTCCATTTCTTTGGAAGCCATTGTAAATTCCTCAAAGTCATATAATAATTGGAATATTTCCTTCATGGTTAAATGTAACCTGCTGCCTTCAGAATCCAAAAGTTACACCGGGAGAGTTTAAAACCACGTGAGATAGTGTTAAAGGCACTGAAAGCATATTCTTTCTCAGGCAGATTGCTATGAGTAATGTCGTCCTACATTAACACACTTCACTGCGAAACTTTACAAAGTTTAAATTAATTCACCTGAGAGGTTTTCATCTGTGCTGTTGGTTTGAAAAAAAAGAAAACAAAAGTGATGTAATATGTTTCCATGCACCATTCAGGGTTCAGCACATTTAAATTCAAATCACTTTGCTACCGTACATCAAATCATATCAAAGCACGATCCACACAATCCTGATTATCAGTTATGATTTCACATTTTTAAACTATGTTTTTTAAAAATATACTGTGGAATGTTTTTTCTCCTAACTTTATTTAATCTAAAACTCAGCATGCAAAAGCATCTCAATCCACAGAGATTAGCTGATTTCCACTCTGCTCTGTGCAAACAGTCCCTGTAAACCCATAAAGAACAAATCACAGAACAGCATCTCTCTCTTTCTCTCTCTCTCTCTCTCTCTCTAAAAACCACTTAGGTTCTTTCACCTTCCATTGCACATTCTACATATTCATATGTGATAACAAGTTCATATTCCTTCAAAATTCATTACTCTGTTACGATAATCTCATTCCGGGAGTCATTGCGGCACAAGCAATTAGAAAATCATTCACATGCCTGAATGCTGGAATGAAATTACTGAAGATTAGATTCTGCTTTGATTATCTTTTTTCCCCTTCAGGTAGTAAATGTGTACTCAGCATGTGGCGATAAGAGGGACTGCAGCATTCAGTCAGGAAGCAGCTACAGTACACAGCCTGTTATGTTAAGGCTGAGGCTGTTTCAACACGTCTCCTGCCTGCAACTCGCTGGAACATGAAATGCCCTTTTGGCCACAGCGGTTACAAATCACCAGCAGGTTACAGTAATACTGGGAGGTGGGGGAGGGGATGGGAGGAGGTGGGGTACATAAAAGATGAATTGGCTCTTACACTGCAGCTGTCTAAAACTGAAGTAATGATGTGTGCATTTGTTTAGCAAGACATGAAACTGGGAAGGGTCTGACCTGAATATCAAACAGAAGTTTGATTGGGGTGGGGGGTAATCAGACTTAATAAAATTCACATTCTGAGGTACAAATAAATTGAAAAAAACATCAGACTTACCTCCCAACGCTTGCTTCATAACGAAATTCATGATGATGGCTTTTAATTCCTTGCCGTCCTTATCTGAGCGATGTTACATTCAATTGTTACAGGTGAAGTAGAAGTGCTGTTTTAGCCAGATCTGAAACAAAAAATATACACAAAAAACATAATTTTACCCTCATGAAAAAGGTCAAAATGGTCCCACATGAATGGAATTACAAAAAAAAGACAGCAAAATCAATATACTACACAAGAGTGACCATTCAATACTGTATTATACAGGTTAAGAACTCACTAAGAATATTATAGGAATACTCTTTCTGACAATTTTACTCTACATTTTCTACAGGATGCACGTGGACTCATCCTATCGTTATTTGTGTGTTAGGCGCGTTTCTTCAATGCGCCAACTGAAGGACGACAAGGTCAATGGTTCAAACACGACCCTCGCGCACAGAAAACCGCCAAATATCTCCAAGCTACACACCAAATCTGCAGCCGTGGCTCCTTAAGTCCTTGCAAATGTGTCGCTTTTTTTTTTTTTAAAAGATCGCGGCTGGCCGAGAGCTCATAGTCAGTCAGGCGGAGACGGGAGTGCATGTGTGACGACAGTTAGTAATATAACCGCCCTGTGGCCCCGCAGCGGGATCGCCGATGACTTTTAAAGAAAAGTGCGCGGTGCGGGTCCTCGGCTGGGCAGGACAAGTCTGCTCACATGCATGTCAGCCGCACCGGACGACACCACTGCTGCGTATTCATCCTGATCATGTGGTAAAACTTTCCCATCCTCCATTGGAGAGGACACTGGAGGCAGAACATCCCACTCCTAAAGATGCTCGTGCAGTTATTAAACAGCAATGCATGCGTGTGTTTATTAGCCATGATGTGCAATGAATGCAGGGTAAATATATTCAAGATCGTGACGTGAATGTACGTGCAAAAGAGAGAGATACGGTGTAAAAAAAAAAGAAATAAACAAAGAGAGCAGAAACGCACACATGCACTTCCTCGTTTTCAGCACCGGCGCGTGGACAGCTCCGCTAACCCCGTTCAATTGCGCTGAAGCGGCCGCAGAAAACAGCGATTTACCTCCGTCCGGTGGAAATCCTCCTCACACACGCGCGCACGCCCACACACATACACGCACACACGCCAAGAGAGAGGAGAGCTTCGGCTGGAACCAAGTTATCCTGCTGCACGGGATAATCTAACTGCTCGTCCCTCGCATCTCCGGCTCTCGGGGCTGGGAAAAAAAGGACGTCCTTGGTGCTTCCTGCTGCCTGCCGCCTCGTCTTTCTGTACACACTCACTCACTCACACACACGCACACACGCACACGCGCGCACACACTAACAGAGAGGAAGAGGATGAGAAGGAGGAGGAGTAGAGGGGGGTGAAGCAGCTGTCGTTCACACCGTGATGGGAAAAGGAGCGACTGGATCACATGGAGGGAAGGAGGGAGAACCGTCCCAATAACGTCTTCCTGACCGATACACACAGATCAATTATTCAGCCTGCATGACGCTGGCTGTTCCGTCCTCCAGCCCCGCCCCCCCTCCGCTCTGCCTGCACTCCGCTGCCACTTAGAACGGCACAATAGCACTGATATAATGGACGGAGACTCTGCGGCTCGATGCTTTATTGTTCGATGTGACACAGATTCGGTTTGTATCCACGCGGCGAGACCCGCGGGGTGGGGGGGTTGGGGGGATCCTAAATTTTTTCCTATAGGCTGCATCTCATGTTGCTGCACAGGGAATCCCAGTGTTCTGCTGCTCCGCAATATTTCTGTTGTATGGCTGCACCAGACGTCAGGACACACCAGGGGTGTTCACACACTGTGAGCAGCACAGGGCAAAATGAAAAAAAGAGGAACCTGTGCAGGTCGGTGCATCAATAAAGTACTATCCTAGTAGTAGTATTTGTGATAGCCCACCCCTGGCCTGTACCATGCCCCTAGAAAGAACTGGTTGTTACTCTCTTCTGATTGGCTGATTTAAATAGTTTAGAATGGTGGATGGTGGCTGTATAGTTTTGACATCACAACTTAAAGGAGATCCTTGTGCCTTATTTTAATGTGGTTAATGTAGTTTTCTGAATATGAGCTGTGTGCAATTATCTGCAGGATGAGTGGTTTGAGCGTGGACAGATTCACCCCATCCTTTTTATAATCAAAAACAACTAAAATCTCACTGTATTAAAATCTTTGAATCTCCTGTCGGCTGTAGTCTTTATTGTCCAAAAATGCCACCATTGTCCTGCTGTCCACCTCCCACAGCCCATTGACTCTATTGTCAGACCATGAGGTTTACCCCCTGATGGTCTAAAGCTTAAAACATGACACACTGTTGTGAAAGGATGTGATTTTGCTTCACAAAAGGCAGGACGAACGTAAAAGTGAGGAAAACACCAACTTTTTTTTTTTTCACATTTATAATGTCCTCACTGTCTCCTGGGCTTTCAAAGTCATAAATATCAGCCTCTATCACACAGCACAGATACACCCTCCTCGTCAGCTCTTTTCTCTCTCTGGTTCGTGTGTCCTCATGCTGTATGCCTGCTCCTCCCCTTCCCATCACTGCCTATTCTTTCGGTTTTATCAGTTCATCAGCTTCATCATTCTTCAGCCTCATCAGCCTCTCAGTCCTGGCAGAGTCATCAACCACCACCAGAGTCTGGAAACTACAGGGATTTATTTTACTGCTGCTCAGGGATGATGCCTGTGATCACGAAATCTCCCTGTAGAGTCTAAGCTCTAAGCTTTTGGAACATGACTAATTAACAATCATAATTGACATTATTTTTTATCTTTACTTCATTTACTCACTCACTCTTCTCTCCTGGAATGTTGACTTTGACCTCAAGTCAATACATTTAGGGTCAATGGATTTAATATGTTATGATGTGCCTTAAAAGTACAAGATGTAATTTCTTGCAGCATCAAGCTGTGAGGTTGAAGATTGAAACAGACTCATCAATAAAATGAAGTGTTGTCATGTTTGTTTTTGTCTTATCTGTGCTGTGTCTTGTTGTTCTAGTTGGACTTTCTTCTCTCCTCTTGTTTCAGGTCCAAGTTTAGTCGTGATGCGAAAAAGACAAAGAATGCTAAGGACCCTCTTGAGCCAGCATTTAGTTTTTCTCTTTTGTTCTACTGTTGAAAAGTAGTGGTGCAGAGGGAAATCTTTTCCACATGTAGGTATTCATTTTGAGAAAACAACAACAGTTATTTTATTGAATTATATGATAAGTAAAACATTCTTATTACCTCCACCAATGGTTATGTGATCACCAATATTTATCTATCAGTCTGTCTGTGTGTTTGTTAGCAAGATACGTCCATAAGTTCATCCCGGATATTCATCAAACTTTCAGGGAATGTTGGGAGATGCTTGTTTGAAGCGTCTTGGTGGTCATATCTGTCTCCTGCATAGCTTCAAGAAAAAAAAATATGCCTAAGAACACAATGTTTTTTCAGTTACCATGTGATGGTAGCCTGCACTAATTATACTGACACACACAGTTCTGACCACAACAGCAGGTTTACATGGTTAACTGAATATCAACAACTAGAACAGACTAAGACCCAGAAATACCTGTTGTTGTTCCCTGACCTACGATCACTTACTACCAGTCAATGTGTCTTTGTTATAATTTTCAGTTTGTGATTTGCTGGTGGGGATGGTGAGGGTTTCCCCCTCTGGTTTACACTTCTTACCCTCTGCTGGATTGTTTTTATCCTTGGTGAGGATAAAATGTTTCCATATCACTCTAAGTAAAAGTAAAACCAAAATATGCCAGGTCCATGTTCATACGGGTAATGAAGAAATCCTGGTTTGTAAATGTAAATGGACCTTTTGGGGTAACTAGTGTTTTTCTAGTTAATATCATGTTCCATTTTGGTTCTGCTAAATGCTGCTAAATGGCTTTTGATCCTGCATGCTGTACCTTTAATGTAGCAACAATAATAACAAAACAGTGTTTTCATGTTGTTAATCATATTAATTTAACCCTCCAAAATAGATGAAATAATGAGATGAAGTAACAGGTATGGTAACCTGAAAGAACAGGTGTAGTAATCGAGGTAATAATTGAGAGGATATGGATACGCAATACAATAACATCCTTTAGGTGTTCGTTGTTCTGTCCTCCCAACAAATTGCTCAGAATTAACAGGATTCTTCTTTAGTCTGAAGGAAAGTGTCTCATCACCTTCCCAACCACTCTGTCTCATCCAGTTCTGCCTTATAGATTATTTGATTTATCATCTTGTTTATTGCCCTCCTGCTCTCATGTATTTGATTATCTGATTGTATCCTGTGTGTTATTGTTTTCTCTTTACTTACTATATATATGTCTACTTTGCTACTGTACTACTTTGTATCTTGGTGCTTATTTCTCCAGCATGATTTTTTCCTTAGTGTGTTACCTTCTGTGTTGGACTTGGTCTTTTTTCTTGTTTGAGGTCTTGTCTTTGCTGCCGTGGTCCTTACGTGAACACCTCATTTAAATCAGTTCATCACAAAAGGCTTAAGACACACCAATGCGCTGTCAGGGTTTTAATGGTGATTAGGTGACATTGTGGTGGAAAGTAGGACATGTGAAGCAGGATGGATCCGTGACTGGAGGATTAGAGTGGAAAATAGAAAAAGTCTTTGAAGCTTGTCATATTTTCTCACACAACTTAATCAGTATTGGTGACAAATGCTCTCTGAAGTTAGTTTATCATTTCTGGGAAACCAAAGGACACAGTGATGTTAAAACCTTTGGACATCCTCTGCTGGTGGTGAAAATTGAAGCTCTCAAGACTCTGTAGTGTTCAGCACTTTATAGTAAGTTGTTACTACTTCATCCCAGGTCAATGGGGAAAGGGAAGGACCACACATAACAAAAAATAAAGATATATTTATTTTTATTCTTTACAAAACAACTTTCATCACAAAACCAAATGAAGAGGAACACAAAGTTAATCTGCAGGAAATCACAGTCATCCAAACATTTATAGACCTTATATTATACTTTATATATTTATAGACACACCCAAGTGGACAGTCAGCTGCTTTGAATGTGTACTTTGGTAATTGATAGTAGTAGTATAATTTTTTATTAAATGTCTGCTAAATAAGGAAAATAATGAACTTTTGGCTTGAGTAACACCGGAAACACAGATAGACTTTGTTTTATTTCTAATAAGAATTTTTACTTTGTCTAATGAGAAAATGAACCCAACACAATTTGGTTCCAAAACATTCTGGGAATATTCCATTTTGGTTATTGAATGGTTATTGAATATTCCTGCATAACATTCCCTAAATGTTAAAATTGCATTTTGTTCTGAGAGTTACCTCAAATTCTAGCAATAGCAATGGAACCTTCCTGGATCTTTATGTGCTCTCTGGGAGGCTTTGCTTAGTTACTGGATGCACAGAACCATATATAAAATCAGTAGCAGCTCTACTAAAAGCAGAAAATTCCATCTTCTCTATTGATAAATATTTATGTGGTTTCCTGCCCTCCGCGTTCTCCCCTCTGAGATGTGCTCTGCTGCCCACATGTCTTTGTGCTTTCTCAAATCCACTTCCAGATTTGAGAGCTTGTGGAGACATATTCATGCATACTATATGACACTGTCACACACATTTCTCTTTTTAGAGTTAGGGGTTGTATCACATTTTAGTCCCAGCACGGACATTTTACAGCAGCTGAAATAGAACAAATCCATGTGTATTCATGCTTTTATATACATTTTATTGTGATTCAATCAGTGGTGGGGGAAGTATTCAGATCCTTTACCTGAGTAAAAGTAATAATAAAGCAATATAAGAATTTATCTTTACAACTAAAAGGTCCTGCATGAAAAATCCCACTCAAGTAAAAGTACATGTATGAGTAGCAACATGTATTAAAAGTACATGTTAGAATTATTGCAAAATCCCATTTGATTGATATATTATTGTAAATGACATCATCAGATTATTAATAAGGCATCAGTGTTACAGCATGTTACTCTTAATGCTGCTGGAGGCTTTAGTCTATAGCTAGTTCAGTCTAGTGGTTCCAAATCTAGAGGCCAGGTTCTGCCAAACAGTATGAGAGGTTCTAAGGTAAAAGAATAAAGTTCTGATTCATAAATATGTTTTCACTTTTAAACTTTTTCCTGTATTCTTTGATGTTTGGTGAAATATTGGATCATTCGAACAGTGACGGGTAGCTGTTAACAACTCAGACATGTGAAATGTGAGCCGCCTACACACTGCTGTTTGTCAGACACCAAAGACTAAAAGGTTGAGACCACTGGTTTCAACATTAACTATGTGTTGTATTTGTAAAAAGAAATTAAAGCTGTCTGGTAAATGTATAGGGGAAGAATATTTCACTCTGTCATATAGTGGAGTGGAAGTATAAAGTGTATTTTATGAAACAAAAGGAGTAGATAGACACAGAGTAAACACTGTTATAGTCTCAGGATATTCATGATCCTCAGAATAGGTAATTTGATTTGTATTGAGCTTGTTTCCTCTGGTTTTGTTCCCACTTTATATTATTCTTTCCTATGTGGATCTTTCTAACAGGGAGATTGATCCTGGTAGACTGATCTCCTCATGAAACCTAGTATTAAACTTTATGCTGTACTTTAGATGTTGTCTTCTATAAATTTATGCAAAGCTGTGGCACTAAAATTTCCCATCTTACACCCTTTTGAGCTGTATCTCATTTAGCATCCCCATTTAACATTAACACACGTTCTTTGGTTTGCATGATTTGTATTAAAATTGTGCCAACTCGAATCCTTTCACTATTCACTTGTATAGCAGGAACTTGACATGTTTCTTGGATTTATGCTGCATGTAGAAAATTTTAATCCCCACTCTCTTTTTATCTCACCGCTCACTTCATTTGAGAAATCTCTGTAACAAAAGGTTGCACAGCCTGCCAAATGCAGGTAATTAGGCTCCTTTAAATTCCCCACTGTGGCATTTTCCCCAAAATACTGTTAAAAATGCTAATAATTGTGTATGTGCAACTGCACATACATGAGAATTGAGTTTGTCTGGCTGAGCCTCATCTGAAAATTATGTAATTAATTACATAATTATGCAAAAAAATATATATATTTATTATCATTTTACCATTTACTACACATACTGTGGTGTGAGATACACAAAAATCCTATACAATCTATCCACGTTTTAATAGAAATACATACTTTCTACCAGCACTGTACTACTAGCTTTTATTCTATTTTTATTAGGGCTCTGCAGCAATCGCACCAAGCCTACTACCTACAGCTACAAAAATTTTAACTTTGATATTCACATAGCTTGTCCTACAGCTGTGAGAGGACCCAAGAGATTTATGCATCAAAAATGTTATCTTGATTTGGGAATGGTGTGTGATTACTTATATCTACGAAGCACACATTTTTTTCACAACATAAGTCATGAAAAAATTAACATCTGAGTTTATGCACTGCCAATGCTGCCTACTGCTTGAGAATATGTTCACCTGTGGCAATGTCTGTCTCTGCTCCTTATTGACTCCCATATAAAATTGTACAGAGAGTTCTGTTTTAAATTGGCCAGTGTTTCCAAAATATTAATGTAGAAAGACCAAAATACAAAAACTTGTGTGAAGTGCTTACAGATTTGATGGTGCATGTTATTTTCTGGTAGGAGCTACTGTTTTGTCAGTCAAACCTCAAATGGGAGACCAGCGCAGAGGGAGAAAAATGTTTTCCTCCCCTTTTTTGTCTGCCTCTACCTGCAGTGCAGCCATTGTTGTTGGCAACCAGCTCAAGTTGCCATGGTAACCTTTGAGGCTCAGGCCACAGCTCATTAGGGTTAAAAAAAATACATGGTGCTCATCAACATGTTTAAACCCTAAACCAGCCATACTTGTATGATGAATCACACTAACAGAATGCAGGTCATCATATCATATGTAATCATATGGTTTGTCACACACACAGCTAGAAAAATTATGGAATTTTGAACATCCAATTTTGTATAGTTAACCTGTTGAAGGGGCATACATTTCTGAATAAACACTCGAACATTATAAAAAATAGCATTATTGTAGGTGTGCTCCTTGTATATACTATACATTTGTGGAAACATGTTTAAGGACCTGCAATGAAACATGTTTAAGGACCTGCAACTTCTCTTCATGAGAAGTGATGTGAATTTCTAATGATGCTGGCTGTCAGTCAAATAAACAGCTGATCAGCTGTCACTCAGCTTTGACAGGTGTCAGACAGCTTTAACAGCAACAGTTGTTCTACTCATACCAGTGAAGCTGCAGAGCTGCAGTGTATTATTTCAACAGCCTTTTTCACAAACAATGGGACATGAATAAAAACCTACATTTTGTATTTGTACTGCTGTATACTGCTCACACACATAAACCATTTCTACTGACAAAATGTGTTTATATGATTATTAATCATTTGTGTATTTATGTATTTATCAATTTATTGAAATCTGGATGTGAATTCATTATTAATTATGATCAGAGTGTCCGTTGAACAGTATAAGTGTTTTTTTCAGTTCAAATTCAGTCAGAAACAGTCATAGCCTGTGACAGAAGGAATACAGAAATACTAGGAAATATTGTTGATCTTTCTTGTTCTTTTACTAGAGTATTTTTGAATAATTATATAGCAAAAAAACATAGATTCAATAAACTAATCAAACCAAATCAAACCAAATCAATCAATCAATCAATCAATCAATCAATCAATCAATCAATTGTTAGTAGCATATACTCTTGTATGAGCCTCTAATTATCTGTAATAATTTACCATGTATCGCAGCTTTCGATGGTAAAATCACAACAACACTATAGTTCTACACTATAGCATTTATATATTTAATTATATATTTTTTTAAATTATCAAAATGTCATCAGTAGCCAATTAAATTGTTCAGTCAAACTGGCAAATAAATACATTTATTATAGAAGCAGCGTCTTCGAGGCTAACTGTAGTAATAGCTTATTACTATAGTATATATATATATACAGGCCTTTTGGTTCTGGCCTTTGGGTTCACCTGATTCCATACCTCATCAACCGATGAGATGACTATTGATCGATAAGAGATTTATTTGGCAGTATAGTATTATTTGGTGTATAATAGATGAGTAATAAGGACTGAGCAGGACACTCAAATAATAAATCTGTGAAATGCATTATGGCCTCTGATCAATCATTTTGATAAACACTTTTTTTATGATTTGATTTCAATTTGCATATAGAATGTGACAGTAAACCTGCTAGCTGACTTCAATAGTCGTAAAGTGTATTTATGCTAACACTATGGCCCTCATTAAACATACTGAGAATATAGTGTCAATACACAGTGGAGCAGTATATTTTGCTGCAGGAGAAATTTTACAACATTTCTATGGACAATTGTCTTCCTTCTCGGAAAACTCATTATGTTTGCAGGACATTATTGGAAGCAGTAAATGACTGGAGGAAAAAATCAGGTCATTTGGTCATCTGACTTACAGGAACCACAACAGATCAAAATCATCTATTTGTATTGTTAGTACATTTACTGTCATTTATGGTCAGTCATGATGCAGTGAGATGACTAAGTTGAGCTAATCTGCCTGTTTTACAGCAAAACTTCCTGTTATTTGTTATGTTTATAAATATATATTTCCATTTATTTCTATTTCTATTTTTTATGTCTTGAAGCTCAGGGTATCTGTAGTATTTTTTTTTTTTTCGGAAACTATGAATTTTATCGTTCCTTAAACTTAAACTCAGGGAACTTAATGTCTTCTCCTCCTAAGGGCCTCTTAAGGGCAGAATGAAGGAAAACCAGTGACATTGACAACTGCATGTTGTACATAACAGGATTTGTACTTTTTGAGGGTAAAAATACTGAAAAAGGAAAAATCAAACAGCCAATCAAATTGTGTTTTATTTGTATTATTTGCACAAAAAAGCAGGAAAGAAATATATAATAATAATAATAATAATAATAATAATGATAAAAAATTATATAAAAACAAAATAAATTATTTCTTATGTTGCAAAAGGACTGCAGATGTAACGTAAATTAGCTATATGCACTGCTACAACACATACATTGTAAACATCTTTTTTTTTAAAAAAAAAGATCTTTACACTTTATTTTAAACATTGATTGTATTAATTTCATTTGTTGTAAAAATAAATGAAATGAATAAAATTAAATATCCAGCATCAGCTTTCAAAATCCTCCTTGACTGTCATGAAATGGGCTTGTTATTTCCTTTACTTTATCGATAATTAATTAACCCTATTTTTCTAAAAAATATATATATAAATATTTTTTTCTTCCTATTACCTTTCACTGAGTTCAACTGTTCACTCTCACAATGCTATTTGATAGGATATTTGTAAATAAGTCTAGCCCACTTGTTCTGAACGTTTACAGCTGCAAAACGTGTTGCTTAGCAACTACATTTTATTTCATTTAACTGGATTTAGTCCAAGTACATGAGTACATATGCTTTTAATATTTTTTGCTGATCATTACAGTTATCTAGAAGATGTACATATGGGGTAATTGTGAAATAAAGTTCCTCAGATGTAAAGTAAAGCATGTTGGTAAGTGTGGTAGTCAAAACAGCCATGTTTATATCGAGGTAAGTGTAGTGTAAATAGACTGAATTAACAGGGACCTTCCACTTCTCCACAATTTATTTTAAATAAAACACATGCTCTACACATTTCAAACTTCCTATTATAAATTATGCAGGCTGTATGTTTCTTTTTACTTTAATTTAAAATCCATTCATATTTGGAATCCATTGTATTATAAACTGAATTACAAAAAATATATTGCAATAGCATCTAGCATATAGCAATCATTTTCAACAGTTCAGTTTCTCCTTCAGTATGCCTATTATTTTGCCTCAATTCATAGTTAAAGCCATTTTTTTTGTTTAGATGCTGGGGCATACCTGCTGCATTGTTGTGAAACAAGTGCATGTTCAAGAATGCAAAGTTATCATTCTATAGAGTGCTGCATGCATTAATGCTAACCAGAGCACAATGGGCTGCCAGACAGTATTGTGTGACTAGTGAAATGTGTGAAGACGTTAGTTGAGGAAAGAAGAGGAAAGTGGACAGACTTTGCCCCACCACTAATGTACTGAAGGTATCTCCATTTATTTACTTATTTTCATTTCCAAATGTAAGCAGCAAAGAGAAAATCTATGATGGATCTTACTTCATCACTGTCAGAAATTCATAATTAAAAAACCTATGCTCCTTGATGGTCAAATCCATAATGTGGGAACAGCCAAGCAGGTGCTCCTACCAAACTGAAACTTTAGATTACAAGATTTTTCCTGGTGGACACAGCCAAAACTCCAAAGACTGAGAAGACCATCTTCAAGCAATGGTTGCCCAGAAACACAGACAACAAGCAGCCAGTTGAATGAAAGAAGAGACCATCCTCAGGTGGTGGGAATCCACACAGCATCCCACCATGGGCATGCCCACCAAATTTAGACTATGAGAAGGTGCTGTAGCCATTTCCGCATAGAGTACACCAGTGCACATTCTTTTTTACAGACAAGATAATGAGTTACAGTTACGATAATATATTAATATATATATATATATATATATATATATATATATATATATATATATATATATATATATATATATATATATATTATTTGCAAACGATTAAGTTTTATCTCCGAAGAAGGCCTCCTACAAAACCATTTAAAAGGTTGCATTTTTTATGTTTTACTATATCTTGGTTTTACAGGGTTAATAAAATAACTTTCAAACAAAATAAACAAATTTGAACATTATTTTTGTAAGCCAAAGGGGACAGTCAGTTAGATTCTAAACAGCTGGGCTTAGTCTTGGGGTTTATGGAAGGAAATCAACTTTTATAAAAGTACGAATGGTAATTATTTTCGGAGTTAAAGGTCCCGTATTTACACTTTTTCCGGGGTTTCAAAGCAGTTTCTGAATAGCAGCTTGTATATGCTGACAAATAATCCCCTCTGTCTTATAGCTTGTTATTGTTTGTGGGGCTGAAGGAATTTAAGCTTTATTAAAATTCACAAAGACTGCAGTTGTATTATTAGATAGCTCACCTTTGAAGTGCTGCTTTGGAATTATGGACCTTTCATAATCAAATGAACCAACTGGGTCATTAACTGCCACCCAAAGGCATCGTCTAAAATCTGGGCGTCCCTAATCAGAGAAAACAATCTAGTCCTCAATGGAACAATCCAGGCTGAGAGAAGCAACGCTCACCTCCTCTGTAGCAGCATCAACAGTCTCTAAGCTTCTATATTCATTGTGAAGGATGAAATACATAAAGTATGAAGCTGGGTGAATCAAAAAGGACATTTTGTCACAGATGTCAAGGCGTACACACAGCATGAAGCTGTCTGACTACAGTATGGATTTCATGTTCCAGAGAGGACAGGGCCTGACAGTATCACGCCGGAGTCAATACGTCAATTACATCTCCAACTAGAGAGTTGTGATCAACTATAGAAATGCAGCAGTCATGCTCCATCACTGCTTAAGCCTGACAGCCCCCTATTAGCCACTAGGAAGGCCAGAATGTAACTGAGATAAATGTGTTCACAGCTTTTTTTGCAGTGTGTTGATTCCATTTCACTGGGATCCAGTGGTAGAGGAGGTAATGATGTTTATTATAAGTAATAAAGTAAAAGAGACAATACCCTGCAACACATTTACTCAAATAAAAGTAGAAGTTCCACATCAAGAATATGTTTCCAGAAAGACAGAATGTGATGTTATTATTCTTGTGTGGGCACATGCAATGGTGGACTTAACGGTGAGTGGTTGGAGTAAAACTGGAATGAATTTATGGGTACGCATCATCAGTAGTGTTCCAGTGGGTCATGGGGTGTTTAGGCCTTTAACACTATACACTCTCTCCAGTGGCGGCCAGCTGGAGGGTGATCAGACCTGAGCTTGCATCCCAAGCCCAATTGGCCACAGCAGTTGCCTTGTTGGTTAGTGGCAGAACTCTCAGAGGGGTACTATGCAGGGGTGTCTGGTTCCCTGAGTCGAGGCACAACTTCTTGTCATGTTACTTGGGAGCCCAAATGGGGTCATTCTTCTTCAGCCATAGACACGCAGGGCGTTCATGTTACTTCGCTTTCCCTCCAGCGTGGAAGCAAGGCTCTTCAACACTTGGCTGTGGCGCCAAGTGTACCGCCATTAGGTGAGGCTGGTTTTGCACCCTGTGAGTATATGTTTTGGTACACTTGAACTCCTCCGTGAGTCTGCTAATGGGCAACTTGAGGGCACTGTCTCCATAGAGCCCTATGTTTGTGAGGCAGGGCGGGAGTCCAAGCCACTTCTTGATGTAGACTGTGACTTTTCTCTCCAGCTTCTCTACCTTCTCTACCTTTAAGAAAGGGACCTCATACACCCTCAGGGGCCACAACACCTGGGGAAGTAGGCCAAACTGGAACCATCAGGACTTTCCTAGTAGCTGGGTATTATCAATAGCCAGTAGGCCTGCATTGATGTCCTTGGAGAGTTGACCTGGTCTTCGTCTTTCAGGCTTGCGTCGTAGCACCTTCTTTGCTTTTGACTGGTTGCTCTGACACAGTGGGAATTAGGTCACATCCGATGAAGAACTGCAGGTCAGCCAGCACTCCCTTCACCACTTAGGTGCTGCATGACACTGCATGTTTTCCTGGAGTTTTTTGAGAAACTTCCTGGTGCATGGGACAGTAGTAATAAGGGTGGTAATGTCATCCATGTAGGCTCTAAGGGGAGGGAGGCGCATGCAGGAGCCGAACTTTTGTCCTCCACGACTCATTTTGAGGCTCGGATAATAACATCCATTGCCAGGGTAAAGGCCAGGGGAGATATGGTACATCCGGCCATTAAGCCTACCTCAAGGTGCTGCCAGGAGGTGGTAAATTCAGGCGTAGAGAAGCAGAACTGCAGGTCCTGATAGTAGTTCTTGACCAGGGTGGTGATGGTGTCCGGGATATTGAAAAACTTGAAGGCGATAATGTGAAATCACAATATTGTGAAATTTAACTCACATTAACCCTAAAATAATTGATTGTTTATGCAAAATTCCAAAATTCCTGAATTCTCCTGACGAGTAGATGGAAACACCAGTCTCCAGTCTATGCCTATGAAACATTTAGATGACTGTTCTGATTTTTAAAGCACAGAATTTACAAGTTGAAAGAGGTGATTGCTTTTCAGTTCTGATGTCGGGAAATACTACGCATTTATCCCTACAGAGATCAAATCCTTATTGATAAGGACATTATGAGGGCACCTCTTTAAAGTTCTCTTCTTTGATGTGTTGCACATTTCTCATTCATTTTCAATCCATTTTCCCTCACTGGTGTTAGCTTTCATTATTTCTAGGTCAAACAAGAGGGTGTTTCCACACTGCCAAATGAATATTCATTAAAAAAATATATATATTCTTCAGACTCATGCAATATTCTATATATATATATATATATATATATATATATATATATATATATATATATATATATATGGGATGGTCTCAGTTCTATTAGCTCAATTTGTTTCCTTTGTCATGTCATTTTTTTATATTCGGCCATGCACCCACATACCGTTATGATGAGGAAATGGATCGTAGGTAATAATGTTCTGTGGAAGGAAATGGGCTGCTGAATGAATGGTGGTTATAGTGTTTAATGGGTTCAGTGTCGGGAGGGTGTCTGTTTAATTCACATGTGAGCAGGCTGCAGATGTGACGATTCATCACCACAGAGAGGAACATGTCAGACAAAATCAGAGGATACAATATTAACAGCAACCAAAGTGCATTTGCATATGAGGGCTGACATGCAAAGTTGTCCACATTACACAAACAGATGATTGCATCATGTTCCACTAAAAGTCACTAATGACCCTGATGAATTACATTTTAATGATTTCATTATTTTGAAACTCGAGTCATGAACATGTCATTTTAACAAGTGGATGCAGAGGAGAAGTTAATTAAGTGCTGAAAAAATATTTAAACCCAAAATAGAAAATAGGTGTGCTTTAATTAACCATGATGCTGCATGGAAATAACTGTAAGTGATTCAGTGGTTGCCATGTAGTAATTAGAATAATTCAATGTCCATTTTTTCTGGAGATTTTATCTTAATGAAAGGATGTTGTGAACACAAATAAAGTTAAATGCACAGACTCTCAGAGGGTAATATTGTATAGTCTTGGGTTATTGGTGGGTTCGCTTGAACTGGGAAGTTGGAATTTTAGATCTCCAAGACAATTTTAACAAATATCCACTAAAATGCTGCCGAAAGTCAGATTTTACAAAATCAGAAAAACTTCGTCAACCCTGATCCCACAATCCAAGATCAACACTCTATGCATCAACAGCATGAAAGCTAGAGTAATATACTGTCAATCAGCATCTCTATCTCATTAAATCAGTTGTACTTTCGAATCTTTATTTGAGGATATGTTGCTACAGTGTTTCTAAGCATAAAATAGTTTCTGAGAGCCTGTTCATACGTTGAATTTTGTTTTAGTCTTTATATATTAAATTGTAAATTGTTACAATCATTGACTGATTCACAGGAACCTTTGAGGTAACTGGAAAATAGCATAAATATAATGCAGTCATAATAGAGATGGTTTATTTTCAGTCTCGACCACACTCCATTTCCGGTCGTAGCCCCACCAGCACTTCCGCTAGCACTTCCGCTAGCACTTCCGCTAGCACTTCCGCCAGCTCCTTCGCTGACTGTCTCCGCTAGCCGTCTCCGTCGGCTCCCTCGACGACCGTCTCCACCGGCTCCTACGTCGACCGCCTCCGCTAGCTCCTTTGCTAACCGTCTCCGTTGGGTCCTTTGCCGACCGTCTCCGCCGGGCACTTCCGCCGGGCACTTCCGCTAGCCGTTTCCGCTAGCACCTCGCTAGCCGTCTCCGCTGGCTCGCTCGCCGACACTCTCACCAACACCCTCGCCGACACCGCCACCCATCCTCTCGGTACCCCCGTCACGCTCCGCGAGTTCCACCTCCTCTCTCCAGCTTCTCAGGCGGCGCCACAGATCCCACCGCTGCCACCAAATGTGAGCGACCGACGTGGTCTCCCAACAAAAGGGATCAGGGCAACCAGAAAAAAAGCGGAGACAGGAGGCATAGGAACTCACGTAAAAACATTTATTGTCGGCGGTACAAAAAAAAGAAAGTCCACCTCGCACCAGATGGACCAGACAGGCAGTCCCACGCGTCGCGTCACCTGTCCCGCACGCAAACATGTCCGGGGGGGAACTCTCCATCCGCTAGTCAGTTCCCCCTTATCACCAGGTGAGAAGGGGAGGGGCCATCACCTTCTCACAGTCTCTAAAATCATATTTATTTCTTCCAAAGTCAAAGACTTTTCAGTTAGTTTTGAAATATTTACATTATACAATATTTTCAGTCCTACCTTATTCCTTCAAAAAAAGAAGCATTCTTGATAGCTTCCGCGAAATTTATATATTAACCAGTCAAACAGATACAAATGGTAGCTTTGCAGTCTTTTGAATCTGTGCATCTTAAAATAAAGTTCTGTGGGTGTGAACAATGCTTGACTAAACAACACACTTTGTAATTACTGAACCTCACTGGCTACTTTGAGGACCTGTAGCTTTATCTCTCATTTCTCACTTTTGCTATAAAAGGTATTTTATTTAAAGACACCAGGCTCCGTTTCACAAACTTTCTTGAGACCAAGTACATAATCTCTCGAGGCCACTGTGATAAACCTACTTTCTTCTAAGCAGCTTTTCTTCTACTTCACCCACAGACATCCACAGACTTGAGAGGCATTTGATTAACAACCAATTCTTTGCCCTTGATTGTTGAGCGTGGGGTGTGTCGCGGGGGTGACGTTTATTAGAAGTGTATGAGGAGTTTGTAATTGGCTGTTTGTCTTGAAGAGAAAGAGTTTGGTAAAACTCTAATGCTCTTGTGGGAGTCTCTCAATAAATCCTTTTGTAGGAACGATGACGAGTCATCAGTTATTGTGGGCGGCACAACAGGGAGCTTCCTCAGCACATACACTTGCTGGCTGAAAAGAGGATGAAATGAACTGCAGCTTGTTAATACCAGTTCTCACCACAGTTATCCAGCTCCTCCAGGGATCCAAAAGTGTTCACAGGCCAGAAGGGCTACAGCCCAGAAAGTATTTGGAGAGCACAATGAATTTAAAATAAAAGAAAGGATTAATTCCATTAAAGTCCGATGTCTCAGCTTCAGTATGAGTGGGTTCGTGAAAATAAAGAGGCAACTGTGTGGGAGATAACCATCAGTGTAATTTAGGGGCCAGACTAAGAGCAAATACTTAAATCTGGGCATCTACTGGTAGTTAGACCAAGGCTTCCCAACCTTTTTGTACACTAGTCATTAATATATTGAGAAAGTTGTTCTGGGTTTAGTTCTCACTTAGACTTCATGTACTGCTGACTGCTGCATTTGTGGGATGGTTGCGCTCTGATGAATTCAGAATATTGCTGTTGGGGTTTAGTTACTCAGTGAACATGCAGGCTCCAGGTAATTCAGAAAAAATACATGACTTTTTGTTTTATTCTTTTCCCCACTAGATATCCTTCCATGGCCTGAATCCTACTAACACACTAAGCAAATTTAAGATGTGATCTATAAAAAAATGAAAAGACACAAATTTACCCAGAGTCCTTTAAGCACATTTTCCATTAAATATACAAATATTTAGATTTTCAAGGAAAAAAAAACACACACAATGTGTATTTATTTTTACAATTGCAAACATTAGATAAGATGGTTTAATGTCTGACAGCTTACAAACACGTGAAAGACCATGAAAACACTTCCATTTGGGCCTTACATGGGCTAGTTGGGCCTAGGCTGGGCATTAGATGAGCTAAATTAACAAGGTAAATAAGTGGGCTTTGCTGCTGGGCCCCACGTAGACATAAGCAATTTCTTTGTTTGTTCTTCCTGTTTCTTTGTATGAACAGTGTTTGTATGTCAGCTTCCCTCTTGAATTCCTTTGATCACCTGCACCTGGGGCTCATTACCTTCTTCTTCTATATGTACTCAACTCCTCTCTTGTCTTTTGTCAGTGTGTCTTTCATGTTTCCATGATCATGTGACCCTCTCTTGCTCCAAGCCATGGATTGCTGGTTAAGTTATTGTACATTTATGTTTTATTTCAATCCCTTCAACTCTTTTTTTTAATTCCACAGTTGTGAAGATATTTTACAACACTTTTTGTGTAATAAATACTAATGCCTGATCTTGGTCTGCCACAATCATAAGTTTAAAATCTATTCTATGTTCTATTAATTAATTTTTTTGCATGTCATAGTATGTGTGCAGTCAGGTTGTTGTTATTCCTGCTTGGCTACGTTGTATGTGTCATCCTTCTTCACTGATGATGCATTCGCAGCATCTAACAAACTCAAAGATCTTCGCTAATCAGAGAATTCACCGTAGTAACTTCTGAAACATTAAACATTATACCTTCAAAACTCTCCATGGAGAACAGAAACCCATGTGGGTTTTAGATAGGGCCCACCTTCAGCCCATCTGGCCTTGCCCACATGGGGCCACCATAGAACACCCAGACAAAATTAGTTGGGACCCAGATGGACAGCCCAGATAGGGTCCACTCATCAGCCCATATCCATCCCATATGGGCCCCTCATGGCTGTGTTGACAGGGACGTTTTGGTCTCTGAATACCCCTTAATTCTTCTTGATGCTGTCCACCGTGAACATTTTTTCTTTCTTTGGATCCATTTTCCTGGTAGTAGTGATTACATATGGGGCATGAGAAGGTAATTGGCACAAATAACCAGCTGTAGTGATTTGTATGTGGAACATTTCATATGCATCATATGTGGTATATATGCATGAATATTTCATTAGAAAAAATGAAAACAAAAACATGCAGAGGAGTAGGCAAAGCACAGTATTTGTTCACATAATAAATATTGTATAGGCTTTATCCAGACACAGAGAGTATGACAACCAAGAAATAAATTAGAAGGATGGGTTTTGGTGCATTCAGTGAAGCTAAGCTTTACCTTGACATAACTTTGACTCCAGCTATCATGGCTATTCATCAGCGTTCTGTGGACAGACTCTCCTCACCAAGGAAATGACTGCATTGATGTTATCTAGCCTTGATTTTTTTTTTTTTTGTACTAATCACTGAATGAGTAGCATGCATTTTTCAATGCTTTTCTGAAATATGTACTGTTGCTATGGTTATTTGACCTCTCAGTCATCTTGTTGAAAAAAAATCAACTTTCTCCTGCCATTAGTTTTAGTATAAGCTGTCTGTAAACATGGTAATTCCATTCATTGATGTATTTTTAAAAATATCTTCTGTGAAAGCACCGCACAGCAGTGCTTAGAGAGTTCCCACTCATATCTGAGATACTGTTGATAATTTCTTTCTCCGGTAGGTTCACTTAAAGTTTAGAGACTTTGAGACACCATCACTGTGTCACAGTGGATAACAGACATTTCAGGGATGTGAAGGCACACTGACAGTTGCAGGAGAACAATATAAATACAAAAATACACCGCAGGTACTTTATCTTCCTCATCTGGCTATTTATCTCTCTGCCCCTCTGTCTGTCTGTATATTTGTAGAATATGTATCTACACTATATATGTGAGATATATATGAGTTATATCTTGCATATCTTGAAAATCATTCATCTAATTAACGTTGGCCTTGGCTCATGTAATGTTGGGGACCTGTGTAATTGCTGTGTCAAATTTGGTGTAATTTCAACTCTACTGCAGTGTAAAAGTTGACTTTCAATCAGCAGGTCACAGTGTCACAATGGGCATGGGCTCTCAGTTTAATTTATCATCTGGTTTTGCTTGCTGATCATTTACTCTCATGTTATTTCAGATCCAGCTGCTCCCTCTGGCCTGGGAATCAATCACCTCATTTTCCTCACCTGGTTTCTCCTCCCATCTCCTCACCGGCAGGTCGTTTCCTCATTATCTCACAGTATAGAGACCGGTCTGTTTTCCCCTGCTCTCCACCAGATTGACTTGCAATTGTTGCTAAACTCCTGAAGGTTTTTGCAGGACCTGTGTGCCTGACTCCTCATTTTTCACTGTGCTACCTGCCTGTTCCCTGTCAGATTGGTTTGCCCTTCTTACTGACTATACCCTGTCTGTCTGACCACAAGAAAATATCGATATAGAGATACTGTTAAAATGAAACATGTCCAAATATTTGGTTTAAATCAAATAATAGCTTACCCGAGGAGTTTTTTTTTGCCTATTTTTAGATTGTCCGTTTCTGACAATGCGAAGAAAATATGTCCTCACTTGGTTTTGCTCCTGAAGCAGGTTTAAGCAGCTGAATCAGAATGATAAAGGCAATCAGACCTCTGAGGACATTTCAAGCTGTTTTTTCCAAACCTCTTGATTGTAGAAAGCCTTCCTGAACTCACCATCCCTGCCAGGATGATCCACAGAGACTGTCACTGCTCTGCTGCCACATGGGATATGAGGCCAAATTGTTGGCAAAACAAATACAATGTTTGATCAGGGCTGAGTCATTTTGGCTGACTCTCAGAGAAAGACAAAAATAGTCCTCGCCTGCATTAACTAAGGTCAAAACGAACAGAGCAGCTTTACAAATTACAGCCTGCTTAAAGTGGAGAAAATATAAATAGAACAAATGTAAATTGATATCTTGATATGTCACTGAACTTTATCTCTCTATACAGCAAGGAGCGCGTGTGTGTGTGTGTTTGTCTCGTGTATCTCTCTGTTTGTCAGATCAACCTCAGCTTGTGCATGGCATGATGTTGTGTCTCCTTTTTTGTGGAATTTTTTTAATAGAAATTCAAAACATCATTATGTCATTAAAAGTTAAAATTCCTGCCACAATGTGGTGGTGTAGGGGTAGAGTCTTTGTCATATAGAGATATTATTCTGCAGCAGCATGTATCCTGCTACATTGCAAAGCTCTGTTTCACTGCACTCCTCTTCATTGTGCTTCCCAGCGCTTTTGTTACAATTCAAAGCTTTATTGTCCCATTTCTTCCTGCACAAATCATGCAACCAGCATAATGAAAGTATTGTGTCTCTCAAAAACACACGCTAAGATGTTAGCAGGTTTAGCTACTAATTTATTCCACATGCTACCGTCTCACTCCGAGACTAACCTAGACTTTAACATAAACTGTAGCCTTTTTCTCACAATACCTTTATTTGCATGCCTCTCCATATCTCAATTTATGTCTATGTAACAGTCCAACACACCCTCATTTTGAGTTTAAAAAAATCTACTTAGGCTTCCACTTTTCTATAGGAATACATTACTTCCTACGGGCACTGGAATACTATAGTTAAAACAAACACAAAAGCTGTAGACGAGTGAATAAACAAAATATCTACATACCGTAGTATACAGCTTTGCCAACAGCAAAGGCTATTTCTACACTAACCACTGGCTTTGAGAAAGCCTTCACCATTGATAATAAATAGCCAGTTACTCCAGGATGTATGGAGTTGCCTTTGTCCCCAAACCAGTTTAATTAAAATCATCAATCTGGAACTCAGTGGTTGTTTGTCTTTGTTTGTGTGCTATGTTCTGATATTGCATTAAAAGAAATGATTAATATTTAACAACAGCTTGTGTGGCCTTTCTGGGAATGAGTGCGGGTGTGTTGAAACTCCATATATCAAGGTTAAGGAAAAAATAGAGTTCCTAAAGGTCATTGTTCACTTTGAGTAAAGTTTATTTGTGTTTGTTTTGAGAAGTAGACTTCTATATTGTTGTATGGCCTACTGACCTCATAAGTGGTTTTCTTATTGACAGATTTATTTATTTTTTTTGGTCAGCATTAACAGAGAGATATGTATAGCCATTATAACACAGAAAGACTGATATGATGAACATTATCTTTTGAAATATGACTCATATATCTTACTTACACTAAATTACTAGCTTGGATGTTTGGATGCTGTACAGATGTGGCTCAGTCAGGTTAAGCAACTATGAAGCCCCCAGGGTTGGTCTTCATCAGGGTGATTTCCAGGAAGAGGAAGGAGAGACTTCAAGAGAAAGCTCATTGTTTTCTTGTTTTGTTTGTGGTTGTTAGGCTGTAATGTAAAGAGTGAACTACTACTTACTACACAGCAACATTTCACATTACTTTGCTAAAATGAAACACTCATGGACAATAGCTGAATTTGTGTATTCTGATTGGGAGATAAGGCAGTGTGAGACTTGAATTCATACATATTTTTTTCTCTATTATTTTTATTATTTCTCTTTTTGACTTTTTCCTTTAAGAGAGCTTTTTTTCTCTAAATTGTCACAATTTGCATATATCAGGAAAACAGTTAAGATGGAATCTATATAAGTGCATTTGCTTCTCTCAAGTCTGGATCCCTCTAATAGAGGTGGATGGTACATTATTTTGCAGAGGTGTGCGAATACATTAACACCACAAGCTTGACATTTTGGAGCTCAGACATCTGATAAAGAGAGAAGGACTCACTGTGTTGCCTTTCAGATGCGGAAGATAAAAACAATGCTGTGGCTTCGTGCTCTTCCTCAGTGCATTTGTCAGACTGTCACTCAACATCCAGTCTGAAACAGCTGCCAACAAGATGGAGGACCCAACCAGATACACTATGTGCCCATGGTAAATGGGTAAACTATAGGTATGAAAATGCCCTTAGGCTAAGGTGCTCTTCAGGACCAAATGAATAAACATATATAAGTGGTTTATTGTATTAGTTTTATTAGTAATACAACAACTTTTGTTGTTGCTGTAGCAGAGATGCAGAATTTCGTCAAATGTCCTTTTTAGAAAATATGGTAGTGATTATTCGTTTTTGATTTTCCGACATTTTGTGTTTGTGCCACAGTAGTAGAAGGCAGGAATGCTGTCCTGTCACATCCATCAGGAGCCTTAAGGTCACTGCCGCTATCATCACAAGCCTTTATTTGAAGTCAGCTCAAATTTGTTATACCTCCCAATTAAGAGGAAAAATAGGAGGAAGAACCCATGGAGACAGTGAAGGCCAATGAGGGTGACGTTCACTCACCGTGACTGTCCACTCGTTGTAAAGGTCCCCGTCATTACCAGAGCATACACTGACATAAGTGAGAGGAATGTGGTGGAAAATAAACATAATTTGTCACCAGAAGGATTGTCTGGTATTTCAAAACAGAAAAGAGCAGGATTTTCTCACTTTCTTCAACTTTAGCTCATTAGTACATCAGGACTAACACACAGATGCATTATAGTATTTTCAGAGTAGTTGCAAATTTTATATTTTAAAGATAAAAGGTAATATCACCTACTGCTGTGTGTTCTGAGAAACACCTTAATGTTCTTTATGATATAAAAAAAATAACTGGCCTTCTGTGTCTGCTGTGTAACATGTCTTCCATTAGTGCTGATACAAAGAGGGACCAGAAATAAATACTGAAACAGAAAACAGATGAACACACAAAAAAGCAAAGCAAGCTACACTTTCTGCAGCTTTTAAGAATGAGTGGCTAATGGGTGTGTCATTTTACACAGTTGATTAAGCAGTTAAAGGCACAATATGTGATTACATGTCTAAAAATAACTGGACCTATTTAAATTATTTTGTTGTGTTGAGAACTTACATTTTGCCAAAATGCAATTTTCAAACCCAGAGAAATTTCCAATTTTAGCATAGATTTTGATCTCAACATCATTTTCTTCACAATACTCTACCAAACTAATATATAATAATATAATAATACAAGTCTTTGGATTTGCTGGAATACTGTTTTAGAACAGGATCCATAGCAACTATCTGAGGAGAAACTGACAGCTTGAGCAGAATTATTCGGCTCAGTAAATACCTCCTGAATAATTAATGCAGAGCCATGAAGACGGCAACCAACTTCAATCAACTGATCAATTAAATTATTACATTTGCTGTCACTCTGTATCTATAAATAAATCTTTATCAGGCAGCCTAACATTGTAAACTTTTGACCCAGCTGTAGTGGCTGTACGATACAGAGAAATACAATAATGAGCTGCATAACTCTTTAATGTTCCTGCCAGTTTCCAGCCTGTTTGATCTCAGAAACTCACAATGCAGTGTTTTCTAAGTTATCAAGGAGATGTTTGTGTGTCAGCTTGTAAACTGGTCTCTATCTTTTAAAGATGAGATTTACATTTACAAACATTTCATCACAAAATCGGACCTGTTAGGTCAGTCTTGCAGACACAGCGGAAATCCAGCTGTTAAAAGTATTGATCTCAGCTTTGATCATTGTATTCCCTTCCACATATAAGAGTCGGGTCACTCTTCAGCTAAAACAACAGTAAAAACTCAAAGCTTTGGGATTTTGTGGACACATATCCAAGCATTACTTTTGTCTCCTAAAATAATTTGTGCTGACATATTTTACTCTCTTTCCCTAAAGTTTGCACGAAAGCATTTTCATGCACATAGAAAGTTGCATTTATATACAGTATGTCCTCTGTGGTGTTACAGGAGTCAGAGACTTTTCTGCTGCAGGAAATATTTAAATTAGGAATGCATGAATATTTAGGAGGATACAAATACAGTAAATAAAGTATCGTTAGGCTGGACAGAACCTGACCTTAAAACTACTGAACCTTTTACTTTGAAGGACGTGAATATGCAAATAAGCTCTCCTCCATGTATATGTATATTAGCTGTAGAGAGGAGATGAACAGAGGAATGATTCGCCTGTTTTCTTCCCAGACAGCTGCAGATGTCTATGCCTCACTTAGTTTGCATCTTAATAAATTATCTATATATAGAGATTGAGTAAGTATCGGAACGTCTTTCACCCATTCACAATATTTTGGACCCTGATCATTCACCTCAGGAGTGCACACGCTCTTTGTGAAGGGTGAAGGCACGAAGAGCACCACAAACCCCCAGGAGGCCTCCCTACTCCTCCATGCTGACATTGAAAGCCCACACAGCAGGAGAGCAGCGGTGAAGAATCCCAAGTGCTGATGCAGCAATGACAATAGCGGCGGCTGTCAGATGCAGGAGCAGAGCTGCAGCTAGTTTGCAAGCAGCTTGTGGAAGAAGCAGCTTTAAATGAAGCTCCTGTGTCTGATTTGCCAGTTGAATGGTTTGAGGGCATCAGCTGAGCTGTTTGTTTATGTGAGCTGGCTTTGAGGTTTGATAGTCAGCTGATGGAGCTGGGATTGTGAGCTGGGATTGTGAGCTGGGCTCCATGTCATGTCATGTCTGCACCACCACTGTGCTGCTGTGTGCACCTATATTAACAGCCACTAGAAGAAGGGACCATAATTCACCTGCGTTTGCCTCTATGCACTGGCTTCTTGTCAAATCAATGGAATGGAATTCCAAATCCTCCTCTTCACCTACAAAGGTTCTAATGGTCAGGCTCCCTCCTACCTTAAGGTTCCCCTAGTTCTATATCACCCACCGAGAACACTGCATTCCCAAAATGCAGCTTCCCAGATTTTTTAAAAATAAAATACTAGTCTCTGCTCCTGTGTGATCATTTTCCTGTTTCAGTCTGGGGGGCAGACACCCTTCCTACATTTAAAAAAAAAGGTTAAAATGTTCAATTTTGAAGAAGCTTATAATTAATTCTGGCCCTCGCTGGACTAAAACATTTCTATGCTGCTATTGGTTTAGACTGCTGGGATCTCATGAGATTTTCTGAGCTTCTCCTTCTTTCTTCCATCTGTATCATTCTGTTGTGTTCCTAGAGTCCTTCCCCGTGTTTTTGTGTTTTCTCATTCTCAGATCATGCTGCAGTGCAGCCACTGAAGAATCTTCTGTTGTTGGAGGTTCTGTTGCTGTCCTTGTTCACCTGGAAGCTGAGATGGATCCTGTCACCTCATCCTACACTTACACCATGAATCATTATATTTCTGGTTTGATATTGTACTCTGCAACTCTTTCTCTGTTCTAAATATATTGTTTGCATCCTGTTCACATCACTTATTCATTTATTGCCGCCTGTCCGTCCTTGAACATTGATTCTTCTCTGTTACTCTTCCTGAGGTTTCTTCTTCTTTTTTTCCCCATTAAAGGATTTTTTAGGTAGTTTTTACTTTTATGATGTGAGGATCTACGAACAGAGAATGTGTTGCTTTTCTACAATCTATGTGTGGATTAATATGCTGAGGTAAAAAATACCTAAAGAAAGTATTCTGGTTCTTGGTCTCGCCAGTAACATTTTGAATTAACTTAAGTAGGTTGACAAGTTCCTTTTATTTGCAAATGCTATTGTTAGCATTTCAATGAGCACAACTGATCATCATAAATCAAGATTTCCAGGTTTTGTTTTGTTTTTTACATTTATTTACAGTAATATCAACCATGTAAATCATGCTCAGGATATGACAGCTAATTTGTCTTTCATCGTTTTTTCCTTTTAAATATGCTTCACTGTAAATTTCTTCAGTGAGGGATCCTCCTCTGTTACTCTTGCTCTTCCTGAGGTTTTTCCTCTTTTTTCTGTTAAAGAAAGAGGAGCGAAGAGTTTGGTGATTGCTCCACCCTTTTGCTGTTTAAAGGTTTTCATAGTTTTCAAAGGTTTTCTCTGTGTTTTATTTAACAAGGTTTAGGGACCAAATTTTAAGGACAGAAAATTATCTGAATATGGTTTGATGGTTGATATGTTCTTAAACGTTTCTCTGCAGCTCTTTTAAGAACAAGTTGTTTTATGTCTAATTAATATTAATGAGTCAATTCTTTCCTCTGATTGGTGGAATTTAATTGCTGTGAATGGGGATGAGTGGTTAATGTTAGTTGTGAAATCACAACTTCTTGACATCTTGTATTAAGTCCTTAAATACAGGTTTTATTCAGTATTTTTACTGGTTGTAATCACCTAGCCTGTTTGGACTGACATACCTTGATGTGATTAAAATCTCACACTCTATGATATGGAACTTGTGATTTACCTGGTTGGGTTAGTGCAATCTGTGCATTTATTACATTTCTACCACAAGATAGTTGCTAATTTACCAAAAAAAATGGAATACTTGTACCATGGACGTGGAGTTTTATTTAAATGTTTGCACACTTATTTCTTGATGGTCTTCTTGATTGTAAGGTGGATTCAGTTATTTTCTATTCTATTTTGTGTTTTCCCAATAATTTGCTCAACACTGAGTTGTGTAGATGGGGTAATCCTTTAGTCTTCAGCGCAGGTCAACAAAAGCTGAGCATAATTATTATGCAAACACTAATTCACCCTGGCCGTGTGCAGCAGCAGCAGCAGGCACAGCTCTCCCAGCACTTTCAGGCTAATGTCATATTACAGAGATGTCTGCGGGCAACGTGCTTATATCCGAGCTTCCCAAAAACCTTGAATGGTCTCAATTATGCCTTCATCAGAATGAGTGAATCAGTATTTCCCTTATCACCCATTGCCCCAAGCTTCTTTCTCCCCAAAGAAACAGACATTAAAGTCTTCAAACACAGCTCTCAAAGAGATCTGATCTATACAGGCGAGCTGCAGTGTAGGGTTGCCAGAGACGCGAAATTAATACTAGCCACCAGCAAAATGACTGAACAAGAGAACTTTATAGTGATTGGCTGAAGCCTCCTGCTAATGCTGTGGTTTGATGAAATGCTTAGCTTCATATCAATGCAGGATATCGTCTTTCTTCTTTTCTTTTCTCAGTACAGATTTAGAGGAAATATATATTATGCAGCATTAACAGGAAAGTACAGTCTGTCCAAACTTGACCGTGAACTCAACAGCATGGACAGCAGACAACACATTTCAGCGTCACATCATCCTGATGACTCAGGCACTTCAACAGATAAAAATGAAAAAAGTGTGACAGAAATGCAGATAATTTGTTAGAATGTATAAATTGTCAGTTTCTCTCCACCATGCACACTGGCTTTCTCTGTCTCTTTTGGCTTCTGAGAGAAAGTTGGCTTTTACTTTGCAGAAACAGAAACTGTCCCAGTTTACTTCAAAGTCCTTTTTAACTTTCATTTTGAACGTACAGCGTTTGAGCTTGTATCTCTGTCACATGGTGTGAATCATCTGTCCCAGACGTTGTACAAGTTTGAAACAAACTTGTATGAGCATCATTCTTTGTTTTGAGATTACAAAAATACACAAACGATGCATTTTTTGGAGAGCGCTCAAAGAGGCAAAAACAACAGCAGTTCAGTACTGAGGTGTTATATGCAGTAAGTGGGTTGGCAGCATCAACAGTTTACACAATGAATGTGTAATGTGCAATTTTAAAAATTAAAATCAATTTTAGTATAAATTGTTCATATTTAATACAATGTTTATTGGTCTGCCAATCTGCCCCTGAAAATAAATTGTCTCTCTTATTAAAATGAAATCCTAGTAGTGAGTTGTCATACTGAGGTTCTGAGGCAGCAATATAAAACAACCAAATAAACATAAAACATATGCACATTTGCAAATATAGATCCCCTTGGGTTGCTAAGCTGAAAGGACCACACATCAAAGTTAATGTATACATTTTGTATATTCAGCTAATTCATCAAAATGATTACATAAATAAGAGCATTTAATATGGCTACACACTGTATCTGTATTGCTTTGGATTCCTTTTCAATATTCCGATAGATTCTAGAATTTACAACAGACCAACCAGTAGGGAACAATCACCAAGACTGTAGCATAGAATGTAAGAAATGTGGATTTCCAAAACATGTATATTTAAGAATACATATATACTATACCAACCAAAAGCAAATAAAACCCAGCAGGATTTGCTGTTGCTGGGCAGCAGATGCTACTTGTGATCTGAAGCTGTGACACGAATAAAAAAAAGTAAAAGGGTGAATTGAAGTATTGTTACATTTAAAATTGTATTTGCAGTGCTCCATGTGGTGCCAGTCACACCAGCTTAGTATACATGGCCTATTACATTACCTCACACAGAAAGATGAGAAAATCCATTAAAAAAGGTCATGTCATGGGAAATGGCAGAGGCTGTGAAGGGAAAGAAAATGATCAATCTCTCCGTTGTTATTTCTGTGCACTGTGTGGCTTGCATAACATATGAGATGAAAAGCCAGCAGCTATGTGTATATTCATTTCTGACTGGGGGACCCCTTTTTCTGCTCAGAAAATGATGTTTTGAGGAATATTAAAGAACAGAAATAAAACATGCACAATCTGTACATGCACTGTACTGCAATCTATTAATGAATTTATGAGAACATTTTCTTTTGGTTTATTTCTTTGGTATATTGATTGAATTATGATTAACATTCAACCAAATGTTTGAGGGAAAAATCACTTTTAAATCTGCCCAATATTAAAGATATTCTAGGAAGGAATCATTTCAGAAATCAAAAATGCTTATGGTCAAACTTATCACTTGAAATGTAGTAAGTCTTCTGATTTCTAATTGAAACTTATAACTAAAGTAAGTTATGCTTACAGAAGTCTACTTTTTAAATATTTTTTGTTTGACTGATGATTGATAATTTGTTTTTTGCCCTTCTTTAAAATTATTTATTTTTTTTATTTTCATAAAAGATCTTTTCTTAATTTGTATTGCCAAAGAATGTTTTACAAATATACAGATTAAGTATTAAGTATGAAACGTATCTGACCTCATTAATCCAAGTATTGGTGTTTCTTATAAACACCAACATTTGTTCAGTGCAGCTGTCATTCCCTCCTCATCATTGTCCATCAGGGTTTCAACAGATCATAGCTCTTTGCATTTTTCCCTCCTACAGTATGCATCTCCAACACTCTCCCTTCATGGCGGCATGCTATCAACGCGGCTCATATCATACAGGAACCGCCCGCCTGAAACTTGGCAAACAGTGATAATTAAAAATGACAAACTGTGACTGTGACACATTCATCAGAGAATCTCTTCGAAGTTCAAACAGAAAGACACTGGCTGAATCCAAATGTGAATTCCCAGGGCCTCCAAATCCACACTTCATCAAGTCCACAAAGGGCCTCTAGTGGTCTTTCTGCAGACTTCTAAAGAGTCTGCATGGGCTGCAGGCTTCAATGGGGTATCCCTGGGAAATTACCCAAAAGCCACGGCAATAGGGAGCGTTAATAGCGGCCTTAAGCTCATCCACAGTCTTGGATCTGGCACCTCTCAACTTTCTCTTCACAATATCCCACAGATTCTCTATGGGGTTCAGGTCAGGAGAGTTGGCAGGCCAATTGAGCACAGTAATACTATGGTACCTTGATTTTCGAAAATAACATGCAAACTTTGCTTTCATCTGAAAATGTATACTTTGGACCACTGAGCAACAGTCCAGTGCTGCTTCCCTGTAGCCTAGGTCAGGCCCTTCTCCACAATCTTCCTCAGGGTCCAGTCACCTCTTCTTGTTGTGCAGTGTTTTCTGCCACACTTTTTCCTTCCCACAGTCTTCCCACTGAGGTTCCTTGATACAGCACTCTGGGAACAGCCTATTCGTTCAGAAATGTCTTGCTGTGTCTTACCCTCTTGTTTGAGGGTGTCAATGATGGCCTTCTGGGCAGCAGTCAGGTCAGCAGTCTTACCCATGATTGTGGTTTGTAGTAATGAACCAGAGGGGAGATTTTAAAAGCCTCAGGAATCTTTTGCAGATGTTTAGAGTTAACTCGTTGATTCAGATGATTAGGTTCATAGCTTGTTTAGAGCACCTTTTCATGATATGCTAATTTAGGATAGGAATTTGGGGTTTTCATGAGCTGTATGGCAAAATCATCAGTATTAAAACAATAAAAGACCTGAAACATTTCAGTTGTTGTGTAATAGATCTAAAATATATGACAGTTTATACTTTTCATTACATTATAGAAAAGAATGAACTTTATCACAATATGCACATTTTTTGAGAAGGACCTGTATAATGCACTAAAGTTGCACCGATCCAATACAGATATGTTAGCAGCAAAAGTTCATAAAGAGAAAATATCTCTGAACAGTTTTGTTGTTGTTGCTGTGAGACCTGCACTTATAATGCATGATTTGCCAATATAAAAAACACCAAGAACCATCTAGGAAAAGCCACACAAATTAAATGAATTAAATCATCTCACTAAATAATCTTCGTAGAAATTCTTGAAGCCTCTTAGTGACCTTGCAGACTTTAAGTTATAGCAGTTAACACATCATTGATCTGACCTCAATCCTCCATCTCAGTCACCTTCCTTTTACATATCTTTGCCGCAAATTTAAATCCTTAATTGCTGCAATTATCTTGCGTTGACCCACAAACAAATAACTGGTGCTGGTATATGTTATTTAAACTGACAGAAATGTTGTATTCACCAAATATAAACACTACCACTGCACCGTGTTATGCAGTGTGTAGTAGATGAGGTTGGGTTTCAAATGTAACTGCCTAATTTTTTTTTTTTTGTGCTCTGTAATGTCAGCAGGCAGCAGTCAAGTCGCTTGCTGTGTGCTGTCAGTTTAAGGATTCAAAGCGTCTTGAACCAAGTGTGGCAGGAGCGCCCTGAACTCTCACTGCCACAGGCGGGTCCAACACTCCTCAAACACCATGATCTTCTGCTTCGCTTTCAGACTTACATGATGTGCTGTCACTGAAGTGAGAGCGATGTTAAGGAACAAAGATTCGGTCACAGCTCTCTTGTGAACACACAGGCTTGATCATATGATTAGATGTCATTTTGAGCTGTTGAATTATTAAGCCATGTTGAAACCTACTACATCATTTAACTGATAAGAACATATTACATGTAATACAATGAGGTAATAGTTAACAGCAGACCCACAGAGCAATTTCATATTGATCACATTCATTTATTTACTAAAGTTATACTATCACATCACCATGTGCTCTGCAAGTACTAATCTTAGATACCATAATGAAAAACAAGGCTCATTAAAGAGCATGTAATAGTCTGCATGTAGTTGTTATGTTATTTCATAAGGACAATTCTCCACTGATAAAAATAACATAGTAGTTTTTTTATGTTCACATAAAACAGAAACATTAGTGTACTGATGGATTCCACCATTATTGCAGCAGAAATAACTCAGCTAATGAATTATAAGTGTAGCATGGAATAAACTGGTGACACAACATGTCTGTCTTCTCAGGTTATATTTTCTATTATTGTTGTTTAAGTTTTGTTTCCTGTGTTTTATTTTATTACACACCCTTGTTTCTGTCTTTCAGTCCCTCTTCGTCCTGTTTAGTGCCTCATGTGTGTCGCTCCATATATTTGGATTTGTTTACTTTAATCTCTGCCTTTTGATGTACAAACTTAATAAATGAATTACCTTGTTTTGCTCCATATCATAGCTGGACTGGATTTTACAATGAAGCACAATGTCAAGAGGTTGTGTTGTGCAGCACAAGCAAGACAAGCTATGCAAATGTAAGGAATATTACAGAAATATTCAAAAAAAAATATTCAATTTTTATTGGTCGTTAAATATTCAACTGTGTATGGTCAATTTAGAAGCAGTCGCTTGAGGTAAATTCAATCAAAGTCTGACATAATGAAATAAATCTGAATAATCTTCTCAATGAAGATATGTTATGATCATTTCATTGGATTGAAAGGATTAACTAGATCTAATACACTTTTTTATTTATAAATTTTTCCTATTTCTAGTCAACAGACTCCTTTTCATTGAAAAATCACTATTTTACAATTAGGTCATATGTTTCTTTCCCTGTATATATCTCACTTAAATGGCGAGTGGAAAGAAAAACCTTTTGCCAGCCGGTGTTTTTCTGTGGATTGGAACATTGTGTAGCATTATCTGGTTTATATTGGAACTGCAGGGTGTCGAAGGTTATAGCTCAACCTGAATAGGGCCATAAACAGAGCTCAGGCACCATTCATGCATGTAAACACCAACACTGCACAATATACTGTAAATCTGTGACCTTAGAGGGCAAACCATTAAAGGGAAACTGGGGGGAATTCAGTTAAGGATATTATTTCTTGAGGTCTGGGGAGATTAAGGCTTGCATGAATGTAAAATGTTTTATGCATTAGTAATAAATACATTAAATTCATTTAACATCGGAGCTTAAACACACACACATGCACATACACAGACACATACACAGCACTGAAAGAACTACAAAACCTAAATACAATTATTGCCTATACTCCTATAACTCATCTTTTGAGATGGAACTTGGATGTTATTAAAGCTTATTATATTGTTGCGTATGTTATATTTAAAGTGAAGCCCCTCAAAGTTGTCCTAAAGATTTGATTCTCTCTTAAAGTTAACCCTTTTCTTGTTGCATCAATGTTGCAATTGTTGTCATTGTTGTCAGTTGTCATTGTTGTTTTTCCCCTTTTAAACTACATTGTAAATATTATTGACAGTTATCATACTACATATAACTAATGCCAGTGACAGTCATAGCTTTGTCATCATAGCCAAGTGTTACGTTGTGAATGTAGATAATTTCTGTTTCCAGGTAGAGGCGGGGCACAGTGTTGGAGTCCTACCAGAAAGTTCCCGCCTCTGTGTCGGTAATGTATGGCTCAGCTCTGTTCGCTACCTCGACTACAGCCACTCTGTCTCCATGCCACGATTCTCCCCTTAATCATGTCCTGTTCCCCTATGCACCAGCCTTGGCTGCTCCAATGGATCCAGCCTCACCTCTGCTGCCTTCAGCAGTCCGTTTCTCCTGCCTACCTGTCGGCACCGGACCCAGCACTCGGTGTCCCGTCGTCTCCTCTCTGCCCTGCCGCCCAGTCAGATTCCACTTCATCGCTCCCTGCTAGCTACCCCTTTCACCAGCTTCAGAGCAAATACGGGTCCTTCTAAAAATAAAGTTGATTATTTTCTGTTATGTACTGATAAATATTAGACTTTCATACATATTAGATTTGTTACACACAACTAAAGTATTTCAAGCCTTTTATTGTTTTACTATTGATGATTTTGTCAAAGTAAAGAAAAAACAAAGATCCCTATCTAAAAAAATCAGCCTATTTTATCCAAACAATAAAAGAAAAGTTTTTAATACAAAAAAAGTCAACCTTCAAATAATTATGTTCAGTTATGCACTAACTTACTTACCCATGATTGTGGTTTGGAGTAATGAACCAGTCTAGAGTTTAAAAAATCTCAGGAATCTTTTTTAGGTGTTTAGAGTTAACTCGTCGTTTCAGATGATCAGGTTCATAGCTCGTTTAGAGCACCTTTTCATGATATGCAATTTTTTGAGATAGGAATTTTGGGTTTTCATGAGCTGTATGGCAAAATCATCAGTATTAAAACTAGACATGAAACTTTTCAGTTGGAATGTAATGAATCTAAAATATATGACAGTTACATTTTTATCATTACATTATGGAAGAGAATGAACTCTCACAATATGCTAATTTTTTGAGAAGGACCTGTAAAGACGTTTGTTTTTCACCCACCCCAGAGACTTTAAGGATGATGAGAACAGGGCAGGAAGAGGTATTTCCTAGACCATTGGTGAATTCTAAAATTGAATATATTGTGAAGACTGTAATACACATTCAATTCAAATCAACTTTTTCATTTACATTCACAATTTAAGTGAGAAAATCTATGCAGGAGCAAGATATTACCATGTGGTGGCCCAAAAGGATTGTTTGAAGGTCCATATACTTTTAGAAAACCAGAATTTCTTTATGATCATTACCTAAATTTTATCATCTGGTCATGGTTCCATTCCCAACAGTCACTGAAGGTTTGACAAAAATCCCAACTGGACTTTTTGAGTTGCCTTGCGGACAGACAGACAGACAGACAGCTATAAAAAGCTTGCTCAATTTACTGTTCTATTATAAGTCTGTTGCTATAGGTTGCTATAATATGGCTCTTCTTTCCGGAAGTCATTAAAATTATAGTGAATAAACTGAAGAGGTAATAACATTTATATAAATATCATGAAGGCTGGGATCAGCAGCTGACTTTGTTACTTCAGGTAATAGATATTAGACATAGATATATATTAGATAACATACTGACAATATGGGTTTTACCAGGTAATGTAACAGTGTGTTTTGTGTAGACTGCTGATAGATGAAGAACAGCACTTACATGGGACTTGCTTTGTAGCTCAGGTTATTTCTGGTACACAACACAGACATAAGTTCTGCAGCTGCGTATTTGAAAATCATAAGCCTGGACAGTCTTAATGGCAGTGGAGTTATTTTTACCCTTACTTATGACCAGGTAACAGCAGCATTCATTCCGTAATTTTGATCATCTTGATGGATGATTAGTTTTGCTTATTATTATTATTTTTTAATTATTTTATTTTGATCATTAAAAGTTTTGTGATAAAACATCAAAAACGTACAGGGTAATGTATTTCAGCATATGAAAACAAATACAATTTCAATGTAAATCAATGTAATATAAAACACACACATTATTTGGCTGACCTTTATCACACACACATCACACACACACGGACCAGGCCAGATGGTCTCGTTGGCTCATACTGACCCCTCGGTTCATCCGCCCATTCATGAATGGCCCGATGGTCGTCAGGCCATTGATGATCGTCAATTGATGATTGTCAACCCCTCAGCGATCTGTCTTCAATTGCCTCTCTCATTCAATACACACTCAAACTTCCATGTCTCCCTCCTCAAACTGATCACATCCAGACCTCTGAACACTTGAACCAAAGCTGCTCTATCTACCTGGGTCATGTGTGGTCAGATCCTGGATGTCCAGCACCAGAGCCAGGGGTTCCAGTTTATGGTTAACTGGTGGAGCTATAGGCCAGAGGAGCAGCAGTGGATTTGCAGTAACCTGATTTTGGACCCTACACTTATCTGGGACAAAGACTTATTTGGGTTAGTCCAGGCATCCAGTAAGGGGGGGGTATTGTCGCAGCTCCAGCTGTGACTTCTTGAGTTGTGGGTTTTCCCTGTTGCCTCCCTTGGTGCTCTCCATCCCTTGTTTATGTATGTGTGTGCTTCCTCCACAAGCAGTGGCGGGGAGCAGCAAAAATTTCCTGGCAAGCCAGTTTAGTTACATCGTTACCCAGTGTATTTCTACCCAGCTCTCTAGCCACCTGCCAAATTGTTGTACCAGCTACCCGGTGTCCTCAGGCTTGCACACTCCTCATATACACACACACTTCTGTCGTTTGAAGTCTTGTTTTTCTGAGTAACTGCTGTTATCCCTCCTCAGCTGCAGCTGATTTGCCTCTGGATTCCCCCATGACTCTCCACCTAGTCATTGTCTCTCAGCCATGCTCTACACCACTTCCTGGTTCTCTGACACTATCATGACTGCTATCTGCCCCTTCCCCCCCTTTATTGATAAACTATTGACTGTTAATCTATGCGTGCATCTCTGTGTCTGTTAGAGGATCCAGCCTTGTTTTTATAACACTAATGGATGTACGATAAGACATGAATACAACCACTCAGTAGCCATAACACCAGTATTGAGAAATGAATCCCCATGCATTCATTTATTTTGATTCTTTTTTTCAGGTGAAAAAGTAACTTTTTAGATTCACATAATGTGGTCAGTTTATCCCAATAATGCTTGTTTGGAAAGTTTTCTAGCAGAATAGACAGCTGCTCATCCCCATGCAGTGTGATCCAGCGACTGATCAGTGTGTAGCTGTCATCTGGCTCTTATGACACACACACACACACACACACACACACACACACACACACACACACACACACACACATGTGCTTGGATTGGATCAGGTGGCCAATTCCCTGCACCTTTGAATGCTTCAGAGTGATTACAGCTCTACCATAACAGGAAACCACATGTAATACAATTGGATGATTAGGTTACCTCATTGAACATATGACCATATTACAGTACTGATTTAATGAGTTCAAAAAGTATTTGTCTGATGCAATTCAAATAAAATAGTTAATAATGCCACAGAATATTATTACGATTTTAAATAATAAAGCCAGCAAACTCATACCTTGGAGCAAAAGCCTAACTTCTTCCTATCAGACTTTATTTTCATCATTTAGTCCTCATTGTGTGATAAAGAAACACTTAGTCCCATTTGCATTCTAATCATGTTTTATTCCTTGTCAGCTCAACGACTGATTGGAGCCGTAATGACTGTAAAAGTGTATTATTTGTCTGCAGGATGTGGTGACAGAACATTTTGCTGGCAGTACATCCTCTGATTTGCATTCTAATTAGTATCTAGCAGAAAGGCAATAGTCTCAAAACTGGTGTTTCCAGTTCCGCCTGCGCACAGAGCTTGCTCTTAATAGCAAAACACATTTAGAAAAGTAAACTTTTAGATTTTATTTCCTTTTTGCCCCATCCATTAATTTTAAGTTTATGGAAGATGGCATTTCAGCAAACAGTTTCACAACAAGCAAATAACTATATTGGATTTACTTTTTAACTAATGCAGCTCACATTTAAACATGAATCCATGGTTCCCATTCAATTTTTGTCAAATTAGGCAAATACCTCCTTACTGCCTGTGCACTGTGTGTTCTGTATGAAAAACAAAAACTTAGTGCACATAGACATAGTAAATCCAAAACTAACAAAGTAGCTTGTGTCAAGCTATACAACAATAGTACAGCCAATAAGCAGCAGGTGGTGTTTAATCTTGGGTACAAGCGCAGGGAGGAGGGAGAGAAACTGAGGACTACAAGGCTTCACACAGGACACAGGACCTAAAAAACATGGCCTTCAAACATTGATGTGTTTTACTTCTAAGCTGAAAATGAAAACTTTTCAATAACATTAGTATACTTCCTAACCTGAATCCGGCCTGCAAACACTGTGTTGACATGGGTGAACAATCTGATCATCAAGGAGAGGACGTAGAGGTAACTGCAAATGAACTGTTCAGCATAGGTTTTGGACATGGACTTTTGTATTCAGTACATTGACCTCAAGAACTTTGACACATTCAACTTTGTGGTATTTGAAAAAAAATGTAAAAAATATCACGAAAAGCATATTAGATTAGATTAGATAGCTCCTTTATTGTCCCACAGTGGGGAAATTTACAGTGCTACAGCAGCAGTTAGAAAAGTTACAAAAGTGTTTTTAAAAATTTAAAAAAGAAAAGAAAAATTAAAAAAATTAAATTAAAAAAACAAAACAATATACAGGTATATACAGGTATATACAGGTATATATAAATATGAATTAAAAATGTATTGCACTGGTATATACAGGTATATATAAATATGAATTATGAATGTATTGTACTGTCCATTTTTTCTGTTGGGGGGGGGGGGGTTACTGAGAGCTGTACTTGTTGTACAGTCTGACAGCTGTAGGAAGGAAGGACTTCCGATATCGCTCCCTCAGACACTTTGGATGGATAAGTCTGTTGCTGAGGGAGCTCGTCAGTCCAGACAGTGTGTCCTGCATGGGGTGGAGGTGGTTTTCCATCATTGATGATATCTTCCTTATCATCCTTTCCTCTCCCACCACCTCCACTGGGTCAAGGGAGCACCCCAGGACAGAGCTGGCCTTCCTGATAATCTTGTTCAGTCTCTTCCTGTCTGCAGCTGTTATGCTGCCTCCCCAGCAGACCACCCCATAATGTATGACTGATGCCACAACTGAGTCATAGAATGTCTTAAGGAGTGTCCCCTGCACTCCAAAAGACCTCAACCGCCTGAGCAGGTAGAGCCTGCTCTGGCCCCTCTTGTATAGCGCAGTTGTATTATCAGTCCAGTCCAATTTTTTGTTCAGATGAACACCCAGGTACTTGTAAGATGTCACCATCTCAATGTCCATTCCCTGGATGTTCACTGGTGCCGGGGGATTGCATACCCGCCTACGGAAGTCCACCACCAGTTCCTTGGTTTTCCCCGTGTTTATCCGGAGATGGTTCCGCTGGCACCAGTTGACAAAATCCTGCGTAAGTTCTCTGTATTCCCTGTCGTCATCATCCTCAATGAGGCCAACCATGGCAGAGTCATCGGAGAACTTCTGCAGGTGGCAGGTTGGTGACTTGTAGGTGAAGTCTGCAGTGTAGAGGGTGAAGAGGAACGGAGCCAGGACCGTTCCCTGTGGGGCCCCCGTACTGCAGACGACTGTGTTGGATACACAGTCCCGTGTCCTCACATACTGTGGACGGTTGGTGAGGTAGTCCAGAATCCAGGATGTGAGGTGAGGTGACGGTCCACCCCAGTGTTCTCCAGCTTGTTCCCCAGGAGTGCTGGTTGAATCGTATTGAAGGCACTGGAGAAATCAAGGAACATGATTCTCACAGTGCCTCCAGGCTTCTCCAGGTGGGAAAGAGCACGGTGGAGGAGAAAGATGATGGCATCGTCCACCCCGATGTCAGGCTGGTAAGCAAACTGGAGGGGATCCATCAGTGGGCTCACCAGGGGGCGGAGATGGTCGAGGACCAGGCGCTCCAGTGTCTTCATCAGGTGGGACGTTAGTGCCACCGGCCTGTAGTCACTGAGGTCCTTGGGGTGTGGCATTTTGGGGATGGGTACCACGCAGGATGTTTTCCACAGGTATTAGGTCCTCAATTCAATTTAATTTATTTGTATAGCCCAGAATCACAAATCACAGATTTGCCCCAATGGGCTTTACAGTTCGTACAAAAGCAACACAACATCCCCTGTCCTTAGACCCTCACATCGTACAAAGTAAAACTCTCTAAAATACCCCTTTAACGGGGGAAAAAAAACAGAAGAATCTTCAGGTAGAGTAACAAGGGAGGGATCCCTCTTCCAGGACAGACAGGCTGCAGTAGATGATGTGTGCAGGTGGAAACATTACAGTGAAAATTGGACATTACAAACAGACAAACAGAAATGTAATTAATTTGGGTGTAAGGGGAGGATGAGGAGCAGGATCCATCACAGCCAGACTGAAACTGGAAGACGATTCCACAGGAGAGGAGCCTGGAAGTTGAAGGCTCTGCCTCCCATTTTAATTCTAGAAATTCTGGGAACCTTCAATAAGCCTGCATATTGGGAGCGTAATCTTCTTGATGGGTGATATGGGACTAAGAGATCCCTAAGGTAGGATGGTGCCTGACCATTGAGCGCTTTTTAGGTGAGGAGCAGGATTTTGAATTCTATTCCAGATTTTACAGGAAGCCAGTGTAGAGCAGCTAATACAGGTGACATATGCTCCCTTCTTCTAGGGCCGTTTAATAAACATGCAGCTGCATTCTGGATCAGCTGGAGAGTCCTTAGAGACTTTTTGGTGCAACCGGACAGTGAAGAATTGCAGTAGTCAAGCCAGTTTCGCATTTTTCAGAGATAGGAAGTGTCTGACCTCTGCTATGTTGCGTAAGTGAATGAAGGCAGTCCTAGAATATGTTTAATGTGGGTAGAGAATGACAAGCCTTGGACTAAAATGAGGCTTTTCACATTGGAGCTAGAGGCCAGGGAGATGTCATCCAGGATAGCTATATCACTGGATATTGAGTTCCTCAGGATTTCGGGCCCGAGTACAATGATTTCTGTTTTGTCTGAATTTAGAAGAAGAAAATTGCAGGTCATCCAGGATTTTATATCCTTAAGACAGGCTCGAACTTTAGCTAGCTGATGGGTTTCATTTGGCTTAACTGATAGATACAGTTGTGTATCCTTTGCATAACAGTGGAAATTAATAGAGTGTTTCCTAATGATTTTACCCAATGGGAGCATATAGATAGTGAAAAGTATTGGTCCAAGCACAGAACCTTGTGGAACCCCATGATTAACTTCGATATAGATAGAAGAAACATTATTGATATGGACAAATTGGGAACGATCTAAAAGATAGGACTTAAAACAGTTTAGTGCAGTCCCTTTTATACCAATAAGATGCTCTAGTCTCTGTAACAATATTTGATGGTCAACTGTGTTAAATGCAGCGCTAAGATCTAACAGAACAAGCATGGAAATAAATCCTTTATCTGATGCCTTGAGAATATCATTTGAAACCTTAACTAGAGCCGTCTCTGTGCTGTGATGCATTCTAAAACCTGACTGGATATGTTTGTATAAGTTATTGTTGTAAAAAGTCACAGTTTAGCAACTGCTTTTTCCAGAATCTTAGAGAGGAAGGGAAGGTTGGAATTGTTGTCCAACAGTTGTTGTCATTTACTGTGTTACTAGTTCAAGATTCTGACAGGTTTCATCTAAACTGCATTAATCAACTACTGTGTGTGCAAAGCATATTAAATGGTAACCATAGCAACACTACTTTTGCCCGATACTGTTTTACTATACAACTGTCATTACACCTGGTTAAAGGATGAATTATTTAGTTTTAAGATTGTTTTACAGACAAGACTGGTGTGCTAGTATATGAGTAAAACGTAAATACGTACGTAAAATGAGTCTTTGTCTCTGTAACAGTTATAGTTATTTCATTGGAATTTTTTTCAAAATCTTTTGAGTAGTAACAAGCAGGTAACCCTACTATCAGAATGGCCTTTTGACACAGATCAAACTTCAATCTATGGGGAATATTAGAGAAATCAATCTGCAATTTTTGATTACAATTAAATCCTGGAATTTGCAATTTAATCGTTTTATGTGAGACTCCTGAAGCAGTGTTAGTGTTAGTCAAATTATGAAATGCATCTTTGCACAGGATTGAAACTGAAATGCATCTTTCCTGTGAATGTTGTCCTTCATCATTACAGTGTAGCAGTCATGTTTTGAGAGAATATCTTCATTGTTAGCCGAGACTATAAATTATCATAGCAACCAAGACTTATTCCCACAAACATTCTGACATGTCGGTATTGTATTATGAGCTGAATTGACACTGTTGGCAGTTTCACTCCCAAAATGTCATTGTCTGTGTTTGAATCCACAGTGTTCTATAATTCTTCTTCGCCGGCTAAGAGCCTTCAGCGTTACTTTAATTCAATACAAATTATGTGACTTCTTCTGTCAGTGAGAGTCAACAAGCCATAAATCTCATCAGCTGATGAGGCTGCCTGCAAACACAGAGATGCTTTAAAGTCACCCGAAACAACCTCATACCAGTCGACTATATGCAGTCCCCTTCCTCTTAAGCAGAGACACCATTTAGGTGACAGCTGCTCATTAGGTTTTATATTTCAAAGCAGAATAAATCATCTTGTTAAGATGGACGAGTCAAGGAGTTATCTTAACATACAGATCTGCTTAAATATTATTTATTTATTTTTTATCACAGGCATGTAAAAATCTGGTTTGCATATTTATCTAGTATTTCTTGCTGAGAAAAGTTGACTTTAGAAATGACTCCTGACTCCTACATCCTACTTCTTTTATGTTAAGATTCAAACAATTAACAGAAATCAATGGCAAAACTATTGACAGAAAAACAATAGACTGAATGTGCTCAGGGATCATTTATATAGAGTCGCTCTGCTTCTTCCACCGCCATTGTCACATTTTGATTTAAATGTATACACCTGTGTATCCCTGCTGTTCAGTGCTGCTGTTCCCTCCCCATTAGGTCAACAGAAATGAGTTAATGTATTATCTAAGCATTCATCATAGTCCCTAATGTACTTTAAAGATCAGTGAGCCTTTGCATAAATCTATTGTCCTTATTTTCACATCTTTGAATAGAGCCAAAGATGACAAATACTAAAGTTTTCTTCTGAGCTTGTTAAACTATTTATTTATAAGATTTATTTTGAAAAATAATAATAAAAAATAATTTCCCTCAGCCAGTAACTCTCTTCTTTAATACTATAATTCATATAAACATGTAGGCATGACTGCATCAATATTTCTGTTATATTTACATTTTATTCTCTATATCTATATTTCAAAAGTTACACTGAAATATGTTGAGGTTGTGGAACATGTTTTATATGTGTTTTTTTCCAAAGAATATGACAAATCCACAGCCCTGACAGTTGCCTACTTAGGGGGACAGCCTTCTGTCGAGTAGTATTTCCCTCCAGTTAGAACTGTGATCCTGTAGCATAAACTCTGGGTTTGGGATTAGGGTTTAGGTTATGATAATGGTTAGGAAGATATGATAAGAAAACTGTATTGTCCCCTTAGGGAACTATTTCTCAGGCTCACATTACTGCAGCCAAACAAATTTATCATTCATACATAAAAGAAAAAAAAATTACTACCAACAACAATACAAATTTAGAGACTGATGTGGGTCATATGGGTGCAGGAGGTTGGACAGATACTGTGGGGCCGGTCCTCTCACGACTGTACAGGTACTACTCGGAAAATTAGAATATCGTGTAAAAGTTGTTTTATTCGGGCAATTTAACATAAAAGGTGAAACTAATACATTTTATAGTATTATTAAATGCAAAGTCAGATATTTCAAGCTTTTATTTGTTTTGATTTTGCTCATTAGAACTTACAGCTTCAGAAACCTGAAATTCAAAAACTCAGAAAATTAGAATATTGCTTGAAATCAATTTAAAAAAGGGATTTTAAATACAAAAATGTCAGGCCTCTGAAAATAAAATGTTGCATCTGTACTTAGTACTTGGTTGGGGCCCCTTTTGAACGAATGACTGCCTTAATCCTGCGCGGCATGGATGCTACCAGGTTGTGGCACATCTCCGGTGTTATGGAAGACCAACATGCTTCAATCGCGGCCTTGAGCTCTTCTTTATTGTTTGGTCTCTTCCCGTTCAGCTTTCTCTTGGCAATGCCCCACAGATTTTCTATGGGGTTCAGGTCAGGTGAGTTTGCGGGCCAATCAAGCACAGTAATCCCATGGTTGTTGAACCAGGATTTTGTACTTTTGGCAGTGTGGGCAGGTGCCAAGTCCTGCTGGAAGATGAAATCTGCATCCCCATAAAGCTGGTCCGCTGAAGCAAGCATGAAGTGCTCTAAAATGTCCTGGTAGACAGCTGCGTTTATGCTGGACTTGATAAAGCACAGAGGACCAACACCAGCAGCTGACATGGATCCCCAAGTCATCACAGCCTGGGGAAACTTAACACTGGACTTCATGCATCTTCCATTTTGCGCCTCTCCGGTCTTCCTCCAGACTCTGGGACCTTTGTTGCCAAATGAGATGCAAAACTTGCTCTCATCAGAAAAGAGGACTTTGGACCACTGGGCAACAGTCCAGTCTTTCTTTTCTCTAGCCCAGCTAAGGCGCCTCTGGCGTTGCTTGCTCGTGAGGAGCGGCTTGACAACAGGAATACGACATTTGAAGCCCATGTCCAGCATCCTCCTGCGTGTCGTTTCTCTTGAAGCAGCAACTCCAGCTTGAGTCCACTCCTTATGAAGTTCCCCCACACTTTTGAATGGCCCTTTCCTGACCATCTTCTCCAGGCTGCGGTCATCCCTCCGGCTTGTACACCGTTTTCTTCCACACTTCTGCCTTCCACTTAACTGTCCATTAATGTGCTTTGACACAGCACTCTGAGAACATCCAGCTTCTTTTGCGATCACTTTTTGTGTCTTACCCACCTTGTGCAGGGAGTCAATGATGGTTTTCTGCACAACTGTCAGATCTGCAGTCTTCCCCATGATTGTGAATTCTTCTAAACCAAAGACACAGGCTTTTTAAAGGCTCGGGACCCTTTTGCAGGTGTTTTGGATTACTTACCTGATTAGTGTGTGACACTTTGAGCATACAATACTGAAGCTTTTAACAGTATTCTAATTTTCTGAGTTTTTGAATTTGAGGTTTTCTGAAGCTGCAAGTCCTAATGAGCAAAATCAAAACAAATAAAAGCTTGAAATATCTCACTTTGCTTGTAATGAGTCTATAAAATGTATTGGTTTCACCTTTTATGTTGAATTGCATGAATAAAACAACTTTTACACAATATTCTAATTTTCCGAGTAGTACCTGTATATGCAAACATTTACACTTAAAATGAATTCTAAATTGCACAGGGAGCCAGTGAAGGGATGCAGAGACTGGCGTAATATGCTGCTTATTCCATGTCCCTGTCAGCAGCCTCGCAGCAGCTTTCTGTAGAGACTGCAAATATGACAGCGAGGCCTTGCTGTCAGCATCACACAAGGCGACGCAGTAATCCAGGGTACAGATAAAAGCCTGTATGAAGCTTTTCGATTTGCCGAAAGAAAAGAATTTCTTAGAGAATTGGAAAATGCTCGACCTAACCACTGAGTTGATCTGTTTGTCCAACTTTAACTTTTAGTCAATTTTCACCTCAATGTTGCTAAATATGGGTTTTACAAAGGAGTTTTTATACTCAATACTCTCAGTACTCATACAATGTGCTGTTTTAAGGATCATTTTACTTGCAAAGAAGATTTTTTTTTTCACATTTTTGCATTGCTACTTCTACTTAAATAAAGGTTCTAAATAGTTCTTCTAACAACTGGTTCTAACTCTTAGATCTCTTTTCAGATTTCTAATGAAACTGTTTTCACTTTTAACATTAACAGTGGCATGCAACACTATGAATTCCTTACAGGAGAAACTTTCTCCCTATATTTAGAAACAGGGTTTTTACATATGAGGCCTTTGCCTCTGTGTTTTATGAATAACAGTCATACATCTGCACAAAATTAAGTAATCCCAAATAATAATAATAATAATAGCAATACAAATAGAAAGGAATTTAGCTATAACTTGATTAGATGATTGGAAAATTGATTAGATGATTCTTCACCAGCTAGGTCCTGTGGCCCCTAAAGAAGAACCACTGCTCCAACCATCACTGCTGTGGAAAAAGATTGGCCACTCTGTGCCATTTCATTCCACTTCTCCTTCACACAAAAGCGGGAGAAACACACTCCTCAGACACAGCAGGGGAGCAGTGTGACACCAGTCAGAGGGAATAGTTAAATGATTTGCTCGGAAACAGAGACAGACTGGGGGGTTTGAAGTTCCAATGCTGCAGAGTTTAGCAGAAATATGCTCGCCCTATTTATCCGCAATGCGTCTACATCAGTAATATATGGTTGTTTGTGTTTGTTCTCCCTCCAGCCTTCTATATTTTAATTTGTTTTGCAAACATTTTATTTTACTCATTAATACCCATCAGTATTGTAGTCCATCGAAGAAATCAAATCTTCCTTCTCTGTCAATCCAGTGGAAAGACTGAACCTGGTGGTGTGGATAATATGTACAGGACATGTGTGATCTACAGTGTAATTCATTATATTCACTACAAGCACAAATCGGATTTAAAAGATGTCTGTGTGGGAGGTTGATGCTCTCTACAGTGTTTGTATTGTGTGGGGGTGATACTGTCTCCCATGTGTGCATGTTGAAGCATCACATCTTCATACTTTTAGTAAAATTGGGGCAATGGAGCTGGTTTCTGATGAAAAAGCAGTACTAGGACTGTGTATAGTCTTGTATGCCTGAGGATGAAGGGCGGTGTGTTGGAGGAGGCAGGAGAGGGGGAGTCTGCTAGAAATGTGTTCAAAGTGCAATAAATGAAGTGGGATTTTTCACTGTAAAGGTACACTACTTGAGTTAATTCACACATTTGATTGTTTATATTCATTTAGACATTTAGCTTTATAACAAATACTTACTGTAGCTACACAATGCAACATAAAAAAAATTGTATATAGCTTATTTGCTTTTATGTGATTCAGAGAAATCCACAGCTCTTAGTGATGCTCACAGGTCACGTTGATTTCATATTGACTGGTTAGGTAATAATCTCCCATCATGACAAAAAAATGAAAAACAAAAAATAGAATTGTCTCCATTTGAAAATATTTTGTTGAGATGTCTTCGTTCTACAACTAAAATCACATAGTTTAATGAAATATTCATTTCACAGAGAACAGCCCAGAATTAAATGTGTCAATTCTAATCTCTAAACAGGACCAAACAATAAGCAGCTTATGGCATCTTATTTTCTAAGAATTAATATATATGCTAATAGACACTAGCACATACAGCCTATAGCAATGGGAATGTGAAATATATCATCTTTCAGGAGCTACATTTCCATTATAAATTATATTTATGTTTGATAATGCATTAGCATCTAAATTAGAATATAATATGTATTTATGTAATTGTGTGCATTCAAACATAAATTTCACATTTCAGAGCCACTACCAATATCTTCCCTAAGCGTTAACCACATGGTTCTTATTGTAACCATGACATGGAAGGAAAGTGAAGTTTGACCAAACAGCAGTTTGAAGGCTTCTCCTGCTTTTCATGTCTAATTCTAACCCCACTAAAGTGAGGTCTCATCATGAAACACATGTATTGCATTCTGTGCTGCATAGCTTGATGATGTATATTCTCATTTAATTTGAAGGACAAACTCCTCTGGTCCAAATAGAATCTTGGAACAATGATTAATATTCACAGCAGAGTTGTGTAATGCATTGCTCTGTCCTGAAAGAGTGGAGGGGAATAAGGCAAACAGGCTTATAAAAATTGATGGTGTATTTTTGCATGCTCACTGCTCCTTGCAAGCATTGTCAAAACAGCCCTGATGAAGTATTGATTTTTGGCGTAGTCTGGGTAATGAAGATAACTTTTAGCATCGACAGAATATGCAAACCACCCTCTGGTACCTGCATGACAGCTTCTGTTCCTGTTTCGGAGTTTGTCTCCTTCAAAAAGTGTGGGCAGTTCCCTGGTAAATGTAAATTTAAATATAAGCAAGGCATATTGCCCACCAAGAGATTAGGGAGCTGAACTAAATCAATTTGGACCACATAGAGCTTTAATACACATACACAATTATTGTGGGTAGTGTGTCTTGGAAAATTATATTTAAAAAGTTTGTAGCATCTCACACTGTGTCTTATTCATCACCTGTCTATATTTCTGCATATTTCACTGTGTGCTCCTCTATTTCCAAATACTCACAGACACACTTTAACTTTGATCAATGATTTTCACGTATCCAATCAATTCAACAGCTGATTAAATCTTTCTTAATGCTGAATGTGTGGCATGCTGGCACAATAAAAAGAACAGGAAAGACCCAAACACAGCCAGAATGCTCCTGTGCTTTAAGTCACAAAAATATATATTTTTTTCCTTAGCAGAAGATGGAGTTGTATTAATATCGAAGATTATAAAGGTGAATTAAGATGTGGAAAAAAGTGGATAGATAATCCCTTTTGCAGCAAAAAAGGAAATATCTAAGTTATCAGAATTGTACTATACCTTTTAACTTTCATCTAAATTTGGAAACTTATATGAAGTGTTTCTTCCCCACTTGGCTCCTCTTATTTAATGTGTGATTAATAGTGCTCTTGTGTTAATGCATTGCACTTCCAGATGTGACTCGTGGATATAAGAGGTTGTCTCTGCTCCTGCCCACTACTGAGGTCTTATTCTGTTAATGCTTATTTCAAACAATGACTTTAGGACCACTGGCTGCTATTAGAGGAGTTATGATTATTAATGGTGATTGAAATAAGATGCAGAGTTAGTCTTAGCCGACTTGCAGCCAACTGCACACTAATCAGTCAATGCATCTGTTGAACTATTAGCTTCTGAATATAGATTTGAGAATTAAGTATTCATCTTAGACCTAATCACAGAAACAAAGAATTAGCAGAAGTTTTAGTTTAAATTGTCCCTGGAGAAAGAAAACAACCTGTACTAAACCACTGCTGTAGATCAGGAGGAGGAGGAAGAGTGATGCTAATCACTTTAAATCAAAATATTTCAATATTTAGTTTGTTTTTCAGTGTGTTCCACTTCCTTATGTTTCACCAGAGTGTAGTGGTGAAGTGAAAAGTAAGACAACCTTTTTTTTACCCCTGAGATAACTACACAGAATAAGAAACTTGAGAAAAATGTCACTTGTTTTGGAGGCCTGAGGGTAGAGCAATAGATTCCATATATATAACATGTGCCACTTTGAAATGTGCAGTGTTGACAGTGTTGAACAAGTGACTCTTCACTGCTTTTCTCTAAAAAAAGAAAAAAAAACTGACATGAAGATGATTTTCTGCAGTTACAAATATTCTTGCACGTACCAACTTGACATGCTCTCACAAGGCTTAATGGTCAGAAGTGCTGCCAGGGAAAACAACAAGCATTTTTTCATCTTCTTTTACAATATCATAGTTCTCTGCAGTTCTGTTCCAGAGACTAATCTGGTGTCAAAGATTGACAGTGTGTGTGTGTGTATGTGTGTGTATTTAGGTTTTATGTGGGTACTGTATGTAATGGGGATTATACAACTGCCAGTGCCTGTATGCAAAGCACTGATATAACAAAAAAAACAAAGAAAAAAAGCACAACACAATGCAAACATGCAATCATTAGTCCAAAACTTTAGAAAGTGTTTGTACCAGTGAATATTCTCTTTGGTCTATCCTGAGATACCTGAAGGAGGAACAGAGAAGTCAGGAGGTGATTATATTCTGACAGCATAAACCTTCTCAAACGTATGTGTTTGTTTCTTCTCCACCCTGAAGAAGACTATGTATCGAAATCCGTTGGGTTGCTGTACCTGTTTATTTAAGGTTTTTTATTTGATCAGAGTGCTTCAGTGTTTTCAGTTTTCTAACTTATATGCATATGTGTGTGTTTGTGTGTGTGTTTGTGTGCAGGCCTTATGCTAAGACAGTAGTAAATGACTATTTAGGCCAAGCATAAGAACAGAGAGGAATATGTTTTTTTTTTTTTTATTTTGAGAATAAAGTGGAAAAAATGTTTAAATTAAAATGTAGTAAAAATGTTAAGAATAAATCACTACAGATTTGTTATCTTGAGATCACAAAATATATAATTTATGATCAATAACATCATTAAATGCTAATCGCAACAACAGCTCCTGATTATTGACCAGTTAACTGAAATTCTGAATTAACAACATTTATCAAAGCCTCATGATTTGTCAAGAGCTCTGCCTGGTTTCTGAAACTATGACTATGACCAGAATATATATATATATATATATATATATATATATATATATGGGCCAACTTTGTAATCAATCTTGTGCAATAGAGCTTTGGGCAATATCATTTTACACTTTAAAACCAGGAGACTATCAACACCACATGCACTTTACCATCTACTGGTCTTTCCCAGATCCGCCTCCCAGAGGGATGTGACTGGAACACCTCAGCATGGAGGCATTCCTGAGGCTCCCTCACTCGATGCTTGAGCCACCTCATCTGACCTCCCCTTACGAAAATTAACCATGGCTTTACCATGGGAAATACCGTGGTTTTACCATGGTTTTTTGGGTAACCATGGTTAACCATGGTTTTTTTGTGGTAACCATGGTTATACTATGGTTTTTATGTAGTAACCATGGTTCTACCATGGTTTTTGGATACCATAGTATTACTATGGTTGGTTCATGGTACTTCCAAAAACCATGGTAGAACCATGGTTACTACATAAAAACCATAGTATAACCATGGTTACCACAAAAAAACCATGGTAAACCATGACCCAAAAAACCATGGTAAAACCACGGTATTTCCCATGGTAAAACCATGGTTAATTTTCGTAAGGGTCCTCAATGTGGAGGAGCAGTGGTTCTACTGTGACTTCTACTGATTTCCAAACTTTTCACCCTCTCTCTAAGGAGGAGGCCAACCACCCTGTGCAGGAAACTCATTTTGGCCAATTTTATTGACAATCCTTTCAGACAAGACCAAAGCTTGTGTATAGGCGAGGGTAGGAAGATTGATCAATTGGTAAGAAAAGCTCCTTCTTCACCACAATGGACCAGAATCCACATCAAATTCTGTCTTGTCTTAAACAGCATTTTTTATGATAATTTCTCAAAATGTTATTATAAAGTTTGTCCTTGTCCCAGTTTCTATTGTTGTCTGTTTCCTATTGTTGTGTTTTTTAAGTTACCATTGTTTCGCATTTTGGGGGGTTTCATTTGGTCATTAGCATTTATTTATAATCATCAAAGATTATTATTAATTATTAATAAAATTAATTCATTCATTGATTTAAATTCATTATTATTGGGGCACCACTGGAAAATCTGGACCAATAACCAATTTTAAAACAGTCTTGTGTGTCAGTCTTCACTCCAATATTCGTGGGAATATTAATATTCCTATAGTATACAATGAAGAATGATTTCATTTCTGTCAACCAGTTTGTCACAGTATGCAAGCATAAAATACTAGGCGACTTCTATTTAAAATATAACAGGATTTATTGTCTTCTGCATATTAATTCACAGATAAAATACTTCAGATTAAACCGATCCTATTATATACTATAACTACCATCTACAAACTACAGGTTACAGACAAACAACAGTAACAAAAGGGAGGGGGGGTGTATGCAAAGGTGTGTGTGTGTGTGTGTCGTTTGTGTGAAATACACAGTGAACTCAACTCTGTCCAGGGAAATAAAAGTAAGTGACAAGTCAGTGAAACCTGGCAGGTTAAACAAACGTATATGTGAAATACACAATTGAAACAAGAACAGGTTAAACACACTAATAACAGAAACAAACAATAAAACAAGCAAGTGGAAAACAAGTAGGTGAAATAGTAAACTAAACGGCTATGATTCACTACCCGGAAGATAACCTCTTACAGTGATTTCTGGAGTTGCATTGATTTGGAGCTCGTTGATCTAGCATTCAGTGGGACGGAGCGTAGCGTCCTTTGCTAGCGTCCAGTGTTAGCTTCCCTCTCTAGTTTCTCTCGCTGTCCATGGTTCAGAGGGAGAGGGTCACCACAGAAACAAGAAGGGAGAAAACTTATTTTTAGGTGGGCTTCGCTGCGTCACGGGAAAAACAACTTGTTTCGGGCGGCGATCGGGGGACTGTCCTTTATGTCATAAAGGAACTTTATTGTCTTTGGGGGCATTTGGCCAAGCCCACATTGATAAGCTTCAGGTTTGGCATGTAGACATGAAATTTAGTTTTGATACAATTGCTTCAACACAACACCATCAACCCACAAAAAGACCAAAGGAAATAGAAATTTGCCGCTAGCATGTATATGCCTGGTCACTAGCTTTATAGAAATAAACAGAAATTGCAATTGCTCTACCAGTCATTGCTTGTCTCTGACATGTTGACAGCAGCTAACAAGAACACAAAGATATTCATGACACAGTGTCAACAAGAAAAGGCCAATGTGTTTTTGTTGGAAATATCTGAGCTATATTTATCTCGTTAGTGTTTCAACATTTTGTGCTACTTTTTCTTTTACACTTGTTTTATGCAAATCTGAGTCTGACTGCTCTAACAGAAACTTGTCTCTAAATCCCCTAGATCTGACCTAGGCAACGATCTGCTTATCAAGATAATAGGAGGTTGTGAATGCCTGTATGTTCTTTAAATGCTTGACTGTTCTCATGTGTGTCTGAGACCTGTGGTTCAGTGCATTTGGGCAGGACTGGCAGTTGGTAATTAAAATGCCTGTTTAGATGTGGTGCTTCCGCTAAGGTGTCAGCTGCAGCGAGCGATCCTCGTAATGTGTGATCGCATACTGTAATTATGGCAGACAAGGAGGGCTAGCAACTAAAATTGGCTGAAAATAAAGGGTAATTTTTTCAAATTAGTTTCTTTTATAAGAATAATCTGTCAGCCAACAGTTCCAGGACATCCATCCATCCATCCATTTTCTATCCCGCTTATTCCTTTTCAGGGTCGCAGGGGTCTGCTGGAGCCTATCCCAGCGCATTTTATGGCGAGAGGCAGGGATACACCCCAGATGGTCGCCAGCCAATCGTGGGGCACACACACCATTCACACACCATTCACACACACACTCACACCTATGGGCAATTTAGATTTTGCCAATTAACCTGAGCATGTTTTGTATTGTGGGAGGAAACCGGAGTACCCGGTGAAAACCCACGCAGACACGGGGAGAACATGCAAACTCCACACAGAAAGGTCCCAGACCCAGGCCCCAAGGCGGTCTTGAACCTGCGACCTTCTTGCTGTGAGGCAACAGTGCTACCCACTGCTCCACCGTGTCGCCCCCAGTTCCAGGACATTTTTTTTGTATTTTTTAATGCCTCATAATCTGTCGCTTTAATTTAAGTACATCAAAGGAGCGATCTGGGACCTCTGAATAATGTATCGCACCATGGGAAGCAAGATACAAATCCTGACAGCTGCATAACAGGGAGCCTGCAGAGAGAGCAGAATAGATTGAGAGAGAAAAAGGAAAGACACAGGAGTTAGAGAATGGCAGAAGAAGGAATTTGGGGATTCCTCATCTTAATTGCATTGTGTTTGGAATCCCACAGTTCCTTAGTAAGTGAAGCATATCTCACATTTATTATGAAAAGTCTTATTTTTCTGTCTATGTGGCTAAAATGTACTTTTCTGCTGACAAATAATGTTTTTCCTGCAATTAATTGGAAGATTGTTGTTTAGTATCACAACCAAATGGTGATATATGTTCCTCAATCCTCAAATTTCTTAATCAAACTTTCACAAAGAGAGAAAAAACGTGTGTTGGTTGTTCCTTATCAGGCAGCTGAGATTCTATTTGGAAGTTGGAGAGCTGAGTGGTTTGCCCTGAAAGCAGCGATGCACTGGAACAGGTCCTGTTACTCGAGTCATTTCTGACCATGTGAGGACAGGTTTTAAAGCATAAAGGATTTACTCTGGAAGCAATACTGTTTCAGTATGTTAATAAGTAGTAACAGCCATCTTCAAACAGTTTGCTGCTTGGCTGATGTGACAACAGAGATAATGAGATGCAGACATGAAAATGAAGAATTAACATACCTGCACTAGAACAAAATGATCCAGGAAAACAGTACATATGACAGGGACATGAAACATGCTTAAAGTGCAATAAACACGATTTAGGCCTCTATAGGTGGTGAATAGAATAGAAGGTTGAGAATGTCTCACATAATGTAATCATCAATGCATGCTGGGAACATTTAAATTGAAAAAATCAATCTATATTTAATAGCTGAAAATGTTTGAGAGTTGAAAACATTTATCCATCAACTCAGCCCTCACCACTCCGTCCCTGAGGAGGATTTCCTGGCTTTACTGGCCTTACGGAGCAGCTCCACAGGAAGAACGCGACTAATGTGTAGCTTAACCAACACAATCATTTGGAAAGGTCATCTAATGAGCGGGAGTGAAGATCATATGTTAGCCTTTATCTCTTGCTGTGGGGAGTCAAGGTGAGAAAGGAGCACCTGCTGCTGCCTGTCAAAATATTAGCTCATGTTAATTACCTAAACTGAAACCTTTGTTTTATTGGTTTCAACTGTGAACCAGTAAGAAGGAAATGTGGCAGACAGTAGGGAAGCTTCTACTAAAGGAAAAATTCAAAAGCTTTTGAACTCACTCAAATAAAAGATTGATTAATTTATACTATGCATGTAATTACAATACAGAGGATCTTGCTAAAGGAAAAAAATCTTGTGATAAATATTTATATCATTAGTTGGACATGACAATAAACAGACAAAAATGTCTAGTTTAGATAAATCAGTTGATCAATTGTTTGCATTTATCTGCCACAAATAAAGATCTTTGCTGTGATTACAAGCAGAAGAAATGATATCACATCAAAACATTATACAGGAAGTTTTACTGAATATTAATGAAACAGACAATAGAAAACTGTTGAAAGAACTTTTAAAACTTTGAAACTTTTTAAGGCACAAAGCATTAAAACAGACAGACAGAGATGAAGTAAACACCAAAGGTGCTTTGCTACAAGCAGAGACTGCATGAGCAACCATGGATGTAGATCAGGGGTGGGGCAACCCCGGCCCCGGAGGGCCGGCGCGCGCCCACCCCCGATGTAGATGTTATGGTTTTAGCTGGTGGAGTGTCATAGTGTTGCTAGGGACCCCTTCCGCATCCTGGCAGGCATCTCAGGGTCCCAGGTGTTTCGCCCCTTAACCTGTACACCTCGCCTGAGTGGGGCAGCAAGGGCTGAGTTAGCCTTCACCTGCGGAAGGTGTCCAGCTCTGATTTCCTCACAGCCACAGCCACCTGGAACTGCTTTCGGCTACTGTGGCTATCTCCCTGGTAGCCTTCTGTACTTGTTTGGCATCAAGCCCGATCTTCTGCAGGAAACTGCGAATAGATGTGGCGGGGAATCCACGAGCCCCAACCTCAATTGGGTAGAGGGTGGCATGCCATCCAGCAAGGGTCGCCTCATCTACTATGTCCCGGTCTTCTTCAGCTGCCTCCTGCACCCTTTGCACCACCAAGTCCCTTCTGTCTCGCATGTTGCTCTTCGACCAGCTCTTGACACCGTAGTTTCCAAGCCCTAGCCATCCGCGACACACAGTGCCCACAATTTCCTGATGCCTCCAGTAGGCTTCCGCTTCCTTCACCGCCTCGAGGGGTTTCCACTTCCTGCCGCAGTTAATGGCAGAACTTGCCAGAACCTGACTTTTGCATCCCTAGAGACTGAGAGCATGCATGCTGCCCTTGCCTTGGTGGCCTTGAATTCTTCTATGACAGAGGAGCATGGTAACCGGAGTACTGATGACCTGCTGTAGAGGTTGAATGCGCTGAAAGCTGGAGGAACACCCAGCCATTTACGAATAAACCTGCTACAGACTCTCTCCATTGCTTCAACTCTTGTCATAGGGAAGTCATAGAGCAGAAATGGCCACTGGAGCCTTGGTATGATGCCATGCTGAAAGCACCACACCTTGAACCTACCTAGCAGCAAACTCCTGTCTATTCTCCTCAGCCACTCTTTTAGTTAGGCTGCGGAGTCTTCGAGGTTTAGCCTGTCCTTCAGAGTGCTGTCATAGTATTTCCCCAGGCATCGGATTCGCTCCTCCTGAATGGTTGGAATCTCTGACCCCTGGATGCTGAAGGTGTTATTCGACAGATTTCCCTTCAGGATGCACAAGCTTCTGGATTTGCTGGGCTTGAACTGCATACGGGCCCAGGTGGCCATCTTATCCAGTGATATTAGGTCCCATCGTGTCCCAAGGATGGATGGGGTCATCACGGTGATGTTGTCCATGAAGGTTCTGCAGGCTGGATGCCTTGTCCCATCCGCTGCCGTCGGTCCTTTACACTGAGACTCTCCTGCTTTCAGCAGTAGGTTCATAGCTGCCACAAACAGAGAGACTGATATGGTGCAGCCAGCCATGATCCCTTTTTCCAGCCTCTGCCACTTGGTGGTAAAATCCTGTGCACTGAACCTCATCTGTAAAGAACCCATCCCACCCCCTTCTTCTTCCACAGTGTGCGCAGGAGTGTGGCCAGTATCCTTAGCAGCTGTGGGCAATTCTTATAAATCTTATAAGATGTCCATGATGGACCAGGAGCGGATCCCGCTCAAGCACGTCTCACCACTGACCTCACTTCTTCAAAAGTGAAGTCTGCCATGTTGAAAGGGGTGCTTGGATTGAGCTTTGGGATAGGGAAGGGGCACTCTCCCAATGGTAGGTCCCTGCTGGGGTCGCTATGTGCTGCCTTTACAGCATCCTCCACTTCTTCCTTGGAACATGCCAGTCTCCCACTCTTGGGCTGGCCAAGGAGGTCAGATGTGTAGCGGAACGGATCGTTGAAGAAAGATTTCCTCTGCCGGCGCTTCTCTTTCTGTCTTCTCTGCGTTGCCTCTGCCCTTTGCAGCTGGAGTAGGCTTCTTCACACCTCTGAGCTTAGCTCGCTCAGGGCTTCCTTCTCCTGATGTTCTGCTCCCCGCCACCACTTCTTGAGTTCTCTGAGGTCTTGGCGCATTTCAGCAATGCGCCGTTGCCTTCTGCTGGGGCCTGATGGCTGTTTCTCAGGCTTTCCTTCCTTAACTCCAAATCTGTCGTAGCATACTTGGTACACTGTCTCCACCAGAGTCTTGATCTTTTTTACAGCATCCCCTCTCAAGGTGTTGTCAAGGATGATGCTGAGGTCTTCATCCAGTTGTGCCCACCTGTGGTCCGTGGCTGATGGCAAGTTCAACCGCAGCTTCTTCGGCAAGGCCTCCATGTTCATATATCTCTCCAAGTCCTCATCAGGGTCTGAAAAAAAATGTCCTGTTTTTTTCCTGTATTCTGGTTGCTTTCCTCTTCCCTATGATTCGAGTAATTGTTTTACTTTGAAATAGTTTCTCCTGGAGTTTCATGTCACATTTTACTTACTTGATCATGTGCTATGTTCCACCTGTGTCTCATTCCTCACCTGTCTACTGTCAGTAATTAGTTATTTGTAAGTTTAAGCCCTGTTTTTGAGTTTAGTCTTTGGCCCTGTTTACATGAGAGTGTTTAAAAAATAAAACAAATTCTATGGGAAGTGCCTTTCATTTAGATGGTGAAGGAACTTTTTGGGCCTTAAAACTCCAAGAACTGGAACCACCCTCTAGAGTGGAAAACACACTGTCTTAACATTTCCGTCAACACTGCCCAGGACGCAACACTCTGCTCAGATCTGCTATCATTGCATGTGTGTTTACATCATATATATTTCTGTGTGTTGGACCTCTAACAAACAAAGAAATCATTCCAAGAAATGTACCAAATGTGTACAGATAGAGTTACTGAACAGAGAAGGTCTGTGATTTGTAATCTGTAATTACTTTCATCAAAGTTTAGATACACCAACACTTTGGCTTTGATGAGACCTGGGAGAACCACTTGATGGCAACTTTGTAGAAGAGGTAGTTAATTTAAAAAAGAGCAAAGCTTGCCACCTAGGTCTTTTTGAGTGTTTTACAGAAGCTATTTTGAAGTCATCTGGAAAGATGCTTGTTTGAGGGATGAATTTATGTGTTTAAACACTGTTGAACACCTGCTTTTGAAATGCAGGTACAGAGTTTTAGTCTTGCAAAGCTCAGTTTATGGAGAACAGGTGAATTTTCCTGTGGTTACATAATTTCTGCAGGATTTTGTTTACATTAGCAGCAATATACTGGTTTAATAATTAAAATTATTTTCTTATTGAAGGATAATGCAATTAAATCTTTTTGTGTTTTCACATTGTTTTAATATTCACAATAACTTATCTATCCATCCAAATCAGCCATAAAACAATGTTGGAATTTTCTGAGGGTCGGTGAAAGTGTCATGGAGTTTCAGCATAGTTTAGAAAAATAAGAAAAGATGGCAGCATGGGAACTTTTCTTACAAAGTTTGTGTGTGTGTGTGTGTGTGTATGTGTGTGTGTGTGTGTGTGTGTGTGTGTGTGTGTGTGTGTGTGTTTGGCATTGGCTACAGCCACAGTACCCTGTGTTAGTGAGAAATAAAGTAGCAGCTAAACCAGAAAATACTTTCACTATGTTGGCTGCATGATCAGTGTAGAAGGACAACGGAGGTTTGCAAGGTAACAAAAATGAAAACGTTAAGTTTTAATAATAATAATGTTTTGACTTTCCAGCTGAAAAGATGTCACCAACAAGAATAGAAATATCCATCCAAAAATGTTCACAAGGGATACCCTGCATGGTGCCATGCATAAACTATATATGAAAGCTGAGGTTGATCTGATAAACAGTCGGAGAGATATGAGAGGAACAGACACACACTCCTTGCTTCATAGAGAGATGGGGGAATATAAAGCGGCATGATGACTGTTCCTGCAATCTCCCAGAATTGCCATGGCTTTCTGTTGTTGTTGTTTTTTTTTATTATGTTTTTTTTTACTTTGTCATAAAGCACATTTCAAACATTCATTAACATGACTTGTGTAGGGGAAAAAGAGAGGGGGGGATAGAAATATCAATGAAATTTAGAAGAATATGTTTGACTAATTTTCTAAAATTGTCAAATAATACCTCTATATTAAATAATAACAATAATAATTGTAAATAAAAATAATAATATGGCAAATAAATTAATAAAATTATCGTTTCTTCTTTTAATTTATTCTCACATGAATGCAGCCACCATAAAAATACATGAACAGTTCAAATAAGAAACTAAACACACGCTCACCCTCAAGATATCCACCATCTTACTTTTAAGTAAGCTTTTATCCCCCAAGATCACTGGAGCCTCCATACTGCTGTGGTTAATGTCAAGTCTCAAAGTAGGATTTATAGGGCTCAAAGATACAGGAAGTTTCATTCAGGGTGGCTAATTTCCATTTGTGGCTTATTTTATGTCTGAATGCGCTTGCCATCTGATACACACCTGTCAGACACCAGTTTCACATTTTAAATTGCTTCAATTTAGGAATTATTGAGGTTTATTTGATGGAATCAGGACCCTCAGAATGGGGTAACTCAACTGAAAAACTACTACAAAACACATGCATCAAGAATTTGTTATTTTTTGTTTTATGTCAATCATCTTACCAACAAGCCCCACGATTGGCTGGCGACCATCTGGGGTGTATCCCTGCCTCTCGCCTTAACGCGCTGGGATAGGCTCCAGCAGACCCCTGCGACCCCGAAAGGGAATAAGCGGGATAGACAATGGATGGATGGATGGATCTTACCAACAAAATGAAGCCTCCAGCAGCATGAGGGAAATTAACTGTAATTCTACTTTCAGCCACAAGAAGCTGGTAGCGCTGTTTGACATCTAGACATATGCCATTTCTAGGATATACTGTAACACCTATGATGGTGAATTTTGTCCTGTCTAGAGGAGGGATCCCTCTTTCAGGACAGACAGACATGCAATAGATGATGTGTGCAGATGAGACAATACATTCAAACAGGAAAATAAGAATATGACAATAAATAGAATAACAGAAATATAATGAATTGTGGAGCATGAGGTGACAGGATCCATCACAGCTTCTAGATGAACCAGGATACCTACATACCCTCTAATTGCTGAAGGCACTTTCAGTAACTGCACTGCAGTATGTTTGTGAACAAGAAAACACAGTGCAGGACTCAAGGAACAAAAAGTATTAAAAAGTACATCAGTGCATCATGAGTGTTACAGATGGAAGAAAGAAAGAGAAGCTCATGAGGACCCGGCTATCGCAGCATAGCAAATGTTGTAGGTCAGCCCTAACTATAAGCTTCTTTGAAAAGGAAAGTTCTATTCATTTAAGAATAGGTAAGCTATTCATAAATGTAGGAAGGGTGTCTGCCCCCAGGACTGAAACAGGAAGATGATTCCACAGGCTCTGCCTCCCATTTTAATTTTAGAAATTCTGGGAAACTCTGATAAGCCTGCATTTTGAGAACGTAGTGTTCTCGATTCTCAATGAAGATAGTTCAGAAAGGTTGATTGAAGAAAATGTGTCTAGCTGTCTAACTGTCAGAATTTTGTCATTAAAAAAGCCCATCAAGTCATTACTGCTGGGCGTTGTTCAGTAGTTACATTTAGACAGTGAAGCTAATGTGCTGAAAAGGAACTAGGCTGTTGTTGGTTTTTTTTGTTTTTTTTATCAGTGAGGAGAAATAAACAGCTCTGGCATTACGTAGGGCTAGTAGGGTAGTTTGATGGAGTGCCATATTCATTCAAGTCTTTGAGAGAAATTGTGACTAAACATGAGATCATTAGTCAAGTTCGGCAGGGGACCAGAGAAAATTATACTGACATAGTCCTTGCATAGGTGCATACGAACTTCACATCAATCTTAGTGACTTCCGACTGGTGTACACAGGCGTAGTTACCATCAACCTGAATACTGATTTCATCATAGATTTAGTTTTAGCTCACAACTTCAAATTTGATTTAATGTTGCCTGCTCTGGCCCCTGAGATAGCTAACTGTGCACCCTGGTGTCGCTAGCTTCACATGTCGGACTACGGAGCTGCTAATAACCAGAGTTTGTTTTTCAGCTGGTATTTAGCTGAGTGGGAGAAATCCGTTAGATATGTGAAGTACTCGAGGGCTTTAGTTTACTATGTCTATTCCCCCTTTGAACAGTCACGCTGTCTTTCTGGCTGCTTGGAAATTGCAGGGGGCAAGAGGCTAAGTTAGTGTTAGTTTGGTCTGCGGTGGTTACTACTGGGGAGCTAGCAGTCATGCTAGAGCAGTCTTAGGAGACTAGGGACAGATTAGCTACACTAGCATTTACTGGCTATCTATCATACATAGCCTTGCCTCTAAGTCTATCACAACATGCCACGAAAGGCAGGGAAAGAAGTCATCGCCAGCTAGGTTACCTAGTGACCGGGAGATTCAGCAAAGGAAACACTGAAAAGGAGACAGTAGGGTAGTGCTTGAATGAAACTAGCGTATGATTAACGCACATTGGATATATTACCTTCTGAAATTATGCATTTGCTTCAGAAATAATAATAAAGAGGGAAAAATAGGTAGTGGTGCAGATAGGCTGCAGCACACAAGAACACAGAAGTACCAAGAAACTGGAAATGACACAACATGTTTACTGTGGTACGCAGGGGAAGGAGTCTAGTCCCCCAGACAGCAAGGTGACAGGTAGAATGACCTGCAGCTTAGGGTCGTTCAATGTGGGATTTGATCCAGGGACATGGGACATTATCTGCTGTATATGGGCCGGCTGCTCTACCCATTCAACACTTACCAGGCTACGGCTCATAGAGTTTTGCTGTCTGGGTATTTATCTTTCTGGAGAGAAATTTAAGTTAGTTGCTGGTTAGTTGTTCCCTGGACAAATTATTATTTACAGAAATATGTTTACCAAGGGACAATATAATTAGTCCTTTCTTCAATAAAGACCAGACTTTCATTTAATTTGTTTAAAGGTCATTAATTTTGCTTCAGTCAGTCAGTCATTGTCTATACCTGCTTATTCCTCATTAGGGTTGCAGGGGTCTGCTGTAGACAATCCCAGCACATTACAGATAAAAGGCAAAATACACCTCGACAGGTTCTAACCTATAGTAGAGTGCGCACACACACCATTCACCTACACACTCACACCTACAGGTAATTTAGAATCTCCATTAACCTCAGCCTGTTTTTGAACTGTGGAGGAAGCTGGAGAACCTGGAGAGAACCAACACAGACACAGAGAGAACATGGAACTCTACTGAGAAAGGTCTTGAACCTGAGACCTACTGTTGTGAAGCAACGGCAAGACACAAACTAATTGAGTCATGTCCACCAGTTAATAAGACTAGTGCTGAAAAGTAGATAGATTGGATATACTTGGATATATATTGTACATGTTCAATCACATGTTTTGAATATAAAAGACCTTCACTACAAATAGATTCACTAATCCATTGTCAATGAGCTCTAGAACACACTAGGAAGTGCTTCAAATTCAACTGATGCTAACATCTTCTTATAAAATCCATTCAGGGAAAAGGTGAATGAACAGCAGGGAAGCATTAACCCTGTGTTTGTTTTAGAAGGGGTTTAAAAGATTTGTTTTATTCTTTGCCTCTACTGGAAAAGCTCTGCGAGATGTACACATGTGAAACGGGCTGTTTAAGCCCATCTTTCATCAAGGCCCTCTCCCTATGAGTCCACTCTGCTCTTAAAGCTGCGACGACACAGTCTTCCACCAGCTGGAGGCTACAATAACACAAAAGAAGTAGGATTTCAATTATTCTTTTAAAAATGTTAAATTCTTCCACAAGTTCATGCTGAAATCTAATCCAGTGGACTACACAAATTCATGAAACAACCTTAGAAACAAAGGATTATGGAACAGTTGAATTTTGTGGACAGATCTGATGTTAGTTTGATGGGGATATAGCAGCCCTGGGTACAGTTACATAAAACAACTTCACTTTTCCCCTTAAGTTTGACACTTCAGGCACAAGTTTTACTTAGCTGAAGGATTTACTGAAAGAATGTTTACAGTTACATGTTCAGTTTCCATTGAAACTGTTTTGCACAATCATCTCACCTTTTATTTCCTCACAAAGTTTGCTACAGGTGGTAAAGAAATAGCAAAAGAAACTAGAACTAGAAGCAGTGATGATGAAGGACAAGCCACCCTGGTCTAATGAATTCAGTTGACATCAACCAATCATATAACTTTACAGCTGTCCCCAGGAGTAACCCCACATCACACTCAGAGAATTATCATCCAATTTTTACAACAACTTTTTTCATACAAGTCTGACCAACTTTTGTTGCTGACTTGATGTTTGAGGGTTTAAAGCACTCCTTATGGGCAGATTTGCATGTTATTTGGCCTCTGGATGATCTTTGGAACAAGTGTCGTAAGTTTTAAGTCAAGAGAGTTTGTGAGTGAAAAATGTGCTTTTTCAAGTAGCAAAAGCGATTGTTATAACTAATGCATTTTTGAGTATAAAAATTCTTTTGATAAACTTTTATCAGACACCTCTAAATATTCTAACTGCAAAATTTCATGTAGTTGGTGCATTAATTGTAGGAGAACAAGTAGCTGCAGGCAACCAACCATACATGTTGACATTTTATTTATCTCACACTTAAGTCAATTGTGTTTGTATGGTCCAAAATCTCAAGAGGAAGACCCAGCAGTAGGTTCAGGTGGGGCTCATAAGGATTAAGTTTGGGCTGCACACATGGGTCCCAGGTGGTTTTGTCTGCAGTTTCCATGGTGACTCTACCTGTGTGTGCCCATATATGGACAGCCTAAAGTTAACCTTTATGGGCTCCATATGCTCATGTTGGCTGGGAATGAGGCTCAACAGGAAGAACTGTTGTTCCGATGCTGCAATGATTAAATGCATTGCTTACCATGGAAAAGCTGTGGTCTGCTCACGCTGTGGTTGTCGGTTCAATCCCTAATTCATTTTGAGCAAGTTTATGCTGTTAACTCAAATAAACCAAACCAATTATTGCCAAGTTTTAAAGTTCAACATCCAAAGTGAATATTTTAGATTGTCTAAAAAAAAATCTCATTCCCTGTGTAATTGTAATATTTATTATTATTATTTTTATTATTTTATTATTATTATTATAACGGCTTTGTATTGATTATTTCTGATTTTTAAAGGGCAAATGGCCTGCATTCATATAGCACTTTTTGACCACTCAAACAGCTTTACACTACAAGTGTCACACTCACTAATGGCGGTGGTGATATATAGAGCCGCCCACACATCAGGAAACTACATACTCGCATGTGACACACCATCAGAGGCAGGATATTCTAAAATGCACATTTGTTTCTGTCTCCACTGACCCCTGTGCTTTCTTACTCCCGCTAAGTTCATATGTTTGAGCTTACCTAGATGAAGAAGTCAATAAGATTGAATTAAACTAGATGAAATATGGTAACTGCATTATCTTCGGAGACAGGGTTTATCTTTCTCTTTATGTAGACCAAGTGTGACTGTAGGTCACCTGAATTTCAATTGCCAAATTCAAATGTATAAACTGACTTCAGGGTGACCCTCATGTTCTCTTACCTGAAAGAAAACCTTTTTCCTTTCTTCATGTTCATATTCAAATGCCTTTATTTTCCTCGTGATGGATTTTGTCTGATGGTATATAGGGCAGACATTTACCGCCTGTCTTGGTCGGCTTCCTGTATCAGATTTGAATTTGGAACAGAAGGTCCACTGTGCCCTATAGATCACTGAAAATAAACATATACCACCATACAGCAAACTATTACAAGACTCTGAAGATTTCTTCAACAATGGTGCTGTGACCCAGATGGCAGGAGACCTTCAGTGGAGACTCTTGTTTCAGACAGTTTCGAAAATCATAACCTGAGAATAGTGATAGGAGAATTTGTTCTGAACAGGTAGTCTAATAAATATTTTGTTCTTTTATTATTATTCATTTGTGTGATTTAGTACCTTTTCATTATTTCATTTTATTGGCATTAGTAAGCCATAACTGAGTTAACATTGCAGCCCGTCCTGGTTTTTGACTGCTAAGTGGACCTGCATTGCAGCAGATTGCATTTTATGTCGCCATGAATTATGATCTCAGTTGGCTGCAGATGATTTCATCAGCCATACCAGCTCTTTGCAGTCCTCTCTCAGCTGTGCTGCGCTCCTGTGTTTGAAGGCGAGGCTTTCCAAACGACACGTCTCCCATTGGTACAAGACAACGAAAAAAAGAAACAAGAAAAGAAAAACTCACAATGTAATCTAGGACTATAGATGTCAAAGATCACCTTAAGGACAAAGCATAATTAGATTTAATTAGGCACCATAATAATATTTGCTGGGTCAGTCTGTGTTTACACTGGAGTTTCCCATCATTTTTTTCCTTGATTTGTATTAATTAATTTTTAATTATGTTCTTAAGATATAAACTGTATGAATATATATATATATATATATATATATATATATATATATATATATATATATATATATATATATATATATATATATATATATATATATATATATATATATAATTCATGCTGTGAATGAATGATGCTTAAAGTGTTTAGATTCATTCCATGTCCTTTCACATTTTATTTTAGGTTACACTACTAATATGTTACAGCTTAGCATATTTATTAGCTATCTATTGATGCATCTATAGGCTACTTCACTATTTTTCCTAATTCTCCAAGAATATTAAAATTTTTACATTTCCTCTTTTTTGCATGGTCATCCTTTGCCTTTCTTCTTGGAAGAAATGTTAACTTTGATTGATGCAGCCTCTGCAACCTTTGATTCATTCAAATGCTAAAAATAGACCTGGGGTTGGCAGTAACGTTGCAACAGTGTTTACTTTCCCTTTTAAAGGGTCAAATATATGAGCATCTTTGTGTCACAGTTCATGGTGGGACACCTGAGTGGGCACAGAGATGGAGGCACAGAATAGTTGCAAAATGGAGTTTTATTGGCACAGACAAGGGCAAAGGAAAAGATGCAGGGAAACAGGACAGGGTCCAGGATGGGTTCTATGGAGGTGAGCGTGAGAGGGAGCCAGGTAGGTTGAGAACAGGCTAGAATGTGTGTGTGTGTGTGTGTGTGTGTGTGTGTGTGTGTGTGTGTGTGTGTGTGTGTGTGTGTGTGTGTGTGTGTGTGTGTGTGTGTGCATGTGTGTGTATGTGTGTGTACAGAACTTTCTGGTGATGGGTGTAGTGAGAGCCAAGGTTTAAATGCTGCAGCTGATGGGGTGATTGTAGACAGGTCTACCATTGCGCCCCACCTCTACTCGAAAAAGGACACAGGGAAGGGAGGTGCCCACACAAGGAGCGGACTGACAGACATGACAGGCAAACAGAGATCACTTTAATGCCATAATAATTAGGTGGGCTTTATGTATTTGTTTTTTCAGCTTTTGTTAATTTTTTTAATCACTGAGATGTAGCCATTTACAATAAAATGAAACTTAAGGTCATAACCTCAGTGTCCTCAATGGTGGCTATGGCCCTGCCCTCAAACACATGATTTGCACAGTGTCATCTTTTTCTTAAATATTTAAGCAAATTATTTTCTCTCAAGCTGTTTTCCTCTTTTTGTGTCATTTCCTCCTTTTGACTTTTCTCTCCTTCCCTTCCTCCTCTCTTTTGTCCTCTCCTCCCCACTGCTGACTCCTGTGGATATTTAAAGGTCAGTCAATGTGGGAACATTAAATGCACATGCACCAATCTCTGAAACACCATAACAGTATATAGCACAAACACACAAACATCTACACACATTTTGGAACACACACACACAAACTCATCATCACTCCAGCAGCAGTTCAGCACTGACACTAACTAGAAATCAGCATGATGTCTTTTGAAAGAAGAAAATCGTGATAGGAGTTGAATAAGATACACACACACACACACACACACAAAACTTGATCCAAAGACTGTGACATTTAATTCACATCTTATTCACATCTTACAATTTTTGACACAGCGCTGAGAGAAATTGAAAGTAGCTGTTTTGAGGGAAAAGCACAGCACTTAGTTGAGATGCCAGGCTGACAGTGAGGGTAATTTTTATTCACATACAGGTGAAGGCAAGTGCCTGCACTTTCAGATGTATTCAGTGTTGTTTCTGTACACAAATACAAAAAGGCTACAATCCATTTGCTGGTTTTGTCAGGCAGAGAATGCAACAGCCTAAAACGACTCGACACACTGCATCTTTACCCATTAACACATGCACAGCTTTGAGAAAACTAATAATCAGATTGCAACACAACACATGAATTTTAGTATTTCCATTTTAGTCAAATCCACAACCACTGATTGATAACGACTTTAATAGATTCACAAACACAATAAGCTTCTGTTGTGTTGACTCAAGCTACATACATCTTGCCTAAATATTTATTTTTTTCCATGTCTTATAATGCATTTTATGTGATCTTTCATTTGCATTGTGTGTTCTATGTTAATAGTATGTATAAATGCAGTGTAGCACGCTGAGTTTCACTGTGAGTGAAAAGTGTGGTCCTGTTTAAATGCATTGTTACTGGTGGAAAGCTGCAATTAAGAAAATACCTGGAAACTAAAGTGGAGCATGTAATACATGCCAAAGGGCTCTTAGCTTTACAACAGGCATTTTGTTCAACAGAGCAAGATTTCCTTTAACTCACACTCATCAAGTTTTCTGACAGCACATCATTGTGAACATATTGTACGATATGTGGCAGACAAGTTGCAAGAGAATGATCGCTTTAAGGTTTTTATGATAACCTCATCGAATTTTTTTAATGCAACTGGAGAATTACTCATGAATGCATTGCCACTAAATCTTACAAAACCATGGCAAATATCTTTGTTTAGAATCTCATTGATTGAGCAGTTCATTTTATTTTTAATACATAACTCACAGCTAAGTTAACCTTTCCCTGATTGCATTGCATCCATTCAAATTCCTTGCTCTGTCTTTCTATTTTTTACACAGAAAGATAACTGTATTCAGTTGTGCCCTGCAGGTTCAGGAGTTTTTATCAGTCCGTGAAAAAATGACAAGACACAGAATTTCATGATCATTTGATACACGTCATACATTGTTTGTCGTTTAAAGTGCCTCACATATTTACAATCAGAAAATAAACAGTGACATTAAACTTTAGAATAATTTTGCTGTCCCCCTATTATTATTATTATTATTTTTATGACTTGACTTTTATTGCCTTATTCTTAATATATACAATATTCAACAATATTCAGAGACAATATAATATCCATAATCAATTATATAAATAAAATACATAATTCAATAGCAAGACAAATAAAAAAATAAATAGCTAATTTTTTACAGTATGTCACTAATAACAAGTCACCCAATAAAGTTAACCATGATAACTCAAATCTCTTTTATGCAGTTATGAACTTGTTGCTAACAGTCTTTAATCTTTGGTCATTACCAGAGAACATGGACTGCATTCTGACATTTACAGAGGTCTGTTGTGTTTTTAAGTCCTAATCAATGGAGTCTAGATGGAGTCCATTACTTGGGATTAATAATTTAAAATTGAATGAGTCATACATTTGTGTTTTATGTCTTCATGCAATCTATCAATTTAATTCCAATTTAATTCATCAAATTAGAAATTGGAATCCTTAGAAATGACTAGTTTTGGTAAAAATGAAATTGGAGTGGCGCGTGCTGAACATGTCAAAGGGGCTGTCAGCTTCACACAGGTCTTCTATTCAACACAACACAAAGACTTCCTTTAATTCACTCTTGTCAGGTTCTGTCACAGAAGACACTGTGTGATGTTTGGTAGAGGCTGTGTGTGCTACAAGAGGAAGAACATTTCATGAGGTTTTTATGATAGCTTCACAACTCCTGCTGTGGCGGTGCGTGTTTAAACTAAAATTGGAGGATTAAAGACATAAATCATTGCCACAACCTTTACTTATAGATAAAAAGGGAAAAACAACAAGTAAACACAATGTTTTTATCAAAAGTTTGTTTTTCGTGGCTCTTCGAAAGTTTTTGTTTTGGAGGTGCAAGATTTCATCCATCAATATGAGAGGGTCAAATAATTCCTGCACATGGTTCAAACAACCAGTGTGGTGTATACTGGAGCAGACATATTTATTCAGAACTTGACATTTAATAATTTCCATAGTTAAGCATATTATATTTCTTACATATATATGTATACGTTATATTACATTCATTACACATAGTATGTGAGGTGTAAATGCTCTGTACCATTATATTCTGGACCTCAAACTCATTTAGTATAATTGTGCTTAAACAATTGTTAATTTTAAATAGCATGTCATATACTTTATACAACTGTTTGTGTAAATAAAACTGAAACTCAATTTTATGTCAGAAAATCATGGGATTTAGAATAAACCAAGCAAAGTTAATGTATATAACTCAAAACTTTAAATCATTGCAATAATTATCACTTAACTAGATGATAATGTTATACACATTCTGCGATTTATTCAGTGATACTAATAATCAAAGTAATGTGGTCATGGTTTATGAAGGTAAGATATGCAACAGCAGCTTTGTGATATGCATCAAACTATTCTGTGATGTTTGTATCTACATGACTTTATAAAGGCAGCTTTATGCTTTTCTTTTTGTGTATACGATACATGAGAGAGTTTGCTGGAAAACCTATATTAGGAGGCAGCTCAACTGTCGCAGCAGCCCAGCAGCCTGGAGGCTCCGTAAACCCAGCGGACGCTCTGATTTCAAACAGAACCTCGGCCACACATCTCACTTTGCTGTGCAACACCATCCTGTCAGAGAAACCATCTTTGAAGGCAGCAAAGCCAGAACAGCCTGCAGGCCACCACGCCTCGGTGGAGGCTGCGTTTCGCTGTAGCTCGCTGCTCCCTGTGTGATGTGACAGGCACTCCGCTGTTGTCAGGAGCAAATAGTGATGATCGGAAGAGCCGGAAGTGTTTGGCAGATGCTGACAGGGATCCACTCTCAAGGCAAACACCCAGTCTTGCATAATTCAAAGCTATTCCACAGAAAATTGACTCAAAAAAGATTTAAAAGTCATCCTGGAAGCTTTCATGTTTGCACTACTCATCTCAGTCATGTATAAGTATGTATATACTAGTCGCCCACTAATGAGACTTCTAGTCTGTATGCTGCATTCCTGGACTCTCGCTTTGGGAGTCAGTTGATGCAGTCAACAGTGAGATGCAGAAAATGCTGTTTGGATGAAGTGCTTTTGAAAGCCTCATTTACTGTTATCGTAGCTGATGTGACCCACCCCCTCTCACTCCCTTACTCACACACACACACACACACACACACACACACACACACACACACACACACACACACTGGGGGACTCTGCTGTGAAATGCATTTTCACCTCATGTGTATTTTGTGTTTGTGTGTCAGAGACAATAAAACTCTTAGAAAATGTTTTATTATTCTATTCTATATATGGCAAATGCAAAAGATGCAACATGCTGAGTAATGCGTCAAATAATATTATTTTAATTAATGCATTGAATAATGCAACACTCCTGCTTGTATCCATATATGCATGTGTTTGTTCCTCTGTTGCATTTCTGTCTATTTGTATATTTTTTTCTGCAAAAGTTTCAACCATGTTCCTACAAATTGCATTCACTATCTTCAAAATGTTTATGGTGAAAGAAAGTTTTTGTGTTTTCTCACAATTCATTTTTTATGTTTCTAATACAGAAAAGTAAATACTGACTCGAAGAGCAACACAAAACAGTCTCTGATGTTGAAATTTAAGCTTTGTATCTTTGTATCAGCATTCTCTGTTGTCAAGGAAGTGCCATTTTAGTGTCTCATCTTTGCTATTTATGCATATGTTTGCATAAAAAAGCATTCTCTTTCTATGCAAGTGAGCCTCATTGTAAAAATAATCCAATGACACCAGCACTAAAAACCACACACAGTTAGAATGAAATTTTCTGTATCTCTAAAAAGCTGGAGACCTTATCCAAAGGGGTGCTTTATTAAAATAATTCCAGTATATAAACCTTGAATATGTGTGTAACAGCTGACCGGTGTAAATGCGTAGCAACACAGAACATTAATTACAGCCCGATTCGGTGTTAATGAAGTTATGGCTGCCGAGCTGCCTGCATAAATGCACTCAGCCTCTTTCCCAGGACGCACTTAACATTTCAGCTGCTGTGTGATGTGGCGGCCAGCTGTGACACTCAGCCAGCTGTGGGTAACAATCACAACATCAGTTTGAGGTTTCTGTGAAATCCCAGACTGAACATTACTGTAAGAATCTGACTTCAATCTCAGACCTGCCAGTGTCAAAATAATCTCTGTAATTTAAAACTCAAAATCTCAGTAGATTGTGATACAGATGCAAAATACTAGAGATGTCAAAGGAGAAAAATACATGTAAGCTGGTTTGTGGTTTTGAAGAGCTCTGTGCTCTCTACAGTTTTCATCATGGACCAAACTGAAATGCAAGCTGAAATGTGGAGAAAAGAATGAAACAATGTATATCAATCAAAGACCAATTGCCCCGAGCTGCAGGACTTTATGGTTATGTTTGTGCCGTATTGGTCTTGTAATGTCTTTTGTGAATCGGACCCTAAAAGCTGATTCATTGTTCTGCCCTGAGTCTAGACCAAAGCCTCCACACATGTCCACGCCCGCTGTGAGAATTTATACCTGTGTGCTGCTGTGTTGTTGGAGTTTTCTATTGACTTCCTACCGGCTTCTTCTTTTACTACCATCAACAGCGTCTGAAACTGAGCGTGTTGTGTAGAATTTGGAAGATTGGAAGAGGAATATTTATGGAAGACATGGACGAACCGACCAGTCACATTTGTTTTGCGGTCCACATCACTAATGTCGAGTTACATTTCTGCATAGGTACAGTGTTGATTCAGCTGAAATCAACTTTAAAATGAAGCAAATAGTGGTTGTAAACAATGCACAATTAGTGGTGCAGGGACAATCCATTCTTCGTGATTTAGCCTTTCAGGTTTTATTTATCTTAGAAATAAGTTGTGAATACACATGTAATTGTTGTAAAAGTGTGTGCTTACCTACAACTTTCCAGCTTTGTTTCAGTTGGCCATTTTTTTTCCTTGCAAATTCCCATATTACAGCAGAAAATAACCATAATATATCTGGCAGGGGTTGATAGAGTTGTTGATCAATACTGTACTGTAATGACTCAGCAACTATTGACATGCTGCTGAGATTTCCGTCCTTAGCTCTTCCAGTGCCACGTCTCATTGACGAGGGAGAGATTTGCATTGATTTACAAACAAACATTTCTCATTGTTCCCTTTTCTCATTAGACTGTATTGATATCAGTTTCAGGCCACAGCAAGTCTAGAGCCCTACCTTCTTGTTGCAACCAGAAAATACCACAGAGAACCTGCTCAGTGCATCATCTGCCACAGCAACATAAATTGTTTCTGACATTTCTGTAGTCACCTGACATGTTGTAGATTTCTTTTGATATCAGTATATATACACATTTGTGGTTGGAGAATTATTCCATGTTTATTACTATTTGTAGCAGGAAAACTGAAAAATAGGCCTGGGGCTTAAGTGTTCAGCTCCTTTACATTAATAGGTTCACACCGAGGATCTAGAGGCAAAACTAATTTAATTACTGACTGACCCGGAGAGGATATTGACCTCCACTGCTGAGATTTTTGCACTGTATTGTGATGATGTGGGTCTTTGTGACTAGAAATGATGCTGGCACATCTCATGCTCATTTAAAAAGGTGTGGTATGTGGTATGCTTAAACACATTCTTGTTTCTCTATAACAGTGTTGTGCCTCGCCATCATTAGAGTGAGTTTCCAGCCTACTAAGAGGCCTGAAGCCTGACTATGAGTGATTGAAGATCTGGTACCCTAAGACAATAGAAACCCCTCACAAAACAGGATCCCAGATGTTCCTCAGCACCATCTGCAAAAGTATATGCTGCAGCTCCGGATCACCTAACCCGGATTAACAAGCTCTGGGGCATCACCACTCTTCTGGGCAGTGAATGTTGGTTGTGTTTGTTAGGTGTTTCACCTGCTTGTTCTACTTGTTCATTTCCACTTGTTTGTTTCACTTGTTTTTGAACGGATCGCCGCATCCGCTGCATTGTTTACAACACTTTACACACTCTCTCTTTCTCTCTTTTCACTCGCCACGAACACTTGCACCTACACCTACATTAACACATATACACACGACACTGCGCACCTTTCCCGTTCTTTCTTTGTTTTGGATCACGTGTTGCGATCCGGGAGTGTGTCGTCTCAGCCTGACCGCATAGTTCTGTTTTGAACGTCATTATGGCATAGCAGCCATCTTGCAACCCCCCACACACAAGCTCATGCACACATACACCACACACACTGCTTGTTTATAATCATTGCATGTGACTTGTACTTGATAGTTAGTAGTTATAGTGTATAATAGAATTTGTTAATCAGAAGTTATTTTAATTTGTAATCTAATTTTGTGGAAGACAATAAATCATATTATATTTTGAAGAGAAAGTTGTCCTAGGATTTTATGCCTGCATACTGTGACACTAAGCTGGTTGGCAGAGTTGAACTCTTCCTTTATTGTTTACTCTATATATCAATATTTATCCAAATATTGGTGTTTCTGAGTGACCACCTTCTTTTTGAGACTGAATTGCCAAATTGGTTATTGGTCCGGCTTGCCCGGTGGTGCACATTTATAATTAATTTTGCTTGATAAATAATTAATTTTTAACAATAATAATCATTGATGATGATCAATTAAAGCTAATAACCTAATTTAGCTTCTACAATGCTACAACAACAAAACTTCTTAGTATAGCATTACAATGATGCAAAGAGTCACACTGGCCACATTCATGGTAAATACAGCGGCTTGAAATGAACCAAAATATTCAACCATCCACATTACCTTCCTCATGCTAAGCAAAGTGAATCTTAAGAGGGACATCATCTGCAGCATTGACATTCAATGTATCCGTCACATAAACTGTCAACATTTCCCCTGAAAACTCTCACACCTACTGTATTTAGCATCAAGCTCTTATTATCCATTAGATTTTCTGCATTAACTTCAGATTTGAGAGGCTGCCTTGGTTTGTTGAGGTGAGATAAAATATATATTCTGGGAAACTTGGCTACAGAGTTTCACGAGGTAACAAGGTATCATTACCAGAATTGTTTTGCTGGCAATTTGCAGCCAGTGTTGTAGCTGCCTGGTGAAGTGAATCCACCAATCTATAAAGTTCAGAGGTGAGTTGTGAGTAAAGGAAGCACATGTGGCAAATAGATTGTTGAGTGGTGGAGTGTGTCGAATCTCCCAAGGGTGGCCTTTCATGCCATTTTAAGATTGTATCGCCATAGTGGAATAGAAGAAGGTTGGAAATTTTTAAGAGAGCGTATGTGGTGGCAGAGTGTGTGAAGGACGCCTTATGTCGATATAGGAAAACAAGCCCAGCTTTAAATTTAGCCAGAAGCTTATTTATGTAAGTGTTTAAATGGGAGAGACAAGAAGATATATACAGTGGGGAAAATAAGTATTTGATTTTGTTGGTTTGGCCACTAATAAATGTAACATTCATGGTAGGTGTAGTCTGACAAAATATCAAAGAAAATTAAGGAATCATCTTTAAAAAAATTGTATTTATTTATTTGCATTTCATTAAGGAAAATAAGTATTTGATCCCCAAACATCAAGAGTTGTTGTTAATGCAGACAAGTTAGACACCTAATGACTTGTATAAAAGCTACCTGGCCACAGAATCAATCAGTTTATCAGACTCCATCTCTCCAACATGGGAAAGACTAAAGAGCTTTCTGTGGATTTAAAGGAGAATATTGTAGACCTGCATAAGACCAGTATGGCCTACAAAACCATTAGCGAGAAGCTGTTAAGATGACAACAGTTTGTACAATTGTGCGCGAGTACAAGACTCACAACATGATCATCAATCTACCTAGGTCTGGGGCTCCAAACAAGATCTCACCTTGTGGAGTTTCCAGAATCATGAGAACAACAAGTTAGTGGATGTTCTTAAAGCAGCTGGGATCACAGTCACCATCAAACAGTTGGTAACACTTTACACTACAATGGTCTAACATCTTGCAGTGCTTGCATAGTACCCCTGCTTAAGAAAGCACATGTGCAGGCCCCCTGAACCTTGCCATTGAACATCTGAATGACTTGGGGAGTGACTGGGAGAAGGTGTTATGGTCAGATGAGATCAAAATTGAGCTCATTTGCATCATTTCAATCTGTCTTGTCTGGAGGGAGAGACATGCTGCTTATCATCTGAGAACACCATCTCCACTGTCAAGCATAGAGATGGTAACAATTTGCTTTGGGGGTGTTTTTCTGCACAGGGCACAGGGCTGCTTCACCGTATCAATGGGAGGATGGACAGAGCCATGTACTGTCAAATCCTGAGTGAAAACCTCCTTCCCTCTGCCAGGAAGCTTAAAATGGATCGTGGATGGGTCTTCGATAAGGATAATGACCCAAAGCGAACAGCAAAGGAAACCAACGAATGGCTGAAGAAGAAACATGTCAAGTTCATGGAGTGGCCCAGCCAGTCTCTGCAAATGAATGCTATACAAAATCTATGGGGAGAGCTGAAGCTTAGAGTTGCCAAACAACAGCCACGGAATCTCAATGATTCACAGGTCACTTGCAAAGACAAATGGACCAAAATTCCTCCTAATATGTCCAGAAACTTGGTCATCAACTACAAAAAACATCTGACCTCTGTGCTTGCTAAAAAGGGATTTGCCACAAAGTACTAAGTCCTTCAGGAGGGTTCAAATATTTATTTTCTTCAATAAAATGCAGATAAATTAATAAAAATTCTTTAAAGTTGATTTCTTCATTTTCTTTGTGATATTCTCAGCATGTTAGATTACACCTACTATTAATATTAGAGACTGATCAAGTTGTTATTAGTGGCCAAACCAACAAAATCAGCAAGGGATCAAATAATTATTTTCCCCATTAACCAGGCATCCTTCATTTATTCTGTGATTTTAAAACTTTTTTTGTGACAGAAAATAACATCCTGTTTGATTTATTGTGACGTGATGTGTTGTGGCCATCTTGTTGTCAGGGACCAGGAGTGAAAACACTGCAGCAGCTCACAGGATTCAGATCCACAAAGTTTTTCATCCAGCAGACAGACACACAGACAGAAAGCAAAAACAAAGGAAACAGAAGCCATGTGATTGGGGAGCACTGGCGGCGGCGTCTTGAACAGAATGCCATCTTGGATCGTCCATGCTCTTTGATGAACCATGGCCACAGCAGCAGCAGCTGACTGCATCACTCTCATCTCGCCAAGACATCTAATTAGAGGCGAGATGTGCGCCCGCTCAGTGAGATGAATGACATGTTTCTACTTAGGACCCAAAGCCAATTTAGCCAATGGAGCTATAACATAGACAGAGATGAATACAGGAGGGCTGTTGTGGACTGTGCTGTTGGTGCAACACATTCTGTGTGTGGATGTCGAACAAGGCGATGGCGTGACTGTAAATGTACTACAGTAATCTTTAACAGGCCTAGTTGTGGTAAATTATTTAGGGCCTTTACCTAAGCATTGGCTTTTGCACTAATGGCAGCAGAGAGTGATTCTGGCTCCGACTGCGGTCGACTCCTTACAAACACAGACAGACACCCACACACTCCCTCTATGAATAGGCCAATCACAGGTCCCAGTCATTCCCTCGGCCCCGGCTTGCAATGAGGGAATAAATCACTGGCTGTTGTGCATAACAGGAACCAGCCCTTTATGACATGCTGTGTCAATCACTGAGTCCTTATCTGAACAGAAAAGCAACAGAGGGAAAAACTGGACTAATGAGTTAAATGATAAAAAAAGAGGGGGCATTTTAATTTTAATTGTAAACACGACAATGTGAACTATAAGTTCTTCTGTAGTATAGTGCTGGAGTTATTTATATTTGAACAAAACGCATTAAGGTTCATTTCTACAATGTATGGATGAAGTAAACACCAAAGGTGCTTTGCTACAAGCAGAGACTGCATGAGCAACTATGGATGTAGATCAGGGGTGGGGCAACCCCCGGCCCCAGAGGGCCGGCGCGGGCGCAGGCCCCCGCCCCAACCAGGCAGCAACACACCCGACTCCACCAACGAAGGTGCAGAGTAGCAGTAATTAGTAGAATCAGGTGCGCCCACCGCCCGGCCGGAACAAGGACCCGCAGCCACACCGGCCCCCCGGGACCGGAACCGCCCACCCCTAATGTAGATGTTAAGGTTTTAGCTGGTGGAGTGTCACAGTGTTCCTAGGGACCCCTTCCGCATCCTCAGCAGGCATCTCAGGGTCCCAGGTGTTTCGCCCCTTAACCTGTACACCTCTCCTGAGTGGGGCAGCAAGGGCTGAGTTAGCCTTCACCTGCGGAAGGGGTCCAGCTGTGATTTCTTGACAGCCACAGCCACCTGGAACTGCTTTCGGCTACTGTGGCTATCTCCCTGGTAGCCTTCTGTACTTGTTTGGCATCAAGCCCGATCTTCTGCAGGAAACTGCGAATAGATGTGGCGGGGAAACCACGAGCCCCAACCTCAATTGGGTAGAGGGTGGCATGCCATCCAGCAAGGGTCGCCTCATCTACTATGTCCTGATACTTACCTTTCTTTGCCTGATGAGATATGGCTAGCCTGTCTTCCCAGGGAACAGTGAGTTCGGCTAGAATGATGGACTTCGAGCTCCTAGAAAGAAGAATCATATCCGGTCGGAGGGTAGTTGCCACCACCTCCTGAGGAAAGACCAGTTTCTTCTTGAGATCCACCCGCAGCTCCCAATCTGATGCGCAGTGTAGCATTGATGGTAGGCGGTCAGGTCTTTTTCCCTTTGGGACTTTACTGCCCTCTCACTGGAAGCTTGTGGGCCTTGGTGGTACTGGTGGCTGTTTGTTGGTGTGGCTTCTCTGTAGTTCGACCCACTTAGCGACCTCGGTGAGGACTTTGTCGTGTCTCCACCTATAGCGCCCGTCTGCCAGAGCTTTTGGGCAGCTGGTCAGAATGTGGTTCAGTGTGCAGAGGCTGGCGCCGCACTGACTACAGGATGCCTCTTCCTCCTTGCCCCAGATCTTCAGATTACTTGGTGTGGGTAGGAGATCAGCCACAGCGCGCAGCAGGAAGTTTAGTTTGCCTTGGTCAGTGCCCCAGAGCTCCTTCCAAGACAACGGTCTCTCGAGCGCCCCCTCCCACTGCATCCAGCGCGCCTGGGAGCCCAGCCCTGCTGCTTTGATTCGACGGTCTTCTTCAGCTGCCTCCCGCACCCTTTGCACCACCAAGTCCCTTCTGTCTCGCATGTTGCTCTTCAACCAGCTCTTGACACCGTAGTTTCCAAGCCCTAGCCGTCCGCGACACACAGTGCCCACGATTTCCTGATGCTTCCAGTAGGCTTCCGCTTCCTTCACCGCCTCGAGGGGTTTCCACTTCCTGCCGCAGTTAATGGCAGAACTTGCATGCCTGACTTTTGCGTCCCTAGAGCCTGACAGCGTGCATGCTGCCCTTGCCTTGGTGGCCTTGAATTCTTCTATGACGGAGGAGCATGGTAACCGGAGTACTGATGACCTGCTGTAGAGGTTGACTGCGCTGAAAGCTGGAGGAACACCCAGCCATTTACGAATAAACCTGCTACAGACTCTCTCCATTGCTTCAACTCTTGTCATAGGGAAGTCGTAGAGCAGAAATGGCCACTGGAGCCTTGGTATGATGCCATGCTGAAAGCACCACACCTTGAACCTACCTAGCAGCAAACTCCTGTCTATTCTCCTCAGCCACTCCTTTAGTTGGGCTGCGGTGTCTTCGAGGTTTAGCCTGTCCTTCAGAGTGCTGTCATAGTGTTTTCCCAGGCATCGGATTCGCTCCTCCTGAATGGTTGGAATCTCTGACCCCTGGATGCTGAAGGTGTTATTCGACAGATTTCCCTTCAGGATGCACAAGCTTCTGGATTTGCTGGGCTTGAACTGCATACGGGCCCAGGTGGCCATCTTATCCAGTGAACTTAGGACCCATCGTGTCCCAAGGATGGATGGGGTCATCACGGTGATGTCGTCCATGAAAGCTCTGCAGGCTGGATGCCTTGTCCCATCCGCTGCCGTCGGTCCTTTACACTGAGACTCTCCTGCTTTCAGCAGTAGGTTCATAGCTGCCACAAACAGGGAGACTGATATGGTGCAGCCAGCCATGATCCCTTTTTCCAGCCTCTGCCACTTGGTGGTAAAATCCTGTGCACTGAACCTCATCTGTAAAGAACCCATATGAGCCATCACCAACTTAATGACCTCTGATGGTACTTGGTAATGATCCAATGCCTTGCAGATAAGCTGGTGTGGAACATTTGGGTAAGCCTTGGCAAGGTCTAGCCAGACCACCGAGAGAGATTTCTTGTTGCTCTTCGCCTCCTTAATTATCTGGCTAATTACCGCCGTGTGCTCCAGGCATCCAGAGTAGCCCGGTACTCCTCCTTTCTGGACACTTGTATCGATGTAGCCATTGACAAGTAAGTATGATGTCAACCTTTGGGCGATGATTGCCCAGAAGACCTTCCCCTCAACGTCCAGTAGGGAAATCTCTCTAAACTGGTCAAGGCTTGATGAATTCAGCTCCTTAGGAATGAAGCAGCCCTCTGCAAGCGTCCACAGCCAGGGTTCCTGCTTCTTCTTCCACAGTGTGCGCAGGAGTGTGGCCAGTCTCCTTAGCAGCTGTGGGCAGTTCTTATAAATCTTATAAGATGTCCCTGATGGACCAGGAGCGGATCCCGCTCGAGCCCGTCTCACCACTGACCTCACTTCTTCAAAAGTGAAGTCTGCCATGTTGAAAGGGGTGTTTGGACTGAGCTTTGGGATAGGGAAGGGGCACTCTCCCAATGGTAGGTCCCTGCTGGGGTCGCTATGTGCTGCCTTTACAGCATCCTCCACTTCTTCCTTGGAACATGCCAGTCTCCCACTCTTGGGCTGGCCAAGGAGGTCAGATGTGTAGCGGAACGGATTGTTGAAGAAAGATTTCCTCTGCCGGCGCTTCTCTTTCTGTCTTCTCCGCGTTGCCTCTGCCCTTTGCAGCTGGAGTAGGCTTCTCCGCACCTCTGAGCTTAGCTCGCTCAGGGCTTCCTTCTCCTGATGTTCTGCTCCCCGCCACCTCTTCTTGAGTTCTCTGAGGTCTTGGCGCATTTCAGCAATGCGCCGTTGCCTTCTGCTGGGGCCTGATGGCTGTTTCTCAGGCTTTCCTTCCTTAACTCCAAATCTGTCATAGCATACTTGGTACACTGTCTCCACCAGAGTCTTGATCTTTTTTACAGCATCCCCTCTCAAGGTGTTGTCAAGGATGATGCTGAGGTCTTCATCCAGTTGTGCCCACCTGTGGTCCGTGGCTGATGGCAAGTTCAGCCGTAGCTTCTTCGGCAAGCCCTCCATGTTCGGGGCTTCTTGGCTCATCCTTATGCTCGGAGCAGGTTCAGCTAGGGGGTCCTGAGCACTGTGGTGTGCCTCCTGACTCCGGTCCTCCATCGACTGACAAACAGAGCTAGCAAACTCTGAGATTAAACTCTGGGCCATGCTAGATGTTTTGCGCTGCTGCAACTGCTCTTTGCACTTGGATTTACCTTGATGGATTTTCACACCCCGCTTGTTCTTGAAACTTCTCCCACAGATGGAGCACCTTCTGTTTGCTTCACCTTCCTGTCTTTCCACATCCAAGTTCGTAGTCCTTATATCGTCGTCCGGGTCAGTTACCATATGATCCGTCCTTGACAGCAGATTATCCTCCCCCCCTCCTCGGTCTGCTTGGGGGTATTCTCTTTGTTTAGTACTTGTAGCGTTTGGTGCAGTCTGTCGGGGTGCCAGCCCTAGGACTATTGCGTGCCGTCTTTCCGTGCGGTCATCCATTCTTTCATGGAAGTCTGTGGGTCTTTCCCCACCGCCAATGGGCCTTTCCCCATGGTCACGACAGTTAAGATGAAGTAAACACCAAAGGTGCTTTGCTACAAGCAGAGACTGCATGAGCAACTATGGATGTAGATCAGGGGTGGGGCAACCCCCGGCCCCAGAGGGCCGGCGCGGGCGCAGGCCCCCGCCCCAACCAGGCAGCAACACACCCGACTCCACCAACGAAGGTGCAGAGTAGCAGTAATTAGTAGAATCAGGTGCGCCCACCGCCCGGCCGGAACAAGGACCCGCAGCCACACCGGCCCCCCGGGACCGGAACCGCCCACCCCTAATGTAGATGTTAAGGTTTTAGCTGGTGGAGTGTCACAGTGTTCCTAGGGACCCCTTCCGCATCCTCAGCAGGCATCTCAGGGTCCCAGGTGTTTCGCCCCTTAACCTGTACACCTCTCCTGAGTGGGGCAGCAAGGGCTGAGTTAGCCTTCACCTGCGGAAGGGGTCCAGCTGTGATTTCTTGACAGCCACAGCCACCTGGAACTGCTTTCGGCTACTGTGGCTATCTCCCTGGTAGCCTTCTGTACTTGTTTGGCATCAAGCCCGATCTTCTGCAGGAAACTGCGAATAGATGTGGCGGGGAAACCACGAGCCCCAACCTCAATTGGGTAGAGGGTGGCATGCCATCCAGCAAGGGTCGCCTCATCTACTATGTCCTGATACTTACCTTTCTTTGCCTGATGAGATATGGCTAGCCTGTCTTCCCAGGGAACAGTGAGTTCGGCTAGAATGATGGACTTCGAGCTCCTAGAAAGAAGAATCATATCCGGTCGGAGGGTAGTTGCCACCACCTCCTGAGGAAAGACCAGTTTCTTCTTGAGATCCACCCGCAGCTCCCAATCTGATGCGCAGTGTAGCATTGATGGTAGGCGGTCAGGTCTTTTTCCCTTTGGGACTTTACTGCCCTCTCGCTGGAAGCTTGTGGGCCTTGGTGGTACTGGTGGCTGTTTGTTGGTGTGGCTTCTCTGTAGTTCGACCCACTTAGCGACCTCGGTGAGGACTTTGTCGTGTCTCCACCTATAGCGCCCGTCTGCCAGAGCTTTTGGGCAGCTGGTCAGAATGTGGTTCAGTGTGCAGAGGCTGGCGCCGCACTGACTACAGGATGCCTCTTCCTCCTTGCCCCAGATCTTCAGATTACTTGGTGTGGGTAGGAGATCAGCCACAGCGCGCAGCAGGAAGTTCAGTTTGCCTTGGTCAGTGCCCCAGAGCTCCTTCCAAGACAACGGTCTCTCGAGCGCCCCCTCCCACTGCATCCAGCGCGCCTGGGAGCCCAGCCCTGCTGCTTTGATTCGACGGTCTTCTTCAGCTGCCTCCCGCACCCTTTGCACCACCAAGTCCCTTCTGTCTCGCATGTTGCTCTTCGACCAGCTCTTGACACCGTAGTTTCTAGGCCCTAGCCGTCCGCGACACACAGTGCCCACGATTTCCTGATGCTTCCAGTAGGCTTCCGCTTCCTTCACCGCCTCGAGGGGTTTCCACTTCCTGCCGCAGTTAATGGCAGAACTTGCATGCCTGACTTTTGCGTCCCTAGAGCCTGACAGCGTGCATGCTGCCCTTGCCTTGGTGGCCTTGAATTCTTCTATGACGGAGGAGCATGGTAACCGGAGTACTGATGACCTGCTGTAGAGGTTGACTGCGCTGAAAGCTGGAGGAACACCCAGCCATTTACGAATAAACCTGCTACAGACTCTCTCCATTGCTTCAACTCTTGTCATAGGGAAGTCGTAGAGCAGAAATGGCCACTGGAGCCTTGGTATGATGCCATGCTGAAAGCACCACACCTTGAACCTACCTAGCAGCAAACTCCTGTCTATTCTCCTCAGCCACTCCTTTAGTTGGGCTGCGGTGTCTTCGAGGTTTAGCCTGTCCTTCAGAGTGCTGTCATAGTGTTTTCCCAGGCATCGGATTCGCTCCTCCTGAATGGTTGGAATCTCTGACCCCTGGATGCTGAAGGTGTTATTCGACAGATTTCCCTTCAGGATGCACAAGCTTCTGGATTTGCTGGGCTTGAACTGCATACGGGCCCAGGTGGCCATCTTATCCAGTGAACTTAGGACCCATCGTGTCCCAAGGATGGATGGGGTCATCACGGTGATGTCGTCCATGAAAGCTCTGCAGGCTGGATGCCTTGTCCCATCCGCTGCCGTCGGTCCTTTACACTGAGACTCTCCTGCTTTCAGCAGTAGGTTCATAGCTGCCACAAACAGGGAGACTGATATGGTGCAGCCAGCCATGATCCCTTTTTCCAGCCTCTGCCACTTGGTGGTAAAATCCTGTGCACTGAACCTCATCTGTAAAGAACCCATATGAGCCATCACCAATATATGGCAGTTGGGTTGTATTCATAGATTTCCAATAGACTGGCTGCTTTTTGGTATTTTTGTATAGTTAAGTTATTAGAGTCCAATACTTTAAAAAATATAGACTGAAAACTGTATCTGAAAACATTTATGCATGAAATAGTGCAGTTTCTGAATTTGTCTTTAGTGTAATTCTACACAGGCTAGGTTTAAAGATTGGCGCTTGATTGCTTGTAATTGGCTGAAGCATTGTAGTATTATTATTGTGTGTGTGTGTGTGTGTGTCCGAGGGTGGTACACACAGAACAGACAGCTTGCATCCTAGATTTGATTAAAAAAAAGTATTCGATCAGAATCAAACACTTTAGCTTTAAATGTTTTAGAGGATACTTATGCAAGACGACAACATGTTTTAAACCATGCGTTAATGGCTCGGTCTACTTCCAGACTTCCCATGAAATATTAACGTATATAAATAATATGAAAGACACCAGGTTACATGGACGTGACAGGGTTGTAAATGTGAAGCAGCTTGACACTCAAATTTCTCTGTGGAAATTTGAAGGTCGTTTAACTGTCAGTTCTGATTCATGTGAACAATTTTCTATTGTCAGTGCCGCCTATTTTCTTTAATCAGGCCCCAGCATTAAAGCCACTGTGTTTTATTATAATATGACTATAACACCTTCCTAAATATTGGTGCACTTTAAAGCTGTCTCTAATCAATATATTTATATGAGCAATAGATCAGTGAGAGAGGAGTTGATGAGCCCATAGAGAGAAGAGCTCAAATGAAACCAGAGCTTCCAGATTATTTGAAAGCAGTTAAAAAAAAAAAAAAACTAAACTAACCATCAAAAAAAATTCAGTGTTTAAGGGAGCAGCAGTATGTGGTGTGTCTCAGCTAAGGGATGGTAGATATTTGAAAAAAACATCTTATGTTGTTGTTTATTCTCTGCAACACTATTAAGTAACCCATTATTTTAAATAATATATAATAATAATTATTAACATATTAATTATCATTAATAGAAAAACTTCATTGGAGAGAAGGCCAGCCCTAAAACAGAACAATATTCTGAAAAAAACTGCTCTGAAGGCCTGTTGCTCTGAAATACAGATTCTACCTGTAGTTAGCTGAAGGTTAATAAGTAACTTTCATTTTAATCCACACCATGATCTTTCCCTGTCCCTGCTGTGACTTGTTTGTGCCTACACAGACAAACCTTAACCACAGCGTAATGAAAGCGCTGCTGATCCAGCACCATGGACAGAGTCAGCAGTCCCGACTTCCATCAAATCCAGATTGTGGGTCTTCAGAGCCGCCATTTGTTTCTAGGACAACAGGCTGCTGGATTGATGAGCTGTCAGTCCTTATTTTTTAAAACTTTTGGGCAGCCTCAGATTATACAAAATGTATATTTTGAGGTGGAATTTATCAAACATAACTTCCCACAGCTTTGTTAGACAATGAAGCTTTGCCCTTTCGTGGATGTCTGAATATGTCTATTTTTTCAGGCTATTGAAAAGAGATAGAGAAACAGTGGACGTGAGATTGAATAGATCTACCAAAGCTATTAGCACAGATGCTGCCTGGACTTGATGTCAGGGCTCCTATCAAAAGTGTTTTAGAATATTTTGACCGGAAGATTTTGTTTCCTTGTTCACATCTTTACTTTATTGTATTGTGTCACCTGTACTTCTCTCATCAGCATCATTTCCATATTCAGCAGGAAGATTTCAGTGACCAATTTTCATATTAAACCATGGTATACTGAGATACACACCCTGCAAAAAATAAATAAATAAATAAACATCATATTCTTGTCACACATTTTTAAAGAATTACTTTCTTTAACTTACCCTGTGCATTTCATATTGTGTTATTCGGTGTATGTTTACATTGAAAGTGCATAGTAAACTTGTTTTTGGGTATTTGAATAGTGAACTGAATAGTAGGATTAAAGGAGGAGGAAAATCAGTCAGAAACAACTCCCAGATCCTGTTGAATATTGTTCAGCAAAGCGTTTGCTTTTGAGCTGAACAGCTCTTGGGTTTGGATGTGGAACCGCATGTTTCTGGAAATGAATCACCTTTTCCTGACTAAATAAAGGTTATGAAATTCTGACATTTGTTCCACTCATTTAACACCACGGTAGCTGGCATGTGATGACACTGAGAAATGCCATGGTGGGCAGCAACAGTGTGTGAGCTCTTTGACACAGGAAACAAGCTCACACTGCAGTTGTGTGTGATTTTTTTTTCTTTCTTTCTTCTTTCACGGCAGCTCATGTTATACAGTAGCAGTGCTACAGCATGACAACCCACAAGCTGGCTGCTTGCAAATGTTCTATGGAGAAAACAAGTGAAGCACTGCAGAAAGATTGTGTATCGGTGAAAAGAACATTAATTCCTAACATTCCCAAACAGCCAGCAATGATGTCAATGTGTTTCTGACATGGGGGCAGGTTTCTGAACGTTGAATGTATTCAGGATGACAGGAAGAAACTGGATTTCTACTCTGGCTGTCCATCACAACAGGACGACTAGACAGAGCCGTGTTGACAGTGTTTGTGTTTGGGGTCAACAGGGACTCCTCTGACAGTGTAATGCAACCTCACACCTGCACTGACACTGATTTGTATCCATGCTGATTTTCCTTCTCTTTCTTGTGTAAAAATATTTATTATATTTTATTTATTTCATTTTTTGTGTTCCATTCAATGGAAAAATATAAATAATATTATGCAATACAGAAAGACACATTTTATTTTCACATGAAAAGAATGAAAATTGAAAGGGAAATGAAAAATATAAATAATAGCAAATAAATATGGGTGAGACAAACAAATAATTTCTCACAAAAGAAAAGATTTTTTAATCTAAAACCTAATTTCAAAATGTTTTTTTGTGTGTTTGAGTGACAACACTCAATGCAAAACACAACAAAATAGCAGCAATTAAATGTAGAATTGTCTCTACCTGCTTGGAGATTTTTGTTATGGGGTAAATTAGCTCATACTGGATGACTTGAAAAAAATGTATTTAGAGGCCAAATAGCATCCTTTTTACGACACGCACAACCTTTCTGTCTCTTACCATGGTGAAGAGCAATCCCAATCCTCTCAAGAGCCTTTGGGGCTAAATAACTGATCAGTAGTCTCGGGGTCAGAGCTGGAAATTACACACTAATGGCAGCTGACTGCCTCCCCAGATCGTTGATGGGGGGAGATTGGACTGACAACACTGATAACGTTGATCGTTCCATTTTCCCTGCACTCATTCGTCATTCTGGGCCACTTTGATATATCGTCTCAGTGGAGCTGCAGCTGTCGTTCCACACCATCAACTTCGACCTTTGTCAACGGGGCAAGGAACCAGCCTTTTTATCCACTGACCACAGCAATTGATGGGCTTCACATCGTACAGTTGATCCTACACTTACACCAACTCAAAAACCTTAAACATGTCATGCCATGCATTTTGGTGAAAGCAAACCTTGCTAATGTTTGCATAGTAGTAAAAAAGTTTTCTAGAATATGAAACTGGTACTATAAAGTTGTGCTTTCAACAAGGTTAGGGTTTGAAATTTGTTTAGATAATCTTTTTATGTAACTTTAAATAATTAAATTTTTTAAAAATTTAAATTATTATGAGGTTGATTGGAGACTCTAAATTGTCTGTAGGTGTAAGTGTGTGCTCCATAATAGGCTGTTACCTGTCTGGATGTATCTTGCCTCTACCTTGTAATGTGCTGGGATTGGCTCCAGCAGACCCCTGGGACCCTAGTGAGGAATAAGCAGGTGCAGAAAATGACTGAGTAATTCAAAATATTGCAATCCTTGATTTTGTAAAAAAAAAAAAAAAAAATCTTTGAACATTATTAAATCTTCACAATCACAGCAACCCTATTACAATAAAGTGAGTCTGTGGTAACTCGTAAAATGACAGAATGAAGTCTGCCTCTCTGTGGACATCGAACTGAAGAGAGATGTCCATGTTTAATTCATCTGTAGCCTAGTTAATTTGGGACAAGTGACTTGATTTTTTACAACCGCTCATGGTCAGCTCCCCCTCTTCCCTTGGCAGGGAACTTGACAGTTGCTTAGAGACGCAGACCTTCCACTTCAGCGGTTTTAACATGAAAGTGCACTCATAAGCTTTTAGAGAGCGGCCAGTGGACAGAGGCATCTCGACTCCTTGTGTCTCACTGGACCTACAATCAGCCAACGATGAAAAGCGCAGCTGCCTCACTGTGAGCAGGTCCTGTGTTTTACCGAGCAGTGACACCCACAGTGTTAACTGCTGTCACCAAAAGGAAGTCGTGAATATACTGTATATATATATATATATATATATATATACAGTGGGGAAAATAAGTATTTGAACACCCTGCTATTTTGCTATTTCTCCCACTTAGAAATCATGGAGGGGTCTGAAATTTTCATCGTAGGTGCATGTCCACTGTGAGAGAGATAAACTAAAAAGAAAAATCCAGAAATCTTTATTTATTTGTGTGATATAGCGGCAAATAAGTATTTGAACACCTGCGAAAATGAATGTGTAATCTGTAATGTTTGCTATTAAAGAGGTCAAACGTTTCCTGTAGTTTTTCAACAGGTTTGCACATACTGCAGGAGGGATCCTGGCGCACTCCTCCACACAGATCTTCTCTAGATCAGTCAGGTTTCTGGGCTGTCGCTGAGAAACACGGAGTTTGAGCTCCCTCCAAAGATTTTCGATTGTGTTCAGGTCTGGAGACTGGCTGGGCCATGCTAGAACCTTGATATGCTTCTTACGGAGCCAGTCCTTGGTTTTCCTGGCTGTGTGCTTTGGGTCATTGTCGGGTTGGAAGACCCAGCCACGACCCATCTTCAATGCTCTGACTGAGGGAATGAGGTTGTTCCCCAAAATCTCACAATACACGGCCCCAGTCATCCTCTCTATAATGCAGTGCACTCATCCTGTCCCATGTGCAGAAAAACACCCTCAAAGCATGATGCTACCACCCCCATGCTTCACAGTAGGGATGGTGTTCTTCGGATTGTACTCTTCATTCTTCTTCCTCCAAACACGCTTAGTGGAATTATGACCAAAATGTTCTATTTTGGTCTCATCTGACCACAAAACTTTCTCCCATGACTCCTCTGTATAATCCAAATGGTCATATGCAAACTTAAGCCGGGCCTTGACATGTGCTGATTTAAGCAGGGGAACCTTTCGTGCCATGCATAATTTCAAATCATGACGTCTTAGTGTATTACCTACAGTAACCTTGGAAACGTTGTTCCCAGTTCTTTTCAGGTCATTGACCAACTCCTGTCGTGTAGTTCCGGGCTGATTCCTCACCTTTCTTAGAATCATTGAGACCCCACGAGGTGATATCTTGCATGGGGCTCCACTCCGATTGAGATTCACCGTCATGTTTAGCTTCTTCCATTTTCTAATGATTGCTCCAACAGTGGACCTTTTTTCACCAAGCTGCTTGGCAATTGCTCCGTAGCCATTTCCAGCCTTGTGGAGGTGTACAATTTTCTCTCTTGTGTCGCTGGACAGCTCTTTGGTCTTCGCCATGTTACAAGTTAAAGTCTTGCTGATTGTATGGGGTGGACAGGTGTCTTCATGCAGCTAACGACTTCAAACAGGTACCTCTGATTAAGGATGATACATGGAGTGCAGGTGGACTTCTAATGGGCGGACTAACAGGTCCTTCAGGGTCAGAATTCTAGATGACACACAGATGTTCAAATACTTATTTGCCGCTATATCACACAAATAAATCGTTAAAAAATCATGCATTGTGATTTCTGGATTTTTTTTTTTTAGTTTATCTCTCTCACAGTGGACATGCACCTACGATGAAAATTTCAGACCCCTCCATGATTTCTAAGTGGGAGAAATAGCAAAATAGCAGGGTGTTCAAATACTTATTTTCCCCACTGTATATATATAGAGAGAGAGAGAGAGAGAGAGAGAGAAAGGGGGGGAGGGGGGAGAGAGAGAGAGAGAGAGAGAGAGAGAGATCATTTTAACATTAATTGAAATGAAACCATGCAACAAGTTTAAAGGAAAAAATCTCTATTTGGTGGAGCTGTTAACAACCATTGACGTGTGAAAATCGCCAACACTCTGCTGCTCTTAAGACATTGAACTTTAACAAAGTGTAAATGAAAAGCTTGTTATATAATGCATTGCATTAAACACCAAGTGTGGTACTTGAGTAAATATATTTAGGTACTGGGCATCAGATAGTATATTCATAAAGTCTATGACACCAACTCTTACAATGATAGAAAGTCCTAGGGTAGAACAGGTTGTTATATGATTTGGTTTTTATGTGCCTCTGTATTTTCTCTGTGCTGCTGGTTGACAGAGAAGATGAAGTTCTACATTCACATAAAAGTGTTTGGCCTCCGCAGGGTTGGTCCTTCAGCACAGGGGCTTTTGTTTTACTCCTAATAAATGGGTGGGATTCTGAATTATGGGCCTGAATCTTTTGGCACAAAAAAACTATCCCTTCCACATCTAATGGCCTACTCTCCTCTGGTGCAGTGTGCATGCAGGTAGGTTGATGACCATGAAGGAGCCAGAAAGTAAAAGAAGGAGATGGTCCACTATTGAGACATTGTTTCTCAAAATGTTTATCTGAACTAATCTTAAAATAATGAGCCTGCCAAATAAAGTCAATTTGTTTTCTTGGTTTAAATCAGCTTCAATAACATGGTTGAGATCCACATGATTCCGAAAACACAGACGTAGGTAATATGTTCTGAATGTACAAAAAGTTCTGCACATGAGCAATAATCGTTCTAAAACTAATAAAAGCATCAGAGTTCAAATTAATAAAAACATTATTTCCTCATTCCCCAAACAAAAGATGCAAAGGAGAAAAGAGTGAATTACATGTGTCTTGACTCCACAGATGATTATATTAAAATAGTGGAAAGTTGATCAACAAAAGAATACATGTTTAAAAGCATATACACTATGTATTCTATACTATTACATGTATAATTTTGGGGGTGCCTGCTGTTTTTCTTAAAATAAATACATATTTGTAAACCATATTTGATGCAGAAAAGGAGCCATTTGTAAAATAAAATTTCTGGACAAAATGCCAAGTGCATTTAATATCATAGCATAAAATGTGTGCTTCATATTGCCATAATAGCAAACTTTATTAAATCTCAGTAAAAGCCCAGTGAATTCCATGGCATGACTCATCATCCTCTTACAAGATAAAATGGCTCTTGAACAGCAAGCAGATTCCCCATCCTGGTGACTATTTTGAGAGGAGCCACCAGAGACCAGCAGCATGCGCAACTTCCCCAGGCAACATGTGATTATGCTATCAGCTAACTATTCAACAGCCATTGTTTTATTGTCATACAGCGGGAGTCAGGTTCAACCATGGTCGGCTTTTCCAAGGTCTGTCTTTGATGCGAAGGAAATAACACAGGCCGATGATATGTTTCATTCATCTCAATAATTACAGTAAATTAGGAGAAAAATAGCTAACACTGTTTTAGATCAAATTTAAAATATTGTTTCATAATGTTTTGTTTTGGCTTATAATGACTTTTATGTATGGCCTGTGTTGAACTTCTTTATTGGGTTCTCTTACACATGATAAATAGGGGCCTTCATGTGTCAAACGACATCAACATTTACAATCTATTAGACTGCCACCTGTTTGTGTTTTTGAAAAATAATTCTGTTCCTGCCCAACAGGTTAAAGTTGTGGAATTAAAGCGGTGTCACAATTAAATTAATATCTGTATTTATGGTGTATTTATGAGTCTAAAGTTTAGCACCATGCTGTTCAAACAGCATGCTGCGGTTACATTAAATGCCTGTTCTTATGTTTGGGCAAAATTAGATCCAACAAGATTTGCACAGGCTGTATGTTTATTTTGTTGTCAACAGTGGACTTTTGGGAAATTATGTCAAGATTTTAATTTTCATGCGTTGAATAATCACATAAATCACACAAAAGTTTGGATATAAGCTGTGAAAGTCAAAAGTTCAGCATTCGTCAGGGAGAGAGGACACAGACGCCAGAGGAAGCAGAGGCTGACTGTCGACCTACGGAGAGGAAGCAAAATAACTCTGTTGTCGCTAATGAGGGCTGTTTCCCATGAACACAAATCCTGATCCTTGTGGAGAACCTTCCCAGAGGAGTTGATGCTGTTCTAGCTGCAACCTTAATTCATATGTGAGTCAAGGCAGGTGAGCGAATACTTTAGGAAATATAGTGTATTAGTTAGTGATGGGTCGATGAGGCATCATGAAGCCTTTTGATACATTGCAAAACTGTATTGATACTGGTGTCGCTGAATAGTGACACCTGTTGGATTGTGGCCAAAGGTTATCTAAAAAACAAAAACTGTTGTGAAAATTACACCTAGTCAAACCAAAAGCAAATCAGTGTAAATAAATTAAAGATTAAATAAATTGGATATATCAACGACTACTTCTGATAATTCTATAAAAATCAGGGCTCAAGGACCTGAATCGGTTCCCTGAAGCCTTCACTCTCCACAATGCTCAGGGGCTGCCAGTCCTTCAGAATGAAATTCAGCACAGAAACTTGAGGTAGCTCCTTAATTGTTGACGACGAACAGCAAAAGATCAGAGATTCTTTTGGCAGATGCATCCCGTTGCCAGACGCGCTTGTTTATAGACATAGTTTGGGGCGCCGGTGTCAGTTCGAAATACTTCCTGTATCGGTCACGTGACCTTCTCGAAGCGATACGCGCACCGACAGGGTGTTTCGCTCTATGCGCTCGATCGTGTGACGACGCATAGGTGTTGCAGGACCCATCACTAGTATTAGTTAATGAGGCTGTCATCAGTCCACAGGAGTCACACAACAGCTCTACTAATGAGAACATCTCAGAAAGCTGTAATACTGATGTGGTTTGTGCAGAATTGTGTGCTCTGGCTTTCAATAGTTTTAAAGGAACAGTTAGACATTTGGAGAAATGAGCTATTCGCTTTCTTTTTTTCCTTCTATCTTTCTAAGAGTTAGATCAGAAGACTGGCATCATTTTTAATTTGTATGGAGCTGGAACTTATGATCAACACACAAACTATAAGCACACTGAAACACCCACAGCTTTAATATCTGTATATATTTATTTTAGGGTACAGTGTATTTTTAATCTAGTAGCTACATAGAAGATTTATCCACAACACTTATTTTGAATAAATGATATATGCTAATTAAAACATGCACATGCATGTTATATTAAATTTTAGACAAGACTACCATGGTATACTTAAGTAAATCATAATTTTTTTCTGTCTTACTGCATGGATCATGGATCTGTCTAGTAATTAAAAGAGAGTATCATTTAAAGTTCTCTAAAAAAAACTCTAGACTACCTTCATTTATCTGAATCTGGCCCTGCATAGAAAACTCATTTCCACTTTAAATTATTGATAAAGCCTGAAAGCCATGAAAGAGCAGCTGACCCCAAAACATCCAAATGTCATCTGTGTTAATGGGAAATACACTTTTAAGTGTCTGGAGAAAATGTCATACAGTGGAGGTCATCTGGAAGCCAAGTAGAGACCATCAGGGGCTTGATCTCATTTGCACAGATGAAAATGGAAAGTTTAGGGTTGAAGTGCATGTGTGTGTGTGTGCGTGTGTGTGTGTATACATATACTGTCTGTGCCTTTTCAGGGGGCTTACATGGTCCAATTTCACTGCAAAAGACACAATACAACCATAGGTCAACTATTTTTCTCATATTGTGCCTCTTTTTTTCGATTGTGAGCCAACTGCAATTGGGATTCAAGTAGAAACACATGTGATAAAAAATGTGAATAAATGCATTTTTAAATAATTTACTGGTCAGTCAAAATGTGCATATCCTCTGTATCTGATAAATGGATTAAGGGTTGGAGTCGAGCGGATTGTGTTGTCAAGAAGGCTGAGAAAAAAAGAGGTCTCACTTTGGCTAATAATACTGTATGACTAGAATTTCTGTAAGTGCAGAAACAATTTCCTGCCAGGCAGAGCAGGCGGGTATTTTCTGAATCTTTCTCATACAGAACATCTCCCATAGTCTCAGGGCTCAGACAGCGTCTTACACAGCGAGACAGTACTGTGCTGTGAGCACCCTAGCCAAAGTAAAAATCCACATTGGTTCACAAATGACACACTGAGAGGATTTTAACAGTTGGACTCTAGCAGAAGAAAGAAGACCTGCTCACTGTTTTCTTCACTAATAGTTATAAAAGATGCCTTTTCAGTACAGAGACCTTCCTCAAGGAAGAAAAATATAAAGATCCATGTACAGAAATGTTCCTAATAAATCTTTTCTTGTGAAGAAGATGGTTCCATTTTGTTGTTCTTCTGTTGTCATTCATGGTATACTCTGCCTCACCTGTTGATCTACAAGTTCTGCTCCAAAAGTTGGAAATTCTGTGTAACCAAGGAATATGAAAAGTAGAGGTTTGTCAAGTCCATCATTCAGTTTCTACAGCGTACAACCTATAGAGAAGGAATGAAGCACAAGAATATTATAACATTCAGTGGTCAAACCTCTACTCCTCCTCAATGGATTTAATAGGATGCGCCAGGGTAAGTCAGCAAAGTTTGATATGACTTGAGGATGTGGTTACAGTCACAGTAGAAACCTTATGCTGATGTTGTTCATGCATTCTTTTAGATGTGAAGAATTTTGGTTTCAGCATTTTCCTCAGTGTCCTGCATGGTAGCTCACCAAAATGATTGTTCCATATATTACATATTGTGTACATGCACACGCGACATGCAGCTGTAGCTAATTCAGAATGTTGCTGCTAGAGTCCTCACTAAGACTGAAAAAATAGATCATATCACTCCAGTTCTGACGTCCCTGCATTGGCCTCCTATCTGCCAAAAAATGTACTTTAAAATACGTTTACTGTTGTCAGGATCAGAACAGGACACAGGACTCAGGCGTAGAGTTGGAGTGGCAAACAGGCTTTATTGGGTACCAGTAGGAAAACCTCTCTTGCAGTGAACAAAATTAAGTGGCTATGAAACCTCCCAACTATCTCTGGCTATAAATCTAAGACTATAATTCTATCTATGACTAAGAACCTATCTTTGAGTCTACCTGTGAATCTGTCTATGAATCTATCTATAACTAAAAAATAAAATAAAACAGGAAATGACAAGACATGGAGACAAAATAAAACCCCAAGTTGACTTTGCTGCGTGACAACTGGTTTATACAGCACTGAATGGTTTATTGCCTAAGTATATCTGTGATCTGCTGATCCTATATGAACCATCCAGATCTCTTAGAAAACTTTAGCTTTTCCTTTTTAATCAACTGTTTTTAAATTGTACCTCAATGCTTTTAATGTTCTATGTAAAGTACTTTGAATTACCTTGTTGTTGAAATGTGCTATACAAATGAACTTGCCTTGCATTGCTTTGCCTTATATAGAGAGAGCTATAACCTTGGAAAAAGGTTATAGGTAATAAATAAAAGTGCTGCATAAATTCTGACGTTTTAACTGTAAAATTAAATGCAGATGATGTGATTTGAGCATTTCTGGGAGCTAGAGGCTATAGAATTTTGTTCAATGTAAAATTACATTTACACATGTTCATTAGGGGGTTATGACACAGTCTTCATGTAGTAACTGTAGGCACATGGTAGCTACATCACAGCTAACATGCACCTCTTAACGTGTGACTATGCATCAATACTACACAGAAGCTACATGCATGGGTGCAGATCCTAGAGGATCCAATTTCTGATAAACAGATTCTTACACATCCAGCAGTTACTGAGTAACATTATCACCTATTCGGATTTGTGTATCTATCCACCTGATGAATGGAATTCCAATATTCACTCTGTTTTAGCTCAATTTTATCTCTCTACCAACTCCTGGGGGAAATGGCTGGCTCTTTAGCTTCTAAATGTGCCACTAATGTTCACCAGCTAATCCCCAGCTTACTGTGTGTCCATTTATCATTTGGAGATGAGCAGGTAGTGTATAGTGTTTCAGTGTTTTAGTTCTTTTTTTCTCTCTATAAATAGGTGCCTGGTGCATCTGAAAATGATGCTGTAATGCTGTAAGAGCATTTAATATCTCTGCAGGTTCATCAGATTTCCATATCATACATTGCTATTATGAAAAATATTAATTATAGCTCTGACCACCTGCTCCACATATGAAAGTAGTTGCTGTGTTTACTGTTTTCATAGTATAATGTTTACATAGCTGATGGCTGGCCCAGCCTAAACGACCCTGTTGTAATAACCATAGTGTTTCTTTAACTGAAACTCAAGAAGAAGTTCTCAAATGTCTTTGTTCTAAAGTAGTCAGGCCCTCCTGTGGCCAGGCCCTCCTGTGGATCCACAGGCTCACTGTGGGGTCCCGTAGTTAATTGCATCCGGAGTCCCTCTAAGGGAAGTAATCACTTGACATCTTCACAAAAAACCTCTGACAGCATGATGGGGCAGAAGCTTGCAGCCATGCTCCTGAACCACTGGAAAGCATCTCTGGGAAACCAGAGAGAGAGAGAGAGAGACAGAGAGAGAGAGAGAGAGAGAAAACCTCGCCTCATTTATAAATAACTTAGGTGAAATTGAAAGGAACTCTACTGTGCCCTTAAGCAGGGGACAGAACCCCAAACTTCTCAAGTGGAGCTGTTCAGTCAGTGATCAACAGACCAAGCTTTTATTGGGCAGCGTCCTGGTGTGAATTAATTCAACTGTGACTCAGTCTGATCAAATTAACGATAAGGAGAAGGCTTGCTCAGTCAACCGTCCCTGGAGAAACAAGATAAGATAATACAAATTTTATTGATCCCTGAGGGGGGTAAAGCTCACTGCTGCAGCAAAGAATAGAGATGTTAATGGGAAAAAAGAGATCCACCGATAGAAAGGAATAAAAGGCAATGAGGAAGTAATAAGGAAGTAATAAAATATGGAATATATTAAAGATCATTCTGATGTTTAATAACCAGTGTTGAATAACTATATGCTATAGTATGATGTCATTTGCACCATGACTGTGAATACAAACAGTGTGGGTTTGTACAGTTTAAGGACAGTATATATATATATATATATATATATATATATATATCCATCCATCCATTTTCTATCCCGCTTATTCCCTTTCGGGGTCGCAGGGGTCTGCTGGAGCCTATCCCAGCGCATTTTATGGCGAGAGGCAGGGGGATACACCCCAGATGGTCGCCAGCCAATCGTGGGGCACACACACCATTCACACGCACACTCACACCTATGGGCAATTTAGATTTGCCAATTAACCTGAGCATGTTTTGTATTGTGGGAGGAAGCCGGAGTACCCGGTGAAAACCCACGCAGACACGGGGAGAACATGCAAACTCCACACAGAAAGGTCCCAGATATATATATATATCCATCCATCCATCCATTTTCTATCCCGCTTATTCCCTTTCGGGGTCGCAGGGGTCTGCTGGAGCCTATCCCAGCGCATTTATGGCGAGAGGCAGTTTCTCATGCTCCCTTTTCCTGATGTTGCCATCACTTGGTATTGCCACATCCACCACCACGGCTTTCCTCTGCTCTTTATCCACCACCACAATGTCTGGTTGGTTTGCCATTACCATTTTATCAGTCTGGATCTGGAAGTCCCACAGGATCTTAGCTCGGTCATTCTCCACCACCTTTGGAGGTGTTTCCCACTTTGACCTTGGGGTTGCCAGCCCATACTCCGCACAGATGTTCCTGTACACTATTCCAGCCACTTGGTTATGGCGTTCCATGTATGCTTTAATATATATATATTTATATATATATATATATATATATATATATATATATATATATATATATATATATATATATATATATGTGTGTGTGTGTGTGTGTGTGTGTGTGTGTGTGTGTGTGTGTGTGTGTGTATATATGTACAGAATAACTAACATATAGTTTGACATGAAAAGACATAAGCAAGATACTCCTGTAGCCATTGGTGCCCTGGGAACAGGATTTTATATTGTGTAAAAGACTTCTGCAGTCCATCCCTAATCATGTGAAACACACAGTTTGATTGCAGCGCCTTCTACCATCCGACTTTGAATGAGCTGGGGTTCAGAGAGGATGAAGAATGTTTTTATCACAGCAAAAAAATGTCTATCTGAAGTCACAGAGAAACAGGATTGCAAGTTCCCTTTTTCTGTAGTTAGTCTCCTGAAGCAGCGTGGGGGATCAATGCTTAGTGGGAAGGGATCTATCAAAAGCGGAAAACAGCATAAAGGATTGTGCCATGAAACTAAGATACCAGCACTGAAGATAAATTGTTACGAGATTAGAATCAGAACACAAAAGTCTGTTGAAATCATGTATTAATGGAAAGCTCCATATAACAAAATAGTATAGAAAATTGTGGCCATTGTGCTAAGAACCTAAATTAGAGAAATAGTAGAATGTACTTATACATTGCATATGATTTAATCACCTTGTGAGGTTAATTGTCCCTGAATTGATGGATTATATTTGGAAATCTATGAATAAAAACATTTAAAAATTCAATGCAAAATATTTCCAGATTGCACTAATTAGACAACACATATTGTATTTGGCATTTAAAATGAATATATATTTGATTTCATTCATTGCTCTGCAAACAAAATGACATTTTCATTTAGAGGCAGTGTAAAGCAGAGCATTGTGATAGAAATGAAGGCAGGGACATTTGTTCAGTCGATGCAGTCGTCCCCTTGAAAGCCTTCCAGAATGTGTTTTTTTGGAGATTTGATGCTTCATTCACCTTCATGTTTTATTAATTCCGGACACACTGGGTTGTGTTTCTCTTTGCAGGGAGAAACCAGCATGGGCACCTTTCTGTGCTGCATTTGCTTCAGAGTCTTATCAGCTCTCAGTGTTGGGTATGCGTGGGTTTTAGTGTTGTATAAGCTTTTTATTCCACTGAATGGAGGTCTAGAAACACCTCTGCTCTCTGACATCATGCATTCCCTCCATTCTCCTTGGCCACAAAAGACATTTAGTGTTACATAATCTATCCCTTCAACAAAAAAAGCCCAAGGATATATTTTCTTTTATGCCTCTTCTCAGAATCAAATCAGCGAAATAGGATTGATTAAACAGGCTGATATGGAATGTAGTTTGTGCCCTTCCCTTTATTTTCAATGCCAAGCTCAAGGTTGAGAGTAGCTCAGTGAGCGTGGAGCAAAGTGCAAAAACTGCAGAGGTTAAAGATTCACATTTACAAATGATTGGTAGATATAGTTTAGCAATTCAACCATTTTATGAAAAATATTATTTGTATAACACATTTATATTCTGTGCTAACATTCAGTGACAAGTTCTCAGTTTGCACAGGAAGAGATGATTCCCATCTCCAACTAGAGAAGCTAGGTCTCTTCTGTTCTGGTGGGACCATCGGATCTTATCTTGAAAAAAATCAAAAATCTAATTGTTTATTCTCATGTGCACTGTGTTGAACCAGGTTAATCCTATACAATGAAATTCTTACTTGATGTACATATGAAATCAATAATAATAATAATGACTATACCAATAATAATAATAAAGTAAACAGAATAAAATAACACTGAATAACCTGAGACTAACATTGAAGAATATAAACTACTAAGTAAGCAAGTTATGTACATATATTTACAAGAGATGTGCAAGGTGCTGTCAGGGGGGATACGCAGTAAGATGAAAATAACAATAAAGAATAAGGTACATAAAACAGTCACAGCTGTAAACAGTATAAGGTTGTTGTTGCAGTCTTATATCTGTCATCCTGTCAGCTGTTGGATGAGGAGGGGAAGAAAGAGCTTTAGAGTCTGCTGACTGTGCACCTCACACTCCTGCACCTCCGGCCGGGGGGAGGGGTGAACAGTCTGTGTGTGTGGGGGAGGTGGGGTCTGTGATGATGGAAGTAGCTCTCCTGTGGACTCTGCTCTGGTAGATGCTCTGCTGATAGGGCAGGGGTGTCCTGCTGATCTTTCCCGCCGTTTGGGGTGCTGGCTGGTCAGGATGGACCTGAAATTTCTGAGGATCTCTGTAGACCTGCCAAACCTCCTCAGATGGTCCAGGTGCTGTGTGGTGTACAGTGTCCAGGTGAGGTCCTCTCTGATATGGACCCACAGATATGTAAAAGTGCTTACCCTCTCCACTTTCCTGAACAGTGGCTGATAAGTTCTCCTCTCCTTCCTTATGTCCACTATCACCTCCTTGGTCATGTCTTGTTGAGGGTGAGGTTGTTGTCACCGGAGTGGCCGTCTGCAAGCTTCAGGATGACATTGTCCTTGTGGGAGGATAGGACTGAGGACACAGGCTAAAGTCTTGTTACCTATCCTGACTGAGGCTCGCCAGTCAGAAAGTTCTGCAGCTAGCCCCAGAGTATGGATTGTAGACCAGTGGAAAACAGTGTCAGTGAGCTTGTGAGGGATGACTGTATTGAACGCCTAGTCATCAATGTCAAGAGGCAAATCATTTCTTGATCCTGCTGCAATTGTGTCATGACTCACACATCAATATTACCTATTCTTAGCACTAAAAGTTTAAAATAAGCATGAGAATAATCAAGTAATTAGGTGTTTTGTGGGAAACAAGCTCAGTGAACTATATATCTTGTCTTGCAAAAACACAAACAGAGCATGCACCGGCATGTTGGCACAGAGATATCTTACCTGAGAAAGTGTTGATGTCACCTTTGTGACTTTTGAGTGTATAATTTTTTAAATATATATTTTTAAAGTCTTGTACTTTAACTGTTGTGCAAGTTAAATTAACTTGAAAAACATTTGACTGACATCTGTAACTGTCATAATAAGTATCACTTTTTCCTTTTTTATTTAATTATTATTATTAGTTATTTCTCCTAACATGGTCCAAAAATATGAAAAACATCCGGTTGGCTAAATAAGAGCCAATTCTTTTGCATATCCTCAAGCTTTAAATAAAGGTTGACTAGTTGATGGACTGGTATGATTTGAACTGTAAGGCAGATAAAAAGCACCCACTAAATGACTTGATTTCAACTTTCCGATATTTACTTATGCTTCAGGCTGATCCTGTCTCTCAATCAGTTAATTAACATTCTTGCTGCAAAAGCTTAAAACAACAGCGCAGTCTGTTCCACCCGTTCAATTAGCCACAAGCCAAATGTGTATGCATCAGGAACTTTTGGAAATGATGCTCTTCATGCTTCTTGCGACTCAGCCTCTGTTTCACCTCTAACAGATCACATAGAACAAAGTGAGCTCATCATCCACCTGTGAGTTTTATTCAATAGGATATCATATCCTTTATCTCTTCTCTCAGGGGGGAATTAAATATTAATCACTTTAGTGCATATTAATATACACACAGAGAAAACTACCATACATTAGGCTCCATATTGCATATACACTGCAGCACAATCTCCAAACTAAATCCTCTAAAACCCAGAGTCAAAGGTTAGTTTTTTGCAGTAATATAGGAAGCGTGTTGATTGTATTGTGATGAGATCATATCAAACCAATAGGGAATGTTTGTTGCTCCAGCTGCACCAAACAACTGTGAAAGATAATCTGGCACCATAGCCAGTGTTCTACTCTTCACACCATGCATGTCTACCTGCCGTTTTTTTTTTTTTTAAAAGGAATTCATGTTTCTCACAGCAAAGTAGTTTTGCAAAGATACACACATACCACAGACATTGGACAGTCAGATATTTCCTATAAGGGGTCTCGATAGGAAGACAAACTTTAATTTGTTTCTCACATTATTTATTGATTGATTTATGGAGATCCATGTTATATATCTGACATATCTGTCAAATATGTGACAGTATTAATCCAGACAGACTTTGACAATGTCCATGGTATGGTTGTATTTTCTGCTATAAAGTATCATTATCTTTAGGAAGAGAGTATATCTGGTGCTAAAAAAAAGTAATAACAGTAAATATATCCGATCATTTCCTGCCTCATTTAAAATCTAGAAATGAAAAAAGCTATCTGGCTCTCATATTCAGACTGTGACCTTTGGGAATGGGTTATTCACTATTTTAATTCCATTGAGACAGTGAGGCCTACTGTATTCCTATTGAGACAAAATGACCCTGAATAAGTAATAAAACACAGAGCCATAGAACAGATGAGGAAAGGCAGTGACATTTCAGATTTCTTGTTCTATTTCTGCAGCCGCCCCCACCCGAAGAAAAAACTAGTGACTCTGTACCCAATCCAATATTTGAAAAAGGAACCACGCAGGGCAGCCCTGTCTCAATAAATGACAACTGCCATGGGCCAGGCACTGTGCATGGAACATTATTTCAGTTTGACATCACCTCCATGCAGAGTATGTTTCAGTGGCAGATCGAATTCTTTTCTAAACCAACGTCTTACAAAAAATAGAAAGAAAGGAGCCTGGCTAGTTAAGGTCCAATAAGTAGATTTTATGAATTCAAATGTCTAAAAATGACTACAACAATGTTATTATGTTAATCCATTTATTGGCTTTTGTACTTAGACTGTCCCAAATTTTCCCAAATATTTTCATACCTAAAGCAATAAACATTTTACATTATCTTTATTCTAAAGGGCTGCTATAATGCTGCATAATGTTGATAATTTGGCTCTGGGTAAAAACCTCTAACAATGAACACTGAACTCCTATGTTCCCACACTACTTCATGACATCTCAATGCTGTCTTTTGTAAATGCTTTGACTAAAAGATGCCTAGTGACAGAAAATTCCATACTATATGTTTATACTGCATACAGTGCCTTACTTGGGCCCCTTGAACTTTTTGACCTTTTCGATCAGATCCAATCTTGACCTAAATGACTGCTGATTACAAATAGAGTCCACCTGTCTGTTCAAGCTATCATACTGAAATGCTAGCTATCATGTTCACGGATGAACCGTAGAGATCCATAGCTGAGGTGAGGTATCTGTCCTTAGGACAACTATTAGTCACACACTGCACAAATCTGGCCTTTAAGAAAGAGTGGCCAGAAGATGCCGGTTCTCACCTCAACCACCTGGGGACACCAAACATATGGAAGAAGGTGCTGTGGTCAGATGAAACCAAAATTGAACTTTCTGGGCAAACACATTATGCTTGGCATAAAAGTAACACTGCACATCACCCTGAACATATTATTCTTTTGTCAAACATGTTGATGGCAGCATCATGGTCTCTTCAGCAGGGCCAGGGAAGATGGTTAAATTGAAATGCCTGAAATGTGGAAAAAGGTCAAAAAGTACAAGGGGGTTAAGTACTTTTGTAAGACACTGTATGTTTGTAATATGCCCTTTTCTTATAGCTTATGTATGTTTAAGACAATCAGAACATAAACTATCTCCCCTAAGCTCAGGTGTATCTGTCCCTCACAAAGTGCACTTATGTTTCTGACTTTGTTTGAGTGTTTATATCCCATCAACTCGCTTTGTTCCACTCCAACAGCACACGTTAATTAACCCACCACGGATGAATTTATTCTATTATTGGATTCTCTGTACCGGTAAGTGTCCCACATGTGTCTGAGTCCCCCTGTGCTTCATGCGTTGCTGCAGCTCAGTTCGGCGTGCGGGGATTGCACTGGAGAGAACAATACAATGGTAATCCTTAACAAAAGACGGGAAAATTGGGCCTGAATATGCTGCCCTCTTCCCCTCAGGACCGCATTTCCTTCAGCAAGGACTGACAGAAGATGGATTTACTTATTATCGTGCCTGTGCATGCCAATAAGCGAGACACAGAGAATCAATAACTCCCTGAGAAGAGTGTAAGGGCTGTACGAATACAAATACACAGTCAAGCCAGGTTGCAAACAAGGGAATTATTTCTGTAAAAGTAAGCCGCACTCTAAGTATCTGCTTTCCTGACGCTATATAAATTATTACAGTACCTTAGAAAATTATCACATTAATTAACTGGAAATAGCCTCCCTTTGTCTATTATGTTTTGCATAATACCCTCATTTCAACCTACTTGATCTGCCTACTGTGAGCTCTGTTGAATGGGTTTCTGAACACAATTAGGATTTAATTGGTATACCAGGGATGTTCTCCTCTAAAGGTCAGAGAAGGTTGTCAGTTTGATTCTTGAGACTGATTTGTAAGTTAAAAGCGGGAACAAAACCTGTCATTCTAATAGACAGGCTCTGATTTTTATTTGTACCTAAGTCACTGAAGGTTTTCAAGGTGCAAATATGAAACGGTTTCATGTGCAATAATAAATCCTTACTCCCTTTATTACATATTTAAAACAAAAAATTTGCATCTAGGGTTCAATTAAAGTTGTTGTCAGATTATCAAACAGCATGTAGAATGCCTCAGATGTCAGATTACCTGAAAAAAATGTGTGACTTCACTAACATTTGTACTTTCTTTATATATAGGAATAAGTCACCTGTGCAAAGATGGAAAAGTTAACAGGATTTGAACTTATCTCCAAAAATCAAGGTGTAATTCTTGACACTTGTGTGTGCAATCAAATGCAACAATGAGAGACCGTCCAAAGGTTTGTGCTATTTCCCCATTTGGATGTTACATTATGTTGAGACTACAGACAAAGACACAGGCCAGTCCAGGAAGCCTGTGGGATTTATCCTGAAGAGCCTAAAGAAATGTCCAGACCAAATGATTTATCTTCTGACTATAATATAGTGTGCAGAATGACTATTTGAGTTGTTCTGTTCTGTATTTATCATGTCTGCTCAACGTTAATGCTACCATATAGGAAAGCTGCTCCCTAAACTTGAGCAGCATCTGCTGACTCATGCGTCAGTCTGATACTCCCACCTTGTTCTGCTTCTGTAAGACGATAACGTCTGCTGTGTTTATTTTTTTTTCTGTATAAATTTCTCATACAACAGACTTGTACTCCTTTGTGTGATTCTTTATCTTCTTTCAAGAATAACACTAGACAAAGACAGTTAGATTGATTGATTTCTTATTTCATGCTCACCACAGCAACAGAGTTGGTGGCATGCACCTTTAACAACTAAACATCATCTGATTTTTAAAGGTCCCATGTTGTAGAAAGTGAGATTTATTTTGCTTTTTGATTAAAAGAAGGTCTTGGTGTTATATAAATATTAACCCATATATCAAATTGATAAATACAAAGAGAAATGCACACAGATTCTCCCCAGAAGCCCTATAAGCTGTCAGACTTCTGTGAGTGATGTGTGATATCACAATTATACAGTCTTTGTCATTCAGATCAGCAAATCAGAGGAGAGGCTCAATGGTAAAGTGTAAAATATGATACTTTTGTTGCTTGAAAGCTCATTGTAACCTCTGAAAATAATTTTTGGAGTCATGTCTTTTAAACAATTTGACAAAAAAAGATGTCAGACTTCCAGGTGTATCCATGTTGATAAACGAGGAGCGCTAGCTTACCCCACTCAAAAATCAGCCACTTGTGTCAGCACTTTGTCGGTGGATATTTTTTTTTCCTGTAAATACAACACAGCCGTGGGAGCTTTTCAGCTGACGAGAGGCAACAGCATTCACCTAGTAAGTGGCTATAGCTTCTCATTGTCATGGGTATAAATGTGTATATCTCTCTTATCCAGACCGCTGAGGGACTAACATATATCAGTCCACATGACTGACTGGAACACCTTCTTACAGGGGCAATCCAATTTTCAGCTCAGTGCTTCATCACCTTGATGACCTGTAATTTTTCGTGCACCAATACGAGCTGTTAAGCCATGAATAAATCCCATTCTGCGTCTTTGTATGGGTTTATGCTCTTCATCTTGAGCAAACTGAAGACTGCTCTGCAGCTACACTGTTGATCCTTTCTCCCACTTTTGTGTCAAGAAGATGGAAAATATCAATAAAGGTTTCCCAATTAGTCCCTTTTGGCTTTCTAATGTGCCCATTGAGAATAATGGACATGTCAATATAGACTGACACTCAGCCCCAAGCAGCAAACAGCCAATAGGGAAGATCCATCAAGATTTACCTTCTGGACAATGACCCTCACTCACCACCGACGCCGCCACCAGCGCCACTACCACCACTGCCACCACTGCCACCAATAGCTTTAACATGCATGCAAACACACAAACACACACGCCTTCCACCCACTACCACTTGTGACTCGAGGGCGAACTGACTGCTGGAGAAATCAGCCATTAGCAAGGAGCTGTGAGTAGCTTCTCAGCAGCAAATTAATGAACCTATGTTCATTGTGTTCGGCTGTCAGGGTACACTCAAGGGCAAAGCTCTTAAAGAGACATGAACAACACCAAACAAAGCAATGAGGTTTAGTCACTTCATTTACCTTTTTTACTGTATTCAGAGTTAGCTCACAATGTTGTCTACCTTTTGAACTGAAAATGTTGTGAAATGAGGTAATCTAGACTTTGTGTGCAAAAAAGGTGAAAAAGAAGTAGAAGTAGAAAGGTTACATTAAATAGTAAGTATTCATTTAAGCTTTGTAGATCAGTAACAAGAAATTCATGCAGGCATGTTTTGAGAAATATATGTTAAAATGATGTAAGGCAAGGAAACTTTAATATAATAGCCAATTTCAAACATGGGAAACTGAATGTTTTTTCCAAAACATTAAAAATGATTAGAGAAAATGATTAAAAATAGACAACAGAAACAATTTAATATTTGAAAGTCACTGTACAGAGTGTACAACAGTATGGCAGACAACAGTAAATGGAAAATCTTCAGTCTTGTTTAAAAGAACTGAAAGTTGTAGTTCTCTGTTTAGAAATAACCCTGAGATGTCTGAGTGGTTCAAAAGGGATCAGCAGGCCATAAATATTGTGGCCCATAACCAAATGGTTACATTTTCTTATTCAGAAATTTGTCTTGGATTAAAGCCCCTTGGTGAGATTGTTATGTACAATTGTGTCTTCTGCATAATATTTATGCTTGTTGCATAGTAGAGGCCCCAAAATTAAGCCTTGGGGAACTCCACAGGTTATATTTGTATGTTCAGAAATTTTGTTTCCAATAGACACAAAGCACTTTAAATGTCCCAATGCAAATAACCATTTTTTCAGTGAAGAGAAGAAGAGAAGAAGAGAGGTATTTATGAGACAGACCAAAAGAAACATGTCTATGGAGTTCCACAAAGGCACTTGAGAGAGCTCAGCAAAATTAGCTATTGAGTTGAATGTTTGTACTTTAAATTGAAAAGGTATCATGCTAAGGGTATCAAATCTTCAAATCAAGTAAAATCCAGACAAGTGAAAATATTAGACTTTTAAGTAGGATTTAAACCAGTTCAGTGCTGTGCCAGAAAATCACACCCAGTGTTGCAATCAGTCAAGTAATATGTTGTGGTCAACTGCTTCAAAAGCACCAAATGAAATGGAATGTCTTTCCCACCAGTGTCAGAATAAAAGTACTTTCAGTGTTAAATAAATACTGTCATATGTTTCAAAACACTCAGCGAAATCCACTCAATATATTTAGAAACTGTGCCTAAAAATTTGTTGTCAGGACTTGTGTAAAGTTGTAATGTCACAAATTTTCAGTCTTGTAAGACTTTATGGATGCAACTATTGGTTCTTAAAACCACAAATATATTTTGTTAGGAATATTACAACTTTAATAGAACCCAGAGAAAAAATAAAAAATACAGGAACTTTGATTAAACTGTCACATGAATATTGACTACAGTTGTATTACTTTACAGTGTCATGACCTCTAAAATAAGTCATACGAATATTGCAAAAGATTTAATTTTATTGAATTATTTATAAGAACACTGCAGCTAAATTCATCTTTCTGTCTGTGTAAGTCAGCTGGCTGATTTTCAACATTGGCACCAGTCCTTTGGTGAAAGTAAAAAGGTATTTACAGCAAAATACCTCCAAATTAAAACAAAATATTTTTATGGCTGGCTCTGCAGTCACACTACAGATCATGTTCCTGACAAAGATGCAGACTATCTGCACCGAAATCCAGGTCAATTTAAAACCCTTTTTTCTATAGTAGAGGCACTTTTTGTTTAGAGATTAAGTTCTTGCTGCACCCAGAATAATATGTAGCCCAAACCATTATTTAAAATGTGTTTTTATGTTGGTAAAATGAAAATGAAACACGAGGCTCACATTGTATTCACATAATCCTTCCACAGTAATACAATGCAAACATCAGACTATTCATGCTTTGGTTAGTGAATCAAGCTGCGGATTTGAAGCCTGCAGCAAAAATGCAAGTGATGAAATCTCCTCTTTCTGTCATCGGCGCTGCACTTGAACATGGCGCATAATGCTGCACTTAAGCTTTCACGACAGGGAATGCTGTGTGTGAAAATGCTCTAATGCCTGTTTTTTTTTCCTGCCTCACATACATTTGATCTGATATGTTCTAAAAAGTTATTGGTACTTGCATTTTGTGACTTCTGTATGAGGCACATAGCTGACAATCAGACTGCATACAAAGCATCTTCACTGTTTAAATCTCAGAGAAGCCAGTGCATCCCAATCCCACAGCACAACTACAGTATAATCCCCTCGTTAGTTGACAAGACATTACAAAAATGTAGTATTATGTGTAATTTATTCTTATCTTCCTAATCCCCACTAGACTGATGCCACTGAATTTCAGCAGCAGGCATTGTTACATTCTATATGAGTTTGTCTGCAATTTCCCCAATACTGCCTCCTTGTAACAATATATATGTTATCATCTTTTATTTGATTTCTTTTAATTGTATTTTGTCATAAATGTATAATGTTTCCTATAGGATGATTTATTCACAAAATACAGCATTAATTAAGTGACACTTTGCAACATCAGAACTAAAATATTGATTTATGCTAACAATAATTACACTAAACAACTACACTGTAGTCCTGGTAAAATGTGGGGGGAAAACCTTGGCTGATGTTCTTTACATAGAACAACAATATATTCAAACTTAACAAGCCATTCTGTCAGTCACATTTCCCTTTTTATATACCAACAATATTAATCATGTCTTTTGGTTGATTTGAAACAAGCATACAAGCAACATCCATCCATCCATCCATTTTCTATCCCGCTTATTCCTTTTCAGGGTCGCAGGGGTCTGCTGGAGCCTATCCCAGCGCATTTTATGGCGAGAGGCAGGGATACACCCCAGATGGTCGCCAGCCAATCGTGGGGCACACACACCATTCACACACACACTCACACCTATGGGCAATTTAGATTTGCCAATTAACCTGAGCATGTTTTGTATTGTGGGAGGAAACCGGAGTACCCGGTGAAAACCCACGCAGACACGGGGAGAACATGCAAACTCCACACAGAAAGGTCCCAGACCCAGGCCCCAAGGCGGTCTTGAACCTGCGACCTTCTTGCTGTGAGGCAACAGTGCTACCCACTGCTCCACCGTGTCGCCCTACAAGCAACATGCAATTCAATATTCCCCTAACTTTTTTTTTTTTTATAAAAAGAAGTAATTGTACTTTTTAGTGCAAATTACATTTCTAATATGCAATATATCACAATGGCTGTTTAATGTTGATAGAACTTTTAAATGAAATAACAGAGAAATGAGCAAGGAAAGACATATCCATAAGTGCAGGGCTCATTTGAAATATGGCATACCAGTAAATATAAATGTTGTTTAAACTTTTAGAAGTTTAATCAGGAGTAAAAACTAACAACTTGCCTGAATTTATGGCTGATTTTAATCTTAACAAAATAATTTAAGAGACTAATTGTAAATGACAAATGACTTGCTTGCATTAATGGGTGATACTGAGATGTAGACTACAGCACAAAGGCCAGGTCTGGCTCAAAGGCCGTAGAATTGATGTGCAAGGTGTCACGCAGGTGAAAGCCTGTTAGCCGTGTCCTCACATGGCTCTTAATAAAGTTCATAACTGAGACTGTCTTCTCACACAAATACATCAACCCAAACAAGCTTAGTATTTTCTTAGTAAACGTTCGAATCTCTCAAAACCTGTCCTTATCCAGTTGTCAGTAAAAGCTGTCAAGAAAAGGCTGCTGGTGCCGACTGCGTCACATTGCAGCTCAATTCCACATGAATCTCACTTAGAAACTGTTGAAACTGATGGTGGCATAGCGCTCTGGAGCGGATATAGTTACTAAATTTTATCACTGGTCATAAAATGTTTGTATTGGAGATGTTTGGTACACAGAACTTGCTGATGAATGATGCAATGGAGTTGTCACTTTATTACATATTAGTGTTGTTAATCCTGTGGTGTGCCATCCATAATAATCCCAAAAATTTTATTCCACAGGCGTTTCATGTCATCCACAGCAGCACAAACAGAAGATAATAAATCTGCTCCTCTTGTTTGGGTTTCCAAACTCTGGAGGTCAAGTAGTTCTTCAGTAACATTTATTTTATTGTCCACTCCCCTCAAAAAACATAAGTAACTGAGCAGTGCCTGAACGTCTGTGCTTACATCGCAAGCCAGTGAAAAAAAGTCAAACTCCTTTCCCTAACGTGTGGGCCTGATGTTACTGATTTTAGAGGAGACGATGAAATTTGACCATGGGCCGCAAAAAAAGATTTGAGAGAAGTCAAGTTTGGTTTGGTTTACTAGTAACATCATGAGAATAATTACAAGACAGTCTATTAAAAACAATAAAACAATCCAATTGAATTAATCCATGTATACATAGAATCACTTAAGAAACTCATTATCAGCTCATCAGCTCCTTTTGTTTGTTTGCTGGTAATGTTATGAGTATTATTACCTATCATTTTCTCCAAAAAAACAGATACTTGAATAAAATGGTAAATGGATTAAGTCATTTATACATTGTTGCTTATGTCATTAGTCTGAAAGCCATCAAGTCATTAAACTACTCTGGTCATCATCAGTATTAACTTAACATTTACAGTTTGTTGTCTTTTTTATCTCTTGTTAGCCAACACAACACACTATGGTTGTTCAGAGCGGGGATTATACCCATCAAATCCAAGTCATTGACTAATAGTGTACCAATTACAACAAAGATTGACAAAACATAGTCATTTTCTCACTAGTTTCCAAAGAAAGTAAAGGTAAAGCTAAGGAGACTGTAGGTTACAGGCTTGTTAAGCAGAAAATATTGGTTAGAGCAATGGTATATGTAAATATTGATCCTTAGAAGTCAGAATATTCAAACTACCACAGAAAAAAGTAGGCATACAGCATATACTTGCATATGACCTGAGAATGTAACATCTACATTTCTTTCATTTCTGAACAGAAGGGAATCACATTGTGTTTCTGTTTTCACAATATGTATGTGTGCTTGTTTACAGACCAAAAAAGGCTATATTTCTTTGGGTGGCATGATAGAAAATGTTAACTTTATATCAAGAATGACACCTGACATATATTCTGAGTTTTCTTTGTTTTTTCCCAGGAAGGATGAGGTGATTGCATTACAGGCTTTTATGTTGCTGTCAGTCTACGAGAGTGGTGGTGTCTGCCTCTTTACTAACATTCCCCAAACAGCCTCTGCTTTGTCATACCGGAAGATGGTAAAATTATATTGACTTCTCTCTTTTGCTCTTATGTTAATGTTATTCAGAATGACGGCACTGTTATATTATTGTCTGAAATTACAACCCCCCCCTCCCAGTCATCTTTGATTCTCCTCATGGCTTCCCAATATATTTCTCTCTCCGCAAATGAAACCAAGCTCGCTGTGCCAAATTCATTTCCAATGTGGATGGGTCTCACAGGGGGATTATGTCATGATTGTCCAACACAATCAAACCCAGGCATGGGACTGTAGACTTAAGTTGAACATCATCATAACCTTGAAAGACCTTCACTGGCAGAGAAGAGAGCCATGAGGGCCACTGATCCATAGCTGTGCAGATAGCGCCCCCTGTTGCCTCTCCTAATACAAAGTTTTTTTTATTTATATCAAACATCTCAGATACACTTTAATTATTATGATGGATGTAAGAATTCCACTTTTGATACTTTTATATCAGTAGGCTTAAATCCATCACTGGATGCAAGATGAAAGCCAATGAAAAACTCTATTGATAAAACTGAAGAGGTTTTTTATTTACTTAACTTATAGTAGAGAAATAATTCTTCTTGTGTTACTTGCATTGCATTCAAATAAAATCACATATACATAATTAAACAGAAAAAAATTATTAAATGTAGAATAGAATAATACAATTTTGATCACACAGCATTGTGAATAGAACAAATAAATAAAAGTGGTGGACCTTAAGACATGTTTTAAAACATATCGAAGCAGGAGGATATAATTTAGGAATAATTCATAAACTCTGAAAAATGCCTAATCACCCTAATTTTAATTAGGAGAGTGAATATACATGCAATTGGTTAGCAGCACATCACACCAATCACATTAGACTGTATGTTTCAAATGTTACAAAATGTAATCCAGTCTACAGCATAGATTGTATAAACTCGATTGGGAGTTTTATTTTGAAGATTCACGAGTACTTCCTGTACTTCCGTTACTCCGTATCCTCCGGTGTGCGTCTGCAGACTCCATAGCATCTTGTGACTTTTGTTTTGAGATAGATAATCATGTCTCTGGAGGTCGAATCCGCAGAGTAAGTGACTCATATATTAACCTCCAATTTTAGGTCGTCTATATAATAAACCGTCAGTTTATTTCTCTGCATTCAAATATATTTTGAGCTCGTGAGGCCTGCATCAGCCTTCGCTGCAGTGCACTAGTGTTAACACGCTAAGCTAAGCTATGTAGCTAAAGTTAACCCCCCATATGTATGTGTTTTTTATCTTCTGCTAATTTCAAGCTTGGTCCGGTAAGCACGATTTCATTACGAACTAGAGCAATATTATTTATGCTAGTTAAGTATGAAATTGTTGTATTCACTGGCGCCGTTTCGCGACGACCAGGATTTAAAGCTAGTTAGGGGGAATACGTTAGTCTTAGCTAACGTAATGACGTCAGTTTAACAAAATTACTCAAACGTCCCGCACCGGCTGAAGTACAGAAGTGTAATTATTTTACTTACTTTACTTATTTAATGTTAATAGTCCTACTTTCAACATCTAATAACGTTTATGTATTATATTGTAAACCTATACTTAATATTTTGTCCACCACCTCAAAACACATGAATGTGGACAAACTTACAGAAACCTTATGATAATATACTCCAGTACATCGCTACCCACTATACCACATCAAGTAGAATTGACAAATAAAAGCAGAATTTATGGCAGATATGTTGTATCGGATTCATTGTACAGGTGTTCCTATAGAGTGGTTTGGAGTGCAAATATGAAGGTTAGGCGTAATATTCTCCAGGTAACTCATGATATTACAATTTTGCAATAAGTGATATTTTGCAAGGCAGTCTACAATGCATACTGACATTTGTGACTAAAGTAGAAAAATACCCTTCAAAAGACAAAAAAACATGTGCTGATGTGACATTTTACTTAATCAGTGACCAGGGGTCTGGTGTTGTACTCCCTCTCAATAATGTTCTTTATATACATGTTTATTATTATTTAAGTTAATATTTGCTGTTAGTGAATCAATATTGTATTGTGAGATGAAGAGATAATTGGTCCAACCCCTAGTCATATTTGGGGATGCATCAGTCTCTTGTATTCTACCACCATCAGCAACACTTTACTGTAGAAGGGGCAACAGCAAAACAAAAATGAACAAAACCTGGATTTGTTTCTGTTTGTTGATATCACTGAATGATCAACTAACTATAACTACTTATCTAATGCTATGTAATCAAAAATCTTGTAAGTGTCCAGTCGTCTTACTTGATGTTTGTTTTCCACAGCGTGATCCGTCTGATAATGCAGTACCTGAAGGAAAACAATCTGCACAGAACTCTGGTCACTCTACAGGAGGAGACCACGGTGTCTCTGAACACAGTGGACAGCATAGAGAGCTTTGTGGCTGACATAAACAGCGGCCACTGGGATACTGTCCTACAAGCCATCCAGTCCCTGAAGCTGCCAGATAAGACCCTGATCGACCTGTATGAACAGGTGAGCTGTGAAGCTGCAGTATCCTGTTCAGCATCCTCACTTCACTTTCTGCTAAATGTTTATTCATTGTCTGTTTTCTAGCTGTCTTTTATTTTATACCTGGTCTCCATTTACACTCAATGAGCATAATACACCTGTTTTTTTGTTTCATATTCCAGTGGCTGTTCTCCTGGAACTCACCAGCTTTGGCTGGCAACTTTGTTGGTCTTTGTGTTGCATTGATTGATTCCTGATTTCTGGCCCATTTCATTAAAGTTTTGAACTTCCTTCCTGTTGGTTTCTATTCAAAGCAGTTTCTGTTATCAATTTGTTTGCAGCTGTTTCAGCTATTTGGCCTAAAGTTGACATCTGTTTTATTGTTATTCATTTCTTGTTTTCTGATTTTGTATCTATTGTGTTTGAGGTAACCCAGCATTTGTTCTGCTGTTGTCATCACTTCAGGCAGCAGATCTTCATTTGTAGCCAACCTTATATATCGTGCTTAAGTTATTGTTTCATGGTATTAATTCTTGTCCTGTTTTTCCCCTCCAGGTGGTGCTGGAGCTGATCGAGTTGAGAGAGTTGGGTGCGGCCCGTTCGCTCCTCAGACAGACCGACCCCATGATCATGCTGAAACAAACCCAGCCAGAGAGGTACATTCACCTGGAGAATCTGCTGGCTCGCTCCTACTTCGATCCCAGAGAGGTGAGTCCAGACCAAATGCATGGCAATATGCAATCATTGTTTGGCCATGTTGAATAATCTAAAGCTGTAGCAGTGTAGCAGATCACCTGTTTTTGACATGGAAGACATATGTGTGGGTAAGCTTTGGATAAATCCACAGTGTATTACTTTAGAGGGACTGGCACACAAAGAGCATGACTTTTGTTTCTCTTCATTTTCTAGCACTAGAACCATGTTAAGATGTCAACACATGTTGTCGTCTCACATTTACTGAAGCCATAATAACAATTTGATACAATATTTTGGATCTATGGTGCCATGAAATCAGATTCAACTAATCTGCTTTTATAAAATCCGTTTATCTTACAGCTTAAATATTTGTCAAGGAATTTGTAGATACACATTTATTAAGGTTCTAAATTCTGTTAAACAGGCTGTGCTCCCTCAATAATATATTTAATATAGGATAAATAAAATTATTATTGAACATGTGTATCAGCTTTTTGTAACGTACAAGTTAGTTTATTTCTGTTGTTCACACAGAAATGCATACATAAGTGGGTAAATATGTGTGAAATGTGATTTGTTTGTTTTATCTCCTCCCTCCAGGCGTACCCAGATGGCAGCAGTAAAGAGAAGCGTCGGGCAGCGATAGCTCAGGCACTGGCAGGGGAGGTCAGCGTGGTGCCGCCATCTCGTCTCATGGCTCTGCTCGGACAGGTACAAAATCTGGAAGCCTGCACGTGTGATAAGTGTCTCAAGTAGAGAATAATTAGCATTGTAACCCCCAGTTGCTGTTTGTACTGTCTTGCCTTTTGGTTTATTCCAATGTCATCTATACAAAGCTCTGATTTTGATGATTTGCACTGACTCCAATCTTCTCCTCCAGTCTCTGAAGTGGCAGCAGCATCAGGGTCTTCTGCCTCCTGGAATGACCATTGATTTGTTCAGAGGGAAAGCTGCCGTTAAAGATGTGGAAGAAGAGCGTTTCCCAACACAGCTCAGCAGACACATTAAGGTACCTACTGGTCCCAAAGTGTGATTTCTGGGAGATGATGTTGATGCTTCCCTGCTCTGATCAGTGTAGCCTGTTCAGCCCTTCAGCCTAACATACTGTTGTTAGGATTTAAGCTGTATCCTGCACTGGTGGTACTTTTATCATCATATAAACATTTAAAATGTTGTGACATTTTCCTCTCATCTTCCCACCAAAGTTTGGACAGAAATCCCATGTAGAGTGTTCCCGGTTCTCCCCTGATGGTCAGTACCTGGTTACCGGCTCTGTTGATGGCTTCATTGAGGTTTGGAACTTCACCACAGGCAAAATCCGAAAGGTAACTGATGCAGAAAATGAAGATACTAGACTGACCAACAATATGAATGACTACATTCATGCTCCATATTTTAAATAAGGATAATGTTTATCTTATGTTCATATGCATTGTGTCCTTCAGGATCTTAAGTACCAGGCTCAGGATAACTTCATGATGATGGACGATGCAGTGTTGTGTATGGGCTTCAGTCGGGATACAGAGATGTTGGCCACAGGTGCCCAGGATGGAAAAGTCAAGGTAGACATCTCTTACTCCTAATGTTCTTATATCCTTTATTACCTTCTTACCAGTAGAATGGGAATATATGAAATTGACCATACACAAGAACTCTAGAAGTATGTTTTCACTCCCTTTTATTTCTTCAATCAACAAGAAGAAAACAAGTTAAAAACAATAGGACAGGAACAACATTGTTTGTATTTGTAGGTGTGGAAGATCCAGAGTGGTCAATGTCTGAGGAGGTTTGAACGAGCCCACAGTAAAGGAGTCACATGCGTCAGTTTCTGTAAAGACACCAGTCAGCTTCTCAGTGCCTCCTTCGACCAAACAATCAGGTAAACTTATATCTGACACTTTCAAGCTGCAACAGTGTAGATATTTTTTTGACTCTTTAACAGACACACACACAACCCTTTTTTCTTTTGACTATGCATTCAACAATTGGTGTTTTTTTGTGCCAGAATCCACGGACTGAAGTCGGGTAAAACTCTGAAGGAGTTCCGTGGCCATTCCTCCTTTGTCAACGAAGCTACCTTCACTCCAGACGGTCACCACATCATCAGTGCGTCCTCTGACGGCACAGTTAAGGTAAAAGATGTAAACCCAGTATTCACAGCTTGTTCACTATTACTTTGTCTCCCTCATCCTGTCATCCGCTTTTTCTGCCTCAGGTGTGGAACATGAAAACCACTGAATGCACCAGCACCTTCAAACCGCTGGGTACGTCAGCAGGCACCGATATCACGGTCAACAACGTCATCCTGCTGCCCAAGAACCCGGAGCACTTTGTAGTGTGTAATCGCTCCAACACAGTGGTCATCATGAACATGCAGGGACAGGTTAGTTCATGTCTGCACCACAGCACACGAGCCCTGTGTTAGTCTACACAAACAATAGGTCACTGTATTCAGCTCACATCTCACTCCACACATTTTAATACAGAGAGGACAAGTAGATGGTTAACAGACAACAAAAAACACACATAGAATGTCAGGAAGTAAGTGAAACAAAGCATGAAATACAGAACCTATAGTATCTGCCAACATGAAACAGAATGTATTTTTCAAAAGAATATATTTCCTCAATCATCTTCAGGAGATGAGATTAGGTGTTTTGTGGAACCTGTGAAATATCAGATTTAATAATACTGAGCGGTAAATACATTTTTTGCTTCATTAATCATATCTTTGAATATATTTTTTATTATGTAACGGGTAATGACTGTATCTACCCTCCCACTGTCTCTGATATTCTCTTTGTGTGGCTGCTGTGCAGATCGTGAGGAGTTTCAGCTCCGGTAAAAGGGAAGGAGGAGACTTTGTGTGCTGCACTCTGTCGCCCCGCGGCGAGTGGATCTACTGCGTGGGTGAAGACTTTGTGCTCTACTGCTTCAGCACCGTCACCGGCAAGCTGGAGCGAACACTGACGGTATGTAAGCGCACCCAGGAGCACAGATCAAAGTGTCCCAAAAATAATGCAAAGCACATTCTCCTCCTCGGCTTCTACAGCAAAAAAAAAATCAAAGTGTCAAAGGTGTGAGTGAAACTCTGTGATCTTTGTGCATTATGCAAGTTTCTAAGGGACAGAGTTCTGCAAAAGTCACCAAACCGTTTCTTTCTCTATGTTTGGAAATGAAAGCACCAGTATTACAGTTTACCAGCAATGATGCAACTATTCATGCACATTTTCTTTTAATGATTTAAATATTAATAATATAAAAATGCATTTTATGTATATTACCAGATTACTTTAAACAACGCATTCTTTATATAACACATTTTGATAATCTCATTTGACTAAAAAAAAGTATTTCTTTTAAGAAATGAACAAGGATGTTTATTTATGTATATTTTCAATTTAATTGAAGGTACATGTGAGGTTCTTATTTTAATTTTGTTTTGACACCCTGCACTTACTTCAGCATAATTTAACTACATTCTGATGACAGAAGGCCTTCAGTCTTTTAAAATCTCTTGAATAAATCATGTGATTTACTGGTGACATCGTGTGCTAGTAACACATTACTTTGTGGTTGCTGTAGCTTTGTAGCCTAAAGCTTAATGTTAATGCAAGAATTCCATTTTTTTAATAACCTCAAAGTGTCTCTAATGCAACAAACATGTGTAATGTGACAGTCCTGGCTCATAGTGATGAACCCTCAGAGATTTATCAGTGATTCTTCAGCTCCTCTTGGCTTTAAGGAGCTTTAAAGTGAATTTCTGAATGTTATATGATAACGATGCTGTGTATCTGGAGTTGGAAATAAGTATTTGTTAAGCAATTTCAGCATATCGACTACATTTTATGTATTGTATTCACAACCTTTTGTTTTGCCACTGCTGCCAAGCTGTGTAATGAAATGAATTTTGATCATTTCTCATGGCTCCTCCACGTTTAGGTCCATGAGAAGGACGTGATCGGCATTGCCCACCACCCCCACCAGAACCTCATTTCCACCTACAGTGAGGATGGTCTGCTGAAACTCTGGAAGCCTTGAGGTGTTTTTGACCCCTAAATCAGACCGGACGTTCATTCTCACTTAGCAGCTGCTCTCCTCACTCTGGGCACCATTTTGCCTGTTGTTCTGTTTTGTTTTGTTCTTTTTTTTTTTTTTTTTTTTTTTTTTTTTTTTTTTTATATCCTTTTTTGTTCTACAGCCTGGTGAATCACTCTCTGGTTAAGATGGACTGATAGGTTTGGATGCTGTGGACCTCAGTAATACCATCAGTTTACCATTCAGCTGCATGTTTCTATTTAAAAATGTGTACGGTAATTTAAAGTCTTTTTAACCCTTACAGCCACGCAGGTGAAAATGTTAGCACACTTAGAGCCTCATTTACCTGAACATGTGAGTCTGAGAAACTATTTTCATTCTGTCCAATGAAGAAAATTCCATACACCTAGTATCTTACAAAGCAATATCATTTGCTTTATTCAAATGCTGTTTATGAACTTATAAATAGGTTTCATCTCGCTCAAGAGGAAAAGCCTCAGATTAAAAATGAGAACCACATATATGATCATTATAAATACTTAAACCATTATCTTTTTAACAATACATAAGGCTCTGCTGACACCTGAGCTTTATATTCAAGCTGTTGTTTTGCCTGAGGCCTCTGCCCAGCTGATGTTCAGGGGGAGTGTAGATACACTTTTTTTTTAATTCCAGTTTTTTGTAAATATATATTTTTATTAGCATTGTTTGATTTTTCAAGAATACCTGGTTAAATAGTTTTTTTTTCCATTTTTCTTATCCTGAAATGATTCATTTGGTACAACATTCATCTTGTCATTAACAGCCACTTTGTCTGCAGAGGTCTCATTTTGACTAGTAAATTCAAATCATACATTCAGTTTAGTCAAAATGACTTTATTCAAGTCATTTGTTTTTTAGGATTTTTTTCCTAACATTGAGAATAAGACTTAATATTTCAAGGATTTATAAGTTGTGGATGTACAAAAAATGTTGCCTCACCTGTGCTATTAAAGCTGTTTAACCAGAAAAGTGAAGTGTTGTGAGAATCTTTGAATAATATTTTGTGTTGGAGTACAACTGAATTTTCACCAAAAATTTCACTTCACAAATATTGTGGGAACAAGGACACCAGGTGTCGCTCTATAGCCTTGTATGAGACTTCAGGCTTTGATAATCCAGAAAATTTCCAGCCATGCAGGCAGCCTGTGATAGGAGGAGGTTTACAAACTGCTCCTCAGATGAGGAGGAGAGTTGATGGGGTTTAATCTCTGAATAAACTCTGGTGGGATGGTTGTTGGTACAGCAACTCTGCAGAGACCAGCATCAAATCAGCCGCTAACACAAGCACCAGTTATTCAATCCTGCCTTCAAAATAAAAGTTTTCCTTTTATTTTTTCCTTTGTGTTTTTTTTTTTTTATCCTTTATCTAATCATTTTACTGCAAATTGTTTATGTTGTAATACCCACCAATAGACTTGTTAAGATAGCTGTCATGCTTAATTGGCTATATAGGCTTCCTTTCTGTATGCATGTAATGATTATTTTCTCAAATAATCATAACGTATAAAATATTCTTTAATTTTTCTGTCCATCTAAATCCGCCATAATATATTTAGTTTACATTGTTTCCATTCTTTGTGTTCTTGTTTGTAATCTACCTCAATTGATCAATGAGTTGTATTGTCTAGAAAAAAATGTGATGAAAAATGACATTAGACAGCTACAACCCCCAAATGTGTTTCATTTCAGTTTTAAAAATCGCTAACATGATTGGTTGATTATAAAAAAAATTGTTGCTGCTAAATTTTCTATTGATCAACCAATTGTTACAGTGCTAAATTCTGAGAAAAAAATGAGTCGTTTCTGCTGAAAAAGGCTGCAGTGATAAAACCATTGTTTCATTTCTCATTTATTCATAAGCTTAATTAGACACAAAGTTCTAACTACTATTACCCACTCAAAGCAAGTCAGAAAGGAGTTTTATTTTTTTAATTCTGACGGAAGTTGCTTCTGCGCTGCAGCTGTGTTGACGCTTCTCAGAGCGGCAGGTCAGGGAGGTTGAATGGGTGTTTAGTGTTAGAGGGTCTCTGCAGGGAACAGTTACTATGGCAGGAGTTCTGCACTTAACTCTGCTTTTATTTCTGCATTGTGGATCGTTTGTCTTTATTTCAACCAGTCCTGCTAATGACAACATCACCGCAGTGGGATCCACTATAGATTCAAATGCATCTCTTACTACAACTGTGAGTCTTTTTTCTACAGGAAACAGCACTGAGGTTTCCACCACAAACCTTTATAGTCAGTCAACAACTAAACCTCCTGAAACCACAGCAACTACTGCACATTGGACTAAAGCTAAAAGAGCAGACAGAGTTGTTCCCACAAAGGGAGCTGAAGAAGAAGAAGAAGGTCCTTTGGAATTAGGTGAGTGCATATAAAATTGGTATTTTCAATTTGTATTTTGTCAAAGGTCTCTTAAAGTGCCATCGAAGTTCAAAACTCATTTATTTGCAGTTGATGGTGAATTCTCAATCCAAGATTTCTTAAAGCTTGATCCTCAGAGCGTAAAATGTTCTCTGTTGGTCTGCATATCTGTGGTCAGAGAGTCATTGTCCGAGAGTTGGGGGAGGATGTTCCACATGCTACCCTGTCTTGATTAAAACCAGATGTCCAGTGTGATGCTACAGACAGAGAAATAAAACACGAGAAATAGACCCCTCACACTCTGTGAAGGCAGTCCTGTGCAATGTAAGTCATGCAGGCACTGAGCTGAAAGTAAACAGATGCAAACATCTGCAGCCAAAGACTCCCACACAGCAGCATTTACATTAATGCCATCTCAGGTCTGAATGCTGGTCTGTGCTTCTCGCTGGTCTCTACAGCATCCTCTGCAGGCGTGACTGAAAGAAGGGAATCATTTGACATCTTGAGAAATATGCTCCTTATATGTCTTTAATCTCTTCATTCATTTGATGTGTTTCTTACCTTACATGGGTCTGTAACAAGTGAGTTTACCCTATGAGATAATTTTATCTGATTTTGTTTTTCTCACTGAGAGTTTTATGAGGAGATCAATGCCACTCTTCTGTTTGTCCTTTGAATATAAAGTTGAATATAAACCAGTCTAATTTCTAGTTTGGCTCAGTGACCTTCTCAGTGAGCATAAGAGAAGGTGGTTGTCAGATTTTTTTAAAGAGGACATAACACGCTTTTTTTTATGTTGTTCAAATGTCAGTGGTTTTATGTTAAACTTGGTCACAAGCCCATAACTTGAGGTGAATGTAAGTCAAAGTGATTGTTTTGTTTGCAGTGTTACCTCTACTTCCTCATCAAACTGACACTGGATAATTCACACCTTCCCACAAACGGATATTTGTTCAATAGCATTGTCGTACTTAATTTCAGGAGTTGTTGATGTTGGATTATGGCCCAAACATGTGCACATTTAATTTGAGAAGTTTCTATTTAGAAATGAATGAGAATAAGAAGTAAAAATCCTCACACAGCTGTTTGTTTTCTGCGCTTTTAGAGATGTGCAACTAACCAATCAGAACACAGTGGGCTCATCAGGGCGGGCCTTAAAGAGACAGGACCTAATGTGGCCTGTTGCATACAGAGGCTGAACTGAGCAGCTGCATAAAGGACAAGTACAAAATAGAAATTGTTCAAAGTACTATTCAAAATGTCAAGCTATTTTGTTTGCAGGTTCTTGGTATGCTGGTTATGCTGTATGCAAAGACAAATGGATGAAGTGCATGAAACAGTTTGTGTTTTTGTAGAAAGGAGGTCCATCAGGAGCATTAAGGTAGCAAAGAAGGCCAAAACAGCTCTGAAGAAACCTAAAGTCATCACCAAGAAGAAGCCCAAGGTTATTAAGAAACACAAACCCCAGGTCAAAAAACATATGAGCCAGTCAGTGACCAAGGAGACAGTCCCACGTATGTATGGGGATAAACATCAATATATACAGTATGTCAATCAGACAGTCACATCATATCAGTGGCAAATAGTTTACTTCACTAAACATAAGGGTTTACTGTGTTAGAACAAGTCAAGTGGTCTCAGATGAGTTTCTTTTTTACCTTTTACTGGCCTTCCTTGGATCAAAACTTGGTGGGACACTGAATTGTTATTTCATGTAAACCCAGCCCACAGTAGCATCACACAAAACTATTTGTCTAATTAACTGACATGATCACAGCTCAGTGCTGATGGCCGACATACTGTATATGTAAACCTTTAAAAGGAATCAAACTAATCTACTGTTTTAAATAACTGTTGCTGCCGTGCATGAAACAGCTTCAGTGTTCTCTTCATTGAGGAACAACTCACTGTTGGAGCAGCTTCACCTCTAACCAACACAGAACACTATAAATAGAAATATTGAGTCGAAAGTTGACCAGGTGATATCTGAAGTTTCTCTTATCTCTTGCTGGCATGCATTATGAAATTGGTTTATTAATATTTATTTATAATGTATACAGTGCCTATACAGTGCTGTGCAAAAGGTTTCAAAAGGCAAACTTTAGATGTTTAGATTCTTAGTCATGCAATAAGTCACACATTTGTTCTGCCGCACAGCAATGAATCCAAACACAGACATTACTCACTACAGCCTGTAGTCACATAATCTTACTGCCTTTATTTTCATACATGTTCACCTTTCTCTTTGTATGACTCATATTCTCTCTCCCTCTCTCTCTCTCTCTCACACACACACACACATTTTAAGTACTACAATTAACATTGTGGTGATATATTTGACACAACACCCACATATACACACAAAACACACATAAACACATACATGCCATCATATGGAGGTTTATAATCATAGTTTGGTTTATTCTGTAAAGTCATGTTTGGTTTCATTTCATTCTTCAGAGAGGTCTAACAGCCACTTTTTTTTAATTGGTCCTTGTAAATGTGTGTGTATGTGTGTGTGTTTGCATAAATAACCTATATTGCCAAAGGTATTCGCTCACATGCTTTGACTCACATATGAATTTAAGTGACATCCCATTCAAAGTAATCCAAGACTAGTATCGTTGTCCTGGGAACAGCCAAACCCAGACCGATCCATCAGATTACCAAATACCAGAGAACTCCAGCCTCCACTGCCTTAGAGTCCAGTGGTATTCCATGAGTATTACAGTCTCCACATTAACAGCATGATCTTAGAGAATCAGAGGAAATATTCCCTCCAGATACCAGACATTTCAGGGTTATAATGCAGAAGGAAGGACTTTGCATCTTTGCTTTAAAGGTTCAGTCAGTAAACACTAATAGGATACATGTGTTGATCCTGTGATAGTGGTATAGGATTTTGTCCTCTTCGAACATCCCAAATCACCTCCAAAACCAGCTGTGTGCAAAAAAAGCATACTTTTGGTGTATTTGATCTTGAGTTGACTGAACTTGAGAGTTTCTACCATCAGAAAGATAAAAACCTAAGCCTTTATTTGTGAAACATTTACTCTGCTGAGGAGCATGATGGTTGTCACAGAATCTGTGAAGGCCATTGTATTTATTTAACAATTCTATCTAATATGAACCAAATTGGTACTAACAATCAAAACTCACACCATTTTCTGGGATTGGTCTCAAATCATGCACAGAGATCACAGAGTGATGAATTTTATGTGTTTGTAACTTTGTAACTTCCAACAATGACTGGTTTTCCCCCAGATAATCAGATGGATTAGGAACTACCTAATTGTACAGTAAATTGAATGTTTTTTATCTTTTATAATCACTGGCTCAACTTCAGTAAGAAATCAGTGGTTTGGCAGGAATCCGGCAGTCAACAGTAAGAAACACAGACAACAGTTTTTTAGAGCTGAGTAACATTTTGAGTCACAAATAGCTTAGCTGAGATCCTGTAGGACTACAAGGAAAAAGGGAGAAATGGCGTTTACGGGACCATGCCAACAGTCAGCATTTATATTATGCTGTTCTATACTTTGGGTTGAGACTTTTTTAGCAGCCAGTAAAACCTCTGGCAGCAAGATGCAGTTTGAACCAAGCTGAACCCCCCGGACAAGGTGGGTCTGTCAGAGGATGCTGGATACATTGGAGAAATGTCACAGTTTCTCTAGTTCCTGCTTGTCTTTTCCTTTAAACTAGCTTCTTGGCTTAATGTTTGAAATCATCAGTGTTGGAAGGCATCTGTTGAGTAAAAGTTTCAACACCTAAATAAAATATGATTCCAAAGTCTCCTAATTGTTTTTTTTGGTGGAGATTTGGTCAATGTTGAGTAACCTTGTTGCAAGGGTGTCAAACTCTTTTTAGTTCACGGGCCACATAAAAGACTCATTTGGTTTCACGTGGGTTGGACCAGTAAAACTGATCCAATATAACCTCCTGCAAAAATAAGAACTTATTTTTCTTTCATCTAAAGAGGAAAAACTACAATCTGAATACTTTCACATGAACAATTAATCTATATGAGGGGTGTCAAACTCCTTTCACATTGTTAGACCCGTATGACCTCAGTAGATGTCACGGTCCATTAAAAACAAGGCTTGTTGTCTTCATTTATTCATGTGTTTTTCTCACCTGTTTTTTGTTACATTGATGAAAATGTAGCAAATATCCTTTAGTGTTGCATTATGCTGCATATTAATTATACAATATTTGACCTAGAAAGATAAAGCTTTTCTCCTCTCCTCTGTTCTGACTATTTATTGTTTTACTCATATGATAACAGATCTTTCAGCTACTTACTCACATGATCAAGTGACACATGTCCATTATTAAATGTACATGTGAGTGTAATATATGTAATTGCAGTGCATGTATTGTCAGACCTTTCATACACTGTGATACTGTATGTGTGGAGATGCTAGTTCCAGAAGTTTTATTTCTCCTAGTGCAATGGCACTAATCATTACATTGCCCATAATTTTAATGGCTATTGTCATGGCAATGATAGATATGGTTGTTGTCCACCTCAAAACATCAGACTATTAGTTGTGCAACTAATTCAAGATTGATGAAAATCCAAAAATGAGTTGATTAAAATAATCTCTTTTTGCTCCTGGAACCTGGCTTCCACTTACGTAGCTACTCTGCCCTTTCCTGACATGACATGACAATCTTCCTGTGGTAAATAAACTGATAGAATGTCCTCCACTGGGTCTGGAGTCCCTGAAGGTCAAAGACACTCAGCTGAGGGCGTCATCCTACCAGCGGCGAGGTCTGGGCCCCCACCGCGGCCGACTCAACATCCAGGTAGCGGCTTGGACTGACAGCACACACAACAGTTTGAAGATGTAGACAGAGTACTGTGATCATGGTGTGTTTCCTCTGTGTGTGTGTGTGTGTGTGTGTGTGTGTGTGTGTATGTGTGTTGCAGTCAGGGATAGAGGATGGCGATATCTATGACGGAGCCTGGTGCGCTCAGTACAAAGACAAGAACCAGTGGCTGGAGGTGGACGCTCTGCGGCTGACCCGCTTCATTGGGGTCATCCTGCAGGGCCGCGCCTCCATCTGGAGGTGAGGTCTGAAAGTCAACACCACAACATATCTTTCTCAAAGACCTCCGATAATTGTCCTTCCAAACTTTATACACGTACATGCACAGATTTTAAAGTTGGTAATAAAAATATGAATATGCATTGTTTCATATAAATATGCCTTACAAGAAAACAGAAGGTCTACCACTTTTGCCTATTAATGATAAATGGCCTGCATTTATATAGCACTTTTCTAGTCTTTTCGACCACTCAAAGCTCTTTACACTACAAGTGTCCATTCACTCATTCGCACACACTGATGGCGGCAGCGATACACAGCTGCCCACACATCAGGAAACTACACATTCACACACCGACGGCACATGCCATCGGAGGCAAATCGGGGTTAAGTATCTTGCTCAAGGATACAACAATATGCAACTCGGAGGAGCCGGGACTCAGGCTCGTCTTACACAATGTACGTGCAATTTGTTCTTTCTCAAGTGGCTGATTCTTTGCAAGGTTTTTTGTGCATCACAGGTGATCAGAGTTGTCCTAAAGAACTCCATACATCTCTTCCCACAGTTGGGACATGGTCTATTCCTACAAGGTGCAGTTCAGTAACGACTCTGTGGTCTGGAAGCCATGTATGAACGGGACCAAAGAGGCCGTGAGTTTTTTGTTTTTTTTTTCTAACACACTGTTATCATAGCTCCACTCTGATTCTCTTTCTGTGAAGAAACTAAAACTATTAATGTTTTTCACACTTTGCAAAGTGCTGTGGCTTAGGCTGGTTCTTGATGCAATTTTTAGGATTTAATATTTTCTGTTTAATATCATTGTACAATTGAACAATTCTTAGAAATTTGTTGAAGCAACAACTAAAAGATTTGTAAAATAAAGCCCAAGAGATTATAAACTCTGTACCTTGAGTGAATATGATCTGTTGCTAAATTGGTACTTAAATAAACTGATACTCTCTCCATTGCAGAATTAGAAAATCATCAGCATAATATATACATATAATAAGTGCTGCTTGTTTTATTTGAGTTTTAATTGTAAATTGATTACAGTTTAACTTTATTGCTTCATATGGAAACTCAAGCAGCAGATGCTAAATGCCACATTAGTGGTCAGTCCAGGGTAATTCTTCCACAAGCTATAACCATCATTCCAATGAAGGCCTGTAAAGGAAAATTTAAATGGAATGCCATGATGGAGAATTAGTGGAAGTAAAAAGCTTTTTTTTACAGAATGAGGTTTTCTTGTTTATATCTCCTGCAGCTAACAAACAATTGTAGGTTCCTCCTTTTTGCCAAGAGCTGAAACTCTAGGAAACCTCTTTTCACTTCGTTCATTCAGGACACCAATGCAGGTGTGGAAACATGTGCAGTTGTGGTAAGGTTTGTTTAATTCACTGGTCTTTCTGGCCTGTGGGCCCCAGCCACAGCTGACTGAGAAGTGTCAATCATGCAAAGACTTTTTTCCACAGACCATTAGACTGGCAGCTTGCAACATTATTAAAGTGGCTTGCTGCCTTTTTAAAAAAAAAATGTTTAACATAAAGGAGAGCAGGAGATGATGAGCATGCACGAATGGAAGCCAAAAGTAGATCCCTGTGCTGTACCATACCTGTTGTCATAGGTGTTCGAAGGGAACCAGGACACAGAGACTCCTGTACTGGCCCTTTTCAACGCGTCGTCCACAGTAGCACGTTACATCCGGATCAACCCACAGACCTGGTACCAGAACGGGACAGACGGTTCCATCTGTCTGAGAGCAGAGGTGCTGGGCTGCGCCGTCCCAGGTAACAAGAGGCCGACTGCTGCACACAGCTTTATAGGAAGCTATAACACACCTTTATGACACACCTTTACGACTTTATAGATCCTAACTTCTACGCCTGGCAGGCAGAGCTGACAGAGTCCAGAGACAAACTGGATTTCAGACATCACAACTACAAAGAAATGAGAAAGGTATATATATATACAAATATGCATGTAGATAAAAGTGTTCTTTTAGCAGTGAGTCCCATAAGTTCCCAAAGTGTGTGGTCTGGTCTCAGTGTGTGTGACCTTAGAGCAAATATTATGGCAGGTTTCCCTCATCCGAGGCAGAGTCCTCACTGTGCTGTAGCCTGTCTCCAGACAGATGTGACGGTCAGACAAACAGCCCACAGGAAAAAAAAATCATCCACAAACTCACCTAACATCTATGCAGGAAGCTCTGAATGGTTTAATGAAATAATAATTGCATATTAATCATTTGTTCGGCTCTATCAACTCTATCAAATGGCTACTGCTGAAATTCACTCACTGCTGAGACCTCTGACTACTTTGTTTTCAGGGTGAATTAATGATATTTACATTTGTTAACCACACTGAATATTCAAAAGGATTATTTAAGCATCAGTGCACATATTCAACAGTCAGATTGATTCTTTTTTTAACACAATTAAAATACATAAATTAGAGTGTTTGAGGCAGGTCAATTCAAAATATCTTTGTTCTTGTTAAGTAAAAGATCTAAGTACTGTGATCAAAGTGTTTCAGTTCATTGAACTATAACAGACAAACTGACAAAGTTGTTTTACTCAAAGCACATTATGATAGATAAGAATCACAGCCTCACACTCTGAACAGATTTTATTGCTCTTCTGTCTTCTCCCAGTTGATGAAATCGGTGACCGAGGCATGTCCTGACATCACCCGCATCTACAGCATCGGGAAGAGCTACACGGGTCTGAAGCTCTACGTCATGGAGATCTCTGATAACCCAGGAAAACATGAACTGGGTGAGACACACGGACAGATGCTAGAGAGAACTTTCAAAATGCTTTGTCTCGAAATGTTGAAGGCCCGGTGTGTAACTGGTGTGTAACTAACCACCAAAAGCTACTGGTTGTTTATTTGTTATTATTTTCTGTATCTAAAACCACATGTTGTAGTTCAGTGGGAAAATCATTTCCTCTGATGAAAAACAGATCTTGCTTTGTATTTATCGGTGGTGATCAATCCCGGGTCAGACCTTTACAATGGCTGCCACTGTATTCCAGCCTTGCTAATTTACTCCAGCACAGTGTGAAACATGAACCCGTGCTGAGCCGCGTTCTGCTTCATTAGCTCGCACTGTACAGGCCTACAAATGTTGTCTTTGGCCGCCTCTGCTCACATGGCAGCAGGGCGGAGAGCTTTCCCCGCCAAAACACATGGCAGTGAAGGCAGCAGGCAGCAGGGGAGGGGGAGTGGAAGACAGGGAGCACATATTCAGCCACGTAAATGTGTGCTGTTTTATTTGAGATTATGAACAAAAAAATAATCGATTGTCTTTAGTGATCTTATTGGTGCTGCAGATAATCTGTTGATATTTTTTTTTTATCAGTTTTTCCTTTCACTTTTTTAATGATTGACCCCTCCTTTAAATTCACCTCAGTCTTTTTCCAGAGAGCAGTGGTGGTTTGGTGCTTTTCTAGTTCCAGTGACTGAGGTTTCAGTTATTTCATGTCATCTGCCATCTCAGCTGTTAGAGTAGTAACATGCAAGCTGGTTTGATTCTGCTCCATCTCAACCCTTTCTACAGTTTAACTCTTAAATGTCTCTCTCTGTATTTTTATAATGGCAAATGGCCTGCATTTATATACTGCTTCCCTGGTCTTTTCAACCACTCAAAGTGCTTTACACTGTGATTCACCAGTGTAAAGTGTACATTCACCAATTCACACTTCAAATCGGTTGATGGCATTTTTGTGAATGATTATTTGCTGTTATTTACTTAGAATCTGGACAAACCCAAATGAGCCAACTCCCAGTGTTTGGTGCAGGAGCAGCAGCTAAAACTCTGCCTCATAGTAAACAGTTTTGTGGAGGATGTGTGAGATTTCTAAGATACCTGCCACTGCAACGTATGTGGACCAAACAGGAAGCAGCTCCAGGTCTATCGGGGCTTTCAAGCAGCTGCACATGAAAGGCTGATTTTTGAAATGTGATTGTGTGCCTTTATCAGTCTGTCTTGCTCTATGTTTATTTAAAAATGTTCAGACTGACCTTATTCCATTTGTATCTGGGCATTTTTGGACATTGCACATAAAAAACTGAATAAGAATAAGCTCTGAATTATCAGATGTAGTATATCAGATTGTGTATCTATGTGTTGGCGCCCCCTGCAGGAGAACCAGAGTTCCGTTATGTCGCAGGCATGCATGGGAACGAGGTTGTGGGACGGGAGATTTTGCTCAATCTGATGCAGTACATGTGCCACGAGTACAAACAAGGCAACCAGCGCATTGTCCGCCTGGTCAAAGACACCCGCATCCATCTGCTGCCCTCCATGAACCCTGATGGCTACGAGATGGCTTTCAAAAAGGTGCCTGGACCAAAATTGAAATTTCGTTTCATAAGAGAGAAAAAAAAAACAAAAAAAAAAACATGACTAACACAACAGTCTCCATCCTTTCTCGTGTGTACAGGGCTCAGAGCTGGCAGGTTGGGCCTTAGGACGTTACAGCTACGAAGGCATTGACATGAACTCCAATTTTGCTGACCTCAATTCAGGGATGTGGAGAGCCATTGAGCTGGAGACAGACCACTCCAAACTCATCAATCACTACTTTCCCATCCCCGAGCAATACACCTCAGAGGAGGCCTTTGTAAGTTCCAAATACACTGACCACATTCTGGAAGGAAGGGTGTTGAAAATCAGCCCTAAATCTCTCTCAACTTCTTTTACTTGTTAAATTTTTCTTTTTCTAAACATAGGAACTCTACATTCCTGCCTCTTTACCTCGTTATCCACTTTGTTTTCTAGAAGGGTAGAGCACTGTAAATGATGCCCCCTTCCAGCTAACATACAACATTCACATAACATTCTACAAACATTCTTTTCAGTTCTCTCTTTGATAACCACAACATTCCAAGAAAGTTGTGCAATTGTTTCCTTCAACATATGCTTCTCATGCCACTTGGGAAGGTAACAGTAATGTTGGTGTTATGTTAGAAAAACAAGCTGTTTTAACATCTATGGAATGTTGTGTTGGAACACTATTAATTATCATCAGAGCAAAATCAAACATTCCTAAATTAAAGTACATTGATAATCAAGTTTTACGAGCTGGGATTGGCTGGGATGTTGCGGTAAAGCCTCTACATGTAAAATTTTCTGTAACTCTGGCGCCATCCAGTGGCCATATATATATATATATATATATATATATATATATATATATATATATATATATATATATATATATATATATATATATATATATATATATATATATATATATATATATACATACAATAGTGGTGGGAAAAAGTGTTTCTTTTAAATTGTTAAATTGTGTCACCTTTTTACAATGTGGACGATGATGGTAAAGAACCAAACTCTTGACTAGGAAGTAATTGAGTCTGCTCTTTGCTGCTGTATTCGTACGTTTAAATCTCTGTCACCAGGTGGCATCAGAAACCCGAGCCGTCATCAACTGGATGCAGAACATCCCTTTTGTTCTAAGTGCCAACCTCCATGGCGGAGAGCTGGTGGTCACCTACCCGTACGACATGACCAAGGACTGGGCACCACGCGAGCACACACCTACTCCTGATGAGAGCTTCTTCCGCTGGTTGGCCACGGCGTACGCCAGCACCAATCAGGTACTCCTTCCTCCCTCCTGTCTCTTTCTGCTCTCTGTTTTAATTCTTCAGATGTTGACTTACAGGAGGATCAGGAACGTACTCAACATGTTCTTGTACTTTTGCACCAACAGGTGATGGCCAACCCAGACCGGCGGCCATGCCACAACAAGGACTTCCTCAGATACAACAACATCATCAATGGAGCCGACTGGCACAACGTACCAGGAAGTAAGAAAGTGTGTGTTTTACTCAAGTTAAATTCATTTGATTTAAAGATTAAGTATACCATTTTATTTTTACAGGCTTACACACAACTGATGGACTATTATTTCTTGTCTCTGGAAAGCACTTTGCATTAGATTTGACATAAAATTGATTTGATTGCAGGATTGATATCTTACTGTCAATAAACATATGGGAAAATGTGTTATCATGCCTGATTGTAATCCCTTTATATGTATATTATATACATAATTAGTTTTGATTCTTTCATGCAGAATTCAGACATGATTTGACTAACTGTACACCCTCTATAATTCACAATATTTTGTTATGTATTGATCTTAAAGTTAAGATTTAGTGACACATACAAACATCTAGTTAAACAGACTTTGCATGAATAGAGTATAATTATCCTTATTACATTAATTAGTATAAAATCAAAATGAAATTGGTTGTGTTTTTATCTACATGAGGAGCTGGTTGCCTTCCATAAAGCCATGTGAAAAAGAATTTATTTTATATTATGGAAGTGAACACAAACAGCAACACAAAACAAAAGATCCAGATTTAATATATTTGTATTTTGTGTGTCGCTGCAGGTATGAATGATTTCAGTTATCTTCATACCAACTGCTTCGAGGTGACCGTGGAGTTGTCCTGCGATAAATTTCCTCACGCCAGCGAACTTTCCATCGAGTGGGAGAACAACAGGGAGTCCCTGCTGGTCTACATGGAACAGGTCTGCAGGCTGCTGTGGACACCTGCAAAGATGTTGGGCATTTAATAACATTTATTGTTTTAAGTTCATTTTAATTCGTAATTAAAATGTTTTTTAGCAATCATCAACCGAATCGATGTTAACATCTTTTATGTGTCGCTCAGCCTATGTACCAGGGCATTTCTGCTTTATATCCACAGCACAAATACAACACTGATGGCTCAATGCTTGTTTTTAACACTTTTAGGTCCACCGGGGAATTAAGGGTGTGATTCGGGACAAAGACACAGGAAGTGGTATCGCAGATGCCATCATCAAGGTGGAGGAGATTGATCATCATATCAGATCAGGTACAATCTTAAATGTCAGGTTGGATATGAATTAAATAAAGTCTCCACTCTCTCGATGTCCATCCAAAATAAACACTCTAAAGATGTCTTTCAATCTAATTTGGCACTTTCATATGCACAACAAGAACTGGATTGTAGTCATGAGTTAAATAAAGTGTTTTAATAGTCCAAAAGCTGATGGATTTTGTGGCTAAACAGTACTTGATCCTCGGACTTCGGTTCCTTTCCAGTGGCTGACGGCGACTACTGGCGCCTGCTGAACCCTGGCGAGTACCGGCTGACGGTCAGCGCAGAGGGCTACTTCCCTTCCTCCCGCACCTGCCAGGTCATGTACGACTACTACCCCACCATCTGCGACTTCAACCTCACCAAGATGCCCCAGCAGAGGCTGAAGGACCTTTTGGCCAAAGGGGAGAAACTCCCCTTGGACCTGCAGCTCCGGCTGCGCCAGCTCCGCCTCCGGAAGCTCCGGGTCAGCACCAAGGCCCTGAACCGGCGGCGTGCTGCTGCTGCCGCCGCTGCCGCCAGACGGGCGAAGAGGGTGTGACGATGACAGCAAGTCATTCAAGAACAAAGCAGGACTTGGTTCAGTTCACTCTGGGTGTAGATATAATCAGTTTACACTGGCGTCAGTGGTTTGTCTTTTTCAAGCTGATATTTGTCCAGGACAGTTGGCACCATGATTGTCTTAGCAACACACTGTTCCTACAGCTTGAAACACACAGGTTATGTTATAAACAGTTTCAGCCTCTGCTGTGGAGCAGCAGAGCAATTGAGGAAACTGCTAGGATATGGCTGCATTTTCAATATTTTTGTCATGGTCAACAAATCTCATGTGCAAAAGCAAATCTCTTTGGTTTTGTATCGTTTTTACAGGTATTATGTGTAGATCCAGGGCCTGATAGAGCTTTTTCCTCTGTGTGTTTTTGTCAAAACCGATTAAAAACATGTTACTTCACCATGAAGGTGGTACTTTGTTGAGATTATAACAGTAACCAGGTTTTCTTTTTCTAGAGTATAATATCGTAGAGTGGAATATCAAAAACTGGTTCTAATGATTAAATCATTAGCAACAAGGCTTCTTGATAATGTCCTTCATTTATTAATTTTAATTTGAAATCAACTTAAACTTGATTTTTACAGCAATAGACATGTATAGTGAAATATTTAGTCTTAAAAAAAAAAAAAAAAAAAACTACCTTTTACCCCTTAACGCCTGCTGTCGCAAATATGCAACAAACCGAATTGACCCCAAATTGTCCATTATGCCTGTGGTTGCAAATTTGCAACATACCAAATTTTATTTGTGTTTTGTGCAAAAGTGAAATGAATAATCTCAACATTATTTACCATCTACTTAAAGGCAAAAACACACATAAAACATTTTTTATATACAGCTATATAAATTCAGGCGTTAAGGGGTTAAATCTTTTGTTAAAGACAAATAAACACAAATTGTGCATTATGAGCCTTTACTTAGATTACCATTGAGGTCCAATTGTTTCTATATTATGAAATCAAACAATAGTTTTGCAAAAACAGATGAGAACTAAAATATCAACACTACAATCCAAAATATTTTTTTGTAAGTAGAATAAATGATTAAAATGCAAATCTAAAAATTGTAATTGCAAATCCATACCTTTTTCCCCTATTATTCAATTTATTGTTAAATTAAAAATATGGCTGCAATCAAAATAAAAATTTGAGAACAAAAACTCTTCGTTTTTTAAAAATCTGTTTGCAAATCTTGCAAATGGGGAGGTTTAAATTTGAAATAAAATGACACTGCAGGTTATTGTATTCTAGTCCTCATCCTAGTCATACATGTACATACCTGCTCCTGTTACTGTGGAACCTTCAAGTAAATTTAGCTGTAAGTGATTGGTGCAGGTGCAATTCGGCTGGTTCATGAAGGAAACTTCCCTCAATCAAAAGACTGAGACTTGGATCTGACAGTCTTGATTGTTTTTAATTTTCTGTCATTAACTTCTGAAAAAACCTTGATGTTGTTCGGTTTCTAAATTCCAGAGAAATTAAAAAAAAAAAAAAAAAACTGGCCAAAGAAGACGTCTTTATTAATACATATTACCATTTCACTTTACGGTAAAAAAGGCAACATTAAAAACAAAACTAATTTACTTAAGAACAGTCAGCTTCCACTTTACACCATTTCTCATCTTTGGTGCCGTCGGGATCTCCGCATCTATGAAGAAACACAGAAAAAATGCTCTCATCTCGTTTACAGAATATGAAAATTAATTTCCATCAATTCCTACTGACTTTGCCCATGATAGATGTGTTTGCCCAGATCAAATATGCATTAAAAAAGACACATCCTGCTAACCTTGTGTAACAGGTTTCTGCTGTTGCTGTTGCTGGAAAGAAGCCATGATGCTGTTTGCAGTTGAATTTGGTCCCGTAAGCTAAAGAGCAGGAACATTGTGTTACAATACTACTTCCTGTGGTAAATGTGTTAGAATCCAAAAACAACACACATGCATTCCCCTCTAACTTTTAATTTCAATGTTTTTTTTCATGATATTAATGTTATATAATTTTTGTTTATGTGTAGGAGATTATTATTTTAAGTTTATTGCATTAAAACAAAACTAAAATGTTTCATGTTATACTGTCATCAATAACCCCCCAAAAAAGTGTAAAAAAGCAGAATGCAGTGAGTTGTGGTATTTATAAATATGACAGCATAGTTACCGGGGCCTGGTTGTTCTGCAGGCCATCAGGCCACACCTCAGGAAGCGCTGCCTCCATCATCTGCAGAGCCTCCTCGTACACAAGCTGAAGCTTCTCAGCCTGCCGGTCCAGCTGGAAGAGCACGAGGGCCTTCAGCAGGTTGTGCACTTCCTCTGCAGCAGAACGGTCACATGAAAAGATGAGGTGAACACAATGAATCAATGAACAACATGAGCCATATAAAGAAAGAGGGGGAAAAAAAAAGTCTCAAAAAATGGAAAACAAGGAATGTAGTTTCTCCAAAATAAAACCATGTTTCCTATCATCCCATGCTGCTTTCTTTCTTTGTACTGTCTCTATAAGGTACAGTACAGACTCTTTGTGCCTGTACCTCTCATCTTGTCCACAGTAGTGATGATTTCACTCAGCGCGTACATCAGTGCCCGGTCCTCCATGGGACTTCCTTCCTTCAGGCTCAGCTTCTTGCGCTCAGCCTTCCGCCGGTTCTTTGATGATCTCCTGCAGACAGAGGATGGGCACATTCATTTAACCACTGACCTATATAAATTAAATCAGGCTAAATTATGTATTGCATTAGTAACATGGAAAAAATATTAATTATCCAGTCAACGTTATTAGATTATTCCGCAGTTTTGCTGAACCCCCCCCCAAAAAATAAATAAAGTGGCAGCAGGATTTATGTGTTTGTATTGTGAGTGTGTTGCTTCTTACGAGGAGATGCGAGAGTTACTGTGGGAGTATTTGGAAGCAGTCATCACACTACTGGCTTCAGAGTAAAGATCAGCATCAGGACAGTCTGGACCCTCCTCATCTGGTGGAAAAAACACACACACACATACAGTGGGGAAAATAAGTATTTGAACACCCTGCTATTTTGCTATTTCTCCCACTTAGAAATCATGGAGGGGTCTGAAATTTTCATCATAGGTGCATGTCCACTGTGAGAGAGATAAACTAAAAAGAAAAATCCAGAAATCACAATGCATGATTTTTAATGATTTATTTGTGTGATATAGCGGCAAATAAGTATTTGAACACCTGAGAAAATAATTGTTAATATTTGGTACAGTAGCCTTTGTTTGCTATTACAGAGGTCAAACGTTTCCTGTAGTTTTTCACCAGGTTTGCACATACTGCAGGAGGGATCCTGGCCCACTCCTCCACACAGATCTTCTCTAGATCAGTCAGGTTTCTGGGCTGTCGCTGAGAAACACGGAGTTTGAGCTCCCTCCAAAGATTTTCGATTGGGTTCAGGTCTGGGGCAATGCTAGAACCTTGATATGCTTCTTACGGAGCCAGTCCTTGGTTTTCCTGGCTGTGTGCTTTGGGTCGTTGTCGTGTTGGAAGACCCAGCCACAACCCATCTTCAATGCTCTGACTGAGGGAAGGAGGTTGTTCCCCAAAATCTCACAATACATGGCCCCAGTCATCCTCTCTTTAATGCAGTGCACTCGTCCTGTCCCATGTGCAGAAAAACACCCCCAAAGCATGATGCTACCACCCCCATGCGTCACAGTAGGGATGGTGTTCTTCGATTGTACTCTTCATTCTTCTTCCTCCAAACACGCTTAGTGGAATTATGACCAAAAAGTTCTATTTTGGTCTCATCTGACCACAAAACTTTCTCCCATGACTCCTCTGTATCATCCAAATGGTCATATGCAAACTTAAGACGGGCCTTGACATGTGCTGATTTAAGCAGGGGAACCTTGCGTGCCATGCATGATTTCAAATCATGACGTCTTAGTGTATTACCTACAGTAACCTTGGAAACGTTGGTCTTTCTTTTGTCGTTGGACAGCTCTTTGGTCTTCGCCATGTTACAATTTAAAGTCTTGCTGATTGTATGGGGTGGACAGGTGTCTTTATGCAGCTAACGACTTCAAACAGGTGCATCTGATTAAGGATGATACATGGAGTGCAGGTGGACTTCTAATGGGCGGACTAACAGGTCCTTCAGGGTCAAAATTCTAGATGACACACAGGTGTTCAAATACTTATTTGCCGCTATATCACACAAATAAATCATTAAAAAAATCATGCATTGTGATTTCTGGATTTTTCTTTTTAGTTTATCTCTCTCACAGTCGACATGCACCTACGATGAAAATTTCAGACCCCTCCATGATTTCTAAGTGGGAGAAATAGCAAAATAGCAGGGTGTTCAAATACTTATTTTCCCCACTGTATATATATATATATATATACATATACATACATTCTTGTGAGTGTATTATGCCAGATGCTGTGCATTTAATGCCAGAAATACAGTTTTCACATAAAAGGTAACATATACTGGAACTACTCAAAAAAAAAAAAAAAAATCCACGTTTTGGGAGCCACATGTTGGTAGCTGGAATGTTTCCTGTTAATTCTCACCCAACATGTTCAGTCTGGCTTTCTCTTTCAGCTCTCGGACGACAGCCAGTCGCGTCCTGTGCCGTGAAAACGTTGCAACTTGAGCCTCCAGAAAGACAGTCTGCGCATTGACAGCTGACAAAAAGAAATATCATGAACTGTTGTTATCTTGTGATGTCACTAGGAAAAAGTTTTGTCAGTTCTTATTTCATTTCCTTAGAAAAAACTGTTAAGGGGATGGACTAAACTGTTCTAACCTTCCAACAGAGCAGGTTTCAGGTTGGTTTCAGTGATGTCCTGTCTTTTGTGCATGTAAATCTGAAGCAGATATGAAAATAATCTCATATAAGTCAAAGAAGAAACATAATATTGTGCTGCTTTTGTTTAGTAATGTGATTATATTTAATGTTAAGCACTTTTTTTTTCTACAAATTTGTCACAGCAACAAAGTAAAAGTGATAAGATGAAATGAATGGGGATATCATTTACTGACCAATCGGAGCGCCTCTTCCCAGACGGCACCAGTGATCAGAGCCAAGATGGCCTCCTCACAGTCCTATTGAAGACAGAAACGTTTAGACCTTCAGGTTCGGGAAGTTGCTGCAGTCGTTTTACTTTAAAAACAAATGTGTGACTCAGTAAACCAAATAAAGTGATTACACAGAATTAAAGAAAGTAAGAGGTGAATGATTTGTAGCATATTAGGGCTAAAATTAAACCCTCAGACAACAAACAGCATCGTGAGAAGTTGTTTTTGCAGTAAAACACTAACTTTGGCGTATTGGTCCAGCAGCAGAGCAGCTTCTGAAAACCGCCGCTGTTCAGTCAGCTTCTCTATCACAGAAGGAAAAAAGATATTCAGCATGTGGTGCAGCATTTCACGCCTAACCAGCTTAGCGGTACTTGTCTGTCTGACCGCCAGTCGGACTACCTGTCGTCATGGTTACCTGCCAGGTCTCTGGCCAGCAGCGCTAACTGGTCAGGCGGCAGCGGCATCTGCTGAGCAACACAGATGGCGTTTCTCCAACTGGTGCTGCTGGCGAACGCCTGCAGGGCGCTGGCCGGCTCACCGCATCGCCATAGCAACAGGCCGGCCTGCTCTGCCTGTTGCTGTTCCACCAGGTACTCAGCATAGATACAGCTCAGAGCCTAAGGGGTCAAAGGGTTACAGTACAGGGGGTCAGAGTTAGTTAAAATGTGCAAATTTTGCCTCAACTGCATCATGGGCTGATATTCTGTAGTGATGAGTGAGTGGGAACTTCAGTATGAGGGAATGTCTCTACCTTGTACTGAACTTTGTCTGCTGCAAACAGCTGCAGAGCTTCACTGTAGAGTTTCTGCTCCTTCACCAGTTGCAGAGCCTCAGGGAAACGCTCCTGTCCTGAATATAAAACCAGCAACACGAAAATCATATTTACTCATTATTTTGTCACATTTTACACCATTACGGGTTTACAGATTTACTTGACAGAATAATGTAATTACTGCTGCCATTATGAGTGAGTGTGTGACTGACTGTAAATACTGTCCATTGCATTAGAGATTACTTAGACATGGTAAACACGCTTTAAACATTTTTATTAGTGAAAATGGCCTAAATAAAAGAATTTTAAATATAAGAATCTGTGTATAGGAAAAAATTGTAAATTGGGAACAAAATTGTAAACATAATCTCAGGATAGTCTCATGCTACTGTATGTAAGTCAGTGGGCCTCCATTAGGTTTTATACACTAGGAAGAATGTGGGTTTCACTATATGTTCCCTTTTATGTGAAAACACGTATTTCGGGCATTAAATGTACAGCATTGGGCATATTTCACTCACAAGAAAATAAAGATTGTTTAGTTCTTTACCTAAATCAACCAGTGCAGCTGCAGTCAGCGAACAAGGTTTGTGGATGTGTGTCATTTGCAACGACTTCAAACATCTTCATAGTTATAACAAACATAATCTTTTATAACGGCAGGACTTTCTTTTGATTGTTAAGTGCCTGGATATTATCCTCTTCTTCTTCTATGATATGCTGGCTTTCTCACAGCTTTGGTTGATATTCCAAAAATATTACAATAACCTGTGATTCATCCTTCAATATTTGTAATCTTTAGAAAATCAGATTTGAAACAAAGTTCAGCATTTTTATACAGAGCTCTCTGAGACACTTGTTGTAAAGGAAAAGTGGTGGCTTCCAGACAAATGCTAACAGCTGCAAACAGTGTGAAGCAGACAAAAACTGACACTGACCACACTTGCTGAGGTGAAGCAGAGCCTTCCTGTAGCGTTTCAGGTGTTTGTCGATGGTGTAACGCTGGTAGTTTGGCTCCAGGCTCTTCAGCATGTTTAAGAAAGGAAGGTACTCTTTGGGGTCCTGCAGAGATTATGGACAATAGTTAACTGACAAAACCAGATAACATTCATCCACACTCACAACTTAAGCATTGAATACAACTTGAACAGGAACTGAAAGAATATGTTATTGTTTCGGAATATTTGGCTCCTTGGAATGTTAAACAAAAAAAAAAAAAAATGGGTTGTTTTTGTTTCCTGATAAATTAATATGTTGTAGTAAGTGGAAAAAAAACAGACAGCAGATGTTTCTTTCTCCCTTACAGTCTTGTACCTTTTGTGATTTCTCGGCCACCATGAGTACAAGGTCGAAGTCATACGTTCCCAGAGAGTGTTCATACAGTTCGTTGACATTGACGAGAAACAGGAGGTACTTCAATGCCTCTTCAGCACTCACAGCACCAGGAGCTTTAGGAGGGTTCACTAGATAAACACAAACACCTATTTGTGATGCAATAACATCCTATATACCGTTTGCTGAGGTAAGTGAACAGGAGTAAAATTGTCTATAAGTCTGCAGGGCATCAAGTGTTTCAGGTAAGCTCACCCCGAAGTTCGTGGACTTTCTGCAGAGCGATCTCAAGTTCAGGAACCGTCTTCTTCACATGAGTCGTCAGTATAGACAAACAGAACCTGGACAGACAAAAACTCATATTACTGCAATATCTACAATTCTATTAACATACATACATTATCATCATATCATGTTGTCACCTCTGTATTTGTGACAAAAGTAACAACATTGTTAAAGAATAAAAAGAACACAGTATCACTGACTTGTTTTGATCCATGGTTTCCATGGCAACACGTAACGCATCACAAACCACATCCACCTTCTTCTGGCCAGAGGCAGGCTGGGGCTGGACTGGGCTGCTCTCAGGACGAGGGTACATGGTGCTGGTCAGATCCTCTTCCCTGGTACCAACAGACAAACAAAAGACATTCATACACAAAGATTCAATGTCTGTGTTTATTATGTGGAAAACAAACTCCAAACTCTTACTTGAGTTCAGTGAGGAAGAGGTTGATGTGGTTGACAGAGTCAAGTTGTGTGATGAAGGTCGAAATGTTTTCCAAGAAAATCTGCAAGGGAGACAGATTCCAAAGGGCACATGGTTTGGGTTTAATTAGCATTCATGCACTGGTCAATGTCAAAAACAGTTAACACTAGACTAGTAAACAAGATACTTGCTCTACATGTTGAGCCTTGTTTCTACCTTTGGATTGTGGTCATAAATGAAGTTCAAGTTGATCCTTAGCTTCTTCATACAATCAAAAGCTTCTTTGAATCTCAAACTGAAAAATCAAGGAAAAGTAGGGTTTCATTTAGTGCAAATGGAGTATTGTGAAACTTGCCAAATGTTCTTCAGACAGTCTCTATGTATAAGGCAAAAGATTAGACTTCAGTATAGTAGTGAGGATCAGTGTTGGCCTGATACAACCGTTTGTCACTAAGATTTTACCTACATTCTACGTTGTATTTTGTTCATCTTAAAAAGGGGATAGAATGGAAAAAAATCTAACTCACTTGTCCAACCATTTCCTTAGTTGAGCCAGCACCAGAGCTCGATGATGGACGGTCTCCAAGTTTCCACGTGGCATCTGGACATAGAAAGCAGCAAATAAATCACATTCTTAATTTGTCAATTTAAAAGCAGGAATGTTAGTGTTAATTTGCATCTGGATCCTGACTTTACACAATGATCCCATTTGTTGCATGTTGTTTTATTATTAAAAAGCTGACCTGCAGAATGACTCTGGTGTCTTGAGGAACCACAGTGACAATCCTGGATCCTCTCTCCACCCTCCGCAGCGTCTCATCATTCTGAACTCCGTCCGAGGCCAAAGCTGCCTGCAGCGCTGTGGGGTCAAAATACAGTGGTTACCTCACTACTCTTTGCAGGCATCTGAATGTATTTTGAGCAGCCTGGGGGACCCATTCCCACACCGGGCTTTTTCATGTCCATGTGGGTATGTACCTTTGACACTGAGCGTGCTCAGTTGGAGACAGCGGCAGGTGTGGGAATGTGTGGTGATGATGAGGAAGTTGTTGCAAACAGTGAAGGAGGAAACATTGGAGGCCAGCTGAGTAAGAAAAAGAGACATTTAAGATGAATATTCTCTCTAAAAATTAGAAAATTTCTTCAATTCAGATTCGAATTCCGTCAAATTATATCAACATTTTACATAAGCGGGTTACTATCTTTTAGTGGATTGTTGAAATACAGTTGACAGCAAACCTCTGTGTCTCCAGCGTACAGGTGGGATCTGTCTGTCAGGCCGAGCACATACTCCTGCAGAGCAGAAAGACACATTCATCTCTACATGTATTAAAGAGCTTTAATTACAACATGAACTAGTTCACAGTTCAATTTAAAAATTTTGAAATGAACCTGTTCAGTTCATAGTTCAGAATTCAATCTTTATTGAATCCTTCTTGAATCCTGAATACTGATCATTTTCCAAAAAGGGTTTATTATTGAGGTGACAGTGCTCTAAATTCTGGCATTTCCTTACACCTTGTTTCCATCCATTCAGTCCACACTAGTAGCAGCTGCAACTTTCACCCTGCAGAATATTCTCAAAACTTGCTTAAATGGTCTTTATTCTGAAAATTAAAGCAGGACTGAAGTCCTTAAAGTTCAGTCTGGGTACTGACTTTTTCATCAAATTGTGTTAATGGTCATAGCTGTGGTGCTGCCTTCCTCCATGCTCCTGGCTGTTGCTCTGTGTTATATGACGTATTTGTTAGTATAACGGGTATGACAACTGCTGCCAGATCAGCTGGTTTTCTGCTACAGATTAATTTTCTTTATTGTGAGTTTTAGCTAGTTTTCACCTGGAAGGATCTAATGAAATCTGCCACACTCTTGAACAATTTCTACTATGAGGGAGCACTGTTCACAGCCACCAGAATGAATGCGTTCAGGCTAATGTTCATCAAGGGGAAAAATACAGTATGTTTAGTTCATGTTCACCCAGAATGGGAAGGAGTTTATGAAGGATTGTTCATTAAACATGTTCACGCACAACACTATCACCAGGTATGGTCATGATTTAAGATTTCATTTCTGAATTTAATGTGTGATGTGTTTCTACCTCTCCGCTGATGCTGCAGAGCGCCGTCTGAACACAAGGAACAGGAAAGTTGATGCTGCAGCCGCTGGAGTCACGCCAGTCCTCCACTGACAGCCCCGGACCATCTACACAGAAAATAAAAGGTAAATGGAGGCATGTTAAATGATACCAGACTAGAGAAAAATGCCAAAGCACATATCTACTGCCAAATCTGCTAATACGGTTTAATATGTCATTTGATCAAAAAAGCACTATGGTTCATGACAAAACATCACAAAATAACATTTATATAAAGGGTAAATATTTGAAGGAATAAATTCTAATAAAATATTACATCATAAAATATTTGACAGCATTTTAAACAGTACAGATAATTGAGAAGCAGTAGAAGAGTGTTGCTAACTGACCACAGAGCAGCCTCCTTATCTGTCCGTCCTCCATCTCCAGAGCCACAGTGCCGGTCTGGGAGCAGTGAACCATGCTGACCACAACACCGGCCACCTCCACCTCGGTGCTGAAGCAGGAAACCAAAGGACTCTGTTAAACAAACTCAATGCAATTCCATTAAATTATGAGACGGATGGGACCCGACATGTTGCGGACCTGACAGAGAGCGTGTCAGAGGCGTCCTCAGTGGGGCGGAGCAGCAGCAAGGTGGAGGAGGCCGGCAGCAGGCCTGTGCTCACACCCACAAACAGCTCGTCCTCCAGCCACAGCAGCTGCCGCAAGGCCAGAGGCTCCTCCTGGACAACTGCAACCCTGCAAGCAGACAAACCAGCGAGAAGAAGTGAAAAAATAAGAGATGTTAGAATGACTACTAGCATCAATACCCATATCTGAATACCAAGAATTCTACTTTACAATGAGTTTAGTGACATTCAGGGCATTTTAAATCTCATTCATTTCTATCACTGGGGTCATGGGGGTTTGCTGATGCCAGTATATTGCAGTCAAGAATCAGAGTTACAACTCAGACAGGTCACCAGCCTAGTTACACACACCATTCACACACATAGTCAAGTCTCTAAAAAGTTTAAATGTGTACGTTTTGAATGTCAGAGTTAGGAAACTGGAGAACCTCCTGTGTCTACCACGTAGACACAGGAGAACATGCAGTGTTACCCACTAGACAATTTCTATTTTTTAAAGCTACATCTGAGTGTGTATCAGCAGAAAACACAGCACTGCACAGTATTATGTTACCTGTAGCTTTTCTGAAGGACCAAGGGAGCTGAAACAGTCCTGAACACGTCTGCTGTTTTTTTCAGCTCTTCTCCCAAATCTGGACTCAGAAAAAAAGGATCAGAAGTCAGTTTGTTAAACGATAAATGCCTAAAAAAAAAAAAAAAGGTTTAATGTCAAGATTTATGGAAAGGCAAAGAGTTTACTTCAGTTTGAGCTCAACATTTAAATGATTTCATTCAACTAATCTAATTTGCATTCATTCTGTTGATTGCATCATTAAGCAATGTCCAACCCACCTTGGCTGTAGACTGAGATGTTTCCATCAGTAGTGAACACTGAGAGCTGATTGGTCTGCTGAGGTTTGCAGAGGAATGTCACTTGGTTTACCGGGGAACTCAGCTGGAGCTCGAACGAACACATGGGAGGAGGAATCACGCACTGCCTGAATGTCGTCACCAGGACTTTCTCTAAACAGGGAGTCGGGCCAGATATTAACAAAGTTCATCATGCTAGAATCACCTTTTAGCTGCTCCTCCTCTCATCTCATTTTTCCTCACCTCCGTCAATCACAGCCACGCTGGCGTTGTCAGTAGCATCCAGCCCAGAGCTCCTCTCCGTTGTCCATCCCCAGTCATAGGAGACGCTGGTCCAGCCGCGGGTCACCACATGGAGCTGCAGTGGGTGCTCAGGGTCCCAGCAGACGCAGACCGGAGCCTTCTGAGGGTCTCTGCCAAAGTCCAGGTTCTGCTTGAGGTACCAGTGGTAGTTCCCCACTGTCCACAGCTGGACTGCAGACGGAGGAAGAGGAGATTACTGTGAACTCAACGCTCATTGACCAACCAGGAACACAGATCTGACCCAAAATAACATTTCATTTATTTATTTTTGATACATTTTGCATCTCTCATTTACTATTATTACATGAAAATGTAAAGACCCTCAATGTCAGAATTTTATAGTTGAGGTGGCCACCTTTCCAACAACCTACCTGCCTTGCCTATGTCCCTCACAAAAAAAACAAAACAAAGAACATTTCGCATACCTGCATGCAGGTCTAACTGCTACTTTATTTCCCACTAACACAGGCTGCTGTGGCCATAGCCAACGACAAGACAACAAACTTTGTGAGAAAAGTTCACTTTTCTTCTCTAGAGAAGAATCACTCTCTGCAGTGTCTCACTTCACCTTCACAGACCCTCAGGAAATCCCTGCATCAAAAGAAATTTGGGCCTATACTAATTTATTTATAAAGAGTCTTAAACAACAAGGGTTCTTGTTAATTAGCATAGAAATATTTATTTTGAACTTTATCAATTGTTTACTAATAGTAGGTAATGTAAGTTTTACATTTTTGATGTGTACAGAAGGAAAAAACATATGTCCTACATAAAAACTCAAATTTCTCAGATTTTCTAAAAAATCAATCATGTCTTATTTTTTCACCTATTCCTGAAATTACAGATAATATGACGCAGTCAGTACTTTTTTTTATCTTTGAATTTCCTGCAGTCAGAGGCATTTAAATCAAATCACGGGCGAATTTTTTAATTTCTTGATGTTCTACAATAAAGAAAAATCATTGAATGTTAATATCATGTCACAGCAGAGATATGTTTTGTTTTGAAGCGAAGTTTTGAACTGAGCCATTTAAAAAAAAAAAAAAATTAGGGTAAGAGTTGACTCTTCAGAGTGAAACAGCACCCCACCTCCCTCACTACCTCGCCTAATAATTTTTTCCCTGCGGGGAACACTGTATGTGAACAGTTATCAGCTGTGACTCGTAGTTTAAAAAGAATTTACAAAAAAAAAAAAAACAGACACCAGCAGATGGTCCTGCAGCTAAACTTTAGCTGAACTTACTGTACGTGGTGACCTGGCCATCTTCTCCAGCGGTCAAGTCCTCCAACCAAACAGCTAACACAGTAGAGTCACTGTTCCACAGCAGCTCCTTCACCTGAAATACACAGACACGCACAGACACGCACAGACACGCACAGACACGCACAGACACGCACAGACACGCACAGACACGCACAGACACGCACAGACACGCACAGACACACACAGACACACACAGACACACACAGACACACGCCAATGTGATCATCTGAGAACATAAAGTGCAAGATTGATCAAAAGCATTTCATGTAATTTTAGAAAAAGTCACTGGGATGCATTTCTTTAGTGTGTCATGTGCTCCACATGCAGCTGAACATGCCTTTGTCTGGTCTTTGCTGAAGGGCAGCGTGAAGTCTCCATGCAGCAGTCCGTTCTTCTCCATGAACACCACACTATGTTTGTTGGGATGACGCTGGGTGCTTGCTATCAGGCTGCCTGATGGTCTGAAACACCATGACAGGGTTTAACAAAGAGTCACATTTCTACCTATACACCCTCAACAGTCCAGAGCAGAATCCAGGCAAATGGTACTCACTTTTAACATTAATGATTATTTATTCATGAAAGAAACTAAGATTCTCTCCCCATTTATACAGTACTCCAAATGGTAAAGAGAAGAAACTAATGTTCCTACTTCCAGCAGAGCGCCTGCTCGAGGCCATTGATTGGCTCACTGGTGGCCTGCAACACGCCCTCTCTGTTCCAGACCCGGACCTTCCTGACTCCAGTCTGAGGACACACAGCGCTGACAGCAAACAGTTGACCGTCACCTCGCCATGTCACCTGGGGCCGGCGGTCGTCCCAGACTGCAGCCGGCTGAACCTCCTGTGGGTACATGTTTATTTTCAGGACATTTTTTCATATGTAATAATAAAAGTTAAACATTGAAAGATTCTTCCCCCCCCCTTCTCACACACTGATTTATTTGTAAAGTGCAGTGCCCATAAAAAAGTCTGTATTCCTTTAGAAAAGTAGATGGATTGGATGTAGATTTTTCTTTTCATGCCCCACACACCGCTGGTGTGGTGGCAAAATGGGCAATGATAATACATCTTTTTGTGTTTTCACAGTGTTTTAATATTCTCAACTTATCTATCATCCATCCATAAAACAATATTGTCATGATTTCCTAAGGGGTCTGTGAATGTATCTTAAAATTTTAGCATAGTTTATAGAAAGAAGAAAATACGGCAGCACATGAACTTGTCCTACAAAGTGTTTTATCTTTGGTGTTGGCTACATCCACAGTAGCCTGTGTTGTGAGGAATAAAGGAAGCAGCTAAACCGGAAAACCTACTTTCACTATGTTGGCTGCATGATCAATTCAATAGGGCAACAGAGGTTTAAATGGTAATGAAAACCTTTCTTGCTTTATAGATAGATGAATGAATTACTGACCTGAGTTTTCCTTTGTGCTGCCTGTTTTCCCTCTGAGCCGTGGAACTGAGTCTCCTTCTTCCCCCAACCCACTGTGATGAACTTTCCTGCAAAACACATGATATATATGAAAAGTTTTATACAAAAATTATTATTTAAACTTAGATCAAATATTTCTACAATCCTTTAATCTCCTCAGGACCCTCCATTATGCCTTGAACCTTAGGTTGGGAACTATTCATCTGCCTGTACCTTCACCAAAGTCATCCTGGTGGATTCCGATCTCAATGATTGGCTCGAAGTCTTTGGTCATCATGATGACTGTTTCTTGACCTGTAAGCACAAGTTATGATTTATTGATTCGTTGCAATGTTGGTTTTCACAGGGTTTCCCTGCAGAAAATTTGTTAAGGGATGTGGTGACCTGTTGGGTGGGGGAGGGGGGTTACAAAGTCAAAGTAAATTTTATTGTCAATTTCTTCACATGTACTTGACATACAAAGGAATCGAAATTTCGTTTCTCACTATCCTATGAGTTTACATGTACAACAACATCAAAGTGCAGGTGCGCAAGACGGGACAATCCTAAACTACAGTAACAACCTTGGAATATGCTACTCTTATATGCAGGATAAGAGAGCATGGATAACATTTGACCGTTGTATATTAAGACACTGACCAGTGGTGAGAGCGACGAGCTCTTCGTCAGGACTCCAGCACATTGAGGTCAAGCCACTGGGAACGCTGCCAACACACTCCAACTGTAAAACACAACCAAACGCATTTAGTGAAGACCCGCATTGAGCCTTTCTCTGCCACTCATCCTGACCTTTAACCCTTTGCTCTGCGCTACAGACCTGGCAGGTGTTGAAGTTGAAGAGGATGACATCACCGCTGGCGGTGGCCAAACATGCCGACTCCAGTTCTGCCAAGTCCTGCAGACCAACGACCACACCAGTGCCGTTCTCCGGGAGGAAACCCTCTGCCGTCAGTGAGGCCTCGTTCTCCACCTGCAGGGCAGGAAACAGAGATGGGGAGGTGTGAGTAGGATTTAACCCCCACATCAAAGGACTGCTTTTTAATTATTTTTACACATTTAGAGCTTAACATCTGAAATCTAAAAATTCTTCTATAAAATACAAACAACTGTCATCAGACACCATGAGAAACAGTCAGGTCACCTGGTCAGTTCGGGGGTTGAACTCTGTGATGGAGTACTGAGACGCAACCAGCAGCGAGCTGGTGTCGCTCCGCACGCAGAAACACTGCGGAGAGCCTGGACCCTGTAGCTCCGAGCTCCGCAGGCTCCTCAGAAGCTTTAGGTTCCTCATTTCACCTCAGGACTGAGGGAAAACAGAACGCGTCCTGGCCCAAATACAGCAAAAAGACCTGTGACAGAAAAAATGAAAATGTTTCAACAAGCAAAAACAGATAACCACTTCTAACAATATAATACATTGTCAGGCAAAACAGTATCAAAGCTAAACTCATATATCCTGAGTGTTTTATCTCGTTTGGTACCAAAGCAGCTAGAGTGGTGAACCAATAATTCAGATCATTTATACTCTAGTAAAAGTAGAAACACGGTCATCAGAAAAATACCTGAAAACAAGTAAGTAAATCAGTCAGTCAGTCAGTCAGTCAGTCAAGTCCTGACTAGGGTCACAGGGGTCTGCTGGAGCCAATCCTAGTACATTACAGGTGAGAGGCAGGGATACACCCAGACCGGTAGCAGCCTATCATGGAGCACACACACCATTCAGTCACACTCTCAAACCTATGGGTAATTTAGAGTCTCAAATTAACCTTAACATGTTGTTAAACTGTGGAGGAAGCTGGAGAACCTGTAGAGAACCCATACAGACACAAAGAGAACATGAAACTCCGCAAATAAAAGTAGTAAAATTGAAAATGTTACTCAAGTCAAAATTAGCTTATTACCAGCAAAATATAATGAATTAGTCGAAGTAGAGATACTCATTTTTCAGAGTAAGTATAAAGTACTATTAATAATAATCTTTGTTTAATTGTAATCGTTTAGTTTATCAACGTAGCGTCAATTTGAAATACTTTGGATAGATTAACAGTAAATTGAACCGTTCCCGTTTTAAAGAAAACTTAGGACGACCCAATGATATTAGTAAAGCATTTATAACAAGGTTAATCATTATCATTAGAAATTCCATTGACAATAACATACTTTAACGGTGCAGCTTTACAAGAACTCAACTTACAGTGTGGTGTTAGTTTATCAGCATTTAACGGAACCGGTGATTGAAATTAACGTAATGATGAAAAGAAATAAAGTCAGCGCCTGTCCGAACATGAATCTGGATGAGTCAGCTTACCTTAAACTATAAATAACAGAAGCAGCTTTCAGTGAAAGAATATTTTACGTGTCCAGCGTCAACAAATACAACAACACGCATGTGCTGCGGCTGTCTGCTGTCACACTGTAAACCTTTCACCTCTGACGTAGCATGTGACATAACTGCGACATAACTGCAATGTCGCCCCCTTCCGCCGTGGAGTCCGTCCATAGGCAAAATAAAATAAAATAAAATAAAATAAAATAAAATAAAATAAAATAGTATGCTTCTTGATATGTCATACTTGTCAGGAGGGAGGAATTATCTCAGCAAAGAAGTGCTTAGACACGTTTGTGAACAATATTTGGGAGAAATGGTTATTTTGTGTATGTAGAAAATATTTTAGATCTTTGAGTTTATCTCATAAAAAGAGGGGCAAACACAAAATTGTTGAATTTTTATTTTTGTTTGTTCATCTCCCTCTGAAAAATCGCATCATGGATCCACTCCTATTACATATTGTAAGTTATAGATTCATTATATTAATATTTTTTCCTACAGTTTTTTATTAGTAGCATATTAGATTTATTTTTACTCTGAAATCAAAACGGACGTCGCTGTTTTTCTAAAGCTTTTATTTTGTAAAGCAGAGCCCGGATGTGTAGGTGTTTTGTTGTCGCGTGTTTGACAGGCCGCTGACTGACAACAGGTGAACGGGAGTTTAGTGTCCGAGCCGCAGAGCTCAGGACGCCTCAGCGGGATTAAAGACGTGGTGAGAGGACTGAGACGGTCAGTTAAACGTTTCCCTGCATTTACGTGTCATTCTACGCTGTTTTTTTTTTGTTTTTGTTTTTTTTTATAAAACAGCAGGCAGCAAACGCACCGCTTTATTCTCCAACCTCACAGCACAGGGCGCTTTCGGCTCTTTTTGTTTATCCCGCTCTGCGGCAATTTAACGACACTGTTTAAAACCCTCAGCGGTCATGTTGGTTCGCGCTTAGACGCCGATTGATAGAGGTTAAAGTGGAAATAATCTGCATGTCTGCACTGATTTCTGCAGCATCTCCCATCTCATCATAAGAAAAACCAGCTAGCTGCTGTTTTGTCTGTTTATAATATAACCAAAAGATGACATTATCATATGAGGGGACGTGTTAGCTACACAGACACAAAATAAAGCTTATATTTCATGTTGGTTAAGTAAAAGATTTGGAGGGAATTAGACCTGTTACTACCTTAGAAACGTAAGGATTTATATGACACAACAAATATTGTTAAAAATTAGCACATATTTCACATAAAAGTCTCGCATATCAACATGAGTGTGTGCGGCATTTATTCAAATAATTGTTGATTATTGATTAGACTTCGAATCACTTACCATACTAGTCCTAAATATTTGCGCATGTATCGATTTAAGCTTACAGGGGTTTTCAGCTTCTTAAATGTGAATATTTCTGGCAATTCGGACAGTATTTAAATTACGGCAAAACAAAACAAAACAAGACAAGATATTTATTGACTGTTCATTTATTCAATAGTTCAGCACAAAAACAAATGCTCTGAAAATTGGAAACTAAACTTGATATTGACAAGTCAATGAAAAGGTTGTGAAGCTATAAAATACATATTTTATTATGCAATTAATTTAAGAGTCATTTGGATAAATATAAGACCTTAAAGTGTTTTGTTTTTGAGTGGCAAAACATCCATGTGGTGAAAATGGACACGACTTTCAGGCTGAAAATAATAAAAAACAGCGAATCGCTCTGTTTATGACTTATACCAGTTTATTTAATATAATTTTCTAGAGTAGAGTTTGCAGTACTCACACAACACCTGTAACAAAGAGTTGCATGATTAATACATAAGATATTTCCTGTTGAACAAAGAATCACGAAGTAGTGATGATATGGATGTGCAATGTCTGAAAATAGGATAAAAGGGTATTAGACAAAATCAAAGAATTTACTTTTAGTCTGAACACTTTTGAAAATGATCTAAAAAGTTGCAGATACCGTGTAGAGAAATTAATGGCAGGTAAAGATTCCTTAATCAAACTGTCACCAACAGCCATGACATGACTTGACATTTCATGAAACTGCTATCAAACTCTCTTCTTGTCTCGTTGAAAGTGCAACAGACAGGAAGATTGACTGTAAAATTTTCTGAGAGATAGCCAGAGGTTAAGCAGACCAGACAGAGACGGACCGAGAGATAAACACACAGTGTCTCAAAATGCTGTTTTGTCTTTCTGAATCTGTTTATTTCACTTCTAATGATTAGGGAGCCACGGTTTCAATGCTGTTTCAATGCTGTTTGCTACAGATGTCCTGAGTGGAACTACACTGAATTTAATCCTAATGCAAGAGAGCATTATTCTTTTCTTTTTTTGTAATACTACTTGATTTATCACAATTTATAATATCATCTTAACAAATCTGTGAAATATCTTATTTATTCGGTGTGTCCCTCTTTTTGCTTTAATGACAGCATGATGACCTGATGACTCATGTTATTCCAGCATGACTTGACAATATTCCATTAAAGTAAAGCTTGGGTTTATGTGAAGGCTCACACAGTCAACAACTGGTCCAACCCTGCAATTACATTAAATGTAGTGCTTCATTTAGCCTCCGAACCAAGTCGTCTCGCCACTCGGCTCTGACTACACATTACTATACCCGAGACATACCTTCGGCCCCCTTATATCAGATAACTCATAAACTCTGCTTTCAAAAGCCACTTGGCATGTGACACTGCATTAAACAAGATTGTGCTTATTTATAGAAGAGTGCACCCATCTTGCCCGTCTAAATTCTAGAATGTGTTTGTTTTCCACAGATACAATCATGAATAAGAACTAGGGATGCACCGATGCAACCAATACTGGCCGATATGTCAACAATTGGCAGTTAAACCGCTACAGTTAGTTGGGTCACTGTCTGCGTGTCTCTCGGCGACGCGCTAAGCTAGCTGGTCCTAGCGGCTCCTCCGTCACATCGCATCGCCCGAAAAGACAGCGGCCTCCTCCGCCGCGGCCGCCGACGAGAAGGCGGCAGGACGGCGTCCGACACCCCGGAGCAACGTTCCGCCGTTTTTTTTGTCTTTTCGGGCGATGCGATGTGACGGGGGAGCCCGCTAGGACCAGCTAGCTTAGCGCGTCGCCGAGAGACACGCAGACAGTGACCCAACTAACTGTGGCGGTTTAACTGCCAATTGTTGACATATCGGCCAGTATTGGTTGACATCGGACCGATACCGATAAGTTAAAAAACGTGACATATCGGCCGGTATATATCGGTTGGCCGATATATCGTGCATCACTAATAAAAACATGCAACATCATGTAGATCACAGCAAGTACAAATGATTTGGATGATTGAAAGCTGATAACGTATTATTGGGAATCATGAGAAATTGTCCCTGTAACCATAGTAACTCACTCCCGCCCCTGTCTGCGTGCTGCTGACTGAAGCCCTTTTTTTGCACAGAGATTCTGCAATAATGGCACAAAGGAAGACTCCACATTATTCCACCTCTGCCACAGTTTGTGCTTTTTTACACTGAAGCAAACAAGCTAGCATTACGCCACCCAACGTGACGTCTACCATGACGTACTCCAATATGCTACTGATATACCCGTGAAAGCCTTTACACTGCCTCAAGAGATTACCTCTTTGGGGGAGTGACTATCACCCATACTAACAGCTGTCAACATATGACCAATCAGAGAGTGAGAATGAGACAATGAGACAATGCATGGTTACTGGTGATGTGTGTGTGTGTGTGTAGGTCAAAAAAATATTAGAGGATAAACTGAGGAAAAGCTTGTCACGCAGAGACTATGTTGGTAAAAGGTTCCACCTTTGTACCTTTTAGGCAGAATATTGAAGAGCACTATCAAAGCTATGTGATTGATTTATAAAGGCACAGTGTTTATTTTCTGGCAATGTGCTTTTTAATATCTGTATAAAGAATACTGATAGAAATTAACCTTTTTGCGCCCATTGTCGATGACATAAAGCATTTGGAGTTTTTTTTTTTCCTTCTTTCTGTGTGGTAAGTGGTATGTGTTTTCTGACTAAAATATTTTTTTTTCTTAGTAGATAAGATAGTTTTTAGTTATCAAGAAAGTGGTTTACTCCTATGTGTTACAGCAGACTGTTTTGTATCAATGCCTAGTGTGTAATCCATTGATTGTCGTGCACATCCACACCCTGTACATCATGGTCAACAGGAGTCAGCTGGTAAAAGAATCCCATCCTTCAGCATTCCTCCCTGTCATACCTGATGAAGGCAGATTAGCCACTCACTTCCTGCCTCCCTAATTCCAAACTCCTCAAGTCTGACAGCAATGAACTGCTTAATGTCTCAGGCCAAGTTCATACTCAACATAATATTATTAATATAACACTCTCAGGGTTCATAGATTTATACTGCTGGATCACCACTACTTCTTAGAGAAATATGGGTATTTTATCATTACTTGAAGGCTACACAGCATATTTGCATATTTACAACCCCAACCAGGCAAATTATCTGTAAAATAGTCTCACTGTGAATCATCACAATTCTCAGAATTATGCAGCTCCTCATCAACATTGACATTGAATCAGTGCTACATCAGTATAACATCATTGCAGATGTGATTTAGAGTCAACTTTGTTTGTTACTTGCTGTCCTGGATTGTTGGGAAAGTCTAGTTTTAATATTTCTTTCAACTAAAGCCTAAAGGAAGATGACTCAACAGCACACTGTGTCAATGATTTTGTCCTGCCTGTTCTGTCAATATAACTTCAAAAAACCTGTTACTTTATGGATTTCCTGCATTGATGGAGGGTTTATAGTGAGATGACAGATGGTGAGTGGAGCCACACCAAAGGAAACCACTAAAGCTGAATGAAACTGTCACCAAGACCCTGTTACTGCTTCTTAAAGTAAAAAATTTTCATTGGACCTGCATTCCAATACTGTTCATTTTTTTTGTAACAGAAGACCATTTTCTGTGTTGAAATTGTGTTGAGAATGTGTTCTACATGTCACAGAAGCAGCATCTAAGCTTTGAGTCCAAAGCTAGATTTTTGCCTGGTGTTTAAAGGTACAATGCATATGATTATAACAACTTCTGACATGGCAGAAAGGAATATACTATTAATGTTTGTTTTAATTACTTTGTAATTAAATCAGAAACATGTTTTTTTCTGACCTTAGATTGAGCTGTTTTTTGTAAATTATTTATTTAATAGTAAGTAAAAATGAATGTATTCACTTGAATTGTTATTTAATGCTGTGCAACTTGAAAAGTCACGCTCCTTATCTTTCATTTAAATCCCTTTGTGCTAACTTGTTGGTGCTCATTGACACTTTTTTCAGCAGTTTGAAATAAACTCAGAAAGAACTGGCATAAATCTTTTATGTCCGGCTGAGCGAACTCTAATTCTTTGTTGTTACCTTTCAGCTGAAAATCCACACAATCCCTCTGCAGTTGGAAGAGGATGGGACGTCCCACGGTGCTTTTGTTTCCTGTGAGAGGAAAACTTCAATCACATCAGTGCTGCGTCTTCATTGGTCCATTTATTGTCCCATGAAGCCCCTCTAAGTGCCATCCGATTGGTCCTTCATTTCACTGTGAAGACTTATCGACCAATCAGCATCTGCCTGGGTGAGTGCCACTTCCTCCTCTCACCAGCTGCTGCAGTCAATCAGCTTATTCAGCAGCCTGTGTGTGTGTGTGTGTGTGTGTGTGTCCGTCCTCCCCCTTTTTTTCCTCCTTTACAAAACAGCCGGGGCCCACCCTCCTTTCCACTCCCATCCCCCCTTTTCCTCAAACACACACACACGTGAGTATATATACTCACACACTCCTGGCGCATGAGGCTCAGCAGCAGCCTGCTGTGTGTGAGTCATTGGAGAAAGTTACACCAGAGTGTGTCTGTATGTGTGTGTTTTCCATGCAGCAGCCTCTTCTCTGCAGCAGATTTTTGCTTCAGTTGGGACAGAGCACAGCAAGGCAGACCGAGGAACGCGCGGCTGAATCAGGGACTCTGCACAAGGTAACTACTGCTTGGTGTCATGTAAATGTCTCTAATGATACTCTGTCACTCTTACATATGTTGTTATTGTCGGGATCGTGGATGGTTTGCTCTGGTTTTGGTTTTTGGGCAGCAGATGTCACACCTTGAAGCTCTTGGCACATTTGTTTTGGGATGTAAATAAAGTTTTGCATTGGGGCTTGTTTTAGATTAATGTGTATGATGTTTGTATGATCAAACTCCTAAAATGACAATTATATGGTTAGGGGTCATAAATCCTAGTTATATCAAAATCTGGTTCACCATATGCTGCTAAACCCCACTGAACCTTTCGGAGGAGGGAAAGGTAAACCTGTGAGAGGAGGATTAGGGAAGGATCAACATAACAACAGTCACAATAACCCTCTTCAACAGTGAAGTGGCAGAGTGCAATTCAATGTAGATTTAGTCATAGTCATGCAGATAATGTAAATTAAATTAAAAAAAACACGGGAGTAAAAGTTATGTGTAATCTTGTTTTCTTTTTTCATATATGTATTTTATGAAATTAGTATAGAAAAAGTATCTTTTAGAAGCTGGTATCAAAGTCAAGATAACAGTGTCTTTTACTGCTATCACTCAGTCCTAATCTTGACAATGTCAATGATGTTTTTGTGTGTCAAATGCCAAATTAAAATGCTGTTTTAAGACATTATGTTCCTATAAGGTTTTTTTTTTTTTATTTGAATCAGTGTTTATTTCTAGAGATGCAACCAATGACGATCTGTATGATTCACTTATTGGTAATCCTTTAAGATTACAATTTGGGCTATAAACTGTTTGAAAATAGTCTAGAATAAGGAATCACAAATGTTGAATTAAAATCATACATTTTGTGAAATTACATGTGAAAGTAAAAGCATTTCTTGTATGTGTGTGTGCTATATTGGTGCATGGAAGTTGTGAGTCTTCAACTGCTGATCCTTTAAGTGTTGTCATGAGTCATTCTTACACACAGGTTATAATTTAATCAGACTCAAAAATAAGACGGTTATCAGGGACTGCCCTTTAAAGCCACAGTGGCCTGCTCAGCTGGACCATGTAACGGCTAATTGTCACAGCGGCAGCAGCCTTTGCTGCTTTGTAAGCCGCTTGCCAGCCTCCTGGTGCTCCAGCCCAGAGCGTCTAGGACCTCTGCGTGTTGCTGCTGCTGCGCAGTAAACAACAGCCACAAAACCCTGTTGTCCCACGACGCTTTTAACACAGGTGCCACCAGCCGTTTGTTTGCTCCTCTTTTAGAGCAAGTTGTCTGTATTTGTTTTCACATTTCACTTCCAAGTAATAAAACCTCAAATCAAATGCAGGTTTGATTTTTCCTGCCTTGGAATTCCAGGAATTTTCATGCAGTTTGCATCAGGCATCAGATGTTTAGAATAGATTTTCTTGAACACTTTTCGCACTTTTTGTGTACTGTGTACCATATAGAGATTAGGGAATTGAAATAATTCTTTTTATAGGAATGCCCAACTATATAACATATATTGGATTGATTTTTATATATCTTTAGGGATATGACAGCTTTGACTAAAACTCAGTAAAAGTGTATCTCCTCCAAAACACATGTCAGTGTGAATACAGGAGAGACTGAGACAGAAAAAAAACAAAAAGCTTTGTTCTCAATCAGCTTCTTACTTCAGAGTTAGCAAAGTGTTTCTTAAACTAACAGTAACAAATGTAGATTGCATGTAACTGTAAATATAACTACTGTAACTTGAGTTATGCTTGAACTAATGTAATCGCTCCACACATTTTCAGATGTTTTGACTTGCTCTGCTTCCTGCTATTGCTTCTCATTAAAACTGATGTTCTCACAATAAGGAGATTTAATTATTTTCTTGAAATGGAGTAAAAAGAAATCAACAAATGTTTGCAGAATGAATAGTTTGATCGTATTATAGCTCCTGGAAAAAATCTGCATATTTGAGTTAGTGGCTTAGCAACTGTCTTGGCATATGAAATGTAATACCGATAACAGCAAGAGTTCTTTAGTTTCCCTTTAGATACTGAAAATCTCAAGGTGAAACTTTTCTTTTTAGCCCTGCCTTAATAAACTATAATAAAACGTGCAGGAGTGGTTATTCATCATGGCTAGAAATAAAGCCTGGGAATGTGTTTATCACGATGAGATTATAAAATTGCCAATATTCACACAGTCTCTAAGAGGGTTATTCTTTCTCTTTTCCTTGTCTTCTGACAGTGGTCTCCATCATGGAGGTTCCCAGGAGGCCTCAACCTTCCTCCTTCACGCTGCCTCTTCATAAACCAGCCTCCCCTGCTGCTCTGTCTGCTGTTGCAGCTGTTGAGAAGGTCACCAAGAAAGATTCGATGAAAGAAAAGCCCCAGGAGATTAAGGATGAAACCACAGAGGAAGACCAGATTGGAGAGGAGGCGTTGAGCCCGGACGAGGATTTGGGCATGTCTGTGTGTGTGGACTCACCGCCTGAGACCTCGGAGCTCATAGAAAACACCTCCACCGTGGACACAAATGTGAGACTTTCTTCAAATGACAGTTTCTCAGAGGAGAGCTCGATATCGGAGGAAAGGTTGTCAGAGGAGTCCCACGAAGCCACAAAGCAGAACGAGGAAGAGGAAGCGGCAGCCAGAGAGAGACAGCGCCAGAGGCAGATGATGGCCATCGAGGAGCTGGTGCAGTCTGAGAGGAATTATCTGCGACTGCTGAAGCTCAGCACCGTTACAATCAGGAGCAACCTGCAGAAACTACAGGTAGGAATGGATCAGAGGATAAAGTACAGCAAAACAAAATCACTCTAAAGGTTAAATGGTGTAACTTAAAAACAGTTTGAGATTCATTGTTTGCTGCTCAGTTCATGTTGGAGCCCCCAATCCACCACTGAGTTGTTTTACTCACAGACAAAAAATCGTTTTGTGTGATGCTAAGTCGAAGGCAATGAGTCAGCTGGACCTATAATAAGATTTCAGCCAGACGTAAATTAAATCTCGCAATTTGGCTGTGAATAAAAGTTAACAAGCTGAAAGTTCACATACCTCTACCTTTTTCTGCTATCTCAAACAAGCCTGGCAGAAATCTATAAGTAAAATATAAGCAGCTGGCATCCCCCTCCCCAATGGAATTGTACCGTAAGTGTTAGTGTCTAGTATTTATCCCTCTTTTACTAGGCCTGTTAGTCAGTGTTGGGATATGAGCAGTTTTCTCGATCTGGCCTTTTAAAATAGAAGTAATCACTAGTTAATTGTTGCAGCAGTTTCCACAGGGACTCTGCTGCAGAGGCTGCTCTGTTTCTAATGACAGCTTTTCATTACTTCTGAGGTATTGCTTATAACTAATGAATAATCATTTAATATGGTGACAGTAATGAAATGAGGCCTCGTAAAACATAATGGAATCGGCTTGATGTGATGGAAGGACTGAAAGGTGGGTGAGCATTAAAATGATATCACTCTGACAGAGGGAATGGTGTATGGGGAGAAGAAAATGAAATGAAAATAAAAAGGAGGAGAGTTAAATTATGAGTTGAATTAAGAGATGGAGGGAAAGTGGGGGATAGAGAAAGGAGCATTGAAATAGGCATTGAGAAAGAGATTTGTCAAGGTTATATGTCATTTGTCCATCGTAATATTGAGAGACAAAATTAAAGGCGTGGATATAAAATGAAGCTTTCAAAAGGGTAAAGAATATGAGTAAGGACACATAAAGAAAGACAGAGATAGCAGCAGAGGGGAAGAGGGCGGGACAGAAACGGGGTAAATATGTGAATGAATGGTGTCATTATGAGACAGAAAAGCTGCCGGTTTGTTTTCAGTGTTAATGTGCAGATTGTTCAGTCTTCCAGCGATGAGTGTGCCCACTATTCTCTCATTAGAATGGAATAGAATGGAGCAGAACAAAATGCATCTTCATCAGCCGTTTGTTTGCATTTTTCTCATATAGCAGACACTATACAGAGCAACAGGCCTTTATACAGTATAATGCTGGTTTATAGTTGGCTTTTTTAAATAAAATATTTTAAATAATACCTGAGCAGTTCAGCCAGAAACACAAACTATGAAAGAAAGAAATTTGCTGTAATGTAAATATGTGGAATTATAAATGATGGAACTTAGAGATAATCAATAACGGTCTCATTAAACACAATGGAACTAGGCTTTATGCAATGGAAGGGTTTTATGCAAATAAAGACAAAATCTTTGTGTGTTTCTTTTTTCTGTCTGGTCACCACAGCCTCCTCTAGCCAACCTGGACAGCATGTTTCTCTACATCGACGAGGTGATTGAGGTGTCGAGTCGACTCCTCAGCCTGTTGGACCAGAAGCAGCTTCAGCCTGGAGACCCTCTCCTCATGGAGACACTCTGTAAGAGACACAACTGACGTCTCTCTGTCTTTGTATGGCACTGTTAGATCCCAGAATCCCTCCTTGTAGACTGAAGATGTTGGGTAACTGTTAACTGGTCAGCCCCCATCAGTAAGTGGTAACAGAGGAGCTGCTTTCACTTCAGAGGCTTTTCCTATTGTAGAACAGATGCGCTGATTGCACTTGTTGACAGGAAATACCAGCATCTTTGAAGTCACATGTGGTTTTCGCATTCTGATGAGAACCTCTAGTCTCAGTTTCTGGTTTTCTTTCTGGATCACAATGTACTTCTTGTATTTCTTTTCCTGTCAGTCAGACATGTCCCTTCCCATCACGTTGTTTCACACATTCACCAAGACTTTTGATTTACATTTGGTTGTTTACACGATGATCATGACAACACTTAACTTATCAACAGCAGAAAGCTGCTCTTTACACACAGAGATGTATTTCTCCTCATTTTAGACAATTTATTTATTGAGAACGTTAAAAATAAAAACAGCTGAAACAAAGTGTTGTCTTTAAAAAATCCTAAAAATGTAAAAGAAATAAAATGCTCAATACTAGGTCAAATGCCAACAAACAAAAAGATAAAAATAAATGTTTTTTTGTTTAATGAAATGTATCTCTACATTTCATTAAGGTATGTTTTGAGCTATCTATAGATAAACGAGTTGGGTGCTTGTCAATAAAAGCTACTATATTTATTTGACCTTCCTGACAGGTGATTCATTCCTCAGCCTGTCTTCAGACATCGAGGCAGCCTATAAGGAATATCTGGCCAACTACAACCACGTCACAGTGGTGGAGGACAGCTACAAGCAGAAGGAGGCAATCTGGACCGAGGTCGTCAAAGTCATCAAGGCCTCAGCGTAGGACTATATCGTTCTCCTCCCATTCCCATTGGGATTAATCGCTCTGAATGTCACTTTAACTGGTAGAGCTAACATGTAGACGTATTCCTCTCTAGGCCTGAAGTGAATGCCACCTCTCTGAGCTTCTTCCTGGTGATGCCAGTGCAGCGGATAGCGCGCTATCCCCTCCTCTTGCAGACCATCCAGAAACACACTGACAGGAGTCACCCAGCCTACGCCCTCCTGGAGCAGACAGCACACACCTCCATCGCCCTCAACTGTCACATCAACGAGTACAAACGCTTCAGAGAAGTCGGTGAGGCGGTTTTACTGTCCACACTGGTGTCAGATAAACCGGAAGCTGTGAGATTTGACATTTTTGTCCTGAAGCAAAAATGTATCCACTGTTGTCCAATATTATTAGCCAAAAATGTAATTATTCATATTAATAGCCTAACTCTAAATGAAATATTTCTCGTATTTTGTAGCTGACAAATACAAGAAGACGGAAACCCTGACGATAAAGGACAAGATCTACCGCCTCAACAGCCGTAGCATCGCGAAGAAGACAGCCAGGCTCAGCCAGCACTTCAAACACGAGACTGGAATGGCTATGAAGGTAACGGGAGCCATTTTTACACAGAGATCCAGCCGAAATGTTGTAAAGAAAATGGCACATTACCTCATCTTTGCTAAAATCTGTGCTTACGTGTCACTTTTTGACAGCTCTATGTTTATGAAAAAAGGGAAATATTGGAGCATATTGTCAAAATGTTCCACCTTTGTGAATGTAACATCACAACCTCGCAGAAACTGCCTTGAAAAACTACCTACAGAACGTAGGTAGTTTTCAAGGCAGTTTCTGAATATAGGCTGTGTGTATTTCTCTATGGATTGGGTGTATGTGTATGCAACAGTATTTATAGAAGACCTAGACCTTCTTATAGGCAAAAATATATTAAAACATCAGCTTTAAGCATCATCCAGCTCCAGACTCCACCTGCAGTTTGTTGTTCTGTAACTGACCCTGACCAGTCATCTTATATGTATCTTCCAGGCTTTTGAGCCATAAACCTGCCAGTACACAGCACACACACCCTTCAGCTGCACTTCAGTAGTTAATGAATAGCCTGCAGGGAAAATGAAGGATATGACTTGGTAATACATGTAGAGTTCTATCAGGTCTGATCGATGATCAAAGTCCCCTCATATCTCTTTAGTTTATTTTTTGCTGTTTGGTTGGACTTTATTTATTCATTTATAATGTATGACTCATATATAGTTTGCAGTGAGATTATTTCAATTTTTCTATAATACTTTGAAACGTGTGTAATCCAATTTTCTGCATCCACCTGCCATATAAAGCTGTGTGCTTCAATGAAAACATGTTTACACAGCCTGACAGGCCAGATTGAATTTTTGGCACTTTTACCTTTACGATTGTTGAATGTTGTAAGATCATAAAGCTCAGAAGGGAAAAGGGGAGTAGCTTTGGGTCAAGTACTCATGTTGTCAAAATGCTCTGATGAGCCTACTGTGTTACATGGAAACCAGCATACAGGAATAGAAGGTTTGGTTTATGTAATTATAGTGATTTTAATCCATTTAATAAAGAAAATCATATGAGAACGATTTTCTGTTGCATCAATTTAAGCATTTAGACATTAGGCATCTGCAAAACAAAAGAAGGTTATGAATCAGATATGGGAAGATTCTCGTATAAATATTCATAAATAAACCACGTTTTTTATCTCATAGGTATTAGCAATAACAAATTTCTCTCTTTCTGTGATAGCTGGTGGATGAGGAGTTCGACGCTCTGGAAGGCTTCTTTTACGTTCTGGAGAACGGCATCTTGGAGCTTCTGGATAATGTAGAAATGTACCTGCTTCACCTGCAGGTAAGAAACATTTTACTGGTCATGAGTATAAACCTAATAACTATCAATCCATTTCTATGGTGAATTGAAAGATATTGAAAGATTGCACCCGGTAACTCTGTCTGAAAAAAATTAGAGTAAGGAATGTTAGAGGTCGACAGAGAAGATTAGAAGAGAGAAGAGAAGATTAAACATCAGGGCAGGAAGACATAATAAACATTCTCTTATCTGTCTGTGATTATTGTTTGTGTCATTGAGCAACATGCAAGGTTTTCAGATTGCATGATTGTAGATTGCTGGATTAGCTGTGGGGTTACATTAAATGTGTTTTCTTTATTATATTCACTGTTGTCTGCAAAGTGCCTGTATCTAACTGTGACAGCAGTGTGATGTTGAACAATACAGAATATCAACTGAAGACACCGTCGTTGTTATTTCTCACCAGATACCAAATATCAATATTTTTGTTTCTGTTCTCATTTTTTTTGTTGATTCAGGCTTAAGAAGTGTTTGTTTAGTCAGCAGTAGGGAAGTAAAATATAACTGGAAATGTACATCTGAAAATGATTCTGAGACACACTGTGTAAACTCAGAAATTCCAAAACATCCCCAAAGGCAAACACATGAGTTTCTGTATGTTCTGCTCTCTAAACTTATCCTCTGTGGAAAGAGTTTTTCTCCCCAAAGGAGTCAACAAGAACTACCACTGTATCCCCTTTATCCACAAATCCACATTTTCTACTGCTAAGAGACCAGTTATTGTTTATTTATTTATTGTTGTTTGTCTTTTTCCTTTTGTTTTATTCAACCAAAAGGCCAAAGCTACATTTACAATAAGAAATCTTCTTATATTTGAGAAGATTTTTTCTGGTAATCGAGGTTAAGATTTCTCCATTTTTGTTATGGGAATATTAATGCTTGTTCTCTTGCATATTTCTTATGTTTGATCAGACATTTTATGATCAGCCTGAAATGCTTGGCTGTTTCCATCCATAACATGGGGATGTTTTTTCCACTTATTTCGAAATCCAAAATTCAAACTATTTCAATTTTTTTGAATGTCACAGCCGTAACACTTGATTCACCCATGAACTCAGTTTAAATCTGATGCCAACTGTAATTCCACAATCTGCACTGGCTGTTGTGTCACAGGGATTCCTGGCCTGCAAAACCGAGGATTTTGACTTTGACATGGATGGAGAGAAGGCACCTATATGCTACAAGGAGATCACTACTGCTCTCAGACAGTGGGTCCTCCCAACATTTGTGAGTCATCTTGATATTCTTATTTAGACTAGAACCATTCAATTGTATAGGAATGTATTTAGTTTTGAATTTAAAACAACCTCATTTAAGAAACAGTGCCAATAATAAACATTTTTATGCCTTGTTTTATGTTTATTGAATTTGGAAAATAAAAAAAACGAGAACCAAAATATTCACAGGACACAGGACACACTTTCTTAGGAAGTACTTACTTACTTTTTTCTTTAGCAAAGTAGCCTGGTAACAACAATTTTGAATATTTTTTTAATCAAACAATCACATTTTCCCCAGGTTCCTCTAATGTTTTACAATAGTCACATATTCTCACAATTTCCATAACTTTCCTAATTTTAATTACATAACATCACCTAAAACCCCTAAAATTTCATTGTATTATCTTGGTATAAACTATTTTTTGGAGGGGACTGTATATCGTGTATTATATAGCAACACAGCATTGTCCTAACCCTGACCATCACTGGCACTTCCATCCAGGAAAAGAGGATCAGGACATTGATTCACAAGCCTCTGTGTGCACTCCGTGACCTCCTGGTTGGCCCGAGGAATCTGATCAGGAAGAGGCTGGATAAGATGCTTGACTATGAAATGATCGAGGCCAAGTCCAATCTGAGCTACGAGGAAAAGGCTGTGGTCAACACATACAGGTAGACACACAGATGATTTTAAATTACAGTCTGATCTGCTGGATGCTGGTGAGGCCGCAGCAGTTTCTAAAAGTTTAGTGTTAAGTCATTTGACCTCTTGGGTACAAATTTGTGACAGTTTTGAGACTTTTGACTTCGACACCACCAAAAAGCTTTGTGGGATCATTTCCACACATTTGAAATTGGATTTTATTTTGTGTGCAAAAGTATTTTTCAATTTGACTCTTACTCTCCAGTGTAAGTGGAATTTGATTCACTTCAAGATGTAATAGATGATTTTAAGGTTGTTAAATGTTTTAAACTGTTTGACTTCTGCAGCTCCATGAGAGAGACCAGTGATTCAGAATAATGAAACCAGACATTAGTTCTGCATTTAAAACATCCTCTTTTCATCATTTTTTTAAGCCATCAGAACAATTCTTTGTCGAGATTGTACATCTGTAATGTCCTAAAATAAATTTTGTGTTTTGCATCACAGTTATTAAAAACTTTAGCTCATTGTTTGGCTCAAACTAACATGTGAACCTCATCTATCATTTGTTTCTCTTCATCTGTCAGGACGATCAACACATTGCTCCTTAATGAGCTCCCTCAGTTTAATGGCTTGGCTCTGCAGATGATGTGGAGCATGTTGGGGACGTTCAGCTGTTTGCATAAAGACCTCGCCTCAGACATGGAGCAACTGTTCAGGAGTTTTGCACAACAGGTAACATATCAAATAATTACTATGCTGTTGCATCAGAAATAGGGCTCCCAGATGCAGTAAGTGCAACAGAAATTTAATTGGCCAACAGTTTAGCCAAACACTACTTTATCTACATGTATTTTTGCTGCATACATATATGATAATTTCAGTGGATAAATATGTTCCTACTTTCTCTTTCCAGCTCCCTCACAGCTCTCTAGACCCCAGTGCATTCTGGGAGTGGGCGGAGTCTACGGTGCTAGAGGGTGCGAGGAGGCTGGAGAGTTTGTGTCGAAGTGTGGAGGACACGCTTAATGCACCAGTCATTCAGGTTAGTACAGACACTGCTTTGATAGTGTGTGGAACACTGTTGTAGCAGGGTGTAGAACAACCTGGATGATAATTTGCATATCTACTTCTATTAACCCTATGAAACCCAGGTTCTGCTGTATAAACTAAAACTCCAAGAAATGTTAAAATGTTACCACATACCTGGTGCCCAACATACTGTAAGTTAACAATGGCATCAGCAAAACAAGCGGTTGTCTGACATTTGATGCCAGTCACACTTGCGTTTAGTCATAGACTACAACTGGTGCACAAGAAACTTGAGCTGGTTAATTGTCATTGATGCATTCAGGACCAAAAGTTTACACAACATCACAGAAGGTGAAGGACAAAATGTCAGAGGATGCACATGACGGCAGATTAAACATTGTGTAGTTCAGCCCAACTCAGCTAAAAGAGTCGGTGGTAATGTCTGTATAAATGTACTGATGATGAATTCAAGCCACTGTAGCTCTGCTGTCACCATTAGAGATCCCTTAAAAAGTACTGGACAAAGCTGTATCAGCTGCTCATCTAATCTTTATGTCAATTTAGGATCTATTAGCATTTTATGACTCCAAAATAGCAGCTGCGTTATGATGCTTAAAAATCTGAGTCATATTTAGTGATGGGAATCATATCAATCAAATCATGTAAACCATACAGGAAACCATACAACACATCCTCTCTGTGTTGCAGGTGTACCCATGGAAACCTTTTTGTTTGTGTATTATATCTGTTTCAGTTTGCACAAATGATCAGCTTTGATGGTGGAAATTTGACACAAATACTAAAATTGATTCTAAAGTACAATTTCACCAGTTAATCCACACAAGGCATTTTAAAGAGGCAGTTATATGCACCAGTGTTTGATTTTTTTTTATTTTTCAAAGTTTGATCATAATTAAAAGTTTGATCATATTTTACAAATCAGTCAAATGTATTCTCAGAATTTCAACTAGTCAAAAAAATCTGTCTCCTCATGTTCTTTATTTATTCAATTTTTTCAAGCCTGGCCCTGATAGTCTTTTGTGTGTGTCCTATTTGATGATCTCTTTTACCTAGAGTTAAGCACACAACTTTTCATTAACATGTTTTGCTGCTGTCTCTTTTCCCTGATGAACTATCTGGCTGAACTCCTGGGTCACATTCCTTTTGAACTTGTCAGGCAATTCATTATTTATAAATATCTTACTGAAAAAAAAGAAGTTGCACAGTTATGCTTGTTATAAATAGTTACCATAGATTAGATTTGAACAGTTTATGATAGGTGTTTATTTTCTTACTAGTCATAACCGTCATGTTAACATGTTTAACTGGCTGATGAATTTGAAGAGTCATCCGCGATTCATATCTGTTGTTTCAGAGTTCAGAATGTAATTCTACTTGTTCTGCAACTTTCCTGATTATTTCTCAGTACTGTGTGTTGACATAATCATTAATTTATTTGTAATATGTTTGACTATAAAGTTGCTCAGCTGTGTTTTTGAGTAAGACTTCACTAAACCTCCTATGCACAATCATGGTTAAAGGGCCCACATACTTCTTTTTTGTAATATGACACAAAGAATTTCATAACTTCAAAATGCCGCTACAAAGGAAATATTAAGTGTTTTTTCTCCTTTCTCCTCAGCCTCTGAGCCCGTCCTCTCAGCACCGTCTAAAGCAGCTCACGGATAAGCACGGTTCTGGAAAGATCTACCAGGTGATCGGCACGGTGGTGGGGAGCCGGGACCTGGACCTGAACCTGGCCAAAGGGGAACTGGTGGCCATCATCAGTGAGACTGATACGCGCGGAGACAAACGCAGATGGCTGGTCGACGCAGGAGGTGAGTGAGAGCAAAAAAATAAGTATTAACAGAGACTTATTTTAAATGAATGGTTCATGTTTTATCTAATCACTGACTGGTGTCTGTACTGTAAGAGTAAAAGTTTTAGTTCAACGGGAGCAGTCTTCTTTTCTATTTTCTTCTACCCATGCAAACCCTCTCAAAATTTCCTCTCAAATCATTGCACCATTTCCATTTAAGCAATTAAATGAGAACTTGCATCATGAAGTCATAGTAGAAACTGTTTTACAACTACATTCATACATCTGATGTTGCATTAATCTCATTTCCCTCAACAGTGCAAAAATGCCTCACGCTGTAATTCTCTGTATCATTTTTTTTTAATTATTGTCTCAAGGAAATGTGGCTTCTATATTTATAGATATAGTAAATAGTGATGCACGATATATCGGCCAACCGATATATATCGGCCGATATGTCACGTTTTTTAACTTATCGGTATCGGTCCGATATCAACAAATTCTGGCCGATATGTCAACAATTGGCAGAGTTAAACGGCTACAGTTAGTTGGGTCACTGTCTGCGTGTCTCTCGGCGACGCGCTAAGCTAGCTGGTCCTAGCGGGCTCCTCCGTCACATCGCATCGCCCGAAAAGACAAAAAAATGCGCGGAACGTTGCTCCGGGGTGTCGGACGCCGTCCTGCCACCTCCTCCGCCGACGTCGCCGCCTTCGCGGAGCTCCATCGGGTCCGCTCCGCCGTACTTCCTCTAACCACATGACAGAGTTTTACAGTGAGCCTTCCTTTAAATAAAAAGCACTGTTGTGCTTTTCAAATGTACAGTGTTTTTTCTGGTCTGTACTAAATTTGTGACACTACAGAAAACTTTTTCTCTACATATATCGATATCGGCAAATATCGGTATCGGCAGTGACTGCCGATATGTATATCGGATATCGATATCGGCCGAAATTTTCACATCGGTGCATCCCTAATAGTAAAAAACATTAAAGACAGTCTACGTCTTGTCTGTGGTAAAAGGGAGGTGTTTGGTATGTTGGAGTGATGAGAGACAAATGAAAAATGACAGCTACTGGAATGTTGATTTCCCAGTGCATTTTTTTTCTTTCTTTTATGTATTTCAATGGCACCATCTTGTGGGTGTTTTTTGTTATTACAATAAATCGGCACAGACAAGCACTGACATACAGGTCCTTCTCAAAAATGTTGCATATTGTGATAAAGTTCACTATTTTCCATGATGTAATTATAAAAATTAAACCTTCATATATTTTAGATTTATTACACAACAACTGAAATGTTTCAGGTCTTTTATTGTTTTAATACGAATAATTTTGGCATACAGTTAATGAAAACCCCAAATTCCTATCTAAAAAAATTATGTGATATAAATAAGCTGTGAACATAATCATCTGAATCAACGAGTTAACTCTAAACACCTGCAAAAGATTCCTGAGGCTTTTAAAAACTCCCAGCCTGGTTCATTACTCAAAACAGCAATCATTGACACCATCAAGCAAGAGGGTAAGACAAAGAAATAAATTTCTGAACGAATAGGCTGCTCCTGGAGTTCTGTATCAAGGCACCTCAGTGGGAAGTCTGTAGGAAGTAAAAAGTGTGGCAGAAAACGCTGCACAATGAGCGGAGGTGACCGGACCCTGAGGAAGATTGTGGAGAAGGGACGATTCTAGACTTTGGGGGACCTGCAGAAGCAGTGGACTGAGTCTGGAGTAGAAGCATCCAGAGCCACCGTGCACAGGCGTGTGCAGGAAATGGGGTTACAGGTGCCGCATTCCCCAGGTTAAGCCACTTTTGAACCAGAAACAGCAGCAGAAGCACCTGACCTGGGCTACAGAGAAGCAGCACTGGACTGTTGCTCAGTGGTCCAAAGTACTATTTACGGATGAAAGCAAAGTTTGCATGTCAATCGGAATTCAAGGTGCCAGAGTCTGGAGGAAGACTGGGGAGAAAGAAATGCTGAAATGCCTGAAGTTCAGTGTCAAGTACCCAGAGTCAGTGATGGTCTGTGAGATATTGTGAAGAGAAAGTTTAGAAACACCAGACCCAAGACTGTGGACGAGCTTAAGCTATTGAGGCATCCTGTGCCTCCATAACACCTCAGCAGTGCCACAGACTCCATGCCATGCCGCATTAAAGCAGTTCTTTCTGCAAAAGGATTCCTGACATTACAGAAAATAATAAAATTTATCACAGTATGCTAATTTTTTGAGAAGAACCTGTACATGTAGAGGTAGTAGAAGCTGGTAGCAAGTGCTTTAGGTGTCTAAAAAAGGTGAAAGGTGAAACTTTATTTTCCAAAATGTCAGGTAATGTAGTCGGTTAACATAAACATTGATTTGTTTTATTATATGTAGAATTAAACAGGTCTACCACAAGAATAAATCCATGAATTATACTAGATAAGATAGTAAAATCTAAGTAGATTGAGATTGATAAGTGAGAATTTAATATATTTTTGATTCTAAGAAGGTCTAAGAAGTGTCATATAAATATATAAATACTGCCCCATGTTTCAAATGGTTGATCCACAGAGAAATGGACACAGCCTGTATTCAGAAAGTGTGCTGAAAGCAAGCTGCCGTGAAGTTGTGATGAAACAACTCTACAATCACTACCAACGCCCATTTATATATTGAATCATATAAAACAAAGTGTGTTCTATTCTCTCCTATGCTAACACAGAGACACTAATGCATGATTTTATTTTTAGTTTTTTTGACTCTGTAACTTCCTACTTTCTGGTCTTTCAAAAAGAAGAAGTCTACAACTTTTACAGAACTCAACAGCATGTGTTCTAACAAATACCAGAAAGTCATCGCCATTTTAAGGTATTTTTTAATGTTCCCAGTGCTTCCTTGCTAAAGCACTTTGTGATACATCTTTATGTTTGAAAACTTCTTCAAAAATAAAGTTGTGATTGTTCATTATATTGGAAGCATAAAATAAGGAGACTAAATGTTACATTAGTAAATCTTAATAGAATGTAATAGTTTAGTTTTCATACAGTAATACTGTCTAACATGGTTAATGTGTATCATACATGCAGGCAGACGTGGCTATGCGCCATCATCAAAGCTGATCCGTTATCATCAGCCGACAGAGGAGCCGCCTCCCTCGCCACACTCAGCCCTGCCCGACGAGGTGACGGGAATCAGAAGACACTCCTACACCCCGGAGAGCCGGCCCATGACGGTCATGAGTCAGCCCTGCTTTCAGGTGATTGAATTATTGATTGATTCAGTGCCTGTATGGCGTAGATGATCCGATTAGATGTTGGAGGATATAAAGGAGATTGAAATATTCTTTTTACAGAATATGACTCTTTCATGCTGTAAGATGCAGAGTGATATTAGTCCCTGTTGAAATTAAAAATATTAACATAAAGTTATACAAATTGTTTCTGTTTATATGTTACTATAAGGAGCTTCAACTACTACTGTTTGTATAGAATTTGAAGGGTCATACATGAGGCTGTGACAATGCTCTCTGTCTGCTGCAGTGGCTTTAAATAATTTGTAATGAATCTAATATCAGGCTATATGCGTGGATGCATTAATGTCCTAATTTAAACGTTAGACTTCTTGTGTGTGTCTGAAGAAGTAATTGATCAATGTGATGATGTGTTTTGCTTGAGAAGCATTAATCGGTCATCACATGGGTGGACATACAGGTGTGTGTGTGTGTGTGTGTGTTTGCGTGTGATGCACATGCATGATTGTGAGCCTGGCAAATAAGAAAGAAATGGAGTGTTGGAGGACATCCTGGTGTCTGTGTGGGATAGATAGTGTGTGTAAATGTGTGTGTTATTAATGGAAAACAGCCATAATTAGCTGTTTAACCTTGTAAGTAGGTTACTGTGTGAAAGGTGGAGAGTTAATTTATGCCAGGCAGCGCTGCAGGCTTAGATTGTGTGTGTGTGTGTGTGTGTGTGTGTGTGTGTGTGTGTGTGTGTGTGTGTGTGTGTGTGTGTGTGTGTGTGTGTGTGTGTGTGTGTGTGTGTGTGTGTGTGTGTGTGTGTGTGTGTGTGTGTGTGTGTGTGTGTGTGTGTGTGTGTGTGTGTGTGTGTGTTTTCATGGCTTGTAAATTTGTGATGGGTTATGTGGGGTGTGTATAGGGGAGAGAGAGAGATTTAGGTCAATGTTTGAGAAAGGGTGATTGCATTAGGGTGTGTGTGTTTCCTCCACATTGCCTGTTAAGGTGAGTGATTGCACTGGTGACCTTATACCAGTGTTCTGTATACTCTCCTCCTCATTACCCTGAGTCTGCTCATATAGAAAACATACACATCCCCAGAACATGTCAACGCAGATGCTGATAAATTTGAAAAACGCATATTTTTCTGCCATCCACATACAGTTTATGAGAAAAACGCTGTGAACGCTGGTTTTGTTACTGGTGAGAATGAAGCTGATATATGGCTGCCAAGACGACCCAGTTGCCTCTGATATATTATGACAAGTGGATAGTGTGCCAGAAGTTGGCACCAGGCACCTGGCCAGTAATGGGCCTGGGTGGCACCGGCCCACCCACATTACTCAAATTTGATCAGAATACATTGTGTAACAATAAATATAAAAAATGAATAAGTAAATAAATATAACCCTGATTTATTGCTGCTGGACGCGTGTGTTGAATTTACGGGGTGTTACACAGTAGCAGCACAACTGACACCATGTTCTCGTAGCTATAGCTTCACCTGGCCATTTATGAACCATGTTCATTCACAGTTTAGTCTGCATGTCATATATACGTATACGTTTTTTATTAGTTACCTCGATGGAATGGTGTGTGTAAGTGTGTGTGTTTTTGTGTGGATGTTAGTCTTTTCCATGTGCTGTTGTGTACGTCCTTTATAGAGGTATTACTGTTATTGCCTTTGTGATACAGAAAGTTAAACAGTAAACTGGTAGTTCAGTTTGTCTACAGACATGCAGTGCTGAACTTATCTGGACATTAACCGCGGGAGTGAAATAAGGCAAATGGCCATTACTGGCCATTAACTCCTTTGCTTAGGAAGACTAATGCTATTTCACAGGTTTTTAGCATATTTCTATACAGATTCAAACTTTTACAGTGTTATTTAAGTAAATGTGATTATTGGTTGGATTTTTATGTATGCCCTTTAAGTTCTGTGACAGATCAGATTCTATGAAACTCCTGCCAATGATCTGTTTTTCTGATAATTCTGTCAGATGGTTTGTGTTTATAACAGTAACGTTAATGTCTCTATTCAGCAGCCCGTAAATCACTGGCAGTTGTGGTCATAATTCATGTTTATGTCTGACAATAACTGCCAAAAAAAATAAGAGGTAATTGAACGACTACATCTGACCACTTCATTTCCATCAGAAACATTGCTGCAGCTGATCCAGCAACATGACTCAGTCCTCAGTCAAAATCCATGGTCACTGTGCATTTTTTTGTAGTTTTTGCTTGTCTGTGCTTGACAAAATTCAAATTCTATGCTAATTCATTTGATGTAGACCGTCAGGGCAAAGCTAATGTCATAGCTGAGAGCTGAGCTGGGGTGAAGGGGTTTTTAATGACACAGAGCAGCCAGCTAAACTCAGCTGTTAGCACTTCTGCCCACTGTCATAGCAACGCACAGCTCATTAGCATGCTTAATCCTGGGCAGGCGTGTGTGTGGGGGGGTGATGAGATGAGATGGGGATTGCCAAGACATGGAAAGGTCCTATTACATTTTGAATTACATCTAGTCTGGTTCTTGGACCGTGTCAGACCTTTAATGCCCGGACCACATCCAGTAGAGGGCTGCTTACTCCTGTCCAGAATTACACCGTTCACTGTCACTTTCTCTCTCCTCCAAGGCAGCTCCTAAGTATTCAATACAGCCTACTAAATATGTGTATCTAACAAGCTTATATCCAAACCGTGACTGTGTTAACTGTAATTTTTTTTCTTATTACTTTTTTTTTTTTTTTTTTTTTTTAAGTAGAACAGCTAGCATGCCAGTATAACGTACCTTCAGTTTAACCTAGAACAAGTACAGCTGACAATCCTTTTCAAAATAATCAAAGCTGGACAAACTCTGATGTACTGACCTGGGGATGTCTTTGAGTTCATGTAATGACTTTGCCTCCCTCAAGCCAAATGTGATATTTTTTCTCTCTACTAACCGTAAGGATTTAGAAAATTGTCATTTTATCTTCTGTAATCTTGTTTCCTGCTATGCAATGATCATGTCAGCCTCACAGGGTTGCTACCATGGCTGCAGACTTTTGTATTTGACTCTATATCCCCCCCACAGGTATATGCGGCCTATAACTTTGCAGCAAGAGGGAACCATGAAGTGTCTTTACGGGCGGGTGAGCCGGTTCGTGTCCTGGAGCATCACGACAAGAGAGGGAACACAGAATGGAGCCTGGTGGAGGCCAGAGGTGGGCAAAGAGGCTACGCGCCCTCCAACTACCTGGCCATCGCCCCGATGGGGATTGGGCTGCCCGGTGCCCCGCGGCCCTACTGCTAGAACGGAGTGATGCATCCACATGCTGACAGCAGTATTTTACAATGAAGCTGCACCTGCTTCTTAAACAGTAGCATGAACCAACACCAGTGTTGGTTTATAAACTGACTTTAGAGCCATTAAATAACCTACAGTTCTTTACTGAAAGGCCAAATTCTGTTCTACTATTTCAAATCTGAAACTTAAGGTTTAGTGTTAATACACCTACCAGCACAACGTTTTGCTGTGAAATGTTCTAATGGAAAGTAAAACAGGCCTAATATTAAGTTTTACATTAAAGGGCTTATAGGTCTTTTTAGGCTATTTCTGCACTAAATCAGATTAATTCCAATCTAAATCAGCTTTTTCAAACACCAAAAATTCAGCTTTTTTGAGATTGCTTTCCAAAGTGAAGAGATGATGTCTCCCATACAGTTTAAAACACTGATAAACAAACCACAATTGTAGAACAATCTTAAAAATGCTAGTGGAAAACCTCGGGACAAAGTCTATGAACATTTTTTAATGGCTTTGGCCCCAGAAAATGTCGTTTACTACTTTTACTCAAATAGTAAATCTAGACCTGGCACACTGGAGTAGCAGCTTTGAGACGGAGTCTAAACCTTCATCTTTAACAATGGAAGATTACTTTCAAAGGCATCAACTGAAGAGGAGAGTTCTGATAAAAAGACTCATATCCCGTGATCCTCAGCAGTAGAAGGACACTTGTACTGAAATCTATTGACTTCATGGTCTTTAAGTGTTTGTGCATTTGTGAGCTAACTGCAACAGAACAAAAAGTGTGTATGTCTGTGTGTTTGATATGAAATAGCGCTGAGAGGTGTGTGTGTGCGTCTGTGTGTGTGAGTGAGTGAGTGTGTGAGTCTCCTCACCTGGAGCCAGGCATAGAACTGTATCCAGACTGACAGGTACATGGCGCTCTCATCATCTCATCCTGTAATGTGATGTAAATGCAGAATGTCTCCAGACACGAGCTGAAGAGAGACGGCTAGGGGAAGAGAGTAGGAGGTGGAGATGGAAAAAGAGAGAGGGGAAGAAGTGTGGGGAAAAGTGAAAAGAACTGGAGGTTATATAGCAAAAAGACAATGATTTAGACATAAAGGCAGATAGAATGTCTCTTTTAAAAATATATTTTTTCTTTGCTTTCATTTTTACCTAAAAATCTATCTGTTCACATCACTGCAACATCTCAAGAAATCTTTAATGTCTTTATAAGTATATTGTAGTCTCGGGGTGATTTTCAATACATCGAAACCTTGAAATATTTAAATATTTTTGACACTTTATAAAGGAGAGGTGTTCATTTTTTATGCTCCACAGATCTGGAACAAACTGCTCCATCCCTCGGTTCTTGTCAATCAATGCTGCAGAGAAAATAATTGAAACCTAAGTAAAACAATACAATTATATATTTGTTTTTAAAATTATTTTATTGTATTTATCACTACCGACTATGATAATGTTTTATATAGCAATGACTCTGACATTAATTATTTTTTAATATTGACAAGCCTAAAACTTTTCCTGCAAACATGCCTTTCGAATTGGAGGAAACTCTTCATTTCCAGTAATTATTGATGTATCTAAATTTTGCCTAATGGTGAAAAATTCCACATATCCAAAAAATCAATCAAGAGTTATTGGTTAACCAAAGATGTTAAGGTATCCAAGAGTTTTTTATATTTATCCTAACTGTTGAAGGGCTGAGTTCTTGTGTACCGAGGCTTTAAATCTTGTTCCTGGGATCTGCTGGAGCTCCTCTTTGAGCATCATCACCGCTCCTACTACTGGGACCACTATGAAAAAAATCCCAGCTCAAATCACTGAGTAATGTGAAAGGGATCACACTGGTAACACCCCCACAGAGATTATCACCATCTTGGCAGCAGGTGAAGCTGCAATTAGCAAATAAAGAGCCAGATATTTCCCTGAGGAGCTGGTGTAGACTAAATCAGAGGGAACCTGAGTGAATATTGCACTTGTTGTTCTAACCCGGGAATATTTTTCTAACTAACACATTAGGCAAGGCTAATTATTGAAGTTTGAGGTCAAGTTGAAACTTTTTGAGGAAGAACAAACATGTTGCTATCAATCTTGTAATATGATGTTCACTCTTTAATCTAGACTTCTTCTCTCGCGAGCATGTTTTGCATTTATTTACTGTATCGGCTACTGATGTGAAGCAGCAGGGAGGCTGGGGATGGAACTTTCATCTCAATCTATTTCCTATTGAAAAAATTATGAAGTTTTTTTAAAATCATAAATGTTTTAAGAGAGTTATTATTTTAACGTATATATAAATTATTACATATATATAAATTATCTTTGTTATCAAAAGGTAGTTGAAATCAATGTCTGGAACATTTGTTGTGATTTTTAGCCAGGTTAAAGCAATAAAATGCACACCTACCGATCTAGAGTATTTAAAACATAGTATTATAATAGTGATAAGTTAACTATGGCAGGTGTTACAAAGACACTGACTACATCCGAGTTATAGGCTGTTTATGTAAATATGCATTAGTGAATATACATATCAGAAAATGGATCTACTCTCCTCTGATGTACTTAATTCAAGTCTGGATGGAGCTATGAAGGAGACAATGCACAGGCAGTCATCCAGCTCACACACCGTCGCCCGATCGTGTGCCTCGTGTCACAGAATTTGATGGAGAGGCCACGAAGCAAAAGCTGACAATCAATAAGGTTCCTACGGCACATGGAAAGGCAAGGAAGGTTATGTCTAATATCTTCACAGTGAAATTTGCCCTTCGATGTCTTCACCGCTGTGTTCGAGCATTTATTTTCCACTGTCAAGACGAATTAAAGACAGCAACAGGAAACGCCGGCGACTGACAGCACTCTGTAGCTTTAGTGTTTCGGTGTCCTGAAGTGGCTGACAGGCGAGCTCCAAGCTTTCTTGCCATGCTTTGTTTATTTATAAATTTGTCCAATGTTGAAGAAAACCTAAGATATGTTATAGCCTGATGCTGTGGTCAGGGATTGATTTTTGTATATTAATAATGTTGAAGGTTCATTTTACCACTAAATGCAGGAACAGGATCCATTATCATGGAAAAATAAACTTGTGAATGATAAAACAGAATTTGAATCCTATTTCTATATAAGAAAATGCTTCTAAACCTTTTTTATCTTTTTTGAATTTTCAGTTTTTTGTTTAAAAGTAGGAAATAAACTGAGATGAAGGTACTCTGATTACTGATTGTGTTTGCTGCTACTTGTATGCCAGAGTCCCCTCAAGGTTAGTAAGGTGAAGGAAATGAAAAAATATCCCAAACCTTTCACTTTTCCCTTTGTATCCCAAGTGTAAAGCTTTTGTTCAATTCTTTCAGCATTTCTGACCTATTTTTTTTATTTATATTTCCTTTAAACACTGTATTCATCAAGCTATTTACCACAGAAATGTTCCATAATCCCCTCATTGCACACCTCTGATAATTTATGACCACATGTATGTAGCAAAGTGTATTTCCCCTGACAATCTAACTTTTTGATCCAACACTGGATAGCGCTTTGGTAAATGCAAGTCATTTGGGTATGATCACTTTCCTTACAAGAACTTGTGTGTATGAATGTGCGTTTGCCAAAGGAAGCTGTCATTCTCCACCACTAGAGGGAGCTAAGAGACCTTTGTTGAACGTGTCGATAAGAGAGAACTATTGTATTTCACTATGTAACTGGAAAGTGTGTGTGCGTGTGCGTGCGCGTGCTCCATCCTGTCTCAGTGTTAATGCTGCTTGCCTCAGATCAAAGCCAAGCCAAAACGTAATCATGTACATTCTGTTAATAATGCTCAGTTTATTTGTGATTTAATTTTTTAACATGTTTAACCTGTTGATGACATGGTCTGTACAGCTTTTCATAATTTATTTTTTGTAACTATTTTTTTTTTTAATACTTTTTTGATGCTGCAGGGTTGCATGAGCCTGAAATGAACCATGAAGCCTTTGTTTTTTTAAGTTTTCTCTGAAGTTAAAATGTTGAACTCTCACACACACACACACACACACACACACACACACACACACACACACACACACACACACACACACACACACACACATTACACCAGTGGATGGGAGTGTCTGCAGTGCTGCAGTATAACAGCTGTGTGGTTCCAATAAAACTAAACAGGAATGTCTTCAGTGTTATTGAGTCATTTTATACCAGAATATATTCTAGAAAACATTTAGATGGTGAATGTACTGTAGAGGTGAAACGACCTGCACTGAGCAACCAAAATGAAGGAAAAGGTCATCATCATCATCATCACCACACCAATATCCTTAAAAGATTAAATGGCAATGCTTCACAACCATATCTGACCTTTAATTCTTTCCATGATAATATTTCTAAAAACATGTATTCAATCAACAATAATATACATTGAATGATAAATAATCATTGGAATGTCTTTGGATGATAAATCACAATTGTTTTCAGTATTGTGACAATACAGTGCCCAGTTCAAAGAATGAATCCACTAATTGAGCCATGCAACCTAGAATTGTGATTTGCAGGTCAAAATATATGTACAGTGATGTGCAGTGAGGTTGGTTGGTGAGGCACTGACTCCTTCAGAGTCAGATTTTCAAATATATAAGAGTAAGAGCATTCTTCACACACACTCTCATGTAAGGTACGTATTATAAGTACGTAAAGAGTATAAGAAAAAACGTTACAATTATAGCAGCGAGAGAAAGTGGGTAGAGGGCATTTCTTCTGCACCCTCCATATGTTAGCCGTCACAATTATACAAGTCATACAACAGAAATGGGAGTATAGAGTGGTGTACAAAAAAAAGATTTCAATTTTGACCTTTAGTGAAATATTCATATGTTTTTTAAAAGCATTTAATTCTGATACTTAAATCAATGTAATACAGATTGCTCAGCGAAAAGCATGAAAAGGAAAAAAAAAAAATTTATTTAAGGCTAAAATGTCGTTTTTAATTGTTTTATTGTATTTTCTTAGTCTAATCTCATTTTTTATAAGATTGAAATGAAAACTGTTTGTGGTCTTTATTTGTAGATAAAGTCCATGCACCTATCCTTCTCACAAAAACCTCTGTTACTTTGTTGTAAAAGTCCTCCTTGTTTTCCTGTAGTTTTAAAAGTCTCTCCGCCTTGATGGAGATGATTGCCAGGAAGGAAAGTCTTCCTGAATCTGTCCTATTCCGATTTTATGTTTTCAGTCTTTTCAAAGCTGAGAATGACCTTTCCACGGATGCTGTTGTAGCTGGTACAGTGAGCAGCAGTTGGAGTAACTTTGTCGCTTCAGGAACATTCTGTAGCAGATCCTTGTGGGCCAAAAAGCTGAGAAGCTGTCCAGGAGATTTGCATTCATTCCTCACCGTTTGTGAGCCATACAGTCCGATTAGATCCGCTTTTAGTCTGACAAAGTCAAAAAACTTTGCATATTTTACAGGCTCTGCAGTTTGGTGTCATCAAAATGTTGTGATCTCATTAAATTTGTACAGTCGACCAAACCGAGAAAAGCGAGCTCATCAAAATGATCAAACCTAGCTTTCATTTGAACACTGATGTTGTCCAGAATGTTACAGAGCATTTGTTTGCTCTCATCTCTGACCGACTGATAGGATTTAGTCCAACTGTGCTGCATTTCTGCTCAAATCGCTCATACAGTGCGTTAAAATCCTGTCTCATGCGTTCAACAACTCCGATGGTGTCTTGGATTCATACACAACAATATCCAATGTCCATGACTTTATGTTGCAGCACTCTAAAAAGTGCATCAGTTTCACTGAAAATGCCTTTGATGCCATAATCAGCCATCGATCATATCCAGCGGCCATCATTAGAGTGTCATTATCCCAACTGTCAGGATTTTGTACATCCCTGTATATGTAAGTATGTTTATTAAAATCTGGTTAGGTTTATTTTCAAAAGGTTAGGGACATATGCTTATTTCAACATCCCAATAAGGACTCTACTGCAGCATAAACCAGGTGTTAACTGCATTTAACTAGATGACTAAGAATCTTCAAAAACTTTTTTTTGCTGGCAAAACACCAAATCAATGATTAATTGGTTGCCTCCTTTTTCAAGATACCATCCATCATGTCTGTTTGAACTTCAGCCTTTTAAAATCCATTTACCCATCCACCTCCAAGAATCTGACAAGAAGTCTGAGACAAGTTTGGAAAAACACGACAGTGAAGTGGAGGACGGGCCGTCCGGGGCCGTGCTGCTCCACTGGGAAGCTCCAAAATCAGAGTTGCACAAACTTTTTGGCTTGTAACCCCAGAAAGTAAAGCAAATTCTACCTGACGCCCCTTATCCTGTGCTGCACTGGAATGAAAGAGTACTTATTTTGTTTTATTTTGATAACTTAAGCTTAAGGATGTTTCATGCTGTAATGTACATTAAATAAAGCAAAGAATAGATCAAAGCTTGAAAATATTTTCCCCTCACCAATCATCCTGTGATTCTAGATGAATCCATCAACCCCCTATGGGGTCCTGACCCCCAGGTCGGGAACCTCTTGTTCTTGATGTGTCAGCTGAGCACCAGCTAGTTGTAACAGAATCTTACAGTCGCTGTGTTTGCAGAGAAAACAAAGCTCCTCGCGAGGACTGGACAGTGAAGCGACGTCTTCACACACCAGCCGTTACCGCCTTCCCTTCGTCTAAATTACTGGTCTCATCTCTGTTTATCGACTTCTACGTGTCCCTGACTCTTAACCTTGTTCCCGGGGTTGATTTACAGCGTGGTTGTTTTACCTCTTTCCTTATGGTAGCGATGCAGCCTGGTGGCTCAGAGGTCTGCTCTCACCGGTTGGAACTGCTCCTTTCTGTGTGGAATCTGCATGTTTGTGTGGGTTTCTGCTGTATTTCAGGGTTCATCCACCTGTCAGCTGCTGCTGCCCACTGTTCCTAGTATGTGTTTTATATATACAGTGGGGAAAATAAGTATTTGAACAATAAATATATCACACATATATCACACAAATATATCACACAAATAAATCATTAAAAAATCATGCATTGTGATTTTTGGATTTTTCTTTTTAGTTTATCTCTCTCACAGTGGACATGCACCTACGATGACAATTTCAGACCCCTCCATGATTTCTAAGTGGGAGAAATAGCAAAATAGCAGGGTGTTCAAATACTTATTTTCCCCACTGTAAGATGAGTGACATGCAGAGGATATGTTCCATTACAATGTTTGCGAGTTCTGAGACATGACAGTTAAATGATTTTAATATATAAAACCAATGTTCATTTTTTTTCTTTTTTACCACATTATAGCTATAAGAAAGTTTCCATCAACAGACCCTAGAAAGTAAGAGAAGAAATTAAACAACAATAATAATAAGATTTGAGGTTGATCCCCAGCTCCCCCAGTCAGCATAAATATTTCATTTCAATCCTGTTTGCATCATCTATTGCAGCCTGTCCTGGAAGAGGGATCCTCCTCTGTTTCTTTTTCTGTATTTTTCCTTGTATGATGTGAGGCTCTAAGGACAGGGGATGTTGTGTTACTGTTGTAAAAACTGTAAAACCCAATGAGGCGGATCTGTGATTTGTGATTTTGAGCTATACTAAAAAAAAAAATTGACTTGACTTGACTAGACTTGTGTGTGCATGTGTGTGTGTGTGTGTGTGTGTGTGTGTGTGTGTGCATGCATGTGTGCATGCATGTGTGAATGGGTGAGTGTCCTTAAGTAACATTGTAGAAGCACTTTAGATAAAAAAAAGTGCTACGTGGCTTCGTGGCACCATACTTGGCAGCCTCTGCTATCATGCATGAATGTGTGTGTGAATGTTGGCATGTGCTGTAAAACGCTTTGAGTGGTTCGCAGACTAGAGACATTTCTACATATATAAATGCATCCATTTAGCTGTTGGGAGTTATTTCTTCTTTACACGAGTATGTCTTACATCTTCATACACCTTCAGTGCAGCGAAGCGCAAAATGCATACACAATAAAAAGCTGCAGTGAGCATGCACGCACACACACACACACACACACACACACACACACACACACACAGAATGCATTCATATGTTGTGCTAGCTGTGTGTCTGTTTTAGGAGACTTCAGCGTTGCCCTCCTTGTTCACCTGCTGTGTGAATGTCAAGCAGCTCAGCAGCAAATCTGTTCCAAACACATGAAAGTAGTGAAGAATATGTTCTAACAGCATTTTTATATAATCCCCAAATAGGAACCTAAAGTAGTGCTTTGTGTGTTTGTGTTCCACGCCTGTCAGACGCTGTTAGCAGCAGGGACTGCTTTTACTTGTTATGTTCTTTCCCAGCCATCAGCAGGCAGCTCACTTTTTAATGCTGAGGAGGTTCATGAAGATTCTGGCAGCGAACCCCTACCACTCTGTTATTAGCATCATCTCAGATGTTTTTAGGCTGCACTTTAATTATATTGTTGTTATGGTAAAGTACAAAAAAAGCTAAATGGAGAAAGTGAAACAAAGAACTCCCAGTTACTGATTCAAGCTGAAAGAGGGAAAACACAAGATGACAAATATTAGACAGTAGAGAGAAATAATTGAACCGCAGTTTCTGTGAAGAGTTTCACTGGGATTTTGGAAGCAGCTTACATCCAGAAGTTTGGTTGAGTTTCCAGTCTGTATGCTAAGCACATAAACACATTTTGTGCATCCTGGAGGCGTGTTTATTGAATTGCACACACTTTCCTTATAAAACATTTACAAAAGAGAAAAAATGAAACCTGCATTTTTTTTACTTTTTTCTTTTCTTTATTTTCCATTCTAAACTTTTTGATTATAATTGCTTCTTCATTTCTGCCTTCTGATGGTCCACTTCTGCTTTTCTAACATGTCAGTTATCTTTACTGTATCGGACGCATGTAATAAAATACTAGTTGTAATTTTTTTCAAACTCAATATGTTCAATAACTCAATGCTATCAATATGAGACATGTCAGATTTGTTCTAATTGTATGGTAAGTGACTAGAATGTTTTATACACACACACACACACACACACACACACACAGTTATGATGTCACACCGGCCACTGTATTCCATGTCAAAGCAGCATCACACTTGGAGAATTTGAACTTAAATCTTTGAAAGAATTTTCCCTCTTGTGGCTCCTAAAGTCCAAAGCGACAAACGTCTCACAGAATGATCTCCATACGCACACTGTTCGACGACCACATATTTTGTCCTGTTTCCTTCACACTATCGCCCCAGACAGATCAACATCACACAATGTAAAGGCAAGGCTGCATAGAGAAAGTCTGTCTGTTCTGCCAAATGCTGAAAAATCTTACATGCTGGACTTTTAATATCACTGTAGTAATGAAAGTAGTTACATTTTTCTAATCTGATTTCTGCAAGGTCATTTTAAAAATATCAGAGAGGACGGGGCCCCTCTTCTGCAGCTGAATTATTAGTGATGTATAATTCATGCGTACCTCACTTCAACGTACAGGCTGTACCATGAATTCATGCTACACATGCATTATATCACAGAGTATGGAATACAAACAAAATGGAACCAGCTCATTAAAATGCTGCTTTATTGTGCCATTAGTGATTAGAATGACTGTATAATGGATGATTCAGCTGTTTTTTTTACCATTCTTTGTCCATCTTCAGAGAGCTGCCTCCTAAAAAATACAAGACCGAGAGTTTTCTGGCATTGCCGCTGTTTGAGATTTTTCTTTATATATTTTTTAGCTTACTGACTCCAACACTCTTTCATCTAAGTCAGTACCCAGCTGCAGCCGGGCAGCAGTGGAAGGGAATGTTTTACTGGGACTTGATCCGCCCAGGGAGTGCAATGACTTCTGAAGCGTTTCTTTTTCTACAGCGAGCATCAGTGATCTGAACATGGCCCTGGCGAGTGTGGCAGCCTGGTCTGCATTCGAGAACAAATAAAAAAAAATAAAAAAAATAATAGTCCCTACGATTCTTATTAGAGAACAAAAATTTAAATGCAACAATTTAGTTTTAGCCTCCGTTTTTCAGGAGAAATAGTGATATAAAAGATCTAAGACTTTGTTCTAAATTTTACTTACAAATTAGCTCAAATCAGTGGTAGTGAGCATTCTGCTTTTCCAAGATAATGCATTCACCTGACAGCTGTGGCAGATCAAGCTGCTGATTAAACAGCACCATTACTGCATGGGTGTGTTGAGGGCTGTAATCACCATGCTGACTGCAGGAGCATCACCAGAGCTGCTGCTGCTGCTGCTGCTGTTCCTTTCACTACTGTAATCTGTCTCTAACCTTATTTCCAAAATCTGACGGAACATCCTACATCACACAGACATTGAAGAGTAGCGGAGCAACATTCAACTCTTTAATGATCAGCTCTATGTGAAGGTGATTGTCAGACCAGATACTGACAGATTTTCAGCCCCCTCGCCCCTAATAAATGACCTTTTTTCACAAAAAAACACCTTATATTGGCCTTTTACTAAGACAAGCCCAGGCCAATAGCCGTGCAGTAATCCTGCTGTTTAATCAGCATATTGATCTGCCTCAGCTGACGGGTAGATAGATTATCTTAGAAAAAGAGGTTCGCTAATACAGATTTCAACAAATTCATGAACACAGTCGCACGTTAAAAGACTATGAATCTTGCTTGTCCTTTAATGGCTCGTGCTGACCACAGCTGCATCATGTCTGCTGAGCGTACTTTGTCTGCTGTGTTTAAGACAGGAGCTGCCTGTGGAATCTGAGCAGATGAGTGTGTGTGGATGTGTGTGTGTGTGCCAAGCGTCTCCGGAGGGAGCATTAGCCAGCTTCAGTGGGCACTGGAGTGTGAACTGGAGAGCTGGTTTGGGGCTTTTAGAGTGGCACTTAGCGAACAAACGCTGCCTCTGTGTTTGTGTGAAGGCACATCAAAGCGTGCTGTGTGCATGGGATGATGACTTTTTTTTGTGTGTATCAGTGTGAAAGTAAAAAGCAGACATACGCATGCATGAATATCTTATGGTTGTGTACATTTATTTATATATTTGCACATTGAGGACATTTCCTGACATGGATTTTTGTTCACATCTTCACTCACATTCAGTTCGTCCCCGTTAATGTGTGTTTGTACAGTTTTAACAGAGGCATGAACTAGTAAGTGGTGTTCATTAATGCTTGTGTCAGCTATAACCTTTCTTTCTGTCAGCAGTGGTTTGATGCAGGAGAATGTCTGCAGGCATCCGATAGCCTCTAAATGACTGCATGGATGAGTGTGTCTTCATAAATTATCTGTAAGGAAGAACAGGGGTTTCATGGGTAGGCGCTCTTTACATACATATCAAACAACAAATGTTTTTGTTTTTTTTAGCGGTGTAGAGTTATCTCAAAGCCAAGTAAAAAAAATGTTTCTTTGATTTGAGTGGAAGAAATACAGAATCAAAATTTCCAAGAAAAAATAGAGAAAAAAAGGAAATATTAAAGAGGTAAATTTAAATGGTCATATTGAAATAGTCCTTCCATGCTGTTTCATACTGTTCAGAGACAAAGACAAATAGATGTATATTATGAGAACATCTGCAAAGACAGTGACAGTGAAAACAGCTGATCAGTCACCTGAGCTAAGTGTTACCTATTCAGTAACCACTTCAAACAGTAGAAACATTTTTTTGCACAATATCTAAAATTTTGCCATTTTCATCAACATTTTCTAAAGTGATATTTCAATATGCATCAAAATGTATTGAGGCAAACTGTCGCTTCTGACACTCTAACCCATGTAACCATGGTAACCTGAACCATCCTTACCTCCACCACCACTGCAATATTGATTTGAATACTATATTATGCCTCGCAAAGTGAAACCTTACTTTTCTCCTTTGCTCCTTAACTGAAGCTCTATTGATGTTACTCCACAGCTGCCTTGGCCTCTCTTGTCTAACTTTCACATAATATTCCTATTCATGTATTTTTAACTTGTGAATTTAACTTTAAAAAATTAACTTTCTTAAAATTTTATAAATGCATGTTTATCATATTTATCATTTATTTTAATATGATGAATTTTGATTCATTTTGGTTGCACAAAAGCCTATCTGCACCCATTGCCGTCAGCTCTTTTGTCTTAGTGCATGCAAGGATATGCCTGTATGCGAGTGCATGCGTGCTGGTTTGTGTGTGTGTGTTTTTGTTTGTGGATGAGCCTCAGCAGTGTAACAGGGGACAAATATTGTGCTATAAATATCTTGCCCTGTAGCTAATGATGATCTAAAAATAGACACACAGCTCACACTGCTGCCCAGAGGACAACAGAGAAACTGCAGAAAACACAATTTGTGTTTTTTTTTGCCTTTTTTTGTGACCTAGAGCTTCCAGATTCTCTTCCTTGGCACTTTTAAAAATGATTCACCTTAGACGGCCCAGGGGGAAAATGAAGATGCGAGAGACTGTGTTGGGTGGAAAAGAAAATAACAAGGGCCCAAAAAGAATTACAGGATGTCTCAACTAATGGAAGTTTCTCTGTTTTTAACAGTGGAATGAAGATGTAAGTTTGCTGCACTCATTAGTGCTTGTGTCAGCTATAACCATTTTTTTTCTGTCAGCAGCAGTTTGATGTAGAAGAATGTCTTTCAGGCATCTGATAGCCTCTGAATGACTGCATGCACCTCCAGTGTGTGTGGGAGGGTGCGTTTGTGTGTGTGTGTGTGCGTGTGTATGTGTGTGAAGGTCTGAGCCTCAGCAGTGTAACAGTGAACAGATCTTGTTCTATAAATATCTTGTCCTCTAGTTGATGGTGAGCTAAAAATAGACCCACAGCTCACACTGCTACCCAGAGGGCGACAGGGGAACTACAACCAGGTCTGCACAATCATGACTGAGACCTTCCAGCATCTGTCGTCTCTGATATGAGAGACTAAGGTAGCTGAAGAGGTGTCCAAGAGGAGGTATATCAATGATAAATGCATTAAAAAATGCACCATACCTTTAAAAAAGTAATAATTTAGAAATGAAGAAACTGTGTCTTGACTTTCGAACCATAGAATAATTTTTCACCCTAACAACAGCATTGATCCAAAGTTTTCTTTTTTAACATTTGGTCCTCAAGCAGCACAACACAGATGATTCTGCTCATTAAGCCACAGTCATTCTGACTTATTCACGACTGTTCAGTTGGAAATAACACGTGTGACATTGCTGAAGAAAAAATCCCATCATCCGTGTTTAAGGAGTGTTTAGAATGTCCATTCCACCAGTGTGTTGTGTCTTCATTTTGGTTGGGAAGACGCACACACACGTGTGTGTGTGTGTGTGCAACAATGGTCAACCACAAACTGTTGGCATTGCTAATAGCGGCCTCAGGCTAAGATCGAGCCATCTGCGCCTCTGCCATGGTCGCTGCCTCATTTACAGCTGTTCCTAAACATCACCATTTATTGTCAGAGAGGAGGAAAGGCAAGACACACACACAGACACACACACACATACTCTTTCACCCACAGTCGAGTTGTGTCATAACATCACAACACACTTGTGAGAGAGGTGTAAAGCATGTGTGTGTGTGTGTGTGTGTGTGTGTGGTGTGTGTGTGTGTGTGCGTGTGTGTGTGTGTGTGTGTTCGGGGTGACAGCTGATGTCTGAAATTAGGAGCAGCAAAGTCAAACCCCCCCCAGGAGATGGAGATGCTGGGCTGAGCTGACATGACTCACACACTCAAACACACATAACGTCCAATATTAATATCCTCTCTACATCACTCGGAATGAACAAATACTCCATCATTAATTTACTGCATCATCAGTAAAGATAAATGTGGTTTGCAGGCAGAAATGATCCAGTCAACATCACTTTGGTGCCAATCTGCATATCACTGTAATATATTTGTTAAAGGATCTCAGTGTTTGGATGTTTTTGAAAGAAATCTAAGTCCTGAATCCAATCAGTCGTTGGAAAAATATACTCATTGTAAATTGATTATGTTAAAATATCTACTAAACTAAATTTTTCAGCTAAATTTAGTTCCAGCATATCTTTACTGTGTCTTGAGCTGTTCTGTTATCAGCTGCATTAACAGGAAACTGACACTTGGGAAAATGGGGGAAGTGTAAGTTATTAGTTTCTGGCTCGCAGCTGTCACAGATCTGTCTCTCAGCAGACATTTTAACCTGCCGTCTGGCAGGAAATGTGCAGGTGTAACTAAGAACATTAATGATGACTCATTCCTCAGCAAGCAGGCACAATACTTGACACACAAACATATTGGAGCCATTAATGCTATTACTTAACCTGTGACTGACACGTCTAAGTTCAGGCTGCAAAAACAGATATAGTGTAATCCACAGCACAGACAGATTCATAAAAAACTCAGGCACGAGTTTGTTGTCCTTAGAGGTTGTGTAACAAATGAATCACAATGGTTTTTTTTGCAACAAACAAGTGAAAGCATATGAGCAGGTTGCCCCTGTAAGTTTCTGGGGCTCTGATCAGGCTGACAAACACTTTAACCTTTGACCCTTTTTCGTTGCAGACAAATTATTTGTGTCAGGCTTCAGTTAGGGCGGCACAGTGGAGCAGTGTGTGGCACTGTTTCCTCATAGCAAGGAGGTCACAGGCGTGTGCAGATTCATGTTCTCCCCATGTCTGTGTAGGTTCTGTCCAGGTTCTTTAGCTTCAAAAGAATGATTTGCTCAATTACAGATTCTACATTGACTGTGAGTGTGTGAGTGAATGGTGTGTGTGCTCCATGATACACTGGAATCTGTCTGGGTGTATCCTGCCTCTCACCTGTAATGTGCTGGGATTGGCTCCAGCAGACCATGTGACCCTAATGAGAAATAAGCGGGTATAGAAAATGACTGACTGACTGACTGACTTCAATTAGACTTCAAGTAGAAGTGGACTATTGGTCAGTTAAGATGAATATTGTCACAAATTGTTCACAAATTTTTCTTTCTTAAAACATGCTAAGGTTGTTGCTGTAGTCATACTGAATGAGTTCATACTGACCACTGAGAGATTCCTAAATATGCTTTCAATATAATCAAAAGTATATCTGAAGCTAATATTAGGCTTTATTGTCCCTAAGGGGAAAGTTGTTTTCACAGACAAAAATTACTTTTGTGTGCTTCCCTGTTCAGTGTTTTTAACTTCTATCCACAGATAGCAGGATGAACGACAGCGATAAAAATGTTTGCAGTTGTCATTTGGGTGCCTGATGTTGTTTTAAGACAGTCTTGAAAACTGTGAATATGTTATTGTTGAAAAAGAAAAATCACAGCAATAAATATCAATAACCATGCCTTATTCTCTTTTGGAATGGAACAGAGTCATCATTAGTGTGATGAGCTCCACCCGTGTCGAAGCTGTGCTGTGAAAACGTCTACACCAACATACATGCTCTAGCTTCAGTGAGAGTAATTATGGATATGTTTCATTTAAGGATACCACACCAGTCCTGAGGCCCAACATATGTTGTCTATACTGTAACACATCACTGAAATAGAAGCCATTATACTATCTATTAATGCTTTATCAAAACTTAACTATTGTAAAAGTTTCATAGGATCAGGTATCTATATAATTTGAGGTTGTGTCTATTATTAAAGTTACCACACTAATGTGGAACTATATATTTCATTTTTAAAATATTTTTTCTTCTCAATATCTCACCTCTGTATAGCGTTGTGCTTGTGTCATCAACACATTCCCTCTAATAACATGTGAATCAAATCAGTCAGTGTGTGTGTGTGCGTGTGTGTGTGTGTGTGTGTGTGTGTGTGTGTGTGTGCGTGTGTGTGTGTGTGTGCTGGACAGGACACTCAGAGAAAAACACACATGCAGACAGACAGATATAAACAGACACAGATATACTGTAGATGGACACACATGTGTGAGGATCTTTCTACTTCCATCTCCTGCTCCCTCACTATCCCTGACATGTGGCACAGAGACGCCATCTCACTTTTCCCATGTGCGTGCTTTCACTCCCTGGATAGATAAATGCATCACTGTGTCTGTGTGTGTGTGTGTGTGTGTGTGTGTGTGTGATTGCAATAAATTATTCACTACCAATTTGTAATAATTACATTCAAATTTCATAATTTTTATTAAATACTATTTGAGAATTTTTTTGTAGTTTTTAATGCAGTAATGTTGGTAGCTATGTAGCAGGAAGTATATGATTAGTTATTTTTTTTACAAAGACCCATATATGTAAGTATTGAAACTTTTGGGGCATTTTAGGGGGGCGACACGGTGGAGCAGTGGGTAGCACTGTTGCCTCACAGCAAGAAGGTCGCAGGTTCAAGACCCGCCTTGGGCCTGGGTCTGGGACCTTTCTGTGTGGAGTTTGCATGTTCTCCCCGTGTCTGCGTGGGTTTTCACCGGGTACTCCGGCTTCCTCCCACAATACAAAACATGCTCAGGTTAATTGGCAAATCTAAATTGCCCATAGGTGTGAGTGTGTGTGTGAATGGTGTGTGAATGGTGTGTGTGCCCCACGATTGGCTGGCGACCATCTGGGGTGTATCCCCCTGCCTCTCGCCATAAAATGCGCTGGGATAGGCTCCAGCAGACCCCTGCGACCCCGAAAGGGAATAAGCGGGATAGAAAATGGATGGATGGATGGATGGATGGGGCATTTTAGGACTTTCTTTACAGTGACTGGCAAAAATGGTGAGCAGGAGGTGGGGGGGCATCTGCATCTGCTGGAACTGAACTCTGGGTAGTTACATGGCCTCTGTGTTGCAAAACATGTGGGTCAGTGTTTGATGAGTTTAGTATCCACAGGACAGGCTTTGGTTGCAAATCTGACAACGAAAAGTGGTGAATTGTTGTAGCTCTTTTTCTGACTCAAAATAACAATGGCTGTTACTATTCACATCATAAGGTGAAGGATGGTGCATGATAATGTCCAAGTTCCACAGACCCCTGACCTGTAATAAGATATGTGCTCTTGGGTACCTCTCAAATTCTGGCTCAGCAGTGACTGTGAAAGAACAGAGGACATCAACACAAAAGGACATTGTTATATTTTATGGCTATTAATATAAAGTACAGTACACACTCATGATCCACGCTGTTCTTGGCAAACACACACACACACACACACACACACACACACACACACATACACACTGCAGAAAATATTACAGCGGGATAATGTGTGTCTATACTTCGGACCAGAGACACTTATGTGCTCACACATATCAGATAATTGCAGTCATTAAACTTGGAAACACAAACACACACACACACCACACACAGATATGACTCTCTGCCTTTAGTCCTTGTGGAGGTCTAAATTTAAATGTAATGAAAGGGAAATGCATAATGTAAGCAGTGTGCAACACATTAGTTCTGATCTCAAGTCTATTTCCAGTGATCGCCGCCACACACACCATTGGTGTATGTTACTTTCCATTGTAAACACACATGCATAAGACACACACCCTTATCATTCTCATCCTGCAGCCTGTACTGTCACTCTCCATTAGCTGGTTCATTACAGACACTGAGCACAGCTGAGTGGCGGCTCAGTTGAAACGCGGAGGAAACTAAATCCTGCTGTTATGTTATGTGATATTACTGAATGAATATTCAACATAACAGCGGTGAGCCAGACTTTATTTTTACTCACTGTAATGTGATTCACTGTTTACTTTAAACTCATTTCAGAAAAATGTGTTTTGAAATCGATCTGAATTGAACTGTTTCTGTAATTTGAAATCGTCACTTTTTGTCACAGCACCTGGACATATCCATTTGGTTCATGCCATTGGCTTGGTTTGCATCATTCATATCGTTAACTTTCATATTTACTTGGTATGCTTGTAACGTTTGTGATCCTAGCATTGTCGCTGGCTCTACTGTCATTATAATGGCTTCATATGTTTTAGAGTCTTTCCAATTAGCCACAACAGATGCTGTTGTTCCACACGCTTGTTTGTTGTAAAGAAACACAAGCCTGCTTTGTTTAGGCTTTATGATCCAACACAGCCAAAGTGAAATAAGTAGCCGAACCTGAATCACAGGTGGAAAAATAAAGTCAAAAGATAAAGTAGACTGGATGGCAACTGTGGATTCTGTTCCATCAGACACTGAAAAGTACCGACGTAAGAAATAATTTATTGAACACACTTTGAGTTACTCTAGATAAGAGGAACAGCTAAGTAGCTGGAGGGTATCTATGCCCCTTTGTTATATATATCACATCAGCACAAATAGATGACAGCTTGATACCACTACTAACCAAATCAGGTGACAAATGCTGCAGGTTTATACGGGTTGATAGAGATCATTCTGACCTATTTCTGTCTCTGTGTCTTCAAGAACAAAAAATCTCAGAAACTATTTAATGGATTTGTAGGAAATTTGCAGAAAGATTAGTTCATGGGGGTTCACAGGGCTGTCAATACCTACAATTATTGTTGAACAGATAAGACTTAAGACTTAAATGCACAATATGCAATTTTCTGCCAGTATGCATTCAATCAAAAAAAGTATGAGTTGATGATGCCATTGTGTCTTCTTCTGGTTAGGATTCCTTCAGTGTTCATTATTTAGGAGTTTTTAAGCAGGAGCTGAAATATCCTCAGCAGTCTCTCTCTCCAAAACAAACTGACCCTGTGATCACAACCATTAAAACACTGAATAAAGCTGATTCACCTCAAACATCTGTGTTTCTCTGGCGCTGTTTGGTTTGCTTCCTGAACTAATGCTAACATTTGCTCAGTTTAATGACCCAGATCTAAAAACACTTAAAGCTCAACAACTCAGTACATTTATGACAGCTTTGGGTGACAACTTTAGAGACACCTGCACAAAGGAGGCAGCCATGGATCATCCTTCCATCCAAACTTATGTAAAATTATAAATATAAATTAGCCTATTGTTGGAAACATATTGGATGATAAAAGTATACAACTCAACATTTTAACATAGACCTTTAAGATTTATTTTTAGATATTTTTATCTGGACAAATAACACCTTAGTCCTTTAGTTTTATGTTATATAACTGAAGTGTTCGCTCTATGTGTAAATTCTCCTTTAGTATCCAAATTTCTTCACTTTTTTGTTACAAATCCTCATTTTCTTCTTGTCTACTATCTCTTATATTTCCTTTTAGGACATTTCTTTTTTTCTATCATCTCTGGGACACAATAATGTGAACTCTACTCACTCTTACTCATCTTTGTAATATACTATAATATAGCTGCATACATCATGTGTAATTGTGAAATGCACCAATACTTTCTGGAAAGAGTTTTTACTCCACTTTGAAAAAGATGCATCTTCCATGATTGCCACTGAGAAAAGACAACATGAAAACACATTTGAGAAAATGACCACTGCTGTCTAATGTGTGAGGATGGTCAGAGAGACAGAGACAACAAGCCAATAACTAGAGGTTGAGACCTTATCCCTCCCCGGCTCTTCCTTTATTTCCTAGAGAGAACAAAATCCTGCTGTGACCTTGCTCTGCTTGATTCACCCTAGGCTCCACCTCACTGAGCTGTAGAAAAATGAAATACAAAAGGATAAGTGTCTGTCTTAGAAGAAGAAGAAGACAGGTAGATGAAGGACATTGAAGTGGAGTAGAGGGGGATTTGAAAGACTATCCAGAGAAGAGGGGAGGAGAAGGAAAATGAGAAACAAGAAGCAGGTGAGGTAAAAGGAATGAGTTGAAGGACAATCTGGTCAAAAATGGAAAATAGAGTCAAGCTAGAGAAAAGTAAAGAAAGGGATGTAGCTGATAAAGGAGGAGAAAAAAAGAGAAAAGGGGTTTATCACTAAACCCATAAAGACCCTGTCAGTGTAAAGACAGGCAGGAGAGGGGGAAAGTAGAGGTAATAGGTCAGACGGGAAAAGAAAGGGCAGAGGAGCTCACTAAAGGATTCCAGTATATCAATATGAAAACGAGAGGCAGAGGGTGGGAGGGAGGGGGTTTAAGTGATTTTGTCAATAAGATGTTCTTCTGTTGGCCTTGACTCGGAAGTGCCTCCCCAACTCCGCCTGAGATCATTTTTCATTCCTTAACCAGCAGGAGATAAAGGGTGTGTTTCACCAGTAGCAGGGAGGAGGTCAAACCATTTCACTACATACAAGGTATATATAAAACCAGTGACTCCCATTCCAATTTTATGACCATGCCGCTTCAATGCACACATGTTCAGGGCTCCTCCTACAAGTGATGTGTGTATCCAAAGTCTGATATATGCTATTCCTCTGCTGCACTGTGTGAGAGCTTCCATCTGCCCAAAGACAATGGCTGTCATATATGATTAGAAAGGCTAATAACAGCAATCATGTTTTTATCAGGGTGGTTTAGTGTAAAATTACCTTAACAGAACTTTGTATTTGAGTTTTTGAGAAATATCTAAATAGTACAAAGTTAAGTGATTGTGAAAGAAGCACAGCAAGCCAGAGGAAATCTATAAATGAAACTCATTTCCAACAGAACAAAGAACCGCTCTCTGGAAACTGAGGACATGCTCGCTGTTATTAATCACCCCTTTTTTTATACAAATTAACCTGAGCAAACTCTTCATAATGGGTGCTTTGCTACAGGCAGAAACTGTGGAAATGATGATATTTCTCAGTGGAATGGTAGTTGGAGTATTCATCCATCGCTGAAAAACCCTTCTGCATCCTCAGCAGGTATCTCAGGGTCACAAGTGTTTCACCCCGGGGCCTGTGTGTCTCACCTGAGTGGGGAAGTGAGGATCAATTAGCCTTCGCCTGCAGGACTGTTCCAACTGTGGACTCTCATCGATCACGAGCATCATGAGCTGGTCTCAGCTGCCAAGGTGATCCCTCTAGAGGCTCTCTTTAGATGTTTAGGCCACAGGGCCAACCTTCTGTAGGAAATAGTGCACTAATGTTGCTGGGAACCCATGACAGCTGACTTCGATATGCATGCTGTCCTTTGATAAGAACCTCATCAATCAAATCCTGATACTTTTATTTCTTCAGTTGGTGAGGGATGACTAGCGAGGCCTTCTAGGGCACATCAATGAAGGAACATGACACCCAGTGCAGCAGTGGGACTCATTGACATGTTTTTTGAGGACGGGAGTCGGACGGAAGCACAGAGGAATACAATATATCAGGCTTTGCATATGCACACAATACTTGTACATGCCATGTTACTTTAAATACTTAAAATTTCAATTACCTAGAAATGCATTTTATTTATTTATTTTTTTTCGAGGTAAAGGCTTTTACAGCTGATGACATGATCATATTATTGGGAGGAAAGGAAGCCGTCTACAGGTTCTGGATGTTGATATCAATAAACCCATAGCACCTGTCCTGTTATGATGCACTTGCACTCTGGAAAAAATTCAGAAGACTGCAATACGTCTGCGCTATGAATAGATCCTCCAAGCATGGGATGCAGTTTCCCCAGAGAGCAACATCAGTGGATTCAAGAATTTCTGCATATCAAATACCTTGGATGGCAGCGAGGAGGACGCTGAGCAAGAGGAGCCGGTGGAACCAGAGTAGAGAGGTGATGATAGTGAGAGGGAGCACAAGGAGGCGGAGGACCTCTAAGGAATAGACTGTTGTCCTGACAGGACCTGCTGAGGAGCCAAGTTCAGCCATTTTGCACTTTCTGCAATATAGCTTGTTTTCTGTTCTACAATAATACTTAACTGAAATAACAATTATGTATGTATGTATTTTCATGGTATTTAAATACCATAAGTGATTGATTTACATTTTATTAAATACACATGACAATTTTTAATTAAAGAAACTGAAAGTGTAAGTCACTATAAAATACATTAAAAGCAACAGCTGAAATATAAAATCTGTTTTATTGTCATTGTTTTCAATTAAAATGATTCCGTTTATACAGACAAGATTTTAGTCTTTTATCAATATGATATACTGTATATGAGTTCCTTGTTGGTCTACCTCTGCAACATAGGATGAAGAAAATTGGCGACCATATCATTTGAAGCATAATTCGATATCATTGCATTCCTAGGTTTTTTCATTGTTTCTATTGGTTGTGACAACACTTTCAACTAAATCATTCTCATATGCTTGAGCCTCTATTCCAGAGGTGTCAAACTCAGGTTCTGGAGGGCCGTGTGGGTGCAGGTTTTTGTTCCAACCAGGTAGTAACACACCTGATTCTACTAATCAACCAATAGAGCTTTTGCTGAGGACTTTCATTAGTAGAATCATTAGTAGGTGTGTTACTGCTTGGTTGGAACAAAAACCTGCACCCACTCGGCCCTCCAGGACCTGAGTTTGACACGTGCTCTATTTAGTCTCAAGTTTCATTCTGTTATGTGTTTATATATTTCTTTCTGTTATGCAGAAATATAAATACTAGCAGACTATATCATAGCTCTGATGGTGTGCAACTGGTATACAATAATCTAAACTCATGCAATGCAGATACAAAAAAGATAATGACAAGATAACGACAATGAAAAGCAATCGTGTGCGTATGCATGTGAGTAAGAGAGAGAGTATTTTATTTCAAAGATTGCCCAGTATATGGTAGTGCACATTACAAACTGAGTAGAGTAGACATCCAGTCAATACCACACACACACACACACGCACACACACACACACACTCACACACACACATTTATGTGTGCACACAGACAAACACAAAACTGTACACATTTGTAGAAAAGCATTTGCACACACATACACACACACACACACACACACACACACATGCACACACACACACACACACACACACACACACACACACACACACACACACACACACACAGCTGGTGTCAGCAGAGTAGACAGATGCATGGGGACAGGGCTGCAGTGTGCTGGATTAATACACTTAGTGTTCCACATGTCAAACTGCATCACTGCAATCATTTCAGTCATCCCTCCCTCCCTCTCTCCCTCCCACCCACTCAGTCGCTCTCTCTGATTACTTCTATGACCACAGCCAGCTGTCAAATCATCCAAGTCAACCAGTTGGTCACCCTGAAAACCAACCAGCAAACATCAGGCTGACAGCCCAAAACCCGCCCACCCATGTACGTACTTACGCTGGAGGCCGAGAGACCTGCTCGCCAATGCATCACGACGTCAGCCAGCAAACACAGCAGCCAACCAGCTTCACGTCCACTCAGATTATCAAATGTAGTCAACAAAGCAACAGACAGACAGTTCATTATCTACCCGACTATGCAATTACTGCCAGTTGCCCTCTTCACGATGTGCCACTCAGCTAAAAGTATATATTAAAAAGTATCCAACCAACTATCCAGGATGATAGCACTTCTTATATTTACATTTTGTCATTCCTTCTTCCAAAACGGCCATGGCACAAATTTTTCAGTAGCTTACCAGGTAAAAGTAAGAAGTAAATAACTAGAAGTAGATAAGTTCATAAGAACACCATAGACAACAAGAAAGTAATGCAACAAATTAGTCCAAAAGTTGAGGTTCAATAAAAAATGATTTTTTTGTAACACAATCCCTTATGAGTAGGTGGTATCATTAGAATTTTATTGAAAAGAGAAACTTAGCAATTCTCATCAATACTGACTCGGCAGATGTGGAAACTTTACATTTGCCTCAGAGTGACAACCTCATTTACATGTTTGAGTTTGAGGAGATCGCCCTCTGGGAAAATCATCTTTTATCCTTCCAGAACGTTTTGTTTTGTGGATAAGCACCCTGAGAAATTCCAGTGGAAAATTAACTCCCAGATATTTCAATCAAATGAGGTGCAATGCAAGGAAATGCTTAATGGAACATTGACAACAAAAATGGAGGAAAGGTGGCAGTTCTTTCCTGTCTTTCTTGTTGGCAGAAACTAAATATGTCTAGCAAAAGTACCTGGAAATTTGCCCTAACCTGCCTGAATTGCTGTGGCAGCTCTCTTTTATTGGTTTGCTATTTATTCTTTATTAATATGGGTGGTTTGGCTGAAGGCTACAATAGAGTACAGTACAGTTAAGAATTAGAATAATAACAAAATAGAGAATCAATAACTTAAACTGACAATACACAAAAATAAAGTTTGCATTCTGGAAAAGGCTACAAGACGGTACAAAGGGTAAACAAGTTTTGATTTCTAAATGACATTGCACATTGTCCCATGAGTAGAGTGATTTCAAGTACTATAATCAGCTTCCTGCAAACCATCTGCCTGCTTATCAGCGAAACAGCCAATCACACACAGGTAGTAATCAGCCGAGCATTAAGGCAGCCACTGCTTTGTTAACCACTCAGCTATTGTGCAGCAGACCAGGGAGCAGGCTAACTAACATTAAATCCATCCAGATGTCTCCAAACCAAGCAGCAAACCAACCAGGCACCTGCCGAGTCAACGACTATCCCAACCAACCAGAAAACCAGTGAAGCAGTGACACGTACCAACCCAGTCATCCCAGGCATGGGGCCAGTATGCCAGCTAGCCAGCCAACTGGTCTGCTGCTAATTCAAGGTCGATGAACAGTTAAAGGTTGAGGTCCCTAAGAGGCCTGACACATGGAGAATGCTGCCGCCATGACAAAGATGTCAAGTGCAAAGATCATAGGGGATCACACAGCACTTTGAGTATATGTGTGTTGGTGAATTTATGTCTGCATCGGTATGTACATGCTCATGTGTGCATGTGGAGGTGGAGATAGGAGTGTGGAGGAAGAAGAGGGTCAAGAGGGGAGCAAACAGTCACAGTAGCTGCATTCACAATGTTTGGCCACCAACCTCCTCCTACCTTGTGTGGGATATATATTGGCTCGGTGCCCAGGAGGCCCACTGGTGCCCTGATCACGTTCTGATCTTGCAGTGATCTTTGCTAAGACATCGTGTTGGTCTGATTGAACAGATGCCCAGAGATGATGAAAAATCATGATAGAAAATATTTGTTTTATCAGTAAACAGATATAGGCTATAGTGTAGGGAAGTAATACTATGGCTCAGGGGTTGCTGTGTTGAAATCCAAGGTCAGAGAACACTTCCTTCCTGCCTCAGCATCTATTGTTAAATTGTCCTTGAAAAGGACATGGAATCCCAGACTGCTTTGGCATAGCTGTTAAGTGCCTAGTGTACTGTCCTAGTGCACTGGGTAATAATAACTCTTTATTTTTATCACTCATTTCACACAGTGTAGCTTGTAAAGAACCTTCAGCTGCTTTCTCTACTTTGACAAGCTATGGACGCAGGCAGACCGAGTGTTCTTCCTCATAAAGCTTCTTGGAATGCATCATGATGTAACTCAGTTTATAAAAATTGAACAAACTCACTGAGCAGTGGGCATGGAAAACAGTTTATCACTAGGGATGCTGGGTCAAGGTCTACCTATTGAAAACCAAATTAAACATTTGCCGACTATGAAATAACAGTACAGAGTTCTCATTCAGTAAGATGTGTGTAGGATTAATCTATACTCTTAACTCATTCTGGGACTGTCTGCTACATTCAGCACATTTTTTTCTGAATGTAGAAAAGGTTGCTTTGTAAAGATATTCTATGAGAAAGTACTGATTTAAAAAAAATGTACACACACATACACAGTGCTAATAACTTAAACCAAAATATTTCTTATGCACCTCCTTGCTAAGTCTTGCTTATGCATATTCAAGGAACCCCCAACAAATTGGCCCTTGGGAGAGGTCATTTGTAGATCGCATTCAGGGGCTGAACCCATTACCCTGTTATTAGTGGGCACACCTTCATTAAATTGTCATCAAACTGTAACTATTGCTCTAATTGTACACAATGCTGTATCATACAGATTAAAAAACAATTAAAGATAAATAGTACTTGCTTATATCAACCCAACCCATATGATGCCTGCATGCAAGTAATGTAAGTACAACATTGGCTATTTCTGCTATGAACACATGCTTCCTGACCTTTTTGCTCATTTCCTATAACCTACAATTTTTTTTTTATAATAATTTGCTAATAATTTGCATCCTTGGTCATCAGACGCACTTTAGGGTCCACTGATAATCCTGTTTTTACGCAGGAACAAATGTACTTTGAAACTAAACTTTTATGGCTCCTGGTTAAAAAAAATTCCCCATCCACACCAAACAAAAAATATCTCCGTCCACAGGAAGCTACAAAACCCACCTCAAACTATATCATCCATATTCCGAAGCAGTAGGTGGCGATAGCACTCCAAACAGGACCAATTTAGCCAATCACAAAGCTAGAAAATGTCTTTCGTCTTCTTACAGTCAAATGATTTAGTCTACATGGATACACCTGTTTACCGTTGCACAGCAAGACATCAAACAACATTGACAAGAAATTGTCAAAATCCACCCACACATGATTGCTGAAACCAGACTTTTTAAGAAAGTTTACCCTGGATTAGAAAAAAAAAATAACGTGTGGTTGAAGGGCTGAAACCGTGCAGAGAAACATAGTTTCACAAATACACACAAGTCTAAGTCTTCATGCTAATTTACATTGACCATTGGTGGTTGGTTTTATGGTTGCATCTTGTGTGTAGGTGGCCAGCAGCCCTGCAGGTAATCCTGCCAATTCTGCATTTCCATTATGCATTTCTCTGTATCTTTAGATGCTAAATATCTATTAAGTAATATATTTGTATGTATTTTTAAATATAAAAATAATACCAGTCGATTTTTCACTTATTGAATTTTGCATTCAGGATTTATTCACAGTAAATAAATAAATAAATAAAGTAGAATAAAGTAGAAGGTAGAATTTTGTATTTGTCCAGTCCATCACCTCCAGTCCTTCATGCTATGTTCAGCTATATCAAGTTTTCCCCTGACATTTTTTAACTGTCCTTGTCGTGGTGTATTCATTTTTTTGTGAGAATCCATCTTCAGGCTTCTCGTTATGTGTTGGTGTCAGCATCTCGTTATGATCTCATGATCACAAGGTGACGGCTCGCTCAGACAGATCGCTCATCCGATGTTTTCAAAGCATCTTCTGTTTTCCTTTTCCCTTTTGTGTTCTGCGTAACAAACCATCTGCTCTTTATAATATTTACAAATGGAGACTCAACATTCCCCCAGGCACAAGTACTTGGCAACGGTGGCAAGAAAGAAACTCCCCTTAACAGGAAGGAGCCCTGAGCAGGACCTGGCTCAGCAACAGTTTCTTTCCACAGGCAGTCAGGTCGATGAACAGCTGACGCACCCATATGCACCTCTCACTGTTGTTATATTTAATGTTATTGTGGACTGTATATTTTGTATACAAATGAATGCATTGTATACATATAGTCTACGCAGTGATCGTTCGGCACGTTGTGCCCTTTTTTGTTAAGGCAGAGAGAATAAGAGCACAATTATTATATTATGTTATTTTTATTACATGTGACAAAGTATATGTATAAAGAATAAAACATAGAAACATGAGACTTTTGGTGAAACATGCGACATTAAAAGCTGCAACAAGGAGAAACTTGATGAGTTATTTTTAGGGATGCACCGATGTGAAAATTTCGGCCGATATCGATATCCGATATACATATCGGCAGTCACTGCCGATATCGATATTTGCCGATATCGATATATGTAGAGAAAACAAGTGTTCTGTAGTGTCACAAATTTAGTACAGACCAGAAAAAACACTGTACATTTGAAAAGCACAACAGTGCTCTTTATTTAAAGGAAGGCTCACTGTAAAACTCTGTCATGTGGTTAGAGGAAGTACGGCGGATCGGACCCGATGGAGCTCCGCGAAGGCGGCGACGTCAGCGGCCGCGGCGGAGGCGAAGGCTGGCGGCCGGCGATGAGAAGGCGGCAGGACGGCGTCCGACACCCCGGAGCAACGTTCCGCGCATTGTTTTTGTCTTTTCGGGCGATGCGATGTGACGGAGGAGCCGCTAGGACCAGCTAGCTTAGCGCGTCGCCGAGAGACACGCAGACAGTGACCCAACTAACTGTAGCGATTTAACTCTGCCAATTGTTGACATATCGGCCAGAATTTGTTGACACCGGACCGATGCCGATAAGTTAAAAAACGTGACATATCGGCCGATATATATCGGTCGGCCGATATATCGTGCATCACTAGTTATTTTAGATGGAATGGGGGGTTCCCCCCCCTTGAAAATTGGATTTTATGATTTAACATGTCTCACTGTGGTTTGAAAACTAGCCACACATAACATCAGAATTTAATTTTGTCAAATAATTAGAAACCACAGAAGGAGCAATCTTCTGTGACGGTTTATCTTGATGAGACAGGTGGAAATTCAGCGGCTAATGCAGTTCTCGTCATAATCTTTAAAGTCATTGCACCCTTTTAAAGAATATTATCAGATCGAGGCAGTGAGCACAGACAATGTGTCAGCAAATTTTGTCTGCTTGTACCTGGATTCACCAGCATATAATCACACTTTCCCAGACAAAATGCTACTCAGCTAAAAACTCTATTTTAGAAGACGCTCATGCTACCTCAACCTTTTCTCCCTTGCAATTAACAAGATTCCTTCATAACCTTCCGATGAGAAAATGGTCTTTAAAACCTCTCACCCCTCCTTCCTCCCTGAGCATCTTAGTTTCCAAAGTGAAATTTGTTTATTGGCTGTGATGGTGATGGAGCTGTAAACTCCTGTTAGAGCATGACTCTAATTCCTGAGCTGGATCTCAGAGTGTTTAAAGCTAAGCTTGTTCCTCACAGTGGGCTTCTGCAAACGAGTCATAGCCACATGCGGCAGCTGGGCGATGGCCAGGCTGGACACACACACACACACACACATACACACACACACACACAGGTGTGCAGCTCCACGGTAGATAGAAATAGATGGTCTAGGAGACAATATAGTATGTGCCCCTGCTGCACCCCCCACCCCATTATCACACTTTTCTTTAGTCTTCCAAGTAAAAACCTGCTGATCAGAAGAGAGGCTAAGGAATATTCATGAGAAATAACAAAAATGACCTTTTCTTTCTGTAGCTGTGGCAAACCGCTGAGAAAGTATTGTGAAAATGCTTTGGGTTGAATTTTTGCACTTTAAATTGCCAACATATTATGTTTTGGGTATCCAACCTTCAAATAGAAAAAAAACATCCAGAGAATTGCAGATATGGGGCCTTGAAAACAAAAACAAAACTTTTTTTAACTTCTTTTGTTGCTTTTGAAATAAACGAGTTGTCTTTACACGAAACTAGCTTTGAAATATTAAGTGTTACTGTAGTATTTAGTAAATTAATGCTTAGACATGGACCCATATAAACACAAGGTCCCTTACTGTACACATTAGGTATTTAATGACATGTTTTGATAAAATATGAGAACACATGTTTTTATTTGGATGTTTCATAAGACACTCGGCTTGTTTCTTAATTTAAAACATCTTAATGGATGAGATTTCTTTTCCCTATTCTTTTCAATGTTAAAACGTAACATTTTGCTTTAGATGTGCAGTCTGAAATGTTTGGGAAAATCAATGAATGAATGAAAAGTCTATTTAACTATATGTGTGCACAGTTCCTGCTGCTGTAGTTGTAATTCGGTTTACATATCAACAAACTTACACTCTGTCACTAAACACCAAACTGTTGACAGTGTAAGCAGCCAACATAAAGGATTTGAACCAAAACCCAAACAGTGCTGAGCCTGATAGGGGAGAGCTGATCTAATCACAGTCCATGGGAAGCAGCACTGCAATATTGACTCAACAATTTACCATAGAGAGCCTTTTTCCCTCCACTAAATCCATGGAAAAACAAAAAAAATATCGCACATGACGACAGACAAAAGACATGAGTTGTGGCTGCCAGGCATTTTGCTTATTTAATTCCTGCAAAAACCCAGTGTGTGTTTATTGCTCAACTCATTTCCTATACAGGAATCACTGTAGAGGAACTTTGTTTTACCATCTGCCAAGGTGCTGCAACCTCAGACCCGCAGTACTGACTCCATCTTATTGTTACCCCATATGGGATGTAAAGTTTACAGTTACACCTATTGTAAGTCCCCACATTTATTACTATCAGCAAACCTACTAAAAGATAAACATGACCCTTGGAAATCATCCATGTTTTGCTGTATGCGCTGCCAACATCTGCTGAAAATGTAATAATGAAACACCTCCTTGGTCTGGATGGAGTGAAATTTCAATCGTTGGTTTCAATTGTAACTTCATGTATTTATGTCTTCAATGTGTTACTTGTGCTGATTTGCGTATCACCTAATTTAATTGTGAAGCTGTGCTGTATGTGGGACGTAGAAGGCACAGCGGACCTGTCTTCACACTCGCCCGTAGTTATTCTCGCTGTTCAGTATGTTCTCCACCTGCTAATTATGTGTCTGGCAAACAGCACAAACAGGCTGGAGCTGAGCCGGCCGATGGGAACATAACATGTTTTATTGTTGTCGTAACGGCTGTGTGTGTTGTGGATGGTAGACTATGTGTGTGTCGTGTTTTGCATGAAGTGTATAATAAACCTCCCTGTGTGTGAGACTGTGGGATCCAGCCTTACTGAATACTTATATTATAACAATGTGCTTACAAAACAATGTACGCTAAGTACATTTTCGTAAGGTACATTAGGGTCTGTGTTATGTAGCCTACTAGAGCTCTTTTAATGGCACCCTCTTAATATAGTATGTGTGTAAGTATGTGTGGGACAAAAAATCAGTAACAATATATCAAGTTTTATGACAGTGGCATAACAGATGCACTCCCGTTGAGTAGTTTCAGCCTATAACTGCTGGATAGCTATCTTATTTGGTTTTGTTTTTTTCAGCAAAACTATATATATATATATATGTATACATATATACCCTGTTCCTGTTGGCCCTGCCAATGACAACAGCATAACCTATAACCTAGGTATTCTGCTCTTATTTGTTTGTGTCTGACACTGCATGATTACCTTTGTTAAAAAAAAAAGTTTCACTTGTATTTTTAAACATGGAAGTTGACTATAATATAAGCATCTTCTTTTCACTGAGGTATTGACGTGGTGGAGAGGCTTTGGCAGCCCAACTGCTCATTATCATATAGAATGTCTTGGTGTCAGGACACAAAGGTGTGTAACACTTTAAAGGTCTCATCTCAAGTCTCAACAGGCAATTTCTGTTTATTTTTAGCCATGCTAACAGCTCTAGAGATTAAAATGTTGGTCTGTTGTTTGTTTGTTCACTTCCAGATTTAGATACAGTTTGAGCACAGAACCATAATTATGTTGTATTAATGTACAGTTTTCCTAGAGACCGGATGCTGCCTTTAAGAGTCTAATGATCCTCTCACTTTTCCTCCACCACCAGCAGTGTTTTTTATCAAAATATCCTGAGGATAGATTGTTTATTCCATAGAAATCAATGCAGTGTGACATCTTTTAGAACAGAGTTCACCAACCCTGGTCCCAGAGAGCCGCTGTGGCTGCAGATTTTTGTTCCAACTAATCAGTTAGACACCTGACTCTTCTATTGAAGATCCATAGCAAGTACTCTAGTGGTTAATTTACACTAGTAAAATCAGGTGTGTAACTACTTGGTTGGAACAAAACCCAGCACCCACAGTGGCTGTCGAGGACCAGGATTGGTGATCCCTGTTCTAGACACGACTAGTTATTTTGCTACTTTGCCTTAACTAGAAAATTTGCAATAAATGAAGGTTGAAAGCTCAGCTATCTTCTCAGTTCAACTCTTTAATTATCTGGATAAATTATTTGTTATACATCATGCTATACAACAGCTGTTCAACATTATGTGAATGAAAAATAGTGGGTGTGGCCTTGTCGCTTGCCTTAGTTATTAGAAATTGTTTTCATGGTAACATGCTTAACTAAGATTTTGAACATTTTACTGAAACCCTGCTGCAGCCTCAAAGACCTACTAGCATGACTCATGTCTTATCAGTTAACCCATGAATTCATCACAGATACACAGGTTTTATTGTTGTATTGAGTATCTAAATTCAAAATGCAATTTTGTTATCCATTGGGAAAATGGTTGCTCTGGAAACATCATACCGTGGATATTTTTGGATCTTATGCTTCCAATCTCGTGTTTTTCCACATAACTTCAGCAGATGCCAGACTAGACAAACATTTCCTTGCTTGGTCGGCCTTCAACACAGACAGACGATACTGGATGTCTCTGCTTCTGTTCTCTGTCATTGGGCACCAGTATGTGTGTGTTTACAGTGCATTGACACAGTTATTTGAGTTTATTCAGGACCACACCATCGTTGGGAGATAGTAAGTTGGTGTTCTGACATTATTTGGGTCAGTGTTACTGTCTTTCTTACGGACTTTCTTCCTGTTTGCTTGCTGTGACCAGTTTAACCACTAGGGTGCTGTGGGGAGTGGTAATTTCTGTCCTCAGCAGATTGATAGACGTCTGTCTGTCCCTGAGCTGTAGGATATTGACTTGTCATCTGATGTTTCAAACTCTGATACAGACTTTGTATTAGCAGACACCAAATGGCTATTACTCCACCAGTACTCAGGACAGGAAGGAAAGGTGCTGTGCAATGGTGTCGTCCTAAAAAAGTAATTGGTTTATGACAGGGTCGTGTCCCAGGCACATTGGGGGTTTGGGGACATGGAGCAATGAAAAAATGTTTAAGACTATAGTATAAATCTATGCATTTGAATGCATTTTGGGAACAACAGTAATCACACTGACAACTCTGGTAGTCCAGGATCGTTTTAGTAACTAGAAAATGGATGCATGTGAAGTCAATTTATGTTAAGTGTACTAATACTATTATGAGAATAATTTATTAGCTTGATTTCATAATCAATATACAGTGGTAGCTATAGCTCATATTCTAGCTTTAGTTTTGTGCAAATAATGTCATTAGCTTTAATGTCTTTAAGACACCAAACTACTCCCCTCTGCCTAAGGAATATAACTAACATTTACAGTATGTTTCTTTTTCATTTTGTGTGGATGACACCGGTTTTATGTCTCGTCTTCTCCACTACAGTCAATCACTGGTCTTCTGCTCGGTGATGACAGTGACACGGATCAGTCAAACATTGACCAACGTGAGTCTATTGCTGGAAATATACTTGGGGATTTCAAGTGATTGACCAATAATGCACCACTTACAACAAAGAATAACCATCAGAATTATTTTATCTCTGTTCACCAGAGAGAGCTAATAGGTGGATACCAAGGTATGGAAGTATGAGGTGCATATGTGTGTATGGCCTGAGCTGTACAGCTCAGTACACTGAAGAGAAGGTGGAAAATCTTGTTTGAACATTTCCAAAAGGTGAAAAGATCTTTCGAAGCGTGATCAATGTGTTGGTGAAGCCATATAGGTCATTGTGTGTGTGTGTTTGTGTGTGTGTGTGTGTGTGTGTGTGTATAGAGAAACAAACATTTACACAAGCAGATGATCAATGGCTATTCATAATTTGTATGATTTGAGTCTGTCAGTGGGTCAGTGTAGGTCACTATTGTAGATGTAGTTTGATTGATCACACTGTATATTTACTGTAGAACCGATCAATTCCTGTTCTGTCTATGAGGAGCTGAATCAGAGCCAGGAGCTTATTTAGTACTGTGGCACATCATTGCTTTTAGTTTTACTGCTCTGACATTTAACAAACAGTTGTAATGTGAATCGTTTCACGGTGCATATTACCTGAAAAAAGGAGGAGAATGCATCATTTACAAAGATTTTGGCTCCAAAAATAGTGAAATATATGACTTGACTGTTGTGGCCCTGAGCCAGGTACTAAAACAGATCTAAATTTCATCAATTTGGATTGGATTCACCTTCACATTTAGCTTAGTTTAGTACAAAGACTTTTAGAATAAGGGCAAACTGGTCAAAGGTAGAAATACTCTGCTATGAGACATCCACTGAATACAATGCCCTGCTCCCAGTCCCCCACTTTGCCACGTTTCAAACATCGCCAGAAATGACAAAGAAGCCGAGAGTCTGATCCCTCAGCAGATACATTTCTTATATAGTCTACAGGCGAAAATATTTTAGTATTTTTACAAACAATTTGAACACACGCTTGCAACTAATTTAGATGTGGTGACAGATGCTTTGTGGCTGCTGTGACTCACGCTGTCTTGTATTTCTCCGTCGGCAGCAGGAAGGCTGTTTACCTGTCTGCCACACACCTTTCTCTCTTCGTCTTGTTCTTTTCTATCTCTCTTGCAGCTTACTTCCAAAAAAGGAAAAACTTTACTGTATTTGTGTTAACACAAGGTTAGTCACAAATTAAATACATCTTTGAATACTATGTTAAGACAATTATCAATACATATAGACTTTCAAATACATTCAAAGTGATTTTGAAAGTGAATTATATGATCCACATATGCAGTTGCTCTGGCCAAAATAGACTCTATGTGAACAGATAGTGTTGCACATGAGCTAAACATGAAATCCTCTGCTCACATGTCCAGCTATTATCCAGCATGGCAGTGAAGCCACAGCTGGAAAATAACGCAGTGAGTCCTCTTCTATACATACTTTTTTCCATAGCTTGTCATGTTATCCACCAGTTTGGTTTTATTTTAGGCAGTGACCTCATTGAGAATCCTTGTAGGCTTGAGGGTAGAAGCTCATACTGAGCTCCTCACTGCTGGTCTGCTGTATCCAGTACCTTGGGATCCATAATGATAATGATCAATAATTCTTCTGTATGCTCCACTGGAGATTCCCTCAATTATCCTGTTGTGGCAGCATGATATTCCCATTTGTGGTTATAACTGAAATACATGTGTGTGGAGAGACAAGAGGCTGTTACTGGCTTTGTCCCTCAAGGACATTTGTCCAGATTACGTCCTTAACAAAACAAACACGCACATATTCAAAAGGCTTTGGTAGAGATAATGTTGGTAAAGTGAGTCCATAAAATAAAACCTCTCATTAAGGAGCTCAGTTCAGACTGGATGATGTCAGATCTGGACTGGATTCACTGTTAACCTGTGTCAGTCAACCAACCTAAACAAAATGTCATAATTTACATATCAGTGTATTGGTGTTATGAACTACATTAAGTATAGACGTATCATCTAAATGTGTGTTTTCATGTGTATGTGTCTATTTTTAACAGAATTTTTGTATGATGTCTTTCAACTCTTTTGGCAATTCAAAGTGTTTAACAGGCCGACATTTCCCCCTTTCCCACATATTCATAAAGTGAAGGTGATGGCTGCAATGCAGGTGCCAAGCTGCTCATCATGATCTCATCATTCACACACATTAGCATGCAATCTGGGCTTAAGTATCTTGTCCAAGGACACCTCGATATGTAAACTGGAGAAGCCGGGAGTCGTGTAAGATGTATATCTAAGTTAATACACTGAAATCCCAGAACACATTTCCTTCATGTCTGTGTGCGCATGTGTGTGCATGCACACTAACAGCTGTCTTGTCACTCAGACTGAATTCATGCTGCTTCTCTCAGGTCGTCTAATAAACATGAGCGTCACTATCTGGCTGGCAAGCTGCTGCTAGCTGCAGCCACGCTGTGTTTGAGGATGAGGTGATACGAAGTTCAGAGAAGTGAAAAATGTTTTTTGTGTCACTTTTTATGAAAACAATAAGGACACACAACGTGAACCAAATTTTACTTTATTTTTGAAACCAAATGGAGCTTCATTCTAGCCTCTGTCAAGCTGCATTTAATATTTATAATCAGATTCTGTAGAAAGGTGTATTTTTTGGATAAGATCCAATAAGGTAAAAGCTTACACAGACACAATGGAATAGAAGAGAGGGAGAACTCAATAAGAAGATTGATACTTCTCACATATCAGTTAATTCAGTAGAGGCAGTTATACGCATCTATTCTCACAACTTACAACAGTTTTAGTTTGGTTACATACTTAATATATACAATAGACTATCTTATTTGTGTATGTGTTGACTATGATCCGTAGCAACTATTTTCTCCTCATTCTTCAGTCTCTATTGGACCCTTTCAGAGAGTAAAAGAACAAATAAGTGTGTGGATGTCAGTCTCTATATATGTGTGTGTGTGTGTGTGTGTGTGTGTGTGTGTCCATGCGTGTGTGTATGTGTGTTTGGGTGAGTGTGCTGCCCCATTTCCTCACGGATCAATATTGTCATAAATTAGACTTAAGGGCTTTCACCATTCCACTCCCATGGTATAACAGCGTGGTGACCTCTGCTCCAACATGTATGTGTCTATGTATACATGAGACATGGTTTAATATATGTTATGTCTGTGTTAAATAAATGGGACTATTGTTTGGATGATTAATCCTCACTTCTTTGCTATAAAAAAGGTTCAAACATTGTGGAAAAAATGGCATTCAAACTTTGTCAGAGCCCACAGTAATGGTGGTATAGTATAGGCACAAAAAAGTGGAATGATATTAAACTTACTGTCATGAATGAACATACTCATATACTGATACCAGAAAGTATTTTCTTATTTTTGACTGCATGTTTACATGCATAGAGCCTGAATTGTGGTATAGGTATTCATATGTGTTTCAGTGCTTAAATGTGTGAGTCTGTATGTTTGTGTATGTGTGTGTGAGTTGAATATGTGATCTGGTTTTACTTTTTATTGTCTTATCAGGTTAAACTCTGAGCAGAAACACTAACTGATGCTGGGACCTTATCTGTGCTGCAAGTTGGAAATTAACTAGAACACATTATTATGAAACCAAACATGAGACGGTCTTTCATGTTTTTTGTGGCCAACATAGGATCCTCTACATGCTGGGGGGGCTCAGTTTTTGGCAATCTGCAACCTTGCTACTAGAAGCTGCAAAAAACCACAAACTGCACCTTTAACCTTTTGGTTTACATTCTGACACCTCTGAATCTCTGAGACACAGCGCTGACAACCTGCTGAGATGAGTTGTCAATAATAAGGGAAGCATTTCTCTAGGAAATCTTGTCTCTTAATAGAATCATTAATGTGTGGAGCTGGGTCTTCGTGCAGATTTTATCTTCTTCTTCTTCAGTTTTTTTTAATGCATCAGCATTAGAAGTAACTTAATATAGCTTTGAGTGAACAGTTAACAATACATCTCATATCGCTAGCATAAACACATTACCTCTGGAGTGGATGACATGCATGCACCATTACCTGACAATCTGCCTTCACAAGTGCAGAACTGTCAGTAGTAACTAGAGTTGTGGATAACACCTCACAAAAGTAATCATTACTGTAGTGCATTGCTTTTTGCTGTAACACAGTAATAAAAGGTATTATAGACATTTTTTTAAATATTTTACTTCATACGAATGTCAATAATGTGCATTAAAATGCATTTTTTAACATAGATAGGAGTTGGGTTTTTTTTTTTTTTTTCTTTATACAAACTAAAGTCACAGTGAGATCAGCAGCAGTGAAACCTTCAAAGAAAATGTTCCATTTCTTTTTCCTTTTGACTCATTAGACAGATGATGGAGAAACTGCAGAAACATCAGATCCCCAATTCTCCAGATGGATATACGCTGGATTACTTTAGGTTTGTGAAAAACGAGGATATGAAGAACATTGTAGTCAATGCACTTTGTGTCTAAACCTGAAGAACTGTTTACTCCCTGAAAAGGAGCAGGAATTTAACTAAACATCAGCAGGTTAACAAGGTCATTTCCAGTTATTTTGATGAGTAGTTTAAAAGTAATAAAATAGTAACATATTGTCTTACATTTTAAATACAGTAATATTGTAATGCAACAAATGACAGTAAAAAGTAATATATAAAGTATTACAGTTTTAAAGTAACTTAGCCAACACTGGTATAATCTGGTACAATCCAAATGGGGAGAGTTGGATCAAGACAAAAAAAAATGCCTGAAGAAAGAGACTGAGAATGATAGATGAATGAGAAATTGAAATACTAAAGTCAAATATATATATAACTGGACACTTCTCAGACCATTATCCAGTTGAAAACACAAGCTACAGAACGTAGCCTGAAGCAGTTTCAGAGTTAGAGCGCGCTGACGACAGACGACAGTTGTGGAATGACAGAAGAGAGGAAACAAAAACAGAGAGGCCAAAGTGTGAAATCTCCTGTCCCGCACAGCCTGCAGCCTGACAGACATGACAGGAGAGGAAGGGGGGGACACCGGTGGGCGAGTGGCTGGATGTCAGGATCAAATCTGTAAAACCTGAGAGGTGTTGGTCTGCCCTATGGACCAACGCTACCAGTGTGAGGAGGAAAATGACCATGATAATGATGATGATGATGAATAAGCAAGTAAAGGCTCCAGTTTGCTCCATCTGAACTTTAAGTCAAATGAAAGAACAACTTCATAAAGGTGAGACGGTGAGCAGGGAATTCAAGTTCACAATTTCTTTTTTATTAATGTTTTGTTTATAATATTGTGCATGATATAACCTATATATTTCTCATGTATCTGTTGACAATTTTCCCTGAGCACTGTGCTGTATAGCTTAGTCTATATTTTGCAAAATTGTCTAAATTGTAGCTTTCAAGTAACAAATATACAGACAGACCCCAATTTAAAAAAAAAACACATTAGGTTCCAAGAGGCTGTTCATAAGTAATTTTATAGCAAATTAAAAATTGTTTCAACTTTTCAATAATTGCAACGCCTCCTTTTGCACATAAAACTGAATACAGAGGAAGAGTCTCGTGTTTTTAGAGTACCTCGTCAGGGGGGCAACAGAAGGCCTCATTAAACACCAAATGTACGGCCTTACGTACGGAATGCAGACAAATGCCAGAGGTCATGCTCCCCCTAGCATCTGAATTAGATGTCATGACAAGATGGGGCCCTGAGGTGGTGTTGGATCCAGGAGGATCTGAAGAGAGAGGAGGACTAAAAATGCTGATTAATACAGAATCTCTCAAAGATCCCAAACCTGAAGAGGAAAGTGATGCATGATTGTTGCATCACTTCCATGGAGATAGCCACTACTATCATCACTTGCCTTATGCTTTTGGCCACTGGCACTAGCCTCTTTTTTATCAGCCATGATGAATAAGGTTAACTTGTATGGAAATGGTAAGGTATCCAATGTATAAAACCTGACATGCTGAGATGCTCATAGAGACCCGTGCAAGAAGGAACTGGACAAGGAAAGGGAGAGAGGTGATGGAGATGATTCATGGAGTGGTGATGCTTGCCATGGGTTGGCGGCACAAAGGGAAAGTAGTCAATGTGGCCTGCAGTTCAAAATAGGGACTAGCAAACACAGAAAAGCATTTACAGTGGGGAAAATTAGTATTTGATTGCTGATTTTTTGGGTTTGGCCACTAATAAAGACTGGATCAGTCTGTAATTTAAATGGTAGGTGTAGTCTAGCATGCTGAGAAATAACATCACAAAGAAAATCAAGAAATCAACTTTAAAGTATTTTTATTAATTTATTTGCATTTTATTAAGCAAAATAAATATTTATTACAGAGGTCAGATGTTTTTATAGTTGATGACCAAGTTTCTGGACATATTAGGAGGAATTTTGGTCCATTTGTCTTCGCAAATGACCTGTGAATCATTGAGATTCCGTGGCTGTTGTTTGGCAACTCTAAGCTTCAGCTCTCCCCATAGATTTTGTATAGCATTCATTTGCAGAGACTGGCTGGGCCACTCCATGAACTTGACATGTTTCTTCTTCAGCCATTCGTTGGTTTCCTTTGCTGTTTGCTTTGGGTCATTATCCTTCTCGAAGACCCATCCATGACCCATTTTAAGCTTCCTGGCAGAGGGAAGGAGGTTTTCACTCAGGATTTGACAGTACATGGCTCTGTCCATCCTCCCATTGATACGGTGAAGTAGCCCTGTGCCCTGTGCAGAAAAACACCCCCAAAGCAAATTGTTACCATCTCTATGCTTGACAGTGGAGATGGTGTTCTCAGATGATAAGCAGCATGTCTCTCCCTCCAGACAAGACAGATTGAATTGATGCCATAGAGCTTAATTTTGATCTCATCTGACCATAACACCTTCTCCCAGTCACTCCCCAACTCATTCAGATGTTCAATAGCAAGGTTCAGGTGGGCCTGAACATGTGCTTTCTTAAGCAGGGGTACTATGCAAGCACTTGTACAAGCAAGATGTTAGACCATTGTAGTGTAAAGTGTTTGATGGTGACTGTGATCCCAGCTGCTTTAAGATCATCCACTAACTCTACCCATGTTGTATCAAATCTATTTCTAACCATTCTCATGATTCTGGAAACCCCCACGAGGAGAGATCTTGTTTGGAGCCCCAAACCTAGGTAGATTGATGATCATGTTGTGAGTCTTGTACTTGCGCACAACTGTACAAACAGTTGTCATCTTAACACCCAGCTTCTTGCTAATGGTTTTGTAGGCCATACTGGTCTTATGCAGGTCTACAATCTTCTCCCTTGAATGTAAAGAAAGCTTTAGTCTTTCCCATGTTGGAGAGTTTGGAGTCTGATAAACTGATTGATTCTGTGGCCAGATAGCTTTTATGCAAGTCATTTGTGATATCAGGTGTCTTCAATTTCGGTGACAACATAATTTGGACAGTCTTACTTGTCTGCATTAACAAGAACTCTTGATGTTACTATTTTCCTCATTAAAATACCAATAAATTAATACAAATTCTTATATTCTGTCTCAGCATGTTAGACTTCACCTATTATTAATATTACAGACTGATCAAGTCTTTATTAGTGGCCAAACCAACAAAATCAAAATACTTATTTTCCCCACTGTACATCAGTCAGAGGTTGAACTTCAAAAAAGAAGAAAAAAGTATTTAAGTATAAATCAGGTAAACAACAAGAGGACTTTAAGATTTTAACTATTGACAATTTGCTTTTAAACTTCTGATACCTAAGCATCGGGCTAAGTACTGTACTGTGTGTCTGTTTGTTTGTGTGTGTATGCGTGTGTGCAAGCACATTCCATGGAGGGTGGTGCTAATGAGTGTAACACACACACACACACACACACACACACACACACACACACACACACACACACCCTTACACACCACTGACCTCTGTGACTTCTCTCTCCTGCTCACCCTTCATGCATTTGCTGCTGTGTGTCATTCAGCCATCCTGCTGCTGATATGCTTACTGCAGCACTTTGTTTCCTCAAAGGCAAACCCTTAACAGGAAGTCAGCAGCAAGACACGGTGTATGCTGAACCCCTAACACACGCCCCACAAGCACACACACACACGCCCGCGCACACACACACACAGAGTGACAATGACTTAGTCAAATGATTAAGTGGTTGGAGATAAGGACCTATGATCAACCTGAGTCGCATTTAAACAAGGATCAAAGTTACATGGAAACAGCCAAATGAGGCGCTGTTTCTCACCACAAGACTTTGCAAGATAGCTGACTGCTTATTTCAATTATTTTATACACGATTCTTCTGTAACATCCTCCCCTTTCTTATGTATATGAAATCGGATTTAACGAGGTGTGACATCACCAATTGTTTTGTTTCAGAGCTAGTTTGAATACAAGATTTGCAGCATATAGTCTGCACCATCTTTTCCATTTTGGAGGCAGGAGCCGTGGAAACACAGTGAAGCAAACCACCGACTGGTGCACACTGGTGTTAATGTTAACTTTAGATTACAGGTGTCATAATCAAGTAACATCATCACCAGCTCCAGCTGTCAATCAATGCTCACACAGCAGACATCACAGCTACTATAAGTCGTCAAATCTTATGAGCAATAATTGATTTAAAATGACCATTGTATAATATTATAGAGCCTGAGTATAGAGATTGAAGTCATATTGACTAAAAACTGGTTTACTGTATGTCTTGAAAATGTCTATGAAAAGTTGCTATTATTGAGCAGGTGTCGATGACACTTTGTCATTAGCTGTTAATATTTGCCTCTTTTCAGTTTCACGACAATGGGGGGGGTTCCAATGAAAAACGTGAACACAGACAGGGATATGTCCCTTAATTAAAAGAGGCCTTGTCCAAATTACAAACAACAGTGCATCAAAGGTAAAATAAAACATGTGGAAAGCACTGAAATATTTAAATCCAGACACTGTCACCGTCTTTATTCCAAAACAACAGCTTGATCAAAGTTTCAGAAACCCGGAGACGCTGAAGTCTTGATCCCCTTTATTACTTTGGGTTTTTGTTGAATCAGGCACTGAGAGTTTCAGTCTTGTGACCGGCTGTGTGTGCGTGTATGTGTGTGTGTGGATAGTGGGGTTATCTAGTGGCTACCAGCAGAGTTATTGATGCCAGTGACCTTCAGGCTCTGAAATGACGGCAGTCTACTCAATAATAGATTGGACTGCTCTTATGGGGAAAACTGTGTGTGTGCATGTGTGTGTGTGTGTGTGTGTGTGTGTGTGTATGTGTGTGTGTGTATGTGTGTGTGTGTCTATCAGTGTTTGTTTGACAGTGTGTGCATGTGTGTGTGTGTGTATGAAAGAAAATGACAGCTATATAGCTTTCTATAAACACATTTGTGAGTGTGTGTGAGATGTGTTTGTGAAAATGACTTAGAATCCATGTGTGGCTGTGTGTCTACCTGTCTTGTATGTTTTGCAGCATCAGCTGCAGAGCAGGTGCCGCAGTTTCTCTTTTAAAAGGGAGTGAAGAGGAGTAAAAGAGGCAGGGGGCGACATGTGAGGAGTCATTGAAGATGTGGAAATGAGGAAGGAGAAATTGGAAGTCAGGTGAACCTTCTATGCAGAACGAAGTGAGCAACTTAACTGGTCCAGTTCAAATTGTCTATATTGTCCTGTTTCCTTTGCTTTACAGCAAGTTCAATGGGATTGAACTTTGACTTGTGAAACCACAGAGAGGTTTGCGAGAGGCAAGGGTTTGATCAATCAATTTATATTTTATAACCATGCAGCAAAACAATACAACAGGGATGCTGGTTGGCTGCAGTGAGTGGAAGAAGAGTGCCAGAGGATAATAATGCTGTGTAATTTATTTAAAACCTGACCTCAGTAGTAAGCAATTATTTGTGTGTGTTTGACGGGGGGGTGCAGCATCATGGTTTGGGCCTGCTTTTCTTCAGCAGGGACAGGGAAGATGGTTAAAATTGATGGGAAGATGGATGGAGCCAAATACAGGACCATTCTGGAAGAAAACCTGATGGAGTCCGCAAAAGACCTGAGACTGGGACGGAGATTTGTCTTCCAACAAGAAAATGATCCAAAACATAAAGCAAAAGCTACAATGGCATGGTTCACCAAAAAACATATCAAGGTGTTAGAATGGCCAAGTCAAAGTCCAGACCTCAATCCAATTGAGAATCTGTGGAAAGAACTGAAAACTGCTGTTCACAAACGCTCTCCATCCAACCTCACTGAGCTCGAGCTGTTTTGCAAGGAGGAATGGGCAAAAATATCAGTTTCTCGATGTGCAAAACTGATAGAGACATACCCCAAGCGACTTGCAGCTGTAATTGCAGCAAAAGGTGGCGCTACAAAGTATTAACTCAATGGGGCTGAATGATTTTGCACGCCCAATTTTTCGTTTTTTTATTTGTTAAAGTTTAAAATATCCAATAAAGTGTGTTCCACTTCATGATTGTGTCCCACTTGTTGTTGATTCTACAGTTTTATATCTTTATGTTTGAAGCCTGAAATGTGGCAAAAGGTCACAAAGTTCAAGGGAGCCAAATAGTTTCGCAAGCCACTGTATGTGTTAGATTTCATCTTCATATCAAAGTTTGAATCCTTATTCCACTAGAGATTACATTTTGGCCTGGAAAGAAAAAAGTAAAAAAAAAAACAAATGTAAACCAAGTTTTTTGTGGAAAACAAGTTAGTATTTATTTATAAGCAGTATCTATATTGATTGGCAAAGGCTCCCACTGTATCACCTTGTTGGTTCATCTCTTAACCTGTGCAGGACTCCCAACAGAGCACCATATTAATGTAGGTATATTAGGTGGCTGACGATTAATTTGGCAGAAGGAATTAATAATTATCAGAAATATCATATCAATAGGATTTAATTTAGTAATTTCTCAAATATAGGCAACCAACCTTTTAGTGAAGTATATGAAATCAAGTATTACTCAAAATACTATACAATATGGCTGCATGTCAAAATAATGTGAATTAATAAAAAAAAATGGTATATAATCTAAACTAACTGGCAATCAGTGTTAGTGTGTAGAAGGTGATGGTTTGTCTGTGTGATTGTGGTCTAAACTAAGATGGGTGCTGTAATGGCTGCTCCACTGTTCTGTGAGGCTGACCAACCATGGCAGTGTTAACGTGACGTGTGTGAGTTTAAAGAGTAAAAGAGAGATGTGGAACATACTGATATCAAATGAATATATACCCCAACTGTAAATGAACCTATAACCCAGTGAACAGCAGCAGCCAATACATATCAAGTGACGCGAAGCAGTCCCAGCAGGAGATGTTCTCCTGCCAACGAGTCCTTCATCAGTGTAGAATTGCTTTCAAACACTTAGAAAATCATGTCTGCATATCTTTAACGCCATAGTGTCTAATAGTGTTTAGGTAATAAAAACATTCAAAACATTTGCAATAGAGGTTTAAGTGAAAGGATATGATACAATATTTTTTGGAAGTTTAAATAAAATGTTGTTTGTGGAAAGGAAACTTCATTGCAATCAATGTAAGCATACAACAGATTGTTTCCATTACAGTCAATAATAGTGGGAACAGCAAACTGCTCTAATAAAAATCTCTTGAGGTACTCACTCACCTGCATGATATGATATTCTCTGAAATCCGTCAACTTTGTGCAAAAAAAGATATATTTTAGTTGTGCTACTGTTTGTTTGAACAGGGTGTAGGAGTTATTTAACAGAAGGTAGAAACAGGTGATGGGGAGCTGAGGTAAGGAAAAGATGAGGAGTTATAGAGGAGCGAAAGCAAGATCTCTTAGTCATGTGATATTTATTGTGATGTTTTTCTTTAGTGTGTGAGTCGGTACTTGATGAGCACAGATGAGCAGTAGCAGTATCTAATCACTGCTGAGAGTCTCTACAGCTGAAAGTCGAGCGTAAGTGAAAGACATAAAGAGACAGATTAAATATATAATGTAATAAAGTTTAGCTGCTGTGAAGGAAGTGACAAAGAGAGGATAGAAACACAAGGTGACAGCATGAGAGAAGATGATGGGCTTTATTGCATTGATCTTGCCTGGCTGCCAAAGTCCTCCAACTATAATTAATGCAACATTCTGTTTGGCATTATGTTCTGATGTTGTTCATCCCTGTGGTTGGTGTCACTGAGCTTTAGTTGAAGCGTTTGATCGATGGTTGAACATGGTTTGAAATCCCTTCCCCCCGTGTTGGAATTTTGTGGGGTGGCGGCATCGGACGAATTTGTTTAACTTACCAAAACTGACATTCCAACGTTCATGCCCGCTTGGCTGTGTAGAGGTGAGAGAGCCTGCTGGTCCCTGTCAGTACTGTTGATCAGTCAGGTGGTCAGAAGTATGGCGTCGTAAAGTGTGCAACTGAAATACTTTCAGTACAGGAGGTTTGGGTTTAGTTTGTGAATTAGGATTTGAGCCAATCAGTTATTGGTAAAATAGCTTAATTATCCTTATACTCTAACATATAGAACACAGGTTAACTATAGCCTGCTCATAGATGTGAGCTCGTTGTTTTAGCCAAGGTAGCCTGGTACCCTGTAGTGTTGCTTGTATATAACACTGACAAAGTACGACACTAATATTAAAATTACCTGACACTCCAGACATGTTTCAAATCAATAGAAAAAAAACACTCCACTTTAACAGAAACATTATTTAAATGATTTTTTTTTTTTATGTTTCACACACTTTGTTGACCAACGATCAACCCCAACATCCTCACTCCCAACTGTCCTCAAATCGCTTTCAAAAGTTTCGTCGAAGCAAGAATTTGCAATTAAATGGAACAGAGAGAAGCATGTTGAGAAGCTAGGAATTGAATATTATTAGTTCATACTGTATTACATGAATGTACTGTTATTATGTATGTTATTTTAAAACCATTACTTCCATTAAGCTCCAAGTAATACATAATTCATTCTTGAAATGTGACCATCTACTTAAGCATAACGTGTTGGAGCAAGCTGATAAAGCATTATATGAAAATTTAAAATTTGCATCGGAAAATATTTTATTTATCACGGGAAACTGCTTAGGTGGAAATTTATGAGGAATTTTGAGATTATAGGGGTTGCTATAGCAACTTACAGCACGAAGATAGAAAAAATAAATGAGTCAGAAAAAAACAAATAAGACAGTATACTGACTTAACAGGAGGATGGGAGAGACAGGAGGCATATGAATCACTCTGCAAATACCCGGTCAGTCCATGTCATGCCTTTCATGCCTGAAATATAAACTCACACACTTGAAGTAAGGAGTGAGAGTGGAGAAGACCCAGAACAGTGTGTGTGTATGTTGTGTGTGTGTGTGTGTGTGTGTGTGTGTGTGTGTGTGTGTGTGTGTGTGTGTGTGTGTGTGTGTGTGTGTGAAAGAGAGAGAGAGAGAGAGAGAGAGAGAGTATGTATTAGTACTGTGCTGGTGCCTGCACAAGGCTCCGATGTCTCTCATTAGCGATGCAGCATTTTCATGCATACCGAGAATTTTTGCTGTACCCCAAGAAATAATTACACCAATGAAAACTGTAAAGTATTTTTTTTTGTTTTACTTAATATATAGCAGTGGAACAGTATGTTTTGCTTGAAATTTAGACCCTGTGCACAAATACAAAATCTCCACATAAACACTCTGCATCATCCTCAAGGCTAATGCTGTCTCCTGGGGGCCAAACAATTGGTGCACCATCTTTAGATTGACAGGTGTGAGAACAGCCAATCAGAACCAAGGTCAGATGGCAAGATCAGGGGAAGTAGGATTTGTAGTTTGTTCCCTGTGTGTGTGTGTGTGTGTGTGTGTGTGTGTGTGTGTGTTTGTGTGACTGGCGAGGTGCTAAGAGTGCTGTCACAACTACCAAAGCATGCTAAGTGTTTCAGTTTCATGTTAAGATCACTGGTATGTCTGACCTCTAACACCAATCCACCTGCCAACTCTCACACACCCAGACTCACACAAAGCACACACATACACACACAGTTCAAGTTAGTTCAAAGCCAATTAAAATCATCTTTAGAGATTCAAGAGAGCTCTTTTACAGGTCTTTGGAGGTCTCCTTTCTCTCACGGGACAGCGACAACCCTCTCAGTCATCAACAACTGGTCAGCAGACCTCGGCTGTGAACAGGAATGTGTGGAGGATGGAAGGTCAGCAATGTAGAAAGGCCTGGCCCAGGTCTTCTCATGAATTGTAAAACTTTAAAATTAAAGCAGGCAGAAAAACTACTGCTACATCAGCAAAAATATGGGATATTTTGCAGTGAAATAATTATGTGTGGTCGATGAATGATTTATTTGTATGTTACTGCAGGCATTCACGTCGTATATGGTATACATATCTGGTATACATAATTAAGTTGCAATAAAAACACAAAATAACAACTGAGAAGTTGAAGGATGTGAGTAAACTATAAGGACTTGATCATTTCTATCTGATGCACAAACAGATTTACTGGTGGCCCTTTATTCAGTAATTATAGTTAATATCATTCTGTCCCCACTGAGTTCCTCTCTGTCAGTGCATGTCTCACCCATAGATAACACTAACACATGTGCTGTCTCATCTCTCATTACACACACACACACACACACACACACACACACACACACACACACACACACACACACACACACACACACACACACACACACACACATATCACACGGTTGAATGTGTGACTTCCTATCCAGACTGGCAGTCATTTAACCTAAATCAGCAAAATACAGCCAACACTTTTAAAAACAGAGACCTCCATTAACACAACAGGAGGGACAAACCTTAAAAAAAGTATTATTTCATCTGGCCTGTGAATTAATATTATTTCCTGAAAATGATACATTTTCTCTCCCAAGCAGAACACACTCTGTCTGGGGAATCCCGGGCACTGGGCTTGTTTTAAAGGTATGACTTCAGCTACAGCCTAAAAGCATTGCTCAGATTTCACACAATACTAAAGGCAACAAAAAGGAATGTGCATAAAACTATAGGTTTAAAACCTAAGCATGTATTATTTGATTATTTGGTGGTATAAATAACTATCGAAGCAAAAAACACAATTCATGCTGAACATTATTATTAACATAATATACTGTACACTTTGCATGCAGTTTGAACTTCACTAAAGTTGCAAGGAATAAGACATTCTGTGTCTGTGCCTGTATCTGCAGAGAACAGACGCGCTGTGTGCTATTTCACAATTTGTCATATTATAAACAAATGAAATTTGTTAAAGCAAGTAAATAAATGTTTTTAAAGTTGCTCTATTAGGAGACTGATTCCATATTCTATTACTGTTCAGAGGCTGCTGGTGACTGATGTTACAGCCAAGCGCTGCTAGATGCAGTAATAAAGTTACTGATCACAAGAATGAATAAAACTTTGCTTTACTTTAGCATTTCAAACATTGTACAATGAGCTTTCAAGCCAATACAATCCCAGTGAACTGCATGGCACATTTAATATGCTACTGTAAATGCAAATCAACTTTGTTACTGTAGACACTGTAAGAACAGGGTGGACTTACTTACTTTACTACTGAGCCACTGCATGCTTTGGTGGCCTTTCACTTATAATTCTATCATGCTGAGATCCCAACTGCTTGTTGAACCTTCCAGAACATTTAATCACTCATTCGTTAAATTTCCATGCACAGCATGTTTTCTTAGGCTAATTTAGATTCAACAGAAGAACCCAGTGGGCCAAAGGGAAATTACTGCACTAACGGTGCCAACGATTGTATCAAAATCTCTCAAGGTCAGAAGTGTACAATAGAAATTAAAAAAACATGCTTTTTTATTAATTCAAGTATGTGTGTGTTCCATCAACAACTGTTGCATATATTTAAGTAGTTTTTTTACTATACATATTCTATATTTAGGCATATTCTAATATGTTTTAAAAATAAATAAGAAATTAAGTACATAAACACACACTCGGGTTCCTTTCCTCCTGCTGACAAGTAAAATGTCCATAAAAGTGTTTTGTGCAATGCTGGCATCAGGTTTGCAGAATTAGCGGTTTAGCATTAGCATGCCTGAAATATGGTTCAAAGAGCACATCTATTCTGGTCCTCAACCTTTGTTGCAGCCAGGAGAACACAACGCTCTTCTCTTTCATTATATTCCCCCCATTCCCTGCCTCTTCTTTCTCCACTGTTTTTTTCTTCCATTTTTCTTTGTTCTTTCACTTTTTCCTTTCACCACTGTCTCCTCCCTGTATCTAGCAGAGCCATTATTATTATCAATTCAGGGAATAATGTGAGTGAGTGTGTATTTGTGTGTGTGTGCATGTGTGTGTGTGTGTGTGTGTATGTGTGTGTTTTGTATTTCTACCATACCATGGGGAGCAGCCGCTGGTGTCCGCTCTCTTTTGTGGCTGGCTCACTGCTATTTGCAGAGTATATCACATGAGCACAGTGACACACACAAACACACACACACACACACACACACACACACACACACACACACACACACACAGTGACCTTCACACACAAGCAAGTGCACAATATTTGCGTTTGGTAACACACACACAGACGCACACTCACATGCACACACAGACGCACACACGTACACACACACACACACACACACACACACACACACACACACACAGTTCTGTTTAAACCACAAACAAATGCTAACAGCATAGTGGTTCCTTTTACTATGGGACAGACTACTCCTACTCTGTATTTATTCATTTTATTATATTATATTTTCTTGTAAGGTGAAAATGTCTCTTCGAATTCCATCAAATTAACACAAGACATTTTCTGTGACAGTTAAATGACGTAAATCTCTGTTGGTCCCATAGCCACGTTGTGAACAGGGTTAACTAACTGTTGTTAAACAGTACTTTGCACGCAAAACAACTTTACAGTCAAAATGCGTGTACAATCTCAAACACTCACGACTGTCTCCAGGCACCATCATGACTGAAGCCATGTGTTTGTGAGTGTGAATGTGTGTGTGTGTGTGTGTGTGCGCGCTGTTACCTGGGAGCTGGCTCCAGGCTGTTCTCTAAGGCGACTCCAGCTGTCGTCAACATCTGCTGTGAGACACAGAAACATGAAAAGAACTCAAAAGGGACAAAACATGTTGAACTCAGTCAGCAGATCTCATTTGGGAATATTTTCTGTTTATAGTTAGAAAATATTGAAAACTCTGTGCAGTAATATGTTAATGACTTTATATATATATATATATATATATATATATATATATATATGTATATATATATATATATATATATATATATAGCCACATTGCTGATGTAATTGTTAAATACTTTGACTAACACAAACACAATTCCATTAATTTCCCTTGCATTGCTGAGTAAGTGATAGATGATCCAAAAACCTCTGTTTTAGACTAAAATTAGTTGCAGTGCTTTTATGCAGAGATAGAAAAAATACTCTTGGCCTCTGGCCTGAGGGCTGGAGCCTCCTGTGCAGCCTCTTGGCCCCTACATCCATACATCCACACACCACCCCTCCCCTACACCTGCCAGGGGTTAAAGGAAGCGTTAGGACGTTTTGTTTTTCTCCACTTCAGCATCAGTGTGTGTGTCTGCATGTGTGTGAGTGTGTGTATGAATGTGTGTGTGTTCATGTTAAACAAGCAGAGCCAGACTTAACCTTTACACCACATTATGAAAACACAAGAGGTGGGGGCTGCAGCATGTGTGTGTGTCACCATTATCAGAGCGTCTGTATAGGACCCTGTGCAGGCATAGGTCTGTGTGTGTGTGTGTGTGTGTGTGTGTGTGTGTGTGTGTGTGTGTGTGTGTGTGTGTGTGTGTGTGTGTGTGTGCGTGTATTATGGAGGTGTCTGCCCATGGGGAAGACTGGGGGTGTTCTTGTTTTGAATTCCTCCAAGCCAACTGTCATAATAGAGTTGTATGGGAGCAATATACTGACTCAGAGAGGAGGAGGAAGACCAAGAGGAGGAGGATGAGGAGGAAGAGGAGGAGAAAAGGAAAACTACCAGGTAGACATGACAACTTCCTCTTGTCTATGATTTTTAGAAATGATTTATGTTTTTTCATCTTGGCTGTAAAAGATATCAGTAGTAATTTGTGCAGATCAGTTTGAGCTATAAAACATAAATAATTCACGACATATTCAAATAAGCTCCATGTTGCTAAAGGTTCAGTTAAAAATAGCCTTATTTTCTCATTTTGTCTGCAGTGGAATCCAATGATGCAAATAGATATCTGTCTCTGACATTTACGCCTTCATCCTAGTACAAAGCAGACAAATTTAATTTTGTTTCAGTGATGGCCATATTGAAAAGTTCCATTTAATAAAAAATATGCTGTATGAAAAATCTGATTGACACAAGTTGTTGGCATTGTTTTCACAAAAGTTGATCTCTTAGGAGGTTTTTTATAGTCAAGCAAGACATGTCTGGTTCATGTACAGCAGTACAACACAGTCTCACACCACTGGTCTCACAGCTGGAAAATGGTTAATTCAATCACAGTGACTCATCCATTCATCGATCAATCAAGCTTTATTTGTATAGCACTGCAACACAAGGTGCTTCACACAATATACTCCTAAAACACTATACTTCAAAACAAGGTTAATGATTAAACATCAATCATTAAAACATAACTGTTAAAACAACGGTTTGACGAAAGCATAAATTGTTTTTTTTGTTTTTTTCAGATTTGTTGCATTTCGTGA